>JAJEKV010000020.1:19514683-20875517 GCA_021234155.1 Isoetes taiwanensis | reverse complement strand
CTCTAGGATGTTCTAGAATGTTCTAGAATCTCTTGGAATGTTCTAGATTGTTCCGTGTGCCCATGGGTAAGCACCTCAGCCTAAAAAAATAGAAAGTTTCCAGCCTAAAAATAGAAGTTTTTGAAACTTTGCAAATGCTCAAAATAGAATGTTTCGAATGTTCCGTGTGCTCATGGGTAAGCACCCTGCCTAAAAAAGAAAGTTTCGGGCCTAAAAAAAAATAGAAAGTTTTTTTGAAACTTTGCAAATGCTCAAAATAGAATGTTTCGAATGTTCCAAATACTCATGGGTAAGCACCTCGGGCCTAAAAATAGAAAGTTTTTTTGAAACTTTGCAAATACTCAAAATAGAATATTGTGGAATGTTCCTGTGTACGATGGGTAAGTACCTCGCCTAAAATAGGGAAGTTTCAAATCTAAAAATAGAAAGTTTTTAAGACTTTGCAAATGCTCAAAATAGAATGTTCTGGAATGTTGCAGATGCTCATGGGTAAACACCTCAATCCAAAAATAGAAAGTTTTTTGAAACTTTGCAAATGCTCAAAATAGAATGTTCTGGAATGGTGTAGATGCAATTCTAAAAATAGAAAGCTTTAGTCTAAAAAATGTAAAACTCAAATAGAATGTCCTAGAATGTTTCGTGATGCTCTAGGGTAGGCATCTCATTCTAAAAAATAGAAAGTACCAGAGTCCTAAAAACGAAAAAAGTTCGCTAAAACTTTGCAAAAACTCAAAATAGAATGTTCTAGGGTGTTCTAGATGCTATAGGGCAACCACCTATGCTCTAAAAGCACCTCGGCCTAAAAGTAGAAAGTTTCTTGGCCGAGGCAAATGCTCCTAATAGAATATTCTGAAGATGATACTTTGGAATTGATAGTAAGTGTGATGGGTATGATGGGTGTGTGTAAGCTTCACATGGGTGATACTTTAGAATTGACATACTTTAGAATTGTTAGTAGAGATAGTAGATGTGACCTCATGGGCATGTGTGAGTTTGATAATGGAATAGAGGGTTGAGCAGTATGTGTGAATAAGACTGTGAAATACCATGGAGTGCAATAGATGTGAGTAAGATCCTCATAGGTGATACTTTGGAATTGGTAGTGTTCTTTTCATGAGTGATACTTTAGAATTGGTAGTAGGGCATGTGTGTATATGGAGTTCCATGGTAGTAGGTGTAAGTAGGCTCCTTATGAATAATACTTTAGAGAGAGGGAAGAGAGAGAAAGGAGAGAGGGAAGAGAGAGGAGAGAGAGGAGAGAGAAGATAAGGGAGATGAGAGAGAGAAAGAGAGAAGAAAGAGAAAGATAGAGAAAGAGGGAGAAATAGAGGAGAGGAGAGAGAGATGGAAAAAGGGAAGAGAGAGGACGGAAGAGAAGAGAGGGAGAGAGAGAAAGGGGAGAAGAAGGAGAAGAGAGAAGAAAAAGGAAAAGGAAAGAGGAGAGAGGAGAGAGGAGAGAGGAGAGAGGAGAGATAGAACGGGGGAGACAAGAGAAATATATAGAGAGAGAGAGAGAGAGAAGAAGAGAGAAGAGGGAGAGAGAGATGAGGAGAGAGGAGAATAGAAAGAGAGAAAAGAGAGGGGGGGGAAAGAGAAGAGATGAGGAGAAGAGAGAGGAGGGGAAAGAAAGAGAAAAGAGAGAGAAAGAAGAGAGGAAGAGAGAAGAAGAAAGAGAGAAGAGAGGGGAGAGAGAGAGAGAAGGAGGAGAGGAGAGAGGAGGAGGAGATAGAGAAGAGAGAGAAGAGAGAATAGAGAGAAAAGGAGAAGGGGAGAGAACAGAGAGAGAGAGAGAGAGAGATGGCAGAGGAAAGAGGAGGGAAAGAGAAAAGAGAGAGAAGAGAGAAGAGAGAAGAAAAGAGAGGAGAGAGAAGAGGGGAGAAGAGATGCAAAGGGAGAGAGGAGGGACAAGAAAGGGAGGAGAGAGAAGAGAGAGGAAAGAAGGACATAGAGAGAAGAGAGAAGAGAAGGGAGAGAATAGAGATATACAGAGAGAAGGATACAGATAGAGAAAGGAGAGAGAGAAGAGAGAGATGGTAGAAAAGGGAAGGGACCAAAAGTGCTAATGGGCTCAAGGAGAGGAGAGGCCGCCTGAGGTCACCGGAGGAAGAGAGGAATACTAGAAAAATAGGGCGAATGGAGAGGAGAGAATTGAGGGCGGGCCGTGGGAGGCCTAGAGAGAATTAGGAATGGTGTAACGCGGGTGAGTATCAGATGAGATGAGAGAGAGGGAAACAAAGAAGAGAGGAGAAAGAAAAGGAGAGGAGAGAAGAGAGAGGCCCTTTCTAGTCTATATAATAAAGAAATAGTGAAAGAGGGAGGAGTGAGTTAGTGGGAGTGAGTAAGTCCGCCCCCATCGACGGATAAGGAGGCGCCACCGCGGATTTTGATCTCGGCCGGCCCGCGGGCCTTGGCCTCTCAAAAGCTCCCAAGTTTGGTGGACAAAAATTTTTTTGCTTTACCACGGACTCGAACCCCGACATTGCCCCCAAACCCCCACCCTACCACTAGACCAACCAGCCTTTTCTTGAAAGAATAAGAAGTCCATGCTTAGTTAAGGCTGGGGCCTAATTAATTCAAGGATACTCTAGGATGTTTTAGAATGTTCTAGAATCTCTTGGAATGTCCTAGAATGTTCCAGATGCTCATGAGTAAGCACCTCAGCCAAAAAAATAGAAACTTTCAACCTAAAAATAGAAGTTTTTTGAAACTTTGCAAATGCTCACAATAGAATGTTGTGGAATGTTCCGTGTGCTCATGGGTAAGCACCCAGCCTAAAAAAATAGAAATTTTCAGTCTAAAAATAGAAAGTTTTTGAAACTTTGCAAAATGCCTCGAATAGAATGTTTTGAATGTTCCGTGTGCTCATGGGTAAGCACCCCTACCTAAAAATAGAATGTTTCACTAAAAATAGAAGTTTTTTTGAAACTTTGCAAATGCTCAAAATAGAATGTTATGGAATGTTGCAGATGCTCATGGGTAAGCACCTCAATCAAAAATAGAAAGTTTTTGAAACGCTGCAAATGCTCAAAATAGAATGTGCTAGAATGTTGCAGATGCTCTAGAGGGTAAGCACCTCACCAAGAATAGAAAGTTTCAAATTAAAAAATAGAAAGTTTGCTTAAACTTTGTAAAAACTCAGATAGAGAGATAGGGTGGGGGGTTTGGAGAGAGGAGAGAGAGAAGAGAGATAGAAGATAGAGAGAGAAGAGAGATAGGAGATAGAGAAATAGGAGATAGAGAGAGAAGAGAGATAGGAGATAGAGAGAGGGGAGAAATAGAGAGAGAGGAGAGAGATAGGAGAGAGAGAGAGAGAAGAGAGAGGAGAGAGGAGAGAGAAGAGAGGAGAGGGAGGAGAGAGATAGGAGAGAGAGAGAGAGAGAGAGGAGAGAGGAGAGAGGAGAGGAGAGAGAGGAGGAGGAGAAAGAGGAGAGAGGAGGAAGAGAGATAGGAGAGAGAGGAGAGAGGAGAGAGGAGAGAAGAGAGAAGAGAGGAGAGAGGGAGAGAGAGAGGAGAGGAGAGAGAGAGAGAGAGAGAGAGAGAGAGAGAGAGAGAGAGAGCATGGGAGGAGAGAGAAGAGAGAGAAGAAGGAGGGAAGAGAGAGCAGAGAGAGAGCAAGGAGAGAGGAGAGACAAAGAAGAGAGAGAATAGAGACAGAGGGAGAGGGGAGAGAGAGAAGAGAGAGAAACAAAGAGAGGAGAGAGAAAGAGAGGAGGGAGGAGAGAGAAGAGAAAGAAGAAAGAGGGAAGAGAGAGGAGAGGAGAGAGAGAGAGGGAGAGAGAGAGAGAGGAGAGAAAGAGAGGAGAGGAGAAGAAGAGAGGAGAGGAAGAGAGAGGAGAGAGAGGAGAGGAAAAGAAGAGAGAGGAGAGAGAAGATAGACAAAGGAAGAGGGGGAGAGAGAAGAGAGAGAGAGAGAGAGGAAAGAAGAGAGAGGAGAGAGGAGAGAGAAAGAAAGAGAAGAGAGAGGAGGGAGAGAGGAGAGCAGAAAAAAGAGAGAGGAGAGAGAGGGGGGAAGGAGGAAAGACAGATGAGAGAGGGAGAGAGAGGAGAGAGGAGGAGAGAGAGAGAGGAGGGAGAAAGAGAGGGGGAGAAAGATAGAGAGGAGAGAGAGAAGAGAGGGGGAGAAGAGGAGAGAGGGAGAAGAGAGAGAGAGAGAGGGAGAGAAAAAAGAGAGAGGAGAGAAAGAGATAGAGAAAGAGGAGATAGAGAGAGAGAGAGAGGAGATAGAGAGGGGAGAAAGAGAGAGAGGAGGAGAGGAGATAGGGAGGAGAGAGAGGAGAGAGGGAGAGAGGAGAGGAGGAGAGGGAGGAGAGGGAGGAGAGAGAGAGGAGAGAAAGAGAGGAGAGAGAGAAACAGAAAAGAGAGAGAAAAGGTAGAGAGAAAGGGAGAAAGAGAGAGAGAGAAGAGAAAGAGGAGTTAGAGAAATAGGAGATAGAGGAGGAGAGAGAGAGGAGAAAGAGAGGGGGGAGAAACAGAGAGAGGAGAGAGAGATAGGAGAGAGAGAGAGAGAGGAGAGAGGAGAGAGAGAGAGAAATAGAGAGGAGAGAGAGAGAAAGAGAGGAAGAGAGAGAGAGAAGGGAGCATGGGAGGAGAGAGAAGAGAGAGAAGAAGGATGGAAGAGAGAGGAGAGAGAGAGCAAGGAGAGAGGAGAGACAAAGAAGAGAGAGGAGAGAGAATAGAGGAGAGGGAGAGGGAGAGAGAAGAGAGAGAGGAGAGAGAGAGAGAGAGGAGGAGGAGAGAGAAGAAAGAGGAAAGAGAGAGGAGAGAGAGAGGAGAGAGAGAGGGGAAAGAAGAGAGAGGAGAGAGAGAGGAGAGAAGAGATAGGAGAGAGAAGAGAGAGAATAGAGAAAGGAGAGATGGAGATAGGGCACATGGGTGGGCCCAAACCGAGGTGGAGGAGAACGAGGAGGAAAGAGACATGAGGAAAGGAGCAAAAAGAATAGAAAGGCCTAAAAAATAGAAAGTTTTTTGAAACTTTGCAAATGCTAATTAATAGAATGTTTTGAATGTTCCAGTGCTCATGGAATGTCCACCTGCCTAAAATAGAATGTTTCTAAAAATAGAAAAAATAGAAAGTTTTTTGAAACTTTGCAAATGCTCAAAATAGAATGTTATGGAATGTTGCAGATGCTCATGGGTAAGCTAACCTCAATCCAAAATAGAAAGTTTTTTGAAACATTGCAAATGCTCAAAATAGAATGTGCTAGGAATGTTAGAGAGATGCCTAGGGTAAGCAGAGAGCCTAAGAATAGAAAGACAAAGCCTAAAAAATAGAAAGTTTGCTTAAATGTTTTTGTAAAAATGCCAGATAGAGAGAGAGGGTGGGGGTTTGGGAGAGAAGAGAGAGAGAAGAGAGATAGGAGATAGAGAGAGAAGAGAGATAGGAGAGGAGAGAGGAGAGAGAGAAGACAGGAGAGAGGAGAGAGGGAAGAGAGGAGAGAGGAGAGAGGAGAGAGAAGAGAGAGGAGAAAAAGGAGAGAGAGAGGAGGAAAGAGAGAGGGAAGAGAGGAGGAGAGAGAAGAGAGATAAGAAAGGTGGAAGAGAGAGGAGAGAAGAGAAAGAAGAGAGAGGAGAGAGAAAGAGAGGAAGGAAGAGAGAGGAGAGAGGAGAGAGAAGAGAGAGGGAAGAGAGAGGAGAGAGAGAGAGAAAGGGGAGAGAGAAGAGAGAGGAGAGAGAGAGGAGAGAGAAGAGAGAGAAGAGAGGAGAGAGGAGAAAGAGAGAAGAGAGGAGAGAGAAAGAGAAAGAGAAAGATAGAGAGGAGAGAAATAGAAAGATAGAGAGAGGGGAGAAATAGAGAGAGGGGGGAGAAATAGAGAGAGAGGAGAGAGAAGAGAGAGAGATAGGAGAGAGAGAGAGGGAGAGAGATAGGAGAGAGAGAGAAGATAGGAGGGAGAGAGAGATAGAAGGGAGAGAAGAGATAGGAGGGAGATAGGAGAGAGAGATAGGAGAGAGGAGCGAGATAGGAAAGAGAGAGAGAGAGATAGAGAGGAAAGAGAAGAGAGAGAGGAGAGAGGGAAGAGAGAGGGAGAGAGAGGGGGGAAAAGAAGAGAGAGGAGAGAGAAGAGTTTTGAGACTGGGAGAAGAGAGAAGAGGGAAAGGGGAGAGGGAAGACAGAGGAGAGAGATAGAGAGAGAGAGAGGAGAGAGAGGAGAGAGGGGAGAGAGGGAAGAAAGAGAGAAGAGAGGAGAGAGAGAGAGGAGAGAGAAGAGAGAGAAGAGAGAGGGAAGAGAGAGGGGAGAGAGAGAGAGATAGGGGAAAGAAGAGAGAAGAGAGAGAAGAGAGATGAGAGAGAGAGGAGAGAGAAGGGAAAGGGGAGAGGGAAGAGAGAGGAGAGAGAAAGAGAAAGATAGAGAGAGGGGAGAAATAGAGAGAGGGGGGAGAAATAGAGAGAGAGGAGAGAGAGGAGAGAGAGAGAGAGAGATAGGAGAGAGAGGAGATAGGAGAGAGATAGGAGAGAGAGAAGAGATAGGGGGAGAGAGAGAGAGAGAGAGAGAGAGGAGAGAGAGGAGAGAGAGAAGAGATAGGAGGGAGAGAGAGATAGGAGGGAGAGAGAGATAGGAGAGAGAGGAGATAGGAGAGAGAGATAGGAGAGAGATAGGAGAGAGAGAAGAGATAGGATAGAGATAGAGAGAGAGAGAGAGAGAGAGAGAGAGAGAGGAGAGAGAGATAGAAGGAGAGAGAGAAAGAGATGAGAGAGAGAGGAGAGGGAAGAGAGAGGAGAGAGAAAGAGAAAGATAGAGAGAGGGGAGAAATAGAGAGAGGGGAAGAAATAGAGAGAGAGGAGATAGAAAGAGGGGAAGAAAAGAGAGAGAAGAGAGAGAGAGAGAGAGGAGAGAGAGAGAGAGATAGAGAGATGAGAGAGAGAGAGAGAGAGAGAGAGAGAGAGAGAGAGAGAGAGAGAGAGAGAGAGAGAGAGAGAGAGAGAGATAGGAGAGAGAAGAGAGAGAGGAGAGAGAGGAGAGATGGAGTGGAATGGGCTCAAAAGGAGGCGAGTACCCGCCTAAAGAGAGAGGAGAGGAAAGGAGGAAAAGAAAAGGGAAAGGAGAGAGGAGAGGCCTGGTCAGTTCTGTGCCTGCGGGAGTGAGTCCTGCCTCAAAAAGGAGAGCCCCCATCGACGGAGAGGAGCAAAAAGACGGGGTTTGATTCTAAAACTTAATGGGGGCCTTGGCCTCAAAAAAAGTTTGAAAGTTTGGTGGACAAAATTTTTGGGTTTACCAGGCATCAACCCTAGACATTGCCCCCAAACCCCCACCCTTACCACTAGACCAAATGCTTTTCTTAAAATAATACTTAACTCCATGCATAGTTAAGATCGGGCCAAATTAATTCAAGGATACTCTAGGATGTTCTAGAATGTTCTAGAATCTCTTAGAATGTTCTAGATTGTTCCAATGCCCATGGGTAAGCAGAGAGGGGCCTAAAAATAGAAAGAGTAATAAAAAAATAGAAGTTTTTTGAAACTTTGCAAATGCTCAAAATAGAATGTTCTAGAATGTTCCGGTGTGCTCATGGGTAAGCACCTCAGCCTAAAAATAGAAAGTTTCACCTAAAAATAGAAAGTTTTTTTGAAACAAAAAATGCTCAAAATAGAATGTTCGAATGTTCCAAATACTCATGGGTAAGCAGAGAGCCTAAAAATAGAAAGTTTTTGAAACTTTGCAAATACTCAAAATAGAATATTGTGGAATGTTCCAGTGGGATGGGTAAAGAGCCTAAAAATAGGGAAGTTTCAGCCTAAAAATAGAAAGTTTTTTAAGACTTTGCAAATGCTCAAAATAGAATGTTCTGGAATGTTGCAGATGCTCATGGGTAAACACCTCAATCCAAAAATAGAAAGTTTTTTGAAACTTTGCAAATGCTCAAAATAGAATGTTCTGGAATGGTGTAGATGCCAATCTAAAAATAGAAAGCTTTAGTCTAAAAATGTAAAAACTCAAATAGAATGTCCTAGAATGTTTCAGATGCTCTAGGGTAGGCATCTCATTCTAAAAATAGAAAGTACGGTAGTCTGAAAACAGAAAAGTTCGCTAAAACTTTGCAAAAACTCAAAATAGAATGTTCTAGGGTGTTCTAGATGCTATAGGGCAACCACCTATGCTCTAAAAGCACCTCAGTCTAAAAGTAGAAAGTTTCTTGAAACCTTGCAAATGCTCAGAATAGAATATTCTGAAGATGATACTTTGGAATTGATAGTAAGTGTGATGGGTATGATGGGTGTGTGTAAGCTTCACATGGGTGATACTTTAGAATTGACATACTTTAGAATTGGTAGTAGAGGTAGTAGATGTGGCCTCATGGGCATGTGTGAGTATGTTACTCATGAATGATACTTTGTTGGTAATGGAATAGAGGGTTGAGCAGTATGTATGAATAAGACTGTGTAATACCATGGAGTGCAGTAGACGTGAGTAAGATCCTCATAGGTGATACTTTGGAATATGAGTGATACTTTAGAATTGGTAGTAGGGCATGTGTGTATATGGACTTGCATGGTAGTAGGTGTAAGTAGGCTCCTTATGGATAATACTTTACAGAGAGGGAAGAGAGAGAAGAGAGAGGGGAGGAGAGAGAGAGGAGGAGGAGATAGAGAAGAGAGAGAAGAGAGAATAGAGAGTATAGAGAGAAAGGGAGAAGGGGAGCAGAGAGAGGAGAGAGAGAAGAGAGAGATGGAAGAGAGGAGGGAAAGAGAAAAGAGAGAGAAGAGAGAAGAGAGAAGAAAGAGAGGAGAGAGAAGATGGGAGAAGAGATGCAAAGGGAGAGGAGGGACAAGAAAGGAAGGAGAGAGAAGAGAGAGGAGCGAGAGGAGAGAGAATAGAGAGAAGAGAGAGGAGAGAGTGCAAATGCTCAAAATAGAATGTTATGGAATGTTGCAGATGCTCATGGGTAAACACCTCAATCCAAAAATAGAAAGTTTTTTGAAACTTTGCAAATGCTCAAAATAGAATGTTCTGGAATGGTGTAGATGCCAATCTAAAAATAGAAAGCTTTAGTCTAAAAATGTAAAAACTCAAATAGAATGTCCTAGAATGTTTCAGATGCTCTAGGGTAGGCATCTCATTCTAAAAATAGAAAGTACGGTAGTCTGAAAACAGAAAAGTTCGCTAAAACTTTGCAAAAACTCAAAATAGAATGTTCTAGGGTGTTCTAGATGCTATAGGGCAACCACCTATGCTCTAAAAGCACCTCAGTCTAAAAGTAGAAAGTTTCTTGAAACCTTGCAAATGCTCAGAATAGAATATTCTGAAGATGATACTTTGGAATTGATAGTAAGTGTGATGGGTATGATGGGTGTGTGTAAGCTTCACGTGGGTGATACTTTAGAATTGACATACTTTAGAATTGGTAGTAGACATAGTAGATGTGACCTCATGGGCATGTGTGAGCATGAGTAGTAAGGCATGTGTGAGATGGAAAAAAGGGGAGAGAGAGGGGGGAAGAGAAGAGAGGGGAGAAAGAGAAAGGGGAGAAGAAGGAGAAAAGAGAGAAGGAAAAAAGGGAAAGAGGAGAGAGGAGAGAGAAAGGGGGGAGACAGAGAGAAATATAGAGAGAGAGAGAGAAAATAGAAAGAAGAGGGAGGAGGGGAAAGAAAGAGAGGAGAGAGAGAAGAAAGAGAAAACAGAGAAGAGAGAAGAAGAGCAGGAGAGAGAAAAGAGAAAGGAGAGAGAGAGAAGGGAAGAGAGAAGAGAGGGGAAGAGAGGAGAGAAGGGAGGAGAGAGAGACGAGGAGGAGATAGAGAAGAGAGAGAAGAGAGAATAGAGAGTATAGAGAGAAAAGGAGAAGGGGAGCAGACAGAGGAGAGAGAGAAGAGAGAGATGGCAGAGAGGAGGGAAGGAGAAAAGAGAGAGAAGAGAGAAGAGAGAAGAAAGAGAGGAGAGAGAAGATGGGAGAAGAGATGCAAAGGGAGAGGAGGGACAAGAAAGGGAGGAGAGAGAAGAGAGAGGAGCGAGAGGAGAGAGAATAGAGAGAAGAGAGAGGAGAGAGTGCAAATGCTCAAAATAGAATGTTATGGAATGTTGCGGATGCTCATGGGTAAACACCTCAATCCAAAAATAGAAAGTTTTTTGAAACTTTGCAAATGCTCAAAATAGAATGTTCTGGAATGTTGTAGATGCTCAAAGTAAGCACCTCAGTCTAAAAATAGAAAGTTTTAGTCTAAAAATAGAAAGTTTGCTTAAACTTTGTAAAAACTCAAATAGAATGTCCTATAATGTTTCAGATGCTCTAGGGTAAGCATCTCAGCCTAAAAATAGAAAGTACGGTAGTCTAAAAACAGAAAAGTTTGCTAAAACTTTGCAAAAACTCAAAATAGAATGTTCTAGAATGTTCCAAATGCTATAGGGCAACCACCTATGCTCTAGAAGCACCTCAGTCTAAAAGTAGAAAGTTTCTTGAAACCTTGCAAATGCTCAAAATAGAATATTCTGGAGATGATACTTTGGAATTGGTAGTAAGTGTGATGGGTATGATGGGTGTATGTAAGCTTCACATGGGTGATACTTTAGAATTGACATACTTTAGAATTGGTAGTAGAGGTAGTAGATGTGGCCTCATGGGCATGTGTGAGTATGTTACTCATGAATGATACTTTGTTGGTAATGGAATAGAGGGTTGAGCAGTATGTATGAATAAGACTGTGTAATACCATGGAGTGCAGTAGACGTGAGTAAGATCCTCATAGGTGATACTTTGGAATATGAGTGATACTTTAGAATTGGTAGTAGGGCATGTGTGTATATGGACTTGCATAGTAGTAGGTGTAAGTAGGCTCCTTATGGATAATACTTTACAGAGAGGGAAGAGAGAGAAGAGAGAGGGGAGGAGAAAGAGAGGAGGAGGAGATAGAGAAGAGAGAGAAGAGAGAATAGAGAGTATAGAGAGAAAGGGAGAAGGGGAGCAGAGAGAGGAGAGAGAGAAGAGAGAGATGGCAGAGAGGAGGGAAGGAGAAAAGAGAGAGAAGAGAGAAGAGAGAAGAAAGAGAGGAGAGAGAAGATGGGAGAAGAGATGCAAAGGGAGAGGAGGGACAAGAAAGGGAGGAGAGAGAAGAGAGAGGAGCGAGAGGAGAGAGAATAGAGAGAAGAGAGAGGAGAGAGAATAGAGAGTACAGAGAGAAGGGGAGAGAGAGCAGAGAAAGGAGAGAGAGGAGACAGAGATGCTAGAAAAGGGAAGGGGATCAGTCAAAAGTGCTAATGGGGTCCAAATCGAGGCGAGGCCTAGAGAGGTACGTTAAGATAAGAACAACACAAGTACACTTTAACATTTTCAACATTAGGAAGAAGGATCTCTTGGGCAGGAAGGGCTTCTGATTTTGCTATGGAAGAAGGAGCTGTGGATGGTGCAGCAATAGGATCGACTTGGGGTGTTGGTTTTGCAACAACGGCGGTTTCAGGAGCTGTTGGCGAAAGCACCACTACTGCTGCAGGAGGAGGGCCATCAGGGGGTGGTAATTCTGGAGGGGAAGGGCCATCTGAGTCTGATAATTCTGGAGTGGAAGTGGCATCAGAGGGTGGTAATTCTGGAGGGGAAGGGCCAACAGGGTCTGTCCGATTTGCCCGCAAGAATCACAACACCCGCAGCAGCATGAACATACTCCTGCTTTCTCAAGCTTGAATGCAATTTGGATTCCAACCTTTGTTACAACCTTTGCCACCTTGCCAATCATTCTTACCGTCTCTTCATTCCTAATATGCATTTTCCTTGCAACCCACCTTGCAAATTTTTCGCCCTTCTCGCCTGCAATCTTCGCAATCTTATACTCCATACCATTCTGCACAGCAACATTACCAGTTGCAGGTGGATCCGTCGAAATATTGTCTGTTATTATCACATCAGACATGGCTTCTTCCCCTGCAGATACTCTAGCTATCTAAATGCCAAGCATTCTTTTTATAGCACTACCTTGCTTAAGTTACTTAGCACTATTTTCTATTTGACATTTTAGATCCTACGTGCACGCCTGGAGCCCGTTGTCATCTGAACAGATTTGATTCTACAGACAGGTCATTGACGCCTTCAGTCTTTCTGTTCAAAACGAGCATATGCATGCAACAATGTGGTGGAATGACCCGGCAATACCAGAAAAGGAAAAAAATCTGAAGCATCTAGCTCTACAAAATTCACTATAGATAATGTCTGTCATCCTTGCTCATGGGCCATACTCATCTTCTCCATATTTTTTCTATCTATTTTGTACTAATCTTCTTTGTATCGTTCAAATTTTATGTCTCTTAGTCTAATATATTCTAATATTGCATATAGATCTAGACCCTTGCGTGGGAAAATGTAGAATCATGTCATTTCTCAGAGTATTTATATGCTCCAAGAGTCATTCTTGCAATTTCAATTTGGTCCCTCATAAAGCAATATCGCATCTAACCACATGTGCATTTGAAAATGCAATTTGAAACGTGGTCCATGAGTCATCATATGTGGCTGTAATGCCTCTATCAAGCATGTTCACACACTACAAGAGAATATACCTATTTACATCACTTCACCAATATATTGTAAATGTGCATCAAAGCATTCAGCCAATTATGCTAGCATCTAGATGGGGTATAGTTGATGATGTTCATAATACCCTGCTCTCATGCACAGTCCAGTGGTAGGACATTAAACTCACCACATCCAAAGTCACGAGGTCATGTAATGCATTTAACATTGCGTGATGCTCTAGATTGACTTTCTGTGTGGTGTAAATGTTGCATGATGAATAAAATAACTTATGTCCTTATAGTAACAACATCATGTATAGCATCATTAGCATTCCCGACAAAATTGTTGATGTTAATACTAGGATAGTGCTATGACAATAGCACCTATAGCAATCTAGTGAAATCTGATGCAAACTCTAGCATAAACATATAATGAGTATAACGATACTAGTAGTGATAGTACAAATGAAGCAATCTATAACACTTTTGATACCATTTGTGCTAAGCAAGGTGAACTATGCAACATGACCCATCAAAAAATACAATGATGGACTTATCAAGGCAATCACGAATGATGTCATTCATTAGGCGCATGAATGTTGCTGGAATATTCTGCATGTAAATTTGTAATGACAATATTGCTTTTGGAAAATGGTCTTGTGCATGCGGTCTTCCTTGATACCAATTTGCTCATGCTCGAAGATAGGGTCAATCTTCTTAAAGACTTTGGCACCTTGTAATTGAGCAAAGAGATCGTTCGCTCTCAAAAGAAACAAGGTGACGGATCAATTGCACTAATGACTTGCAGTTGCACTATTGGCAAAAAAGCCATTTTTTTTTTCTAAATTCATGCTATTTTTGGGTGCTCCAAGAAAAAATGGCCTAAATTTCAACTTTGACACCCTATTTTAGGGTCAAAATACGTAAAATAAGGGCCAGAATAAAAAATGTAGGTCCCAATTTCGGGCATAAAAATAATGGAAAATTTTGAAAAAATTATGCAAAATGTCAAAAAGGCCGAATACAAAAGAACAACGAATTATTCAATAATTGAGATCCAAAAAAAGAGCAAAAAATGGTGGTAGAGAAAAAAAGAAAAGATTTAAAAATGTATTGAGCCTATACGTGCATAGCGAAGCTACTTTACAAAATATGCCCTTGTTCAGGGACTATACGCGCATAGCGTTTTCGATTTACAAAATTACACCAAGAGAACAACCGGATGCCTTTAAGGATGAAACACTACAAAATAATATTTCGGGACGTGTACGCGCATAGCCACTCGACTATAAAAAAAATTGCATTGTTTAGGGCCTATGCGCACATAGACTTGGTACGAAATTTATAGTTATAAGGCTACGCACACATTGGCTCAATACGATTTTGTAGTTATGATGATGTGCATGCATAGGTTCAGTACAAATTTTTATAGTCAGGCTCGATAGAAATTTTGTAGTTACTTGTTTATCATAGCTTTTGAATGAACATTATCATCAAGCTCACAAGTACCATCATCTACAATTGAAGCTCGATATAACAAGTTCCTTTTAGTTGGAGCATTGAAAACTAATCTTTGCAGAAGGCAAAGCATTAGAGCCTGCTTGCCTGCATCCTGTCATACTCCATTCATTCCCTACATAATATATAGGTGATAAAACCATGGACTTTTCCAGTGATCTTGAACATACAAAGTCTACTTAACATTCTACACATTGAGGGCCATAGATGGCTCATGAAAGGGGAATGAATGAATAATGCATGGGGCATGACCTATGATTTTGGGCCGTCCTATTAAAGCAGAAGGAAAAATCTTGACCATCAAATTGTGGTTGAGAAGTTGCTTAGAAGCTGGAGTTGGGGCATTGAATTGCTGCCGTTGATGAAAAAAGAGGGCAGGAATATTAACCGTCAATCTTTCCAATAAAATTTCTTCCCTCTCTCTGTTACGGCCGGTCTGGTGGTCGGGCTATAGCGAAGATGAATGACGCCATGCTGCCTTTCTTGACATATTCTTAACAACCCCAAATAGAGCAGTTAACAGACTAGTCCTATTCTACAGAGTTGAAATCCAATGACATGTTTCGTTAATGAGGAAAGGAGATGGCATATCAAATTGATCTCGATGATATTGCTGCGGAGGTTTCATTCCAGTCGTTTGATAATGACTGCAACCTTCTTGAGAGTCTTCTAAACGATTATCTGAAATGGGAAGTAGATCAGCAGTTTATAGAGAAGGTTAAGCTTCTAGCTCAAGTATTAATCTAACATAGGCACATTTTTCTTCATGTTACTATTAGCTTGGTCGTAAATTCATAATCTGCTGCAATTTTTAGGCATAATTTTACAGAATGCATCTAATCTGAGAGCAACAGGCGTGGAAGTGCCAGCTTCATAGCTGTATATACCAACCCACCACACATCCGTTGGGCAAAACTTTGGTCGTACATGCACACTTTGTAGGCAGGATACAATCCCACCTTGAGGAATTTTTTGGATCCTAGGAGCAACTTTAGGGGCATCGTTGAACCCAACGTCACCAGCCTAGTGCCGCCTACACGTATGACTTTTTGGGCATCCTAGGACCAGAGGGCTTTTTAGAGTAACCAGGAAACCCGCCACAGTAACCTGTAAACCAACTTTTTACTAGTCTAGACTAGTCTTTTCGAACTAAGTAACTGTAAACCAACTTTTCGGCATTACTAAGCCTATACCAATTCATCACACATCCCTTGGGCAAAACTTTGGCCGTACATACACACTTTGTAGGCAGGATACAATCCCACCTTGAGGAATTTTTTGGATCCTAGGGTCAACTCTAGGGGCACAGCTGAACCCGGTGTCACCAGCCTAGTGCCGCCTGCCACGTATGACTTTGGGCATCCTACGACCAGAGGGCTTTTTACAGTAACTAGTAAACCAGCTACAGTAACCTGTAATCCAACTAGTCTAGACTAGTCTTTTCAAACTAGCTAGCTTTGTCCCACTGCCAACGAGCAACCAAAGTGGAGGACTTGCATAAGCTTTTAAGTTGTACCACATTGGGGATCATCATTGTATACCACTGGTAACCTGTAAACCAACTTTTACTGGTCTATACTAGTCTTTTCAAACTAGCTAGTTTTGTCCCACTGCCAACAAGCAGCCAAAGTGGAGAACATGTACAAGCTTTTAAGTACTACCACGTTGGGGGTCATCATTGTATACCCCTAGTAACCAATTCCCATAACCAAATGAACATTTATTTTGACATTACTAGGCCTATACCAACTCATCACACATCCATTGGGCAAAACTTTGGCCGTACATGCACACTCTGTAGGCAGGATACAATCCCACCTTGAGGAATTTTTCGGATCCTAAGGGCAACTCTAGGGGCATTGCTGAACCCAGTGTCACCATCCTAGTGCCGCCTGCCACATATGACTTTTTGGCATCCTAGGACCAGAGGGCTATTTACTGTAACCAGTAAACTGACCAGGAGGGTTATTTATAGTAAGCAGTAAATCAGCCACATTAAGCTGTAAACCAACTTTTACTGGTCTAGACTAATCTTTTTAAACTAGCTAGAATTGTCCCACTGCCAACCAGCAGCCAAAGTGGAGGACCAGAGGGCTATTTACTGTAACCAATAAACTGACCAGAGGGCTATTTACAGTAAGCAGTAAACCAGCCACAGTAAGCTGTAAACCAACTTTTACTGATCTAGACTAATCTTTTTAAAATAGCTAGCATTGTCCCACTGCCAACCAGCAGCCAAAGTGGAGGATATGTACAAGCTTCTAAGTTCTATGATGTCCCCGGGGGATTAAGCACGATTTAATTAATTAGAGAATTTCGGAATTCTCGTTTAGCATGAAATAGGTTCTTGGGTGTCTATAAAACACCGCAAATGGTTGCAGCGGAGTAAAAGTTGACGTTTTTTCCGCTGCTTTTTGGGCACAAACAACGACGTATCCGATTTGGACATGTATAAGGCTATCCCAAGCTCCTTCGGGAGCAAGAGCGGTCCACAGGAAAGAGTGAAAACACTCAGCAGGATCGCCACGGCGAAGATTTGAAGCTGCCTAGGCAGCCGATGGATGTAATATTACAATTCCGTTAAGCTCTTCACATGGATAAAAAGAATTGAAAGTGATAATGAGGATCGCGGTGGCGAACATTGTGAGTTGTCGTGTGAAGGAATGTTTAGACAAAATAACTGAAATAGTAAACTCAAAGCATTGTAATTTGTATTCCTCAAACATTTCAATGTACATTTCTTTGCCATATGGGCAGAAATTAGTCCATCTGGGTTTCCGAGCATCGCCTCGTGTACAACACCGAGCTCGCCAGCCTATCCTAGCTACATGTTCCCCGTCCCCTTTGTAAAACATCTTCGTGGTCCATCTCGATTGTAGCCTGTTTTTATCCGGGATTTCTGAGACATGGCTGCGCAAGGAGTTGGACATGTGGATCCGGTCCTTCAAAGATGTCGATCCATGGGGGTCCCTCGACGACATCTGGCCACTGGGCCAAAGACATGCGATATCGGGTGCATGGAAGAGTTTGGTTTTTTCTTTCTTTTGGAACCTCGATGCTCTTGTGTGCCCGATGGCTCACCCTCTTGATCCAGCAGGGTCCTCGACCATACCTACGATTCAAACTTCGACCTCCCTTGTCAAAAAGGCATGTAGGCATCAATTTTTTCATTTAGAGCCCCTAATTTTTGAAACACGGGCCCAAAGAATACCTTTCTCATTAGCCTCCGTAAGTCTTTTCGTTTCTCGCATTCTTTCCTCGTAGCTTTTTCTCATCCATTTGATCCAAGATTGAATCGATGTTAGATATATCCGTTCGTTGGGTAATGTTTAGATTGATCGCATGAGGATCATTCTCGGGCTCGCCTTATCCTCGTCATCCGCCTCCCCAGTATACTGCCCGACCATTTTTTCGAGCTTATCCAAGAAAGCCCTCAGAAATCGGCACACTTTACCCTGGCTTTCGAAAGCAATACTCTTCTTTCCCTGCAGTAAGGCGACACGAGAAGCAGTACCTGCTGAGAAGAAATCAAGAACACAACCATCCTTCGGCACAAGCTTGTCAACCAGGTAGTAGGCATATGATGTCTTCATCTGGCACTTCATCACGTGGTCACCTTCCATTCCGACAAACTTGTACCTGGGTTTACCCGTGAAATATGTCTGCCATTTCTTCTTCATTTTCTCATCAGTATCTTCGTCACCACTGACAGGCATTGGTGGCAAGGGCGTCTTCTGTGGTGCAGCGCACACCTGTGTCAAACGAAGCTCCAGCTCCGGCATTATCGCGTTCACCCTGGAGTCGCTTCTGTTAATGCACATATGGGTGATGTAATACTGATATTCCTTCACCCTTTTCTTGTTCACCCATCCCGGCTCGTCATATGTACCTACAGAAATATGGGACCCGCCTTTGAATCTATTTTTGGTCCGCACAAAGCAACCGCAAATTCGCAGTAACCGCATTAGAATGACAAGGTGATAAATATTAGCAGCTTGTCATCTTTGGATATTCTTGTGAAGAGTTCCATATATTTTTGCACGCCCACAATGCGCATAATCCTCTAAAGTCTATGAACACCATAGTTGCATTCTCGCATAATCGGAGTGGAGGTGGGAATCCTTCCTTTGTTACAAAGATGCACAACATTTTTCTTCTCCTTGATCTTTATAGCCTCTTCAGGTTTCAAAATCGATCTAATGGGTTCTAGAAATGCAACGGGCAAATTACCCACAACATGCTCCTTATTGTAATTTGCTTTCACGTACTCTGTATCCGAATCAGATATATCCAGAATCCGCTGTTCCGTGAAATCAGGAAAGTCAGAAAGCAACTCCTCCCAAAATGTGTAATCTTTCTGAAGCAGCGTGGATGCGTATGACAAAATCTCTTTCCGCATGAAGGTCAGGCTTCTAATATCAATGGCGCGCTGCTGGCAATTAAACCTGCCATGATATCCGCTTTGCACCTTAACGTATGTCTTTCCTTCCAAAATCTCATCGAGAAGCTGAGAAGCCTCTCAGATTAGACATGCCTCGAAGGTATCTTAACCAGGTTTTGTTGAAGAAGTCCTTCGAGGGCTTATCAGGAAAATCTCCATGCTCATCACAAATCTTCTTGTTGACCCATCTGTTGGCCACTTCCATTAACTTTCTGAACACCCGCTCCTCCATAAAAATAAATTGCTTCTCGTCCTTTAGCTCCTTCACCTTCAACGTTGTGGTAGCTATCTCGTGGAAGTCCTACAAAACAAATGGTTAGAGAAATCGCGGCCGCGATGTCTTTGAGCAAAGATAATAAAAATACCTTCCATGCCGAGGTGGTGGCGCACCAATGGGACCTTGAGGAGGACAACCATACGCTTTTATGTTGATGTCAGAGTCTGTTGAAGCTTCTCTAACAATGGCTCTCTATATCTGGTGTTAGCGATGACTTCATTGCAATCAATGCTCAACTCAATATATTCTCTATCTGTCAAGTTTCCGTTAAGCACTCTTGTTCTTCTCCTCACAGAGGCTTTAGCAAACTCCATCGGCCGTTCCCGATTCTCCAACAATACAACATAGCAGGTTGAGTGCACATATACCGTGGTTACCAGATATTATCCAAAATTTCTTGCCCTTCAAGTCATCCCTCGTACTCCATGTGATCTTTTTCCCGAAATAATGTGCACTTGTAAGTTAGATGACCACAAACCAGAAATCATGAACAATAACAATCACCCGGTAATGGGGTCGAAGGGGACAACATCGGGCGGGGTGTGAGCACCTCCGTGAGGATACGCCTTGAAACTCTTCACGAGAGTCCGACGTGGTCGTTTGAACGCATTCGATGCGTGAGGTTAGCAGAGCTGGTTCGCAATCGAATATTGAAACCTTCATAAACCGGTTCACACCCCGCCGGGTAGAACCGTTTGAATTGTTCAAGCTTCGTGCGCTTTGTTCTCGCCAATTTGCGTTCTTCTTCGTGGATTGAATTTGAGGTCCGGCAGCCTCGAATAATAGGAAATGCTAGCCTCTTGGACGATGCAAAGACCGGAGACTAAGGGGGGGGTGTTGGAAGAAGAAGGTTTCAAGGCCATCGAAGTATTGAGTTTGCCGAGTTTGATTCTCAACTTTGGGATGGTAGAATCTTTAGGCATGAGGGGGAGCACAAATAGCCGAGGTTGAGCGGTGATCTATAATGTGCCAGATGGTTGGGCAAAGGGAAACAGCTCAACGGAGAGAGGGCTCGGGTTCTGAGAGGCCCTCCGCTATAGATACGGGCTTCACATGTTTTTCTTCGCCTCGAGCCCTTAACCAATTGTGTCCATTACGTAAGGCATCTTCTCATCTCGTTTAGCTTTCAAAGGCAATGCTAGGTGGTTTCTTATCCTTTGCAAACCTTTTTTCGCATGTCGAGAAGCCGCACAATATATCCCTATTGCCCGCTATTCCGCATGAGACAGAGATTCGTGGGGCTGCAGCATTACCACCGTATCCTTTCGACCGGGCTGAACATTCTTTCCGATGGGACGGCTTGTTTAATTTGCTAGCTGCCATGAGCGAGGGATCATAGTTTGTCCATTTAAGGACATACTCAATGAATCAAATTGTGGCGGTGTCCTCTACGCTGCATATAATAGCGTCTTGGACATTGTTTTTGTTCCTTCCCACATAGCGATTGCAATTCCTATCTGGCCGTATGTCATCGGCTTTCTTGCCCGATCGAGGAACAAGCAGAGGTCTTTACTGGCCGGTCGCCTTTAGATGTGGAATTGCGCGGCAATTTCTATACACCACTTTCTTTCATTTGAAGGTGTGATGATCTTATTGGGTTCAACGTCTGGGCCGCGATACAAATCCAGAGCTGCAAGTAAGAAGTGGGTCAGTATTCCGTAATGCACAAGTTCTTCCGTAACATCAGCTTAGGACGATCGCGACCCGCGATCCTCATGAGTGATTGAGAAGATCGCAAGCCAGCGCGGTGGTGAGTTTGTCAAGAAGATCGCGACCGCGATGTTGTTGACCACTCAACACGATCGCGGCCTTGGGCCGCTATCGAAAGCAATCAGCGGGGATCGCGGGACGCGATCCGTCCGACCACTGAGCAGCGATCCTGTTGAGTTCCAGACCTTCTAATGACTACATTACGAAAAGGTGAAGATTCTAATTGAACATGCACTATCGAAAGAAACCGCGCCCGCGATCTTCTTGAGCCGAGGGGTTGGAACTAACCTTCTCGAGGTGGGCTTTGGTGCCATGGATCACGGGCGGGCGGGAAGCTTTCGAAAAACGGGTTGATTTCGACCGTGGTGGGAAGGCGCTTCGAGGGAGGAGGCTGAATACTAGGAATCGCGGAAGGCGCTCGTCGAAATCGCTGGGCGGAATGAAAGTCCAAGGGATCGCGAGAATAAATACTGGTCGGGGAAGCCGGATTAATTTAATCCGCACGTGCGGGAGCTGACACGCCATAAATGGCAGCCATTATTGGTACGGGCATTCATAAATACCCACCATTAATGCAGCCGCCCGTATTAATGGACACACAACAACTTTATTGTAAACGTGGCATTCTCCGGACAAGAGGTACTTCTGGTCGTGCACCTCCAAATTCAAAAAGTGTACGTAATAAAGGCCCTACGGAACCATAATTAAGACGCCTCTGGAGCGCGGTTGAAGGCCTGAAAGAGACAACTGATTTCAAATTTTAAACCTGAATTTCGCGCTCGATGAAGAGGGCGGGATTTCCAGTTTGTAATCGGCGGTGGTGTTCCGAAGGCGCCGCTCTTCTTCTGCAAAATTTCGTTGGGTTTTTGGAGGCGCTCGATCTGCTCATCGGGCTATAGTGCTCATCTTGAAGGCGCTCGCCTACTCTAAGCTACCGGGGTACAAAATCCTAATGCCTTACTGTCTATCCAGCTAGAAGTTGTCGAATTCAGGAGAGATTTTCGATTTGTTGTTTATGTATAGGTTATAATAGTGCCCTCACAACCATAACAACATATGCACCATCTCTTTCTTGGTATATGCTGTTCAGGGGATCTCAGATAATAATCAGTTAGCGAGGCCCAATTGAATTGTTTATTTTCGGACTAATTGATAGTGAGGGAATATCACGGTAACATAATGGTTACGCTAATGGTAGTGCTAATGGTTTTGCTCCCAAATTTGTTCAATTCACGACGGATCTCCATTTTAATTAACGACGTGCAATTTTCGTTGTGGAAATAACAGCTGCAATTAATATTCACATAGACATTTGATTTGCGAGACTTACTCAAGCATCTATTTTTTGCTCAGTTCGACCTGTTCGGATGTCTGCATGAAAGAATCGCGACTGCGTTCATCCGGAGCATAGCAGTTACATAATCGCAATTGCGATCTTTTCGAGGTAAGTCTAGTAGATAGGTGGTTTTTAAATGGTTAGCTAGATTAGACAAAGTTTCTAGGTAGATTTGAAGGATTGAAGGTCCACCATAGAGGTCGGATGGATCGCCGTCGCGATCTCCCCAGCCTGTCAGTGTCTTGTGCTTCTGTCATTTATACCCATGTGTTCAAGAGAATCGCCTTCGCGATCTTCCTGAGGTATTATGTCGTCCCTTTGGGTCTTTGAGTACTGTGCATTTTTTCTTCTAATGAGGTCCAACAAGACGCCATCGCGATGTTGACGAAAGCAAATGTTGACTTTATTCAGATGGAAGCTCTACGGTCTTTCTACCGTTGGGGAAGAAGGTGGTCGAGGGCGAGTGCATAACTTCAAAAATCACCACAACGTCCCCGCGCGCATTTAATTGATAGTAGTTTCTCTAGTCGTTGTCTTTGATGGGCGATACCACCGCCGCTTCCGTAAGCGGAATTGAACCACCTAGAGGAGGTCGTTGGTAGCTTCATTCTTTGGTCCAAAAGTTTACGCTCATGATGAAATCACTCCAAAGACCGATGTTAGCACACCACCGGTCGATCAAACGGATAAATTGGCAAGTTCCAAAGAACTCCCCGTGGAAGGAAACAATGAACCAATTGAATTGCAGGGGATTTGCAGGGATAAACTAGTGGAAAAGACATGTGAGTTACTGCACGAGTGCTGCAAACTGGCTTATGCTACAGGTGTCATCGTTTTCGCAGATCCAAACGATGCCAGATATGCGGACGTTCCACGATTTATACGGTCTACTATAACGACACGCATAAATACAAGCACGCCACTCCCTCTGTGCACGCTACCATGGGGGTATGGGAACTTAATTGCAACCTAGGGGGTTACCTTAAAAAGGATTAAATTAGCTATGCTAATTTAACACATTAATAATAATAACCTATAACCTAGGAAATTAGGCTAATTACCATTTGGGAAGGCGCCACCTGCCCCAATCGATTGGGTAGCATGGGGATTGCCAAGTTTGGATGCCAACTTGACCCCTATCCCTGGGATTGACTCCTGAAGATCGACCAAGGAAGGCTGTGAGAGGCGCCATCGACACTTCTGCGTAAGATCACCATAACGATGCCGTCCTCGTGAAGTAACAAAACTGAATTCTCAACTCCCTTAAGATGGAGGCGCCCCATGGAACGAGTCCAAATGTAATTCAGGTAGGTGGCTATGTGAATTCTAGTTAACATTTGGTTGTGTCCGTCTCTCTCTGTTCTCTTTGTGAATCAATCATAGAAACTAACCCTTGATTGTACAAACAAGTTCTCTTTATATTCAATTCTGGTTTCTACTCTGAAAGGATGGATTGTTAGCTCTTTGTTTAATCTGACTCTGAAACGGGGGGATTACGGGGGTAGAGACCTCGAACCGTATGTATTGTAGTATGCTCCTAGATAGCCTCAGAGAGTCCCATTAAATGCAAGCATGTGCACAAGAACCCACGGGTCCTAGATGCTATGGTCCGCTTAGCACCGGACAAGGAACACAAGCATGGTGACATGAGGGGTGGG
Organism: Isoetes taiwanensis; assembly: GCA_021234155.1. Lineage (NCBI taxonomy): Eukaryota > Viridiplantae > Streptophyta > Lycopodiopsida > Isoetales > Isoetaceae > Isoetes > Isoetes taiwanensis. The sequence continues at coordinate 20,852,149 of JAJEKV010000020.1, read as the reverse complement.
GTCTTGCATGAGCATACAAGGCTCCCCGAGACTCCTACATGGGCTAGGCCCGACAGCCGGCCACGCTGAGGGCCTGTATGGGTCCGACACTCCCTCGGGTGTAGTGGTGTGATCCGTATGGAGCACCATGCACTTTGAGTAGATTTAGGGTGAGTAAGTCGGGCACGGATGCGGGGTCGCTGATGCAAGCACGTATTCTCTAGCTCACCCATGGAACCACCGCGGATTCCGGAAGGGGACGCCTCCCCGACCGCCTCATCGGACCAAGCGCCATGAACCCGGAGTAGGCTCGAGGGTGATGCCCCCGAAGTTTATGCTCGGGAAGGCTATAGCAAAGCCATAGCATGAATCCACCCATCCGCAAAGTGTGCAATGTGAGGGGCGGATGGAGTGGTCAACCCCAGCCAATGTTCTATGCCGCCCAACGCCATGCCAAGACTCCTGGCCTCGGCTGATCCCTTGAGGCCCACCTGGCCGCCCACCGATCCTCACGGAGTCTCGAGCCGGGTAGAACCCGGTTCCGGGGTGTTTTCTTAGGATTAGATGCATATTCTATGCCGCTGGTATATTAGATGGATTCGCCACCCTTCGTGGTGGTTATTTATGTATAGTCATGCCGCGGTGCTAACCCTTGTATTCATGCTTCCGCTGACGTAGGAGTCCCATTGAAGGCGTGGGCGAATGACCCTTCGTGTCCTTCTTTCGGGCCTCATTTCATAGATGGCCCGAAATAGGCGGAGGGCCCCGCGCCATGATGAGATGATTGCCATGGGAGGGGAAAGTCCCGTGATGTATACGCCCCGCGGGTCGTATATATTCGGGAGCGCCACGGTGGTATCAGAGCCGTGATTTTGGGTTGCTCGAAATCATAGCACCGCCAAACACTAACTTGAAAGTACTACGGTAGTTAGGAGGAGGCTAAGTCAATGTGTCGTTAGTTCTCTTTGTTGTTTGGCTTGGTGTTAGGTTAAGTTAAGAAATTGTAGCTTTGAAGTGGAGGGGCCAAGATTGGAGGCCTAACAGGTGTCAGTGGGTAGCTCAAATGACGAAGGAGATGGTTTCCTTGGATCGGGCGTACTTGCATTACCCTAGAACAGTCTCAACTCCAGTGAAAAATGGTCAAGGGCAGGCCCAAAAACGAATTAGGCCGCTTGCCTTTTTGTCGCTTTGCAGTCAAGTTCGAAGCGCCCGAAATGCTATCGGCGCCCGACCCGTCAGACTCGAGTCAACGTGGGCCCGCCAGGTCAACTCGGGCGCCGCTTGCATTTCGACGACACCCAGTCGAGGCAGAAACCCGTATAATGCCATCGGCGCCCGAACCGTATGTGGCGCTATTTCCGCCCGTGATTTTTTTTTTAATAATAAAATTTTGAAGTTAATAAGAAAAAAAATTGAAATTTTAAAAGTTAATTGGCCGTTTAGCAAATCATTTCCTCGTCATTTGTTTTGCTTCCGTGCCTCCAACCGCCGAGCCGCCCCGCCATCGCCACCGCCCGGACCTTGATCCCCGCGCCCTTGTGCTTTGTGCATCTTAGCCCCCTTTGCCATCCCCTTCGCCGCCCAAATGCCAGACTACCCGCTATGGCTATTACCAAGAACGCCCGGATCCGGCCCACCATGAGCATCGTGGAGATCTACGCCATGATTGCTAAGCACATGGCTCTTACGACCCTCATCGACATCTTGTTGGATGAGCTGGTCAATAGGTTTGAGAACAACGATAGGATTCCATATCCCGCCTATCACTTCTCGAGCCATTCCTCATCCTTTGAACCTACGCCAAACTCCCATATACCCTTGTTGAGCAACCCGATATGGTAATGATGCTCATCAAATTTTATCCTCCCTAACGGGGAAGGCCATACTAAGGAGGAAGATGTCGATCGAGGCCGAACCGTATTAGGGGTTTTGCCGTGGAAGACGACCACCGAGATTGAGCTGGCCCACATGCCAGCCCGGGGTAGGGAGTACCCAGTACCTCTGGGACGGCTTTGCGGGCCATTGATGGCAGAGCTATTGAGGTTCCCCATACCACCGGCATGAGGGTTCCAACAGCCTTTGTCCGGGGAGAAATCCCCGACATTAGCATAGACTATCCGACAACTATTCAGATAGATATGGGTCTCAGGGCCACAACGGGTACCACAGCTGAACTTAATCGCCCAGGCCGCAGCAGCCCGCCTTTTGCTCAGATCCAAAAGACCTAAGGAGAGCTCGGAAGAGCGAGAAGTTGGAGCAAGATGAGCTGGACCGACAAGATCAGCGGGACCAACAGGGAGGAGGTGCATCCGGGAGTGGCTCGAACCCAAAACCGACGATCCCGACCGTTAAGCCCGGGAGGAAGGAGTTGCCCATAAGGCCGGCAAATCAATACAAGGATAAGTTAAGGACCCTGGGGGCTTTTGGGAAGAAGACCACCACCGGAGGCGCCAGAGAGTGGATAACTCCCACGGCTGTCGGGCTAAGACGGTGCCAACATCGTCGGGGCCCGGGCCACAGCCGAAGCCTCATCGGTTTCGACCCCTGGCATCGTGGCATTGCGGAGATCCGCAAATTTCTCAGAAGTCCACCGGACCTTCCGATCCGAAGCCGCCTTTTCAGAGGTCGGTACGGGAGATCGCATGACAATTTAAGACCGATCTCCGTTCCGGACCTTTGTAATTTTGGCGCCCAAGAGGTCTGAAGCCTACTTGGTAGCACTTTTTGGTGATGCCAACCTTTGCGCCTATCCACGCAAAGAGGGTCACCATAATGCCTAAGGATTTAGCCCCTCGCCCGTAGGATACCTGGGAGCAACCTTAGCCTATTTTGCGGGGATCCGTGATTTGTACATATTTTTTGTGATAATTAATAAAGAGGCTTTTATTTTGAATTAAAAGTTTAATGTTTCTTATGTTAAATTTAAAATAAAATGCCGACGTCGACTTTAATAAAAGGGTTTAAAAGGGGATTTGAAGGTTATTTTAAACGCTTCTTTTTCCTCTCTCCTCCCTTCTAGCGCCATGACGCCGCCACACCTTGCTTGCAAAGGCTCGGGTACCTTGATGGAGAGAAATGGGATCCATGTGTTCCCTTCGACCGGCCTGCAGCCTTTGCTATGCCAACGATAGATCTCCTTGCCAATATGTAAGCGGTATCCGGACTACGCCCGGATTCCTTGACTTTTACATGGAGGAAATGCTTCCTCTGTATTCCCTCACGGGGATCCTCCCCACTTGTATTTGGAGCGGGAGATAGTTCGGCAGATGCTAGGGCGGGACACACATGCTTATGATGTCCCAAGGGGAAACTCCGATGGGGTAAACACCTACCGCTGGTCCAAAGATCGTGGGCAGCGAAAGATCCGGAAGCTACTTTCGCTCTAGCCATCCTCATGGACCAATACGTTGAGGATGAAACCTTGCCGGCAGAGAAGGGCAAGCTGCCGTAATCCTCCCGAGGAGGGGATGACGAGCATATCGGAATGGGCTTACTTTGCCCGCTGGAAAGAGCTAGCAGAGGAGTTACCACCGCCACCGTGACCAATCTATAGGCTTGTCGGGGTTAGGCGGCCTTCCAGTTATTTATCACCGGGGGGAATACCTTCTCTTGGATGATATTATCCGGACGATCATGGTGGTGGGATTTCGACGCGAAGCGCAAAGACCATGTACTCTACGAGCTTATGAGTATTGTATGGATGATTTCATCGACTTCACTTCTACCGAGCTTCCTACGGAGGTGCACCAGCTCCTTCGGGCCTCGGCCGAGACTCTAGAGCCGCACGGAGACTCTACTACGCTTTCGTGACTTCGGTGATGCAGGAACCCGCCAAGAACCCGCACTGTGATGCCTTCACGGCTATGGGACCTCACGCCCCAAACATTAATATGGTGGAAGTTCCCTCCCACTCGGATGATGAGGGTGAAGATTTATACCATAACCCCAAGCAAGACAAGAAGGAGGAGCAACAGAGCTCAAGGAGGAAGAAGTCCCCATGGACTGGATAAAGAAGTGGCAAAGATCCGAGACTTCATGAAGGGAAAGTGCCGGGTAACCATCTTACCCGTTTCTTTTTGTCGGCCTTCAAATCTGGACAAGTCCTCTTCATAGCCCGAGATCTAGCGCCGCAGGCCGAAGCTTCATGGTGGGGCCTCCGTGCACTCTCTACACCGGGCCGCCACAAGAAGCTTCCCCTATCGTGACGTTTACGTATGTACTGCGTCTGACGGGATCTTGCCCCCGACGGCCTTGGGTCGGGACATTGCGCCTTTGATGGGCATGAAGCTCCTCACGGCAGCCCCATTGGCCGTTGCCTATCCACCGAGAGGTTGCATCATTGCGGCTGCCACAAGTAGACCACGGGGTTACTCTGCTGCGACACCGACCGCCTCCACCACCTCCTAGGGCTAAGGATCAGGAGGCAGGGCCTAGTTCCTAGTATAATTTTGCTATGAAAAATGTATATATATATATGTTTTGCTAGTTTTTTTTCTTATATATCTATATATGTGTGTTCTGGGATTTTCGGTTGGCAATTGAATGGACCATATTGACAAATGGTGTACCTTATTTACTTATTAAATACAAAGTTCTCTTGAGAAGTATTATTGAATTGTGTGTTTTTCTTTATGACATCCTCTTCAAAAGTATTAAAACTTTAGAATATAATGGAATTACAAAATGTTCTCTATTTATTCCAACTATGCAGAGGAAAACATTTGGAAATATGAGGAGAGAATCACCGATATGGTTAGGAGGGACGATCCCGGCCGCCGCACTGTGACTATGGCCGAGATATGGTGAATATCCGAGTGGGAGGAAGGCTATGAAACCGAACCACCGCCACCGGGGAACTCTACGACCCACGACAAAGGGTCGGAGATAGTTAACATCCTCGGGGATCGAGCTTCGAGGATCTGAAGATGACCCCGTGGTCGCACAGGACTATTTTGGAATATGACCAGCACTAAGCCTTCGAGGACGCCAACCCACCATCTTTGGCAACTCTTTTATGCGCGCGAAGGCTCTTTAACCTTCGATTATCAGCCCAACATGGGAGTACCAAGCCATCATTGTCCAAGCCGGGCACGCTTATATAAACTCGTCCGAAGCATGCGGGAGAGTACTTCCGCTACGCGATCCTCAGACTTCTTCGCCAACCCCTAGGCTTGGTCTCTTCCGTTATGTTTTCGTTGTTGTGGTTCTACTTTGTGCAAGTAGAACTTTAAAAGTTTCCATTGTATCATACCTACTTTTGTCTCAATCCATGTATCAATCAACCCGTTGTTGTACTCAACTTGAATGAAATACAAATATTGTTTTCTCGTTTGTATATACTTTTGTCCCGATTAATTTAAAAGGGATTGTACATTAATGTAAATCGCTTATATTTTCATGAATGATTCCTATAGATCTGCGGTAATGCGTAGCCGCTTGGCAACACCCTCCAACGCCAAGAGGGCTCACCCCTGAACAGAATTGATGTTAATGAAAAGGCAACTTCGGCGAAGTTACAGGCTTATGTGTTGCATACCAATCCATCGCCACATACTCGGGAGGACGGACCGGAATTACCTCCGCGACCATTGAGCCCACACGCGACAACAGCCATCTCCTCCTCCCAGCTAGCCCCTGTACTGCATGCAGAGGAGGACTCATGCTAAGCGCCATCGGTTCCTCTAAGGATAGCGCCGCTTCCTCACATTCAACCACTTCGGGTTCTTCGGGGTCCTCGCCTATCGACAAAGTGACCATTCAAGGCGAAGGATAAGGAATACCGAAAACCGCGTTGATACAAAGAATCACTAGTATATGGAAGAACTAGGAAGTTGGCTCGGTTTGATGGGAAATCCAGAGGAGGCTTGAATGCGGAATCTTGGTTGGACGAAAATGAAGGAATTCGGGAAGTCCTATGGAATGACAGAGAAAGATACGGGGAAGGTCGCCACCATTTAACCTTACCGAGCTGCCCGTGATTTGGTGGAAGGGTTACGCCGAAGCTAAACACCGGATAGGAGCAGATGCAAGTTCGGGAAGTTTGCTAAGACTTTTAAATCGTGATTACGGCCTCGCGGCGCACAAATGCCAACAGATTCGCACCTTCTACAAAGTTGGAACAGTAAGGGCATGTCCGCAGGCCTACACCGAATTTAATTCTGGCGCGCTTGAGGTTGTAATGCGCTGTGAATGAATGAGAAAAGAGCAAGAGAGGGCTACATTGAAGGGTTGGCCCCATCCATTAAACTTAATGGTCAAGGCCATCGACCCAAAGTCAAGAGTGTAGGCTAAGCTAAGGCATTAAGCCTTGAGGAGGACACGCCAAGGAGCCCAAGATCCGACCACCGCTCCTTACTCGCAGCAGCCACGGCCGCCCACACCTTACAAACCCGTTCTCGCCAAGTCCGGCCCTCTCAAAGACAATTTTATGGCCGCCAGAGAAGAAAGTCGCCTTTTAGCACGCCGTGATAAGTAACAATGTTGGTAAGGAAGTTCGGGGCCTCTACGCCCATCCCTAAAGAGGCCGTGAGAACAGCCCGCCGAGATAAGGCATGCTACCGGCAGATGAGGCCCGACACTTCATGCGTAATTGTCCGTGACGCCACGCCAGACTGCTCAACCGCCATGGCCGACTGGATTGGGAAGATTTGGAGTCCAATCTTCTTTGCGGAGGACGAGGCTCCCGAAAGTACATTCATGGTGCGTCTCATATTCTTGCCGCTATAGAAACAGTAACGCTGAAAGTCACTATTCATTATTTCTACAATAGGCCAAGTAGACAAGTAAGCCCTTCATAATTTTGATGGACACGGGTAGTAATGCATAATTTTGCTTCTCCTAGAATGGCCTGTGCATCGGCAAATTCGAAACGTTGAGATCCCGAGCCTAAGCCACCACATTAGCTAGCGGTAAGATCGCATACACTCATGGCCAGTATTAACCTTTAAAATGCACGGTTGCCGGGTGCACGCTTGCCTTGGGTGCCGTAATTAATGGACATTGGCAAATATGATCTTATTGTGGGAATGGAGTTTTTAGCGTGCCAGGGGCCCACATAGACCGTGGAGAAACGGAGGTCACCTTCAACGCCGCTAATGGAGCACGTGTGACGATAAAAGGTGATTCATTACACTCCGCCATGCAAATCAATGTCAATGAAGCAGCTAGGAAAAGCTATACGCAAGAATAAACTCCTTTGCCTCATTAAACTTGCTTCCATTGAGTCGGACTCCAAACAGCAGCAAGTAATCGACGTCTTACCATCGGACATTGCTACCCTTCTTCGAGAATTTAGCGATCTTTTTCCAGATGAGATCCACAAGCTTCCTCCTTTCAGAGGGGTGGAATGTGAGGTAACTCTTGAACCGGGTACTAAGCCTACCAGAAAGCCCCTCAGCGAATGAGTCCTCCGGAGTTAGCAGAGCTTAAGAAACAAACTACAAGAGTTACTGAATTTGGGGTTTATTCGGCCCAGTGTTTCACCATTTGGCGCTCCTATTCTTTTTGTCCAGAAGAAAGATGGCTCCTTAAGGATGTGTATTGATTATAGGCAACTCAATAAGCATACCATCAAGAATCGCTATGCTTTGCCTAGGGCAGATGATCTTATGGACCAGTTACAAGGAGCAAAATATTTCTCAAAGATTGATTTGCGCTCCGGGTACCATCAGATAAGGATTAAGGAAGAGGACATCCATAAAGTCTTTTGCACTGATATGGGCATTATGAATTCACCGTCATGCCTTTTGGATTGACCAACGCCCCTGCAACGTTTATGCGGTTGATGAATGACATCTTCCGCCAATACTTGGATGACTTTGTTGTCATTTTCTTTGATGACATTCTCATCTATAGTAAAACCTTGCAAAGAACATGAACAACATCTTGATTAGCTTTGCAAAAGCTAAGGCGCCATCGACTCTTTGCCAAGTTCTCTAAATGCAAGTTCGCCACTCGAGGGTAGACTATTTGGGGCATATTATCTCAGCAGAAGGAATTGCTACTGACTCCGGCTAAGATAGAAGCGGTGAAGGATTGGCCCATTCCAGCTAATGTTTCAGAGGTCCGAAGTTTCTTGGGACTCGCAGGATATTATCGGAAATTTGTTAAGGATTTTGCAACAATTGCCGCACCTCTTACTAATCTCACAAGGCATGAGAAAGTAAAGGATTGGATGGAACATTGGAAAACAAAAGTCCAAGTCGGCTTCCGGAAGCTCAAGGATGCCTTAACATACGCACCAGTCCTTACCTTGCCCCGATCCCGAAAAGGATAATCAATTAGCCACCCACGCTAGTAAGATAGCTACTTGGTGGAGTTCTAATGCGAGAGGGGAGAGTTGTTGCTTACGATTCAAAGAAGATGAACGATGCAGAGCAGCGATACCCTACCCATGACCAGGAGTTGCTGGCAGTTGTTCGTGCTCTCCGTATTTGGAGACACTACCTTCTTGGTAGAAGATTTCAGCTGGATACGGATCATCAGAGTCTCCGCTATTTATCCACCCACCAAATAAATGAATCTACGCCAAATAAGCAGATGGATGGAATTCCTCGAGGAATATGACTTGAGATTGTATATAAACCGTGGAAGCACAATGTGGTTGCGGATGCTTTGTCACGCCATCCCTTCATAACCCGCACCCATTGTAATGCCATTTCCACACTCACCCGGCGAGTTTGGGAAGCAAATAGAACAGACCTTGGCCACGGATCCCTAACTGTAATATTTGGGAAAGTTTGGGTAAGGAAGCTCAGACCGATAAAGAACGTGAAGCATTCCGTTCATATAAGAAGGAGGGCAATTTATTATATTACAAAGATAAGTTGTGTGTTCCAAATGACTTCGTGGGTGCGAAAAGCTCGATTCTCCATGATACACACAATGACCCTATAGCAGGGACATGCGGGTTTTATGAAAACTTACTTTAAGATCCCGCTCCGGCTATTTTTGGCCTTCCATGAAGAAGGATATTGCTAGGTACATCAAACGATTGTCGGGTTTGTCGACAAACCAAGGTCGAAAGCAATTACGAAGTTCCGGGGAGTTGCAACCTTTGGATGTGCCCAACGCCAAGTGGGAAGTCATAACCATGGATTTCATTGTGGGGCTTCCACGTACTTTCCGTGGGTATGATGCCTTAATGGTCGTGGTCGACAAATTATCAAAGATGGCTCACTTCCTGCCATGTCGCACCACGGACACCGCCTTCGACAATCGCCTTGCTCTTTTGCAAAGGAAATTTTCAGGTTGCACGGGATGCCGAGAGTAATTGTATCGGATAGGGATCCTAAGTTTGTCAGTGCATTCTGGAAGGATTTCTTCGCCACCATCCAGACCAAGCTTGCCATGAGTACAGCCTACCATCCTCAGACAGATGGTCAAACAGAACGTGTCAATCGTATTATCGAAGATATGCTAAGAAGCTATGTATGGAGTAAACAGTCACAATGGGCGGATTATATTTACTTGGTGGAATTCGCCTACAACAGTACAAAGCAGGAGTCTTCTAGAATGTCTCCCTTCATGATAAATTATGGCTATCAATGTCTTACCCGTGACATTGGCATAATCCTCGTTTCTAAAGTGGAGGTCTCTCAACAACTCCTTTTAGAAATGCAGGCCTTGGTGGAAGAAGTTGAGGGGTTACTTATTGGCCGCGACGCAATGTCGCCGAAGAGTCTAGCGGATAAGCACCGAACCCCACGAATCTTCCAGGTGGGCGAATCAGTTTGGCTTAAGATCAAAGTAAAACAAGCCAAGCTTAAAATTGGTAACTGTAAGAAGTTGGCACCCGGATGGGGCGGGCCGTTCAGATTATTGAACATTATAGGGAGAAACAGTATATCGCTTGGACTTGCCACCCGGCTTGAAAATCCACAAGGTCTTTCACGTGAGTCTTCCAAGCAACACACCCCCCGATCCGGAGGAGGAGGTTTTGGATACCCCTACCCTCCTAGAAATGATCAAGAGCAAATTTGGAGATAGTGCCCAAGCTCTTCTTGATCGAGCTTACAAAAACGGAATTGAGAAGGACTCAAATGTTGCAATACTTGGTCAAGTGGAAGCACTTACCATTGAAGATGCTACCTGGGTGATGAAGATAGACCTTGAGAAGCACTATCCGGACTTCATGCGGGAATCTCAAGGCCGCACCATCAACGATGCTATCAACCCCGCTCCCGACGGACGTGGTGTATTGTTGATGTTGACATGACCGCGAATTACTAGGAAGGCATCTAGTAAATAGATTGCGTTCATTCCGGCTATACGGGGAACTCCACCATTCCTTATGCCACAATGAATTGCAAGCCGTACACATGATAGATTCCCTTCTAGATATTTTTTCTTTTATTTGTAGGGGGTGGTCCCTTCAACCACAACTTAATCATATTATTAACCTACGGGTATATGGTTATGTATGTGAGGCCGGTGAACAAGTCGCCACCGCCTTGTATAGAGGGTTCTTGATGACCCAACTTTTCCCCGTATTGGTTTTGTCTACATGTGTGATTTTTTTTGTCGCCGAATGTTTTAAATGGGACTTCGGGTCCTAAACTCCCTTGATCATAAGTTTGTATCGGGCACCTTGGTGCTTGTACTTTGATATTTTAACTTCAATGTATTCTTGTCAATTAATTACTATAATCTCAACGTATTAATGTTATATTCTTAACTTCATTTTCTAATTGATTGCTTTACGATATGTATTCAATTAGTTAACCCCAATCCGAGGGGCGGCATTGTTTTTAAGGAGGGGAGAATGTGACGTTCCACGTATTTATCTGGTCTACTATACGGGACACATTACAAATACAAGCACGCCACTCCCTACAGTGCACGCTACCATGGGGGTATGGGAACTTAATTGCAACCTAGGGGGTTGCCTTAAAAGGATTAAATTAGCTATGCTAATTTAACACATTAATAATAATAACCTATAACCTAGGAAATTAGGCTAATTACCATTTGGGAAGGCCACGCCCCAATCGATTGGGTAGCATGGGGATTGCCAAGTTTGGATGCCAACTTGACCCCTATCCCCAGGATTGACTCGAAGATCGACCAAGGAAGGCCGAGGAGTGGCGCCATCAGACACACTGCGTAAGATCACCATAACGATCGTCCTGTGAAGTAACAACTGAATTCTCAACTCCCGGAAGATGGAGGCCCCATGGAAGCGAGTCCACCTGAATTCAGGGTAGGTGGCTATGTGAATTCTAGTTAACATTTGGTTGTGTCCGTCTCTCTCTGTTCTCTTTGTGAATCAATCATAGAAACTAACCCTTGATTGTACAAACAAGTTCTCTTTATATTCAATTCGGTTTCTACTCCGAAAGGATGGATTGTTAGCTCTTTGTTTAATCGACTCTGAAACGGGGGGATCGGGGGGTAGAGACCTCGAACCGTGTATTGTAGTATGCTCCTAGATGCGCATACTGTAGAGTCCCATTAAATGCGGCACTGTGCACAAGAACCCACGGGTCCTAGATGCTATGGTCCGGCTTAGCACCGGACAAAGGAACACAGTGGTGACATGAGGGGTGGGGTCTTGCATGAGCATACAAGGCTCCCCGAGACTCCTACAAAGGGATGGGCTAGGCGAGCAGCCGGTCACGTTGAGGGCGGGTATGGGTCCGACACTCGGGTGTAGTGGTGTGATCCGTATGGAGCACCATGCACTTTGAGTAGATTTAGGTGAGTAAGTCTGCACGGAGGATCGGGGGTCGCCGACGCCGCACGTATTCTCTAGCTCACCCATGGAACCACTTGTGATTCGGAAGGGGACGCCTCCCGACCGCCTGCCTCATCGGACCAGCGCCATGAACACGGAGTAGGCTCAGAGGGTGATGCCCCGAGTTTGCGTCTCAGGAAGGCTATAGCAAAGCCATAGCATGAATCGACCCATCCGCAAAGTGTGCCGCGGGGAGGGGCGGATGGAGTGGTCAACCCCGGCCAATGTTCTATGCCACCAACGCCATGCCAAGACTCCTGGCTGGCGCTGATCCCTTGAGGCCCGGCCGTCGGTCGATCCTCACGGGAGTTCTGAAAGGGGTAGAACCACGGGTTCTGGGTGTTTTCTTAGGATTAGATGCATATTCTATGCCGTTGGTATATTAGATGGATTCGCCACCCTTCGTGGTGGTTATTTATGTATAGTCATCTTTGTGTGCTAACCCTTGTATTCATGCTTCGCTGACGTAGGAGTCCCATTGAAGGCGTGGGCGAATGACCCCTTTCAGTGTCCTTCTTTGGGGCCTCATTTCATAGATGGCCGAAATAGACGGAGGGCCCCGCTCATGGTGAGATGATTGCCATGGGAGGGGAAAGTCCCGTATGTATACGTCCGCGGGTCGTATATATTCTGGGAGCGTCACAGTATCTGACATGAAGTTGGGTGAAGCATGGATAGGGGTTTCTGTACTGAATTTGTTGCCAATGCCCGAGAAGATTACTATGCTCTGTCAGGCTTGTGCAGAAATGCCACAGATGCATGACTTGGTGAGATGGCCAATAGCATTGGTTCTCGTTGACAATATTCCAGTTTCTAGCCTAGTTCTGGCCGCGGAAGGAGACCGGGAGGTCGAGAAGGAAGCTTATGCCGAAGTCGGCCCGAGGTTGGAGTAACAAAAAGACAAGTACCACATGGTGAATGGGGAAGGCGAGAGAACGCCGACCCCAAAAAAAAAAAAAAAAGGTGAAAGGAAAACCACACCTGAAGCTATCTTGCAGTTCAGGTCCTCCATGTGCTGCTTGAAGAGATGTTGTGCTAATTTCACAGTTAAGGAGATATCCGCCATGAGGACCTTCTACTGGAACATGAAAAGCTCAGAACGTACGACTTTTGCGTACAACATGCTAGATCTTTGTTCAGAGAATGGATGTGTGAAAAAGCTAATGCTGAACAACAGGGTAGTCTGTGTGAAGGCATGGCATAGTGCATACGGTATACCAGTTTCTACATTTTACAAATGGAGGAAGCTTTTCATGGAAGGGCACAGGATTGCGGAGCATGGAAACTCCGGGTCCATGAAGCCAAGGTCTCATACACTGGCTGGAGGTGCCGTGCTATCTATGTACATAGATGAGAATGCTGAAACTATGCCACATCACTCAAAGGTTACGAGTGGGGGAACTAGAGAAAATGTGAAGAGATTACCTTCCATCTTGACTAAAAAGGACATTCATCAAGAGGTAGATATAACCGCCCACCGACATGACTGGGGGAAAACATGTTTCTCAATCGTCCTTCTTGTCAACGTGGAAGGAGAACCACTCTGAGGTAGCAATCGCCAAAAGAATAGCATTTTCTAAGTGTAATACCTGTATTGTGATAAAGGAGAAACTTGCCAAGACTAGAGATCCAAGAGAAAGAAGAGAGCTCGTCGTGGAAAGGAAATCTCACATGACAGCCCAACTTTCCTGCAGGAGTCTCTACTGGTCGTGGAGAGCTTTGTCTCATCGATCTCCTGAAAATGCCTTAACCATTATACATGATAAGATGGATCAGAATAAGACGATGGTTCCTCGTCTGGAGAAGCTAGCAAAAACTGTATGGAGGGTGTGAGCGGTTGAAGGTGAGTCTTATTGGTGCTCTCATGCATGGGCATGGTGTAGGTGCTTTGGGGCACTTCTCATTTGGACCCTCGGGCCGATGATTCAATTTTCATGTGGGATCTTTAAATCATACCTTGAAAACACTAGAGAATCAATCTGAGGACAACTGGGGTCATTTGAGAAATACAGATCATCAAGGGAGCTGCTGGGGTGGAGCAATTATGAACACGGAAGCCCTTAGGACAAAAATGGTGAATGGCACTAGAAATGATTTTATGCCTCCTATCAAGGGCCCTCTGATACCAAAGAAGTTGCCTAGGAGGCTTTACTTGCAACTAGACAATTGCTCAGGACAAAACAAGAACCGGTATCTTTTCTCTTACTTGTCATATTTGGTCTGGTTCGGTGTCTTCGATCAGGTGCAACTGGGATTCATGATGGTTGGACATACCCACGATGACATAGATGCCCTCTTTGGAAACTACTCCACTCTGTTGAGAAGATCAGATGCATTGACTATTCCGGAGCTTATGCAACTCTTGTGCAGTGTAGTTCAAAGTCTCCTACGCCCTACCTTGTGTGCGAGGTTCCCAATGGGAAAGAATTCGCGGAAAGGTTTTATCCCCGATAAGAAGGACCGTTTATGTGGTCATTTGGAACCTCTACTCTTCAAGTTCTCGAGATGAATGATGGATGGCCACTAATGTTCTACAAGATGAGGCCAGGGCATAGGGAGTGGCTACCTGAAAAGGGAATTAAAATGTGGAAGGAGGATGCCCAAGGCTTACCTATGATTCCTAGAGGGTCACCTAAGGTCGTGCAGCCATATCAGAGCTTGACAGATATAGGTGCCTTGAGAGCTTCAATTGCCAAGTACATGATGCAATCGGGCAGCTATTTCTAGAGTGGGGCGATAACTCATGGTCTAACACATATATGAATGAAGTTATTGACTCTTGGTCCACCTTGTTGCGAGTGCTTGGGAACGTTCAACCCGGTGAGAACTGTCATTCAGGATTTCTGGCCCAGCACCAGACAAACTGCATTAGAAGAACCCGACAACTTATTGGTGGATGAACACATTGGTGCATCTCATTATGTCGGGCCTTTCTCTGGTAGACCCAAGAACCCTGTTGAAATATTCGACCCCTACCAAGATGTGAAGAAAGAAAGGCCACATGATAAGCGCCTGCGGCGTGGACGGGGGATTCAAGATTCTTTGCAGTAAAGGGACATGTGCATGCAAGAAAGGGGGGTTTTTTTTTACCATTCAAGATTTGTATACTTACCATTGGGTTTTTTGCCATTACCCAAAATATATACTTTAGGGGTTAAATTAGAAGATACTAGGGATGTTTTGGGCTTGGATGTCCATACCCTTTTATTACTAAGTGCATCCCGGGGACGTGGATGGCCTTTAGGAAGAGGACCCGATGAGGACCCTAATCTCCCTCACTATGAAGAGGTGTTTGTTTCTTGGTTTGAGCCTGTTGCAAGAAAGGGTACCTCATATGCAATGCAGTATAGGGATTGCTGGAGCAAGAATTGGAGACCGAATCCTAATGACCCGCCACGCTACCAACATTTGAAAACGATAGACTATGGTTGGGCCGTAGGGACCAGGCCGTTGTCAGCAGTGATCCCCAGTAGTGTGAGGTCTCAGTTGCAAGAATTGGTGGCTAAAGAAGCTAACGACGAGGATGAGAACTCTTGAGGTATGCAATGCTCTTTTACATAATTACTATATCATACATGACATGCACCTTACGACTAGTTATTATTCATTAGGCTTTGTGTTTTTCATCTCAACACAAGAGCTCTTACACTATACAATGCCAAACAGGTGATTCATTCATCTTCAGGATTTGTAGTAGTGATCCCTGATATCTCATAGCTCATGCGCTCAGGAAGCCAAATCAGATGGATCATAACACGAATTGACGCAGGGCAATGAATCTCAGCGCCTAAAGCTTTTCTTCGCAGGTAGGGATCAAGAAGAAGATGCCTGTCAAGGCAACCAACAAGATCTGCGTGGCTCATTGAGCACTTGATCGCCTCAATGTGGTGAATCGAAGAAGGCGAGAAATCCATGGGGGATGAATGAAATGTAGCCCCGAACTGAGAAGCTTTTATAGTGAAGTGGAATGATTGAGGTGAATTATTGGGGTAGAGTTCACCATTATTGAGCGTGTATCGATCGTTGTATACATTACAAGAATAATACTTATTTCATACTAGTATGCGTGATATTACATCCTTAATCAGAATGCTATTACATCCTTACTTAGTTATTAGGTACCCATGTCATTATTACATTATTAGCAGGTGCAGATTCACTCGTCATCAACATCAAAGCTCGTGATGGCATTCAGCTCATAGATCTCCGATCGGGGAAGCCGATAAATGTGGACTTTAACACGAAAGTGAGCTTCCCCGCAAGCACTAGCGGAGTCCATCGGCTTTAGATAAGAGCCATGGATCAAGCTTAACGCCGATTCTAAGCGCATTCGCCCAGATCGTTGTAGCTCAAGTAACACTTGAAAGAGCGGATGTGCTCGGAAAGGGCATCGAGGAAGCCATGGAAGATGAATGGCCTCTACCCCTCGTCAAGCCGTTTTTATAGTGAAGTTAAATTATTGATGTGAATTATTGGTGTACAATGTAGGGCCATTATTGAGCTTCTACGAGTATATGTGTATGTGTATGTATATGTGTATTTGTATGTATATGTGTATGTTAATTACCTCATGTTTCTTGTGCTCGAGAAGTAGGTGAAAGTATTCGTGCTAGAGCAAATTAGGTGTGCTTAAAATTCTCAAAATGGGCTTATTTTCTCCAATTAATGAAATCGTGCTTGATTCACCTTTGATCAGCGTATAACCCATGAGAGTTCAACGGAGGGGTGTTTTTTGGACCATTTGCGTACGTATACTTAGGGGTTAGGGGTGTTTTTAGGCACTGATTTGGAGCAATATCTATACACAAAGCGGTCAAATTGCCTTTTAAAATTGCGTATACAAGGGGGTTTTTTGCTACCCTCCGGAACGCAGATGCCATACCCCCCTTATGTATAAGTGCATCCCCTGGGATGATGTCAGGAAACTAACCTCCAAATATAAGTGACATTGGCAAGGTTTGAACCTATGACCAAAAGAATACTTATTTTGGCATTACTAGGCCTATACCAACTCACCACACATCCGTTGCGCAAACTTTTGGCTATACATGCATACTTTGTAGGCAGGATACAATCCCACCTTGCGGAATTTTTTGGATCCTAGGGGCAACTCTAGGGACATCGTTGAACCCACCGTCACCAGCCTAGTGCCGCCTGCCACCTATGGCTTTTTGGGCAGCTAACCATGCACAAGTTACCAGTAATCCTGGTAGCTGTGCAAGGGCCAAAAGGTACATAAGGTGTTTCTCGGCTTATCGCCCTTCACCTTTTGTACACCCAGTTGTGAAGAGGTTACGGTTCGGAGTTGCTTGGTGAAGCTTTGCCTGCTGGAGGTATGAAGGTATGCTTGTTGTTTGTGCAACAGCATGGATTTTTGGATCAGTGAGCAGCCATAGTCATCCTGGCAACGGTTTTTTCCCAGGTGGTTTTTAATCCGGGTCATGATGGTTGTGTTCTAGCTCACGTTGTGCTATGGTTTAAGGGCTTCGGCCCATGTTCTTGTTTGGACTTCGGTCCAGGACTTCGGTCCCTTATGTACTTGGTCTCATAACCCGATTGGGTTCCGTGGACGTTAAAAATTTTTCCTTCCTTCCTCCTTCCTTGCTTAAATGTAATATCTCTACGCAGCTAGAGAACAACCGGACGAAGCACACACATTTAGCATTCAGGTGACGACAGAGACTCGTCACAGGTATGGTCTGCTCAAGAATGGGCTATAACCTGACAACTCTAATGAAAGACATGTGCATGAAATGGCCAATCGTTGGATGCATATACATTTTGCAGGTTTAAGCAAACTAGATTTCAAACCAATCATTAAAATCCTGTGATTATGAGTTGAAAGGGTCATTCAGAATGGTTACTTTCAAGATCATCTTCTGTACATGTATTGTGAAGATTTTCTCCAGTGTTAGTATGTCCAGGGAATGAGTGTTTCGTATCGCGGGGTTAGGGTATCAAAACAGTAGACTGGTCTTGATTTGAAATGGCCTTTGAGGTGTTTCACAAGACATAGAGAAGGTACTTGCTAGTGGAGTTTGCGTTTCCATTAATGTCTTCTAATCGAATGATTTACTCGAGGAAGCTTACCATTGGAAAAACTCTAATTCGGTAGAGGCATGTTATTGGAAAAAATAGATGATGGTTTTATTTCATATAAGCCCTATGCCTACCAGTTGGAGAGTGGGACGTGGGAAATGCCTATGCTATAGGGTGTAAATGTATCTCTATGACTGAGTTCATATAGATGTTTTAGGCATGCAGCAGTCACAAAGCATGGTTACTAGGCAAAGGCACAAAGATATGACATAAATTTTGATGAGCTTTTTTGGTCTCGATTGTTGAAGACAATTCTGACAGCAAAGGAATGGAGGTTATGAAAAATGCCTTTTTGACGATCTTCTAGCTAAATTGAAGGAGGTTACATAAGTTCAAAGTTATGAAGAAAGGAAAACTTACCTGCCACATTTGTTGGCAACCAAGACAACCATGTATAAGTTAAAGCAGTGTCTTTGTACTCCATGTCATGGAATAAGAAAAAATTGTTTGTAACATACGGAAGCCCTGCTATATATAGTTGTGCCAGACGTGTAACCCTAGAAGTATGCTTCCTATTTTAGATTGTCTTTTGATGGTGGCGGAGAAACATATTGGTAGCATTATTATAGGCTCACAAGACATTGTAAACCTGCAGGAGCTGCACCATGCACTAAGAAAGATAAATGCAAGTTCTGGGATATTTAAGACTTAATATTTGAACCTGTTTCAGTTGGAGAACAACTTCGCTTGGCACTTAAGAGCCTACGATATCCAGGCATTCTCCATCTCTGCTTAATAGGTTGAAACGATCCTTGGCAGATAATCAATTGGCATCCTTCTGCAGCTTTAAAGCATATGAAATGATTGTTTGAAGATATGGTTCAAATCAGGACCGCTATCAGGCCACGCCAAGAAAGCCACTTTCTCTTCCTTTCCAATATGAAAGGGACTTACGTAATAATTATAGGACACGAGAGAGCCTTTTTGTTTTTGCATATTTGTTTGCATAAGTACTGCCTTCTTGGTAAACCTGATGAAGTGGAAGAACAAAGGATTTATAATAACCGAGAAATCTGTCGAGACCGTTTGTCTGCTATCATTCGAGGTTTGTCAGATGTCATTATGCGGAGAATGTTAAGTAATTTTTAAGGGTCTTATTGATTGAGAATTAACATGTTTTTGTGGCGAGTGTTCCTTCGTTGTTGGCAACTTTACAACTCTATACTTATATTCATCATGAGGCTCACACATTTTCCATTTTTTCTTTGCAGATCTTTTTCTGGACCAAGTCATACAGGTGCATGATCTAATGATTTTTGGGTATCCTTTCTGATAATGTAGCTGAGATGCAACCTTTTTGCCATGTGTTAACTTGCAGAGAGTTGTCTATCTATTTAGAATGCTCCCATCATGCATTATGTTTGAGAATTTATGCTTAAAAAGCCTCAGAATGAAAAACGATGAACCAATGAAAAACCAACTAATAGAAAGCTTAAAGAAATGGACTGATTTACATTTTATTGTTCTCTGTTCCACGTATTTCTTTGCTACGACAGCCTATGCATGTTGTGGTATGTTTAATCCATTGTGTACAAGTTCTCTTATTCACGTCCTACATGGAGCTAGTTTGTAACATGAAGGATGCAGTCCATCATAAATATAAAGCGCATCACAACAGTAGTATTTGCGAAGTTGCATTTCTACTTTTTGCGTGCACAGTGACCTAGATGATCTCAATGATACACAACATATTCTTGGACTATTAGTGCCCAACTGACCGAGCTTGGGCAACTGGTTATACTTTTTTTAAAGGATAGCTTGGACTGTTCAGCACCTTCCATCATCAGATCAAGAGAATATGATACTGCATGTCATGTTGGTGTACAGGACCAACTGCATGTCAAAAGGAGCATAACTAAAACTGTAGAAGTTCTTTACACAATAGGTGGAGACCTGGTATTGATGTGAAGATCGCAAATATTGAAATCATAAGATAATAAGCAATCCATCATATGACAAAAAGAAATGAATTGAAAAATGCTGTGAAACATTCCTTATGAAGAACGTAATATAGGAAATATACAAGCACATCTCATTTCATGGAGAACTGGCTCAAGTTTATCCTTATAAAGTATAACATAAGACAAAAGGGGAGTTTTACCATTAAATTCATTGTAGCTTTTGATTATTCTATTTGCATTAGATTGGAACATCTGTGAAATCAGATGATGTGACTGGAATATGTGCTATTTTGTTATTTTATAGTGATTCAACTTGCTGTAATTGCTTCCATGATTTGAGACACAAATTTCGCAGCAAATAGGAGGCATATGTATGTACTTTGTAATATGTACTTTGCGTACTTTGTTTTTGAATGTCTATCTTTGGAACTTGGACACGGTGCATTGAACTTAGGCACTACTCCAGAATTACATTTATGGCTATGCTATAGTCCTGCATGATATGACAACAGTTAAGTTGTGTTGTTAATTATATGTTGAAAGGTTTATAAATTCACAAAAATGGAAAAGAATTTTTGAACTCGTGTTTCAGCTTTGAGCTACTTTGTTCAATCTTTGTTTTGGCTCTTATCTGCCTTTTACCCTGCATTCTATTCTAAGAATTAGATTGCATGTCAAACTCTCATTTCCACTTGCAACGGCTCCTAATATCAGAACCTATGGCTGGCATGTCACCACATAAACTATTCCTTTGATAACTGCATAGTCCCTCATCTTCTGGGCTTAGAAAATCACTATTTCATTGCATTCAAAAGATGCTATTTGTCTTCACGCAGGTTGCACATGCATGAAGCTCAGATTGTACGTGCATTATAAAGCTATAAAGCTTTCGTGTGCTGAAAGTGTTGCTGGATTATTTTTCCTTCTCCGATAGAGATTTCTTTAGAAGGAAAATACCAGTTATAAGGATTGCATGAAATATATCTGACATGGTCTATGGGGTGTGGGATAAAGTCGGGAAAGTTTGGGGCCATTGGATAAAGATTTCCTTGAAGGATCTGACCTTTTGGTGTGTTGGTTATCAGTAGAGTTTTGCTAGTGCGTAACATTTGGTATCAGAGCCAAGGTTCAATTCTTCGTGGCAAGTGTGTTCCACATGCTTGAGGTATCTCGAGGAGGGGAGGAATTGATATGGTCTATGGGGTGTGGGATAAGGTTGGGGCCCATTGGATAAAGATTTCCTTGAAGGATCCGCCCTTTTGGTGTGTTGGTTATCACTAGAGTTGCTAGTGCGTAACAATATCATTTCCAATTATACAAAAATGGGCCACCAAACATTTTTTACATTTCTTCTATGCTTGTGGCTTTCTGTATAGAATAGAATTCTAAAGAGACAATCACAACATAAAGATAAGATCCAACTCAGGGTAGACACTTCAGGTTAAAAGAAATAATACTAGGCAAAAATTTAAACTATATGGGATAATCTAGCCACCATGAGTCATATCCTTTTTTGAATTATAAACAAGCATTGTAGAATGTCTTCTAACTGATGATATTCATACAATTCATTTAGATTGATTTAGAAGGATGATCACGACTATATGGGAGGACGTTAGAAGCAACTATTCATGTAAACTATGATTTGATTATTCTCAGTACCTTACAACTTTCCACATCTAGTTTTGCATATCATGCAAAAAATGTTGTTGCGGTCTAATTACACTACCTGTCTCATTACACTACCTGTCTCATTAGACGAGGATAAACCAAGGTCTGCAAAGAAATGATATAATATTGTAAACAACCATTCCAAGATGAGCGCACCATTGGCATTTTTGTAGGACCTCATTGAAGCACACGGATTACTAACTTTAGCATTACAAG
Source organism: Isoetes taiwanensis (assembly GCA_021234155.1). Lineage (NCBI taxonomy): Eukaryota > Viridiplantae > Streptophyta > Lycopodiopsida > Isoetales > Isoetaceae > Isoetes > Isoetes taiwanensis. Next base: position 20,830,549 of record JAJEKV010000020.1, on the reverse strand, counting down.
TCAAATCAAACCAAAATCAACCAATACCTTGGTACATGCGATGGTTGGTTGTATATGAACCCACCATCGCGGTAAATGTCGGACGTGGGCATGTTATAGCCAGCCTTAAATGGCAAAAAATCCACTAAGTCCCAAAAACGTCGTGTAATTTTTTTTGGGCGTGGCTATAACATGTCAAATACACGGATATACCACAGATATGCCCGTGGCTATAACATGATGTTGTCCAATAAATACGGTGCTCCACCCATACGTGAACCCAGCCTTAGGGTGTTTTCCCATGAAATTGGCGACCTGAAAATCTTGATCCAGGTCAAAAACCTCAGCGTTAAGAAATGCTTGGTGATTACTTCTGATTCAGGTCAAAAACCTGAGTCTTTGAGGTTGAGGCGCCCAGGGGAACCTGCACGCCCTTATCTGGACCTCAAGAAAACCTTGAGGTCGGAGATCCATGGGAAAGCACCCTTAGGGGCAGCCCAAAAAATAAACCGATGGTAACAATGTTTTGCCCTTTTTAAGTGGGCGCTCTATGTGACTGTACAAAGTATCAATATACGTGGCATTACACGTAGTCCAAAGTTGCGGGGGTTATGTCCGCCACTATGCGAGAGTTGCAATTTCGGAGACATGGCGAAGGTGCTCCTCTTCCTCTGTTTCATATTAGTTGCTGCAGAAGCAGCTTATGACAATCTCTTCCGTCAAGCTACGGTATCCCAGTGGCATCATGGCGATTTTCACGACATTAGCAGCTCCATCGCATTTGATGCTCATCAGCTCTTACACTCCCGAGCAGAGGTAATCCATGTGTGTTTTGTAGAGAGATCCCTGAAATGCTAGTTTCACTATGTATTTTTCCCATTGATGCGAATTTTGTCAAGAAAGTGGCGACATTAATCACAATACAGTTCAGGACGATTTTGGCAATTTAACCTGCAGAAATACTAACGATCAGAGCGGAATTTGTCTTGAAAACCTCCTGACAATGACCTGTTGATAGATTGCTAGCTGAACACGTCCCCTTTCGTGTTGCTTCGCTAAACCGTGCTGCAACAGTTAGAAAATTAGGCATCAGTCATGTTTACACAAATTCAAATCCATCAATCTACTTGTTTGTAGTATCTTCCTTAGTAGGTATGCATTTCTTACTATTGCATCAGGGCTCGTACCTATTTGCTTGGGACTCCAACAACAGTCCTTTTTCCAATAGGGAAATTGAGCTTATACCTGTTAGTCTATTAGTGGCCTGGCATATTCTGTTCTGTTGGGTCACTAGGGACAAATAGTTGCTTAGCCAGAAGCCAAGAATTTATATTAACGTCTTTTATCTTCTCAACCATGTTTCAATTACCTGCCTGATCTAAATCCAAAGTATAGCTGGAGCTGTCTTAAAGTATACAATTTGCTTACCTGCTAGACTAAGAATATTGCAGGTACCTTTTGAAGTCCCTTTGGAAGTTAATGTTGTTTTGGTGGGGTTCAATGGAGATGGTGGATACAGGTATATCATGGAACAGATCTGTTAGGCTTGAAGCTTCTGACCACTAAATTATCCTGCATTTTGATTGCAGATATTCACTTGATGTAGAAAAGATGAGACAGATTTTAGAGAAAGGCATGGCAGCCCATAGGCCGGCTTGTTTGGAAACTGGTCAGCGTCTTGACATTGAGCATAAGCTTCTCTACAACATTATACCGGTACAAAATCTGGTCCTATGAAAACAATTAAATATGCAAGAGTGTGTGATTGTATTGGATATGTGAGTTTGTATTGTTAAGGATGAACGCCACCGATTAATGTATAGGACATTGATCTGTAAAGAAGGTCTTTGCAAAAATCAACCTTTTCTACTTGAAACAATATCCTTGATGCATTTTTCCCAAGACAAGATCAGACTTCCTTTCAAGAGATTTAACTTGGATTGTTCCAATCATTTAATCTTTAGTTTGAGATTGCCCAGAACAGTTGCTGGTTATGACACTGGGAAGTGTTGATGCTGTAGCTGCAATATGTTTTTTGCAGGTTGGTCAAATAGAGTTGATGACATTGGAACGTGCACTGAAAGCTGCGATGGTAGAAGCTGGTTCTGCAAGAGAGGTACAAAGGTAAACCTAACCCACACAAGGAATGATATTCAGCGGCATTGAGGTGTGGGCTATTATGACAGACTGAGTTCGGAAGAGAAGCGCCCTTATACGAGGTGGAGGCAACATCAGTGGAACCGATATTTGATAAGCTTTACAATTTCTTGTTTAACTTTGAACCAAAATCGTCAGCAATTGAGATGAACTCACCGGTGCCAACTGCAATTTTTGTCCTGAACTTTGACAAGGTTGCTGCAGCACACTTTTTTAAATTTGGATTTGAAATTTCATTGTCAGCAAATTTTTTGTATTATGGATTCCTGATACGAATGCGGGTGCTAAATATATGTGGCACTCAATTTTTTGCGTCTTCGACTGAGTTTTTATATGCTCATAAACAGGTCCGTATGGACCCAAGGACCCCCCTTGCAAGTGAGGACACCATAACTGCGAAGATAGAGGAGTTGACTGCTGAACAATTAAAGGAGCAGGAAGGTGGTTATATTTATAAGTACCGTTACAATGGGGGAGCCTCATCCCAAGTATGGCTAAGTTCAGGAAGGTGGGATACTGATGATTTAAAAACTACCATTATTGTTGATAAAGATTTCTATACACTTGGGCATACTTGAAGCCCTCAATTAGCCAGTGGATGTTTCCAGGTATGCCATCATTGACATTTCAGCAGGGCCATGTACATATGGAAGGGTGGAGTCTGAAGAGGGTAGTGTAGGTTATAGGTCACTTCCTAGGCTGCAAAGTCTTTTCTTTTCAAGGGGACGCATACCTCTGAAGAACAAACGGACAGATGATGATTTTGCTGGGCAGCTGGCAGCGCTCATTGCTTCTGCAATTGAGCATCTCTTCGCATCCGATGTTAGGTATATTCATATGGCAATTTGCTTTTTCGTGTTGCAGTCTTAAAGTCCATGTTTAAAGATCCATGAGAGACCACTTCTGAATGATGGGTGTTAGTGTTCTTTTTCTAATTGGCTCATCTTGTGGTCCTCTAAACAACGTTTATTCTTATTTGTTCCTTGCAGATATGAGACAATCGATGTTGCAAAGAGATTGCTTATTTCTATAGTAGTTTTGAGGAACCACCATCAATTCAGCTTATTTCATTCTGGAAGCAACTTCTCAATTGATATGCATGCCATTGAAGAACAGGTACATCTAGCTTATAAGATAATCTATATATGTTATTGATATTAGAGATAGATCAAGATAGGAACAAATATGACTATAGAGGTGATACTTTTCATACAATATGTAAGCCTGTTTAGTAATGGTAGTCATGTTTGTGTGTCTCGTTTTCTCTCCTTTTTCATGATCTGCATGTGTGAAATTTAAAGAATGATAATCGATGATGTTCCGTAGGCTCTTTTTACACTACTATTTGACTTTTAGAAGTATCCAATAGGATTATGCCACTTAAGCGAAAGAGGGGGAGGCTGTTTTTACACTATAAAAATGAGATATGGCTCATTTAGGTTCGGATAGGTTTGGATAGCTTCGGTTCCTACTTTTAAGGGAAATGGAGTCTTATTTTATACCGGGGGACTTCCCCTGCCATAAATAAGACACCATTGACCAATCATATTGAAAATAATAGGTGGTCTATATGAAATGGGACAGTCATATTTTAAAACATCGTGTAAAAAGGGCCTTTTCCTCTGCTTATTATAGAGATCTTATATCTTCCTTTTTTAGCATGTTGCTGAACAAAGGATGCGCACTGGCCTGTCATCAGAGGCTGTCATATCTTATGTCTTGTATGCTGAATAAAGAATGTTAGTAGGCCTGTCATGGAATTGAACCTCCAAAACATGAATAATGTATTTTTGACTGGTGAAAAGCGTGATGCTTATAAAGGATGATATATCAGTGGATTTGCACAGTTGTAAATCAAGGGTTCCAGACTTAAGTATAGTTGACATTTGAAAATTTCAAGGACTTCCCTAATATTCCAGCTCATCTGTCAGTTATGTGTGTGCACAGGCAGCTAGGACATTCTTTTCCAAATTTGGAATGCTACTTATATTGACAGCGCACATGAAATGCATTTTTTTCAAGCATTTCAACGTCCTTAATGTTGTAACATGCATTGCTTGGATTGACAGGTCAAGAAGTTGGTTCAACCTGATCAAGAGGTTGTGGTGGTTGGTGGTACTCACAATCTCCATGATCACGAAAAGTTAGCTATAGCAGTCAAGAAAGCATTGCGTGGAAAGTCTACTCAGCAAACACTAAATGATGGCCGTTACCACGTGCAGACAAAGTCCTACCTTGATGCTGCAATCCTAAGAGAGGTAGGCTGCCTAATATATTGTAACACAAAAGGCAAGTAAATGTAAATGTGAACCTAGGGTAAACAAAGGCAATGGACACAAAATAATTTGCTAAGGAAAACTCTATACCAAGCAATAAAGATTCTTTCCCTAACAAGCAGATTGACAATGATACAAATTAGTCGTGTCACTGACATGAATTGTTTTTCCCGTTTCTGGGCAACTCTAAGATGCATCATCCTATTTGTCTTTCATGCTTTCTTCTCCCTTCATTTTTCTTGCTCCATTGGCTTTAGACATATATTATATTCAAGAAATGTTTCAGTGAAAAGCTTATTACATAAAAGATATGGCCTCATGGCTAGATGCAGTTAAACACTTTATTTTTAACAAAGGGCTCTTCCTATTTTTGGTCAGGAGATGAAACACTCTGCAGATATGTTAGCTTCGGGATTGCTAGAGCTAGCAGATCCGACTCTGTCTCCAAGATTCTTCCACTACATGGTAAAGAGGAAGTTGTATAATACTACTAAAGTGCTGCCTCCCTGATTCTAAGCCTTCTATGAGCTGTAACATACTGCAGGAGTGGGCAGAGAATAATGATTCTTTACATGATGCTTTTATTAAGTCTTCCGCACCAGGCTTTGGTCCCTATGGCAAAGAGGAAAGGAAGAAGAGGCGGTTGGAAAAGAAGCAAGAAAAGGCTTCTCCTGTAGAAAGATCTTACGGTACTCGTGTTATTCCAGTGTAAGTACTGCCTATCTTGGGCTTTAACTCAGTATGTTTTCCAATTATTCACAGAATTGTCATACACCAAATAACAAGTATGAAGACTACTCTGGCTGCTGTCATTTATTCCGAGTCAACTAGTGCTTCTTGTACCCTTTGGTTTCTTGCTTGAACATAATATCTCACGACAGCTGGTAGAATATTACGATCAGAAATGTGTATCTCACTTTGTATATGAACTATCTCTAGAAAGGAGAAATATTCTCAAACAAAAGAATCCAATGGGCCTGGAGCAAACAGAAATAACTAATTTCTTTTCATCTGAGACAAACGATGATAAGATGTTAGTAGACTCACCACAGAAGAGCCAGAAGAGGCCAAGCAGCAAGCAGCAAAGCAGGCCAAGAAGGGGTATTATGAAGTACTTTGCAGCAGTCACAGGAACGAATGGGCTGTCTCCATCAAACCCTATCTGAGCAGATTCTTTGATTTTCAATTGTTAAACTTAATATTTTTGTTTCCATACTTTAGATAACAGGAGGGTTTTCCTCCTGAAGGTCTTGAATTCTGTTTATGTTATGGTCTCATAGACCCTTTGGGTCTTACGTAGACGTTAATAAATCTTTCTTTCTTTCTTTCTTTATCTAAATGATGCTATGAGGATACTAACTGTATAGTTTGTTATGTTTTGGCAGATACATATTGTCACTGGCTGGCATTGAGAAAGATCTTCTTATAGATGGGGAAAGTCTGCTGTGGACAAGCAGTGATGCTGTTTTTGTCCTACAACATGATAACCCACCTATTCCTCTCAGGTGGGCATTTGAGGTTAAAGTGTTATATGATATTATATGTTAACAAAATCTCGGCTTGCCGCAGTTATGTGTCAGAGACAAAGAGAAGAGAGGCACTTCCTTTATCTCCTCAGAGGCATATTATAGCAGGACTTGCATCAGTTATTGGGGGTCTTGTTGCGCCATATGAAAGGGCCTCTCATGTACATCAGAGACCTCTAGTGAACTGGCTGTGGGCATGTGGTCATCATCCCTTCGGTCCATTTTCGAACACTTCAGGCATTAGCCAACTATTGCAGGACACTGCACTGGTGATTTTCCACCTATTGCAATTTTCCATGCTGTGGGCGAGGATCTGTCTTTCAAAATTAGGAAAACATTGGACAAAATGTTTCAATAAGCTTTCTTTTATATGGAAGTGGAATCCTTTATTCTAGTTGTGAACTGGCTGCTGATCCACCTTTAAGTTCCACTTTTACTTGATTTGAGAGCTGCGGATTGTTAATGCTCATCTTGCTTGCTTGCAATATGAATGTGTTTGAAATTTGTTCAACAAATATTTCTCTATCTTTATGGTCCTCTCATCTGCAAACACATCTTTCCGTGTTTATGCTCTAATGCATGAAACCGGGATAGGCATCTCAATTGGAATCCAGTTGGACAAGCACTAACATGCATTTCCAATTTGGGCAGCCAGGGTTCATTTGCTGCAGCTTTTAGTTCCTAGACCCCTAATCTACAATGAGACATCACTGTTCCCTGTGAAAAGATTGGGAGTAGATTGTCTATTTTCAGTTGCATCATCTCATGCTTGCATCTTACTATTTACTAACTTTCCATATATTTGTTTTGCAGCGGAACTCAATATATGCACAAGTAGATAAGGCACTGCATATTGTAAGAGAGTCCACTCAGGTCAGCATTTATGCTTGTTGAAATGTGCGGACATGAATATTTTTTTATACTAACTATTTTTGTGATTCTAAGACTAAATTCAAATTCTAATCCATCCAAGGCATTTTATAATTTGCAATTCTGTGATATGACATACAGGCCATTCAATCCTTCACAAATCAGTATCTGAGGACACCACTTGGAGAAGCTGTGAAAGGTCAAAGACCAAAGTCTGTACCAGAACTTTGGCTTGACAAGTTTTACAAGAAAACCACTAATCTTCCAGAACCAATTCCTCATGAATTAGTACAACAGCTGGAGTCTTATCTGGATGTAAGTTTATTGTCTTCAAGAGGACATTTATGTTAATACTATGCCTTTTTTTCTGTTTATTTCTGACATCCAACCCCAATGTTGATGAAAACTTGCCATCCTGTTCTAATACTGAAGTATTTTGAAGGCTCTGTATGCTGTATCAGTTAGCTACCAGTCTACTGATACCAATCGCCAATTCTTTTGCTTCCCTCTCTGGGGCGATTCCTCTACCGTCTTTTATGTAATTTATATGGCAACATGCATCCGATAGAACCATCCTAACATATGGTGATCTTGATCTATCCTATAAGACCAATCCGTGGATCCGCCTTAAAGCAAGGTGCATTCTCACTCCCACGGGCCTCTCAACAAAGTTGTCACAAATCAACCCTTTCTTCCTACCATGTTGAAACATGATTGTGTGCAAGGTGTGGAGCACCTTGAAATCCAAGTATGCCTGCTTTTGATAACTCGCATCTTCTTATTTGCATCATTTTATATCTGATATACATGTGTCAAAAGAATGAACCCCTGGTTACTGGCAAAAGCAATTTTCGATCTCTCTCAACTAAGCATTCTTGTTTGTTAACATCCTGCCTTGAACCATTGATATGCAAGAATGAATCTGGGGCTGCCCTGCTCAGTTGTAGGCTGTCATATATAGAGTTGCATCTAGCGACATAACATGTTCACTAAACAAGTGATGAGATTTAGTGAGATATTTTCTTTTATGAAGAGGTCATGAAAAACTATACTTGCGCAAAGACCATACAATTTTCAGATAAGTTGAGAGTTAGTGTTGATTTTTATGCCTCTGAAGGTCTATTGTGCCCAGCTGTTCATTTATGGCTTGCGTAGTTATGTTCCAATTGTAGGAAGGACGTGATTGATATCTCAATTTGACAATAGATTGCCAAACAATTAATTTTGTAGTTGTAGATCTTTTGTGCAATCAGTAGGCTAAATTTTCAAATATGAACTAAAGTTCTTCTAAATTTTCAGGAGTTGGAGAAGAAATTGGTTGACCTATCCTCTTTGTTGTATGATCATCGTCTGAAGGATGCCTATTTCAACTCCACAAACCTCTTCCAATATGCAACTTTCACCAAAGCGTAAGTTACTTTTGTTATTGTTTTTTACGTTTCTTCTTCTGGGTTCATGAACTATGTTTGAGCAAGAATTTCAGTGGTGGTATGTCTCAACTGGAAACTCTAGTGCATAAATGTATGGTTCAAGTGCATGAAGTCACCATCTTAGATTATTTAGACTCTATTGTCTTACATTGTGACTAAAATGGGCAAATTCCATTTCATCTCAATGTGGCAATTCATGATCTGTTAGTCAGTTTGGAGTATAATCAGCATACTACCACCTTATCATCGTTCCATTGATCTTTGCATTCAACAGCACATGAATATGCTTAGAAAAAATGTGCCATAATTTATGAATTTAAAGCTTTTGTTATCCACTCACTTTCTTGTCCATGTGAGAATGTTATGATGATTGAATTGTGAATTTTTAACTCAGTATCATCTGTTGTAGGTACGTGGACCATGTGTTATCAAATGAAAAAGACAGGATGAAATGCTGCAGTGTGAAATACACGAAACCAGCTCAAGCCTCCCAAACATTTGTCTATGGCGGTATCTTAATTGCTGGCTTTGTTGTTTACTTCCTTATAATATTCTTTTCCTCTCCTGAAAAGTGAAGAGCTGATAAATCATATGGGTATCTCGCAAATTTGGTTCCTTTTTAAGGTGGTGCATGCTCGTAAGGCTTCTGGAAGTTGGAAAGCCTTGCTATTTAATATGAAGACTGCAGCTATGGATGTCTGACATGCCATGTGGTTGCCAGCTCAGCATGAGCCAAAACACCTTGATAGAAAAGGGGATACGCTCGTTGAAAGCAGTGGGTTGCTACTTCTGGTCTAATGATTATAGCACCACCATGTAGCAAATCTCTGAATTTATTTGTGAGACAAGAAACCTAGCTTGGTGGGCCTTTGCCGCTGTGTAATAAAAAATAATGACACATATAAAGAAAAACTTGCTATTGTCATGTGTATTTTATTACAGTTGACTCAAATACAACCATTAGCAATGTATCTCTAGCATACCAAACAATTGCGGCCACTATAATTTTTGTATACAATTCCCAAGACTTAATGCTTTCCCTGCTCAGATATTGTAAAAATTAGCATGACTTTTCGTATGTGCGGACCGAGCCCTTTGCAATTTTGCCCTTTACATATTATTGCTTTGGTTGACATGCAACTTTAACGCATTACAGTCTAGTCCCTTGGGATGAAAGAACTTTTTGCTGAAATTACTATAAAATTATTTCTTTTTTAAATTGTGTAAAAATAACATCATTGCCATATGCGAGTAAATTTAAGAGGGAGTAATTTTAACAAAAGTCCATTGCAGGCTTCCGCCCCCGGCATTCTACTATTGACCATATCTTCACTCTGCGAACACTCATAGAGGATAGCCGTAATCAACGCCAGAACCTGTATTGTTGCTTTGTGGATTTCGCAAAGGCTTTTGACACAGTGCCTCGGGATAAGTTGTGGGACAGATTGAGGCAATTTGGGGACCCCGTCGACTTGCGCGAATGCTATATCTGAGACTATATCTGAGGAGGCTTGCTCGGCCGTCTCACCTTTGTCGGGGAGCTGGTTGTTAGTAGCATTGGGGTGCTCGGGGCTGCCCTCTATCCCCGCGCTCTTCGTCTTGTACATTGACCGGCTAGAAGAATGGCTCGGTTGATGCACCACATAATCCCAAGAACTCATATATGCCGATGATGTTGACCGCTTTCATATATACCCGGAGGACATGCAATGCCACCGGATGCTTTGGACACTTTACGCCAATTCACGGCATGAGAGTTAACTTGGCCAAGGCGAGGGTGTCTTCTTTGGTCCCATCATCAACACCCACGCCTTCCCTCATTCACTTAACAGGCGGGTAGTGGAGGTGGCTCGATCTTATAAGTATTTGGGCATTGAGTTTTCTACTACCACACCTTTGGGATGCATCCATCGATTCTTACGGGTCACTGCAGGCCGGAAAGCCCTATATGCAATGCAAAACAACAGTCACAAGGCGTAGTTTGTATGCATGGGGTCACGAGGCACACTTGTTGGGGGGCCTTGGTTGAACCGGTCCTCTTCTATGGGGGCGGAAGTGTGGGGCCGGTGATATCCCTCACCACTTGGAAGCGATCTAGAGCAGTCTGAAGGCCTTCTTGGGCGGGCACCTTTGGGAGTGAAATCCCCGGTTCCATATCGAGATCTTGCTCCGGGGAGGCGGGCTTCCTTCCATTCTGAGGGTCATTTGGGCGTCACATTATTTACTTCCGGAAGGTGGTGGCTATGGATGAAGCCCGGCTGCCCAACCTTGCTTTGGCAAGTGGCGATGGGCCCTTGGCGACTCAAAGCTTCTTTGGAAAGACAAGCAAGCCCGGTGGTTCTCGCGATGGAATGTGCAGGCACACACGGATGTGGACCGGTGCATACACCGAAGGAACGCAGCGGCTTTGCCTTGAAGCGGTACTTGCATGCTTGCTTCATGGCCAAGCTTTGGGATCAGAGGCCCTGTCACATGTCAAGGTGGCAAAATTATCGGCAGCAGGTTAATCCCATGCTCACGAGGGGCCCACACCACTACCTGCGCACCCATCTACCCATGAAAAGCGCGGGGTGATTGCTTCCATTCGCGACGGGTGCACACCACCTCCGCATTGAGGCGGGGAGATGGATTCGGGCCGCTGCGTGAGGGCGAGTGCATCAGTCTTTGTCAGCAGGGGTGCCATTGAGGATGAAAGTCACGCCCTCTAGGCACGTCCGGTGTCATGACGAGCATATCCGGGCTCGGTATGCTCGGTTAGTTGTGCCCCATCGGGCCCCGCATGAGCTATGAGCCGCGACCTCTGTAGGCTTGTTGGGATCATTACCTCAGGGAGGTAATGGATATGCGGACTCGGTTATGCCCCCGTCAGGCATTAACCTCGGTTGTACTTGTGATTATGTATATAAGCGTGCGGTATGTCGGCATCGTTATTGCTACTAAGGTTTTTCCCAAAACCCTTGGTGGGGGGTTTTTAATCACGGTAGTATCCTTTCTTTGTTCTCTCTCTTTGTACTTGGGTCCCATAGGCCAGTTGGTCTCCGTGGACGATAAAATCATATTCTATTCTATTTTTATGCATGTGAGCTTTTAATTGTGTACGGGTGAGGTGCGAGGCTGCACGACTACGACTCGCTATTTGGTTTGTAGTATGAACCATAGTTCACAACAAAGCGCAATTGCATTTTTTGCTTATATATAAAGACAATCCATCGGAGGTATGTATTAGGGGAGGTGTACCAAATAATGGACCACTTTTAACATTTTTCTCTTTAAAAATAGGAACAATCAATTTTTGTTGAGAAATTTAAAGCACTAAAATACCCTTTGAAACTAATATCAGAACTTTTTTCAAGAATTTTATTTTTTTCAATCGTTAACAATGCCTAAAGTTGTCCTTGTTAAAGTTCCACGGAAGAAAAAACTTGCCCAATTATGGACCATTTCAAATTTTACAAGGTCCAAAATAGTATAACTTTCGACTCAAAATAGGACAACTTCTGATCTAATATATAGTACAATAATAGGGTGTTCCAAGGGGATTTGATATTTGATATGGATGTAACAATAACAATCCTGAAATCACAGATCAAAGTTGAATGGGTGGTTACAAAAAAAAAATAGATTTGAGATAAAAAATCATCACGTTAGCTCGCTGGTTATATTGGTGAAAACATTTTTATTAGGACATTGAGTTATTTTGGTAGAGGTTTGAGCCCCCATATTTCATAGTCTAACCTTTGGCGCAACCATATAGAGGTTCGAGTCCTCTATTTCATATTCCAAAACTTAGGAGATCATAGTTCATACTTCAAAATCATAGGCACCCCTAGGGTATGGTTGCCTTCCTTCGCGCATAGACCCGTGATCGCTCACCCCCCTACCTTTGAACATACGTTGCAGGCCGTTAAAATAAAAAATCAATGGCTAAGATTTAATGTTATGATAACAGGGCCCATTCACCACGGTTTATGGGCCCATCCCCCACCATTTATGGGTTCCTCACTAAAAGTGTCATAACTTCTCTTTCACATCTCTATTTGGCACATGGACACGTGCATTTGAAAGCTATTTGAAAGGGCTTTTTAATGATGTAGATATCTCCCACGTTTGCCTCTTAAATATCTTGCAAAACTTCAAAGAAGTGGATGGAAATCCCCTGCGTGCTAGGAAGGGGACCTACCTCACGGAGGGGGCCATTAGACCCCCTCCTCTTCCGCCTACTCTAACTTTTTGTAGATATGTCAGAATCAGGCAATTTTTTTTTTATTGGAAACGCAAACACATTAGGTATCCAAAAAACATGTTTTTAACCAATTTTGACTTTGACCGTGCCTCCATTTTTTAGTTTGCCTCTTAAGTGCGCGAAACATGGCGACCATACCCTAATCATAAATGACCATAATCGAAATGAGAGGCGCACAGAGGCCCCAACATATGTCTGGGCTGTAGGATCAATGGATCCAATGACTGAGGTAGTCCAGGTGCACCTCGTTTAGAATATGTAGCACAATAACATGAGGTTTCAGGGGGATTTGATATGGATGTAAAAAATAACAATCCTTGAAACCATAGACCAAATGCCTAAAACAATTGAATGGGTGATTATAAAAGAAAATATACTTAAGATAAGAAGTCATCACATTAGTTCGCTGGTTAATTGGTCAAAACATTCTTATTAGAACATTGAGTTATTTTGGTAGAGGTTCGAGCCCCCCATTTCATATTCTAAAATCTTAGGCGAAGCCGTATAAAGATTCCAGTCCCGTATTATTCCAAGATCTTAGGCGAACTCGTAGTTCATATTTCAAAATACTAGGCGCCCCCAATTATAAATGACCATAATCAAAACGGAAGGCACCCAAAGGCCCCAGCATATGGTTTGGGCCATAAGATTGATGGATCCAACGACCGAGGTAGTCCAGGATACGCCTCATTTTGAATTTCAATAAGGCATCTTCTCTGTTATGAACCATTGTAAAATTTGAATCGACAACTTGATCCACAATTTGACAAGAGAAAACTTAATAATTGACCAAACTGCAACTAGATATGGATCAAGTAATTACATATATGTGTCTAGACTTATCCAAATATGGAATATGTGGTCAAACATCTAAATGTGAATCATGTACAACAATCCCATAAGATCCAATTTAAGGATCATATAAGATCAGAATTCATACCTACCATCTTTAGATTAGTAGTAATCTAATTAGAAAGAGCATGAATTTACAAAAAAATTTAGATATTAGATCAACATACTAAGTCAATGATTACGTTTTAGAATAGTTGTATCTTTTGCTCTTATGGCTGCCTTCTTTTTCCTTGCTTCTTCATGTTTTAAGACTTTCATTTGCAAAGCTGAAATTCTTTTTCTTTCCCTTTCTTCTTTCTTCTCTCTCTTTTTCTCTTTCATTTCAGGGCGCTTTGTCTCCTTCTCAAGCTGTTTTGCCTCACACAATTCTTCTTTTTCATAGTTATACCATTCAACTATTGTTGGAGTAATGCATAACAAATCTGGTACTTTGTTGCTACTGTTCTAAGACAATTCAGTATTCTCTATGTCTTCTATAGTTTCATTCATAAAAGGTTCAGTCGATGGTGCTAAAGTGACGTTTCCAGCATTATTTTGTGCCTTCGCTTCATATTGCCCTCCACTGTTCAACCAATTCAGAAGTAAAGACTAAGGCAGATTATACTTATTGGCTACTACATTAATGGTTGAGTGATTCCTTTAAATGCCAAGAACAACTTCACCCATATATACCGAAACATATTGAATCTAATCACTTTGAACATGATCAAATGTCATTGAGTTGCTTGAAAACTTATGCAATTTGCTTTCTGAATTATCTGGCTCATCTTCTTGAATTTCTTCCAATGAAGTTTTTGCATTTCATGTCTCATAAAACATTTGTTCCTGCTTTACTTAAACTTCTGCTTCCTCAAAATACACATGCTCACCTTGAAAATCAGTTGCTACAGCCCACCGCTTCATCGACCTTCTAAACCACATCTTTGTCTTTCCCATTATAAACAGTGGCTTTACAAATCCCATAGATTGTATACCATCATTTGCAATACTCCGCCTGGCGCCTCCGCCTGGCGCCTGGCGCCTGGCACCTGCCTGAGGCGCTGCCTGAGGCCTGCCCGAGCGGATGCAGTGATGGATGGCGTTGGAGCAGCGGCAGTGAAGGATGGCGCCCCTGTGTGTGCCTGAGTGGATGTCCGCCTGCGCGCATACCTGGGGGTGCTGGCGCCTTGGCGCAGGGCTGGTGGATGGGTGAGGAGGCACCTCCGATGGGCGATTTCCCTGAGCGGTTTTTCTGAGCGCCGCCTTCCCTGCGTGTCTGGGCGATTGGCGTTGGGGGCGTCTGTTTTCCAGCACCCAGTTGTGAAGAGGTTACGGTTCGGAGTTGCTTGGTGAAGCTTTGCCTGCTGGAGGTATGAAGGTATGCTTGTTGCTTGTGCAACAACATGGATTTTTGGATCGGTGAGCAGCCATAGTCATCCTGGCAACGGTTTTTTCCCAGGTGGTTTTTAATCCGGGTCATGATGGTTGTGTTCTAGCTCACGTTGTGCTTTGGTTTAAGGGCTTCGGCCCATGTTCTTATTTGGACTTCGGTCCAGGACTTCGGTCCCTTATGTACTTGGTCCCATAACCCGATTGGGTTCCGTGGACGTTAAAAATTTTTCCTTCCTTCCTTCCAATACACAATGTTTCCATCAACTAACATGCCCTTGTATTTTCCATCTTCATCTTTTACACTTGCTGTAAAACTATCATACATGAAAGTTGTTTGATCATTAAATTGTAATGAATGATACTTGATTCTGGCAATGAAGATTTTTTTCCTATCACCATATTGGAACAATGATTTGGACAACAATCAATAGATGCCACATTAGCAATATTTTTCATAACACAAGGCCATTTTTTACTTCTTTTACTACTCATTTGTCCTTCTGTCTCTTTATAAAATGGTAGGGACGCTTGTATTTTTTCAAGTTGCTAGTACCTTTTTCATCAGTTGCATGAATCGGTCCAAGCAATGATTCTCCATTGAGCAATGCTAAATTATTGATTGGCCACCGTATCAGTTTTCCAATCTCGAATGGGCTAACACCAACCATCATCTCAAACACTGTAATCCAAAGGTTAATTTCTCCTAAGCAGGCGCCATCAACAATTTCATTTGTAAAAGCTACAACAATAAAGGCAAATTCCAACTTATTTTTCTCCTTGTCTAGGACAATGACCTTATGCCATGCTGATCTATTATTTCGATCAAACGTCTGACTACTTTCTATAGGCAATGTCGTATCTTTGGAACTAGAAACTGATCTTCAATTGCTGGTCCTTCTCCAAACTGTGGTCTCAAATTGCTCTTCTTCCATCTCACAAAAGAACCAACATGCTCCAGTAGATAATCATGTGATGGAGTGATAGGTTTGACATAGACAACCTTTAAAAAAAAGAAATGATGACATATCAATCACCTAAGATTTAATTGTGGCAAGATCTATTGTGCCTTCTGCTTCGTTTGGACCATTTTCCACCAGCATAACGTCCATTCCTTCTTGGATTTTCTTGCTCTATATAAGTAGCACATTTGCTTCGTTACAACGATCATAATAAAACATTTCATATCCTCGAGTGGTTAGGGGTATACACACCTGAGATGCCATACTGAACTTGGTTTTTGTGTATATATGTCAATATGTATTTGTTTCAAGTTTCTTGAACCTATAGTGAAAAGTTCCAATGTATGTTGAATGTTACAAGGCCAATACAAGTATCCAAAAGCATTGCCCAAAAGTGTCAAAGAAAAATTCCAAATGTAATTTTAAAGCTAAGTCAATTTAGATGACCTTTAATTAAACTAAGTAGTCATATGCACCTTAAAAACCACAATGAAATGGCTTGCTTCTCTTAGCTCCAACCTATGCAAATATCAAAGTGATGAGAATTAGTGGAAATGGATTACATTATAGATGAAATAAATTTCCAAGTACCTAACAACCATGGGAGTGACTTCCAACACATGTTGGATGAATAAATAGAAAAAATTCAAAAATACCACATGTTACTGTTTTATGAAGCAAGAAAAATGCAAATGGGGGTGAAGTTCCAACACACGTTGGAGGAAGGAAATAATTGAAGATAAAAACATACTAAAATCAAATAGCCCTTATAGCCAATTCTGATTCTTCGCCGCAACACATATTCTCTTATGTATTTGTTCTAATTTTGAGTAGACCAGATAATGGAATTTTAGATTCCAGGGTTAGGGTTTGAGTTTTCGGTCAACGACCTTTCCTTTCGATGCCCTTCATTTCGATGCGAAATCCCCCAGTCAAATTGGCTATGTGCCGAATCTGTAGGAGCTCCAGCCCGTTCTAAATACTCCAAACCATATCGGCTATCTGCCGAATCTGTAGGAGCTCCAGCCTGCTTGAAGCTTCAGCTACTAGTTATGAGCTTTTCTGATCTGAGCTTCTGTTGCAGCCGCAAGTATGGCGCTTCTCTTTAAGAATGACCCAACAGTGGACACAACACCAATCGTTCAGGACCCATTTTCCTTCTATCAATCTGCATATCTGTGGCAAGTTCTGGCAGAATCTATGGGATTCTTTAAATAAATCTGAACACAGGTAAAAGAATCTCCCCGGTTCTTTAACGATTTGGGCAAAAAAGCCTTCAACCAGCATTATTAAGGACTCTATGTGATATTTTTTGATTTGCAGCACTTGTGGAAGGATTTTACTTCAGAGCCTGAATCTTGGCACAACAGATGAAAATTCGGCCAGATATATTGCTCCAGATGTACCTTTTCTTTTTTCATCTGGTTGCACTTGTAGATACTATTGAAATATCTTGAATAGGACTGGTCTGGACCTCAGGTCGGCCCCAAAATATTTAAAATGGAATATTGCAAATTAAGAAACAGTCTATAAAAATTTCATCAGACTCTGATGTGTTGTTTTACTAATTTTTTATTATTACCTTTTGCAGTTCCATGATCGTTGAAGCAGTGTTGATTAGTATGGTCAAATCAAGATTCTTCAGCCCAGGTTATTTTGGTAAATTTCCTAATATTCTATAATTCCTTTTTTTTTTTTTTTTTGAAGGCAAGGTTTTTTTTTTTTAATATTCATATTAGAGGAAATACATCATATAGGTATATCTCTCTGATCGATATACCAAAATTAAAAATAGAAGATAAGATCTCGAAAGATCAGATCTGTCATGTACAAAATTGATGCTTATATAACATGCACAGAGGATCTTTGTGACGTTCCCCTAAAATATACGATATGTATACGTATATTTTGGGCCACGTCACCATACAAATCCAGTATGACTTAGATTTGTATGACAATTACGTAAGTTCAAGTCACATTAAAATGTAACTTGATTAACCTTAGGAAAGGATATATCCACGTGGCACTACCTGATTGGGGTAACTGGCCACGTGTTCGCATCCCATTGGACAAGGTGTCAACCCTAACCCTAACTTGCCTATAAATACCTAACCCTAACCCAGAAGACACTTTTGCTCCTCCTACTCTTGAGGCTACTGTCACAACCGGAGTTCAGAATCAAGATCCGAAGTCCTGCGCAAAGATAGTGCGGTTTAGCGACCCAAGCGGCGTGGGCGTGTTGGATTGATAGCGATAATCTCAAACATGTGAAGAATCGATGGAGACCCGGGATCGGGAGGAAATGCGTCCAGCAGGTATTTTGAAAATTATAGAGATGTAGTAGAGTCATGTATTCTAAGTAGAGCCTTCCTAGAATCACTATTTCAACTGATGAACCGAATCAATGAACCCTAACTCCCTAGTTAGATTCATGTGATTAGGTTAGATCTTATTCTTATTGTTCATATGTTATGGATATGATATGGTTGATCTCTTATTATGCTCCTCATGTATTGGGAAGGGGGGTAGAGACCTAGCAGCTTTATGTATGATGCTTCTAGATAGACCCATAATACCTATTACATGCGGCCTGTGCATAGAGCCCACCGGACTAAGGGAGTTATGGAATGACTGAGCACCATATAACGGGATCAGCCACAAGATGGAGGAATAGTCCCCTTTGGAGGCCATTGGGGACTTGGGGGGCACTAGGCCTATGGTCGGTCACCGTGTGGGCGGGCATGGGTTCAAATCACCCCCGGATCAATGGTGCCGCCCCGATCACGAAGAGCTGCAGTGCCACTGGTTCTTGTTTTGGGGGGGTTAAAGACGTGAACGGACGTGTGTCGCCACGATCCTCTAGTCGCCCATCGAATCACTGATTTCCGGGAAGGGGAGATGTAACCCGACCTTGCCTCATCGGACCAAGGAGATGAAACCTGGAGTAGTCTCTTAGGGTGAATCCAAGAGATTGCGTATCCGGTGACTCTGATCCACGCTTATAGCTCATTTTAGCCCATCTGCAAAGTATGCACAGGAGGGACGGATGGAGTGGTCAACCCTTAGCCATTGTCTTATAGCTAGCCCCGCCATTGTTTACACTTCCGTCTGTGTCTATCTTGAGACCTAGCCGTCAGTGTACTTTCCCCCACGAGTCAGAGCTTGGGTAGAAGCTTTATTGTTTTATGGTGTATTGATCCTTCTGACGATTCTATGGATGGATGGATTGAGCTACCCTTCGAGGTAGACTTATTATTATTGTTGTTCGTTGCTAGTACTGACATTAGTTATATGCTTCCGCTGTTATTAGGAGTCCATAGGGGACGGATTTACGAGACACCTCCGTGTCCCTTACCGTTCTAGCCATCCCTAGAACGGGATAGATGGAGGGCCCATCCAGTAGACGACACTGGTTGGGGGATTTTCCATGGAGTGTACGGTGGTTACCGTATATTGTGCGGGGAGCGTCACAATGGTATCAGAGCCATGTTCTTGGTTGACCAAGAACTAGCACTGACCATATCCCTGTTTTAGTAGACTAATTGACCTAGAAAGGTATGGAATGAAAAATTCCAACCTAGGACTTCGTTAAGTGGGGAGAATTTTTTTTTTCCCAATAGGAGGGTCCTAGAGTTAAATTAAATTCTAGCTAAAAAGGGATGAAAAGTAAAGTAAAATGAACATTCTAGTAAGATTGGGACAAAAATTATGCATCTACATCAAATTTCACCTAAAAAGGGTCAAAGAATTTTTAAATTCTGAGGTCCCAGTGAAAAATGGTGAAGGTTCATAATTTTCCAACCAAGAAAATGCGAAATTTAAATTGGGAGAGGGATATTAATGAAAGGGGGCTCAATAAATTCCACCATAATGAAAAAGGAATATTCCTCTACGATTCCCCATAAACTACCTTTTTAAACTTCATATTAACTAAAAGAACCCTAAAAAGCCTCTTAAGCTCCTTTTTCTTAGTGATAAGCAGTTCTATAGCCAATCAACGTCCATTTTCTGAGATAAAAAACATGGCCAGAACCAAATCCACTGCCAGAGTTTGTGGCCCATATGCAGAACAAATTCACTTAGCCAGCCAAGAATTTGCTTGACCACCCCTCGAGAAGAGGAAGTAGCTGAAGAAGAAGAAGAGGAGGAAACAAGTGAGGAAGAAGAGGAAGAATCAAGTTAAGAACAGGAGGTTGACGAAGAACGGGCCAAGAAGAAAAATCCACTAGACCCACAAGGTGGGAAGCGGTGTCGAAAAAGTATGAGACCCAAAAGCAAGAAAGGCAAGGAAAAAGTATCCGAATGGGCCTCAGAAAGGAGGGAGAGAAAGAGAAAGGAAAGAGAGGAGGAGGTGAGAAGGCAAGAGAGGAGGACGAAGAGGAGGCAGGATAGGCCTAGGGGGACAATTACTATTGAAGACCCCCCTAGGGATGAAGAACCAACAGAAGAACAAGAGGGGGACGCTGAAGAAGAAGAGGAGGAAGACCCCGTGGTCGAAAGATCAGGAGATGAGGCCGAACCATCCGACCCCAATGCCCCTCCACCATATCCAACATGGCCCAAGGCACAGAAGAGCAAAAAGAAGCAAAAGCTGGGCGAAAGGGCGTTCAAATTGAGTCACGACGCCCAATTTGAAAGAAAGAAGGCGGCATATAAAATTTATTTTCGCCGATGGTACCTATACAACGAATGGTATTGCAAACATAATTTTCCAAGGACGATAAAGGGGGGCAGACCCAAGAAAAATCAACCGAAGCCACCCCCACCACACACCAGAGAGCCCAAGAGGAAACACCATGGCCCCAACTCGAAGCACTCCCGTCCGTTTAGGGAAATTCGGCACTTTCAACAGTGCACAAATCTCCTTATACGCAAGGCACCCTTCGAGCGGTTGCTTAGAGAGGTGTTGCAGGAATTTAGGACAGATTATCGGGTCACACCATTGATGGTTCGTGCTCTGCAAGAAGCTTCGGAGGCGGAGCTAGTTCAATTATTCGAAGAAGGTAACCTCTGTGGTATTCATGCCAAGAGGGTTACCGTAATGCCTAAAGACATTCATTTGGCAAGAAGAATTAGAGGGGCAAAGTTTTAGATAGTATATAATTGTCTAGAAATTTTTTTGACTCCAAAGTGTGTTGTACTACTTTTTAAAAATAAATAATATCGGAGTTGATAAAGTCAACGGCGCCGAAAAGTCCAGATTCGGTCACACCGCGCCAAACAGCCTTCTGAGGGGCTCGGAAACCCCTTTCGCGCGGTGTCACCGAAATAGGGTAAGTTGGGAGTCAAATAAGTTAGATTTTTAAAAATAAAGATGCTAGGTTGCCTAAATTTAGAAAATAAACGCAAGTTAGTATGTTTTATTATCAAAATCGTCATCCTAGAAATAGAGTTGACCCAAATTCGGTCACACCGCGCCAAACAGCCTTCTGAGGGGCTCGGAAACCCCTTTCACGCGGTGTAACCGAAGTCGCCCGATTTGATCAAAAAAGATGTCCAAATTTGCTCAAATAAAATAAATTACTATGTTTTCCGCTTTGTTCTAACTACTTTAGCATTTCATATCTCTTAGATTGGTAAATTCTAGCTCATAAAACTTAGATTCTTCTAAAACACTTATGATTGGCACGAAAAACTAGAAACCCTAACCTCTATAAAAGGAAGGTCATTTTCTATTTTTTTCTTCTCAAAGATAGCTCCTACCCCTTTAGGCGATTTTTCAGGCCTTTTGCTATTTTATCAAACCGTCTTTTACACCTACCTAGCACTTATGGCGCCTACAAACTTCATAGGTATAATAGCTCCGACCACAAGGGAGAAGTACCCGTACAGCAGGCCTTTGAGGTGTTCAATCATACATTTGATCTATATGCAACTCTAACAAGAACACCATTCTATACAGAGATAATGATCCAATATGATCAACGGATATTGCCATGGGAAGTTAACATTCCACCCAGAGCAGGAAAGTGGGTTTCATTGGAAGTACTCTCCAGAGTATTGGGCAATACATCTAAAATCAAGAAACAAATATGGGAAAGAACAAGCAACATGCCAGATTATATGAGATGCACAGTACAAAAGCATAGGCATGTTTCAGCTCAAGCAACACTTGCAATTTTTATGCAATTTAACGCCATCAATCAGGTAGGGGAACCTTCAGTTCAGCCCCTAGACCTTGCACCCTTGAACACAAGGGTAAATCAAGATGATATCCTCGAACTCGACACTACCGAGTACGTGACCCAAGGCACATCACATGGAATACTCAAGCTACAGGAAGATTATGAAGAGACTGGTGAGCTAGACGAAGAGGAAGAAGCGAGATTCGCCGAAAAATGGGAAAGGCAAATCACTATGCACGAAGAACGGGTGCTAAAATCAAACCCGCCACCAATAGGTATCACTGCCTTATCCCCAATAATTGTCGAAGGAGAAGAATACCTCCTCGCAAACGACATATTGCATCTACCTTACTGCTTGGAACAAGGCCTAAGAATTGATGAACTCCTAGGCATCATCTCAGAAGAAGGAACGGTGACATGACCTTATCGACTATTCTTATCAGGAGATTCCTCGTGAAGTGGCAGAGCACCATTCTTATGTGGGTGAAACAATGTCCGATATTGAAGCCTACCAATATATAAGGGAATTCTATAAGCAGAATGAACCCATTATATCGGAAGAAGAATTCCAAGCAATTCAAAGCACCTTGTATAAACCAGGCAAAGGACCTAGCGCGAGTCAGCCCAAGAGATCATCAAGTGTCAGGGAGAGAACCAGTATCAATCTTGAAAACGCGGCGACAATGATGAGAGACCATGATGATCTCCTAGCACTTGACATAGTGGGATCTGCAGCAGCAAGAAAAGGAACAGACAAAGGAAAAGCACCAAAGGGGCATCAAAAAGGCAAGGCCTTGAGATACTACCTCCCAACCCTGTGTCAAGGCCAAATGTTAGTCTTTCACAAAGAATTTAGCCCAAGAGGGGAAGAAGCAGTGGCATTGCTCATGGCACTCACAGGTTTCGGGCAACATGCCAAAATAAGAGAAAATATCGATCACATTATTCTCATTAAAAGATCGATA
This sequence comes from Isoetes taiwanensis, assembly GCA_021234155.1. Lineage (NCBI taxonomy): Eukaryota > Viridiplantae > Streptophyta > Lycopodiopsida > Isoetales > Isoetaceae > Isoetes > Isoetes taiwanensis. The sequence goes on along the minus strand of JAJEKV010000020.1, from coordinate 20,807,796 downwards.
GCTCTCTATAGTTTGGATTTTGCCCGGGGCCATATGCGAGACGGACCACTTACAGTTGTAGCAGCTACGGCACCGGAACTCCCGGCACCACAAATGCAGCAAGCCTTAGAAGGAGGGTCGGCACGAAATATCCTAGGAAATGCGGGCAAAGGCCTTAGACTCAAGCATATCAAGGATTTCTTCAAATCCAAGACAAGATCCAGCTCCAAGGAATAGATTAGCAATTTCATGTTTAACTTTCTTAAAATTATGTCAAGTATTTACCTTCTAAAGATAATATTATAATTTTATGTACCCGTGGGTTTTGAATAGAAAAGTTATCTTATGATCATATAAATCATTTTCTATTTTAAAATCTTTTATGGTTTATTTGAAGCAAGATAACAATATCATAGCACCAAGGAATACTGCATAAACAATGTATTTTGATATAACCTTGCAGCTGGAACATTCGGCTTACCACCTCAGGAACAAGAATTTCAAAACCGACAACGAAACTGGTTGCCAAGAAACTTATTTGGCCATGACAATGATGAAGCAGTCGAGGATGACATGTCACCCGAAGCTATAAACCGACGATTAGTGCGCATGAGAAATCAAATGACATGGATAGTCAACTGGGCAACACCACTGATGCAAAACCAGGAGTGTCCACCTCTACCACCACAAGTCCCAGAAGTTGATCAACAAGTTCACCAAGGACAGAATCCACCACCGGAAGTTCCAAAGGAGAAAAAGAGAAAGAAAAGACATAGGAGAAGTGTAACTCCTTCAAGCTCAAGTGCAGACAACACCACATCAGTACAACTAGTAGTGAAGAATCTCCGACATCGAAGTCCGATAGTTCCAATGATAGGAACAGACATCGAAGAGGAGGAACAGTACGTCGAGCGGAAGATTACCAGAAGAAAATAGATATTGCTATGAGCAATGTCTGGAAAACAAGGAAACTGGGGCAGTTCTCTGGAAAGGACAGATCCGGCATGGAAGCAGAAGCATGGCTTGATGAGATGGAAGAATTTGGCAACTCCTATGGGATGAAGGATAAGGATATAGGAAAGGTAGCAAAAAGCAAATTTGAATGGTCGGCCCGAATATGGTGGAAGGGATATGCCAAATCTAATAGATGAAAAGAAACAATTGTAAGTTCAAAACTTTCAAGAAAGCATTTTAAAGCACTATGTACCTCGATCACATACAAGCAAAAGCGTGATTCAACAATTTTATAGGTTGGATCAAGGAAACTTAACCGTAGCCAAATATATAGAAGAGTTCATGAGGCTACGATTAAATGTGCCAACAATAACAGAAAGGCAAGCCGTAGATGGATACATTGAGGGACTAAACCCCAACATCAAGAGACTTGTGCGGGCCATAAACCCAAAAACAGTTGGGGAAGCTGAAGATAAAGCCTTAAGTTTGGAAGAAACTCCGCAAACACCTGGGCCAAAGCAGAGCAACTATTCAAAGGACAAGTCAATAGCTCCATACACTCCAAGGCAGCAGGGAAATCAACCTGCTAATCAGCAGTTTCAAGGGAAGAATGACAGGAAGGGACCATATAGAAACCAGTCAGCTCAAGGGTCTTCATCTGGCAGGTCAATCAAAAGCTTCCTAGACAGCATTCCAAAAGAAAAGAGGGATGAATGCATCAAGAAACAACTCTGTTTCAGATGTTTCCAGCCGGGCCACAGAACACATACATGTCCTTTCGTCATGCAGGCAGCTTTGGCAGAGCTAGATGGATGGGAATCACCTACTGAACAAGATGAAGATGATGATCAGGAGGAAGCCCAAGATTACATAGATGGTGAATGTAAGATTTGTGCAGCTATAGAGACTGATAATGTTGCAAGTCAGTCCACAGTCATCTCAGCTGATGCTATAATAGATGATAAACCGTATGTAATTCTAATAGACACAGGTAGTTCACACAATTTTGCATCTCCTAGACTGACGGCATTATTAAAGTCAAAGACCTTGAAATCCAAACCCAGACCAGTCAGCATGGCAAATGGGGCAATTCGACATACAAAGGGAAGAAGAGTTAACTTTGACGTCGGATTGACCGGAATTAAGTTCACCATGGGAGCTGAGGTAATGGATATTGGCAAATATGACTTGATAGTTGGAATGGAATTCCTCAAACCAGCTAAGGCAATCATTGACTGCGACAATAAAGAAATAGCAATCACCGCACCAGATGGCAAATGAATAGTGGTCAGAGGTAAGGAAATTCCTTCAGTAATGCAGTGTATAACTTTAAGCCAATTGAATAAATACAATTTAATTGAATATATCCTTAGGCTAGAAGCAATACAACCTGATAGTAAGAATAAAAAGCAGGGGGAAAGCATAGATAAATTGCCTAAGCCTATTGCTAAAATCATAAGAGAATTTTATGATGTTTTTCCGGATGACATCCGAGAACTACCACCCTATAGAGGTGTGGAATGTAAGGTTACTCTAGCACCAGATGCTAAGCCTACCAGCAAGGCTCCCTACAGGATGAGCACACTGGAACTTGGAGAGCTTAAGAAACAGTTAAAGGAGTTGTTGGAAATTGGTTTTATAAGACCAAGTGTATCACCCTTTGGGGCACCTATCCTCTTCGTGAAGAAGAAAGATGGAAGTTTAAGAATGTGTATAGATTACCAACAACTCAATAAACAAACGGTAAAGAATAAATACGCATTACCAAGGGCAGATGATCTAATGGATCAACTTCAAGGGGCAAAGATATTCTCCAAAATTGACTTAAGGTCAGGATACCATCAAATAAGAATAAAAGAAGAAGATGTTCATAAAACAGTTTTCAGAACACGCTGTGGTCATTATGAATTTACAGTTATGCCTTTTGGCCTATCAAATGCACCAGCAACGTTCATGAGGTTGATGAATGATATTTTCAGAGAGTTCTTGGATGATTTTGTAATAGTGTTCTTCGACGACATCCTCATTTATAGTAAGTCAATCGAAGAACATGATCACCATCTAAGAAAAGTCTTACAAAAACTAAGAAGGCATAAGCTATTTGCCAAATTTTCCAAGTGTCACTTTGCCACCCCCAAAGTTGATTATTTGGGGCATATTGTATCAGCAGAAGGCATTGCAACAGATCCAGCAAAGATAGAAGCCATCATGGATTGGCCAGCACCAAGAAATGTTCCTCAAGTAAGAAGTTTCCTGGGTCTTGCAGGATACTACAGAAAATTTGTAAAAGACTTTGCTAAGTGGGCAGCTCCTTTGACAGACCTCACAAAGCAACAGAAGGTAAAGAACTGGATGGAAAATTGGATGCAAGGAGTACAAGTTTCTTTTGATAAACTCAAAGAAGCCTTGACAACAGCTCCAGTTCTAACCTTACCTGACCCCGAAAAAGATAAACTGGTAGCAACTGATGCAAGCATGATTGCCACAGGCGGGGTACTTATGCAGGAAGGAAGGGTAGTTGCATATGATTCAAAGAAAATGAATGAAGCAGAACAACGATATCCGACTCATGATCAAGAACTATTGGCAGTAGTGAGGGCACTACGCATTTGGAGACATTACTTGTTAGGAAAGAAGTTCCAATTAGACACAGATCATCAGAGTTTGCAATACATATTCACACAACCACTTCTAAATTTGAGACAAAGAAGGTGGATGGAGTTTTTAGAAGAATATGACTTTGATATAGTCTATAAGCCCGGCAAATTGAATGTAGTTGCTGACGCTCTCTCTCACAGGCCAATAGTCACAAGAACACACTGCAATGCCATATCAACTTTGTCAAGTGAATTCGGCAGGAAAATTGAGGAGGCAATACCTTCTAGTGTGGAGTTCCAACAGGTTTGGGCAAGCCTTTGCAAGGAGGCAAGGACAAACAAGGAAAGGGAACTTTTTAAGAATTATAAGAAGGAAGGCAAGCTTCTTTATCATAAGGACAAATTGTGTGTCCCAGAAGCATCAGGAGTGAGAAAATTAATTCTCAATGATACTCACAATAGCCCGATTGCAGGTCATGCAGGCTTTATGAAAACTTACTTCAAGATAAGAAGTAGTTACTTCTGGCCAGGTATGAAGAAGGACATTGCCAATTATATTCGGCAATGTCAATTATGTCAACAAACCAAGGCCGAACAACTTCGCATTCCTGGAGCCCTAGAACCATTAGCAGTTCCAGACGCCAAGTGGGATATAGTGAGTATGGATTTCATCACGGGCCTTCCAAGAACAGCAAGGGGGCATGACGCACTCATGGTAGTGGTCGATAAACTTTCAAAGATGGCACATTTCTTGCCATGCAGAACAATAGATACTGCCCTAGATACAGCCTTGCTCTTCACTAAAGAAATTTTCAGACTTCATGGCATGCCTAGAGGAATAATATCGGATAGAGATCCAAAATTTATAAGTGCATTTTGGAAGGACTTCTTTGGAACCATTGGGACAAAGCTTTGTATGAGTACAGCTTATCATCCTCAAACAGATGGTCAAACAGAAAGAACAAACAGAATTTTGGAAGATATGTTGAGACATTACGTGTGGAACAAACAGACGAAATGGGAGGACTACATATACTTGGTAGAATTTGCATACAATAGTACCAAGCAAGAATCATCACAGATGTCCCCGTTTATGATCAATTATGGATACCAATGTCTCACACCTGATACGTGGCACAATCTAGTGTCAAAAGTTGAAATCTCTCAGCAAATGTTAGAAGATATGCAACAACTAGTGCAAGAAGTTCGAGAATATTTGATAGCAGCTAGAAGCCGTCAAAAGAGCTTAGCAGATAAGCATAGAATAGTGAGAGAATTTCAAGTTGGAGATAGCGTATGGCTAAAGATCAAAGTTAAGCAAGCCAAGCTCAGAATAGGAAATTGCAAGAAATTGGCACCAAGATGGGCAGGACCATTTAAAATTATTGAGAGAGTTGGGAATCAGTCCTACAGATTAGACTTACCCGCTCATCTAAAGGTTCATAAAGTTTTCCACGTTAGTCTCCTTAAGAGACATACCCCAAATCCGGAAGAGATTTTGGAAACTCTAACTTTACTGGAAATGACAGAGGAGCATCTTGAAATTGTTCCTGAAATCATCCTTGACAAAGCACTCAAGAAAACACGAAGATCGGAATTTCTTCAGTACTTAGTCAAATGGAAGCATATGCCAGTGGAAGACGCAACTTGGGTACTCAAACAAGATTTAGAAAGACAATACCCAGAATTTATGAACCAATTCGACGGCCAAGTCATCTCCGAAATGGCCAACATCGAATGTATAGGTCTGCCATTGTTAAATCTTTAATAGAATAGCTAAGTTAAGGAATACTTTGTAGTTAGTTATGATAATTACAAAGTATAGATTATCATGTTTTAGATAAGTCTAGAAGAAGAGTGTTGGCGATGATGAGATCATCCATAAGACGTTCTCTATGCCATTACGCACTGCAAGTGTACATGACCATAGGGGGGTCATGTAAAATAAAAGTGATCATGGGCAATGAAGGATACAATTGCATGTTCCTAAGCTTAAACCATGAAACCATGAAACACTGTGGGGTGCATGATCACCGGGGGATCATGCACAAGGTAACTACTATCATGGGCAATGATAGGATCATCTTAAATGATTCTTAGCTTAAACCGTATGGCCATGATCGTATGTTTTAGAAAAGGTAATAGTAAGTAAGTAGGGGGTGGTCCCCTTAAAACCACAATTTATAATTTAAACTAAAGTAATGTGCTACTCATTGCAGGGAAGTGAATTCAAGCAAATACGAGGGAGCGCATTACGAGAAGTTAGGAGTTAAGAATTTTAGTAGATAGCTTAAACTCCTAAACTTAAATTATGAATTGATGTGTCCAATTCATAATGTTTTGTTATAAATAAACTTGAAAATACTTACGTATAAGCTTGCAAGGATATTCTTCCAAGCTACTATAGTAAAAACAAATATATATCGGAAGTTATCGTTTCCTTTTATATATATATACAAATTCAATCTAATTATAATTGAGTATATAAGTTATGCAGGTTCGAAAAACCTTACTTTAATGCTGCGGACAGCATTATTCTAAGGGGGTGGGAGAATGTGTCGTTCCCCTAAAATATATATGGTATGTATACGTATATTTTGGGCCACGTCACCATACAAATCCAGTATGACTTAGATTTGTATGACAATTACGTAAGTTCAAGTCACATTAAAATGTAACTTGATTAACCTTATGAAAGGATATATCCACGTGGCACTACCTGATTGGGATAACTGGCCACGTGTTCGCATCCCATTGGACAAGGTGTCAACCCTAACCCTAACTTGCCTATAAATACCTAACCCTAACCCAGAAGACACTTTTGCTCCTCCTACTCTTGAGGCTATTGTCACAATCGGAGTTCAGAATCAAGATCCAGAAGCTGCAGCATAATACGGTTTAGCGACCCAAGCAGCGTGGACGTGTTGGATTCAGTAGCAGTAATCTCAAACAGTGAAGAATCAATGGAGACCCCAGGATCAGGAGGAAATGCGTCGGGAGCAGGTATTTTGAAGCAGTTTCAGCTATAGAGATGTAGTAGAGTCATGTATTCTAAGTAGAGCCTTCCTAGAATCACTATTTCAACTGATGAACCGAATCAATGAACCCTAACTCCCTAGTTAGATTCATGTGATTAGGTTAGATCTTATTCTTATTGTTCATATGTTATGGATATGATATGGTTGGTCTCTTGTTATGCTCCTCATGTATTGGGAAGGGGGGTAGAGACCTAGCAGCCTTATGTATGATGTTTCTAGATAGACCCATAATACCTATTACATGCAGCCTGTGCATAGAGCCCACCGGACTAAGGGAGTTATGGAATGACTGAGCACCATATAACGGGACCAGTGACAAGATGGAGGAATAGTCCCTGCTGAGCGCGGCTACTGGGGACTTGGGGCGCACTAGGCCTATGGTCGGTCACTTCGTGTGGGCCGGGCATGGGTTCGTCACCCCCTGGATCAATGGTGCCGCCCTGATCCTGAAGAGCTGCAGGTGCCGGCCTGGTTCTTGTTTTGGGGGGGTTAAAGACGTGAACGGACGTGTGTCGCCACGAACCTCTAGTCACCCATCGAATCACTGATTTCCGGGAAGGGGAGATGTAACCCGACCTTGCCTCATCGGACCAGGGAGATGAAACCTGGAGTAGTCTCTTAGGGTGAATCCAAGAGTTGCGTATCCGGCGTCTACAGTCACGCTATAGCTCGTTTTAGCCCATCTGCAAAGTATGCACAGGAGGGGCGGATGGAGTGGTCAACCCTTAGCCATTGTCTTATAGCCAGCCCCGCCATTGTTTACACTTCCGTCTGTATCTATCTTGAGACCTAGCCGTCAGTGTACTTTTCCCCACGAGTCAGAGCTTGGGTAGAAGCTTTATTGTTTTATGGTGTATTGATCCTTCTGACGATTCTATGGATGGATGGATTGAGCTACCCTTCGAGGTAGACTTATTATTATTGTTGTTCGTTGCTAGTACTGACATTAGTTATATGCTTCCGCTGTTATTAGGAGTCCATAGGGGACGGATTTACGAGACACCTTCGTGTCCCTTACCGTTCTAGCCATCCCTAGAACGGGATAGATGGAGGGCCCATCCAGTAGACGACACTGGTTGGGGGATTTTCCGTGGAGTGTACGGTGGTTACCGTATATTGTGCGGGGAGCGTCACAATCTTATAAAAGATAAACATAATATAAGTAGATACTATAGTTTATGTTCAAAGTCAGATCTGTGTCCTCACTTTATGTAGCATTTAGGAGATCATGGATGGTAAGATCAATCATTTTCTGTCTCCCAAATATATTCAGCATCAGGTCCAACTCATCACATGAGAAATTGGTGAACTCCAGTAGGAGAAGGACGTGTGCCTCCCTTTTCTGCTGCCACATATGAAACAGATTTAAGAAAAAAAGCCTAAGCCCATTATATCTCCAGACCTCTTTCCTCTTCAACAGCTTTTTGATAGCAAGAGCATGAATAATTTCCTGTTTCAATTGAATGACGAGGTTTTCCAACTCAGTGTTGGATAATCTGGCCTCCTCCTCATCCGAATTCTCTGTTAGTCTCATTCCTCTGGTTGAGCTCCCTGCCCTATTGAGTCTCCGCATGGCATCTGTGTAACACATCATCACAATTAGTTAGTTTCAGAATATAAAATTCATATGGCCCCTTGAAGGTCCCTATACTATTCCATTCAGTATCATATTTCTTCCCTTTAAGAATTTTGTGTGCTATGGCTGATATCTGAACTAGGTCCGAGAAATTCAACCATATCAGAGATGGGGCATAGTTCCCAATCACCACCCTGTTTCTATGTAACCAGATGGCCCAGCAGCTCAGAGTTCAGGTAGTGTTGATCAATTTATTTCCAGCATTCCAGAAGTCCAGTAGATTGTTCTCATTTGGAGCACCCTTATTGACTTGTGAGGCCCAGCTCCAGAAATCCAACAGCCATGAGCAATTGAAAACATGGTTTGAGCTTTCCACTTCACCACCATAATTTACATTGATTAGACACAGATTGGTCATATTTGGATCTACTTAGGTTGGTGGCTAAACTCTGATGAACTGCAATCCCCTTGAAGGTCTTAATTCTGCATGCAGTATATATCTTCCAACCTTTTGCACAAACTGAGATTAGTTTATCCTCATCACAATTTCATAGTTGAGTAGCCTTGGATGGTTTCTTTTCAATTAAAGCTCTGTATATATCTTTAATCGAGTACACCTCCTTATTGTTTAACTGCCATTGGTTAGTATGCCGACTGAGCTCATGGTTCTTGTCTACCATTTCTATCACCAGCTGATAAATCTTTTTATCTAATTCAGAGCCCTTAGTTCTATTACATACCTCATCCCATGTCAACCAACCATCCGAAGATCTTAGATCCTCAATTCTCCTGATGCCTGCATTGTACCACTGCATGTACTTTTGAGGGTGTTGAAGAGCCAGACATCCAATACCTTCTGGGACTAGGGCAGAATGCCCAAAAAAATTGATATCTTTGCATCTGGCATCTAACAGGATGGTCTGTAACATAGTGCAGCATTGTTCCAAGCATCAAGATGTTCATGAGCATGGAGTTACTTGGCAAAAAGCTAAATCAGGTAGACAATGTTTTATGGCAGCACTTCCAACTGGATGAGAGTTCTGTAACCAATACCTGATTAGTTTGAGAGCTGGTGAAGGTCTGTCAAAGTACAAGGCTCTCCACACCATTTTTGCTGCCAATGCTTGGGCTTGTATAAATAGATCTTTGCATCCTAGCCCTCCATCTTTCCTAGATTTGACCAAATCAGACTAAGCCACTTTATGAGAGCCCCGCCATATGAATTTCCTAATAGCCATTTCTATCTGCTTGTATGATGCCTTATCTCCAACAATTACTGAAGAAAAGTATACATGTGTAATTCCAATAATAGCATTAGCAATCTCTACTCTGCCTGCTAAAGATAGAGAGGACGGGTACATATTCAATTTTTTCTTAATCCTGGATACAATGGGTTCCCATAATCCATGCAGAGAACAATTAAGGGCTAATGGAATTCCCAAAATCTTAGTGGCTATCTTGTTATCAAGAACTTTAATTCCCTGAATGGTTGACTCCTGAGTATCAAATATTATTGCACTCTTTGTTTTGTTAAGAACTACCCCAGCACCTGCTCCAAATCTGTCTATGGCCATAAAAAAAAGTTGTGCAGGCTGTCATCCCCATGCTTGAGAATAGAATAGAATAGACAAAGGTGTCATCAGCATATCGCATGATGGTAAAGACCTCTTCACCCTGGGGCATCTCCAAGCAATTAATCAATTTCCTTTGTTGCAAACTTATTGCCATTTTAGTCACCATTTCAGCAATGATTAGAAAAAGGTATGGGGCTAATGGGCACCCTGTCTCACACCCCTTTACATTGAAATGGTTTTGATGGTGTGCCATTTATAATGATGGCAGAAGAGGCATTTACATTAAAACTCCAGACCTTGTTATATATGCTCTCAAGGAAACCAAGGTGTGCCATTGTCTTTTCCAGAAATTGCCAATTTATTATATCATATGCTCTTTAAAAATCTAGCTTCAGGAGCATGCATTATTGTCCAGACAACTTATTCTAGTGCAAGCCTTCAGCAGCCCCTATATAATTGTCAATAATATTTCTTTGGGAAGAAAAGCAGACTGACATGGGCTTATCAACTTATACAAGATACATTTCAGCCTATTAGCCATAATCTTTGCCAATACTTTATAACTGGTATTGGTTGGGGTAATTGGTCTTCAATCACCCAGGCTTTCTGGAGTATCTACCTTTGGGATCAAAGTGATATGTCCAGCATTGATTGCTGCATGTAACCTTGAAGCTTTCCATGGCCCCTGAAAAAATTTAATTAAATCCTCCTTCATTATGTCCCAGAATTCTAGGTAGAATTCTGGCTATAAACCATCTGGACCTGGACTTTTTCCATTAGCCATTGATTTTAAAGTTTCTAATATTTCTTTTTCTTGTGGGACAGCCAGGATTTCCTCTTCATTAATTTTTTTCGTGTTTTGGGGGATGTCTTTGAAGAAATCCATCAAAGTTTGCTCCTCAACCTCCTTGTTTTCAAAAAGTTTGGAGTATTCACCCTGAAAGTAATCCTCAATTTCCTTCTGATCCTCTATGATCCTATTCTACCCATCCTTGATTTTAACAATGCCATTATAGAGAATCCTGTTTTTGGCTGTTCTAAAGAAAAAAGCAAAACTCCCATAATCCATACCATTGAGATACTTACTTCTACATCTCACTGCTGGGCCTTTGCTTCTTTTTCCTCAACAAGTTTAACCTTTTTCTCTAACTTCTCCTCCTGATCCTGTAGAAGTCTGTTGTCCTTATCATCAAACAGCAGCCCCCTGATCTTCTTTATAGCTTCATAAATTTCCTGTTTCTCCTTTTTCTTTTTAAGGGACTAGTTCCTTCCCCATTTTTTTAATCCAATTTTTAACTTCTTTGACCCTCTGGCTAAAAGCCTTCATGGATTTTGATTTGGAGATTGATCTAATTTGGTACAAAATTTCTTGAATTCTACACAAAACTTTTTGATATTGAGCAAATCTGTATTGAATTTGAAAGGAATATTTGTTCCACCTCCTTTGGAAGGAATTTTGTTTTCAAGGCATTGTGGATAATGATCTGAGATAGAGTTACTCATATCACATGATAATAATAGCTGAATCCCAGGAATTTAAAGACTTATTGCATAAGTAGAATCTGTTCAATAAACAATAGGTTCTTTGTTCTCCCTTTCTTTTGTTGCTCCAGGAATAAACATTAGATGATGATGGGGGGATATAAGTGAAATCAGACATAAGATAATCCCATGCTGCCTTTCCTTTTTTGCCATATTCAATTTCTTCCCCAGCTTCTGATCCCATGTTGGGGTGTTATTGAAATCCCCTGCTATCAGAATGTTCTCCACATTATTCCCATGAATCCAGTGCTTGATTTGATTCCACTGTTTCTCCCTTTCAGCAGGCTCAATAGATCCATATACATTGATAATATTCACAATTTTTGTCCCTTTTTCTAGAAGTGGCTATAGTCCATCTACCAGAAGAATGTTTGAATTTGTTGTTGCATGTGTACCTGTCCACATCATGCTAATTCCCCCTCTTGTCCCATCTGCTTCTGCCCATACAGAATCTCCATTGTGGAAAATCCATGTACCCAGTCTTTCAGCTTCAAACATAGATAATCTATGCTCCTGTACTAAGATAATGTCAGCCTTCATTTCTCTTAATGCAATCAAAACTCTTTTCCTTTTGAGAGGGCCTTTGATTCCCCTCATATTCCAGGTAACAACTTTCATTATGCAGGGTATCTTTTCCTCTCTTGGACTCTCAGATTAAGAGCTGGGCTATTAGAGGTGAATTGAGCCTTTTTTGTTCCCCTTTTGGCCGCCATTGAAGTATAAAATTGTTCTATGTCCTCAACTCCTCTCTTAATTCCATTAGGACTTATTGGGTTTGACCCCAGGCCATGTGGATTTCCTATCCTCTCTTGGCCAATTGGGCTTAGCAGGACATTGGATTGCTCTATTCCCAGGCCAACTGGGCTTAGAAGAGTTGGAATAGTATCTGACACCATCCCCTGGCCTCCTTGTTGAGGACTGATAGGGTCAATGTTGTCTATATCTGCCTTACTTGTACCTCCAGAAAACTTCTGTTCTTCAGTACCCCTAACTGACTCCAAATTTCCCATAGCATCATCCATTGGTGATGTGGTGAAGAATTTCGAATATTTTCCATTTTTCAGCTTTGTAGGGGAGTTTTCTGGGGATAAAAACTCTATTAGAGTGCTAGGGACTATCTCCTCTTGATCCAATTCCTCACCTTGCTCCATTATTGCAAGCAAAATGTCATGCATTTCTGGATCTGAGCTCTCTTTTTCAGGAGACTGGAATGATATTGCTTTGGGAGTAGCCCTATGAAAAGATCCTTCTCCTTTGAATAAAAGTTTGCCTCTACTTGATAAATCTGAGTCCGAGGATTTCGGATACTCATTAATTGGAGGTAATGTAGGTTCCTTTATGGTCAAAGTGCTGCTCCTTAGCAAATGAGCTGGGGTGATGCAGAGACTGCCAGGTTGAGCCAACTCTTTCCCTTTGTTTTTGAGTTCAGTTGGTCTATTGAGCACCTTGATCTGAGTGGCCAGTTTATTGTGTTCCTTCTTCCTTCTCCATTCCTTAACCATTCTCCCTAGATAACCATTCTCTCTAGATTTCCAATCCCTACATTCTTCCTGTCCATCTCCTCCCTTGCTTTGAGTTTCCTAGCGTTTTTTATAGGCACTCCCATTTTTGTTTTGTCTCCTTCCTTTCTTCTCGACTGTATTCCAGACCTGTTTTGTTTTATCTTCCCCAAAATTATCCTTTTTATTGTCTTTTATTATCTCTCTTTATATTTCTTAACTTCTTCCTCTTGTTCTCTGTTTTTCTTATTTGCAGGCTTTCCCATCCATCTACCATGACAAACATCTCCACCATGTAATCTCAACCCACAGATTATGCATGGTAAGGGGAGACCGTTCCAAATTAGTTTGAGGGTTTTAGTTTCTCCATAAATGTCTTCATATTCAACACTATTTAGAATCTCCTCTAGTATATCTAACTGTGCCCAGATCTTAGGAGCACGCTCTGGGACTGCCTCCCAACCAATATATTCACCCACTCCAGCAAACAATCTCTAAAAAATGTCTTCATGCAAGTAAATTGGACCTAGCCCTTGAACCGAGCATGAAGCTGGGTGAAACAATTGTTTCAGGTTCTGCAGATCGAATCTAGCATTCAACTTCTGAAAGTAGAACCGAGTATTTGCTTTAAAGATTGTCCCTTGCTTTAAGAGAAATCTTACTGAGTTTTCGTTGCCACACTCAACAAAAAAATGAAAAATCCAGCCAATATAATCCTATGATCTCCACCATTTTATCCATCTTGCACAATTCGTTTCTTATTTGAGTAAGTTTAACACCTTCGTGCCTAATGCATCCGATAACAGCTCTTTTTTCAAGAGTTTTTAGTCTATCTGGAACAGAGCAGTGTTTCAGGGATGGAATACCTTTGAATTTTGGTTTTTTCCGGTGTTCATGTTTCTTCAGTAAAGCTTCCTGGTCGTGATTAATTTGATCCAGCATTGGGTTCATCAGGTTCGATTGCATCAGAATGGGAGAAATCGTCTGGGACCTGGTTTTGCATCCTTCCACCACTGCCATTGGAATCAGCCAGTCCCCAACAGAGAAATAGGTATTTTTAATACTGTCGTTTTCTTTCCCATTGTCCACATTCCTGTTATTTGACGTACCATTTCAATCATTTGCTTTTGCATTGGATTTGACATCCCCCCAGAAAATAACATCATTTGACTCATCATGTCAGCATTCTGTCCCCCTGATCCCTGTACCGTAGCCACAGTTTGGGTCCCATTCACCCTAGCCCCTTTAGCTGCTTCTGTAGCAGCCATATTCTAACTTACCCTACTTACCTGACCTAGTCGCCTGACCTAATCGCCTGACCTAGTCCACTTAGACAATTTTCATCCCCAGTATTTTATAATCCGGATGCTTCAGGCTCTCAGTATCTTTGAATGCTGGAAAATGCAGTAAATCTTAAGTGCAGAATCTTGCCACGAAGGGGCCAATTAACTTTGTGGGATTTAATTTCACGTGTGCTTTAAAGTCTGTCGTATAAATTGCTATGATAACAAGGTGCTGCGCACGGAGGGTTGCCCTCCATGGCCGGAGGGTGAAGTGGCTTAAATCATAGTTCAAAGTCATATGTTGACAATCAATTCAAAACCATAACCCCAAACATTTAGAAACGAAATCCTCTGTAGCCAACGAACTACCTTTATCTTCCAAAATGCAGCTAAAGAGTTTAGCAACCTGTGAAATAAAGAACACACGAATTTTAGAACTATAAAATATACGGGGCTATTTGGGAAAATATTTAAAATTTAAGGGCATTTTGGGAATTTTAAAAATACGAAGGGCTTTTTGGGAATTAAGTCAAGGAATGAGAATGAGAATGAGAACGAGAATGAGAATGAGAATGAGAATGATTTTTTATCGTCCACTGAGGCCAATCGGCCTATGGGACCCATAAGGAGCGCAGCAAACTTATTACTGTCCGGGTTAAAAAACCCCTGCCCCGAAGGGTTTTCGAGGGAAAAACCGTGGCAGTAATAAGAATGATGTCAAACTGTACAAGTATACATCAATGTATATATACATGTCAAATGTGTGCCCTAGGACATAGCTGATCTCGCATGTCCATAACCTCCTGAAGATATGATCCCAGCACCCGTACGGATGCGGTGCTCAATGTCACATGTAACGGCTGGCCAGGCCTGACCAACTCAGCATAGCGTGTCCGAATTTGATCATATGCTGGGCAACTTTGAAGGGTATGAGATTCATCCTCAATGACTCCCATTTGGCAGCATAATCTTAGAATTATTTAAGTTTACGTTACCACCCAGATCTCCTAGATCTCCTGCAACTGCTCTATTGGCTAATCTATATTCATACCATAGCCCTTACACTTCCATTGTTCCCTTTTGGCTTCTATCTTTATCTATTATTATATCATTACCAATTACCAATTGGTTAACAACATGCATATATGCCATGAATATGTACATACGTACATAAATACGTATATTGACCCATCAGGTGGCCAGGACCATTACAGTCTCCCCTTCTAAAATTTAACCCATGTCCACACAATGCAAACCTTACCTCAAAATTTATTTGCGGATAGACCTCTGGACCCCTTGCAATTGATTGTGCCTCCAAAGATCGTTCTATGATATCCTTGATTCAGCCCAAAATGCCCCTTTACCATTGAATCTTATCCTTTTATATACAAATACATCATATCCCTCTCGCTCATCCATGAGCCACAACCGCGCTGGTGCCATCGCCTTGCTCTTTCACTTCACGTGCATTCACTGGGGTTAGTCCTCGTGACTAAGTGGGGATCCCTGGCTGCCACTGCATGCATGGAAATACTCTGGAAATCCTGGATAAGCACAAACACATGCGGAAAATCCTATGTGAGAACAGTGCCAAGACAATGACAACATAATCCAAGGAAATACAAATACTAAACCATCATGACACATATCTCCGGGACGATGTGGATTTGTAATCCAGAATGAGTTTCCACATTAGATGCACTAATAATCCTTAGCTATCGAAAGAGGGTTTTTAATTGGAATATTAAAAACCTTAGCTAACAATTGTTAGAGATAAATAAATGGTGGAATCTTAGAGATCAAGTGAAGTTGGGCCGAGAGAGCAATATGAGGCATATATGGGTGTCTAGATGAGGCTATGGAAAGGAGCACTGCTATTCTAAGTGTACACTGTAAGTTTGTAAGTTGTTGCACTATGCTTTGTCAAAGGCATCATAGCTAATAGATTATCCTCATGGGAGAATGGATTTGAGTTTGGAGTACGTCATTTCAACTGTACAAAAGGAAGATTCAATTCTTCACCATAATATCAACCTAGAATTAGTGGAAGTTTTGACAAGCTCCCGAGTTGCCAAGAGGGTCAACTTGGCAGGCTCGTCACAAGGGAGCCCCTGAGAAATCGGTGCAACCTGCATAAGGCAACACTTGTTAAACACATTATACTTCCAAACAATCTTGTTTATTTCAAGAACCCTGTACATAATGAGACTAGAGAATGCCGAACTTTTTAAAATGAGATATGGCGAGGAATGATAAGATTGAACGTTCCAAAACGTTTAAGCTAGGAATAAGAACAGTAGCCAATATTGGCACACATTTAAGCAGCTGTCAGTACTTTATGCTGGTAATGATAGAGGTCCAATGCATTTTGCTTAGCTTAGGCATTCATGTTGTGAATAATAACATATTTTTCAAGTACTATACTGGAATGTACACTTCCAAATTCGTATGATTTTGTTTTGATGTAAGAGGTTGGCTTCCAAAGGAGCTCAAAAGCAGAAAACAGAAAAAAAAACTCCATTGCAACAAGATGGTTTTCAATAGACAAAGATGTTGAAATACCTTTCCTTGAAGAATGAAATTTGCAACAAATATTTGGCTTGATAGCCCTGCATATTGCCCTTGCCAGGCATCAGGGGGAGATGTTCGGCCTGCTGGACACTCATCCTCGAACCTTTTGGCTGAGTGCTTGAAGGCCGGCCAGCCCTCTGGGGGACATCACACGGGCATTGGGAGCGGTACTGCGGCGGCTCTATGACCCACCGAGGGGGCTGCATGCGCCCATACCCCCCAGGATGGCCCCCCATTGGTTTCGCGGAGGAGGATGTTGTGGAGGGCACACTGCTTGGTGGCTAATGGGAAGGCGGTGACCTTGATGGTATCTGAGGCGAGTTACTCAAATGGGGCGAGGGCAGCCGGTTTCCCCGACGAGTGGACCACAAGCGGGGTTGTCCCCATTCACAAAGGCGGGCGACCCACCTTTGTCAGGCCAATTCAACGGACGATCATGGTCGATTCGGTATTTGCCAAGTTGTTGGTCGGCATTCTCGGCGATGTGGCGTTCGATGCGATATATGGTCTCAAGGCATTATCCGTATTGCGCCATCATGCGTACACGCCGTCCAGTCGACGTGTACGCCAACTTGTACCCAAGCAAGGGCGCCCTAGGGGCAACTTGCAATGGTGCGCATTACACTTAGCAATCTGGCACCTTTAGACCTTTAACCCATTAAAGGTAGCCCAAGGGTCATGGAAACCCTAAATCTAACTGATAGCCTACATAAGGCACCAAACCCTAACATTTCCTTTTTCGCCCACAGACCTTCCGAGCTCCAATTTGCCCGCCTGAGGAGTCAATCCCAACTTCCACGACCGCCGCGGCGCCTGAATTTTGTCGGATCATCTTTCCGACCGCATCCCGGCGGAAGCACGAGACATGGACGCCCGGATCGAGAGGAGTGAACGAGGGGATCAGGTATTTGGTCGATTGAATAACCTAAACCTTATTCCAGCCTTGAAACCAAGAGATTTAGCCTATTAAATCACCCTTAGTAACCAAGCAGATCCTGAGATTGACTCTAACTAAAGAACCTAACTCTATGTATTAGATTAGTTCTTATCATTTATGTTCATATGATGGACGGATGTATTCTGTGGACTCATTGTATTGGGAAGGGGGGTAGAGACTTAAAGCTTAGTAGATGATGCTCCTAGCTAGTCCCTCTTAGTGCATTACTAGAATTAGGCCTGTGACAAGAGCCCACCGGTTGTGGGTGAAGGGGCCGGCGGCTTAGAATGAGGTTCGTGTCGACCCTTGACCCGATCCCTTTGGCGTGTAAAGTCTCCGAGGGATCCGAAAGTGACTAGGTCTAATGGCTTGCCGAAGGTGTGGGTGAGGCATGTGCTCGACACCCGTGGGGTGGTGTTCACCTTCCAGTGGGTTAAGTCGAATAAGGGCAGTGGCCCTCTAGTCACCTTGGGTCAGCATGTAGATCTCTGGAGGGAGTGATCCCTACCGCCCCATCGGACTGGGGAGATGTAACCCGGGGAATAGCCCCTTTGGCTATGCACCCGGCTGGCTTCTGGTCGAGGTCCCAACACTTTTCAACCTACTCGCAAGGTGTGCATGTGGGGGGCGGATGGAGTGGACAACCCTAAGCCATGTTCCTATACCAGCCCCAATCTATTGTCATGATTACATGCGACCGAACTGGAGACCCAAGCTAGTCAGTCATCCCCTGGAGTCTGAGCCTTGGGTAGGAACTTCCTTTGTATTGTGCTGATCTTTGTCTATGCAGATGTTGATGTGCCACCTTTCGAGGTGGATATGTGATGTTATGTTACTGACGTGTATGTTTACGCTTCCGCAGCTAGGTAGGCCCTGAGGAAGACGGGGTAGAATGACCCCTTCACTCTTCCCACTGTGGACTCTGGACAGTCTCAGTGATATGTGGAGGGCTCTGTATCAGTGTGGAGCTGGTGCGGGGGATGAACTCCTGTTTGTATATGGTGCGGGCATCGTATACGAGTAGGGGACGTCACAATGGTATCAGAGCTATGTTCTTGGAGACCAAGAGCAAAGCACTGACCACGCTCCCAGTAGTACTAACTTGATAGGATCCTCAAGCCTCGAAAAGTGGGAAAATTTTTTCTCATTTTTGTAAGTGAATTGGAACTTAATAAGACTAAAAAGAATGAGCCAAAAACTCCCCAGGCAAGGTGGTCTCACAGCTCGCGCCTGGTCAAAGAATGCCACGGTTCTATTGCGACAGCAATAGAACCGACATTCCTTGGATGGGGACGTCCCTTTGTCATTCCTCCTATTTATTCAGCCTCTCTTCATTGTTCTTTCATCGGCGTTCTCTTGAGCTAGATTTTCCCTTCTCTATCCTCTCAGTTTTCTTGAGCGTCTCTGCTTTACCCTACCTAGCTTTCCTACCCTACCTAGCTTTCTCTGAATTTCTGTCGTCTCCATCCTATCAGTTTCTCATCCTGTATCATCTTCCTTGTGCCATACCGCATCTCATCCTCATCCTGGTTCTTCATCTCTTGCGCTGTAGAATTTCGCTCTGCATATTGCCGCAATCATAGCCTTAGGCCTTTATACGGTGCAGCCTCAAGAAGGATTCGTCTCCAAGAGCTTAGATCTGGCGTGGGTTCAGCTAGTCTTCACCTGCAGGATGGGTTCGTGGAGCTCGGTTCTATTGCCAAATCATACCATGGGCACTATTGGGGACATTCTGTTGCTGAGGTACTTTATTCTGTGGAGCATACTCGATCCAGATAAGTTGTTGTCCCAGCTTTGGCGGCTCTGTTCTTTCAAAATTTGGCTTTTCTGTCTTCTGTTCTTTTTGCTTGTTTTCCACGATTTGATGGTTTTTTAGAGTGTTCGGTTGGTAAAGGGGCTTTGGCAGATCCGCTTTAGGACTAGGCTTGCATCATTGCTTCAGCCTTAGTTCTTCTATTTTGGTCCGGGGTTTCTAATCTGGGCAGTTTAATCGCTGTGATTGAGGTCTTGTGCTCTAGTAGAGGATGGCAACAATTTGATTTGTATATTCTGTTTGTCCATTTCTGTTGATTTCTTTCTGGCTACATGGGTCTACTAATGTTGCTCTTCATAGTAAAAATTTGATTGCTTCTGTTTCTTGGTGCTTTGATATGATTTTTCCTCTTAGTCCAGGGATCGATTACAATTATGGGCGATACACAGGTTTTTGTTGTGTCTTCAATCCCTCCTTTTTTGCTTGTGGACTTTTACAGACTCCATCCTATGCCTGCTCCATCTCCGGATCTTGGCTCATCGAGGTATAAGCAACGCAGGCATGTCTTAGATTCAAATCCCCTCATTGTGTTTTCTTGGATTTCATGCTCATGGACTTATGAATGATTTCGTTTTTGTATGTTTCTGGGTTCACTTCTCTAATCTCATGTTTCTAGAGGGCCGTTTGATCCCAATTTGCATCCAGGAGTGCCGTTTAGTCTGTACTATGGATTTGAGGCGGTGGGTTCAGTGGCTCTGGCCAGGCATAGACCAGCAGCGATTTGGCAGCCGAGTTTGCTGGCCGGATGCTGCAGGGAATCAGCAAAACTCCACAAGTCTGGCGGATCTGCAGTGATGGACCTGCAGGGTTGGACCTAATCTGGCGGATCCTCTCCTCTCGCTGCTGCCATCGGGTTGCAGAATGGGCACACCATTTTTGAGTGCTCACTTTTTAATGACCATAAAATTTTACTTTGCTATATTTTTCTAACTGTCTCCAGTATCCAGTCATGCTCTTGTGGCTCACGTGTATCATGCCATGAAGCTAATACTAATATCTTGACTCTACTCCAGGTTTCGCAGTTGCAGCTTACGTCGCTGGGGTCTCATATCACCGCATGCCTATGGAGGGTGTACTTATGGAGAGTGTACTTCCTTACCGGCATGAGCCTGATTATCTGCAACTCGCTGTTTAGTTGGCTCTACATGCTTTTACCATCACATCGGAGGGCTTTTCAGTATGGGGTGCTTCACCAATTTTTTCTCGGACGATTATAACAAGTTCACATGTATTGGACTGTAAGTAGTGGCAGTGGTAGTAAAGATACCTTTTCAACATCATGGTTTTTCGTTTGGAACGGCAAATATATAGCCCAGGTTGCATTTTTGAATATAGTTGTTTTCTTCAACTTGTTTGCTCATCCTCTTAAGCATGGTAGATATCTCTTTACTTACACGATTCATTTCTTCGTATGATGTGGTATTTTACTTTTTCAACATCATTGTCTAGCCTCAGTGCATGTGCGTTGCATGTTGTTGTCATCTCGCATGGTGGCTTGCTTTGTAGAGTAAGTATTTAGTCCCCCAATGCATGCTTGAATCGGCTCGTCATGAGTTGTGAGCCAGGTAGTGGTGCCAAAGGGAAGAACTTTATGGATTGTCATGTCCTGGAATTGGTTGAGAGGTCATTTAAAGTTTTGACTAGGTCATTTTTCCCTGTTTTTTATGTTTTTTCTAGAATATATATGTGAAGATTATATTGCATGTTTGGTTCATACCATTTCTTCATGTTCCTGTGGCCCTAGCTCAAATACTGGTGGCTTTTTATAGTTAAGCATTGATATTGCTCCTAGCCTTTTCATATTCACCAAGGTTGTTTGCTTAAGTCGCCTATAGCTTGGGTTGCACGGAGTTGATAATGACTTTTTGGTATTATGTTAACAGACATCGGGCTTCTATATTAGTTTTTTCTATGTATTGCATACATGAGATATCTCGAAACTTGCAAAGGAGGTTTTATCGGTTTGATAAATTATGTTTATCCATTTCATGGCTTATGCTCTCGCAACCTACACTTATGGTTATTGTTCTCAGAACTATATTTATCCATTTCGTAGCATGTGGTCTCTCAGTTTCATCTCGTAGGAGTCGGCTTGTGTTCAAGACCTACAAAGCTTCGGGATGGTTTAGTGCTCCTTAGCTACAATTTAGAGGTATGTTCTTCAGAGCCTTTTGTCGGGATTTAGATGATTGCTCTATACCTCGAATCATCGCTGTTACGAAAGATTTGTTGTGCACATTCGTTATGCTTGCACTCTCTGACTCGAAGGCATGGATCATTGTTCATTGCATGATTTTCAAGCTTCTAGGTTGTTTGTTGATTGTTATTCTCTAGACCATATAGTTGGCCTTGATGTTCACATTAAATTGCTTCATCTTGGGCTTTTTATAGTTTCATGTGAACGGTTTCTTTTGATCTTTGACATTCTACACAGTGTGTTTGATGCGTATTTGGTCATATACGTCTGGTAATAATGTTTATATTACATGGTTTATGTCTTCCCTCTGGCTTTTTACATGGTTCCTTTTCAAGCCTATTCTTCTTTCTTCAGATATATATGCGCATTACGTCCGTTCGTAGTGTTGTCCTCTTTGATAAATCCTTTGTTTCATTTGAGCAGTTGATCCACTTTTGTGATCTTGCTTATGTTGTTTTAGATATTGTCATTTCATCATACATCTTTTTGTCCACTTGGTGTAAACTTTTAGCTTCTTTTGAACGTTTACATGGTTTGATCTCTATATCTCGGTTATTGTTTTTGCTCTTCTGTTTTTGGATATTCCTTTATGATGGTTCCCAACTTGGACGCCCTTGTGCGATTTGTCTAGTCACATATATGTTCCATCTTGGTCCATTCTTTTTCTTCTCCAGTGACTTCGTTATGCCTATTGTCCCGTTGACTTTGTTACTTATTTTTGCTCCACAAGTTCCATAAGTTCGTTTGTCTCATTTACAAGTCGCCCAGTCATTTATTTGAGCTTATATGGATATTTTGTATTTTGGTACCCCTCCTTTTTTGCCCCATGTTGGTCTCCCTAGCTCATTCTGTGCCCTTGTTTTTAGTTGGTGCGCTCCAAGTCTTTTGCATCTACGTTGTCTTTGTTCCGTTTCATCAAATTTTGTGGTTTCTTGTTGTGCTTGACTCTTATCTTCAATTCACAAGCTTCTTGAATGTATTCTTTGCCCCTTTCTACTCCAGTTTCCATGTTTGATCTTTATCACATTTAGTCCACTCCTGTTTTTCACAAGATGGTTCGGTTTCACCATGGTGCTTTTGTTACCTTAGAGGTTTTTTCACATTCTAGGTTAAAATTTAGGTTCATTATGGCTGATGCATAGTCAATATTCTCAGTACAAGATTGATATGCATTGGATTCGGTTAATAGATTCTGATTATTTAAAGTGTACAAGATGCATTGCTTCCCTCCACTGACTTTTTGGTCCCTATTGATATTTATATGTTTTTCCTTTTGTTCTATTCATCATTATCTTTATTTCGACATGATGCTTATATTTTGTCGTTTTGTCCATTTGTTATCAACCTATGTCATTTGCATTAATGCCATTGGCTTTTGTTTCATCTTCCTCCTTCTATTATGGTTATCTCAGTTGTCCCTTCAATATCGATTAGCCATTTTTTAGTTGTGTTGATGGGCCCTTTTCTCCACTCCACTTTTTTGCTCCTTTGTGGGTTTGTTGTGCTCCAGTTGCTATACGTACTGCACAATCTCAGTAGCTCTATTTGTTATCATCTCTCTATTTCATGGTGTTTGCGTTAGTTCCTTCGTTAAGTTCCTTTGACTTGTTGTTTCATTTACCTTTGTTTATGTTTTTACTCCTTTAATTGCATCGTTCCTCGTTGGCTTCTTTGTCTTCTCATTCCTTTTCTTTTGCTATTTAGGTTAGTTCATTTTTTGTCTTGGTTAATGTAGTTTTATTGGTCAATTGAGGTCCTTACTTCGTCAATGTCATCATGTTCCTGGCTTTGTCTATTGTTATCCCATAGATTCCTTTCCCCATCTTTTACTGTGCATTGTTCCATTGTGGCTTTCATGTTTTTTCCCTCTCTCATTGCATTGTTTTTCTTTCATTTTTATGCATCCCATTGTTTGTATTCTAGCTTTCCTTGTTCACTCTATTTCTTCATTGCTCCATTGTCTTTATCTTCTCCTTTTGCCTCCATTTCTTGGTTTCCTATTTCTTCCATTTACTCTAGTTGCCTTGATTTCTTTTTTTGCCCTCATTGAACCATCTCCGCTGGTATTCTAACACGCTTTATTTGCCCTTTTGCCTCATTTATTCCTTTGCTCTTTTATCTTGTTGTCTCATTACCCCTTTTTATCTCTTCTATCTCAAATCCATCCATTTGCCATTGCTTCATGTGCTTTTTGCCCTCCTTTTGCTCTATCTTTTTTCCATATTTTCCCTTTCTCCAAGTACTTGGTGCCTTTATTTCCATTTGTTCCAGTCCATCAGTCGATTTCTTTGGTTCGAGGTCTTTTATATTGGGTCACTTGGGTCACGTGGGTGTTTGTTTCTATGTCTTTCGCATTGATCCTTTGTTATCTCTATTTGTGAATTCACTCCACTTGTTCCATGTGTCCCATCAGCTTTATTCGTGCATTCTATTTTGTTGCCGTGACCTTTGTAGACTCATTCCTCCCTTTCTTTATTCCACATTTTTAATCGCTTTTATTAGATTCTACATGCTTCATTATGGGTTTGGTGCGCTCCATTTGCTATACACTCCTCATTTTCTTGGTATCTCCATTTGATCTCATTTCTCTCTTTGGTTGTGTTAGCATTATTTCCTTAATTTGTTTTCTTTAGCTCATTGTTCCGTTTAACTCTAGTGACATTATTACTAGATTAGTCACATTGGTTCCTTCTTTGGTTTCTTTGTCTTCTTCCCCCTTTTTCTATTGTTAGTTAGGATAGTTTGCTTTTATAGTATCTTTATTAGTGTAGTATTTATTGGACTTTAGATCGTTATTTTGATGTTGACATCATGTTTGTGGCTCTGTCTGCTGTTGTCCCATAGTTTCCTTCCCTCATCTCTTACTGCACTATTCCATTTTCTTCTTCATTCTTATGTTCCTGTTTCTATCTCTCATAGCATTCCTCCATCGTGTTCTCCTTCTTTTTTCATTCCATTGTTTGTATTCCGGCTTTACTTGCTCTTTCTGCTTCTTCATTGTTCCTTTGTCTCTGTCTTCCTTTATCCCCCTTTTTTTTTTCCTCCATTTTTCTTAGGTTCCTCTTCCTTCGTTTTACTCTGATTGCCGTCAGCCTTATCTATGCATTCTTTCCAGTGACCTTGTAGACTCGTTTCTCCCTTTCTTTATACTATTTTTCTCTTTAGCTTCTCTTCCTTTCAGTATCCTTGCTGAGTAGTTTTTGAGTTTGTTCCTCTTCTATCGGCCAGTATATGCCTATCATAGGACCCATCCTAGGAATGCCACGGTTCTATTGCGACATCAATAGAACCGACATTCCTTGGATGGGGACGTCCCTTTGTCATTCCTCCTATTTATTCAGCCTCTCTTCATTGTTCTTTCATCGGCGTTCTCTTGAGCTAGATTTTTCCTTCTCTATCCTCTCAGTTTCTCTCACCCTCCCTCCCTTGATGGTTTTTTCATTTGATCGTGTTCGTTATTTCCTTTTCTATGTCCTTTAAATTTGCATTCTTTATTTCCTCAGCGTGGCTTTGTAGCCTCTGAGGCATACTTATTGGTTTGCTCTTTCTCGGCATGACACTAGTATTCTATTTATTCATTCATGTTTTCTCTCGGTGTGGCATTGTAGCCTCTGAGTTGATGTTTATTATTCATGTTTTCTCTCGGCGTGGCGCTGTTGCCTCCGAGATCATATTTATTGTTTTTTCTCGGCGTGGCGCTGTAGCCTCCGAGGCAGCACTAATCGGTTGTTTTTTCCCGCGATGGTCATTCCGCGGACGGTTCCCGATTGGTCGGCTGTTGTTTCTTTCTCGGCGTGGCCCTGGAGCCTCCGAGTCTTCTTGCCTATGGCATCTAACTCATTGACGGGTTATTTTTCTTTCAGCCTTGATTCTGCAGGATTGTTTAAGGTCTTGTGATTGCCATGGTGCGTGGGGTCGTGCTTCAACTATTTGCTTGGGTTTCCTCAAAAAACCGAAGAAGAAGTGGTTCTTCTTCCCGATGAGGAGCAGTCACCGGGTCTTCTCATCTTTGCATCGACCAAGTGGCGGAGAAAACCATTTTTTATGTTGTATTCTTCAGTTTCGTCATGCTCTCGATGATTGTCTAGTTTCGGAGCATTTAAAGTTCATATTTCCAAGTTATCTATCCCTAGTGAGGGATCCATTTGTACTCAATGTTTTACAAAGCTCAATGAGAACACCACTTCACTTACTAAACTTTAGTTTTTGAGCAGGGCGCTACCTGTGAGACATCGAGCCAAGAACACACTAAACTTGATGAATTTGAGAAAAGTAATATGGTAAGGCTAGTTCCAAGGTAGGAATTAGTTAGAATAGCATGTTTAAATTACTTAAATTACTTAAAAATGTGTAAGATCTCACAGCTAGCGCCTGGTCTAAAAACTAAACTTTAGTTTTTGAACAGGGCGCTACCTGTGAGACCAATAAGTAGAAAAAGTCTGAAATAAGTGTAAGTTTTAAGTAACTAGGTGCCTTGACCTGTTAAATAGAGAAACTTCAATTTTGACCTAAAATTTGCCAAGCTATAAATAGAAGTAGACCCCCCTCAATTGCACATTTCCGCCTTAGAAATTTGCTCCCGCTCCCTAAGGCGATCTTTGGCGCCCGATATCCGATTGTGGTGAAGAGCTTTGCCGTGTCCATAGCTGTGTCCGTGGTCCTGCAAGGCACAAAATGGGCCATCTTCGACAACTTGTCGACCACGACCATCAAGGCATCCTTACCTCTTACTGTCCTTGGCAGTCCTGTTATAAAGTCCATGCTGACGACTTCCCACTTAGCGTTTGGCACCGCTAATGGTTCCAATGCCCCTGGTATTCGGAGTTGTTCTGCATTTGTTTGCTGGCATAGCTGACACTCCTTGATGTAGCGGGCTATCTGCTTCTTCATTCCCGGCCAATAGTACTTTCACGACTTTGAAGTATGTCTTCATGAATCTGCGTGGCCAGCTATTGGCTGTTATTGGGTGTCGTGGAGGATCAACTTCCTTACTCAGATGATTACGCACGCACAACTTGTTCTTACGGTATAGGAGGTTACCTTCCTTCTTAAAATTTTTGAAGGTTTCCCTCTCCTTATATGTTCTTGCTTCCTTGCACAAGCTTGCCCATACTTCCTTGAAGTCCACATCGTTGGCAAGGTTTCTTCTATCTTTTCGAAATCGAAGAGCGTCGAGATTGCGTTGCGGTGCACTCACGGTTGTCGGTGGATGCCTTGAAAGCGCATCTGCTACCACATTAAGCTTCCGGGTTTGTAGAGTATCTCAAAGTCGTACTCCTCGAGAAATTCCATCCACCTTCTCTGCCTCGGATTGAGATGTGGTTGCGTGAATACGTACTGGAGGCTCTGATGATCAGTGTCCAACTGGAACTTCCTCCCTAAGAGGTAATGCCTCCAGATTCTCAGCATACGACAAGCGCTAGCAGCTCTTGGTCATCGTCGGGTAGCAGCGTTTGGCGTCGTTCATCTTCCTTGAGTCGTGCACGCTATTACCCGCTCTTCTTGCATGAACCGCATTTTGTGGCTATCTTGCTTGGCGTCCGCCGCCACTAACTTGTCCTTTTCGGGTCCGGGGGGTCAAGGCGGGGCGGTTGTCAAAGCTTCCTTCAACAACTCAAATCCTGCTTGGGCTTTCTTGAGCCAATGGTGCGCCCAATTTTTTACTTTCTCGCCTTTGTCAAGTCCGATTGGGGCTGCTATCTTTGCGAAGTTCTTCACGAACTTCCTGTAATACCCTGCTAGGCCAAGGAAACTTCTGACCTCATGAACGTTCTTTGGTGCCGGCCATTGGATTACTGCTTCAATCTTGGCGGGGTCTATCGAGATTCCTTCTGCTGAAATCACATGACCGAGGTATTCCACCTTCTGCATTTGCTAAGTGACGCCCGACAACTTGGCATACTGGCCCGATGCCTCCTTAACTTCTCGAGCACCTTTTCGGCGTCTTTGAGCATGCTCTTCAATGGATTTACTGTACACCAGAATGTCGTCGAAGAATACTATCACAAAAGTGTCCAAGTATTCCCTGAAGATGTCATTCATGAGTCTCATGAATGTAGCTGGGGCGTTGGATAGCCCAAATGGCATTACGGTGAATTCGTAATGCCCATATCTGGTCCTGAAAGCCATTTTGTGGATGTCCTCTTCTTTTATTCTAATCTGGTGATAACCTGACCTTAGGTCGATCTTGGAGAAGACCTTTGCCCCTTGGAGCTGATCCATCAAGTCGTCTGATCTGGGGAGTGTGTACTTGTTCTTGATGGTGTTTGTTCAGTTGTCTGTAATCTATGCACATCCTCAAGCTTCCATCCTTCTTCTTGACAAAGAGGATGGGTGCCCCAAATGGTGAGACGCTTCGGCTTTGATGAAGCCGGATCGAGCAATTCTTGTAATCGCTTCTTTAGCTCCGTAAGTTCATGTGTGGTCATTCTATATGGGGCCTTGCTCGTCGGCTTGGTCCCTGGTTCGAGTGCTATCTCACACTCTACTCCCCTGTAAGGAGGAAGCTTCTCGATCTCATCTGGAAAGAGATCGTGGAACTCCGTGATCAAGTTGGCGATTGGCTTGGGCAACTTCTTTGAGCACTTTGTCTTCTTTGCTTTCCTCAGGCTCGGGTTCCTCAATCTCGAAGTTTGAAGATGTATGCTACCCGCTTTCGCTCTTTATAGATTTGAGCGACTTCTTCTTGCATACACACCGCATGATGGGAGTAACTTCTTTACTGCGTGATCTCAATGGCTTTGCCGTCGGGCGTTGGGAAGGTCACCTTCCGCTTTCCACAATCAATGATGGCCTCTGCTGGTCCAAGGTACTCCATTCCAACGATTAGGTCATACTTGCCAATGCCCATTACTTCTGCCCCCATCTGGATATTAATCCCTGGCAAGTCAATGTCGAAGTTGATCCTTTTTCCAGCTGTATGTCTTACTGCTCCACTTGCCAAGATTACGGGTCTTGGTTTGGACTTTAGGGGTTTAAATTTCAACATTTCAACCATCCTCGGGGATGCGAAGTTATGGCTACTTCCGGAGTCTATCAAGACTATGAAGGACTTGGCCTTTGCCTTCCTTACTGTAGTGATTACCTTATCTTTGGGTCTCCGCTGTTACGTATCTATAGCGGTGAAGATGTGGCACTCACCACGAATGTAATCGCGTGCCTCCTCGCCGCCCTCGTCGACGGAGTGTCCCATCTCGCCCAATTACGCGGTCTTGAGCTCATAACAAATGGGCAGTTCATTTGTTGGTGGCCGGCTGGAAACATCTAAAGCAGAGCTTCTCTATGCATTCCCGCCTTTTCTCCTTGGGCATCGCCGCGTAAGAAGGACCGTCTTGACCGAAAGTAGTTGGAACCTTCTTGTTTATCCTTGAAGGACACCTGCTTTCTTTCCTGCTGTTTCCCCTGGTTGCTATTGTATGGGGACTTTGCTGGGCTTGGGCTGGCTGCCCTAGGGATTTGTAGCTCCCGAGAGGCTGCCCTAAAGGCGCTGTTTCATGCCCGGATCCTTGCAAACTAATTGCTTTGGATTCTGCTTCCGATACTGTTTTAGGGTCTATTGCCCTTACGAGCTTCCGGATTTCCTCGTTCAGTCCTTCTATGTAGCTTTCCACTGCGTGTTTCTCGCTCAGCTTAGGCACATACAGTCTTAGTCTCATGAATTCTTCGTTGTACTTCTGCACCGTCTTGTAACCCTGCTGCAATCTGTAGAACTGCTGCATCATATTCGACTTGTGTTCCCGAGGAACATAGTGGTTCTTGAAAGCTTTTGAGAACTTCTTAAATCGGCATGCATCTCTGCTCAATCCATGGGCCTTGGCATAGCCCTTCCACCAGATGCGTGCGGCCCCCTTAGGTTGGATGTCGCCACCCTGCCTTTGTCCTTATCCTTCATTCCGTAGGCATTGCCATACTCGCTCATTTTGTCGAGCCATGCTTCTGCCTCTAAACCGGATCTGTTCTCGCCCGAGAACTGTGGTGCAATCCTGAGAGTTTGCCGGCTTCTTTCAAATTCCTGCAACTCTTGTTCTGCTAGCCGCTGCTCTTCCGCTGGGTCGAGCTCGACGTAATCCTCATCTTCTTCTTCTGACTCCTCGTCTTCTCCCTTTCCTTCTTGCTCCTGTTCGTACTGCGAAAGGAGTTGTTGTGCTGCTGCTGTGGCTATTGGGTCCACGTCCATGGGGGGAATGGAGGTTTCTCCCATGGGGTTCTCGGCACGGTGGGTAAGAAAAATTGCTAGGGCAGTGTTGAAAGAGAAGTATTTGGTCCTATTGACAGTCAGGACCATTGGCTCGGGCGTGCGCTGGGCCTTGTTTGTGAGATACTTGGCAATGTTTGGAACATCGCCTAAGGCTGCTTGAAGGGATTGCCTAGGAACAAAGTAGCCTACGCAAGGTGGAAGCTGCACTAATGATGGCTCTACCCTAGCTTGAAATTCAGACAGGACTCTGCTATATGCTGGGGTTGCGTGCAAGGTTGCTTGGACATCTATTTCCTTGCGGAAGACCTGGAAAATTTCGTCGATGTCAGCCTTGGCAGCATGAGTGCTGGCGCTGTACCATCGCCTGAAATCAGAGGTTGCCATGAGTTTAGCGAGGAAGAGACTAGCAAACGGTTGCAAGAGCGCCTCAGGGAGCTGAAAAATCGGCTAAGGGGGCAGGAGCAAACTTGTAGGGTGCTACGTGTGAAATGAGGGACCTATTTATAGAAAAGAGGAAAACCCTAATTTTTGGGTGACTTGGAAAATTCCTGGGGTTGGGCAATTCTAGTCTATACTGAGGTCAGAATGGGAATTGGAAGACTAATTTAAGGGTTTGGGCATGACTGGATTACCTAAAGATGTTAATACAACAGGTTGAAGATCATTTGGACAAGTTCTGGTGAAGAAATGGTAGGAGGTCTCACAGCTAGCGCCTCGCTCAAAAACTACACTTTAGTTTCTTGACCAGGCGCGACGTGTGAGACATCAGTCCCATTTTGATCAAAACGTGTCCAATTTAGGTAAATTAAGAGTGTAAGGATGACGGACTCATCAAATCAGGTAGAATTGACCCCTTATTTGGTCAATTTGGAGCTGTTTTGGGCAAGGTCTCACAGCTAGCGCCTCGTCCAAAAACTAAAGTTTAGTTTTTTGACCAGGCGCGACCTGTGAGACATCACACCTTTCGGTCTGCAAATGTCCTATTTCACTAAAACAAATACTAGAACCTGCTAATTTGTCCTAATTAAACAAGTTCAGACACATAAAGTACTCAAAATTGATTATATTACAAAATTTTTGACTATTTACAAAATGTTCAAGGTCGCTCTCCCTTGATGCGAGTAGCAAGTTGCATATCTTGCCTCATCAGTGTCACTCGCTTCGCATGAACAGTGCAAGCCGTCGAGTCTTCAAAATGTTGCACTATTTTCTGCTCCGCCGCTTCCTGTAATGCCAGCAGCATTTCATCCGTGACCCTCATGTCAGTCTTGAAGTCCTGCATCACTTCTCTGACTAGACGGGCAAAGGGGGCACGGGGGATTAGGAGGCCGTAGCTGCGCTGAAAGTGCCGAATCTCCCGTAGTGCTCTTTGCTCGGCCTCCTTCCTGGTGAGCTTCTTCTTGACTGGCTTTTTCGGGACCTTGGGCTTTGGTGGTGGTGGCCTTAGGGTCTGCTGCTTTGTTGGGTTTCCACCCTCGATGGTTCTGACCCTATTCTCCTGGTAGTAGGAGTTGTAAGCCTCCCACTCCTTCATGTATGCCTCGTGCTCCCGCATCTTTCGCTCGTAGATCTTTACGCGGTCCGTGACATAGGACTCTCGGGCAGGCCGGGGTTGCTTCTTCCTGTCCCACTTTGGATAAGGAGGGGGCTTCTGCACTTTGTCCGGTTGCTCCTCCTCGGGCGCTACCTGCTCGGTTACCACCTGCTCAACAATCGGGGGTTTGGAAGAGCTTGCCCCCCCCCGGTGTTGGGGTTATGGTCTTCATCAGAATCCTCTGAGGAGGCCGGGGGCTGATCAGGTGGGCGTTCGGTAATGGTGACCTTGGGGTTGGGCTTCCTTACTTTTGGGACCTCCTTGAGCTTCCTTGGGCTCCCCACCCATTTCCCTTTCTTTTGCTTCAGTTCCTCTGCCGCTTTCGCCTCCTCCTCTTCCCTCTTCCTCTTTTTCTGTTCCCTTTTCCTTTCTCGGCGTTCATACTTTGCGATAAACACAGCGAGGTCTTCTTCCTCCGCTGGCTCAAGCCTCGGCTCGATCCCCTCCTGCTGCTCTTCTGCTTCTTTCTCTCGAATCCAGGCTTCAACTTGTTCTTCAATGGTCGGCTCTGGAGTCGGCATCCTCTGCTCCTCTCGGGCCTTGGTTCTTCTTTCCCGGTTTGCTGTTTCCTCTTCCTCTTCTTCGTCGAGCAGCTCTGTCCTGGCATCCGAGTGTGCATCATCTTCCCTGTCGGTTTGCTGGCCTATCTCCTCGTTTTGCTCCTCTGCAATGCTTTCCTCGCTTGAAGATAGTGCACCTCCCCTCGCGACGAGCCTCTCTCGAAGCATCTGCTGAATGAGACTGGCGTCGCTGGCGCTGGGGGTTTCACCTGGATGGGCTTTCCTCGCAGTCTGCTTGGTCCGTGCCATGTTTGACGGGATTTTCAGACTTCATGGCATGCCAAGGGAAATTATCTCCGACCGAGATCCAAAGTTCATCAGTGCCTTCTGGCAGGATCTCTTCACAACGATCGGAACGAAGATATCCATGAGCACGGCCTATCACCCACAGACGGATGGGCAAACGGAGTGTGTCAACAGAATATTGGAAGACATGCTCCGAA
The DNA here is from genome assembly GCA_021234155.1 of Isoetes taiwanensis. Lineage (NCBI taxonomy): Eukaryota > Viridiplantae > Streptophyta > Lycopodiopsida > Isoetales > Isoetaceae > Isoetes > Isoetes taiwanensis. Next base: position 20,775,442 of record JAJEKV010000020.1, on the reverse strand, counting down.
ACTATGTCTGGAACAAGCAAGGCATGTAGGAGGAATTTATTCACTTAGTGGAGTTTGCATACAATAGCACCAAGCAGGAATCATCCCAAATGTCGCCGTTCATGATCAACTACGGCTACCAATGCCTAACTCCAGACACTTGGCACAATCCCGTGTCAAAAGTGGAAGTCTTGCAGCAAATGTTGAGCGACATGCAGCAGCTTGTGGAAGAAGTTCGAGGGTACCTTCTAGCAGCAAGGAGTCGGCAGAAGAGCATCGCCGACAAACACCGGACAGTCAGAGAATTCCAAGTTGGAGAGGATGTATGGCTCAAGATCAAGGTAAAGCAAGCGAAGCTCCGCATCGGAAATTGCAAGAAGCTTGCTCCAAGGTGGGCTGGACCATTCAGAATAGTCCAAAGAGTGGGTAACCAATCCTACAAGTTAGACTTGCCAGCACACTTAAAGATCCACAAAGTCTTCCACGTAAGTTTGCTGAAGAAGCACACTCCCAACCCAGATGAAGTCCTGGACACTCCAACAATGTTGGAAATGACAGAAGAGCAGTTGGAAATAGTTCCAGAGCTAATTCTTGATAAAGCATTCAAGAAAACAAGGAGATCGGAGTTTCTCCAATACTTGGTCAAGTGGAAACACTTGCCGGTGGAAGAAGCGACATGGGTACTTAAAAGAGATCTGGAAAAATAGTACCCACAGTTTATGGAGCAATGGGACGGCAAGGTCATCTCCGAAGAAATCGGCTCAGGCATGTCGATTTGTGTAGATTAACAGCTTGCCTAGTTAAGTATAATCTACGCATGCAACCTATGAGGTAAGGGTTGCATGCGTTGTAACCGATGATGAGATTACTACGGTGATCTCTAGGACGTGGTGTAATGTCAATGTAGGCATGACCGCGGTGCTGCTTGGAAAGTCTACTTCTGTCCCACGGAAGTAGACCACCTCGAGAGAAAGGAGGTCATTGAGGAATGCATTGATAGGAAAAGCACCTCTAGCCCCATATATGCTTTGATAGGAGGAATCTGGCCTTCACGCCCCATATACGGGAAGGACCTATCCTCCACGCTGGGCAACTAAAGGTGTAGGCATGAGTGGCATATAGGCATATAGGCGCTGTCTCCACGACCATAATGGAAGATTCACCCTCTTCCTACGCCGGGAGATTAGCCATGCATCCATGTAGATAGGTGGGGTGGTCACAATATAACCAAAAATTTTATTTAATATTAATGGTACTAACGTAGTGTTGACCTGCAGGCCAATAGAGCGCTCCGGAGGGCCAGGAGGTCGAACTACGAAGACTCGCAACACAATTTTGTTGTAATGTGTTGCAAGGAATAAAGAGTACCTCGAAGAATAATTGTACATATAATAATAAAACCGAAACATTAGGATTTATTGTATAATGACAAGTGATAACTATTGGATTGAATAATAGTATAATAATGTTCTATAAATATTACCTTGAGGTAATTCTATTAAATGTATAACTGTAGTAATAAGTATGTCCTATGCATGAGGTTGATTGCAGGGTAAGAAGATCCCAAGGTGGGGAGACCCACGATGCTGCGGACAGCATCAATTCAAGGTGGGGAGAATGTGACGTTCCAGTACGATATACGGTCTCAAGACGTATATCGTACTGCGCCATCACGCGTACACGCCGTCCAGTCGACGTGTACGCCAACTTGCACCCAAGCAAGGACGCCCTAGGGGGCAACTTGCAATGGTGCGCACACTTAGCAATGCGCGCACCTTTAGACCTTTAACCCATTAAAGGTAGCCCAAGGGTCATGGAAACCCTAAATCTAACTGATAGCCTACATAAGGCACCAAACCCTAACATTCCCTTTTTCGCCCACAGACCTTCCGAGCTCCGATTTGCGCACCTGAGGAGTCAATCCCAACTCCCACGATCTGCCCGTGCGCCCCAGCTTGTCAGATCATCTTTCCGACTGCATCCCGAAGCAGAACAGAGACATGGACGCCTTCGGATCGAGAGGAGTGAACCAGGGATCAGGTATTTGGTCGATTGAATAACCTAAACCTTATTCCAGCCTTCGAACCAGTAGATTTAGCCTATTAAATCACCCTTAGTAACCAAGCAGATCCTGAGATTGACTCTAACTAAAGAACCTAACTCTATGTATTAGATTAGTTCTTATCATTTATGTTCATATGATGGACGGATGTATTCTGTGGACTCATTGTATTGGGAAGGGGGGTAGAGACTTAAAGCTTAGTAGATGATGCTCCTAGCTAGTCCCTCTTAGTGCATTACTAGAATTCGGCCTGTGTACAAGAGCCCACCTGGTTGTGGGTGAAGGGGCCAGACTGGCTTAGAATGAGGTTCGTGTCCTGACCCTTGACCGATCCCTCTGGCGTGTAAAGTCTACCGGGGATCCGATTGACTAGGTCTAATGGCTTGCCACTGAGTGTGGGTGAGGCATGGGCTCGACACCCGTGGGGTGGTGTTCACCTTCCAGTGGGTTAAGTCGAATAAGAGCAGTGGCCCTCTAGTCACCTTGGGTCAGCATGTAGATCTCGAGGGAGTGATCCCTACACGCCCCCATCGGGATCGGGAGATGTAACCCAGGAATAGCCCCTTTGGCTATGCACCCGGCGGGCTACAGTCAAGTCCCAACACTTTTCAACCTACTCTGCAAGGTGTGCACAGGAGGGGCGGATGGAGTGGACAACCCTAAGCCATGTTCCTATGCCAGCCCAATCCATTGTCATGATGATGCGCTGCGCTGAACTCACGGGAGACCCAAGCTAGTCGGGTCATCCCCCGAGTCCGAGCCTTGGGTAGGAACTTCCTTTGTATTGTGCTGATCTTTGTCTATGCAGATGTTGATGTGCCACCTTTCGAGGTGGATATGTGATGTTATGTTACTGACGTGTATGTTTACGCTTCCGCAGCTAGGTAGGCCCTGAGAAAGACGGGGTAGAATGACCCCTTCACTCTTCCCACTGTGGACTCTAGACAGTCTCAGTGATATGTGGAGGGCCCTGTATCAGTGTGGAGCTGGTGCGGGGGATGAACTCCTGTTTGTATACGGTGCGGGCATCGTATACGAGTAGGGGACGTCACAAGCAGCAGTTGACCCGCTGGGCAGAGGCAGCAGATGTGCGAGCCCTCACACAAGCAGGCTTTAGACCCCGCCACTCAACGATTGACCATATCTTTACACTGCGGGCACTGATTGAAGACAGCCGGAACCATCGGCAGGACTTGTATTGCTGCTTTGTGGACTTCGCGAAGGCTTTTGATACGGTCCCCCGGGAAAAGCTATGGGCTAGACTGCGTCAACTGGGGCTGCCGCTGCCTGTGCAGAATGCCATATACAGGCTGTATGAGAGTTGTTTTGGCAGGATGCAGCCGACGGGCCAAGCATTCACCAGTAGTATCGGGGTCCGGCAGGGCTGCCCCCTCTCACCAACACTTTTTGGCCTCTACATTGATCAGTTAGAGCCCTGGCTTACTGAGCATGGGGGGATGGCATACAGCTTTTGCACCAGGTCATCCGCCAGCTCATCTATGCGGATGATGTTGACCTTCTGGCCCACACCCCAGAAGCTATGCAGTCTCATCTGGATGCCCTAGACACATTCTGTCAGGCTACAGACATGCGCGTGAATCTGGCCAAGACCAGGGTGGTTCTCATATCCTCTTCACGCCACCCCACGCCTCCTGCACTCACATATCGGGGACAGCCTGTGGAGGTCACGCCCACCTACAAGTACCTAGGGGTGGAGTTCCCCTCCTCGCTCTGTTGGGAGGCGTCCATCCGCTGCTTGGGTGACAGCCAGGCGGAAAGCGCTTTATGCCATCCGCAATCACCACCGTGCGTGAGCTCTATAATTGGGGCCATCACATCTGTTTGCACCGGGTCGAGCCTTTGTCCTGCAATGCGGGGTCGAGGTTTGGGGCCCGATCGTCTCTTTGGCGACTGGAATGACTTGGAGCAGTGCGGAAGGCATTTTTGCACGGGCACTTGGGGTGAAACCTTGATCCCCTATCGATTCTGGCTGCAGAAACGGATTCTTACGCTTCGCTGGCAGCCCTTGATAGACACATCGTCTATTTTCAAAAGTGGTTAATATGGGTGATGCTCGGCTCACACTGGCTTACGCTTATGGCAACAAAGCCCGCAGCAGCTCGGGCCTGTGCATGCGAGGGGTAAGAGAGATCGCTGGTTTACCGGATGGAATGTGCGGTGAGCAGTGCGTGGTGTGGATCAGAGGCCGATCGTGATGACTGCGGAGTACCTGGACGCTTGCTTCCTTGGCAAGCTCTGGGACCCCGACGCTCTAGAGCAGGTCAAAACGGCCCATTACAAGGAGCACATCAACCCCGTGTTAGCCCGGGGCCCGCAGCTCTACCTGCATTCCCAGCTGCCCCTGAAAAAGCGCAGACTCATTGCCTCCATTCGCACGGGTGCCCACCATCTTCGCGATCGAGGCGGGCAGGTGGATTGGGAGCCCCTCGGGGGCGGGATCTGCGGTCTTTGTCAAGCGGGTGCCATTGAGGATGAGTCTCACACTTTCCGAGTTGCCCAAAGATTCGGTCGGATCCGGGCGGATATGCTCCCTTTAGTGCGGCCGGACTTGCCCCTACATTTGCCGATAAACACACCGTCGGGTTCGGCTCGGGATCGCATATTCGTGAGGTACTTGGATCTGCGAAGCTCACCTTTGCCCCCCCGCTATCCGTTGATCAGGCACTACGGGTGCGGTGCATGAGTGTATATATTTGTGTGTTTTTGCATTTTGTATATTGGAACAGTTTGTCAGCAGGCTGATTGCTGCCACGGTTTTTCCCTCGAAAACCCTTCGGGGCGGGGGGTTTTTAATCCGGGTAGTAATCCGCTTGCTGCGCTTTTGTATTGGATCCCATAGACCGATTGGTCTCCGTGGACGATAAAAATACCTTCCTTCCTTCCTTCCTTCCTTCCTTCCCAAAATCCAAGCCATATTACCAAGAATTGACCCTAGAAGCAAAAGTAGGTCTCAAAAAGCAAGAACCATCCCTCAACAAGGACAATCAAAGATTCATCCCCTGCAACACAGCGCCCAAACTTACCTTAGAACACAATTCCTGGAATCGGACATCCAAAAACCAAGAATGTGCTAGCAACAAGGCGACCAGAAGCGCCAATGTTCAACCTTCGAAACTTCGGCCTTCGATTTCCACAATAGAAAATGACTTCTAAGCCCTAATCCCAAGAATTGACACCCAACCGCAAACAAATCCGTACCATAAACCTTAGGAAATCAAAGCGTATATATAGGCCTAACTAACTAGATTGGCATAATATAATAATTTAATAATGAACACATTTGTTTTGAGATGTTCATGCATAAGTGAACCTAAATGTTCCAAGTCCGAATATTTGATGTGTAAATTTCCTTGCATCTATACACAATTTCTAGGATTTGCTTGGTCATCATCCCAATGGGTTTACTGCGAGGTGGCAGAGATATTATACAGCTTCGGAAATAGAAAATACTGCATAACAATTGTGGCAAATAAATAGAACATGTAAAATGTGCTTAATCACTTGCTAAGGCTGACTTCAAAAGTATCATGTTCAACTATATTGACACCAAGCATATTCAACTTCATAACAAGCCTGTGTTATCTCAATGCTTTGTCTATTTGAACATCCGGTTCTTTTTTCCAATGTTATTGCAGTTCCCAACTTATCTATAGTGACTAACAAGTGCATCTCAACAAAATCTGTTGATCACTGTACAACGATTATTTCACAATCACAGCACTTTCATGCTGTCTTCTTGGTCCGTTGGTAGCATTTTTATTTGCCACCACTAATTGTTCTTGCAGGGCAGTGTGTACATAACCTGATTCATCGCATCAATGTGCCACAGTTAGGACAGAGCAAAACTAAAAACTGAAAGCAAGCTTGATATTACCAAATGTAAAAGACCATACCTAAAGGCAGAGAGAATGCTGCTCCAAGAAAAGCACCTAATGCTGCTGTACTTGCCCGCCGCTTCAAAGATCCTGGTGCTGTTTATATGGCAAGGTCTGTTAGGTCAATATCATACCTGACTCCACCCAGCTGTCCTCACAGAAGAAAAAGATATCCGCCACCAATTAAAAACTACACATCCTGTGTTGCAACTCACATGCAAGGCCAAAGATAGCAGCTGTAATAGTTGCTGCTGCAACAGTGTTAGTTGTATCACGCATGCCTCTATGGATGCCAAGACCTTGTTGTATGCCACAAAACAGGGCAGTAAATGCTCCCAATTTAAAACCTCCCAAAACAGTTCCCTTTGTGATGCGTAACACTCGTGCTTCTGCCATGTCCTTCAAAAGCTTTCGTTGTTCTGGCCAATCCTTACTGCCTGCCTGTGATGGTAAAAGTGACCTTTCCTCCTTCTGCACAAGCAAGACAAATATATTGTGTGTTATCTTGCATGTGTATGATATTCGAGGGAATTGAGGCTTGTTATGCACTTTCCTCTTCCGCAATAAAATAATCAAGCAGGTTTGGACATGACAAGATGACTTTCTGCTAAGTTTGTTACGAAGTAAGATTCTGCTAATTTTGTTATGAAGTAAGAGATAGAACTACTCAAGCTTTTGCTGAGCTAATATCTGGATTATTTCCACTATAATTTATGAAATTATGCGCAAGCAATGGCAATAGAATCTCGAAAAAAGATTTGTTTCCATTTGAACAGCTTCCATATTGAACCACAGTAATATGGAATTTATATAACATGCAGATACCAGGTAACAATTGCACTTTTTGAAGACATACATTATAGCAGGATTCAAGAAGAGATTAGTGAACGTGGAGCATTTCTTGTAATAATGCAATATATGAAACAGAAATCCTCGTAGCTAGTTAGAAAGACATACCCCTGAGTCATATGCTTCTTTACAACCTCCATAAAGCATGCCTGCTAGAATGCCGCATAACGTTCTACTTCCCCATTCTTCAAGTTCGGGCTTCAGGGCTGCGATCTAGGGAAAAAACGAGCAGTGCAAAAAGAAAAAGAAAAAATCAGAGGATATACAATCTCAGATATTTCCAGCATATGGAACTCACCCTGGGGTCTAGAGGAACCTCTGGCGGAGTGGGGCGCTTGGGACGACGCTTCGCCATGTCCGGAGCCTGCGGCCCGATATTGGACTGTTATTGACTCAAATCATTTTTGAGTTGCATTTGCTGTTTGTACATCCAAACTCAAAGCAGTATGGTAAATAAATGCCATGCTCTTGAAGCCAGAGGAAAATGCTTGGAAGAAGAAGAAGGGTCGAGCTGCGCCATAGCCACGCCTGCGAAGGAATGGGGCTGGATGACCGAGAGTTTACAGGCAACAGCCAGTTTGGAGCAGTCACCAGCATATCCTAGGCATATGCCGGCATATACCTGGATATGCCCACATACCCATTTAAACGAGGGTTTGCCCCCCTAGGGGCAACCCAAAAAACTTATCTTATCTATATTAATGGCCACGTACACTATATTTTTAAAATTGCATGCGTATTTTTCTGTTCCTTTTTTCTTTCCTTACTTATTCGTTGTGGCACGTCTCTTTCTCTCTCGCCTCTACATTGAGACAGATGGATGGACTGGGGAGGCACATGAGGATAGGATCTGTTGGTGTTGCCAACAGGGTGTCATTGAGGATGAATGTCACACCCTTCAAAATTGCCTAGCATACGACCATATACGGGCACAGTATATTCAGTTACTTATGCCTAACCAGCTGCTGCATGTGCTGTGGAACACAACCTTCATAGGTTGGGATCATACCTTCATGAGGTTATGGATGCAGGACTCAGCTCTATCCCCCGGGGCAGTATCGAATTGTCCTATGCGATTGTACAGTCTACCAGCGTACTTATTACTGCTAATGTTTTTCCTTTGAACGATAAAAATACATTCTACTCTATTCTATTCTCAAAGATTGCGGCAGAAGGGTTTCTCAAAACTATAGTAGTTGAGGCAGAAGGGTTACTGCAGAAGGAAAGATTGAATCCTTTTTTCCAAGTATTTTCTCCAATATACAATTTTCTGATGGCATGGCATATATTTTTTTCTTTTTATTTTATGCCAATGATTTAAATATCTTTTAGCTATGTTGGTATTTTACATGACGACTCAGAATGCCAAGAATAATATTGAAGCTTCAAATACCCATTAAATGCCAACTATAAAATTTCATGATCATCTAAAAATATTCTGTCATCTAAAGGTATGAAAGGAACTTCTTTTATCCAAAGTTATGGCAAAAGTATCATGGCCAGTTTATGTCCTCAAATAATATGCATCCTGTCATCCAAAGATATGACAGAAGTACCATGGCCAGTTTATGTCCTCAAATAATATGCATGCTGTATGCAAGCTGCGTGTCAATTAACATGAAGCTTTAAAAATCAGACAGAGAGTTCAAAATCAAAACTTGTGCCTTCAAAATCAGTATTCCAACTTAATATTGAATCCTCACATCGGTTCTAAGAAGGAATCCTCCTCCAGTAAATGCTTAATGTGTCCATTTTCCACAAGATTGCAGGTTAAAAAGGATGAAAATTTCTATTCACTTAGTCAATCTATGATGTGATGAGCACTACAGATTCATGGGAGGCATGTTTTAAGCTGTTCTTTATTGCAAATAATATTTGGCTATTGCATATTGAGGATTGATGGCAACTATATCTTTTGACAACATTATCGTATATCACTTTTACCATTGTATGCTGACGACGATGGCAAGTAAATGAGGCGTGTTACCTTTTTTTCCTACAATTCAAAATTATATCATCACCCAAAAAAAAAATAAAAATCATTAGTACCGACTAGAAAGCTCAAGCTTCAGACGGAGCATTAAATTTTGCACAAAATTGAGATTTCGCTAGCTTTTAACATATTTTAGAAGTTTGAACTTCCAACACAAGTTGGAAATAGTCTTCTAATACCAAGTGAAGTGGGTCTTTTTAAGTTCTTAGTTGTGGCTAATACCTAGTAATAGACTAGTAAACACCTTCCAACATTTGTTGGATATTAGATTGAAGTTTAAAAAAATCTTCCAACACAAGTTAGAACTAAGCCTCTAATACCAAGTGAGATCCATCTCATGAATCACCACCTTGAAATGGGCCTTTTTAAGTCTTTACTTGTGGGTAACTAACTTCCAACTTGAGTTGGAAGCTATATGTAAAAGTGCCTAAGGTGAATTAGTTAATTTAGCTAGCCTGCAATATGTTGCCATGGTTAATAATTACTTGAGATTTAGCTAGCTTCCAACATGTGTTGGAAGTTTGGAAGTTTAGATTGGAGTTTTAAAGAACTTCCAACACAAATTGGAAGTAAGCTTCTAACATCAAGGGAGATCCACGTCGTGAAGCACCGCCTACTAATGGGTCCTTTTAGTTGTGACTAACTTTTGAAAGTTATATAGTTTGTTAGTTGAGATTTTGAAAACTTTAGATTGAATTACCTTGCTTCCAACATTAGCTTAGCTTTACCATTGCATATTGATATTTAGCTTGTTTCCAACATGTGTTGGATATTTGTTATGGTTGAACTAAAGTTTCGAGTTGTGACTAACTTCCAACTTGAGTTCAAATTATTGATGGAAAACTTACTAAGGTTTTAAAAAATAGATTTTCTAGATGACCACCTTGCTAAACCTAAGTTGTGTTTTGAGTTATGGCACCAGCTACTTTGAAATGGGTCTTTTTAAGTTTTTTGTTGTGGCTAACTTCCAAGAAGTTATACTTTTTAATTTTCGAGGTTTTAAAAATAGATTCTCTCTAGGTGAGCATACTTCTCGAACCTAAAGTTGTGACTTCAACTTCCATGTGTCTATGGACATTTGTTGGGTGTTGGGTTGAAGTTTAAAAAAGCTTCCAACACAAGTTGGAATTAAGCTTCTAATACCAAGTGAGATTCATCTCACGAATCACCACTTATGTTTAGCTTGGTCCTATTGGAAGTTATACGTCTTAATTCGTGAGATTTTAAAGATAGATTCTCTAGTTGAGCATACTTCTCAAAGGGCAAAAGTATGCTGGTGGGTATCAAAAGCATAGTTACCCAGAACAGGACGGGAACGGGAACGTGAACCTAAAATTTGGAACGGGAACAAATCGGAACCGGAATGGCCAACATTCAAATTTTTAAAATCTAAAAATAGTTTTGGCGTTCCGTTTGCATAATGATCATTGTGGAACACTTAGAATTTAAAAATGATTCATAGAGACCGCTTTGAAGATGGAAACATATCAAACCACTCCGTAGATGCTTAATTTTTTATATAACATTATATTCAAGACTTAAAACATTGTATTGTATCTATAATTATAACACAATAGAAGTCTAAAATAAACAAGATAGGGAAATTAAGCTTAGGCACTGAGGCCTTTGACAAACTAAAAAAAACGTCTGTTGTAATTTTTCCCTTCCCTTAGAGATAACATTTCTCGAAATCAATAGTGCCACTTAATCTGTTACAATCTAGCACTACAAATCTCCATCAAAAAATAAATTCTACAGTTTTGCAGCAAGTTTTCTCAACTCTTTAATGCCCCTTAATGCTCTTAGACTTACTCCTCCTTTGCCGCTTAGAGTCTCCCACTAGTCGTTCTTCAAGAACACATGGCTTCCTCCAATGCAAGTCCCTCTGACTGAGCTGGGAAAACAAATCGAAATTCTCATCATCAAAATGCAAAATGGATAGATTATAAATGAGATCGCAAATCGAGAGACACAGTAGATGAGGAACGTAAATTAAACAACAAACAAGAGAGAGACAGTCGCGAAACATTTGTGTAATCTGCTGCAGAGCACTTTGTATGTGTTTTTATGAAAAATACTGAACAAAGAGCCATTGCCAGTTGCACCATTCCTTTCTACCAAAGAAAGAAGCAAAGAAGGAGAAAAAATGAACTATAAACCATTGATTTTCTTACCTTTTTTGGGGAGCTTATCAGGAACGCCGTTCCCAAAGATGGGAACGGCGTTCGGAACAGCGTTCCCGGTAACAAACCATCCGGAACTGGAACTTGGCGTTCCAGGAACGTAGAACTCTAGGGAACGCGTTTTGGAATGGGAACGCATTCGGAACGGCGTCCCCGATAACTATGATCAAAAGTATGCGTCTGGACGTATGTTTATAGCAGGGTTTTAGCCCGCTTAAAGCATCCTTGCTTTCGCTTCATTTGGGCGTCATTTTTTCCACGCCCTTCATGTATTCACATGTCCACCTTAGTAACGTAGAACTACTTCAAGCTCATGGCTCGTGCAAACTCTCCCTCCAATTCACTTATTCTCCCTCTGTCAAGAAATTCATGGCGCTCCCTGATACCTGCCTGGAGCCAATTACATGTTTAGCATTGGATCTTCAGCCCGATGAATTCCAATATACATTGTTTCAGATTTGTTGGATCTCACTGAAACACAGGAGATATCACATGAAGATCCAGTTTCCTCTGCAATTTACAAGAAATTGGATGCACAGAGAAAGAGAGATGCCAGATTACGAAATAAGATGAAAAAAGTAGCTGTTGAATGGGAAGATCTGAGCATGAGACGCAGGGAAGAAATAGCCAAGCTTACAGTTGATTACTTCAACAAGGTTACCAAGAAGCATTCATCCGAAATCAAGGCCGATGTGATGAAGAGGGTGGTTCATCACCACGAGATGGAAATCTCAGAACCTGAAATTTTGCCAAATCCAAAGGAGTGCAGGGCAGGGGGGTGTTGCTCAACAACTTGAAACAGACAATGATAGCCACAAAGCGGGAAAGGAACCATGATATTTGGAGAGCCAGAACCTCGACACTGGTGATGGCTTCGTCCACAAAATCGAGATGCAATTCCACTGGCAGGGCTGTTAGGTACATCTAATTCTTGATTTCATGTCTGTGCTTCTTTATGCTTTTAAGTTCTTGTATATGCTGAGTGCTGCTGGCTCGGAGAGGTTCATCGAATAATGTGCAATATTTCTTATGATAGGTTTCAAAAGGACAACAATTGCAACTGCTGCATTAAGAAAATCGGAAGCCGTTCTTGGATATGGTCCGTGGTCTAGCTTCCAAAGGAAGCAAAGCATTACAGGATTCTGGAAACAAAATAGCAGAGTCTCTCCTTGCAAGAATGTTGTGAACACTGTTGGAGACTCAGGCTTCCAAATTTCTTATCCCTTGCACCTTGTGGAGGTCACACAGGTATAAGTTTCCATACAAAAGCTCCTTGCAATTTTTGCATAAATATTTCTAACCAAATGCCACTATTCAGCTGCAGCTTCTTCAACAATACAAAAAGGCACATCCTGAATACCCTGTTTGCTTAAAGACTTTCAAGAATTTGAAGCCTGTTTATGTAAAGAAAATATCAGAAAGGGAAACCTGTTGTTGCATATACCATATGAAGTTGGAGTATGCCAGAGTAGGCCTGAATGCTTTAAGGTCAGCAAAAACTGGATTTTATGGTAAAGAGTGCAAGTGCTGTTGTGAGGTTTGTGGACCTAGTGAGAAGTGTTTGGCCAGCCAACATACATATGACTCACGCAGCAAGCTCTGGAGGGTTGTGGTTTGCAAAAATGTCATAGCTCTTCCTATATGTCCAAGAGAAAGAGAGGATCATGAGTTCTTGCTTGAATGGAAAATGTTTAAAAAGGTAATACTCTCTATATTGCATGTCGCAACATGCTGAAATGTGTTGGCATCCACTGAATCCTGCTTTTCTGCTTTCAACTTGCACTAATCTTATGTTTTATGCTGCAAATCTTGCCATAGATTTCAGTGGAGACAAAAGATGGTGGTGGAGTTGCAGACTGTGTTACCAAGGAAGTATCAGGTGGCAGCAGAAAGAAAAGATCCAATGCGACCAAGAAGGGAAACAAAAGTAAGAAAGTTAAGGTAGCTGGGGACACAGTCTGAAACTGCAGTACAAGACGAGACCTCAACTGGTAAGGGGAAAAAAAAGAAAGAACCAAAGCCAGATCTTAGATTGTTTTACAAGAGAATGACAATGAAGGATTTTATCTCCTATATGTGTTCCACATTGAAGATATTTGTGCCACATAATTACAGGGCTAGATGGCAGGCCCTACAATTCAGGAGTTCCCTGGACAATATCCAAGATGGCAACATTGTTTCTGTAATTGATTTTGCAGAGAATTACAATATAAAAATACAAAGGGAGGTTCAGAGCCAGCACTGGCACAATGCCCAGATAACAATTCTCGTCCACATCACATATAGGATAGACAAAAGCTCTGGGATTAGAAAGCTATTGAAGGATTCCCATTTTTACTTAAGTGATGACAAGATTCATGACACTCTTTTTGTGCAGCACTGTCTTAGAAAGCACAATTCATGGCTGGTATCAAATGGAGTAGAATTCTCCAGGCATATAGTTTGGTCAGATGGTTGTTCTAGCCAATTCAAATATGCCCGGCCATTCTATTTCCTGCCAAGATATCACAATGATCTAGGGAAGGAAATAGTGTGGAATTTCTTTGGGACAGCCCATGGTAAGGGAGAGCACGATGGACAAGGGGCAGTTCTTGGCATTCATTAGAGAGCAGCTCAAGTACGATAAGGTGAGATTTAGAGGTGCTGCTGTGAATTCGCAACTCGTTGTAATGAAGGTACCAACAACGGGGACATTAAAAGGTATTATGCTTTCACTTGCTGTATTCTGCTGAGTAATGCTGTCTGTGAACTGCTGTAATGTGCTGAGTAATGATGTATTATACTGAGTAAAGCTGTCTGTGAACTGCAATACTTGTTGTTGTCTCTTTGCAGGTACTTCTGGTTAATTAGAAAGGATGATGTTGATAGGACAGATTGGCTGGACTGTGCCAGGGTGGAAGGGACCAAGGAAATACATAGTATCAGGACATACATGGCCAAATCAACCACAAGGGTGGCTCATAGAGGTTTAAGTTATTTCTGTGGTAACTGTTTGAAGGGAAACTGGTCATGTTGTGTGAATAGGCACAGGTTGAAGAATTGGAAGTATGTGACACTGAAGCCTATGAAGTCTACCGGTGAAACACTTGATGACGAAATTGACGAGGCATTTTTTGAAGGTGATGGGGAATGGCTTAGTGGAAACATAAAGGAATTGTAGTTGTAGCCGAGGAGGGCAATCAAGAAAATGCAGACTTCTATGTGGTGGTGTGTGTTAAGCCGAGGCATATTCTTGACAAAATTGTATATGACAGTTGGGGTCAGACTTTTAATGTCGATGAATATATGTTGGCTGGTTTATACTATGCTATCCAACCCGATGGTAGTTGGGAGCTACTTCAAAACAAAGGTCTTACTTATCAATATAGTCATCATGTCACAGCAAACAAGTTTGAGATGAATCAAATTCCCGACACCAACAGGTTTTTCCTTGAGGAGGCTACCTATCAGATGATCCTTGACAGCCTACCATATGAAGGTTGAAAATGGTTTGACCTAGTTGTTTTATCATTTCAGCATTTATTTTATATTTTGAAGACCTTTATCTTAAATTTTGATGTATTAGAGACATTTTACAAAAAGCAAGTCATATATTTACAAAAGGTGTACAATGGTATTTTCAGGAGTCATTGGAGTCTTCAGAGTGGTTAGAGTCTTCAGGAGTGATGCCCAGCAACTACCTTTGTACCTCTTTTGGAGCATTGAGGACATAATAGACCGAGACAAGATAGTTGTTGAGACAGTAATCCAGCACATCAACTGTCTCCTCTTCAACCATGCATCAGTGATGTCTAGATGTGAGATTGTCTCTTCAACTGTATGGGAAGACAAGTAATCCAATGCTAGGCACACAAACTTCTGTAAAAAATTGTCCTCTTCCTGCCCCTTGAAAGGCATAACAGGAACGGTTGTGTGTGGAGGATTTAGAAACCCTTTGTGTAGGTTGTCATCTACCAAGAAAATCATACCATGATATTCAGGAAAATCATCAAGTACAACCTTCAACTCCTTGAAAAAAAGTTGCTTTGTTGTATTGGTTGGATGCTCGCATGCATAGCACTGCTCTTAACCATATACCTTTAAAAATTTGGTCTGCAATTCTGGGAATAATGCATCCACCTTGTATTCCGAAGTAGAGAAGCACTCTAGATCACAATATCAAACCTCTGCAGTGCCCACTCCACAAATTCATGGTACCCTGGTCTGCAAATGAGGTACTTATTTGCAGTTTCTTTTACAACATGGTTCGTATGAAGTGGAGGCAAGATTTTTTGGTTGCTTCTCCTCTGTTGTGTCTGTGCCAGTACACCATTTATGTCCAGCACCATCAACTTTCGTCTGGGTTCCCATCCCTCAACGTTTGCACCCACTGTCGAGGTGTGCTGGACTGTGCTGGACTGTGCTGCCATGCTGTGCTGGACTGTGCTGCCCAGATGTGCTGAACTGTGCTACGATCTGTTGGATTCTGCTTTAGCTTTGCTACCCAATGATGGAGAGTGCTGATAGCCATAGTCAGATACATCTGTATTAGTATCTTCCTGCCCCCAATGTATTGGCGTTTCCTGGCTATCAGTAACCCTTGCAGTGGCCTTCTGTGCTTCATCCTTCCTTTCATCATTAACAACCTGCCGTGTTCTCCTGCAATAGCAAGGGTGGTGCTCCAATCACCAACTGAAATTTGTAGAGAATATACAAGGTGAAATACAACAGGAAAACAACCCTAAAACCTAAATCCTGGATGGCGCCTTTTGTATGTTAGAGATTGTGTTGGCACTCCATTAGTGGCATTGTCTTCTTCATCAGATTCACTAAGTATAACCATTGGCTGCCTTCTTTTTCTGCAAACAAGTTTTTACTAGGTTGAATGAATTAACCAAACAAAATTTACACATTCATGGTGGAAGAAACATGGATCAAATATATTAATTGTTTAAACAAAAACCTTTTGGCTGATGGTTTAGGGTTCTCTTGAGCAATCAAAGTTTGCATGCCTGAAATACATATGGCAAAATTACATTAGCCTTTTTTTTTTTTTTTTTTTTCCCTAAATGCTACTTCTATAGGGATGTCTTCATCAAGATCAACTTCTGACTCATCCTCACTCTCTTCTTCCACAACCTTCCTGGTCCTTGACCGTGTCAACGTGTTGATCTTGGAAACGACTTTAAGAATCTGCTTGTCGACATCTTTGCCATCGTTTTCCTTCCCTGCAGCAACCGTTTTAGAGGAGGCCTTTGTAGAGGCAGCTGCAGAATTTGGAACTACAACATAATTGGCAGCATCACCAGTACTACTTGAATCTCCCTTAAATTCTGCATAGATTGGTGTCTTCAACACCGTGATGTCAGGTGCTGCAATGTGCTGCAGACTGCTGATAGCTTGTTCTCCAATGTCTACAGGATCTTTTACTGTTATCAATTCAAATTGAGACCCTGGAAACAGGCATGTACCTTTTTTTCCATGTCTTGGCTGTGGAGTTTGAACCCTTGTAGACTTGTGCTTTGCTAATCCTGGGGTCCTTTTACTTCTTGGTGTATTAACTTGTTTCCTTTTCCTGTTGCTATCGGGAGTTATGGCTACATACTCATCAATATCAATTATTTCATTCCCAGTTTTGTGAGATGCTCCAGCATATAACACTTCCTGCTTTACTGTTCCATGCTTCCCCAATTCCTGCACTAATCCTGTAGGAATAGTATCTGAACACTCGAGATAACATGTTTTTTCCATGAGCAAACTGAGGCAGCTCACATGATAATGATGTCCACATTTCATCCGCAGGCTGAGGATGTAATCATCCTGGAATGCAAGACCACATGTGGAGCATCTCTCCTCATCTCTAATTGGCAATCTGAATGGCATGGGAGTGATGCTGACCAGCTGATCATTGGTCATTTCCCTCAGCCTAATGACATTTTGTAAGTGATGTTGGGCTTTTGCAAGGAGGGGCTCATTATTGGCAACCTCAGCAGTTAGAACAGCCACCTGTTGTACCATGGTTTCATCTATTGGCCCACCCCCCATTTCAAGGAGGGACTTCAACATATACTCTGCCATATCTTTCTCCCTCTCCAAATTCTGAATCTCACCAGAGGCACCTGCATTAGGATCTGAGAGGGCTTGAAGACGTGCAATATTATCCTTTATGGTCTGCAACTTCTGTTGTGCAGCCGAAAAGAAGGTGCCCTTTGCCTGATATTGTGCAACTAGTTCCTTCTTGGATACTAGATCACTCTGTTGCATTGTTAAGGCATCATGCACACCTTGGATCATGATTTCCAGGCGGGCAATGTTTTTCCCATAAGCTGAGAATGCTGCTGAGCACATTGCAGTACTCCTGAAGGACAATCTCCCTTCTAATTTTACACCAGTGCCTGCTGAGGCTGGCCTTTCTGCTATGCTTTCAGGTGCTATTATCTGCTGAGACTTGCTGAGCTCTGCTATGCTCACAGGGCCGTTGGTGCTGAGTTCACTCTTAACCTTGCTCGAATAGGCCCTACTTTTTGCTGCCACTGCTGCCCAGTTAACCTTGAAATTTTTTGGATCCTGCTTGGCCCTCTGGCAGTTGTTGAATGCAAATAAATAGGAAGCCGTATTCCTTACTTCTCTATTCTTCAACCCTTCTAGGTATATCTTGCTCAGCAGTTTAATTAAAGCTTCTTCATGCTCTAGCCTTACCTTGTCAATTGAAGTTTTGTTGGGAATGACACTATTGGTATCCCAAATCTCATTATACTCCTCCGTTCGGCAATCAGCCAGGTCCGATCTCAGGGGCACGTTCCTTCTGGACTGGAAGAAAGCAAGAAAAATAAATTAACAGGGCACCCTAAGCCCATATCAAAATTGGCAGTGCATTTTGCTTACCCTGCACATGGCATCCATTAGAATTACTGGCTGAGCCGGCGGATTAACACCCTTCTTCACCATAGTGCATTTGATTTTTGGAATGCCAGAGTAGAATGTGGAAATTCTCGAGCTTTCTCCGCAGGCTTTTTGGCTCGAGTACTGAAAGTTGGGGAACAGGCGGTTGCAATTTACAAATTCAAAACTTCATTTCCCTTGGGGTCACATTCATTACGGTGGGTGGTAAACAGGTTATGATTAGAACGGGTACGGTCTATATAAAGTGATGGGCGTCAAATAGGTTACACTATAATTGGTGAAGCTCCATCCAACATAGTCATATACTAGAAGCTGAAGCCATAAATTTAGGCTTGAGAAAGGTGCTCACCAAACTTTCAACACACATTGCAAGCTAGCTAAATTAATTAATTAACCTTAGGCATTTCTATATATAGCTTCCAACTTAAGTTGGAAGTTACCCATAAGTAAAGAATTAAAGAACCCATTTCAAAATAGGTGTTACTTCATGAAATGCATCTCTCTTGATATTACAAGCTTAGTTCCCCCCAATCCAACATACAACGAACGGTGGAAGGTGGTTGCTAGTTTACTAATTTTTTTTGCTCCATCCAACACATGGAAGTTGAAGGCACAACTTTAGGTTTGGAGCAAAAGTATGCTGGTGGATATCAAATAAACGCGGGCCAGCACTCAGCACCAATAAGTTTTGCTAGGTTAATAATTAGTTGAGATTTAGCTAACTGATGTTGGAAGTTTGGAAGTTTAGGTTGGAGTTCCAAAGAACTTCCAATACAAGTTGGAGGCAAGCTTCTAATATCAAGGGAGATCCATGTTGTGAAGCACCACCTGCTTTGAAATAGGTCTTTCTAGTTGTGGCTAACTTTTGAAAGTTATATGTTTTGATGGTTGAAATTTTGAAAACTTTAGATTGATTTAGCTTTGCTTCCAACATGTATCGAAGTTTGGTTTTATGGCTTTATGGTTGAAATGGAGTTTCATATAACTTCCAACAGAAGTTGATAGTAAGAATGAATTATAAATGAAGTTGCTAGGTATACAAAATTGGCATTTAGCTTGGAAATGGAGTTTTCTAGAACTTCCAACACAAATTGGCTTTGGAAATTGACTATTGTTGAATTGCGAAGAACATTTATGTTTATTGTGGAGACCTATTGCGGTCTTTATGAATATTTAGGATAATACTTATTCTTCTTAATGTGAATCAGTTCCAACGTATGTTGGGAGTTGAAGATTTTGAAGTAGTTTTTTGCATTAAACCTTATACAGGACATATCTATTTTTATTAATATTTGTCTCCATATTTTTTCTTTACAGATATGAATGCAAAATTCAGAGCAATCTTGTTGGAAGATGTTAGTTTTGAAGGGTACGATATGAAGCAAGATCTATTACAGAAGAAATCGTTTTTGAGGTCATAGAGGGGTGAGGTCTGCTTGTTGGATAAAAATTAATAGATTTATGGAATATTGTTAAAACTTGATGGTGTGCCTGGAGAAGATGGCAATTGTGTCCTTGAGGCTTTGGTGGCAGGTACGATGGATAATAAAGTTTATGGATATACTTTGTGCTTCGAAAATTTTGATGTCACTAAGGTGGCGCAGACCGAAGAAATTAAGGTCAGTTGTAGACGTTATGGTTGGAAGTTGCCTAACTATGATGATTTAGAAGCAGCTGGTATGCCTTCCCATGATGATCTTAAGGATTGACTTCGTATGGTTTGTGTCAAATTATCGAGAGAGGATACAGGTTCTCAAGTTTATGCAAAATTTGCAAATAAGAAGCCTAAAGGTATTCAAAATTATTCTAATTATTGAAGAAGAAAAAAATGCTTCAAAAGGGGAGAAGGAAGATGATACACAAAAAAAAAATTAGAAAGTCTCAAGAAGGAGAGAAGAAAAAGGTACAGATGATGCACAAAAGAAAGAAAGTCTCATGAAGGGGAGAAGGGGAAGGGTATTGATGATGTACAAAAAAGGAAAAGAAAGTCTCAAGAAGGGGAGAAGAAAAAAATTTAAAGTATAAAGAGGACGGGAAAAAAATCTCATGAAGAGGGCATAGGGAAGCTTGTAACAAAAAGAAGACGCATAGATGCGAATCCCATAAAGGATCTGCAAATGATGTTATTATTGAGAATTAGATGATGATATAAGGGTTGTTTCTCAATGGAACTATAGGAAGTATAACCCAAGTCATTTGCAATGGCTGAGGAATAAAATGTTGCGACATCCTACCAAAGACGGCTGACCGATTGCCTATAGATCCTAATACTTTGCGACCTCGTTCCATAAAGAATTTGGGTGACGTTTGTAGTAAAGATACAAAGTTTGTAATAATTGCTGGTCAACATTGGATGAGGACAATGCAATTTCTTTCAAATGAAAGCTCATAATACAAGCAAAGAGGGAGCATGTGTGCACGACACTCCAATGCTAAAGATAATGAAAATCTCGTCTGAGGCAAACAAGAAAAATAAAAATAAAAAGTCTATCACACCTTTTCTAGATCAATTTGAGCATGTGAGAGCACAATTTGAAATAATGAAATGCCCTCCAAAACTTGTTCAAGGAAAGGCAACAAATACAACATTTAAGGTGTATTTCTTATTTCGTCGTTTATTGTAACTTGATTTCATTTTCAATTTTCCAATATGTTTTAAGAATTTTTAGTGGCTTTTAATTTTCACAATGCAGGAGTTCGGCCAAATTGCAAAAGTCACATTTTTGGGAGAAGGCATCAGTTTCTATGATCTACAATCTTTTAACGACAGAGAGAAGTATATTTGATAAGTGGAGTAGACCAATTGATCTCTATAACAAAGGTGAGTTGCCAGGTTCACAGGGAAATATGGAAAGTGCTAGAAGTGGAAACGACATAAATTTGTTATTATTTCGTTGAACTCAACAATTGACGATTAAGGAGTTAGAAGATGTAGCTAATGCATTGTTGACAAGCTCAATTGCTTGGAGCAAAGGGAAGACTAGACAAAGGATAGAATTTGTGACAGATTATGCTGACCGGATTAAAGAATGTCGAATATTGAAAAAAGCATACTAAGTCACATGAGAAACTATACACATGATCAGGCTTTGACTTTATCAAAATTATTCACAGTCCTACAATCTCCTCGTCATGAGAGCAGCTTAGAGATTATTGCTCAAGTTGGTGTAAAGAGGTCTTGGATAAAAGTAAGACTGGGAATATGCCCAGCCTTGCCACTGATCAGCTTGAAGTTATGTAGGATACATATCATGATCATGTTATAACGCACCACAAAGCTATTTGTATATAGCATAGGGTGAAAGGCCAGTAAGACGAGAGATGACAACCGATTTTTGAGAAAGATGGAGCTATAAATAATTGTAGTTCACACGCAAGAAGGTTGAACAAAAAAGATTTTGAAGACATCATTGGATTGTTTGCTGATATCAATAAAGATATACTTTGTGATTTGCTTTAAATCCTAATATTATTGTTTGCTTATAGCTGGTGCATTGCTTATTGAATTTGCAGATCTCATATTCTTATCTCTTCTCCTTGACACCATACGAGATACATGATTGCCTAGAAACCTTGAAATTTATTGAGGGAAAAGTGCACATTCTTTTTGGTTACCATGAAGCTATCACAATAGATAAAGGTGTTCTTGCTCTAAAGACCTTTGTCATCCTTACACTATTTCAAAGGATGTAAAAGGATTGTTGGAACCTTTATTATACAAGAACTGTTCACTTTACTTTAGGACAGATGACCCAGCTTTGGATTATGATCCGGTCTTGCAAATTGAAGATTCCAAATAGTTGGATTTAAATATGAAGCCAATGAGTTATTCAATGGCCAGTGGATTGCAAGGTGGAACAATTATCAAAGGTTTGATATTGCGAAATGGTATACTTAGGTTTATTGACTCTCTCTCTCTCTAGGGCAAACCAAACAATTATGGAGGTTAATTGTAGAAGCAATATTGCTCGGGAAGCATTGCTTTATGGTCAACAAGTGATTGCCTCGACAGATAATTCTATTTAGAAGACTGCAATTGAAGCTATTATATTTGGATTTTAAAACTGCCTTTATTTCATATTTTGACGAAAAAGAACGGGTAGATTTTAGTGTACCGAATGTAGTTGAAGAACCAGAATCTAGATCTACAGATTTTCAGACTGCACAACAAGTTCTATCTACACCATCTCTGAAAGATACACTGTCTCTGAAAGATCATTTTGATAATGACTCTCTTGGTCAGGAAGATAAAGATGTAGTAGATGTAGATAAAGAGGAAAGGAAGAAGAAGAGGAAGAAGAACAAGCACAGAGTACTGAAGATATAGACAAGAATGTAGAAGTACATGATATAGGAAAATGAGGGTCTGAAGACCAAAACTTAGAACAAGAAGCACATTACATATAGTTTCATGAAGAGAAAGGGGAAGTTATGCTAGAATCTGGAGACCAACACGTGGAACATAATGACAAAGAAGAGGGCAAGGTACAGTTGCAACAGGAAAGTTTGTGCTCCTCAAAGCAAGCACAAGAGGAAGAGCGTGAGGTACAGTTGTAAGAGGAAGCTTTTGTGCCCCCAAAACAAGCACAAGAGGAAGAACACAAAAATACAGGTGAAAATCTTTTCCATACTCATAAAAGAAACGCAATTCCTTTTCAACCTCATGCCTCAAAAACTTATTGTGAGGTTAAAAAAATGCTAGATGAACTACAGCTTGATGAATATGGTTCATACTTGAGCCTTGATTTAGGTGAAACATGATGTACCACATCGAACATATGTTCGATGTTTCCACTAATTGTTTTTTGCATTTGTAGGAACATGATCATGGCTGAAGGATTAAAGAGACATTACAAATATCCAAATGCTATTATATCCAAATATTCATAAACTTTATTATGCCTAAGTAAGTTTTGTAGATTTCTTACCATTGGAAAGGCAAGAACAGTGACAGTATTTCTGTGATATAGTTCTTGTATCCAATGCAATCTAATCATAAATTGCTCTTTTTGTGCCCCCTTAGAATTAATTTTTGCATAATGAACTAATTAACTTTTAATTTGTTAATAGATATTGAAGTTGTACAAGCAACACCACCATTTCACGAGACCTCGAGGAACTTTATTATTCTTGGTATGAATGGGGTTCTCTTAAAATGTGCTCGTATGGAAGATAATAGATATGAAATCATAGTCAGAGCCGAACTGTCTTGCTTCT
Organism: Isoetes taiwanensis; assembly: GCA_021234155.1. Classification (NCBI taxonomy): domain Eukaryota; kingdom Viridiplantae; phylum Streptophyta; class Lycopodiopsida; order Isoetales; family Isoetaceae; genus Isoetes; species Isoetes taiwanensis. The sequence continues at coordinate 20,752,381 of JAJEKV010000020.1, read as the reverse complement.
ATCGAGCACTTTTTAAAGTTTACAGAGATTGCAATTTGGACAACAATGTTAAAGACAAGGTTATTGACCTGTTTGGAGAACATTTTTCAAATTCTTATGGTGTCAAAGGAAATGCAGAAATTTAGAGTATGCTTATCTCTTCCATAAAAGAACGTTCTTTTATCAAAGATCTTAATAAGGTATGGAGACAATATCCAGAGTATAGTGTGCATAACACTATCACGATTGATGATGATCACAGAAAATCATTTCTGAATCCAAAATATGTTGTTTTGCATCCTTTTCAATATGTAGGGAGTAAGAAAAATAACTTTTCACTAAGAGCTTTATTGTCTTATTTATGAGAAGCATGCAATGGTGTGGAAGCACCCCAGATTTTTTACAACGTGGCTTTAAGAAAGAGTTTTTCCATGAAAAATGGGAAGAAGCTTCTGATGATGTTCGAAGATCTTTATATAATGCTCAAGAGTATTGGGCACCTAGAAAAAATGTTGGATCAACTCCTGGATCCGAAACGAAGACTAATTTCACGTATCATGACCATAGTGATAGTAAAGGAAGCAACTCTCATTGTACTAGGCCACATATTGGACCCACTATTTAAAGGCATAGAACTAGAGATGGCCATATTAGAACGTCAAATGCAGCAACAATGTTATTGGCCTTAAATTCAGGATATCAAGCTAGACACATCAATAGTTTGTATTACTATCAAACTGTCTTTAATGTACACTTTGCTCATTGTAATGGAGATCTATCAAATTATCTTTGTTGTGCACTTTATTCATTATAATGGAGATGTCCACTTTGCTTCAATAGTGAAGGAAAAAATATTTGGTGTACTCTAGCATTTTATGTTTTGTGTAAGCTTAATAAATGAATGCAAGACCTATAGAGCAATGGTCTGTGTTGTTTTATGGACCAGTTGGTCTGTAATGAATATTCAAACTGCCCTTCTCCCTTCATATTATTCTCTCCTCTATTTGAAAATGATATGTTCGTATAGAAATAATTCTCTTTTACCACATGATTATCAGGTTCCCATGTTGGCTCAATATAGTTAAAACACGATTCAATTCTTTTCTTTAGTATTAATCTAACATTTTATTTGATTTTTCAATCCGTGTTTGACTCCACTCCCACAGTCCCTCCCTCACTCTATAACGGGCCTATGGTAGACCGCTCGAGTATTCGATCCTTGAATGTGCCTGTGGAGCATTCCCGGGACACCGGCATAAATGGGTAGAAGCGACTACTCATAAATGTCTAGACGATTTTGCCCAGTTAGTTAAGGGCGTGTGAGTTAGGAACCTTACATTTGGTATCTGAGCAGGGCTCGAGTTTGAGTCTCCATGGGGGCAAGTATAACCCGGAATACCATTGGATGGTAGGTCATGACTTGGTTTGTGATGCTCGAGAACGAGCATAGTTCTAGTGGGAGAGATTGTAACGAGCCCATGGTAGACCGCTCGAGTATTCGAACCTTGAATGTGCCTGTGGAGCGTTTTCGAGACACCGGCATAAATGGATAAAAGTAACTACTCATAAAAGTCTACACGGTTTGCCCAATTGGTTAAAGGCATGTCGGTTAGGAACGTTACATTCGGTATCAGAGCAGGGCTCGAGTTCGAGTCTTCATGGGGGCAAGTATGACCCGGACCGTTGGACGGTAGTTCATGCCTTGGTTTGTAATGCTCAAGGACAAGCATAGTCTAGTGGGAGAGATTGTAACGAACCAATGGGAGACCGCTCGAGTAGATCTTGGTGTTGCATTCTCGAGACACTGACATAAATGGGTAGAAGCAACGACTCATAAATATCTAGACGGTTTTGCCCAGTTGGTTAAGGGCATGTCGGTTAGGAACGTTACACACTCTTTTACATTTTGTCTTCAAAAAAGATTAAGAACTTGCCTAGCCATTATAAGTTTATGCTATGACATTTTTTTTGTGTCCGAGGTTATAATTCGTCATTGATTATAATACATATTTTTGTATTGAAGAACACTATTTTATTCATCGTCACATCATATTCTAAATATCACATGGAAGTCAATCCACTATCTAGCCAATGTTTTACAATGTTGTCAATTACATTTCTTGCATAAAAACTACGGGAACACTCATGGTTAGACTTGAATAAGCCTAAAATTTGCTAAATATATCATAAAAGGGAGGTTTGTTGGTTTTCTTTCTAGGTTAATGACGATCGAGGATATCGATCTCTTCTTCCAAATATTGTAAGTTACTTAAAATCTCCTCTTCCAATTGTATTGATTGGCAGCATTGCTCTTCTATTGGCGGGGATTCCATCTACAAAATCCAACAAAGATACTTTGAAAAATTACGGAGCATTGTGGCTGATTAGCTAAAAAGGCAGAATCTCAAACAAAATTAAGGGCAAGTCAAAATTGCAAGAACAATGTTTGCCCTTTACAGGATATCTTCAAATCACAAAAGATCAAGTTTGTGATATACCTTTGCAGTCTGAAGAAGCTTTTTGCCAAAGTAGAACATAGCCGTTTTGAAGAAGAATGCAGCTGTTTCGCGGTCTTTGCAAAAGGCAGAGTCCACCGTGACAAAGCCAAAATTAATGACATGTTAGATTTTTGTGGGCATCACAAATGTGATATCACCTTGCTGGCCATTGTAACACACAACCCAAGCAAAAAAAAGGGAGGGGCTTGATGAATATGGTTCATACTTGAGCCTTGATTTAGGTGAAACATGATGTACCACATCGAACATATGTTCGATGTTTCCACTAATTGTTTTTTGCATTTGTAGGAACATGATCATGGCTGAAGGATTAAAGAGACATTACAAATATCCAAATGCTATTATATCCAAATATTCATAAACTTTATTATGCCTAAGTAAGTTTTGTAGATTTCTTACCATTGGAAAGGCAAGAACAGTGACAGTATTTCTGTGATATAGTTCTTGTATCCAATGCAATCTAATCATAAATTGCTCTTTTTGTGCCCCCTTAGAATTAATTTTTGCATAATGAACTAATTAACTTTTAATTTGTTAATAGATATTGAAGTTGTACAAGCAACACCACCATTTCACGAGACCTCGAGGAACTTTATTATTCTTGGTATGAATGGGGTTCTCTTAAAATGTGCTCGTATGGAAGATAATAGATATGAAATCATAGTCAGAGCCGAACTGTCTTGCTTCTATCGAGCACTTTTTAAAGTTTACAGAGATTGCAATTTGGACAACCATTAGGGCGGATTTGGGGTCTGAAAATGGCCTCCTATCAGCCATTCCACGTCATATTTCCGCTCCTTTTTTCCCATGCCACCTAGGATACCAAAATCTCATCATTACAGATTTACTTGGAATATTCTCCCGGAATAAGGGGGATTGCGCATTCATGGCGCCTTATGTATTTAATTCTGTTGGTTGTCAGACAGGCTGATGCAACATGTGGCGCTTCTAAAAAGCCACTTGCATTATAGCATACCTGCAACTCATGGCGGTGCCTCTTGGTTTGTCAGATACCAAGCGTGCGTGTTACCGATTCTTGCACTATTTTCATTTAGAGGCCATGGCCATACAAGCTTCCCGCCTTCCACATTTCAAAATTTGAATGTGTAGGTTGAAGCTTTGTATCAGACTTTCATTTCGAGGCATTGCGGCTGCGCCTTATGGGTGGTTCACATGGAGAAGTTTAGGCCCTCCGCTGAAGTTACGGCGGAGTCAAGATCGATTAAAAATTCAATTTGCATCAGCTCACGCATAAGTTGGATCTTGCAAGGGCTGATTTTCCAAAACGGGGCTGAATTTTTTTGCCTCGGCCCAGCCAGGGTTTTAGCCCCCGGCTTAGCGGATTTGTCCATGTGCTAACCAAAGATTAACGGGATCTTTACTTCATCCCAATACGGGCTTTCCGCCCCTACAATTCAAAATTTGAATTTGCTTAATGTATAAAAGCATGGATTGTAGGAGAATGGACTTTTCGATTTCCATATGCACGTTGCAAATTTCAAAAACGAGGTTAGTACGGACGTTCGGCTCACACGGTTTAATTGTTTGGGGCATACAAATTGTACACCTTCATTTTCGCGCCGTCGCGATCCCGCAAGATATGGAAGCTCCAAATGATGTGTGGATAAGGATCCAACCCGACTCACGAATATGCTCCGGTCTTCTTCAATCAAAAAAAGAGGTCTAAGAAATAAGAACTTAGACCTCGGCGTGTTGTGTCTTCTGGGCTCAAAAAGTGTTGACATCCGGGCGGATGGCGGTTTATATCCATTGGATCCGTTGGGTGGCAAGAAACCGCCATTTCGGGACGTTTCAAGTTTAGTCCGATTTTGTGGTGACGGTAACTCGGCCTCCTAGGATATTGTGAGATTGAGAGAGGATGAAGGCATTCGGAATCGAATACAGTTCCTTGAGATGAGCTGCTTCCGATAAGGAAGGGGAAATGTCCGTGAAGATGCTAATAAATGACATTATACTTTGCAATGTGAAGGGTTTATACATTCTTGAAGTACAAAGGTTATGGTGTTTGTGTTTAGATATCGCTAATACAAGAAGGCTTTGACTACCTTTAACAATAGATTCCTTTAAAACTCTATTGCTATTTGAATTATAGCAAAAATGAGTCTTGAAACTCTTTAAGTAGTAGAAGAACTCTTTGACTAGTTATCCATTTGATGACCATTTTTTAAGAAAATATGATATGTGACATTCTTATATGCAAACATTCATAAAATTTATGAACATTGAAGGTCAAAGCCATCCTTGTTTAAAGAGGATCATATGATGCGAAATCTTCATGCGCAGAAGTAATTGCATATAAGAAATTCGCCTGGTGTGATCCTTGCGTAAAAAAGTAAATAGAAACACAAATATTCAACTTACAACTTAGCGTAAACAAATAGTATTTTAATAAACCAACACTTTATATACTAACACTTTACACTTTAAATAAGATATTTCTTTCTTTCCTTTTACTTGAAAGCTATTTTTTTTTTCAAGATGGATCACACCAAGCGAATAATACATATGCAAAAAAAAAAGGGACACACTAAATTCGCATGGTGTGATCCACTTTCTTATTTGTTGTCAAATTAAAATTAAACACAAGTACTCATTCCTATTTGTATCTAAAATGCTTTACCACTCTTAAGTACATAAGTCATTATCCTTTTCAAAGAGCATATTATTTTTCAAGAAGGATCACACCAAGCTTAATAGTACATATGCAACAAAAATGGAACACACTAAATTCAAGATCGTGATCCACTTTCTTATTTGTTGTCAAATTAAAATTAAACACAAGTACCCCTTCTCATTTAATGCTTTACCACCCCAAGTGCATAAAGTTATTAGTCCTTTTCAAAGAGCATATCTTTTTTTTAAGAAGGATCACATCAAGCATCCTATTTGCATCTAAAATACTTTACCAACTCTAGTAGTACATAAAGTTATTAGCCCTTTTCAAAAAGCAAACACTTTATCAATAAATGAGCACGTCACATATCCACACTTAACTTCAAATAAGACACATATGTATTTCTTTTATTAAAAGATAATCAAAGTAATTTTACTATAGGAAGTCATGTTTTTCCAAAAGATCACACCAAGCTTAATTTTGTATAAGCTAAAAGGTTGGAATATACTAAATTCGCATGGTGTGATCCACTTTCTTGTTTGTTGTCAATAGATAATAACACCAAGTCCTTCATCAATAGTCTCTCATTTGCATATAAAATTATGTTTTTCGAAGAGGGTCCCAAAGCAAAATACAAACACATAATCAATAAGCCAACACTTTACCAACAACCAAAGCTTTATTAAATAAGATTTTTATGTTATTTTATCAAACCTAACAATGTTTCCATATGTGACACTTTGAGTTAACTGATCCAAAGGCTCATGAAAGCGACATTTTATACAATATGTCTTTGGAGCTTTTGTGTCGTGGCATTAGTAAACACCTCTAATGGAGCAAATATTTTGTAACTCATTTTTTTCAACAACCCTGGATGCACGTCTTATTAAACATTTCTTCATTGCAAGGACACCATTCTCATAAGGCTTGCACAATTCGCTTAAACGAGGTCATGGGATGACTTTCAAGCTCGGCTCCCACAATTTTACAACGTAAAACTAGATGCCCATTGCCCTGAATGTATATCTTGGAAAAGCATGTCTCTTATGTCCATATGTTAGACAACAACGATGCCAGTAATGCTTTTCCCTAGTCCCAAATCCCCGACATCTGATAAATATAGCCCAAAGAAAAATATTTGATTCAGTGAGTGAATATAAATCAAGAAGAGGGAAGAAAAAAGAAGCAAGGATCACATGACGCGAAATCTCACTACACATTTACAAAGTGCATATGCATTTTCGCATGGTGTGATCCATGTATTATTGAGGGTGCAAATTTGCAAATATCCTCCTCTTCAAACCCCTTCCCCCCCTCCCTTCCCTTTTTTTTTTTGCAATATACTATCCATAGCATTTATTTTGAACCCTATAGTTCTACCTATTCATTGCGTATGAATGTCACTCCGTGATGTAACTCCATAGTCATCCTTCGTTAAGGATAGCATTCTCACCCACAAGCCTATGGATAGATATCCTTCCAGATCATGCCTTTATTGTTTTGTAAGTGATGAACTGCAGAAGCAATGTAGGAGTACTAGGAGCAATGATGGATGCAATTAGAGATACTGGTCGATTCGTTGAATTGTAAGAATGAATGGGGGAAGCAATACGATGAATGGGAAGAGCTGAAAAGTAGGAAAACTTCGGAATGAAAATTTGGGTAGTAAAAACATGGCATGTAACGACGTTTGCTTGTCCGCACATCGCCTCGCCCGTTGTTGCTTAACTCTATGCTCGCCCCCAAAAAAACACGACACTATTGGAGACTTGGATTCCAAATGAAGAAGAAAAGCGGCGGAGAGGATGCATGCTTGGCGCTAATGTGAACAATGGAAATCTTGGTGCCAAAATTTGAAAAAGTGGTTGGTGCATGTGGGCATGTGCACAGTAGGCGGGAAAAGTAGCCATTATTTTGGTCCGCGATACGATTTTCGAAAAATGCGGGCCATTAATGTGGTTGCAATGAATGCACAAACATGTCCTATGAAATTTCGCCATGTGGATGCCAAGTAAGCCTGCTCCTCTTTCTACTTGCCAACTAATACTGACTTTGGAAAAAAATGCGCAAACATCATTGGTCGCGAGAAACATGACGTGGAATTCTGGCATCCAAGATAAGGGCCATTTTGAGACCCCAAATCCGCCCTAATGAATGTTAAAGACAAGGTTATTGACCTGTTTGGAGAACATTTTTCAAATTCTTATGGTGTCAAAGGAAATGCAGAAATTTAGAGTATGCTTATCTCTTCCATAAAAGGACGTTCTTTTATCAAAGATCTTAATAAGGTATGGAGACAATATCTAGAGTATAGTGTGCATAACACTATCACGATTGATGATGATCACAGAAAATCATTTCTGAATCCAAAATATGTTGTTTTGCATCCTTTTCAATATGTAGGGAGTAAGAAAAATAACTTTTCACTAAGAGTTTTATTGTCTTATTTATGAGAAGCATGCAATAGTGGAAGCACCCCAGATTTTTTACAACGTGGCTTTAAGAAAGAGTTTTTCCATGAAAAATGGGAAGGAGCTTCTGATGATGTTCGAAGATCTTTATATAATGCTCAAGAGTATTGGGCACCTAGAAAAAATGTTGGATCAACTTCTGGATCCGAAACGAAGACTAATTTCACGTATCATGACCATAGTGATAGTAAAGGAAGCAACTCTCATTGTACTAGGCCACATATTGGACCCACTATTTAAAGGCATAGAACTAGAGATGGCCATATTAGAACGTCAAATGCAGCAACAATGTTATTGGCCTTAAATTCAGGATATCAAGCTAGACACATCAATAGTTTGTATTACTATCAAACTGTCTTTAATGTACACTTTGCTCATTGTAATGGAGATCTATCAAATTATCTTTGTTGTACACTTTATTCGTTATAATGGAGATGTCCACTTTGCTTCAATAGTGAAAGAAAAATTATTTGGTGTACTCTAGCATTTTATGTTTTGTGTAAGCTTAATAAATGAATGCAAGACCTATAGAGCAATGGTCTGTGTTGTTTTATGGACCAGTTGGTCTGTAATGAATATTCAAACTGCCCTTCTCCCTTCATATTATTCTCTCCTCTATTTGAAAATAATATGTTCGTATAGAAATAATTCTCTTTTACCACATGATTATCAGGTTCCCATGTTGGCTCAATATAGTTAAAACACGATTCAATTCTTTTCTTTAGTATTAATCTAACATTTTATTTGATTTTTCAATCCGTGTTTGACTCCACTCCCACAGTCCCTCCCTCACTCTGTAACGGGCCCATGGTAGACCGCTCGAGTATTCGATCCTTGAATGTGCCTGTGGAGCATTCCCGGGACACCGGCATAAATGGGTAGAAGCGACTACTCATAAATGTCTAGACGATTTTGCCCAGTTAGTTAAGGGCGTGTGAGTTAGGAACCTTACATTTGGTATCTGAGCAGGGCTCGAGTTTGAGTCTCCATGGGGGCAAGTATAACCCGGAATACCATTGGATGGTAGGGTGGTTTTTTAATTGAGGTGTACAAAAACGCGAAATTTCAGCACGTCATCAGCACCTATATTTTGGTGCTGGTTCGCTTACGAGACGGGCGTGTTGAAGTTTTGAAGTGTGCCAGGACGGGCGTATTGAAGTTTTCTTTGCGGCCGGTCGAAGTGTCGCACGGTGCAGTGCGGTCTGTAGGTGAGCTTCGATTTTCTGGCGAAATGATCGAACATCAGATAATCATTCGAACCGGTCGTAAACTTTTAATTCCCTTACATTTCGAATTCCAAACCGCCTCCTTGCTTGCTTTCGGCCGATTCTTTGCTTGATCGATTCCTTGCTTGCTTGCTTGCTCGAAGCCGATGGATTCCGGAGGTCGTAAGGTGAGCTGCGGCCTGCAAGTTTGGTTTTTTTTTCTTTCTATTTCGTTATCCTTTTCTAATTCATGTGATCTCTGTTGTAGGTATTTGCCAGAACATAATTTGAATTCGAAAAATTCGTGGTTTACCCTCTTCCGCGTAAAGTCAAGGCAGATCAAAGGCGAAGAAGTCCCTGAATCCGACTTCTTATCCGTATGGAAAGTTCCGCTTCATAACGGAAAGATCAATGTGAAGGAGATTAAACACAGCTTTAAGCAGGAATTATTGGATCTTGTGGCGAAAGTTTATCAAAAGAAGTTGCCGAATAATGAGGTGCGAACTCAATTTGCTCGGGCATTTGCTTGGCAACATCTGGCCCATTTGCATTGGCTCGGAAGAAGGAGTTTAGAGTCAATTGGGCCTCCTTTGCTGCCGATGCCTACCAGGACTCCTTGAAGAAGAAGGCCAAAAGGACACCTCTGAATACTTTCGACATGAACATACAGAGTGTTCTTGCACAGGTTAAGAAATTGGAGGAAATGAAGTTTGAAGCAGAAGGGAAGCTTTGCAATTTGGAAAATGATGCTCTTAGGTTAGAGGGCAGCATGGCTACAGCCAAGGCATCTTTATGACGGTTTGGCTGATGCCATAGAAAAAAAAGGAAGACTAGAATGGACATGACATTAACATTTTTGCCGATGATCCGTAAAATGCAAAGGACTGCGGTTTGTTATGAAGTGTGAGGAAGATGTGCTGGTAGGCTTACTGGACAAGACACTCTCTTCTATGGGAAAGGACAGATTCAAGAACATAAAAGAACAGATCAAGATGACAAAGAATGATGTAAAATCATATGAGCAAGCCATGGAATTGTGGCATGCAAGAGCAGCCGTGATTTCTTTCTGCGCAGAACAAGAAGGTAAACCCCATTAACATCACAATGGGTATTTACAATTTTCTTTTAGCTCTGCAAAGACACTTGTGAGATATGTGGTTTTTCCTTCAGTGATGAATATGCTATGCATATTGAACTGAAGTGCACACATAAATTCCATGTTTTTTGTTTTTCTGCTGTGCTTGAGTCCATGCATTGTATTGTTTCTGGTTGTGGTGAATCTGTGCCACATTCACTTCTGGTCGAGCTCGGCCATGTGAGTGAACAGAAGAATATTATTGATGTTGAAGAAGAGGTCTTTGAAGAAAATTTGAAGAATCTCACGAAGAAGAGCTTTGAAGAATCTGAGGAATTCAACATAATGAAAAGGAAGAAGAATGTTGAGCAATCTTCTGCAGAATCTGAATCTGAAGCAGAATTACCTGCAAGAAAAATGAGAAAGAGGATGACAAGGAGTGCTCTGAAGAAGGCTAAGGACATTGACTGTAAGTGCTTTAAAGGTGCTGTTTCTATGTTTTTGCTTTTATTGATGTCTTGTCCGCTATTTTGCATTGCAGATTCGAGAGAATTATAAAGTTTGTCAAAAGTCCCAACATTACAAAATTGCCCAAGTTTTAGCACAGTCGAGGAGAATGCAAAGTTCTTACGTGATGAACTCTTGGGCTTGAATACTGAAGGTATGTTATCTAATTGGAAAGATTAAATTGTATTTGAACTCTTCCACTTTTTGCTGATTATTTGTTCTTTTATGGCAGAAGATGGCAGTCCATTGCATAGTACTTCAAAAGGTAAGGATGTCTTATTAGATCTATGGTATTTGCATCTTTGAATTTATCGAACATTAATTCCTTTCTTGGCGTGTGCTACCCCCTTCGGAAAAAACTTGATGTCAACCTAGTAGATAAATCAGCAAAGCATGTAAGTTTTGCAATTTCAATTAAGGAATTCATTTCAATTGCATTAATATCGTCCTTAATTTCGGTGTTGCGGGGAAGCAGCGGATAGTGTTCAATTGCCCAAGGTTGTGCTTGATGGTCCGACCATTCTTTGCTACAGTTCATGCTAGTGAGGTGTCCAATGAGTCAGATGACATAGGTGAAGAAGAAGAAGGAAATGCAGTGGAGAGGTACTTGGCCAGGAGAGTCAAGCAAGAAAAGAAATGATCTGCTGTTTATGAACTTAGAAATTTTGAACTGTTTATGAATGTTTATGAACTTAGAACTCTTGAAATGTTTATGAATGCTGTATTCGATAATATATTAAACTTTTGCAATTTTGAGTAAACTTGCAAACTTGCAATTTGAGTATTGAATTGCAATTTTGAGCAAATTTTGAGTAAACTTGCAATTTGAGTAAATTTTGAGTAAACTTGCAAACTTGCAATTTGAGTAAACTTTTGCAATTTGAGTAAATTTTGAGCAAACTTGCAATTTGAGTATTGAATTGCAATTGCAATTAGAGTATTGAATTGCAATTAGAGTATTGAATTTCAATTGTTGTAATTTAGATGTTTCTACTTTGAATTGTTGCAATAAGATAATAAGTTCACAATCATTCATATTTCGCATTCCTTTGTCAAGTTTATAATCAAAATTGCATTGCTGTTTTCATGCTTTTAAATTTACATGCTTTCAAGTTTCATTCACTTGAAGTTTAAGTTCTATGAGTGATTGAATTGTGAGTCAATGTGAATGAATGAATAGTATTTCTTCTTTGTTATTTCTTGGTGTTTTGTTTTTTGCTATTTGCAGGTTTTTTTTCTCCAATGTCACCTTGTTTTCTTCCTGTTTTCTGCTTGGTCAATGAGCTGCTTGCCTCCTGCTTTTTTTCACACCCTGACTTTTTTGGTCCTTGCGTTTTTGGTCTTTTCTTGTTCACTAACTTCACTGACTTCAGTGAACCTTGCTTCTTTGGTGCTGGCTTACTGCTGCTTGCCTCCTCTTTTTTGCCTCCTGACTTGCTAACTAACTGTTGCTTGCTCTTTGGTTCTGGCTTACTGTTGCTTGCAACATCACATTGAGCAAGGACAGTAGATTGTGTTTGTAGACTTTCAAGAATATGTTCATGCACATCAGTTTCCAACTCAAAAATGTTGCCACCTAAGTCTTTCATGTCAAAATTACATGCCACTACTAAATGGCTGTACACACTACAATCTGGTTCAAACCTAAGAAGTTCATACCTGCTCTGTTCTATATATTTATAAAACTTACCAGTCACAACCACCTCCCTCCTTCCAAACTTTTGGCCCCAAGGATCTTTGTAAGCCTTCTCAATTACATGTTTAACTTACGTCAGACATCTCAAGATATAGAAATCCACTTTCTCCTTGTTATCTCTTTGGAGCAACCCTTTGCAAAGTTCTCTCCAACATCTATGATATCTGATTTCCATTCTGCATCCCCTTCATACACTGGCCCATCTACAGGTTCCTCTTCATCAACACCTGGCCTTAATTCTGAAAAAATCCAAGTGCCTATCCTGTCTTTGTTCATGCATTTACTGTACTTACCCAGCCAGCAGTAGTGGCAAAAGCATGAATAATTCATATGTGCAACCTGGGTGGGATCCTTGCAATTCACTGGTCTGATGCTATGGAACTTACTTGACCCTGTAAGTGTTGCACAATCAAACATCTCATCTCTGCAAACTTCATATTTTCCAATTTCCCAAAAATATCTGTCAAAATAGAAAACAAGAAGCTATTTTAGAAAGAACAGCACTAAATCAGCACCAAGTCAGCACCATTACACAATTTCAGTACCTGCATTTCCCAGAATCTTTGAAGTGTTCTCTACAGAACATAACAACATCATGAGTGTCTCTTAATGGTTTAGAATTTCTTTTTAACATCTCATGAGTGAGTGCTCTCTTTAGAACAGCACCAGCACCATCATGCTCACCTACATAATAAACATGCCCAATAAGTTGGTGCTGTTCAAACAAGAATATCTAATATTAAAGAAAGCTGGTATGTACCTTTTCCATGGTAAGAACCAAAATAGTTCCAATGGATAGGAATCCCCATATTTTTATAAAATCTGCCAAGAAAGAAAAAAGTTCTTGCACCTTTGAATTGACGTGCACATCCATCAGACCACATAACATGATTGTTATATTTAAAACCTTTGCTGGCTAGTAGATCAGCATGCTTCTTAAGGCAATGTTGCACAAACAAAGTGTCATGCTCTCTATCATCTGAAATATAAAAATGTGTCTCTTTGATAATATGTCTTTCAGTGCTACAATCAAATTTCTCGTCCTCAGCCACAACCTCTTCTGGAGTAGCATGCCTGTATGATATATGCACCAATATGGTGCATTGGTCATTTCTCCAATGTAAACTTTGAATCTCCTGCTGTATCTTGAATGTGTAGTTCTCAGCAAAGTCAATAACTGACACTATGGTGTCTCTGGGAAAAGTGGCTAAGCACTGCCTAAACTGTGTAGCCTGCCACCTAGCCTCATAGTTATGGGGGATGAACTCTTTCAGGACTTGCTTGGCATTTGTTAAAACATCTGCTGTTGAAGTTGACTTGTACACAAGCTTCACAACAGGTTTTGGTGTCACTATGAAACCACCTTTGCCATCAGGTTCATTTAATGATTCATAAACCTGCAAAAGAAAAATAGGTAAGCAATTAACATTTCAAACATAAAAAGGCATAAAAGACACTCATTTGTATCAAAAGTCTTCCGGTCAATCATGTGCCTTAAACCCCCCGCTTAGTTCTTTTGGACACACGGGTAAATTTGATGGGCCACAATTCGACATGACAATAGCGGGGCATTTATGGTCATGCCACTCATCTGCAATATCTTTAGTACAAACCAATGACCTCCACATGTCGCTTGTAGATTTATATGTCATATCACGTGCTTGACATGTTGGTCCAGGACCACATACAACACATGTACAAGTGCATTCAAGCACCATGGATTTTTGCATCTAACCTTATCCATTCGGTGCTTGTCTAACCAAGTCTAGTCTCATGTGGTACACACAACAACATGTTTCCACGTCCTTCACTTTCCTCACAAATGGAGGCTTCAATGCATGGAAAGTCGAGAATGAGATCTCGAATTTTGATTTTTCCCTTCTAAACCTTTCATAGAATGCACACCGAAAAAAAAAAAAAAAAAAAATGCAATCAATACCTTTTTAAGCAATAACAAAGCAACTAGAAAATCAAATCACACCTCAGTTTCTTCCAAAAAATGTAGAGGATGCGGTACTTTTACACAGGGCTTCCCAAATCTTTATCACATGCTTCTTGCATGGTGAAACTTCGAGAGTGAATTGTCCAGAAATCAGAACTCTTGCTTGTTCCTTCCTACTAAGCTTATCAAACCTGCTTTTCCTCTTGAACATTGACCGGGGTCCATCTCAATTTCAGCCGCTACTACTCTCCCTACGTCCGCTGTTGCCACATACCTTCTATTTAAGTTCAAACATTTGGAAGTTCCCAAGCAGTTTGTCCCACTGTCAACAGCAAACACTATGGCAGAGTTCCTTGCTCTAAGCACATCTGTGGATCTGTCAAGCTTATGTTTGGACAAGGAATTCCTCAAATTATCTACTATCTGAGTCATTGTTGCTACTTCCTTTAATTTTAAAACTTCCCACTGTAACAGTAAATTTTAGCAAAGACACCACGAAGCACCTCTTTCCTATCTTTTTCTGAGTTCCTATGACATACCTCATTAGCATAGTTAGCAATCTTCTTAGACAATTGTTGTTTTCTTCTTTTAGTCAATCCATTATGGTTCGTCATTTCTGACAATGGTTTTTGATACTTGATACTCTCAGATTCTGCATCAGCTTCCCTTGCCCTCTTTCGTGCTCTTTGTTGTTTTCTTTTAAGTGCACTGATATTCCTATAGACTATTAGTAAATCTTCTTTGCAAGAAGTATGCTGATCTGCATGATATGTACAAGTAACACTGATTTAGAATATTACACCAGATAGCATGACAGATCAAAAAAAGCCAAGTAACTGTTTCAAGAGTGCTTTGCACTGCTCATGTTGGACTTGAAGCTCACATTACGCACAATGGCAAAGCAAAAAATAAAAAGAAAATTATGAAGTCTATTCTTCTTCAATATGGATTCAAGCAAACAATAGAAAAGAACTCCATACCAGTAACGGATTGAGTGTTTGTATTTTCTTTTGAAGCACCTACATTATATGCATAATCAGCACCAAAATAATGAAGATCATCTTCTGCCCAATTAAAGTCATAAGGTTCATTTCCTTTGAACTGTATTTCTGTGGGATCCACTGTCCTATGAACCTCAAAAGCATCTAAAAAGTGAGAATAAAGCAAGCACATTAGAAAAATAGTATAAGACATTAATGAATTGGGCATGCAAACCTTGCATGCCATGGAGATGAATGCTTCCTTCATATTCTCCAACAATTTCTTCCGAATGTGCATCAGTAGTAGGCCTGTCAAAATGAATTGTTCCTGCTATGCGAGAACATAACTGCAGAAACTGCTGGGATTGTTCTTGAAAATAGTGCAAACTGGATAGCAGATCTTTAGGATCAAAGCTAGAACCAAGCTTTGAAATGGAAGAAACAAAAGCGCCTTCCCAATCCATTCGAGTTTGAAAACATCTGAAAAGAATCAGAAAGCAATTCGAAACAAGAAAAAGGAAAATAAGGCCGCCAATTCCAAATTCGAAAAAGGAATCAAGCACCAGCATAATCGGGATTGATGACATGGCTAGCAAATCGACCGCACCTCAGCAAGAAATTGATGATCAACCGTTCCGGAAGCTCGGATCCATGGCGGGTGAAAATTTGGCGGGTGAGGGAAATTGGGTGAAGGGCACGTGAAGGGCAGTAGAAGGGTAATCAGCACCCGATCAGCACCCCATGTCGCGACATCATGTGACGTGCTCAATTGTACACCTCGATTAAAAAAATACCCGGTAGGTCATGACTTGGTTTGTGATGCTCGAGAACGAGCATAGTTCTAGTGGGAGAGATTGTAACGAGCCCATGGTAGACCGCTCGAGTATTCGAACCTTGAATGTGCCTGTGGAGCATTTTCGAGACACTGGCATAAATGGATAAAAGTGACTACTCATAAAAGTCTACACGGTTTTGTCCAATTGGTTAAAGGCATGTCGGTTAGGAACGTTACATTCGGTATCAGAGCAGGGCTCGAGTTCGAGTCTTCATGGGGGCAAGTATGACCCGGACCGTTGGACGGTAGTTCATGCCTTGGTTTGTAATGCTCAAGGACAAGTATAGTCTAGTGGGAGAGATTGTAACGAACCAATGGGAGACCGCTCGAGTAGATCTTGGTGTTGCATTCTCGAGACACTGACATAAATGGGTAGAAGCAACGACTCATAAATATCTAGACGGTTTTGCCCAGTTGGTTAAGGGCATGTCGGTTAGGAACGTTACACACTCTTTTACATTTTGTCTTCAAAAAAGATTAAGAACTTGCCTAGCCATTATAAGTTTATGCTATGACATTTTTTTTGTGTCCGAGGTTATAATTCGTCATTGATTATAATACATATTTTTGTATTGAAGAACACTATTTTATTCATCGTCACATCATATTCTAAATATCACATGGAAGTCAATCCACTATCTAGCCAATGTTTTACAATGTTGTCAATTACATTTCTTACAATTACATTTCTTGCATAAAAACTACATGAACACTCATGATGAGACTTGAATAAGCCTAAAATTTGCTAAATATATCATAAAAGGGAGGTTTGTTGGTTTTCTTTCTAGGTTAATGACGATCGAGGATATCGATCTCTTCTTCCAAATATTGTAAGTTACTTAAAATCTCCTCTTCCAATTGTATTGATTGGCAGCATTGCTCTTCTATTGGCGGGGATTCCATCTACAAAATCCAACAAAGATACTTTGAAAAATTACGGAGCATTGTGGCTGATTAGCTAAAAAGGCAGAATCTCAAACAAAATTAAGGGCAAGTCAAAATTGCAAGAACAATGTTTGCCCTTTACAGGATATCTTCAAATCACAAAAGATCAAGTTTGTGATATACCTTTGCAGTCTGAAGAAGCTTTTTGCCAAAGTAGAACATAGCCGTTTTGAAGAAGAATGCAGCTGTTTCGCGGTCTTTGCAAAAGGCAGAGTCCACCGTGACAAAGCCAAAATTAATGACATGTTAGATTTTTGTGGGCATCACAAATGTGATATCACCTTGCTGGCCATTGTAACACACAACCCAAGCAAAAAAAGGGAGGGGGGTTGGGGAGGGGGGATGGCGGAGGGTCGTGGTTGGACGGAGGTGTGATTTTACCCTAAGGTCAGTAAAGAATTTTTTATTTCTATATCATTGGAGTTGGAAATTGGAAAAGATGCTTTGCCACATCTCGATAGTGGTCTGAATGCTTGTTCTATAGATAGTAGGTTTGCTTCTAAGCACGCCATCCCTAGAATCGGGCTCGAGCATCTTAGTTCTATTGGTGTAATTGATGGACGTGATACCTCCTTGGGTGCAGTCACGGAATGTACAGCACCTCTTGGGGTTCTGTTTGAAGGAGCTTCTTGTAGTGTTTCCTTCATTCTCATTGCTAGCATAAGCCACAGATTGACGGACGGCTCTAGATCATTCGCCACACCTTTCAGATTTGCTTGGCGTTTGCTATACGAGCACGATATCTTAACCTTATTACACTTAATTAGCCACTACAATTGGTCTTGCAGGCGCCTGCAGTGATTGACATTATCATCCTTTATCCTGGAGGTTCTCGACAACAAGGATGAAATAAATCCTACTTCATCACATTTATATATACAGATATGCAGTTCCCCAGCAAAAATTATTGTTCAGGTTTTTCCCTCAAAAATCTTTCGAGGGGTTTTTTAATCCTAGGCAGCGATTGGCCTTGTGCGCTTTCTTGTATTGGGTCTCATAATCCTTTTGGTCTCTGTAGACGATAATAGTCAAGTTAATTCTATTTCACCAAATTGTTTTTATGCCTCCCTTTGACAATAGGAGTCAGCCAAGAAAACAGAATGAAAAATAATGCCAAGGTTCCAATGAGCTTCATCCAAGAGAGAGCTTCGCTTCAGTTTGAAATAAACCGTAGTCTGCACTAAGAAGTGTTCTTGCTCAAACTTGAAATATCTACGGACAAAGGTCAACCGTAGCCCTAACAAACCATGCGATCTGCCATTGTGCTTATATTTTTGGACCACCCGCCATTGTGCTCATTACTAGACCACTAGGATCAAATCGGCTGTATCTTCGTAGCAATAAGATAAAATACAATATCAAAGATAATGTTTGATATGCATTGTACATAAGTCTGACTCCCCTGAACAAACTCAATTATGCAGCATTCCGAAATGACAATGTCAGCACCAAGAGTCATATGCAAGCACAAACAGTTATCAGCAATAAAAACGACAATGAAGTACTTCAACTCAAAGACAAGAGAGACAAAAATCAAACACTGTACCACTATACCATAAAACTTTTGTTTTCTTATCCATGATGATATTGTAAAACAAACAATAATGCAAAAAATTGCTCAAGGTATTTACAAAAATCTGATTGAACTAAGAAATGAAAAGCCATTAGGAATAAAGAATATACCAAGAGAATGGCATGTATTAACAAATGATTACAAAGTTTTTGAACCAACTCTCAATGATGATATAAACAATGATGAAGTCAGTTTCATCTTTTAAAGCATGGCATTCCAGCTTGTAATACCATGCAAAATTTCCCTAACTCATCAAACTTACCAATCTTGAACTATGTGATGTACATTGGAAGGGGCATTTGTTTTTGCAGACATTTCCACATAGTAGTCCATGAATTCTGATAAGGTTTCCATGTATGCCTCCTCACTAGAAGCAGGAAGAATATTATCTTCTGTTTCTTCCATCATGATCTCAATATCAGATTTCCTATTTACATAATCCCGACACATCATAGAACCAATCAAGAATGGAGAGAGACCTGCTGCAGCACCTTTTTTGAGGAGCATTGTGGCTATTTTAAGAACACGAGCACATTCTGGTCTTAACTGGAAACCATGTTTCTCAAGAAGTGCAATATCTTGCTCTGCATTAAGACTTGCTATATACTCCAGTTCTGCAGCTTCATATGGGATGCGTGCTTGTGGCCAATACAACCATTCAAATGTACAATCCTCGAACTGCACAGTAAAGGGCAATATCAATACAGAACTCATAGAATTATTACAAAACCACAGCGGCAGACAAAGTAAGTTTGGATTACCTTATCTGGAAGGCAGTAACCATGGTCAATAGGTATAAGCTTCACATTATTCACATCACTTCGGCAGACAAGAATATTGCCACCATTCCGGTCAGTGTTAGCCAGCCTCATATCCAAAATTGAAATCTTGTGCACTTCTTTCACAGGAAAACTAGCAGGCCCCATGTCTTCACAGTTACTAAAAGAGTTAACATATTGTTGAAAAGATCCTAGCTTTGGCTCAATCTTTCCACTTGAAATGAAGCTGAAAGATTCATCATAACAGCGAATCATCATGGTAGGAGGTACTCCTGCAAAACCTTCCTCGTCTTTTCCACAGAAAGACCTGGGACCATTGAGGGGATGGTCCAAAATATAAGCTGCAACCTCCTTCATTGCACCTTCCCCAACCCTGGTTCCTCTTTTCAGGCCCTCACCATTCATAGACAATGGAAGACCACGTGGATTGTTAACAGCCATGGGCTCCTCATCTACTGGCTTAAATACACCAACAGTCTTATAACCATAGCTGTCCTGCATAAAATATACCCCGCCTGTTCCATCAGTTGACAAAATGGGAGTATGTCCATGATCAAGCCCAGCTTTGGCTTGGCTCAATGCATCAAAAAGAACAGTCGGAATGTCAGAGTACACACTTTTCTGTGCAGGTTCCAGCAGAAAACTGATCTTAGAAAGCTCTTCTCGCATAGCTGCAAATTCATACTGATTAACATGATTTGTACAAGGTTCTGGCAATTTCAATTCCCCATCAAATTGACAGGCATAAGAGGGTACAACAGTTTGCTCAGAAGAAATCGGAGCAGTTACAGAAATCTCAATATCACCACCAACGTGTCTTGATCTAATTTTTGCGCTTTTTTGAACAATGAGATGCACTGCACCACGCCCCTCTAATGCTAGATCCTCAATAGGGTATTGATCTTCTAAGCATTTTCCATCCAAAATCAACTGCTGATCATCCACTGCCGAACCGTCCTTCTCAGAGATCAACTGTTTAAGATCTTTAACACTGCGTGCACGTTGGACCTTAAGTACGTATTCATCCTCATTTGTGCTTTTTACAGCAACTTCAACAATATCAGACAAGCGAAGGACAAGATGTAGAACTTCCCCATTGCACACGCCATAATCTCTGATGAGACTATCCTCTCTAGACAAAGCACGGCCTCCATAGACAAGCTTTTGCTGCTTAGTATAAAACCCATTCCGTGCCTGAATCCTCATCTTCACAGAGGATATGGTATCAGATGCCAGTACCCTCATTGGCATCACAGAACCAGAAGTAACCAAATAGATCTGAATGGCGTCGTCTACAGGAGGCAATCCTCTAGGTATGCCAGAAAATCTATCTTCTGGTGCTAATGGACGCAGAATAAGTCCGGAAGTCGCCATTACACCTAAATTTTTTGCAACTACGCTAAGCTAATGGTCTTGAATATTACATCGAACCTCTATGCCCCTTCCATAATTCTTGCGCCTCCTTCATCTACACATTTTGATGCATTTGAGTGCAAATGCCATGAAAAAAAAAAAAAAAACAAGAGAAAAAGGGGAAGCGAGAAAGATTAAAGAGAAACAAGCAATGGGCGACATAGCCATACCTAAAAAGGACGGAGACGGTCGCCATGGAAGCGAAGTCCGGCCATCGGAGTAGAACGAGCTTGGTCAAGAATGAAAAAGCGTGAAGAATCTTTTGTAGGAAGGGAGGTGTCGTATGTAACAAGGTAACACGTTAAAAAAAAAATCGCAACTTCTTCGTGTTAACTTCCTGCGGTAAATTTTGACGGGCATCGCGTCTCCCGGGTTAACGTGGCACATCCAATGGCGGGGGGCCACGTTGCAGCTCATTTTTCAAAGCCCAGCAACGGCCCCAAAACGTCTCGGCTTCCACGTTTGCGACACGACTTCATGTTTTGCATGGGTCCATTCCTCTTTTCTTGCCTTTCAAATCTCCCCCGTATTATGGCCCCCATATTAGGGCCATTGTATTTGGGCCCCCCCCAATGCCCCATCACTTTGGACTAGCCGACCCTTGCCATGATTTCCCCTAGTGCTTCATGGGCCCATAAAACGTACCTTTTTATGGGCCTTTGTGGCTTCCTCCCAATGGCGGCCCTTCGGATGGCCGCCATAAGATTCCGTATTCCCATGGTTATTCTCTAGCTTCTTGCACATCAATTCTCCCTCTGTATGCCAACCCACCAATGCCATCAACATGTTCCCCCTTATCAACTCGGTTCGCTCTCAGTAGTTTCTTTCTGTCCCTTGGCCCTTTGTTGGTCTCCGTAAACGTTAAAAGTCTATCTATCTATACATCTATTTATCTATCTGCCATCACTAGCATATTCCTCTTTATCAATCCTCTTCGTGGGCTGGTAATAGTTTTCTATCGGCCCCTTTGTACAACTAGATGTCACAAATGTGTGAGTTTGCACCAAATTTTGTCGATTATCTATCTCTTGGATATTCTATTATATACATTTATGATATATAGAACTCTAGTTGTTTCAAAATCAACTAATTAAACTCCATAAACACAATACTTAAACCACCAGACCCAATTGCAGTTTTGAATTCAAGCCACCTTAAGTAATCAAGCCGCCTTTAGCAACATTGAATTTACTAACGTTTTTGACAAATTCTTGTAGGGACAAATGTTCAATACCTCTTAAACCATCTTCCACGATCTAGCAATGTGCTTTACCCTACATTCTTGGCCAAAACATCTCATTAGTGTTGAATAATGTTCTTCCCACCACGAGAAAGTAGGGTGCACATTTGTCAATTCTAGAAATATTTGTGAGAAGCAAGTGAGAAAGTTTCTTTTTTATTTGTTACTTTAATTGGCATGCATGCTTATGCTACTAGATGCCTTCTATTGTAATAGCATCTAGACCTATTGGTCTATTGTATATGTATCTTAAATTTTCTTGAAAATGGATTGTCATCCTTCAAAAAAGAAAAAAGAAAAAAATGTAGCTCATGTTAGTACCAATATTTTGCTCGAGTTAAGAACTTAATAAACCCTGTACAATCGGAAAAATTGATGGGAGATGTGTGGTTTACAAGGGTTGATGCCAAAAATTTTATTTTTGCCTCATGCCCAATTGGGTTTAAACTTTCAAACTGCTGAAATGCAAGCTTGATTTTACTAGTTTTTTGACAAATTCGTCCCCTAACCATTCTCCATCAACATGCTCAATTGAGACGCGACCACAGGATGTGGCAGCCCATTTGCCACAAGATTTGCAACAGGGGGCAATGGGCTGGGATGTGGCAGCCCGTTTACAACTGCCATGGGAACAATGCGTGGCATTTCAGGATTAACAACATGAGGAGCATTTGTGACCGGCACAGGAGGCGGAGCACTTGGACGAGAAGGAGGGCCAGACACAGCTACATCACTATTGCTGTCACTTATTTCCATAACTTCTGGTGCCACAACGTGCCCATTGGCCTCCATTCCCGACATACCTGCATAATTAAATGCGAGCATGTGTTATAACCAGTATGACACTGCTCTTCTAAATCAGCTTCAACAACATAGAACTTAGCATCGAACTACTGTTATAAATCAGCTTCAAACAACCTTGAATTTAACATAAAAGTACACATCTATATTCCATGTACAGTCCAAATACAACAAACACAAACATGAGAACAAAACAGTACAAGAACAAGATACTATCGCACTGCCATAAGAACAAAACAAGTCAACAAAAGGGCACTATCCCACTACCATAGTGTGATCAAGCAAGTCTAGGGGTATGTAATCAAGCCCGCTGAAATCTCCATCTACAACTGGCCTGAACTCTTCCTCCTCCACATCAACAAAGTGCGCATCGTCATCACCCTCGCTGCCTGCATCGTCCCAATACCTCTTCCCAATCCTCTCCATTGGCTGCATCCCAGCAGGCACACCAAAGAGCATGCATCTAACATCCCTTGGCATAGCATGTTCAGGATTCAACGTCATCCTCCAGGCTGCTTTCACCCTGCGCTCAGAAATGAATGTGGTGTTGGACGGCAAGATCCATTGGCTAGATAGCACAAACTTCCTTGTGCATAACATTCGACATACTGTGTACACAAGACTTGCAGACATCTGTTTCCTCCCATGATAATTCACATAATAGGCAGCCCTATGCAGGATGTTCTTGTTGTCCAAGACAACAAGATTCTTCAGATCCCCTGCACCATAACGCAGGTACAAATCCTTTCCTATTTCTCATACATGTCCTCTGGGATATCCATTCCTGCATATCCCAGAGTCACACTAACATCAAGTAACCCGGTTCCCTCCTCTGCAATTTTCCCATCCTCCCTGCCCTTCGCACTCCCCCTACCCTTCCTACACAGATCTATGGCCTCATCTATGCTTCCAGCATACAAATTCACTCCACTCTTCCCCTTCCCTTTCCTAGCCTGCCTCTTTAACATCTTACCTATGAATTGTAGAAACCTTTGGCAACTCCAACAGAGATGGCAACAACGAAATTCACAGACAAAATCTAAGGCTTCAACAAGCAACGAAATTCACAGACAGAATCTAAGGCTTAAACAACTGCTAACACTATGCTCTGACTTACCTCCAACAGAAGCCCAAAGAAGGACGCCCATGCCGATTCTTCCTCCTCGCCTCCAACATGGTCACTCCAATCCGACACCTGGATCTCCGCTCCCGACTCCAACTCCATGGTTGCCATCCTTGCTACCGTTCCGCCCCTGCCAAAACAAAAAAAAAAATTCCCCTCCAGATCCAAATCTTGGACGCCACTGTCAGCAAAATACGGTGGCATATACGAATACATGCTCCACACCATTTCAAATCTTATGTAAGCGCTCCCCCATTCCATGGCCACCTTAAACCCTTTGACCTTGTCCTTTATGGTATTTATAGGTTTGGAAGTAACCATGATTGTGGCAACTTTTGTCAGATGGAGTTCCCTGGTTGAAAGAGGATGGGAAAAAGTATGAAGAAACAACAATGCCAGCTAAAAAACTTGGGTGATATGACGTTCTAGTACTTTGTACATGCCCGTGCAAATACATGATACCTCCCCATGAATAATTAATAGTTATACTAATTATTCATGTTAATGTTTAGCAAGGAAAACTCAGTTATAGCAGTTAAGTTACTAATTGAAACTCTAGGATGATGCCACATGGCCAAGGGGGAGACTGCTATCTGGGGTATAATCCCTTAAGGCAAACTACCACAATCTTTCTCAAATTGATTGGTAAAGCTTGAGAGAGAAGAAGCATATCTTCAACACCAGAAAGATGGACACAACTCGGACAATAGTTCCAGCCAACAAACTGGACCTAGATAATTTTTAACAAGGAGATGACTCTTGGATGATTAGATGGATGTTAGATGTTACATTATGAAGTTGTGAATGGATGTATGGTATATCAGTTATATCAGTTATACACCTCTTGTGCTCGTGAGAAGGGGGAGACCTGAAAGCTAGTAGTTATATGGACGATCCTAGCTATAAACCCACTAGTGCATAGATTCCACTTGGTTGTAGATGTTATGCTATGATTGAGAGCACTAGAAATTGGAGGCAATGGAGATGTGGAGGTAGGGCCTTGCTAAGTATGGCTACTGGCGCCCTTATAGTGTGTCAGACTTATAGTCATTCAGCATGTATGGGGCAGATATGGATGTGACGCCCCCTGGATTGCAGGTGTCGTCGTGGCTCATTGAACTGCAAGTGTCAACCCAACTCACTGTCTGGAGGGTTAAAGTAGGGTATAGACGTGTGTCGCCACGATCCTCTAGCCACCTAGAGATGCAATAGCCAATGTTCTCTGCTAGCCAACACCATGGCATGACTCTGTCAGTTCTTATCCAGAGGTCTTTACCGTCGGTCATCCCCCTTGAATCTGATCCCGCGGCGGAAACCCTTATTTCTGAGCATTATGTATATCTATGGTTATATTCCAATGATAATGGATGAGACGATCTTGAAGGGGCATATGAATTATATGTATTGTTGGCGTGTGCTAACATGTATGTACGCTTTTGTGGTATCGGATGCCCCAAAGGAGGAATGGGCCAATGACAGCTCTATGTCCTTCGCTTACTCACTTGGACATTACAAGTGATCAAGATGGAGGGCTTTATCCAGTGATAGTAGTCATTGGGAAGGGGATTTTTCGCATTTATATGATGGGGCAGTACAATAATTTGAAGGTGAACTTTCTACCTTACTATGCAAGTACTTAGATGGCTTCCTTTAATATCACATGACATTGAAATTTTTTATCATGTCGTTACTTGTTGCGGGAAGAGATTATACCTTCATCCATCCATCCTTCATCCATTATTTTTCCACACTATATCTGGTGGCCGGTATAACATTTCAGTAGACAAGTGATGTCCAATGTAGGATATACAAGCAATATTAATATGATTTTAAAGTATCTTGCAGAGTTAACTGCGGTTGGCCTAAAGTAGGTAATCATAAGGAGCTTTAAATTTATTTTGTCCAATGCAAGAGGAAAATATCTATTCCAATGATACCACATTTTTAAGCGTTTTTAGTGCACATGGCAGTCTGGGTATCCTGGAACAAGCAAATTGGGTTCATTCTCATGTGGATGAATTCCAAATCAATTTATCGACAACACATTAATTGACATGTATACCAACTGTAGAAGCTTAGAAGATGCTGAATATTCTTTTGACAATTATGTTTACATAATGTCGTTTCTTGGAATGCTTTAATTACAGAACACGCCATCTACCAGAACGAAGATGTGACTTTCCAATAGATGTAATAGGAACGTATGAGTCCAAATCTAATGATCTTTCCAAACATTTCAAATGTGTGCACTGCATCAAGCAAATTGGCATGTAAAATAAATCCATTCTCTTATTGAATGGACTTAAGACAAAATGTATATGTAGTCATTGTATTTGATGATATAATGCTAAATGTGGGAGAGTACATGATGGCAAAACATGTATTATAGAGTATACTTACACAAAACATATATCATGGATGATGGTTGTAGCTTCCCTTTATGGAAGAAAAAAAGGGAAGCAAAATAAGCTATTATAATCTTCAAACAAATGAAAAGTACGGGTAAAACCTGATACACGGACCTTTTTTATGTTCTAAATGCATTAGCCAGTCTACGATCCCAAATAGGAAAAGGTAAATGGTTTCATGCACAGAGTATTGATACTAGATGTGCATTTGTTGGAAATGCACAAACCTTAAACTGTCATACCCAAGATAATGGGTTCAAAGCCTCGTTGTGAAAGTGGGCATGTATTATTGTAAAGTGGTAGGGGGAACCTCACTTCTATGCGCAGTGGTGGGGCAGGACACCCATCTAGGTGTATTGAGGAAAAATACAACATGCTTGCCAGATAGGATGCATATTCATGTATTAGTTTCATCCTCAGGGACATGTGTGAGAGGATGTTTATTCTTCAGGCCGATGCAACTTGCCAGCATCAAACTTGATTTTCTCACATTCATTTATTTACTTTTTGCTTGCAGCCATTCATGATTCATAAGCGAGGGTCACCATTAGTATGTTTCAATAAATATGGAACATGTGGTCTTTCCAACATGAGATCATTTTGCTTCTGCCCTTTGGGGATATAATGGAAGTTCGAACGGTGGCAAAAGACTTTGTCACTTCAATGCCATTTCAACCTTGTGTAGTTGTGACAACAATGAGTTCATGTAAAATACATATGAAATTGGAAATGGCGAAGAATGCCCTAGAACATGTTTTGAGGTTGGAGGACCAAAATTCCTCAGCATACATGCTGGGTTCAAACATTTATGATGATGCAGACTAGGAAGATGAAAGCTTGTGATGAAAATATGAGACATGACATTTTCAAGAAGTTTACCTGCTGCGTGCATAAATATATGCATCTAGTGTGCAATCACCTTGCCGAGGATTTGCAGTCCTGGTTTTTTAACTGTTAAGAAAAGTCTATTTTCTATATATAATTGTAAAGATTTAAAGTAAAGAAAGGAGATAGGAGAGAATCCTACTAAACTGAAGGTAACAAAAAACCTGATGTGGCCAAATTTTGGTATAGAAATAGATTGATCTAGAAGCAAAAGGGTTAATAACATATATAAAAACCTAAGAACTCCAGCCCCACAAAGAGCAACTCTGATGCTTTACAGGAAGGGGCTCCTAAGAATTGTAAACCTTATGCCAACATCATGCTGGCATTTGGCATCTTTAATGCCCACTAGAATGTTGTTGAAATTGCTTTCTGTTCATAATATTTAAATGCAGGATTGCTATCTGCATATGGATTGACCATGTATATGTAACTCGCATTGAGGAGAACATGAATCTCAGGTTTATAAAGCTCAGTCTTTATAAAATAAGATTGGTTGTACTGATTCATGTAATTGATTTGATTATTGCTACTACATTGCACATTATTGCATGATAAGGTACATGATCCAAATTGTAGAAGTTTATACATTCATCATTTCTTGGAAAATGTGGTCTTCCATGAGCTTATTGCTACTCTACGTAGAAAAGTTGTCTGTATGCATTTTAACATCATTGAAAACATGTGTGATAGCTAGTGCTAATTGGAATTTCCAGTTTCTTCTGATCAAATGTAAGTTGTACATAAGTTTCATATCAAAGAGTGATTGGCTCTGTAAGGATATATCTAATGCACCTACATATTCTAAACGAGGTGCACCTTGGACTACCACAGTCGTCGGATCTGTCAATCCGACGGCCCAGACTGTATGTTGCAGCCTCTGGACACCTCTCGTTTCGATTATGCTCAATTATGATTGGGGACGCCTATGATTTTAAGATGTCGAATACGAGTTTGCCTAAGGTTTTGACGGTATATCGAGCCTCTATACGGTTTCGCTTAAGCTTTTAGAATATGAAATACGGGGATTCGAACCTCTACCAAAATAACTCAATGTCCTAATAAGACTACTTTAACCAATCTAACCAGTGAGCTAATGTGACGATTTTTTATCTTAAATCTATGTTTTTTTTTATAATAACCCATTGAATTGTTTTAGGGATATGGTCTATGATTTCAAGAATTATATCTATATCAAATCCCCCTGGAACCCCCTGTTATTTTGCTACATATTGCATCTAGGAAGGCTAGGGGATCAACTGCTTTATAGGTGTTGCTTGAAAGGAGTAAG
Source organism: Isoetes taiwanensis (assembly GCA_021234155.1). Lineage (NCBI taxonomy): Eukaryota > Viridiplantae > Streptophyta > Lycopodiopsida > Isoetales > Isoetaceae > Isoetes > Isoetes taiwanensis. Next base: position 20,724,079 of record JAJEKV010000020.1, on the reverse strand, counting down.
GATGAGTCGACACCAAGTTTGGACACAATGATAGCTCACCAGGCTCAGCTTCAATAACAATTACCTCCAGATGACATATTTTATCAGTTTGATTGTCAGAACATAGTTCAAGCCTTTGGTATCTTAGTGGTTGAGGTAGATCATCAAGCTTATATTACGTGTCCTGAGAACTTATTCTTTTGTGCAGTGCATGGCTATTTTAATGGTGTCTACTTAGATTTCTCACGATTTTGTGTTTGGTTTTCTCGTCTTTTGCGATGCCTTCAGCTCATTCCATCAAGCTGTTCACAAAAAAACTTTGTTCTAATTATGTTTGATAATATTGATGCAGTGGACACTCTGGTATCTAAAAGGATTGATCCACTTGGCGGGGAATGTATAATGCACCAGTATTACTCTTTTGGATTTACACCAGATATGGTTCGTGCATTAAATATACCTTGTTGGTTCTCAATACTTAATTTTCCTCCAAGTCTAATGGCTCATCAGTTTTTCGTAGCAATTGCAACTGGACTTGGGTTTCGTATTTCACACTCTATCATGAATGGTCTGAGAATTTGTGTTTCTATGCAAGTAGACTCGTCCTTACCAGTGTGTATAGTCATAAAAAGTGGGCCTTGGTATAAGAAGTTGGATCTTAAGCCTTTGAATGGTCCAGAATTAGCTCGTTTGTTTCATGATAAGGAGGCCTTTGCTAGCTTCCATTGTGGCCCTCATGCATCTTAGGCATCTGTTCAACCTTCCCGATCTCTTCAGCTTCAAGCTTCCATTGTTATTTCTTCATCTATTCATGATCAACCTTTGCCAATTGTTTTGCATTCCCCAGCTATGGAAGATGCTCTACCTCCACTTGCGATGGTGTTGTCGTTAGCACCATTAGCTGCATCTATTGTTCCTTCTACTCTTCATGTTGATGCTGCTTCTTCTCATGCCTTTAAGGTTGTTATGATTGAGGGTTTTAAATTATCTGCCTATGAAAAGGCACAGATTCATTACATTGCCTCGATCCATACGAGTGTCACATTGTCTCTGAATTGAGACATGGAGATGGATTGGGGAGCTTCGGCAGGACAGGCTCTGTCGATGCTGCCAAATGGGAGTCGTTGAAGATGACTGCCATACCCTACATGGCTATCCAGCATATGACCAAATCTAGGCGCGATATGGGCAAAAGTATGTTGGTGGGTATCAAAAGCATGCGTCCTGACGTATGCTTATAGCAGGGTATTAGCCCGCTTAAAGCACCCCTGCTTTTGCTTAATTTAAGTGCTGGTGGGTGTAACTGCCCGTCATTTTTTCCACGCCCTTCATGTACTCACACGTCCACCTCAGCAATGAACCGTTAGGAAAATGATTGTGGGATTTTGGCTGGATTTTCGCGCAAATTGTACGTTGCAAATTCGAGTCCAGAACTACTTCAATCTCATGGCCCGCACAAATTCTCCCTCCAATTCACTTATTCTCCCTCTGTCAAGAAATTCATGGCGCTCCCTGATACCGGCCTGGAGGCAATCACACGTTTAGCATTGGATTTTCGACCTGATGAATTCCAATATATTGTTCCAGATTTGTTGGATCTCAATGCAACACAGGAAATATCGCGTGAAGATCCAGTTTCATCTACAATTTACAAGAAATTGGATGCAGAGAGAAAGAGAGATTACAGATTACGGAATAAGATGAGAAAAGCAGCGGTGAACGGGAAGATCTGAGCATGAGACGCAGGCAAGAAATAGCCAAGCTTGTAGTTGATTACTTCAACAAGCTCACCAAAAAACATTCACCCGAACTCAAGGCCGATGTGATGAAGAGGGTGGTTCATCACCACGAAATGGAAATCTCAGAACCTGGAATTTTGCCAAATCCAAAGGAGTGCAAGGCAACGGGGGTGCTGCTCAACAACTTGAAATAGACAATGGTAGACACAAAGAGGCAAAGGAACCATGATATTTGGAGAGCCAGAACCTCGACACTGGTGATGGCTTCTTCCACAAAATCGAGATGCAATTCCACTATGGCAGGGCTGTTAGATACATCTAAATCTAATTCTTGATTCCATGCCTGTGCTTCTTTATGCTTTTAAATGCTTGTATCTGCTGAGTGCACAAAATCAAGTCTGTGCTTCTTTATGCTTTAAGGTGCTTATATCTACTGAGTGCTGCTGGCTAGGAGAGGTTCATTGAATAATGTGCAATATTTCTTATGATAGGTTCCAAAAGGGCAACAATTGCAACTACTGCATTAAGAAAATCGGAAGCCGTTCTTGGATATGGTCCGTAGTCTTGCTTCCAAAGGAGGTTGAGGTGCGATTCTCTCACCCCTGCTTGCAAGCAAAGCATTACAAAATTCTGGAAACAAAATAGCAGAGTCTCTCCTTGCAAGAAGGATGTTGTGAACACTGTTGGAGACTCAGGCTTCCAAATTTCTTATCCCTTGCACCTTATGGAGGTCACACAGGTATAAGTTTCCATACAAAAGCTCCGTGCTGCAATATGCTGAGATGTGCTGTCATCCGTTGAATCCTGCTTTTGTGCTTTCAACTTGCACTAATCTTCTGTTTTATGCTACAGACCTTGCTACAAATTCCAGTGGAGACAGAAGAAGCTGGTGGAGTTGCAGACTGTGTTACCAAGGAAGTACCAGGTGGCAGCAGAAAGAAAAGATCCAATGCGACCAAGAAGGGAAACAAAAGTAAGAAATCCAAGGTAGCTGGTGGGACACAGTCTGAAACTGCAGGACAAGACGAGACCTCAACTGGCAAGGGGAAAAAAAAAAGGAACCAAAGCCAGTTCTTAGATTGTCTTACAAGAGAACGGCAGTGAAGGATTTCATTTCCTATCTATGTTCCACATTGAAGATATTTGTGCCACATAATTACAGGGCTAGATGGCAGGCCCTGCAATTCAGGAGTTGCCTTGACAACATCCGAGATAGCACCGTTGTTTCTGTAATTGATTTTGAGAGAATTACAGCATAAAAATACAAAGGGATTTGCATATAAAAGTTTCGGGGGTGATTGGAACGGATGTCGTTTCTTGGCGCTATCGTCTGCGCCTAGGGCAGATACAGGAGAGAGGAGGCCGCCCTCGTCTCTCTGATCCGGCACTGCTACGGCAAAGGAGATATTCAAGGTCAAAATTTGGGTGCCAGTTGGGGATCTGACATTTTGTCTTCAAGATTTCTGGTAAATAAGAATTGCTGGTTTCTTTGTGCTTAGAGCTGCTTCTTGGCGGTCTTTTTGGTCCTGCAAGTACCATTAACGTGGTATTTTTGCTCTAATGCGGAAGCATTATGATTCTTTATAATTTTGGAAGGATCTGGCAACAGCAGTTTCCTCTATTATTATTTTAGATCACACCGAAATTGCACAGTAGCTTATAAGGTGGAGCAAAATTTTCGCAAGGCTATTAAGAAAAGCAGCTTTAGGTTGTAATGTTTGCTGGCAGTTCATATCTTAAACCAAATTTTAAGGTCGGATGGAAGAACCCTTTCCTTTCTTTTCTTCTCTCTTGCTGGTGGAGAGGTATAGAGCTGGTTCTTGGAAAGAACAGAGTATATGATCCAATTTCTACAGGCTTTCTACAAGAAATGAGATTAATTTAGAGAGCCGAGCTAGGGATTTATTTGTGTACAGGAAGAAGCCTTTACATCATAAACCAGACTTAAGGGAGGAGTCTTGGCAGTTGGGCTATGTGTCTAACCAACTCAGGCTGACTGTTTCACATCCCGACAATGCAGCATCTAAAGCAATCTCACAGATTGTTGATTTACTTGCAGTTTTGGTCTTCTTGGAAGCAATGGTTGCTTCCCTGAGAAGAGTGGCAGCTTCTTAGGTTACTTTGGTTTCTTTTCTAATCATCTTTATTCTGAAGAGTTTCTTTGTGCAATTAGTTATATCTGGCTTCTAGAGCTTTAAATATTTCTTTGCACAAGAAAGACGAAGATGTTGAGTTTACTCCTATAGTAATCTTTTTTTGTGTATTGAAATATTTGTATTTTTGTGCTGAATACAAATCTGATCCAGATGTGTGACGGTCCAGGGGAATATACGTCATAAATACGTATATTCCTGGATCCGTCACTATACAAGTCTATCTTCATAGCCTTGTATACTATAGGTTGTGGCACTAGGGGGCATGGCTAAGTTATTCTCATAACTTAGCCAACCATAGGTTAAGCCATTATCCACGTGGCCTTGACCTATTGGGGCACCGCCACACAGGACTCACCCGATTGGTGCCACGTGGCATCCTAGGTGGACCTAACTTATATAGGCATAAACCCTAACCCTAGACCTCTTTCCAGCCCTAGCACCCAGAGACTCACCTACTCGTTCGAAACCCCGTTTCGAACATCGTTTGTTGTGGCATAGACTGGTGCAGCAGCCCCAGCAGGGTAGAACTCGTTCTTGGAGTAGGAGCGGCATCTCGTGAGTCGGAGACCATGGAGGCACACGGATCTGGAGGGAGAGCCGGGGGAGCAGGTATGTAGGATAGTAGTTGTGATAGCTCATCTGGAATTAGCATTCCAGATGTGCTAGTATCTTGTATCTAGAGTAGAGCCATCCTAGAACCCATATTCAACATCTTGAACCCTAATCAAGGAACCCTAACCATTAGTTAGTTGTATGATTAGGTTAAGATGTTCTTCTTATGATTATTCTCATGATGTGATGATTATGTGATGATGGTTGATCATGTTTGCTCCTCTTGTATTGGGAAGGGGGGTAGAGACCTAGAGCCATATGTAGTATGCTCCTAGAGTAGATCCCTTAGTTCCTATTAGTTGCGGCCTGTGCATAGGAGCCCACCAGGCTATTGAGGCTATGATATGACTCAGCACCGGATACTTGGGGCTAGAGGGAAAGTGGAGGGAGGATCCCCGCCGAGTGGGGGCTTCGGGGGATCCCATAGTGGGCTAGGCTTATGGTCGGTCACCGTGGGGCGAGCATGGGTCCGACACCTCTGGGGCAATGGTGTTGCCTCGCCTCCCGAGAGCCGCAAGTGTTGGCTTGGCTCTCGTTTTTGGGGTTGGTTGAGCATGCATCGCGTGTGTCGCCACGATTCTCTAGCCGCCCCACGGCACCTCTAGATCCCGGGAAGGGAGATGCAACCCTTCCCGCCTCATCGGACCCGGGGAGATGCAACCTGGAGTAGTCCCAGATGGGTGATGCCATGGGATTGCGATCCAGGAAGGCTAGAGTCTGTCGAGCCTGATCTAGCCCATTTGCAAAGTATGCATGCAGGAGGGGCGGATGGAGTGGTCAACCCTAGCCATTGTTCTATGCCAGCCCCGCCATTGCCATGACTCCGGTGCTGCGCTCTATCTTGAGGCCTAGCGGTCACCATCCATCCTCCACGAGTCCGAGCAGGGGTAGGAGCTCTCATGTTTTATGGTTCGTGATTATCATCTTTGCCTTGGTTTATGTGTGATGCACTACCCTTCGAGGTAGTATTTGTATATGTTGATGCTAGTTTCGACGCGGTTATCGCCTCACGTTATAGGAGCCCATAGGGGAAGGGCGCGCAAGACACCTTCATGTTTCCCTTCCGCACTAAGAGTCACCTCGAGTCGCGGGGTAGACGAAAGGGCCCATGCGGTTGTTGAGCCGGATGGGGATTTCCGAGTGTGTGCGGCGGGCCCAGACGTTTAGCGGGAGCGTCACAATGGTATCAGAGCGATGTTCTTGGTTGACCAAGAACTAGCACTGACCATAACCATAAAGTAGTCTAACAGGCCTATAGGGGTGTGAAATAAACATTTCCACCATCGAACCGCGAAAATGGGGGAAAAAATTTTCTCCTAGGTAGTGGGTCAGGACTTAGGTTAAGTGTTAGACGAAAGTTGAGTGAGTCAAACTCATCTTCTAGTAAATTTGGAGTGAAAATTATGCATCTGCATCAAATTTCACCTAAAATGGGTCGAAGAATCATGCCAATCGGAGACCCAGGTGAAAAATGGCGCAAATTCATAATTAGCACTTCAAACCATTAGAAAAATTCGAAAATTTAAGGTATAATATTAATTAATATAGGTTTAATTTATACATTAATAGTTAAATAATTGCTAAATATGGTGTAATTAATAAGGGGGGCTAATAAATAGGGGTAATTATGGTAGGAGAATATTCCCAGGGACCCTCCTTTTTAAATATCTGACACCTCATTCTCTCTCTCCAACCCTTCACCTTCACCTCTCTCTTGCTCAGCCTTACGTCACCCATTCCTGAACCACAAGATATGGCACGCACCAAACAAACAGCTAGGAAGTTTGGCGAGCGCCCCACCCTCTCTATGGCGCAGGTAGCAGCGGGTCGGCACGTGAAGAAAGTTCCTGAGCACCTTCTACCGAAGCCCGGAGGGCGAGGGAATCGCCCTCAAGCGGCGGCAGCGGCAGCGACCGAGCGAAGCCACGATGCCGAGCAGCCCCCAAGAGCAGCCCCTCGCCGGCGGGGAACACAAAGAACGGACGAAGTCGCACCCGCCGGGGCCTCGCAGACCGAGGTGGAGGAACAAGTTGAAGAACGTGTGGAGGAGCAAGCACCACCACCGACCGAAGAAGCGGGCCCTTCAGTGCCCAAAAAGAAGGGGAAGGAAAAAGTCGCGGAGTGGCCAGAGGAGAGGGCCGCCAGAAAGAAGCGGGAGCGGGAAAGGGAGCTGAGGGAGCAAGAAAGGCGTACGAAGAGAAGGAACGACGGGCCTCGCCGGACCGTCGTTATTGAAGAGCCCCGGCCGGAGGAGGAGCCACAAGTGGAGGAAGAGGAGGAGGAGGGGCAGCAGGACCCCGACGCTAGGCCACCCTACCCCAAGTGGCCGGAACCACCTAAGGTGGTGAAGAAGCAAAAAGGGGGGGGCGGGCATTCGGCTCCAGCCAGGACCGCGAAGTTTAAGCCGGAAGATGGTAGATATAAGGAGTACCTTCGCCGCTGGACGAGGTACAATGAGTGGTATTGCCGCCGGGGAGGTAGCTGGCCGTCGGGGAGGGCGGCCGGGCAAGAAGAACCAGCCCAAGCCACCCCCACCTAGGCCGGAAAAACCCAAGAGGGTTCACCACGGGCCGAACAAACACATACGCCGGGTGTTTAGGGAGATTCGCACTTCCGGATGTGCACGAATCTCGATAAGGAAGGCGCCCTCGAGCGCCTCCTTAGAGAGGTGTTGCGAAGGTTTCGGACCCGATTATAGGGTTACCCCTCTAATGACCCGGCCCCGCAAGAGGCTTCCGGCGCAGCTGGTCCAGCTTTCGAGGAAGGGAACCTCTGCGCTATCCATGCTAAGAGAGTTACCCTTATGCCTAAGGATATTCACTTAGCTGAGGATTCGCAGAGAGGCCTTAGGCCTCAAATTTTGTAAATTTTGTTAGAAAAGAGAAACTCCCATGTAATTGTGTTTTTATTAATATAAAAGTTACTTTTCCTCTGCAAATTAGAAAAATGTTGTATGCTTGAAATATAGGAAATAGAACCCAATTGTGGTAGAATTCTTCATAGCATGTCTAGAAACACCCTAGAAATCATGACTACAACAAAATTTTTGGCAAAAAAATCATCAAAATGCTGAAAATCGGGCCAACCGGGTGAGACCGCCCTAAGGCCCTCAAGCGTCCCGACGCTGGCTAAGCTACAGCTGGATTCACCCGGACCGGGCCCAAAATCATGCTTTTAGATGTCAGTTTTGCTCAAAATAAGTTGCTAGTTAGGTTAGAATTGGCCCAATTAGCCATATTAGCATCTTTAAATTCCCAGAAATGACCAAAAATTGGCCCAAAACAGGCCAACCGGGTGAGACCGCGCCAAACGCGTCTGCGTCCGCGACGCGGAGGCCATCCGCGCGGATTCACCCGGGTCAGCCCATCTTTGGCCCAAATTAGCCAAATTTGATCCAACAAATTGCCATGTAGTGTTTCTTGCTTTGTTTTGCTTAAGTTTGCACTTCATGGTAGTTCATTTGGACACCCAGAGCCATAGAACCAAGGCCGTCTTAGGTAGGCACCTTTTTGCACGAACCTCGAGGTCACCCATAGTCTATAAAAATAGGTCCCATTTGCCATTTTTCCTTCTACAGAACTGCTCCCAGCCCCTTAGGCGATTTTCTGAACCTCAACTGATCTTTGTAAGCCATTTTCTACACCCTTGCCTACTCAATGGCGCCCAGCAACTTCGAGAGATGGTACAATGCTGCAAGCCATATCCATCAGCTTCCTGTAGATCAAGCCTTCTCTGTGTTTGATCACTTGTTTGATCTTCATGCAACCTTGACTAGAACACCCTACTACACGGACATTATGTGCCAATATGACCAGCAGGTCCTGCCTTGGGAAGTTAGACTGCCTCCTAGGGGAGGGAATTGGGTTTCTCTTGAGACACTTACCCAAGCCTTAGGTCGAGAGTTGGCAGGATCCAAAGGCAAGAAGCAGCTATGGGATAGGACTAGGACCATGCCCGATTACATGACTGCGGGAGACATAATAGGCATAGGTACCTTTCAGCTCAGACAGCCCTTGCCCTCTTCATGCACTATAAGTCAATCAACAGAGTAGGAGAACCCTCTGTTCAGCCCTTAGACTTAGCGCCACTTGATACCCGTAGGGCCCAGGATCAAATCCTGAATATAGAGTCCTCCCCTCACGAATACTATGGCACGACGCCGGGGCACCATCTCTCTGAGATCCATGAAGACTACGAGCAGCTAGGGGAGCCGAACCCGAATGGGAGAGCAGGGAGGCAACAAGAATGCAGAGGTATGCGTTGAGGCATGACGACGACATGAGAACGACTCTAAGACCCACCGGTCGGCATCACGGCTTTTGTCACCGATAGTCATCGACCGGGGAGTACATTTTTGCGAATGACATCCTCAACTTGTCCCTTGTCGGGAACAAGGTCTTGAATCGACGAGCTCTTGGGCATGATAGCACACGGGAAGAGCATGCACCTCATCGACTACTCATACCGGGAGATTCCAAGGGAGTGGCGGAGAGACACTCTTATCTTTGGGGAGACAATGTCGGGACATAGCAGACCTATCGCCAGATAAGGGAGATCTATCGGCAGCCAGGAACCTATCATCTCGGAGGAGGAGTTCCAAAGCAGATACTGAGCACACTCTACAAACCGGGGAAGGGCCCAAGCTCAAGCAGACCGGTTCGAGCGGGGAGCATGAGGGAAGGGTCCAAAGAAGCATCAACTTGGACAATGCAACCAAAGATGTGGAGGGATCATGAAGACCCGATGGCGTGGATGCCTACGGTGAAGCGGCTTCCGAGGAAGGGCACCTTTGGATCGCGAGGCGTAGGGAAGGGAAGGGCGACGCCGCTACTATCTTCCAGCCCTCAGTCAAGGGCAAATGATAGTCTTCCACAAGGAGTTCAACCCAAGGGGGGAAGAATCCGTGGCACTTCTCATAGCACTCTCGGGCTTCGGGCAGCACTCGAAGATATACGCCCATGCCGATCACATCATTCTTTTCAACGAGGCGTCAAGGCTCCATTGCCTCGACTTTGCGAGAGGGCACCTTAGGGACGCAACACTTTCAGTGGTAGCAGCAACAGCACCGGAACTTCCGGAACCGGAGATGGCCCGAGCACTTGAAGGAAGATCGACGAGGAACATCTTGCGCAACCTCGGCAAAGGCCTCCGATTCAGGGATGTCAAGAACTTCTTCAGGCTTTCGGGAGGCCACTGAATAATTGTGAAATTTTCTTAAGTTTTGTGCTAAATGTTTCGTGTACCCATTATGCTAAGATATATCTACCTTATCATGTAATCCTTATGTATTAATGACTATTAACTGTTTTGTCAATGTAAGGCTTTGTATGATTTCTTATAACTAAAGATAATTCAATTGCAAGTAAAATTGATCAACATCTAACCCAAATAAAATGTATTGATGATCAATCCTTGCAGCAAGGAACTCAAGTGCAGGATCTCAAGACCAGCACCGACCACGCAATTGGGTACCAAGGAACTTGTTTGGCAGAGAACAAGAAGATTTTGAGCAGGATATGTCACCAGGTGAGTCCCAACGCCAAGGTTGGTGCAGATGAGGAACCAAATGCAACATCTCATCAACTGGGCGACACCTCTCATGAATGCACAGGAAGATGGTCCTCCACCTCCACCTTGTTTTCCGGGTGGTGACGAAGTCCCTCAGCAGGAAGGGGAGGGCAACCAGGGGAACGTCAGGGATAGGAGAAGGAAGAGGAGAACCAGGAGTCCATCATCATCTAGCTCCAGCTCATCAGATAGCTCTTCCAGTGAGGACAGCTCTGGCTCCGACAGTCAGTCGGGCACACCTAAAGCAAGGAAAAGAGCAAGAAAGACAGATGACTATCAGAAAAAGGTGGATAGTGCTATGAGCAATGTATGGAAGACAAGGAAGCTCGACCAGTTCTCAGGGAAAGACAGATCAGGCATGGAGGCTGAAGCATGGCTTGATGAAATGGAAGAATTTGGCAACTCATACGGTATGAAAGACAAGGACATAGGGAAAGTTGCTACAGCTAACCTTATTGGACCGGCAAGGATCTGGTGGAAGGGATATGCTAAGTCCAACAAGCTGAAGAGGAACAATTGCAGGTTTAAGACCTTCAAAGAAGGCTTTCCTTCCGAAGCACTATGTGCCAAGATCTCATACTAGTAGACAGATTCAACAGTTTTACAGGTTGAATCAGGGTAGCTTATCAGTGGCTAAGTATACCGAAGAATTTATGAGGCTCAGGCTGCATGTTCCTGGAGTCTCAGAGAGGCAAGCCGTGGATACTTACATTGAGGGGTTGAACAGCAATATCAAGAGGCTTGTTAGAGCAATCAACCCGAAGTCAGTTGCACAGGCCGAAGATAAAGCTATAAGTTTGGAAGAGGCACCAGCAACTCCAGCAGAGAAACAGTCAACCTTCAGGGGTAAGAGTTGTGCAAAGATCGGGGGCAATATCGGGGTAAGCAATCAGCCAGCCTACACCATCGTGGGAGTCAGCAGCAAGGTAAGGGTCAGAACAAAGCTTTTGGGGACCGTAAGCCACAGAATGCATCAGGGGGCAGTGCTCTTAAGCGTCTCCTAGACAGTTTGCCGAAGGAAAAGAGACAGGAATGCATTGAGAAAAAGTTATGCTTCAGGTGCTTCCAGCCAGGGCACCGAACACATGATTGTCCATTCGTCATGCAGTCAGCCTTGGCAGAACTCTTGGATTGGGACTCCCCAACGAATGACGAGGACGACGACCAGCGGGGAGGGCGGGACTTCATAGATGGTGAGTGCCACATATGTGCAAACATTGAGACGGTGATATAGAGAATCACGATTTGTCATCATCGCGGGCGGATGGGATCATAGATAGTAATCCTTATGTAGTCCTCATAGATACTGGTAGCTCTCATAATTTTGCATCTCCTAGATTGGTCGCTCTAATGAAGAACAAGGTATTGAAGTCTAAGCCAAGGCCGTAGCTATGGCAAGCGGCGGCCATTCGGCACACTAAGGGGAGGAGGATCACCTTTGACATAGACCTTAGTGGGGCTAAGTGGCCGATGGGGAGCGAAGTCATGGACATGGAAGATATGATCCGATAGTGGGGATGGAATTTTTGAAGCCACCAAAGCCATGATTGATTGCGACCGGAATGAAGTCACCATGGCGGCACGGATGGCAACAAACCGATAGTGAAAGGTAAGAAGCTAGATTCTCCCATGCGGTGTATTTCTTTGAAGCGGCTAAGGAAGAGTATAGAAAAGAATAAGGTGGACTACATCTTGAGGATGGAATCGGTTGAGCCGTGCAAGCGGAGGGAAATGACCCAAAGGGGCCAAAGGCGAGATAGCAAGGCTTATTTTGAGTTCAAGGATGTATTTCGGATGAAACCGGCACGCCACCTTATAGGGGTGTGGAATGTGAGATCACATTGGCTCGGGATCTGAAGCCTACCAAGAAGGCCATATAGAATGAGCACCCTGTAATTGATTGAGCTCAAGAAACGGCTTCGAGGAATTGCTCGAGCTTGGATTTATAAGAGCACAAAGTGTGTCTCCTTCGGAGCACCTATACTCTTTGTAAAGAAGAAAGATGGGAGCTTAAGAATGTGCATAGACTATCGCCCGACTTAATAAGCGACGATAAAGAACAAGTATGCATTGCCAAGGGGGCGATGATCTAATGGACCGATTACAAGGAGCAAAGGTATTCTCTAAAATTGATTTGAGGTCGAGGATACCATCGGATAAGAATAAAAAGAAGAGGATATCCATAAGACCGCTTTAGCGGTATGGTCATTTTGAGTTTCTGATAATGCCCTTTGGACTATCGAATGCTCCAAAGAACGTTTATGCGCCTCATGAACGACATCTTCAGAGACTTCTTGGATGAGTTTGTTATTGTCTTCTTCGACGACATCCTAATCGACAGCAAGTCCCTTGAGGAGCATTGTCAGCATCTCAGGAAAGTGTTGGAGAAGTTGAGACGTCATCGGTTGTATGGGAAGCTCTCTAAGTGCCACTTTGCAACAGGCCGAGTGGAGTATTTGGGGCACGTAGTAACATCCGAGGGAATCTCCACAGATCCATCTAAGATTGAGGCAATAGTTGATTGGCCAGCTCCAAGGAATGTGGCAGAAGTAAGAAGCTTTCTCGGGTTGGCGGGATATTACAGAAAGTTCGTGAAGGACTTTGCTAAGTGGGCGTCCCCTCTGTCGGACCTCACTAAGGCCAAGAAGATTAAGGATTGGACTAGCCATTGGTTAGAGAAAGTCCAAGCTTCTTTTGAGAAGCTTAAAGAGGCCTTAACAACAGCACCAGTGCTTGTTCTTCCGGATCCGAGTAAAGATAAGTTGGTAGCAACAGATGCAAGCAAGATAGCAACAGGGGCAGTCTTGATGCAAGAAGGAAGGGTAGTCGCCTACGACTCGAAGAAGATGAACGACGCCGAGCAACGCTACCCAACCCATGATCAGGAGCTGCTAGCCATTGTCAGGGCATTGAGGATATGGAGGCATTATCTGGCCGGGAAGGAAGTTTGGTTGGATACCGATCAACGAGCCTTCAAGATCTCTTCACCCGACCACTCCCTCAACTTAAGGCAAAGGAGGTGGATGGAATTCCTTGAGGAGTATGATTTTGATATTGTATATAAGCCTGGTAAGCTTAATGTTGTAGCAGATGCCCTCTCCGGGGAGACCATTTTGGACAAGGGCGATTGTAATGCGATTTCCACTCTTTCGAGTGAGTTTGGCAAGAAGATTGAAGAGTCCTTGCCAGCGGATGTGGACTTCAAGGAGGTATGGAAAAGTCTTTCCAAGGAAGCCGCAACAGATAAGGAGGGGAAGCCTTCAAGCATTATAAGAAGGAAGGCAACTTTGTTGTATCACAAGCATAAGTTGTGTGTGCCCGAATCATCAGGGGTAAGGAAGCTAATTCTTCATGACACACATAACAGCCCAATAGCAGGGCATGCTGGCTTCATGAAGACCTATTTCAAGATTCGAAGTAGCTACTTCTGGCCAGGAATGAAGAGGCAGATAGCTGCATATATTCGGGATTGCGGTTATGTCGCAGAGACCAAGGCAGAGCAACCCGATTCAGTGCTCTTGAGCCATTGGGGGTGCCAAATGCAAAGTGGGAGGTCATAAGCATGGATTTCATCACAGGTCTCCCTAGAACTCTTCGAGGCAAGGACGCATTGATGGTTGTCGTAGATAAGTTATCTAAGATGGCACATTTTGTGCCTTGCAAGACTACTGACACCGCATTAGATACTGCCAAGTTATTTGTAAGGAGATTTTCAGACTCCATGGCATGCCGGGAGATAATATCGATAGAGATTCTAAGTTTATGAGTGCCTTTTGGCGGGATCTCTTTAGCACCATTCGCACGAAGCTCTCCATGAGCACGGCATATCATCCCCAAACAGATGGCGGACGGAGAGGCCGAATCGGATCATTGAAGATATGCTTGAAGTTATGTGTGGAACAAGCGGTCCAAGTGGGATGAGTACATCCACTTGGTGGAATTCGGCCACAACAATTGCCAAGGTGAGTCATCTCGGATGTCTCCTTTCATGGTAAATTACGTACCAAGCTTAACCCCGGATACCGGCACAATCTCGCGGTCCAAGGTAGAAGTGTCCCAGCAGATGTTAGGGGATATGCAGCAGCTAGTAGAAGAAGTAAGGGGTTACTTATTGGCAGCAAGAAGTCGGCAGAAGAGTGTAGCCGACAAGCACAGGACCGTAAGAGAGTTCAAGGTAGGCGATACCGTTTGGTTGAAGATCAAGGTGAAGCAAGCCAAGCTGCGGATTGGGAGCTGCAAGAAGCTTGCCCCTAGGTGGGCTGGTCCGTTCAAGATTTTGGAGAGAGTGGGCTCTCAAGCCTACAAGTTGGATCTTCCAGCCCATCTCAAGGTTCACAAGGTCTTCCACGTAAGTTTATTAAAAAGGCACAATCCTAACCCTGAGGAGGTTTTGGATACTCCAACCTTGTTGGAAATGACGGAGGAGCAAGTAGAAATAGTGCCTGAATTGCTTCTTGATAAGTCATTCAAGAAGACTAGGAGGTCTCAGTTCCTCCAGTATTTGGTTAAGTGGAAGCACTTACCCGTGGAAGATGCGACATGGGTATTGAAGCAAGACTTGGAGAAGCAATACCCAGAGTTTATGAAGGAGTTTGATGGGCGAAGTCGTCTCCCAGGCTTGGTGGAACCCGACTTTCCGGTGGTTAGCTAGTATTTTGTTAGTTAGTTTTAAGCTTTGGCGCATGCATTCTAGTTACTAGGGTGCATGTGCCAGAACCTTGGATCGTGTGGGCGATGATGGGATACGCCTTTAGGGCATTCTCTAGGCCACACGCACCAAGAGGTGCGCATGACCATTAGGGTCATGTGAGTGAGGAATGAGGCATGGTGGGCGATGATGGGACATCGATCGGATGATCTCTATGCCACGATGCGGGATACGCACACTGGGGCCGTAGGAGGGTCATGGTGAAGGTTAAAGTGATCATGCGCGATGATGGGATCGTGAGACGTTCCCTAGCTGAAACCCTCGGGGCATGATGCACTGGGGTGTACTCGATCCGGGGGATCGTGTACAAGGTAGCACTCGATCATGGGCAATGATGGAAGCATCTTAAATGATCCCTAAGCTCAAATCCGAAAGGGCCATGATCTTGGGCAAGGTATTAGGACAACCTTGAGCCAAGTTGGTTCGGCTCAAGGAGGTAAGGGGTGGTCCCCTAAAACCACAAATTATTAACTAAACTAACGTAATGTGCTCCTTTTGCAGGCAAGTAGAAGGAGGACTTCAACGAGGAGCGCGTTACGAGAAGATAGGGGGAGCCATAATTTAGATTATGAACCCTAATAACTCTTATAATAGTATTTTGAATTATTATAAGAAATACGGTGTTAAGGCTATATAATTTTGTATAAGTACAAATATAGCCTAAATTTTGACCTTTAACTAATAAAACTTGATTGCTAAACTAAATTAAAGGTTATGACATGATGATGTTTTGCGGGCATAAGGTAGGATCGTCACCTTAGCTTAATGCCGAGGGACAAAGCATTGTCCTGGGGGAGAATGTGACGGTCCGGGGAATATACGCCATAAATAATTATATTCTGGATCCGTCACTATACAAGTCTATCTTCATAGCCTTGTATACCATAGGTTGTGGCACTAGGGGGCATGGCTAAGTTATTCTCATAACTTAGCCAACCATAGGTTAAGCCATTATCCACGTGGCCTTGACCTATTGGGGCACCGCCACACAGGACTCACCCGATTGGTGCCACGTGGCATCCTAGGTGGACCTAACTTATATAGGCATAAACCCTAACCCTAGACCTCTTTCCAGCCCTAGCACCCGAGGAGACTCACCTACTGCTCGAACCCCGTTTTTGAACATCGCGTTTTGTCGTGGCATAGGACCGGTGCAAAGCAGCCCGCCGGGGTAGAACTCGTTCTTGGAGTAGGAGCGGCATCTCGTGAGTCGGAGACCATGGAGGCACACGGATCTGGAGGGAGAGCTTCAGGAGCAGGTATGTAGGATAGTAGTTGTGATAGCTCATCTGGAATTAGCATTCCAGATGTGCTAGTATCTTGTATCTAGAGTAGAGCCATCCTAGAACCCATATTCAACATCTTGAACCCTAATCAAGGAACCCTAACCATTAGTTAGTTGTATGATTAGGTTAAGATGTTCTTCTTATGATTATTCTCATGATGTGATGATTATGTGATGATGGTTGATCATGTTTGCTCCTCTTGTATTGGGAAGGGGGTAGAGACCCTAGAGCCATATGTAGTATGCTCCTAGAGTAGATCCCTTAGTTCCTATTAGTTGCGGCTGTGCATAGGAGCCCACCCAGCTATTGAGGCTATGATATGACTCAGCACCGCATACTTGGGGCTAGAGGGAAAGTGGAGGGAGGATCCCCGCCGAGTGGGGGGCCGGGGGATCCCATAGTGGGCTAGGCTTATGGTCGGGTCACTGCATGGGCCGAGCATGGGTCCGACACCTCTCCAGGGGCAATGGTGTTGCCGCCTCTCGAGAGCGCAAGTGTTGGCTTGGCTCTCGCTTTGGGGGTTGGCCTGCAGTGCGAATGCGGTGTCGCCCACGATTCTCTAGCCGCCCACGCACCTCTAGATCCGGGAAGGGGAGATGCAACCCTTCCCGCCTCATCGGACGGGGAGATGCAACCCGGAGTAGTCCCGGATGGGTGATGCCATGGGATTGCGTGATCAGGAAGGCTAGAGTCCTGTCGAGCCCGATCTAGCCCATTTGCAAAGTATGCAATGTGAGGGGCGGATGGAGTGGTCAACCCTAGCCATTGTTCTATGCCGCCCCCGCCATTGCCATGACTCGGTCGCGCTCTATCTTGAGGCCTAGCCGGTCGGTCATCCTCCCACAGTCCGAGCGGGGTAGGAGCTCTCATGTTTTATGGTTCGTGATTATCATCTTTGCCTTGGTTTATGTGTGATGCACTACCCTTCGAGGTAGTATTTGTATATGTTGATGCTAGTTCTGACGTGTTATCGCTTCCGCTGTTATAGGAGCCCATAGGGGAAGGGCGCGCAAGACACCTTCGTGTTCCCTTCCCGCACTAAGAGTCACCTCAGAGTGCGGGGTAGACGAAGGGCCCATGCGGTTGTTGAGCCGGATGGGGGATTTCCTGCCGAGTGTACGGCCGGGCGCCGTACGTTTAGCAGGGAGCGTCACAAGATGGGATCCTGATGTAATACTTCCTATATTATGAATATAAACCTTTCATTCCTTCAAAAAAAAAAAAATAATAATAATACAAAGGGAGGTTCAGAACCAGCACTGGTACAATGACTAGATAACAATTCTCGTCCACATCACGTATAGGATAGACAAAAGCTCTGGGATCAGAAAGCTATTGAAGGAAACCCATTTTTACTTAAGTGATGACAAGATTCATGACACTCTTTTTGTGAAGCACTGTCTTAGGAAGCACAATTCATGGCTTGTATCAAATGGTGTAGAATTCTCCAGGCATATAGTTTGGTCAGATGGTTGTTCTAGCCAATTCAAATCTGCCCGGCCATTCTATTTCCTACCAAGATATCACCATGAGCTAGGGAAGGAAATAGTGTGGAATTTCTTTTGGACAGTCCATGATAAGGGAGAGCACGATGGACAAGGGGCGGTCCTTATAGGGGCATTCACTAGAGAGCAGCTCAAGTATGATGGGGTGAGATTTAGGGGTGCTGCTGATGCCTGTGAATTCGCAACTCGTTGGAATGAAGGTACCAACAACGGGGACATCAAAAGGTATTATCCTTTCATCTGCTGTATTCTGTTGAGTAATGTTGTCTATGAACTGCTGTAATGTGCTGAGTAGTGCTGTAATGTGCTGAGTAGTGCTGTCTGTGAACTGCTGTAATATGATGAGTAGTGCTGTATTATGCTGTCTGTGAGCTGCAATACTTGTTGCTGTCTCTTTGCAGGTACTTCTGGTTAATTGGAAAGGATGATGTTGATAGGACAAACCGGCTGGACTGTGCCAGGGTGGAAGGGACTAAGGAAATACACAGCATCCGGACATACATGTCCAAATCGACCACAAGGGTGGCTCATAGAGGTTTAAGTTGTTTCTGTGGTAACTGTTTGAAGGGAAACTGGTCATGTTGTGTGAATAGGCACAAGTTGAAGAATTGGAAGTATGTGACACTAAAGCCTATGAAGCTTGATGACGAAATTGACGAGGCATTTTTTGAAGGTGATGGGGAATGGCTTAGTGGAAACATAGAGGAAGGTGACAACTTTGTAGTTGTAGCCGAGGAGGGCAATCAAGAGAATGCAGACTTCTATGTGGTGAAGTGTGTTAAGCCGAGGCATATTCTTGACAAGATTGTACATGATAGTTGGGGTCAGACTTTTAATGTCGATGAACATGTGTTGGCTGGTGTATACTATGCTATCCAACCCAATGGTAGTTGGGAACTACTTCAAAACAAAGGTCTTACTTATCAATACAGTCATCATGTCACAGCAATCAAGTTTGAGATGAATCAAATTCCCACACCAACAGGTTTTCCCTTGAGGGGGCTACCCATCAGATGATCCTTGACAGCCTGCCATATGAAGGTTGAAAATGGTTTGACCTAGTTGTTTCATCATTTCAGCATTTATCTTAAATTTTGAAGACCTTTGTCTTAAATTTTGAAGACCTTTATCTTAAATTTTTATGATGTATTAGAGACATTACTTGGAATCAATACTCAAGATTACATAAAGTAAGTCATATATATTACAAAAGGCTAGTGTACAATGGTATTTTCAGGAGTCATTGAAGTTTTCAGAGTGGTTAGAGTCTTCGGGAATGGTGCCCAACAACTGCCTTTGTACCTCTTTTGGAGCATTGAGGAGATAATAGGCCGAGACAAGATAGTTGTTGAGATAGTAATCCAGCACATCAACTGTCTCCTTCTGCAACCATGCATCAATGATGTCTAGCTGTGAGATTGTTTCTTCAACTGTATAGGAAGACAACTAATCCAATGCTGGACACACAAACCTTCTGCAAAAAGTCTTCCTCTTCCTGCCCCTTGAAAGGCATAACAGGAACGGTTGTGTGTGCAGGGTTTAGAAACCCTTTGTGTAGGCTGTCATCTACCAAGAAAATTATACCATGATATTCAGGAAAATCCTCAAGTACAACCTTCAACTCCCTGGAAAAAAGTTGCTTTACTATGCTAGTTGGATGCTCACATGCATAGCACTGCTCTTAACTATATACCTTTAAGAATTTGGTCCGCAAATCTGGGAACAATGCATCCACCATATCCCTTGTGTTCCGAAGTAGAGAAGCACTCCAGATCACAATATCAAACCTCTGCAGTGCCCATTCCACAAACTCATGATACCCTGGTCTGCAAATGAGGTACTTACTTGCAGTTTCTTTTACAACATGGTTCGTTTGAGGTGGAGGCAATATTTTTTGGCCCATTCTCCTCTGTTGTGTCTGTGCCAGTACACCATTTATGTCAAGCACCATCAAGTTCCGTCTGGGTTCCCATCCCTCAACGTTTGCACCCACTGTCGATGTGTGCTGCATTGTGCTGGACTGTGCTGCGAGATGTGCTGGACTCTGCTGCCATGCTGTGCTGGACTGTGCTGGGCAGTGCTGTCGAGATGTGCTGGACGTTGTTGTGATCTACTAGACTCTGCTTTAGGTTTGCTACCCGATGATGGAGAGTGCTGATAGCCATAGTCAGATACATATGTATTAGTGTCTCCCTGCCCCCAATGTATTGGTGTTTCCTAGCTATCAGTAAACCTTGCAGTGGCCTTCCATGCTTTATCCTCCATTTCATCACTCACAACCTACCTTGTTCTCCTGCATGCAAAGATATGCTCCAATTACCAACTGAAATTTGTAGAGAATATACAAGGTGAAATATAACAGGATAACAGACACCTTTTGTATGTTAGAGGTTGTGATGGCACTCCTTTAGTGGCATTGTCTTCTTCATCAGATTCACTAAGTATAACCATTGGCTGCCTTCTTTTTCTGCAGACAAGTTTTTACTCAAGTCTAAGTTGAATGAATTATCCAAACAAAATTTGCACATTCATGGTGGAAGAAAACAGGGATCAAATATATTAATTGTTTGAACAAAAACCTTTTGGCTGATGGTTTAGGGTTGTCTTGAGCAATCAAGGTTTGCCTGCCTGAAATACATATGGCAAAATTACATTAGCCTTGTTTTTTTTTTCCAAATGCTACTTCTATAGGGACGTCTTCATCAAGATCAACTTCTGACTCACCCTCACTCGCTTCTTCCACAACCTTCCTGGTCCTTGACCATGTCAACCTGTTGACCTTGGAAACGACTGCCTGAACCTGCTTGTCGATATCTTCGCCATTGTTTTCCTTCCCTGCAGCAACTTAGAGGAGGCCTTTGTAGAGGCAGCTGCAGAATTTGGAACTACAAGATAATTGGCAGCATCATCAGTACTACTTGAATCTCCCTTAGATTCTGCATGGGTTGGTGTCTTCAGCACTGTGCTATCAAGTGCTGCAGTGTGCTGCAGACTGCTGGTAGCTTGCTGTCCAATGTTTACAGCATCTTCTAATGTTGCCAATTCAAATTGAGACCCTGAAAATAGGCATGTACCTTTTTTTCCATGTCTTTGCTGTGGAGTTTGAACCCTTGTAGACTTGTGCTTAGCTGATCCTGGGGTCCTTTTACTTCTTGGTGTATTAACTTGTTTCCTTTTCCTGTTACTATCAGGAGTTGTGGCTACATGCTCATCAACATCAATTATCTTATTCTCAGTTTTGTGAGATGCTCCAGCATATAACACTTCCTGCTTTACTATATTAAGCTTCCCCAATTCCTGCATGAACCCTGTAGGAATAGTCTCTGAGCACTCGAGGCAGCATGTTTTTTCCATTAGCAAACTGAGGCAGCTCACATGATAATGATGTCCACATTTCATCCGCAGGCTGAGGGTGTAATCATCCTGGAATGCAAGACCACAAGTGGAGCATCTCTCCTCATCTCCCATTGGCAAGCGGAATCGTATTGGAGTGATGCTGACCAGTTGATCATTTCTCTTGGTCATCTCCCTCAGCCTGGTGACATTCTGTAAGTGCTGCTGGGCTTTTGCAAGGAGGGACTCGTTGTTGGCAATCTCAGCAGTTAGTGCAGCCACCTTTTGTACCATGGTTTCATCTATTGGCCCACCCCCCACTTCAAGGAGGGACTTCAGCATATACTCTGCCATATCTTTCTCCCTCTCCAAAGAATGAATCTCAGTAGAGGCACCTGCATTAGGATCTGACAGTGCTTGAAGACGTGCAATATTGTCCTTTATAGTCTGCAACTTCCCCTCTGCAGCCGGAAGAAGGTGCCCTTTGCCTGAGATTGTGCAACTAGTTCCTTCTTGGACACTAGATTACTTTGTTGCATTTTTAAGGCATCTTATATACCTTGGATCATGCTTTCCAGGCAGGCAATATTCTTCCCATAAGCTGAGAACACTGCTGGGCACATTGCAGTACTCCTGAATGACAACCTCCCTTCTAATTTTACACCAGTGCCTGCTGAGGCTGGCCTTTCTGCTATGCTTTCAGGTGCTATTGTCTGCTGTGATTTGCTGGGCTCTGCTATGCTCACAAGGCCACTGGTGCTGGGTTCACTCTTAACCTTGCTCGAATAGGCCCTACTTTTTGCTGCCACTGCTGCCCAATTAACCTTGAAATTTTCTGGATCCTGCTTGGCCCTCTGGCAGTTGTTGACTGCAAATAGATAGGAAACCGTTTTCCTTACTTCTCTATTCTTCAACCCTTCTGGGTATATCTTGCTCAGCAGTTCAATTAAAGCTTCTTCATGCTCTGGCCTTACCTTGTCAATTGATGTTTTGTTGGGAATGACACCATTGGTACCCCAAACCTCATTATACTCTGCAGCAGAAATGACATCCGTTCGAAATTGAGAGGGATGTACACCATCGTTTGGTAGACCCGCATAAGCATGAAAGTCCTCCTCTGTTCGGCAATCAGCCAGGTCCGATCTCAGGGGCACGTTCCTTCTGGGTTAGAAGAAAGTAAGAAAAACAAATTAACATGGCACCCTAAGCCCATATCAAAATTGCTAATGCATTTTGCTTACCCTGCGCATGGCATACGTTAGAATTACTGGTTGAGCCGGCGGAGTAACAACCTTCTTCACCATAGTGCGTTTGAGTTTTGGAATACTAGAGTGAATGTGAAGATTCTCAAGCTTCTTCTCCGCGGGCTATTTGGCTGGAGTAGCAAAAGTTGGGGAACAGACAGACGGTTGCAATTTACAAATTTAAAATTCGATACCCTTCGGGTCACATTCATTACTTACGGTGGGCGGTAAGCAGGTTATGATTAGAATGGGTACGGTCTATGTGAAGTAACGGGCATAAAATATGTTAGACTATAATTGGTGAAGGGTGGAAAAAAAAGTATGAAGGGTGCTGGTGCTGGGTGCTGAACCGCATTTATTTGATACCCACCAGCATACTTTTGCCCATATGCTGAGTTGGTGAGGTCTGGCCAGCCTCTACATGTGATAATATGGCTTCGATTCGGATGTTGATATTATACCTTAAGAAGGTCATGGATTTGCGGGACCAACTATGTCCCCTGACACTCGGCTGACTTATCTGTGTGTTACTTGATATGTATATTTGTACAGTTTGACAGTAGAGTGTGGCAGGAGCATTGTAGGGGATGGTTCGCAAGATGGTCCATAGACTATCAACACATTATGGATATGTCGGATATCGCGGAGCAGGAGCTGCATTTGAATGAGCACTTTGCTGCCTCTCCGTGGGATCGCCCACTCTTGCAAAGCCCAAAAAGCGAGCACTACCACACGCAGTCAATCCGCCGCTTGAACACGCCCCCACCAATATCACGAAGGCACACATCTCTACCAAGAAATGGAGAGCTATAGCTGCAATAAGGACAGTGGTCCCACCATCTCGAATTGAGACAGGGGCCTGGGTGCGGATGGAGGGGCGTGGAATCCCCCAAGCATGAGAGATTATGCCGGTCTTTGTCACATGCGATAGTAGAAGATGAACACCATGCTCTATAGGAATGCCCCGCATATGCACACATCGGAAAGCAGCTCATGCCGATCTCGGATGCTCGAGATAGCAATTCATCAACTGGCCGCCGCCAATGGTGGCACGCCTCGTCCTACATTCCCCGCAAGTAAGTCTCCACCGTCAGGGAATCCCTCACAGCACAGGGAATTTGAGCGCCCAGATAGGGCCTCTCAACGCCTACTACAAGGGTTTTTCCTCCCATATGGGGGTTTTTTCATCCCAGTGGTAGAGACACATTGTACAGGGTTTCTATTGTTTTCTTTTGTGTTTGGAAATTATCACCGTCTCATAGGCCAGTTGGCCTCCGTGGACGTTAAAATATACTTCCTTCCTTCCTTCCTTATTATTACCACAGGTTTTCCCTCGAAAACCTTTCGGGGTGTGGTCATTTTTTAACTCATGGTGTAATAAGTATGTTGCGCTCTCTTTTGGGTCCCATAGACCGATTGGTCTCTGTGGCGATAAAAACTCTATTTTATTTTATTCTATTCCATTCTATTTTATTATGTTCTGTTCTGTTCTATTCTATTCTATTCTATTCTATTCTATTCTATTCTATTCTATTCTATTCTATAAAATCAAGTTTTGGTTAAATAAGAAAATAAAGACTCTTTTGGAAAAAAGGCATAACTTCATAAATATATGCCCGCAACTAATTTTTGGATCAAAACCAACCTAATTCAAGGTAGTCAAGTTGTGCGGCCTTTTGAATGCAGAATTTGGATGATCAATCCAATTTGATCAAATGTTCGACCAAAAGCCCAAAAAAAAATATGGCAATTATTTACGTTCACGTGAAGATCCCATTATCTGTCGCGCCATATTTTAATGTCTTACAAACAATTTTCAAAGGTTAAATTAAATAAATAAGATCATATGCATGTCAAAAATTCTCAAGGTTCTTATAGATATTCGAGCCACTCTCTCCAACCGGTATAAATACCATAGCAGTGCCTTGGTATTTTCATATAGCATATTGGAAATCGATAGTTTAGCTTTCAACTGATACCAAAAACCAGCCATTTTGACAAATTAACTTTGGTATGAGGATTTTAAGTCGTGTGGTTATTTTGACCCAATAGGCCACCAAATATTCTCCAATGGACCACCACATTTGTCAACTCCATATATTGTCTCCTCTTAGCTTCACAACCTCTCCCACTCCAAAATAGGTGCAATTGCACCTTCCACAATCCAATTGGGTCCATGCATGGTGTTGGTTTTGGGATAAGTTGCTCTTGCAGTTCTTGATAAAGGAATATGTACGACCTGCTAGTTCCCCTCCTAGCAGACAGACGCACACAGCAAAGAGATGCTATAGTCCAGGAGACACAGTCGCATGTGGATTTAGATGTACCAATGCACGAGGTAGTTTAGGAGCAAACACCGGGGCCAGCATATCAAGTTCATATAACATACAAACTTCAGATAGCACATAGAGTATAGATTCATATTAGCTCTCGAGCAGGAATCGCCACATGAACCTGCATCTTGTGGGGGTCCAAGAAATACCTTCTGCTTCCGATACCGACGCAGCTGCTCATGTTTCTACGGATATCATGCATAATCAAAGCCCAGGATCTTTCACATCACAAAGGGTAGGAGCTCACTAGCCCAACCGACCATGCCATCTTCTGGTATATTTTTCGGCATTCTGGAATAGCCATATTTTTTGCAACGTGGTAGTCACCTCCAGGACACTCTTTTCTCGGTACAAAAAAACCTCACGCCAACACAACTGACATGGCAACGAGATGAGCTATATAAGGTTAGATAGGGAGACCAGGGTCCAGAAGAAATGGGCAGTATATCGGGGAGGCTCAACAATTGTTCTTGATCAGTGGCCTGCAAAACCCTGGTTGGGATATTCCTAGTGGCTTCCCCATGATTGGTTATTCTACCCTCTTTTGTTGTCTTTTGTTTTCAAATCTCTTTAAACATTGCCTCTTTGCTTGTTTAGAAGTTCAACTAGCATGTTCTTTAACACAACTCTAGATAGCCAATGCGTTCTCTTGGCATCGTACCCATGGCCCAAACTAGATAGTAGGCATTTCATCTTGATTCTGGTTGGCTCTTATGGACAATCTAAAAGC
Source organism: Isoetes taiwanensis (assembly GCA_021234155.1). NCBI lineage: Eukaryota > Viridiplantae > Streptophyta > Lycopodiopsida > Isoetales > Isoetaceae > Isoetes > Isoetes taiwanensis. The sequence goes on along the minus strand of JAJEKV010000020.1, from coordinate 20,698,886 downwards.
AGCATAGACTCCACATTTTCCATGGCATTTACTCATGTGCTCATGGTGTTATTGCTATAGCACAGACTAAGATTCTAATTGCGTATAAGTGTTCCTCCCTTTAGTTAGATGTGAGAGACCATATTTGATTTCAGTGTCTTAAATTGCGGTCGGTTGGGTGGCAGTTTGCCGCTTCTGGCCAAAACGTATCAGAGATGGCACAGAAGCTAGTATCAGAAAAAATTGATGCTTTCTTTGCTCAAATTCAAGCACGATGGGATGTCGAGGATGCGCGGTTAGCAGCTCAAGACATGGAAAAGACTCAATTGCGAGAATAGGTGAGTCAATTGCAGAGAGAAATTGGAAGCTTAAAACAAGAACTTGTGTCTGTTAATGCTGAATTTAAACTTGTGAAAGAAAAGCTGGGAACAGTGGGCAATGTAGAGCAGGAGCTTGTTTCTGTTGATGATGAATTAAAACTTATGACAGAAAGGCTGGGAACAATGGGCAATCATGTAGAGCAGATGCAAATTGAACATGAAGATAGAGATGCAAAAGGGATAGGCAACGTAGAAAAGATTGCTGAATATATGGAAGACTGTGTTAGTAATGTTATGAGAGAAGAACAAGCCCGCACCAGTAAGCGATCAAATCTTAAGCTGTCGGGTCTTTCTGAAGAAGAAGTAGATGTGACAAAAGCAGTAAGTGAATTTTTTGAAAACATAATGCATTTACATGATCCTGGTTTTGTTAGCTATTTTCGAGTAGGGAAGAAACAAGAAGGTAAGCCGAGACCAATTATAATTAAGTTTCAAAGTGTGCAAGCACGAGAACGAGTCATGTTTAACAGGGGCGTGCTTAACGGGCAGGGGCTATGGTTAAACGATGATCATGCAGCAACAACAGAAGGAATTTAGGGATAAATTGCAAAAGATGCAAGCATATAAAGCAGCGGGAAAGCATGCATACATTCAAGGAGGCAAGTTATGGGTAAAAGAAAGTGGAAGTCAAGCTAAGATTGTGGAATAGGAACTCGGGATCCTCAGGTGTTTGATTTGGAATATTAACGGTTTTAATGAGAGAAAGCAAGTCACAATTGCATCTATTTTAGAAGCTATAGATTTGTTTGTTCTTCTAGAAACTTGGGAACATGAGACGAATAGGTTAGGAAACTTGCCAGGATTTGCATTAATTGAATCAGTATGGAACATAAAAGGTATGGGAAGAGGCAGAGGTTTTGGTGGCATTGCTTGCTATGTGCGTGCGCAATATGTTCAAGCAATAAAAGTGGTAAAAACATGTGAATTTAAACAGTATATGTGGCTGGAAATTAGAGGTCAGATTGTAATCTATATTGCTGTGGCATATTTTGCTCCACCAGATAGTTCTGTGTACAAGCAATCAGGTATTTCCTCTAAAGATTCCTTTATCCATCTTGCAAAAGACATTGCTGAATTTAAATTAAAAGGACCGATGTTTCTGACTGGAGATTTTAATGGTCGAATTGCTCAGCATCAGGCAGGCATCAAATTGGAAGGGATAAGAGATTTATGGCTACAAGAACTATCTGATCATGAAATGAATTTAGCAGGTTGGCAAAGATTTTCTGATGATGCTGAAGAAAATGACATGGGACATCTTGTGCTTCAGTTGTGTGAGTTCGCTGAAATGGTGATTTTTAATGGTATACCCAGATTTCCTTCTTCTGGGAGCATGACATGCATCCGACCACAAGGGGCTAGTGTGGTAGATTATCTAGCGGGAGAACCTGCTTGGTTGAGAATTGTGGAGGATTTTTGGGTAGAGGCAGAACCTGAGTCAGAACACGCTGCTCTAAAGTTTAATTTGTCTGTAAAGTTGTGTAAGGCAACCGCTAAATATGCTCCGCAAGGTAAGTTGAAGTGCAAATGGGAAAAGGCAGCAGATTAGAAATGGAAAATGCTCTCGAGGCTATTGAATGGTCAGGAGATTTATCAGAAAAAAATACATTGCTTATGAATACAATATCTGAAGTGGCCTCTATTGTCTTTGGGAAGACTAAGGGTGGTATACATTTGAGAAAGTCTCAACCGTGGTGGGATGAAGAATGTGCACAAGCTAGACGAGACTTTTATCATTCTTACACCAAGCTGGAAGCTAGAAAGAAATTTAAGAAGCTTATAAAAAAGAAAAAGGGAATTTGGGAAAAGGAATGGCAAGAGAAGCTTCTACATGAACTCCAGCATTTTTCCAATGATTTTTGGGCTAAACTGAAACCGGCAATATTTGCTGCAGGGGATTTTAGTAGAGACGAGTTACTAGATTATGCCTGCAAGCTCTATACTGTGCCAGGGGCAGCCCTTATGGATGACGTGCCAGATATATTTGATGCGGAGGATGTAAAGATATCTTTGCAAAAAATGGCAAATGGGAAAGCTAGAGATACTGAAGGCTTTGCCATTGAGATGCTTAAATGGGGAGGGGAGACTCTTCATGCTAAAGTGGCCGAGTTGTTTAACTTGGCACTTAATGTTGGTTTTCCTAACCAATGGTGCCAGAACAGGATTGTGACTATTCTAAAATCTGGGGATCCAACTTGTATTCAGAATTATCGCACTATATTGATTAGTAGTGCGATGGCTAAGCTCTTTGGGGCTATAATCGAGAAAAAAAAAAATTGGTTGGGCTGATACGCATGGGGTGCGAGCCTTGGGCCAAGCAGGTTTCAGAAAAGATCACTCCACAGTGGATCACCTAGTAACTTTGCGCGTCATGGCAGAGGGAGCTAAGGGTGCAGGCCATGCACTATACTGTTGTTTTGTTGATTTTACGAAGGCATTCGATAGAATACCTCGTACAAATCTAGGAGCACGCTTGGATAAATTGGGTATACCTATTCCATTATGAAAGGCAGTTTCACGGCTATATGAAAAAGTGTTGGTGGAACTTACATTTCCATTAGATGGCCTAGAGAAAGTAGAGAGCAATATTGGGGTGAAGCAGGGGTGCCCTCTGTCACCCACACTTTTTGGCCTTTCTATTGATGAGATTGAGGCATGGTTAATGAACGCAGATGTGGGAGTGGAGGTTGGTGAATATTTTCTGAGACTTTTGCTTTATGCTGATGATGTGATACTTGTTTCTAGCAGGGAAAAAATTAAGCATACTATATAATTTTCTATAAAAAATAGTTTGGCTATCTTTCAAAATTTTACAACATTTTATAATATACATTTGGCTAAAGTTATTATTATCATTACATTTATATGTATTTGTACTTGGCGAAAATTTTGAATTAAGTACAATAAACTTTCATTTGGCTATTTTTTCTAACTGGAAAAAGCAGAAATATAAATTCTATAGCTTTAGATATATGGTACTACAATTACAAATAATAATCCATAATCAACATACAATAATATTGAAAAACTTTTATAAGCTCACAACATAGCTTATAACATCCATAGTCTGAACTACATTCAATGCAATGATATCTTCTAAATATCGTGATCAAATTGCACTTATCTCTAACTCTTGAAGGAAGATGTTATGCAACCAACTCTGGCATCTAGAGGAATATTGGCCATCTCTTACAATTCCTTTTTGAAGATGCATATATGGTATATGTAATAAAAAATCATAATTTGAAAAACTAGTATCACTGATGATGGTAGGTGGGGATGTGTAAAAGTCTATAATAAGAATTCATTTCTGTTTGACTATTAATAATTTGATATGTAATTATTGTAATATAAAGAAAGACTAATTTCTTTTTCTTTAGGGAAAAGGGAGAAAATAGATAGATAGATAGATAGTATTTTTACATCATGCCACATCGGCAGCATCCATGAGGACATATGACGGACCCCCAGAGACTTGAACACAAGATCTCTTAATTGCTAACACAATGGACTAGCCATTAAACCGAACACGAGGTAGTTTGGCTAATCCTAAAAAAATAATGGAGTGCTTGTTTTAACTATGGCTATTTTTTATTTTCTTAAAAGAAATATCCTTTCATAAAATTCGCCGCAAAAATTGTCTAGACCCCCTAAAAAATCGCCATTTGGCTATTAATAGCCACTAATTTTTTCAATTTCTAGGACAGCAACGGGTTTGCAGCGTTTGTTGTATGTGCTGGAGCAGTTTTGCAAGAAAACTGGCATGAAAGTGAATAAAACTAAGACTAAAGTTATGGTCGTTGGTTCTCGAGAATCAATAGTAATGCATCTTGATGGGGAAACTCTGGAACAGGTAAAAAGGTATAAATATTTGGGGATTGAGGTTACTAATGACTACAGATGGTCTATGGCGGTGGGGAAACGCGTGTCTGGAGGTTTCCGTGCTTTGTTTTATTCTTTGAGCCTGTGGCGACAAAGAAACATCTGGTGTTGGTCTCTTAGGAGGCTTATGTTTAAAGTGATGGTGCAGACAGTTGTGCTTTATGGTTGCCCAGCTTGGGGGCCAGGTTTAGCCAGGGCAAAGTGGATGGAAATTGAACAGGTACAGAAGAGATTTCTGCTAGAGGAGTTGGGGGTAAAAGTCCAAACTCCTTATGAGATGTTATTAGCAGAGGGGGGATTGTATCCGCTGGAGGTGAAAGCGTTGTTTCAAACTCTTACCTACTATTAGAGAGTACAGAGCATGGGGGATAATAGGATACCTAAGCAGGCCTTGATAGAATCTCAAACACAGCATCATGCAGGGTGGTATACTCACCTTGTGGATTGGGTGGCTTTTTGGGGTATGGATCTTGATGATCTCCCACTTACAGATGTAGGTTTGCGTGCATATGTGATTGAGCGGGCATTACACAAGATGTGGCCAATTGGCGATATTGGGGTAAAGCGGAATTTCCATAGACAAGAAGTTAATGCTATGGTAGTATATGAAGAGCAAGCCTACCTAAAGGCGGAGCTTAGCCCGAAAAAAACGGCAATTAATTGCTAAATTCAGACTTAGTTCTCATTCTTTGCATATTGAAAAGGGACGAGAACAAGGGATCCCCAGAGAGCTGCGTTTCTGCCCCATGTTGTTTTGAAGCACAAGTGGAGGATGAAGACCATGCTTTGATTAGATGCTCGGCCTTTGAGTATATACGAGAAAGTCACCATATCACGTGTAGCTCTCTATCAAAGCTATTCGATCTTTCTCCATTAGATCTCGGAGCATATCTTTATGAATATTTGAAATCTAGAAATGCTCTATATAAGATGGCTGAAAACTTGCTCGCCCAAGGGTGAAGCCTTTGTTGATTAATATTGTTCTATTTTCGTTGATGGACCTGGCGTGACAATAAATAAATAAATAAATAAATTTAATTCTTATTATTAGTTTCCTACAATGGAGTAAGTACATAGTGCTTCAGGCTCATGTTTCAGGGACATCTTGTGCACGACTAGATATGTATATATTTTATAATTCTTACTTTTGATTAATAATTTTTTTTTGTCCTTAAAAAAAAAAATTTACTTATACATTAACCCACAAGTGCCCAACAATGGAACATACACCCCATCCAACTTACAATGGTTTTAAAGGTGGGCTATTAAAAAACAAAAGTGAGTGTTCATTAAAAAGAAGGGCATTTAAAAGGGCAATGGGTGGAAGAACCTCCCTAGTACCAACGACATCAAGTTCTATTTACCCCCCGTTTTTTTTTAAGTAGTACACTCTTAAACCAGGCCTCGAATTTAGATTTTGCACTAACCAGCAAAAATGCCGCCCTTCATTTATGCTTACCGGATTTTTGAGAAAAATACCTCTAATTTGCCGGATTTAACACTATTTTTATGAAATTTCTACCGGAATTTTGCCTGCATCTACTTTAGCAAATCGGATATTTCTAACTTTAATCGGATATTCTGGGGAGGAACCCCCCTAATTTTGACCCTTGTCTTAAACTACTACAGTGGGCTTTTTTCCGTTTTTAATTGTAAAGGCTCAATTTTACTTCAAATTCGTAGAAGGTAAATTGAGCAAATATTAGTACTGCTTAAAAGGAAGAAACAGTTTGCACCACTTAAAGAATAACGAAATGGTCCAAATGTATTAAGTTTTTAAGAGCACGTGCTTCATGTCCATCTAACATAAACATCCATTGATATAAATCCTTTGATGTAATGTTTTTACATTAGTGCTACAATTTAGAGAAGCTTGAACTGACCGAACATCCCATGAGCACACTAAAAAAAAAGTTGGCATTGAGCACCATTGTAAAAGGAGAGACAAAAGACATCATTTTTTAAGCGAAACACTGGTAGTGGTGGTAATCATCGAAAAAGCGAAGGCAATAAGTACGAAAAAAAATGAGCCACGTTATTCTTATTTTTGTACAAGGCTGACACAAGCATTGAGCTGTAATTCTAGGGTGCCCAGAAATCATCACATCTTGGTACTGGGGCCTCATAAATTGGCTGACACAATTATTCAAAACTAAACCAAACCAGATGCACAACAAAAATCCAGTACATACTGCTGGCCGCGCCTTTGTGCTCTTATTATTGCACACCCAAAACAAATACAAACCATGTGAACGCATTTGATCTAACATAGCTTTTCTGCAGCCCTCTTGATTTCTGTGGCAGAGAGCACTGAGCACCGCCATTGTTTTATTAAATGCAAAACATACCCATTCATCCGACATTTGTCCACAGCCATGCAATACAATAGTTCTTTATTCGATTTAAGAAAATTAATCTGTATTCAACAATAAAACATCTTACACTAGATACAGTGGCCCAAAAAACGAATCCTAGCTCGCAAATGCTGATAATGCAACTCCGGCCAGAGCCAGTAATACATATGATAAGCTTGATGGATCAGAAACAGGGCTTGCAAATGAAGTGCTCGGAGAAGCGGTTGAATTTGCGGAGGGGGTCGTGCTTTGCGAAGCCGAAGGAGTGCTTGAAGAATGTCCTGTTTTAATAAATGGACTCAAGATTAGAAATCATCTAAAAAAATCTACGAAACAAAACAGAAGCAAAAGATTTTCTGACCTTTTTGCTTGTGATGCGAAGGAGCAGGGGCCGGAGCAGAGCTTAAGCCTGCAAAAATTAAATTTCAAATACGAAAATCAAACACTTAGGAAGCAAAAACAAAAATCGGATCATTTCAACCAAGCATTTGTGTCGGATTATAACAAGCATTTCTCAAAGAGGACTTACTTTTACACTGGCTAGCATCAAGGTTGAGTTTGCAAGCCTTGGGCAACAGAGCCTCCCGAGTTGCGTTAAGATTTAATCCGGCAGCAGCACCGCCTCCTCCGCTAGAGAGGCCAGAACAGAGGCAGGCCGGGCTGCTTATGCTAATATTAGATAACGAGGAGCAGCAATCTTTAGAAGGGGATTTATCAGAGTTGCTCAGATAGCCAATACATGGAGCCAAACCAGTGAGCACAGTGTTGCAATCTTCCGCCGAACTAGAAGGGGCTGCCATAGCCAGAGCGACTACGGCAACAAAGAGAAAAAATGCTGCGCCATAGCCATAACCTCGAGCCATAGTTTCTCAGTCCGGGGCTCTGCTCTTCTTAGAGAGCATAAATAACTCAAAATTCGCCCTTTTAATGCCGCGGTAGCCGTTTATAATTTTAAAATAATTTGCCACCTCATCACCTACTTTCTTCAAGATTCCATCAAGTTATCAACCAAATGTTCCACACAAGTCTTCTCAAAGCCTAGATTTGCTGCCACTCTTTTCTAATCATACCATATGTTTCCAATCAAGTCTTCTAATCTTAATCAAGATCACAAACATACCAACATATAATCAACCTTATGTTGTGACTTACATCACCAACAAGAATGTGTCAGCACGAATCTCCGCCATAAACTCCGATTCCATAGCCGTTCAGATTAGTTAGCTATTTGTTGCTTTGTTATTACTAGATTCCTTATGAGTGCTACATAAACTCATTGATCCAGAGGACACAATCAAGCTTTTGTGTGATCCCTTGATCCATCTATTTTAGCTTTCCTGTTGTTTGATATTTCCTATTTGATCATCAATCAAGCCTTTTCTCAGTTTTCCAGTTTATTCTTATTCTTTGGGGTGTATTATCATTTGGGGTGTTCTGAAATTTTTTTGGACCATTGGATGCAAGCATATTGCACAACATATTCCACCTCATCAAATTTCAGCCCTTGAGTTCAAGTCAAGATGGGGTCAAATCCATTGTATTTGACTTACCCCTTAGAGCCATACTAACCATTGAAAACCTTAGCTTATAAAAATACCATGTCAATTTTCGCCCACATAAAATCCCACAACCATAATTTCGTTCACATAATTCAAGCAGCAGCCAGCACATAAATTACAATGAGCCTGGGGATTCCCATGCACATCCAAGCATAGCAGGCATCCCACAAAAGGGATGCGTGCTAATGCCTGCTATGCCCAGGGGCCGAAGCCCACTAAGACATCAAACAAGTTAGTCCCATTTACATAATGAAACATCAATAAGAAGTGACCTAATTTCGGCCACATAATGGCCCCTAACCAATTTCAGTTTACTCATAATTATAACAAACCATTTCTCACAACCAGCATAACCACACCTGTACATTAATAACTCAAAACAGACTTTACAATGTTGAAGGACACTCAACCAGGTGAACAAAGTTGAGCTCCCCAACACCAAGGTGCTCCTGCAACCATTACAACACAAATACAGATCAAGCTCCGTGAAATTCATATAGAAATAACAAACTAACAAAACACAAACATGAACATAAACTAGTTGATAGCCGAACCACTTTGCGCATGCCTTATCATCGCATCTAATTGACGTATTTCCTACACAAGTAATGTCCTTGCATTGCTCATATGAGAACGCAATATGTGCAATTCAGAAACAGGCACACCCAAGTGCTCTCACTCCACAATAGATATAGCACTGTCAATGGACATATAGAATGCCCTAAGCTGCCGCCTAAGCAAACGCAGTGATGCCGCAATCCCATATGCCTCAGTCCCAACCTGAATAACGTTATTAACAAACTCCTAAGCGGAGAATGCTGCCTCTGGTTCACTTGAATACACAACAGGGTCGGGATGGGATGCATCTACGGCAGATGAAATGAAAGATTCGGGCAAGGACACAACAGGCTCGTCCACGCCAACAAGTGGTTCCGGATCCAAGTGGTTCCGGATCAGTCTGCATGACTCCTGCAACTATACAACAAACAAAAGCATGAAAATAAAGAAACTCAACTGTACAACCAACACCCAAGCAAGTTCATCAGCCAACAGCATGGTACGATCACCCTTGTGCACAGGGATATAATCTACGCCAGGCTCAAGTATCACGACATCAGGGCTATCTGCACTATAAGAAGCATCATGTATATCCTCAAAATTATTGTCTTCCTCATCAGCAACGATAGCATCATCCTAATAACGCCTGCGCCCAGGCCCATTCCTCTCCACAGGCACAAAGCCTGCTGGCAAACCAAATAGAATCGTCCTCATATCTGATGCCATGCAGTGGCTAGGGTTCAGTAGCACTCTCCAGGCAGCCCGAACACGATGCTCATTGATATGAGCCGTGTTTGAAGGGATGATCCAGGAACTAGACCAAGTAAATTTTCCAGATCGAATCATCCTAGCCAAGGTATACAATAGACTAGCAGTCAACCTACGATTCCCATGGTAATTCACAAAATGTGCAGCTCGATTCAAGAGGTTTTTGTTGTCAAGCACAACAAGATTCTTCGTATCACCAGTTCCCCATCTCAAATACAAATATTTTCCTTTCTCAATAGTAGCCTCACTCACATTCCGGAGATGACAAACATAATGTACTTTCCCGACATCCTTCATACAGTACCCAATCATGCCTTCAAAACAATGAAGTCGAGTGTTTTTAAGGGCTTTGCATACTAAAATCACACCCGGTGGCTTTGAAACCCAATTGAAATCCTTTTTTATAACATCATTCATGGCCCTAAGGCTTTTGAACCGAGCTCTAAAAACAGCCTGGCAGTGCAAGTGATCAACACTTGCACCACGCTCCATGGTCACAGCTCCAGCCAAACACCTTCGATTGCAAAACCCAACAAGAGCATCATAAAAACTCGTAGGCACATCTTGCCCAGACAAACCCAAGGCGACACTGACATCTATGGCACTCCAATCCTGACCAAGAGAACAACCAGCAACATGTCCTCCAGTCTCAGGCTCTCCAGAGGAGCCGATTTTTAAAGAACTCAGAGAAGGAGGCACAAACCAAGCAACACCCTTTCCTTTCCTCGCTTCTCTCGTCAAAGACATCATAAACAAAATAAAAGCAGCAAACCCGGCTTACCTGTGGCATAAATCCACTCACATAAAACTGGAGATGGGCTTCCAAACAACCAAGACGACCCCTTCTTATTCTGTGGCCCAAGAGAGAAACAATCACACAGCCAAGACACATACCCGGCGCCGCCATCGCCATTTCTGCCATGCCCAATTCCAAACCACGTGATAACTCCCAGTTCCGACCAACCCAGGAACAGATGCCAGCCCTAGATTCCCATATTTCGAATCCATAGTGCCACCGTTATTTTCTACCGTATTTTCATATGAATACCCATACTAACCATTGAAAACCTTATGTTATAAAAATACCATTTCAAATTTCGGCCACATAATGGGTCCATGACTGGTTTGAAGTCACCTAAGACACCTAGACCTCTATTGTTTATTCTGTTCCATACATTTTTTTCTCTTGATCATGGATCCCATCAACATGAGTACCTAAGCTGCTTTACGGACTAAATGCAAGCACATGCTATTGGAGAATCATGGATTCTCAGCCACTCAATGGTGCAGACAACAACTCCTTTGGCAGATTAGTTGTGGATATCTTCATGATCCCAAGAAGGACCGCAAGGCCAAGCCATGGATCTGCCAGGCTCTGGGTGGTTTCAAGGGTGCATAGAGTACACCTTTGACACTGCTCTTAATCATGTGCATCAAGAAGCTTTGCGCCAAAAGCAAGCTTCTCCCACTCCAAAGGCAGATTCCCTTATGCTTGCAAAAGCATTTAAGCAAGTTGAAGCTACTATGTTAGCTGATTCCAGAAATTCCAGGCAGAATCGGAAGGCAAGACCAGATAGCAACACTTATGAAAAAAATGATAACCTTATTGAAGATGAAAATCGTGTGGCAGATGATGATGAGACTGACTATCTTTTTGCTATTCATGAGCTTCCTTTTGTCAGTTCATACATTTAGTTTCTTGATTCAGGAGCGACTAGCTACATGACACCCTTCCACTTAAATTTCATCATCTATACTCTCTTGTCATCTCTAAAAATTGTCAAGATGGAAGACTACTCAAAGCAGGCTAGTATTGCCATTGGAACTAGTTTTGACACTTCCTCGTGGCCACAAGAAACATAATCGTGATGTCTTACATGTGTCTAAAGTACAAAAGAACCTACTGTCTGTTAGCCGAAGACCTGTTTCTTTCACACACTTTCGGTCTTTGGATGTAAAGTCTTTGCTCGTATTCCATCTGAGAAACACACAAAATTGGATCTCTAGTCTATTCCTTGCATGTTCAATGGCCATTCCCTCACTCAAAAAGCATATTGTCTGCTTGATATTTCCAATAATTGCCCCATTGTTATATGTCATGCCCATTTCAATGAATTAGAGTCTTGTTTTCCTTCTGAAACTCACTCCAATTTTGAGACCTCTCCATCTTCATATGTGCATATCCTGGACAACCTCATGCCTTGTGATCCATCCCCTCTTCTTCATTCTCCAGCAACTAAGGGAGTCTGCCCACAAACGGTTTACCAGTCGCTAAAATGGATCGTTGGAAGTCTTTCACAGATCAGAATCGGACAAAATTTGGTTCATTGGATGCCTTGGAAATGGGGCTTTCCAAAGACCCCAAAACTGCCTATTGCGGTGCCCTGAGATGAGAGTAACAAGGCCCTAAATGGAGCTCCTTTTTTGCCCTTGATGGTGCATCCCCATGCCCTTCTACGGTGCACAACGATCCCCTTGTCCAAATCAAGTGTATGAAATTCAAATTAAAGCTTATTATAAGCTCTCTTTTTTGCCACATTTCCGTTGGATTTTCGCCTACCACAAAAAAAGTTATCTAGAGTTCAAGAAATTGCAAAAAGGCGGGAAATTTAAAGCACTTAATCGCATCGGTGGTTAGATTGCACCATCAAGGGCCTCCCCATGGAGGGCATATCACCGTAAGTGGGCAGGTTCCCTTATTGAACCCCAACTCACTCCAGCCAGTCCAGCTGGTCATAGACCAGTTCATGAACGAAGGCCTCCAGTGTGGACTCAAGATTATAGTCTTTTTACCCTTGATCAGCTCCTTAAGCCGCACACTTTTAAACAGGCTATGTGGCGCGCCAATAAGTGACAATGGCTTCAAACCATGGCCCCTAAACTCGATTCTATCAAAGAAACTGGCATTTGGTCTCTTGTACTACGTCTAACTTACAAATCTGTCATCAACAGTCATTGGGTCTTCAAGATAAAATATAATAGTGTTGGTGTTGTTGCCAGATTCAAGGCTCGCCTTGTTGCACGCGGGTTTACAGGTTGAAGGACTCAACTACGAAGAAACCTTTGCATCGGTAGTCAAGATGTCCTCTATCTATCTAATTCTTGCATTTGTAGTACTTAAATGTTTCCACATTCATCAGATGGATGTCACTATTGCTTTCTTGCATCGTGACCTGAAGGAAGAGGTGTACATCGAACAGCCTGATGGATTCATGTCTGCCTCCATAAAGCATTATATGGGCTAAACAAGCTTGAACTCGATCTTGGTACTCCAAGCTTGATCACACTCTTCTTCAGTGTAATTTCTCCAGAAGTGAGGTGGATCCAAGTGTCTACTTTGACCACTCCCCATCTTTGATTATCCTCCTTGTCTATGTAGATGATTGCCTCATCATCACTACCAATGCACATGATCTTGCTTGTTTCAAAACTCAACTTCAATTCCAATTTCGCATGATTTTCTACTTTTAAAATTAAGACATGTCCCACTTAGGTTTGGATAGGTTCGGTTCCTCCTTTTAAGGGGAATGGAGTCTTAGGCCCTTTTTCCACACTAGTTGCAAAGTATGGTTGTCATATACAATATACCATATCATTTGTGACTCCAAGGCTAAAAATGAGACACACAAATTTAAATTTACTTTTCCACTGCATGGTAGTCATAAAATATGACACCAAAATACTAGTAGAAACGTCTTATTTTTAATTATATATTCAAATAAGACTAGGTGTCTTATTTTATGGCGGAGGAAATCCCCTGGAATAAAAGAAAACTCCATTTGGTATCCAAATCTATTCCGAACCTAAATAAGACATGTCTTATTTTTATAGTGGAAATGTGATTTTCGTTTAAGACAATACGTGGCGAAACATCATTTGATAAAATATGTGACTTTTAGAGATAAGACTATCGTGAAAAAATGGCCTTATTTTATACCGGGGGATTCCCCCGGTATAAAATAAAGACAGTGTCACATATGTGAAAAATATCATTAAAATAAGACATGTCTTGTTTTTTTCGGGTTTTCCACTAGCATTTTGATGGTGTCTTATTTATGACATCTTATAGTGGAAAAACAACTTCAATTCTATGTGTCATATTTTTTTATTTAGAGTCGTTAACAGTGCCATATCTTCGTTATTATTCATTCCTTATGGCTTTTTTTTCCATCTTTTGTTTCTCACCATCGATTTGCAGATTATTCCGTATTTTATACCAGATCAAAGGCCATTAAATTTTCATCAAGAATTTGCGTGCCACTTCCAATGGTCCGAACCGACCAAAAAAAGGCGAGAAACTGAGCAAAAAAAGTATTCTACTCCAGCTTTCGGAGTCTACTCGATATCCGCCTTCAATCCTTGCCCCAAACACCCAGATATAGTTGCACGTCCCCAGACAGCCCATGTCTCGCCTCAGATGGCCCTACCTGTGTTCGATGATTTCTAATGCAGCGCCCGTAGATAGCGAGGAGCGCCCAAAGCATGGATTCTTAAGTCGTCACAGCGCAAATGGCAGCAACAAAGGGCGCAGCAAGAAGTCATAGCAGATCAGATGGTAGCAGATCAAAACGCCCATCGCCAGAAGCTCTGCTTCGACTATCTGTTTTCACGCCCACCTTCTCCAAGAACACAACCGGCCTGGAAATACACCCAAACTCCTTGCAAAAAGAAGGATTCACTTCTCCTCAGGCTTACCTCAGAAGGCCAAAATTAGAAAGCATCATGCTATCTTATCTATATAGCCTTCACAGCCACTGCAATGCTGGGCTGGAATTTGACCCCGCCCCGAAGGGTTTTCGAGGGAAAAACCTTAGCAGTAATAAGTATGCCGAACGCTGCATGCGGTTGTATAGGGACGGTTTCAATGCCGCCCCGTGGGACACAACCGAGTCCGTGCATCCATAACCTCCCCGGAGGTATGACCCAACAAAACCCATCGACGCCGTAGTCAATAAATCGATGCAACGGCTGGCCGTGCACTAGTAATCGAGCATATCGCCTCTGATATGAGCAAATGCCGGGCGGATCCGGAGGGCATGACATTCATCCTCAATAGCACCCCGGTGGCAACACGGCAAACCCTTTGCTCCCCCGTGCTTCCCGAGCCCAACGCCCCGTTTCAATGCGAGGCGATGTGCACCCGCGCGTAATGGAAGCTATAAGTCCGCGCTTCTTCATGGGCAACCGGGTGTACAAGGGCATGGTGTGGGCCTCGTGAGCCTAGGATTGACTTGCCGCTGATAGTGTGCCGCCTTAACATGCGCCGAGCATCCGTGATCCCGAGAGCTTATGGAAGGAAAGTAGCATCTAGGTACAACTTAAGTGCCTTTGCGATCTTTCTTTGTCCCGACTGACGACTGCTTGCCCGCACACACCCCAACATGAGAACCACCGAGCTTGCTTGTCTTTCCAGCCAGGATTTCAGCGTTGAGGACCCATCGCCGCGGGCCAAAGCAAGGTTGGGCAAGCATGTATCAGCCATAGCGACCACCTTCTGGAAGTAAACGATATGGCATTCCAATGCAGCCCATTGAAGGGGCAGAAAGCCTGTCTCCTGAAGTAGGATCTGGTATGGAACTGTGGACTTCACCCCAAGGGCCCGTGCCAAGAAGGCCTTCTCGCGACCTGCTCAAGATCATTCCGGTGCTAAGGGATATCACAGGACCCCACACTTCGCCCCATACAAAGGGCCGGCTCGACCAAGGCACGAAACAGTGTGTGATGGTGGCCCCTGTGCATACAACTCGCCTTGTGGTCATTGTGTTCGCATGGCATATAGTGCCTTCCAACCCGCCGTGACCCGCAACCTGATGGCAGCATCCCAATGGGTGGTAGTTGAGAACTCGATCCCCAAGTACTTATAGGTCGGAGCCACCTCTACCTCTTGTCCCTAGTAAGTGAATGAGGGAAGCCTTGGCTGTCGGGATGATGCTACCAACAGCACCCTAGTTTTGGCCAAGTTAACTCGCATGCCAGTGAATCGGCAAAAAGTATCAAGAGCATCCAGGTGATGTTGCATGTCCTCTGGAGTCTAGGCCAGGAGGTTGACATCGTCAGCATATATGAGTTGCCGGATTGTGTGATGCATGAGATGGGCACCCGCACCTCCATGCTCAGAGAGCCAATCTTCCAGTTGGTCAATGTATAGGCCAAAGAGTCTGTCCTGACGATGTGATACGGCCCGAGCACTGTGTCAAAAGCTTTTGCAAAATCCAAGAAACAACAGTACAGGTTTTGTCGGCGATTCCTGCTATCCTCAATCAATGTGCGCATAGTGAAGATATGATCAATGGTGGAGTGCCTGGGCCTGAAACCTGCCTGTGTAAGAGCTCGCACATCTCTTTCCTCCGCCCATATTATCAGCCGCTGCTCAAGAATGCCAGCCAATAGTTTTGCAAAGAGAGAGCTGACCATATTAGTACGGTAGTTGGCCAGGCATTGAGGGTCCCCTGCTTTGTATATGGGCACAACTCTGCTAGTGGTCCACTGCGGAGGGAAGCCTTCTCGCAATGCTTTATTGAACAATGCCGTGAGGATAGGCACTAGTGGAGGCCCAGCCCATTTCAGAAGTTCTGCCTGCATGCCATCCAAATCTACTGCCTTCCCATTAGCTAGACCTTGTAGGCCCATGATGACATCCCCCTCTGTGATGACCAAAGCCATGCCTATCTGTGGAGGGACTGGTGTCCGGCCCCCGAGCGGATCGTAAAGCTGTTGCAAGTACTGTACCCATTGCTCCGAGGTGATGTTCCCTGTGGGCTGTGCAGGCTTGCTCAAGACCCTTCTCCAGAATGTCCTGGGGTGCCGATCCAGTAGATCAAACATCTGTTGCTGATGCTCTGCGAGGTATCTAGCTTTCTTGTTCTTGAGAAAGGAGCGATATTGACTGACGGCCTGTGGGCGGGAGGTGGGATCAGTGACTTGCCGGAGTGCGCATTTGAGCTCCCGACACTCATCATCAAACCATCTGGTGCGGGGGAATGTGGTAGTGCCCGGGGTTCGCCGTGAGCGGCATCTCCCAAAGCACCTTTCAGCAGCTGTCAGAAGCAGGTGAGTCAGCTGAGCGGATTGCTCTTGAAGTGTTGGGAGTTGCAGCAGTCCTGCCAGATCATGCTCAAGCAGCTGGGCATAGGTCCCTGCACGGTCATAGTCCAGGCGCAGCTGGGGCACCCGGTGCGTTGAGGCAGTAGATGCACGGGTCATAGAGAAGGACAACTAGAAGACACTGCACATCATTTGAAAAACTAGGAATACCACAGGCTAATCTAATACTTCCCCTCTGCAAACCCAAACAGTTCAACCTTGACCCTCAACAATCCCATTGCGCCTCTCTCTAGGAGTACTTTGTTATTTTGCATGAACATCTGAGCATGGCCTCTATTTTCAAGCCAAAGCATCCTCTTCTATCACTGGCCACTGTGATGCAGACTAGGTCGGTGACCATAATGATAGAAAATCCATCTCTGGTTTTCTCTTCACATTTTCAGGCTGCGTGATCATTTGGAGTAGCACCAAGCAAAATGTGTTGCCCTTTCTACCACTGAAGTAGAATGCTCATGCTAGCAAGGAGGTCATTTGGTTCCAATGTCTTGCACAAGAGTTATGCACTTCATTATGATAATCAGAGCGCTATAGGAGTTGCCAAGAACCCTATTCAACATCGCCAAATGAAGCACTCGACATTCAGTACCACTTCATTCGATATCTTCTAGAAGCAGGCAAAATTATTCTCAAATATTGCACAACCGAAAACATGCCAGCCAATATCATATTTGGCTTGTCCAAAATTCAGTCAGTTCGTTCAATTCTTCAATTTCGTATGTCTCTGAGTGGGGGTCATATAGCCACACAACAGAGTGGAATTGTGATCTTGTTGTTGCTGAGTGTACAGCACCAACAAGAATATATCAGTAAGAATCTCGGCCACAAACTCCAGATTCCAGAGCCATTCCAATTAGTTAGCTAATTGCTGCTTTGTTATTATTAGATTCCTTATGAGCGTTATATAAACTCGTGGATCTTGAGGACACAATGAAGCTTTTATATGATCTCTTGATTCGTCTATTTCAGCTTTCCTACTATTTCTTGTTTCCTATTTGATCATCAATCAAGACTTTTCTCATTTTTCTAGTTTATTTTCATTCTTGATTTGCATCACGTTCTCTACTCTTAAATCAAGGGTTAAAGATTATCATGATCCCACCATTGGCCATCGTCGGATCAAGATCAGTTATAACCAGGAATGAATTGCAGAAATAGATTATCTTAATAACTTGCCAATTATAGTTGAGATCTAGAAGTCTCTTCAGCCTCTGATTTAAGAGAATTAATCCTCACCTGTTGCAGGTATGCAAAATAACTTACTTGGCTTCCCCGCCCTACATGTCATTATGTAGAACCCACTTGAGGGGAAGATCATTCCTTCTTCATCTTTGGGGACTCTTCTAGATCAAGTTTCCCAACTCCCTTCAATAAGATTTTCTGCTCCTCATCTCTTTGTATGTAATCTTTACGAGTGATCATATTTTTACTCGCAGAATCCTTATGGAAGCTAGCCGCAATGCACGACGTGACATGTATTGCTGTTTCGTGGATTTTAAGACGACATATGATACGGTCCCTCGGGACCTATTGTGGCAACGCTTGCAGGAGCTACATGTCCCACAGGATTTGCAGAATGCCATCTACCGGCTCTATGATGGAATATATGCCACTTTGCCTACGTCAGACCACCGGGTGAACAGCACCATAGGTGTTAAACAGGGATGCCTGTTATGTCCAACGCTTTTTGGACTCTATATTGACAAGTTGGAGACCTGGATGCAAGAACATGGAGGTGGTGGCCCGCAGTTGCCAGAGGCATATACAGTAAAACAGTTGCTCTATGCAGACGATCTAGGCTTATTATCCCATACAGCTAGGAGTATGCAGGAACATTTGGATGCTCTCAGTCAATTCTGTGACATAGCAGGAATGATAGTCAACCAGCAGAAAACCAAGCTGTTGCCAATCCCGTCAAGCAAAAAGATGATATCCCGGACTTCTATTACGTAAGACAAAGGATGGAAGTTGTAAGGACCTTTAAGTATCCGGGAATCGATTTTCTCGCTAACATACTATGGGATGACTGTGGTAGAAAGAAGGGTCGGGCCGCGGGATGGAAAGCCCCGTATGCAATGCGTAATAGCCGTTACGTAATAGATCTCTGCGATTGGGCGCATAAAGCACACCCGTTTCGAAAGCACTCGTGGGACCCAAAGATTGTTGTATGGGGTAGAGGTCCGGGGCCGATTGGTTAGCAAGGGCACTTGGGATAAGCTAGAGAGGGTACATAAGGCTTTCCCCGACATCTGACCTAAAGCGTCAAGGACACGGTGCCTTATCCGATTTTTGTTGTATGAGATCGGCTTTTGGCCCCGCAAAGATTCGCTATGCGCAGCACCTTGCGCGATTTCCATAAGGTTGATGAGAATGGATACACAACGCCTTCCTCCCTGGCTCGTTATTGGCACAAGGGCCACAACGCCCTGAAGAGAGTGTGGCAGGAGCATTGTAGGGGATGGTTCGCAAGATGGTCCATAGACTATCAACACATTATGGATATGTCGGATATCGTGGAGCAGGAGCTGCATTTGAATGAGCGCTTTGCTGCCTCTCTGTGGGATGCGCCCACTCTTGCAAAGCCCAAAACAGAGCACTACCACACGCAGGTCAATCCGTCGCTTGAACACGGCCCCCACCAGTATCTGAAGGCACACATCTCTACCAAGAAATGGAGAGCTATAGCTGCAATATGGACAGGGTCCCACCATTTCAGAATTGAGACAGGCCGTTGGGGTGCGGATGGAGGGCAGGGAATCCCCCGGCATGAGAGATTATGTCAGTGCTGTCATATGCAGATAGTAGAAGATGAACACCATGCTCTACAGGAATGCCCAACATATGCACACATCCGAGCAGCTCATGAATATCTCAGATGCTCTGAGATAGCAATTCATCAACTGCTGGCTTCGCTAATGGTGGCACGTCTCGCGTCCTACATTCTGCAAGTCTCCACTGTCAGGGTGTCCCTCATAGCACAGGGAATTTGAGCGCTCAGATAGGGCCTCTCAAGGGTTTTTCCTCCCACATGGGGGGTTTTTTCATCCCAGTGGTAGAGACACATTGTACAGGGTTTCTGTTGTTTTCTTTTGTGTTTGGAAATTTTCCACTACATTGTATCATTGTCTCATAGGCCAGTAGGTCTCCGTGGACGTTAAAATATACTTCCTTCCTTCCTTCCTTCCTCATCAATATTTAGGTTTACTTAATTAAACCACAAAGGAATTATTTGCTCTGATATGCTTGTTGGGGCACTTAAAACTTTTGCGACAAATGCTAGGCTAAAGTGCCCCTCTTTTAGCAAAAATTACTGCTAACAAGTTATTCTCATTTCTTAGTTCAATGATGCTCTGTTTCAAGAATGATTAGGTTAGGATTGATCTAAATCTTGTTTCTTATGGAAACCGACGGTGCAGTTTCAGACGAAGTGGACCTTTGATTCAACTTGGAATGATCTTTAAAAAACATTCTGGCTTGACAAGAAACGTCCTAGAAGGTTCTTTAATAGATCACAAGTACCATAGTTGACTCGAACAACTTCATTTATAGGAATCAGATTGCTGGCACATCTCTGGTCTTTGCTTTTTATTTTGCATTTCTATTTTTCCTTTGGTCATTTCTGGAGGCATGCTGAAACTTTTTAATGTCAGCCATTCTCCCTGTGTGAGCCAGTTTGAGAATAAATTTAAGCTCATACCATGAGAGGTATAGATTGCACCAGGTGGGGCTACAAGCAAATCCCATGGGTATGCCTTTGCATTGTCTCCAGACTTCGTTGCCCATTTGCAGAAAACAATGGCTTAAAAGCCATGCATTCATCTTTTTGAATTATGATCTGTTCAAAAAGTCCAGCATGTGTCATCTTTGCCCTTGAGCTGTTTACTGTCAAGATATATGTGATATCGAGACCACCATCTTGCTAGACGTGCTGAAGCAGTGACTCAGCACTCAGCACAGTGGTGCTGAGAAAGTGCTGAACTGAACTGAGTCAGCACCTTATCAGCACTGAGCACCGACCTAACTACGTAACGGCTGTTATTAGTGGGCGGTGGGTGAACGGTTAATACTATTCTTAGTATCACCGTTTTGTTTATATCATTGTACTTCATGTATCTCACATAGCATTGAATACAATTCCATTTTGCCTTTGTTTTGGGAGCTTGCGCTCTCGGATATTGGTGTGCATCCCCTTCTCTCCCTTTCTTGGTGCAACCTTGACATGGTATCAGAGCACTAGGTGTGCTGAGATTGATTCAAGATCAACACAGCAATGGAGAAGGATGCAAGCTACAACCAGATTACCTTCCCTGGCAGTCATGCGATTCAAATCTTTGACGGCACAGGTTTCCAGCAATGGAAAAGCGGAATGACCTTCATTCTCAAAGATGAAGGAGTTTGGGGAATTGTCAATGGCCAAGAACCTGCACCGGATGAGAATATTGCTGATTTGCATGTTTGGCAGCGCCGAGATGACAAGGCAACGGCATATATCGGGCTTTCCTTAGCTGACTCTATCCTTGATGAGTTCCAGCAAGAGAATAGCCACGATTTGTGGCATGCTCTCATTGAGAAGCATGACCAAAAGACCCATAAGATTGGGCACTTATATGCAGAGGTGATGGATATGTGCTGGGACGAGACTTTTGAAAGTCTTGACGAGTTCTCAGATCACATGAAGCACGCCTTCCAGCAGATTGGAGCTTTTGGAGAAGAGCATCAGATCTCACAATCGATGCAACTATTTTTCTTCCTCAGGTCATTACCTAATGCATTTGATTCTTTGTGCAACAGCTTCATGCAAGACAAAGATATGAGCTTCTATCAAGCAATCACTTCTATTAAGGAGGAGATCGTGATGAGGCAAGATGCAGGTAAAGATGGTCATGCCACTCTCTTTGCAGCAGGGCATTCAAAGACTCAATCTACCGTAAATGGGGATGAGCACGATGAGGAGGAGAAGCACATTGGCAGCAGATTATCTCTTCCTATTAAGCATGAAGTAGTGGATTTAGATCCTTCTACTTTCTGGATATCAGACGATGCAGTAGCACCCATTTATGCAAGGAGGCACTCAGGTTCTAACACCTGATCAACTGATTTTTCTGTTCGGATTACAGAAACTTCCAGCACTTACAGCACTTCCAACACTTCCAGCACCTGTTATGGCACTCAACTCTATTTTATTTCGAGATCAAGGAGGAGACCTCAATTCACTTGATTGTGAAGGAGTTGAATATGCATCATATATGATCATGATTCCAAAGCAAGGAGGAGCAGTTGACTCTTTACTTCTAGCAACACTTGATCAAGGTCAAGCGAAGGTCTATTTGAAGTACATGGGGACAGAGGCACTAAACTGACAGACAACGCTGTATTCTCATGGAGATATGTGGAGCAAATTAAAAGCAAGGTATATCAAGTATTTGTTGAGGGTACAACCAATAGATGTCCTTGTAGTAACCCTATTCTACAACAGTTTGTGGACCCTTCTATAGGGCATATAAGGTCTACGGACCTAAATATCATTCATAATACCAAATTGAGAAATGCCTTTGCCAAAGGCTTAAACCATATTCCAGATTGCCCTCTGAATGTCCAAGACTTCATGGAATGTTGCCAAATCCTCTGTAAAGATTTCCTTAAGGTACATCATTATGACCTTTTGGACCTCTCATATTCAGATATGGATAACTTGACTGAAATCATTCTTAGGGTACGTTCCCATGAGCGTAATCGGACTTCGAAATTCAAAGGTGTCAATTGCAGCTTTCAAAAATCCTCGACCATTTCTGAAAACTCGAAGTTAACTTTTTCAATAACTTTAGGAATAATTTGAAGTCAAGAGGCAGCATGGGGACGTTGCCTTAGGTTTTGCCACATGAACGTTGGAGCACATAAAAAATATGCATGCTAAAAGATTCATGTGGAAAGATGTTGAAGTTTGTAATAAATTTTTTTTTATATCAAGGATTGACAAAGCAGCAAATAATGCTTCTTTTATCTATCAAATTCACATTAGGAATATGGCCATCAAAAGGCTTAATAGCACGGACTTTGAAAAAATTCCATCCTCTCTACTAAATCAAATCCAGATGCATATCTGAAATTAAAGGCTTTGAATTTCACATAAGCAGGAATACCGATGGTTAACCAATGCACACAATTTCATTTTTATGGAATTATCCACGTGTGTCACTGCACTATTGATTATTGATGTATGGGCTAAGGTCTGTCACAGACAAACAGCTCAAATCAGGCTTTGGTGTAAATAGGTCAATGCATGTTGGATCATTAACTCAATATATGATGTCACATTGAATTTACCATACCAAATTCATGATGTCTTCTCAGCTGACATTATGACGTGTTATGAAAATATTCCTTTGGAAAGGGAGGTACATTATAAATGAAGTTGCGGACTTATCTAGGATCACATGAGAGACCCAAATCTTTCTTTTTATCTCATAGTTAAAGAAAAGAATGGAAACTACACTACCAAATGGTGTAAATGTCAAGGTTGCACCAAGAAAGGGAGAGAAGGGGATGCACACCAATATCCGAGAGCGCAAGCTCCCAAAACAAAGGCAAAATGGAATTGTATTCAATGCTATGTGAGATACATGAAGTACAATGATATAAACAAAACGGTGATACTAAGAATAGTATTAACCGTTCACCCACCGCCCACTAATAACAGCCGTTACGTAGTTAGGTCGGTGCTCAGTGCTGATAAGGTGCTGACTCAGTTCAGTTCAGCACTTTCTCAGCACCACTGTGCTGTGTGCTGAGTCACTGCTTCAGCACGTCTAGCAAGATGGTGGTCTCGATATCACATATATCTTGACACTCCTCCTTGATGAGAGATCGCCATCTCCATGCTCAACCTCCTCCTCCTGGAGATAAGATCTGAATCTTGCTCACTTAATCAGGTTCATTTGAAAAGTTCGCAAAACAAGTTTGCATGAAGAGATCAGCTCTATTCTCTCTGGTTTCTTCAAGTTGAACTTATCTAGTGCTCTGGACAAATATGTCATGTGCATGATTTTGGAATGATCCTTGGGCCTAACAGTGCTAAGGTGTTTCCTTCTGTTGCAACCTTGGATAATATTCCTCGTTATGGAGGTGGGCTCCTACATGCACATATAGAAGAATAGATCAGAAGAGTAGATTTAATAACATATACGGTTTTAAGAGTTTAAACAAATAATATTATTTACAAAAATCAAGGTTTTATAATAAAGTTTCATTTTAATAATAGAGGGTGTCAACCCATCTATAAGAGTTTAGAAAGCACCAAAAAGGTATTGTTTTATATTGCTTGGTAAATGTTTTTGATAGCATAAACCACATGCCCAAGTAAAACATGATTTTTAGAATCTTGGGCAGGGTCAAAAAGTGTAGATAGCAATAGAAATATTCAGATATGAGCAAAGGATTAAGTTTCCTTGCTTTCTTCCACATAGGAGAGTTGCATCTGAGTACATTCATCCAGGGAAATTGTCTTATTTCCACCTTTTGTCGCAGAAAGTTCGTCGCTGCTGTAATTGCCATGAATGTTGCCTTGAATAGTGTTCGAATCATTCTTTTGCCCGATGCCATTGTCTTTTTTTCATTGGAGTGCTGAGTTTAGGGTCATGTGTAACCCTTGGAGGCATCTTAGGTAAAAAAAATCTGCATTTTCCCATTGTTGGAGGAAGATAAAGGCTTACTGGGAATTGAGAAAGAAGGTCGATTATTTACTGGATTCTTCTTCAAGAATTCAATAGACCTGATAGATTTTTTAGCTATTTCAGCAAGTTTACTTTTTCCATATAAAGCTTTGAGATTAACCTGAGGTGAAATGGAAAAGGTAGAAGCCATTTCAAGAAAAAACCCTTCTGACCTCAAGGTAAGATATGTATGCAAGAATAGCTGGCTTCATAACCTTGTTCAAAATTTTCGTTATGGTGACCATCTTCATCTGGGAGTTGTGTCTGGGAAAACTGACTCCATGTTATGCAATAAAAACCAGATTCCCTGGTCAAACCAGATAATGCCACTGGGGCATTCAGACTTGCCATTCTTTTTTCGTTTGTCACATTTGCATTTAAAGTAGGGGCAATGAGATCTCCACACCCTCTTGAGGAAGAATTCTCCCCTTTTTTCTCTAGGATAAGCCATGTGCCCTTTCTGGCTAACAAACAGCCCTGTATGCTTGGTGCAGTTCTGTTCAAAGAAAGTAATATCAAAGTTAACATCAAGTTTTTCCATGATAAAATATTTTTCCAGTTTGGCAGCCTTGAACTTTGCAGTTATAATTTCTTCATCAGTTACTCCTGCAAGGGCAGTCCACGTATCAACATCTATTGGGCAAGGGCTCCAAAGTTTTGACTTTTCCATATAGCATAGAAGCAGCCAGCAGAAAAACTTTCAACAACAGATTCAGTGATAATGGAGAAACAAGCAGAATTTGCTAAAGTCAGATAGGGGACTTTATCATCAGAGTCTTCAGCATATTTGAAAATATATGCATCTTCTTTTATATCTGTATTGCAGTTGCTAAGGCTAAGAAAATCCTCTTGGGATAGATCATTATCAGAAAAAAGGCAGTTTGGCAAATCTGCTTGAGCAGGGGATACATCAGTTTCAAAAATGAGGGGTGTAATCTCGTTGGCTTTTTCGAGTGACATAAGACCAATCATAAAAGCCCTATCAGCTTTATCCTCAGCACATGTTCTGTTGAAGAGAATTGTGGGCATCTCATTATAGATTGAGACCAACAGATCCCTACATTTAGAATATTCAAAATTTATCTTTTTTCATTGAGCAGAATGCTTTGAACCACCTGTTGAAACCTAGGCAGGTCACAGGTGACTATTTCTTCTCATTAAGATGTGCCTCTTGAAAAGTGATATATTTGTGAATGCTCTTGGATTTGATGCAGGCTAAAATTGTTTGAACAGAAGTTAGGGGTTTCAACCCCACACTCATTGTAATGCAGTAATGTCAATTCTTTAATCCATTGTTTGTTGGTTTCCTCATCCGTAGAGACTTTGTTTTCCTATAAAGATCAAAGATAAACAAGCTAGAAGTAAACACCAAATCAAAGTCCTAGGTTAAACCAAGGAACTGAAAGCAAGTAAAAAAACTTTGTCAAGACAAGTCAAGACATTTAAAACCAAAACTCATTTGAGAATTTAGTCTTCAATTAGCAGTCTTAGAATATACCGATGTAAGCAATTCTAAGCATTGATTTGGTGCCATAGAGTATTAAAAAACAGAAGCAAAACTACTTGATATTAGAAATGGCAAACTTAGTTTTACATTAAGATCATAAAATTGATCTTACAGGTGAGAGCTTATGTACATAAGCAAATTCTAAACATAGTTTAAGAATGATAGAATATGAAATACGGGGGCTCAAACCTCTATCAAAACAACTCAATGTCCTACTAAGACTACTTTAACCAATATACTCAGTGAGCTAATGTGATTCTTTTTTTGATAACAACCCATTTAATTGTTCTAGGAATATTAGTCTATGGTTTCAACTATTGTTATTTTTACATCCATATTAAATCCCTCTGGAACCCCCTGTTATTTTTCTACGATTCTAAATGAGATGCACACTGGACTATCACAATCGTCGGATTCGTCGATCCTACGATCCAGATCGTTTGTTGGAATCTCTGGGCACCTCTCGTTTTGCTTGGCGTTTATGATTAGAGGCCCTATGATTTTGAAATATGAAATACGATTTTGCCTAAGGTTTTGAGGGAATATCGAACCTCTATACGGCTTTGCCTAAAATTTTAAAATATGAAATATGGGGGCTTGAACCTCTACCAGAATAACTCAATCTCCTACTAAGATTACTTTAACCAATATACCCAATGAGATAATGTGATTATTTTTTATCTTGAATCTATTTTTTTTTTCTTATAACAACCCATTCAATTGTTTTAGATTTCAGGAATTGTTATTTTTACATCCATATCAAATTCCCCAGGAACCCCCTGTTATTTTGTTACATATTCTAAATGAGATGCACCTGGACTATCACAGTCGTCAGATTTGTCGATCCTACGACCCAGATCGTATGTTGGGGCCTCTGTGCACCTCTCGTTTCGCTTATAATCATTTATGATTGAAGGCACCTATGATTTTGTAATATGAAATACGATTTTGCCTAAGGTTTTGAGGGAATATCGAACCTCTATACGACTTTGCCTAAGATTTTAGAATATAAAATAGGGGAGCTCGAACCTCTATCGAAATAACTCAATGTTCTACTAATACTACTTTAATCAATATACCCAGTGAGCTAATATGGTTATTTTTTTTTATCTTGAATCTATATTTTTTTTTATAACAGCTAGATCGTAGATAGGGACAGTGGGAATCTCGTTAATCCATTCATGTGCGTCACTAATTAGATGACGAGGCCTCTATACGGCTTTGCCTAAGATTTTAGAATATGAAATAAGGGAGCTCGAACCTCTACGAAAATAACTCAATGTCCTACCAAGACTACTTTAACCAATATACCCAGTGAGCTAATGTGATTATTTTTTATTTTGAATATATATATATTTTTTATAACAACCCATTCAATTGTTTTAGGAATATCAATCTTTTTAATTTGGGATTATCCGATATGGGCAAAAAAAAAATTGGAATTTTTTTAAGATTGATTTTCTAAGGTTTTCAAAGTTTTAGCCGTCGAAAAAGTTTCTGACACTCTAAAAATCGTGAAATTTTGCAGATAAAAATGCCTAAAATGGGCAGGAGAGGTGGTGCCAGATTCGGCATGCATGCTACGATTGCTCAAGAGCTCGGCATCTTATGAATCGGGCAAATGAATGTCTTCTCTGCGGCATGTCTGCGATTGTTGCTTAGATCATCAAGGTTTCCATGGTATTCCGACCAAGTAGTGGCATCTGCATGCACTGCAGAAGACGATTCATGCACTGCATAAACGAGTTAGGGCTTAAGGCTGAACTGTGAGGAAGGAAGACATTTATATTCAAAGTTATTATCATGACCAAGTCCGAAATTATGGAAATCCATCGAAATCCTTGGCAGGTTTGTTTGTATATACCTGTTTGTAGTTTCATAGTTTAGATTTTAAGTTTCATAGATTATTTTGATCTTATCTCCTATTGTTTTGTATATGTAAATGCCTGTAATAGACCTGTATGATTGCACATCATCTTTTGTTGAAGCAGGAAAGCCAAATCATGAACATGTTTGTTCTATTTGAATCAAGTTTTCTATGGCTGTCTCATTTTATTTTGACCATTTAACATTCATGGGGCATTCATAAATCGCCATATCTGAAACCATATAGCTTACAGCTTTTTAATCCTCATTGGATGTTTGAGCAAGATGTTGGACCTATTTGTATGTGCAGATGCCTATTTTGGATCCTTATGGTTGTTGCAACATGTTGTATTCAGGCAGGATAATCAAATCACAAGGCACAGGTATACTTTCATTTGCAGATCTTCAGTATTGATAGCATGATAATACATAGACTTAAGAGTTTTATTTCGTATGTTTTCTCTGACAAGTCTTAGATGTGGCAATTGCAAACTGTTAATGCCTCATTTCCTGATATATTACATGATATAGCAGCATAGTTAATATATCAAACGTTTACATGACATAGCACCACAGGCATACATGAACAACAGTTTTAGCAGAATGTGGTTTCACTCTTTTTTGGAGCAGTAGTAACATTATTATTGTCAAGATACAGGTCTGAAGCAAATTGCCAAGCTTTCTTCTAAACAATCTAGAATGACGTGCCCATGCATAGTTAAAAGCTCAGAGATGAATCAATAGAAGAAGCTTGAAGTAATGATTATGCATGTATTTGAACAGGTTGGCCAACTTTCCATAGTTATTGATCATTGCTTTGTTGAAAGGTTACACATTGTCTACCTACAAGCTGCACGTATATGACCATTTTGAGCACATGTATTGATTTAATGCAAATTTATGCCACATCAATGATTTTAGTTTTCTCATTTTATTAACATGTACTCTTTGTCTTATATCAGCTTTTCTGCCCTTTTTTTTTTTTTTTTAGAGAACGAAGTTTTTTTATATTTATCAGAATAATATGTAGCATTATAACAGGGTTTTTTTTTTCTAGTTTTGTACGTTTTTTCCTATGGTTTTACTATGATTTGAAGGGCGTATTCCATGAGGTCTACTAATCAGTACAAATAGAGTGCGCACCATATTTTCTTTGGCTTCCTCTTTTTTTTCATCAGTTTTCTAATGGTCTAGTTAGGATCCCATGCAAACATCGGCCCGTTCTGTTTTAGGGCAACAAAAAGGGCTGCCGAATTCATCTGTCTCTCTGTTGGGGTCGTTGGCACGATCGGCTGTTGGATGGTTGGAACTGAGGCGGTCTAGTATTGAGATCATTGGAATTGAAGGCGGTCTAGTATGGTAGTAAGCAGATTATTTATGCTTTATCTCTGTTCATTGCTTTATTACTGGCATCCGCAGTGATTTTGATTGTGTTGCAGTTTGCAGACGCATATAAGACTCATAGGGTTTCAAACCTGGTGTTCTATCTTCATACCAAAGTATCAGCCCGCCTTGAGACCTCTCGGTGGTGGCAGTCTGCACGAGGGACTTTGCTACGAGCACCAAGTGGGGAAATGTTGCAGTCGGTGACATTCTGCTTGAGGCGTTTGTTGCAACAGGAGTTTCTTCTGCAATCTTTGGTGGGCAAAAAATTGTTGATCCAGAAGGCCAGATACAGAATTCAGTTGGACTTAGGTTTTGGCTTTACTGGAGGGTTTTAAAAAAATTTTGGATTTTAGGGAGCCCGGAATAATTGTGGGATCTTTGGAAGTCTCTAGTAAAGTGGGTCGAAGCACCACCTCACTTTGTCCAAGTAACAATGTATCTGAGGGAAAGTGGCGAGCATGGCATTCAACACGAAAGAATTGAATCGGCATTTAATAAGCTTCTTGTAGTAGCACATGCAAGTATACATCCATGAGACTTCACATGCAAGTTGTGTCGTGTTGAGAGCATTGAGAGTGGGAAGGATCGTCGATGGCCAGTTGCTATCTTGGAAGTCATACATGCGGCTTCTCCAAAGGGCTATGCTTCAAATGCCCTTTTTGTTTCACTAACTCCAAAGATCGGATGTTGCCGCTGAAATTTCGAAGATGAAGGGCAAAAGGCAAAATTTGAAAAGATTGGGTTCCCCTATCGTATTTTATATCTTGTTGTTGCGTGAGGAAAGCGGGAGGTTGATTTATATGCCTACATCTTTGGTGCGGACTTAATCTCTTTCCTCTATCTTTGCATTATTCTACCGATCGCTATAAAGAGCAGCCCGAGTTTCTAGAGGTTTATCGGCTTGAAGATCAATTTCCAAAGGAGTTTGTCTTTGTCCTTATGGTAGGTTTAACCATGTATTATCTTGAAATCGTATCTTTCTTCAAAATGTAGTCTCGCTATTAGGTCATCATTAACTCTTGTCTTGACATTAGGCTTTTGATTTGTTTGTTTGGTCGCAGACTCTTTTTTTTTTAATTGTCGTCTATCGTGGTACTTTACGTCAAATCATGTGCAACCGGCAAGGTTCTTTATTATTTTCTCGAACTTTGGACTCTTTACGGTCTATATAACAAATTTTGTCGGGGAATGGAGCTGAAACATCAAACTGGTGGAATGTTCTTTCGGCCTACTACCGATTCGTGTTTTCTTCCTCTTGAAAGCTCTCTCTTTATCACTACAAGCTTTGCGGCTCAAGTTTGGTTTGCCTCATAAGAACACTTTGTATGGTCGGGTTTCTTACAAGGAGTGTGAGCAACTTTAGTTGGCTTGGTTTTGAGATATATCTGAGCATTGCCATTCCTATTTGAGCCGGTGTGTGCTTGATTGGTCTTGTACTACTACGTCCCTCACTATGTATACGATTGGTTGAAGGTAAAACAACGGCAAATACTATGGCATTTTCTGTTAATCATTTTTTTGTTTATTAAAAGTTTGTTGCTACTGCATAGTTGGAAGACATTTACGCAAGTCTGTTCTTGGTACAATGCGACAACAAGCTGGCCCGAGATAGACATCAGTTAGGTCAAAAGCAGAGTGTCTGGATCAAATTTTAGAAGGCTGGCTTCTACAAGCTAACTGCTGCTGTTGCTACATATTTATGTCAGGAAGAGACTGAAGCATTTCTTGTGGGAAGTACAAGCTTATGTGCAAAGCAAAGCCATGAAGATGCTTTGTTTTCCAAGCGGTATCTTTAGTACATATTGTCTTGGGTAACCAATTGTATCCAGTATATGGAATATGTATTTGAAGAAGGTAGGTATCAGTTATTGTGATTTGACTTCCCGGGTGGTTCATTTTATAGGCAAAAACTTTACAGAAATAGAAATTTTCATGATGGTCGTCTTGTCATTGTTAGCATCTTTCTAAATTCTTAGTTTTGTTGCTGCACTTGTTCTTTTCAGATTTGGTCTTGAACTAATGTTTTCTATTCTTCAAATGTGTTACCATTTGTCTATTATCTATCATGATATTTTGTCACACTTAATATTAGGACTTCAAATGTAATGGCTTGTTGTTAGCTCTACTACTATTTTCTATTATGATTCATATGCACTAAGGAATCTCCATGCACAGATATTATATGCACAATATTACATGCACTAAGGAAACTCCATGCACAATATTACATGCACCCTACACCATCCTTAAGGCCAGAAGGCCAAAATTTTTTAGTTAACACAAACCATTAACACACAACTATCATTAATATTATCTACACAAACCATTGCATTTGACACATTTAAATTAAAATCCCCCTTAAACCCCCTTTGGTTTGGGTGCATATTCACACGGGGGGTTACGTAGGGCAGCGAGAGCCCCAAAAAATTTACAATACATGTACAAAATTAACACCATTAAGTACAATCTCTCAAACCTTATAGTATTTTGCAAACCTTAATGTACAGTATACAAAAACTTGTACATGTATACCCCACAAACGAGGATCGCTACGTACGGTCCAGATCTTGGAATAAAGGGCAAATATGCCCAACATCTTCATCCTTTATGCGTAGAAACTTATTCTCTGCTCTGTAAGCTAATATACATGAAGCGCATGGTAATCTCCCATATGATAACCAGAATAGACAAGAAGATACTAGGAAGAATAGCTCCCGAAGCTTTCTTTTACATATAAAAGAACCAAAGCGGATAATCCAGAAATACTGAACATAGAAGGAAGTACCATAATAAGAGACCAGCTTAGTTGCTGCATTGTTGGGATGCAAAACAGTCCGCCTAAGTAGGCTAGAAACAAGTGCCCAGCCGCCAAGACTCCTCCAAAAGTCTGGTTCATGATATATAAGCTTCTTCCTGCTCACATGATATCCCTAGCTCGGCCCCTAAATTGATCCCATTTCTTGCACTTCGAATCCATTCAAATAATTCCCAAATTCCACAAAGACCTCATAATAAAAGACAGATTCTGATCAAATCTTGAATATCCTGAATCTTTCTTGCTAGTAAGAAAGAATGAGAGAAGGAATAACGAAAGTAGCCAGCATTTTTTCGAGTTTTGTATAAAAGCACAGACTGCAAATTTTACCAGGCCAAGAAACGTCTTTGTTCAAGATCTCACAAAAAATTCATTCCACCTTATAAGCATCAGCGTTGTTTCAGTGTAATCTTTGCAGGAAAGATTATAATGCTAAGAGCATTAGAACGAATTACCACGTTAGTGGTTTACCTGAGACCAAGAAACCGCCCAGAAGATGCTTCCAAAGCTGCAAATTTTCCAGGCTATGGTGAAAGATCCAAACCCGAAAAGCTACCTGTCGTGATCCCTGCTAGCCGCTAACTTGATCCTAAACAGATTGAAGGTACTGCAGCAGTGCCAGAAAGGCAAGAAAAGGGGCGGCCTCTCCCTGCCGCCGCCGCCCTAGCCGCTGACGCCAAGAACCATCCGTCCATCTAAGATCTTAGATAGAAATGTGCAGTGAACAATCTTTTTGCTTTTCTGCATTTTGTTGAGAATCTATTCAAATTGTATCACAAATACCTTTTGTTTCTGTTACTTGACTTGCAGGTTGTATGCATAAGGAGCATTTGCCTTGATGAGCTAATTTTGTAAGTTCTCAATGCCATTAAAGATGGGGCTGCAAATTCATGTGAGTTTCCAAGAGATTTATATCAATGCTAGCTTTGACAAAGTCAAATGTTTAAGAAGTGCTCTTCTTTAGCATATCCATCTTACTTTCCTTTTGAATTTTCATTCACTCTCCCAAGGCCTCATGAAGGGCGCTATTTAGTGAATACTCAAGATTTGGATATACGTTCAGTCTCTGATGCTAAGGGTAAGCCTCTTGAGGCAGATCGCATAAAAAGGAAATTTGTAATGTAAATTTGCATGCCAACGAGAAATTTTTAGTCAGTTAGGACCTCCCCTAATGCATCAGCCTTACAATGGTTGGATCTAGCACAAATTGCAGATGCCAAAATGCCTTATGTATTCACACACCAGGATCCATTTTACCCTGTCAAGGCACCCATGCTGCTAGGATTAGGTATTTGGCTGAAGTTGGTGTGCCCAACGAAATGAGGGTAGTAATGTCTGCAGCATATGTGGGGAGAAGTGAACAAGGCAGCAGGACAGTGGATATTTTTGTAATAGAGCAGCTTATTTTCTTTTACTTTTTTGCCGTAGCATCCAGAGACATAGTCTACAAAGATCTGAGCTGACAATCTAGGCTTACGGAGCCATCTGTGATGGAAGATAAACCAAGTAGTTTAAATTCACTATATTTATAGTTCAATTTGGAGAAAATAGGATATCAATAGAGTTTTGATTATCTTAGTCTGCTATAGGCTGTCTTACTGAGGGCTTACTGAATTATCAAATAACAAGATGTATGTGAACAGAGAAAGGACGTCTAGGTTCCTCGCATCCTTTACTGATCAGGTTTGTGATTAGCATGCTATTAAAATAGAATCAAATTAACTTTAGGTTTATTACCATGCTTTTGCATCTACCTAGAACCAACCAGTTTTTATTTTTTTTATTTTTTTTTTGAAGAAACGGCAGTTTTTGTATTCATATGATATAGCTTTACAGCACAAAAAAAACCCTGAAGATTCAGGGAAAAAAATAAGAAACTGTTCTCAGAATATACAGTAAATGAAAAAAGTAGAGTACTCATCATGGAGTTGTTCAACATCTTCTTTGGGTCAACTTACTATAGGGAACAACCTTCTTCTGCTGAACCAAATACTATAGGACCTTCTCCATAAATTTCCACCACTAATCCACTTACTTGCTCAACTGCAACAGCTTCTATTACCCTTACTGGCCAGATTTGGATTAAGCGCAAGTAATAATTCCCAGTATCCTTTGCAGACTAGTAGGATAAATTGAACCAAAACCTGAATAGAAAAGAAGGACATATAGCCAAGTAGTTGCCCAAACCTTATGCCTGAAGAGAACGCATTCCCATTGTAGAGGTAGCAGAGCTCCTAGCTCCCCATGCTTCTGAATCCATTAAAATCCAACTAGACCACCAACCCAGCCCTAGAAGATGATCCAAAAGATTCTTATTGCAAAGCATGGGTATTAGGGACAAGGATAGGTTTAGAAATTGTACTTCCATTATCTACTAAAGCTACTTATCAGTCTTCTGTATTGCAGTTCAAAATAGGAATTACATGCCCATATGCTGCTGTGCTTCAGCCTAATAATAATGGGAATATATCTGACCAGTCCGTATTCTGAGACAACTCACAGAATGGATGCCCATTAACAGCATTGCCTAAGACTCTTCAAAAAAAGTTACTTGTGCTGGGAAATAGACAGAAGCGCATTTTGGAGCGCCTTAATAATCTAGAGTCACAGCTGAGAAGTCCTTTACAAATTTCTATTGATGAAGGCACACCGAACAAAGGTTTTCTAGGTTGCGAAAATTTTGTCCTTGTTATTTCTCTTGCATAGCTCTACTTTTGAAAAGAGCAATTGTTGTTTCTGTTTATATGTAATGTGCTGGATAAGCTGCAAGAGTTTGAATGGTGAAAACCATCTCAATCTGAGAAATCTATACAGTGTACAATGATGCAGGGCTTGCATTCTCCAATATGATTCTCTCTAGTGGATCCATAGAATGGTTACACCATTGGGGATACACCAGATGCACAATATCTTCACCAGTTGGTACTATCAGACAATCTTCCTTGTTGATATTTGGAGGATATGGTGGCGTTGGAAGACATGCACGATTATCTGATACCTTACTACTTGACCAATTCAATGGGACTATCAAACATTTGGATACTATTGAGCCACCTTCTCCAAGGATGGGACATAGGGCTTTTGTCTTAGGTGATAAGATGTGGGTGATAGGTGGGAGGGAGGATCCAAGCACCCCTCTCCAAGAAGTTATGGTCCTTGACATAGATACGTTGCAATGGAATAATGTGAAAACCACTGGGGCAAAATTTCTACCTAGGTACAATCTCATGATGTTGCAAACACCCTTTCTAGAGCTTTGGATGCTTCAGAGATTATTGTTTTGCTTTTCCTTTGGATCTTATGATATCAGCATCTCTTTTATAGGCATCGCCATGCAAGTGCATCGCTTGGTTCAAGAATCTACATTCAGGGGGTTTAGGATATCTGTAGCTTATGGTGACCTGCTAATGTTGGATACCCACTTGAGACATTGGTCATTACTTGAATGTAGAGGCGACATACCATCTCCACGGTATTCACATTCATTAATTGCAATTGGTAACAAACTTTACATGTTTGGTGGATTTGATGGCGCCAGTATCTTTGGTGATATTTATATGTTTGACATCTCCACATGTACATTGACGAAGGAGACCACAATTGGTGGCAAATTCTAAAATATTTATTATAACTTGAGTATGTGGTGCAGCACCATAGTTTTTTTTCAATGCGTTTATCTTGTTTTCTTTGTCTGATTTTGTTAGGGCCCGAAGGGCCCAATTTTTTTTTTGTTAACTACCAACATATAACTAACAGTAACATTATTAATACAAACCATTGCATCCAACACATTTAAATGAAAATCCCCCTGAAACCCCCTTTGGTTTGAGTGCATATTCACACGGGGGGTTACTCCGGGCAACGAGAGCTGTCGGATGGGCATATTTGCCCTTTATTCCAAGATCTGGACCGTACATAGCGATCCTCGTTTGTGGGGTATGCCTGTACAAGTTTATGTATACTGTATATTGAGGTTTGCAAAATACTATAAGATTTGAGGGAATGTAGCAAACTTGGAGTCATTTTGGCCAAGACACAATTACATCCTAGATAATGTGCATAACACAATTATACAAATGTGTCACTTCAAATGATGCACTCTTCCTATCAAAAATGTAATTAGAAAAGTTGCTTTGATATGGAACTCCGTCTCATCTAAAAAGGAACCTGTCAAAGTGCAAAAGTTTAGATGGTAAGAGCATCTATCTTATTCAAAATTCCAAAAAAAAAAAAAAATGAGTGCCACTGTAGCTAATAGATAATGGGAACATTCAGACCGTTCCACTCATAGCATTGCAGATTTGAAGTGGCATCTAACAAAAGGAAGGAGCATATATATAGGCGCACAGACAATGGTAAATATTTTCCTTCACTTTCATAACATGAGCGTCAAGATCGCCAGAGTATAAAAAGCCCGTGCATGTCTGGCACTTCAAAAATATAGGATTCAAACATAGTGAACAAAATTGGCAATTGGCACTTTGGAGACATATGACTCAAACCTAGTGAAACTCAAACCTAGTGAACAAAATTAGACGGCTACAACAAACTGGAATAGTTGGGAGGACCAATCAGTTTGTAAATAAGGCTCTTGCCCTGCTGCAATATTAAAATCCTACTTATTATTGCAATCCATATATGATAACATTTCATATTGCCACGTTGACAAATGGGCATGACAAATGACCTATCAACAAAAGTGTTATCATTGAATACCGGATGAAATTACAATTGTGCAGCAAAAGCAGGCCCAAACGGAGGCTCAAAATTTGCAAGAATAGAATAGAATAGAAATTTAATCATTGTCTAGGCCCAAAAGGAGGCTCAAAATTTGCAAGAAAATTTAATCATTGTTTGCAAAGATAATACTCCTATTCAATAGCTATTGCCCCAATTTAAAAAACTCACCTGATAAGTGTAGAGAAGCTGAGATATATAGAGTCATTTGCATTATAATTTTTTTGTTCCTTCATCAAATAGACTACATGCAAATGAGTTTTACAAAGTCATTCTATAATAGCTTTGTGTTTCGTTAATGTTCAATCTTTAGTTCAACGTCGTACAATACGTCTTCAATCAAACGTTCATGGTTAAGAACTCATGAAGTCATTGAGATGGTGGTCATAACCTCTTCCTTAACAAATATGCAATATGCTAAACTCAGTGAATTTATTGAAAGAGACAAAATACATGACATGGCAGAATATGTTATTGCCGAGATAGAAGAGATGTGAAGAAGGAAACATCGAGAGGCAGCAAATGCACCTCTAAATTACTGGCCAGATAATGTAGAAGTTCGTTAAAACATTGCAAATTGATATGCTCCTAACGACAAATAATATCATTTATAAAGAAACACATACCACTGTAAATAGTGTTATTGCAAAGTAGAGGAGTCGTGTTATCATAGAAACTCCTTCGAGAAACATTCTTTTTAAATTATCGTCCACCTACTAAAAGTCCTTAAACTGGAAACCAAAAAAAGAAGGGTAAATGGATAGCACATACTCAAATCCAAAATGGGATGGAATTGAAGAAACCCCCAAAATATTTGACCAACGCCCATCCAACAGAAATATGACAGGACATTAAAACAGGGCCACAAACCATGCCCAAACGAAATCCCAAAATTCAAATAGAAACCATGTGTTATCTTCCATGTAGAATACCATAAATGGAGTTTGTGCTTATCTTTCACCATCCATAGAGCATACCTGGCATGTGCCCGATTGTTGCTGGATCTCCCAAACTACAATATGGAGTAAAAACATTGCCTCTAATTTTTCCAATTATTACAATATTACACAAAACATGGGCATTTGAACCAGAGCTGTATGCCTATATTTCAAAGTGAAGTCAATCAAAATGTAAAAGATTCTCGATCTACTTCTTCTGTAATTGTGTTCCAATATTACACAAAACATGGGCATTTGAACCAGAGCGGCCATAGATTGCACATGCCTATAGTTCAAAGTGAAGTCACCAAGATGTAAAGCATGCTCAGTCTGCTGATTTATTTCATCCTTCTATATTTGTGGCCTTTTTATAGCTTTCATCCTTTACTAGCTGTGGTCTTCTTTGTAGCTTTCATAGCTAGTGCTCTATTGTTAAGAGTAACAACAATCTGTGTCCCGACATAATTATCTGGCCATGTGTAGAATTGCATGTTGAATCTTCTATGAAGTTTGTGGCACCAGGATGTACAAACAATTCCAAAACCACATATTCTCATGAATATTGGTATTTTAAATTTCAGCTCTATCCCCATTTTTTGTGCATACATTGGATATATCTACAAGTAGTCAGGTTTATGTTAAATGCAGTCTAACATGATTTATACTCTTTGACAATAAAGTGATGGGGCTCTCCCAAACTATAAACCTGACTACTTGTAGATATATCCAATGTATGCACAAAAAATTAATGCCCTATGGAATTCAAAGAACTGTTTACAAAAAATTAATGCCCTATGGAATTCAAAGAACTGAACCAAACATCAGG
Organism: Isoetes taiwanensis; assembly: GCA_021234155.1. Classification (NCBI taxonomy): domain Eukaryota; kingdom Viridiplantae; phylum Streptophyta; class Lycopodiopsida; order Isoetales; family Isoetaceae; genus Isoetes; species Isoetes taiwanensis. The sequence continues at coordinate 20,660,521 of JAJEKV010000020.1, read as the reverse complement.
ATCATATGAATATTCTTCTGCGAACCTGTACTGGGCAAACTTTTGATGGTTAAGCTCTTTCTGAAGGATCTTTTGAAGGCCAATACAACCACAAACCTTGCAAACCCTTGCCAGCTCTTGCATATCCTCTACTGCCACATCCAATCTATCTGTATAGAAGAAGTTAACAAGGCTAAAGAAAGCAGAGAAGGTTAGCTTCTTATTAGCGAATCTAATCTCTTTCCTTGATTTCCATTCTTTTCCAAATTTGCTTTTGAAGAAAGGAGATCTTGCTGCCAGAAGCCATCGGTGTGCAGAAAACGGCTTTCCCTCCAAGTAAAATCTTATATCATAACCTACAGATTCCGCGCCATAAGACTCCTTGCCAGACTCTATCATACTGCCCTCAAAGTATTGCAAATTCTGACCAGAGCTTATGAACAAATCCCTCAAAGAGCTAGACAGAGGATCAAAAGGAGGAGGCCGAGCTTCAAAGGACTTAAGCAGCCTTCTGACTCTGAGGTTAAGGGCAGCATAATGGCATCTATCTCCATCAAACGTATGCTCAATACAAATTGCACAACACAACCCTAAAGTACAGGTTCTCGAGCCCTTCGTGCCATTGTTTTATTTTTTATTTTTATTTATTTGTGGAGGGTATGGGGGTAAACCATTGGTGATATGGAATTTAGACAATAAAATGTGGAGTGCACTCTAGATATACTGATTAATATGCCTCATGCAATACGCCCATGAAATCATATGAAAACCATGCCAAAAAACGTATAAAATCACAAAAAAAACCCCTGTTATAATGCTAGATATTGTCACTTAGTTTTAGAGCAAAATGTTCATATTTGCATTAGTCTTCCCTATACATATGGGAATACTTTCCAATTTTAAACTCAAGGTCATGTAGAAGTGATGTTCATATTTGCATTAGTCTTCCCTATACATATGGGAATACTTTCCAATTTTAAACTCAAGGTCATGTAGAAGTATGTGGACTTGGGCTTGGGATAAACTACTCCATCCTAAGGTGGCGGTGCTTTGGTGGCAGATTCTTCACAGATGCCCTCGTGTGAACGTGCTTGTCCACAGATTTGATCCTCGAGTGTCAGCACTCTGCCCACTGTGCAAGCAAAGGGACGAGACCACTGAGCATTGTTTCTTTTTATGTGTTCATCTCCAGCCTGTTTGGTCTTGGCTGCTTTCTCTTTTTCATGTGACATTGACAAGTCAGCAAGTGCTTCTGGCTATTTATCCGGATGCTTGGAATAAGTTGCGGAGCCAATCATTTCATTTAGCATCAGGATGGTTGTTGTGGTCCATCTGGAAGCGCAGAAGACTGTGTATCTTTCAGGGTTTGGATATTCCTCCTGCAGTTGTCCTCCAGGACGCACAAGCTAGAATCGCTAAGGCATACCATTGTTCTTCGCTTGCTTCTGCCAAGCAACAGTTGATATTTGAGTCCTATTTGAGTGTCATGTCTTGTGCATAGGCTGGTGGTTCTACTCAGTGGATCATGATTATCCTCTAAGACTTTATTCCCGCCTCTGCATTTATATTTTGCTTTTGGCTTGGAGTTTCAATAAAGTTTGTCGTTCTTCAAAAAAAAAAAAAAAAAAAAAAAAAAAAAGAAGTGATGTTCCAATATCAAGGATAATCTAAGTTCTACAAGTTTTAATTTTTTTGCGTTAGGTACTAACTTGGAAAACACAGTGTCATACTTAAGAAATGCTTTGAAATTTACAGATCGAGGAAACAACTATCATCCATTTACCTTGCCAAGCAAATAGTCGTTAACCAATGATGCCTTGAGATCTTAAACAAAGTAAATAACTAACTTCCAGTAACCTTGCAAGCAAACAACTGACATCAAACCAACCACTTATATTTTCTGACTTGACTATATGCCATCTTCTTCTATATAAGTATCAAATATTCTCTCCCAAAAGATGAGCCAAATTTGATGTCTGTTACCAATTGTAGTTATATAGGAGGATATGACACGTTTGATATTGAAATATGAAAATGACCTATATATTTCTAAATATACAATAAATAGCTTTATCGTTTTTTCTAAGATCTTGGTAGGCAAATGCGGCTGGACGTAACAAGATTAATGGCTATGGTAACGCGTTTGTAATTGCCCTTCACTTCTGAAGGTGGACGTAGCGAAATTAAAGGCCACAATAACAAATTTATTTATAGATTGGAAGGAATGTATACAACACACAATATCTCTCGAAGTAAATGAGAATTTGTAATTATGCTTGGCATTGTTGGAATACTTATGTTCAAGAACCCTATCCCAGTAGTGCCATATGCGTATCTACCTTCGACATAATAGAAACCATCTTCTCTCTTTAATATAAAGCAACCAACCATATTACACCAAATAAATCCTATACGCAATAGGCACAACATAGGGCATCTTCAGCAAAATGAATCCTTGAGTAACTAACTATCACACCTTTGTTTTTATTCTTATCTACAAATATTGTTTTCATGCACGCTACACCTTCATTTTGGAGCCATGTTCTTGCATATAGAGCTGATGTTGAGAACGATGGCCAACAATCAAACAACCACCCTGTCAAATTGTACTAAAGCCCGGCAACGCCGGGCACCATAACTAGTATAGTTTATGGTTTCAAGAATTGTTATTTTTACATCCATATCAAATCCCCCTGGAACCCCTGTTATTTTGCTACATATTCTAAATGAAATGCACCTGGACTATGACAGTCGTCGAAATCGTCGATCCTACCCCAGATTGTATGTTGAGGCCTCTGGGCACCTCTCGTTTCGCTTATAGTCATTTATGATTGGAGGCACATATGATTTTGAAATATGGAATACGATTTCGCCTAAGGTTTTGAGGGAATATTGAACCTCTATACGGCTTTGCCTAAGATTTTAGAATATGAAATAGGGAAGCTCGAACCTCTACCAAAATAACTCAATGTCCTACTAAGACTACTTTAACCAATATATCCAGTGAACTAATATAATTATTTTTTTATATCTTGAATCTATATATATTTCTTTTATAACAACCCATTCAATTGTTTTAGTGATATATAGTCTATGGTTTCAGGAATTGTTATTTTACATGAAATTTAAAAAGCAGAAAAAGAGAAGTTAGAGTAAAGTTCAGTCTAGGCTGCATATGAATATAAATTACAGTGGTATTTCATGGCAGCACTTAGACTTAGAGATTGAAGTCTATTCAGCAGTAATATTCCACCATATGCATTGTTTAAGCAATTATCCCCTCATCTTAGGCTTTAAAATTACGATCCGGAGATGAACCAGTCCAGAAGACCACAATGAACAAAGAATAACACTAAATTAAAACAGTGATAGCAATGCATATAATTCTACGTGGATGATATAGGAAAAGATGCTATGAGATGAAACCTACATTTACATGTTAAGTTTCAGCAGGATTTAAATATATATTAATTTTCAGCGGGGTTTAAACATACAGGGTCTAGTTAAACCAGCCGAAAAGGATAAGGTAGGACTATTTTCTTAAAAACATGAAGCAGATTAATATAAGTTTTATAGCCCAACAAACATGTCTCAAACTAGATCTAGTATTCACATCTGTCTAGATTAATTTTTAAGAATGCTAGGTAGACCTTTTATTGAATCTATACCCCACCTATTTCAGAGGACATTAATTCATAGGCGCCACATACGTTACAAGATCTCAAACCTGAAATGCTTGAATAGGACCAGATGTCTCCAGATTTGGTAGTTGTTAGTCTCCATGGTAGGTATGATGCTTGAAGCCTGATTGCCTTGGTTAACCTTGGAGCCAATAATTTCTACTCAGCATCAGGGGCAATGGTATTGTCATTGAGAATTACATCAACACACTTGTTTCCTTCAAGCCCCATCAAATTCCCCATAGCACTGCCAATAGGAGTATTTGTATCCAAATCAACCTTATTCTGTGCAGAACATACAGGCACATGGAAATCAAATACTTTCTTGTGCTTGGCATTCTGTCTCTTCTCATCTTCAATCTTCTTCCTCGTGGCCAAGTTAAGGTCACCTTTCTTTCTTCCCATTGCAATAGAGAATTTGGCCGGCAACAGTAAAAATGTTAGAGCAGAGGAACGAGAAATGCATGAAAACATCAGATGGCACTCTAAATAAGGGATTATCCGGGTACTGTTTTTAGCACTGGTCGTTTTGCAGAGAGGGTCCAGCCTTACACTTGCTCAACCCAAAAGGGAATAAAAAATGATTTAAGAATAGAGACGATTAACTTTGTGCTTCCACACATCGGGCCTTGCTCAAAATCCAGAGTGGGTGTTGCTTGCAGACCGCATCACCGAACAGGGGAAAATCTGCCGTCCCCTATTACGTGTCGACCATCTAATTTTTCTTTTTTAAGGTTTTAGAAATGGGCAAAAAAATTGTACATGTCGAGCACCAGGGCTGCTCTCAGCCCAGAAATATTAGTTTCTGATTTTGTGTGAACAAGAAAACATACTGCCTTATATATGTACGTGTTGCCAGAACTGCTCTCAGCCCAGAAATATTTAGTTTGTGCGAACAGAAAACATACTGCCTTATATAGTCATATAGGTAGTGATACTGCAATGGCCTCCAATGAATTTAATCAGGTACAAACGACAGGAGGAGATCCAGGAAATTCTTCTAGAAGGGAAGAAAACTTTTCCAACAGTGGTGGCAAAGACCTAATCGTTTTATTGACTTTTTTAATCGTCCAACAATGTGTGCCGGTGGCAGTGAAAGATCAGGATCTTTTACCTATTGATGTTCCATGAATCTGCTGGGAAATTCTCGCAGCGCAATAGATTCCTTCAGATTCTCTTCTTCACCCCCACGAAATTCTTTTCATCAAATAATGCTTCTCTGTCCGCTTCCATTTCCTGCAACTAAGCATGTATCATACTTGCATAGTTCTAGTTTTTTGTATAGGCATTTCTATTGCAGTTTCAACTCCTCTTCCGCAATGTGGACGAGTTGCTGGCAAGGTTATGAATCGCTCGCTTTTCCCCGAGGATTTCGTCTTTGGCGTCGCTTCATCGGCATATCAGGCATAATATATGCAAATTTTCTTCCCTAACTGAATATTTCAGCTAAAAGTTGTTAAAACTATGCCTTGCAGATCGAAGGAGCTCTGCGAGAGGCTGGCAAAGGACTTACAATTATAGATGGATGTCTCAATGGTAACTCAAATATTCTTTTTTTGCATAAATTCCAAATTCTAACGCTGTGCCTCAGAAAGCGGAAGCAGAGGTATCAATCCCGATATAGCAGATGACAGCTATCATCTTTATAAGGTTTATGAATGTTCCTTTGCAATGCCAGAGTTGAAGGCTGTGCTTATTGAGGATTATCTTGATGCAGGAAGATACTGACATACTAGCTAACTTGGGTGTGGATGCGTTTAAGCTTTCCCTATCTTGGACTAGAATTTTACCAGGTTAGTATCATGCACAAAAAGATTGTATCCACAGTTCTCTAATTTATGCAGAAAAAGACTATTCATATTTCTCTAATTTCTGTTTTGTCGTCTACTTTTGTGGAACAGATGGTCGAGGATATGTGAACATGGAGGGTATCAGACACTATAATGATGTGATAAACAGCCTACTGGACAAAGGTAAGGCTTCTACTATGTTTCCACTGACGACTTTGTTCTCATTGATATTCTTATAATGGCCTAGGCATCCAACCATATGTAACGTTGTATCATTGGGACTTGCCGCTTGCGCTTGAAAACTTGTATAAAGGATGGGATAGCCCAAGAATTATGTGAGTGATTACCATCTCAGGATAAAAATCATGTGCCTCTTATAATATTGTGCAGTGAAGACTTTGCAGCCTATGCCAATATATGCTTCGCAGCATTTGGGGATCGTATGAAGCATTGGTTAACATTTAATGAACCTACTATGGGTGCAGGTACATGCTTATTCAGCTAGTTTGATAAGGAGGAAGAGAACTAAAAACTGTGAATAGAACGTCTGCAGGATGAATTCAAGCCCTGTTATGCCTTGAAGACTACAAAGGCTCTTCTAATATGTGACTTTTTATTCAGGTCCTTGTGATCCTGCAATGCCAAAAACTGAAGTTGTTTTACGTCCTACAACGATGCTTCGGCATCATAATATGCTGCTTGCACATGCCCATGCTGTGAATATATATAGACAAAATTTCCAGGTATGCATCTGTAAGCAAAGACAGGAAATCTTAGATTCTATCTCACTGTTCTGGTGCACAGTCAAAACAGATGGGGTTTATTGGAATTGATCTGCTTAGCTTCTGGTACGAACCCCTCACTGACACAGAGGAGGATGCAGAAGCAGCTCAGAGGGCTCTTGATTTTAGCCTGGGCTGGTAACTTTAGATCTTTTAGCCGAGGGGAAAAAACATTTACGTAATTGGCAAATGTTCTAATTGTCTTGGCAAATTTGGGCAGGTCATTGGATCCTATAATGTCTGGAAATTATCCTCTTTCGATGCGAGAGAGGATTGGAGATCGGTTGCCAATATTCACTGAAGAGGAGTCCTCCCTCATTAAGGGTTCTGCAGATTTTCTTGCTCTTAATCATTATTCTTCCTTTTATGCCTCAAACACTATTGCTCCTGGTTTACCTAGTCCATTCATGCCACCCGAAGCTCATGTGTCCATCATAAGTGAGAATTTACTTCGATCTAAGTACAGACCAGGGTTAATGATCATCTGTTCATTACAAGAACTGATATCAAGATTGATGTTCTTCCAGCACAGAAGGATGGGATCCCAATAGGGATACCATTACCAGGAGTAGATCCGTTGAACATTAGTGCATTTGACATGGTTCCATGGGGACTATGCAGGCATCTCGAATATACGAAGATACATTACAACAATATGGCAGTAATAATTGGAGAAAATGGTATGCTTCCTCCAATTTCTATGGTATTGTTTTGTGTGCCTGACTTTTGGTGACGGTTCTTCTCAGGATGCCAACTAACACATTCACTTTAGAAGACTCACAAAGAATTGAGTTTATGAGTAGCTTTATTGATTGCTTACATGCTGCGCTGAGGTAATATTTGCAAATGAGATATGTGCCAAGGAAAAAGAAGGCTAACCATCGGATTAAACTCCTACAGGGATGGTGCAAATGTTAAAGGATGGTCATTCTTGGATGGCTGGGAGTGGGGTATGGATTGGCATTTCGGTCTTTATGCTGTGGACAGGAACACAATGGTTAGGCAGCCCAAGGATTCAGCTTTATGGTACAAAAGGTTCTTGTCAAGCAATGATCAGCTAAGCCTTGCAAGCGCTAGGTAGCTAAGAACATCAGCCTAGCCTCTGATCACTGGATCATCATGATCGGATAATACATTATGAGTAAGCAAGAATGTTTTAAGAAACTTGAAGGATTTTGTTCTCAAAGTCCTAAATTGGTGATCAACTAATGCTATTAGGCAACAAGAAATATTTCTATCAGCTGGAATTTCTGAAAGCAGCTCCCTTTATACTTGCAATTCAATGTAACGTTAAACAAGATTTTGGACCCAATAACGTTATGTTGATCTTGAGATATGGTTAATTTCTACCCCAAAGCTTTTGACGTTTCATGGTTTATATTGTGCAATGAACCATTCAGATTTTACATACTAAATATTAAGTGTAGACAAGATCATCTATCATAGTCTAGGTTTTACATTAGACCAACAAATTTATAGTGGCCCCAAGTGTGTCTCTTTTAATTGCATTATTTTAAATTTCACGTTTTAAAAATATCATTGGGGTATGGCGGGAGCGGGAGGATTATGCAGCAAAGGTGTAGCGGGATTCATCAGTGTTCTTTCACAAGAGACATGGTGGTCACTCGGCTCCAAGGCAGTGAGAGCGGTCTGCTGATGCAAAGGGCCGTACAAACAATTGTGGATGAGCTAAATGTCCTGCAAACTGAGGTGTTGAGGAAGTTCAGAAGAAACCAAGAACTGAATTTCGAGACTGTGTGGATTGGTTAGATAAGGTCGGAGCATCTACAGGAGGGGTAAAAAATGAAGAGGAAGCCATGGATGAGGATGAGCTCTTAGATTACTTATAGAAGCTCAAGAAAGAAGTAATCCGTTGTATGACGCTGGAGAATTTGTTGAAGAAAACAGAGGTCTGGAGGAATAATGCCCTGAAGCAATACTTCATCACGAACTAGCTTCAGTAAAAGAGGGAGGCCCATATGTTATTGCTATTGGATAAGATGCAGTTCTCAGCAAAGAAATTAGACATGCTACTCTTGATATTTGGCAATCATCTTAACAATACAATGATTGAGGAACTGATAGAAGAAAACCGGGATGAAGCTTTGCAAGGGTAGAAATGGTGATTACATCAGAGATTGAGTAAATATGATATTTAGGAATCAATATGGAAAGTTCTGCAGTGTGAGATCTTTGGTCAGTTCTTTTGTGTACAATTTGGAGGAGTACAACCTCGTACTATAATGATATTTCCCCGGTTAGGTCTCAATTGGATCCTCTTGTTCTAATGTTATTCCCATAAGATGTAGGAATGTTCGGTCCCTGACCTCTGGTCTTTCCTCTCGATCCCTGAGATCTCATGTATACACATTGCTATCAAGAAAGTCTGATTGTGTTGATTCATTTCTATCTTTTCCTTCTGTTCTCTTGCAAAATCCCGCGTGACATTCAGCCAGGATTCTTCTGTTTGATCCAAGGGTCCTCATAGAGGGCTGTCTTGTAGGAGATCCCGAACCCAGACGCTAAACACTGTCGCCGCTGCCAGGTTTAAGAAGCGTATATTGAGAGGTTAAATAGTGCCCCAATTATTTATGTAGTTGAAGAGCCGAATAGAGAGGCCCATCTCAAAGTTGAGGACAACATTGAGCCCATGTAAACACAACCGTATTCTTACTTATGTGTGGTAACCACATGCTTAACCATTTCTCTTGAGCTACTTTCATTGAGGTACTTGATTAAAGAAGTGACATCATTTTGTTCTGGGTTAAAGAATTGACATCGTGCGGACTTATCATATTGTTCGGTAAAGAGAAATGTTCGCGGCGGCCTTGGCCGCCGCGATAAATTTCTTGTATAATTTATTTAAATGTCACTTTTGCATACGAAACATTTGCCATGTAAAATAAAACCCATACACCGCCCCTAGGCGGTAACTGCTCTTTGGAACATTCTCAGGCCACCCGGTGGCACTTTCAAGGCAAACTCCCTGTCCCAAGGCCTGCAAGCACGACTTGCCCTTGGACCGTGACAGTGCATGCCTCTCTCTTTTGTGTTTTCTTAAGTAATCTAGCAAGTTTAACGATTATTATGCCCAAATCAAGGCAGATATATATGTGCAAGATAGAGACCCTTGTGCTTATTAAATGAATGATCACAACATAGGCTCACAGGAAGAAAGGGGAGAGAAAGATGTTCCTGCCAACAAAATCCTCCAGATAATTTGGTTTGACCCATTTGTGAAATATGTATCACGAAAAAGTGTTTGTAGAGGTTAAATATTATATTCTATTCTTACAAAACTCAATTCCATTCTTATAAACTAATTTAATCAGCATACAGACTACGATGAAACGTGGTTAAAATTCCAATTTCAAGTTTGAAAATCGATCTTGTGATCTTGAGAAGCGTTTTGGGGCAGTACATCATCCACCACGAATCTGCCTGGTTTATAAGGCCAGTTTGAATGTGCAGAAACAGAGCGACAAAGAGGGCAGGTGGTGCCAAAATGCAACCACGTATCAATACAGACAGAATGGAAAATGTGGCCGCAGTTGAGCTTCCGCGCCATTTGGCCGATTTCAAAATCTGATAAACATACCGGGCATTCTTTGAAGAAGACTGGCAGGCGCATTTCAGAGCGGCCAACTTGATGGAAAAACTCGAACGCGTGTTTGGCCACCATGAAACATAACAGAAGCGACCATAACCAAAGCAGAAGCATAAGCAGCACAATGACCATAATCACTACCTGCTCAATTCGTGTAAGCCTTTTCAAATTTTCAAACGTGTGTTTGGCCACCACGAAGCAGAAGCAAAGCGACCATAAGCAGTACCCTAGCAGAAGCAGCAGAAGCAACACAACGACCATAACCACTACCTGCTCAATTCGTGTAAGCCTTTTGAAATTTTCAATTTCTTCCATTCGATCAAATCTATCCGCTTCCGGAGCTGCCATTCTCTTCCTCCCAACCTATTTATTCTTTAACTTAGCCTTTTTTGCCTTTTTCGTCCCTTTTGGCCTTTTTTTTTTAAGCCCTTTTACGTTTCATTATTAGCAGGGTTGCCTAACCCCCCCCGCCCAATGTCACGTGTTCAGCCACGTCATCCGTAATCTTTTTGGGCCGTCCGATTATGTAATTTCGGATCGTAGGGCCAGGGAAATCCAAGCAATTCTCTGCCCGGAGTTTGTCGCTCGATCTCGATCTTGGCACTCGCCTTGGCCGGCTATGGAGGCTTTTTTTTTTTTTTTGGGTATACCTGTTCTTCAGAGATCGAGGAACCCATGATCAATTTTCATCCGGGCCTATCTTGGCAAATCTGGAACTGTCTGATAGCATTTTGGTGAGTTTGTACGCCGAAACTGGCAATACATGAGTAGAATGATCGAAAACTGGGGATCCTATTGGTCTATTCGCCATGAACTGTTGGTGCTGTTGGCCGTTGTAGCCGATTAGGGCATCGATGCTGCTTCTGATATTCAATAGCCAGAGATGGAGTTTTACATATGATATTCAATGGCTAGAGATGTTGCTCTGGTGAAAGAGCTGAGTATAGGTATGCAGATCACAACTAGAATTTTGTACTCTATGCAGCATTCAATAGAACAACTAGATCACAACTAGAACAATTGGTGGACGAACTTCTTACATGGAAATGAAAGGTCTTGTAAATGGATGATGCACAGACTTCGTTTATGTTTCCATTGTTTTGTAGATGTATGCTTATGATTCTACAATTCTTTACATGTGCATATCTGCTAGGATTCTACATGCTGATGGAATAAATTCACATTTAATTACCTATGTGTGAATAATTGTTGTACACATCTGCTGGTTCCCATCCATTTGACAATGTTTTAAGCATGGCTTGGAGTCTAAAGGAGTCTAAATTACTGGTGCGCTCTTATTAGAAAGTTTCTGTTATTGTAGGCATAAAACCAGACAATGCTTATGACTATAGTGCCCAGTATGTTAATTGCCGTTTGACTAGTCCTACTTTAGCCCTGTCATGTTTACATATATACTGAGCAAGTTGTCAAAATTATATTTGCTTGTCTTACTGGGTTTTATTTGTGCAGAAAGATCTAATTGCCAATGAGAACTTATTGAGGAATTTATGAGAGAAGGGAAAGTTGATGCCTATAGCATGATTCTGCAAAGCTTCTGCCCCAAATTTATAAGTTTTGACTGACAAATTATTGCTGTACAAATACATCAATGCCAGTTTTAGAGTAGATTGGCTTTCTTTCTTAGCACTCCACTGTAGCCGTGGGAACCACCGCTTTGCTTAAGAGGAGGCAGCCAAAGTGCGTGGCGTAAGACAGCAGCAGAAGCAACCCCATTTGACTTCGACGAGGCCAAGTCTACCAATCTGAAAGGTCATGTTGTAGCAGTGCGTGTAACAAGCGAAGATCCTGATGATGGTTTTAAACCAACAACCGGCAAAGTTCAGGTATTAATGCTTTAGTTGTAAAAGATGCTTTTTCCAGATGATTAATTAATTAGGTTGGTTTGCAGTTTCTAGAAATCTTCAAATGACTTTAACATCTTAGCATCAAGTCTCACGGCAGCAAGGGTCTTAGACTACATTGGTTATCTTGAGAAGTGCCAGATTCCACCAAAGGTGTGTTGCAATGTGATTAATTTATTTCAAATCATGCTTCTGTATAGATGCACACCTGCTGATTGTAGGGTTGGGATTTTGCAAAATCTTTCCCTTCGAGATGGGCCGCTGTCCAATGGAGTTCTCAGAGCCAAAGCTGAGCCTGACACGCATGAAATATTAGGTGATTCTTTAAGGTACATGCCATGCATAGCAGAAGTAGACTACATTTGAACAGATATTAAAAGCAAGGAATAGTAATGTGTACAAAAGAAGTTTTTTTTTTCTTCTTAAGTAGATGTATAATGACCCTTATTTATGTTGAACTGATCTAACGCATCTTTGGTTAGATGGTACTATCGTGTGCATGCATGCATCTTTGTTCTATTACTGAAATGCTATGCATTTATGCTTTCATTAAATAAATCACGTTTTGTCTGTTTAAACATGAATATGATTTCAAACATGAACATGATTTCGTTAAGATATCCACAAATTCATAACTATAGCTCTGTTTTTGGAGCAGGATAGAGAAAATTGGGTATACAGTCCACCAGAGAATTCATTCGAATTCATCCTAGCAGACAAGGATGGGTAACCTGAGAAGCACAAGTTGGCACATGGTTCCATCAAGTAGTGCTTTTTATGCCAGGTTTAATCCTCTGTTTTGAGCTGTCCAGATATTTTCCTTCAACAGTACACAGGGGCTCTTAGGCAGCGACATGCTACCTATGATCTACCTGCAATGATAAACTTAGCGGATACAAAATAATGAAGTCTCAGCTTTATTACATTGGCCATTCTGTGCTCAAATCAAAGTTCAGAATTAACTTTGTCTGATAACAGGGTACTGGTATACCTTTAGCATTTGAATTAAGGGTAGTGCAGTTCATTCTATCTACCACTATAACCAAGGTGAAAATCTATGATACAGATCTTGCAATAATCGAATCATTTGCAGCTACTGGCATAGAGCTCATAGTTCGAACGAAAGATGAAAACATCCGTATATTGCTTGATGCAGACAAGGCCCCAAAAATGGGTGGAGTAAAATGTTGCAGTCGACATGCCTACATCAAAGATCAATATAATTTCTGTAAGGAACACTCAACTAGTTCCTGCCATGCAAAACATTCATGCTGCATACTGGACCTAAGGATTGACAACCTAGTGAAAACTTTACACCAACGAAACTAATGATCCAGCTTTACAGGGAAACAGGGCCCCTTTTATGGTCAATAAATATTCATATTTTGCTTACAAGCGTGAGTCTAATCATATCTCTCTTGCTTATGCCATGTTCCTTTAAAATGGTAATAGGTCTTCATTATGCCAATTTGCTCGACGCAGCATATGGCATGAAGAAAACGGGATTCCCCTAATGTGAATAGTATTGTGTCTAAAACTGTAAATTTGCAGCTATCATTAGGTTAATTTGGATAGCATATTATACATGGTGGTACCACCACTCTGAAACATCATAAATTGAGGTGGCATTGCCGGCTTGGCATGTGACAAGGCTTGCCACATAGGGTATCTGCTTGGGATACTGCCATGTGGAATGCATTCAATAGCCTTTGGGACGTTAACATGACTGCCACTTAGATTATTTGCTACAGCCAATGGACACCCTCCCCTATGGCTTCTCCCCGTATCCCCGAGACACCATATAGCCTTTTCAGATTAACGTACTTACCAAGTATGCCTTCTTGAAGGTTTCAAAATTCTACTACAAGACCCTGCTCGAGAAATAATAACCCTGACTTTAAGCCTTGTATGGTTCCATATTCATAAGGAACGTGTTTGACTTCTTGAGCGGCTAAATGCACTATGGTAGCATTACTGACATTTACTGCCCTTATGAAGGATGAAGGTGCCACCTCATCTTTACTATCAGCAAGAATTCTTTACTTTATGGGATCTGCTGTATTGACTGCATCTCTTCATCCATCTTTCTGATTAATTTCCAGCTCGTGCATAAATGTTCGATAACAGAACAAAGGCTCCCATTACCTCTTGACAAGTCGATCACAAAGTCCAAAACATGTTCTGCTAATTCTGAATTAAAATCAACCCTACATGCCCAAAGAAAAGATTTCCATACCACAATGGATGCTTCAAATGGCATTCCTTGAATAAGGTTTCCAGATCAACCCATCCAGCATGGCCAAGGAGATCGATAACACAAGCATAATGAAGCTCACATGGACGATGCCATGTTCTGAAGCCATGGTAAGAACCTGGTGATATCCTTCATCTAATAATCCTCCATGGTTGCATGCAGAAAGAATGGCAACAAAAGTAACTTTATTAGGTTTTGCGCCTTTTTGCTGCATGCTCTTGAACAACATAATGGATTCTTTTGCATCCCTATGCTGACAGTATGCAGTTATGATCGTATTCCATACAACCACATCACATGAGGATATCCTATCAAATAATTTACGTGCATCATTTATACCCCCACAGTGCACTATGAATAAAAGTATCTGTTTCACATCCATTTGTCTTGATCAATGCGTGGATCTTCTTTCCTTGTTCCATATCTCGAATGCTAGCACAGGCACTGAGAACACTAATAAAAGTGATGCCAACGCGAAAAAACCACGGACGAAAAAACCAACGCGAGCCAAACTGCCTAGCCTTCTTTCCCAACCCTGCAGTTCTGCTAGTTTTTTATATGGATGCATCCATAAGATGTGGATGGTGGAAATAGGATGTCATTGACATTTCCAGTTTCATGGATTAGAGTGCCCATCAAATTTAGCAATCTATTTGTCTTTAAATGCCACTATTTCATTCTCCTTATTGAATTCTGCAATAGTTCAATTTTGGACCTTGAAGATCTCAAGTACCTCATATTTCTAATCTTCTTTTGCCGCATCGTGTATAAAATAATGACTTCCACACAAAGTATTGTTCTTTTGAGGATCTACGAAAGATGTAAATGTTTCTACATAAAGGTTAACAATAGCTCCTCCCATTCAGTGAAGTGGTACAAGTAATAAAAGACGTTCTTTTGACTGATTCCTTTAAGCTACCACATTTGGCATAGAAACTAACAATCTGTCAAAAACTTTACACGATTCTTCTAAGCTACCACATTTGGCATAGAATTTGACAAGGGAGTTGCCTAGAGTGAAATCTATGTCTAGCCCATTATTTATGATCTAGATATGATATGAATGACCCCATTGCAGTGAACCTTCACTATAGCTGGTTCAAGAATAAGACATGTTCCCTGTAACCAGAAGGAAAACCACTATAACAAGCACAAAAAATAGGGGAAGGGCTAAAAAATATATAGAAACATCTAGTGTCTCAAATAAGAAGTCAATTGTAAACCAAAAGGGCAGAATGTGGAAAGAGGATGGAATTGGTCAATCAACGATACTATTTGGTGTGCCACAAAACATTGCTCCAAGAACAACATTAAAAGGTCTCCATGGCTTGAACGATAGCATCAATAAATACATCTTCTTATGGAAGGACATATAAAAAATCAAGAAGATAGTTTGTTTGCAAAGCCGTATACAACAAGTGTTGAGTATTGGAGCCAACTTCTTGTCTCATTGGAAGATGTTGCTTCAGGATGTCCTCGAAATGATACATGTTGGCCACAAACAAGGCAAGGTCCTCCAGTCAAGTTGCATTTGTTCTGGAGGTCGATGAAGCTGCCTTGGTTATGCGACCTTTACCTTCTTATTGTGACCCGTCAGATGGGTGTCCAGTGATGCTTCTTGAAGAAGTTGATCCTTTCAAAGGGTATGATTGTTTTAGTCAGATTCAGAGATGATAACACAGCAATTTGGTTATGGTATATAGAGGAAATGTTATTCTTTATCTAGAAGCTATAAATTATGACCATATTTATGTATCATGGTGGATGCCTACTAGAGGGGACTACATAAACTGCTTAACTAAGCATTGGCAATCAGATCTGCCAATCCGTCAAGGTACTAAAAATTAGATGCTAATCATTATGCTTGGGATGCCAACGGCAAAAGGTAAAAAGTTGTGCAAAGTCCAAAACATATTGTAGATATGTGGAAAGACATAGCACCTTCCAGCCATTGATCTAGATAATCTTTAAGTTAATACATGTATGACATCTTGTACATTACCATATCTTATATCACTTGTAATATGATTATATCTTTGTAATAGGTGGATGTCAAATTCGTACTAATAGCATAATGTATAAATAAAGAGATATAGCATACAAGAATCATAGTAGTCCACCATATATTCACCATCCAGGCTCATCATGAGCAGGGGGTCTAATAACTCTTTTAACCTCATATGCCACGCTCTAGAATCCAGATGAGATGGATGGGAACATGGTAGAACTTAGGATAATTTCACTCATGAGTCATAGCAATTCCCTCTAGCCATGGATTGAGGATTAGACTTCTTGACTGCATCTATATATGTCATTATGCCTCATAGAGCAAGTTATAGAGTTATATTTTCAGGAAGGGGAGGCAAGTGGACCCGCAAAGAAGGATTTTGAGACATAACAAATGGATGCCTTAGCCATTGGATGAACCTGTATTTGAATCCACAAAATTATTGTGGGCAATATAGCAACATTATTGGTATCACGGCAGTTCCGTGAGAAGAAAATGATCCGTATATGTCCAGAAATTATAAAACGGTAGTTGGTACCTTTTGTAGAAACTTGTCCCTTTATGATGCAAAATAAGAAAGGCATAATAGGGTAGGATAATCTTCATTGCAGGGTTGTAGATAGCATAGATTTTTATAGTGGTGTATGGCGACGAGAGAAAGTTCCAGAGTGTGCATGCTAGTTTGATCATGGTGGCTAGAGAGAAAGGTCTTTTGATGTTCTTGAGGTTCTTTTCTATACTATACATTTTCATTTTGCACACTTCTTCACCCAACATATTTGTTTCACCGTCTCATGATTCTTGTTTCCTAGAAAAACCTTCTTGGAAATTGGGCGGTCGCCCATTTTGCAAGTCTGCAGATGCCCCTAGCACCTGATCCCTAATGGGAAATTGGGAGACTGCCCAATTTGGCCCTGTTTATTCGCCAAAAAATGTCTCAATGTGTTTCGGTTTGGACGAAAATTGGGCGGTGGCCCAATTTGCATGTCCACTAACGCCCCTTACACCTCACCCCAACGGTCAAATTGGGCACCAACTTGAGCCTGATATGGGTCAACAAACATTTCGAGCCATTTGCTTAGGAGGCCATTTTGGTAAATTGTAATGCATTTGAGGGTAAGTAAGTTGTAATATAATGGTATTTTATTGACGGACATTTTGAAAATTTCAAAAGGCATTTCAATAAAATACATAAAGGCATTTAAGTAATTTTCCCTAGAAATTATCCCAATTGCCTAATAATTTGATTAGCGAACCCCACACTTATTTTTCCAGAAAATCAAGTGTTCCCTGGGACAGAAAATTACACCAATAACCTCGCTTCACTTGCTATCTCTCCATAGCTTTATGGGACTTGTGATCCCCTCAATTTTGTAGGTTTATGCAATGTGGACGTTTCTTTCGTCAATATTGGTTCAATACATGTTTGTTTCGTTGAATATTTTGATTCATTACATTTTTTGCTCGTTGACATAGCGTCCCAATTGCTGCCAGCTCCGCTCAACTTTGTAGTTTTTTTTGCAATGTGCTTGATATTTACGTCCACCACAAAGGTTTTTTGGCAAGCAAAAGAAACAATGTATCACGAGTATGCATATTTATATGAAAAGTATGCCTGAAAAGTCCCCACAACCTTGGGCAAAAGTGCCTGAACAAAAACTCAATTAAGTTTTCCACTTATCTGAAAAACCAAACTTAAAAGAGATTAAAAAGAGATTAGCACCATATAATACATTAGTATATTTGACGGAAGAATTTATTTTATTTGACAGAAGAAAAACGATGGTTTTTTCTACGCCCGATTTGGGTTGGGCTCCAATGGAAACCTCCCTAACTTTCCCTGGAAACCTCCCCAACTTTCCCCGGAAACCTCCCCAACTTTCCCAGGAAACCTCCCCCATTTTCCTGGAAACCTCCCCACCTTTCCCTGGAAACCTCCCCAACTTTCTTGGATGACCTGGGGAGGTTTCCAATTAAGGAAACGGGGGAGGTTTCCATGGAAAGGTGGGGAGGTTTCCACAAAAGAAAAAAAAAGCTCTTCAAATTTGCACGAAGACCAAGACTAGCCCCCGTGCCATCTCGGTCCTCGTGCGTCTTAATGACGAGAAGCAATCCATCATTAATGACTATTTTTTATTTTTTTAAATATTTTATGGAAACCTCCCCAACTTTCCAAAGAAACTAGGGGAGGTTTCCACAAAATGTCTATAAAATTTCAAAGTGAGCTATTTCTTCAAGTAGATCGTCCTTTTGAGTTCTTCTTTCATCCACGAATTCATCCAAGCTTTTTCTTCAAGTAAACCATTCATACGAGTTCTTCCTTCATCCACGGATTCATCCGTTCGCCGTGATTTCCATCGACTATTTCACCTTTGGTTCCTTTGACGTTGTTAATTATCTCATGGATTTGGAGCGTAACGTGTATGAGGGAGTTGAAGATGATATCTTCATTGATTCGTCCCTATATGATTCAGAAGCAATTATAAGTGATTTCGCTTTTGATAATCTTGACAATGCAGCAGGTTTTGAGGATGTAGATGATGAAGACCATGTAACACCCAGTGGTGATTATGACAATCATTTGAATGAGGGAGACTCTGTTGGATCATATCCACCTATACCTTCAATCAACTCAAGGGAAGGTTACATTTTCACAGAAGCATCATACTCTTTGATGGTGCAATGCGTCAAGACTC
The DNA here is from genome assembly GCA_021234155.1 of Isoetes taiwanensis. Lineage (NCBI taxonomy): Eukaryota > Viridiplantae > Streptophyta > Lycopodiopsida > Isoetales > Isoetaceae > Isoetes > Isoetes taiwanensis. The sequence goes on along the minus strand of JAJEKV010000020.1, from coordinate 20,641,863 downwards.
GTGTCCAGCCCTCCATCGAAGATATCCTAGGCGTGATCCAAGTTTCCCTGCTGGGTATGTTCGGCAGTTGCAAAAGCCACAAAGCACACAGATAATCGAAAGGTGGTTGAGTTTCCAAAAAAAACTAGGAGTTGATCCAGAAACTAATCTTCTCATATGCATGACTTTTGGGAAGTGGCTTTATATCCCTCCATCATGGATGTGGAAGGAGATTATTTTTAAAGGCCACGTTGATCCGGATTTGGGGCACCTGCCTATATGCCCTACCCTAGATAATATAAAAAAATGATGAATAGATGAAACACTTCAGTGATAGTAACCATTAAATAAATGAATTGTTGTGTACCTGGGTATAAACAATAGAAGATAAGGGTCGGGTCACATGAACAGGTCAGGTCGACATCTCTCAGACATCAAAAACTGAAATTGAAAGGGTCTCATGCTAATTTTTTGACATGAAGAGATCCAAGATGACATCAATCCGTTCCGCCGTCTCTCTTCTCGGTTGAAAGGATTCATGTCAACATGAATCCCTCGGACATGAGCGCGTGGCAAAACTCAGGACACTTGGCAATGATCCAAAAATCAGCAGGGAAGAACAAGCCCTCCGATTCCTCTTAATCTTCATGTGACCCTCTTGAAATTTTAGTGTTCATGTCGATGAGTAGTAGTTCATGTCGACCTGTTCATGTGACCATACCCTCATACTACCTTTGCATTGGAGAAATTTCTACCTATCAAGATGGCCCTTTTTGCACTCAGCTATGTTATTCTACCTTATCCTTGCATAGAAGACATACCCCTCTACATTCACACGCTAAGATTATCACTACTCCCTTTAATTCATAACTCACTGGTCTCTACATCTATCTGCTATTTGGTGAATCCGTCCATTTTGGGTAGCTATGTTATTCTACCTTATCCTTGCATAGAAGACATACCCCTCTACATTCACACGCTAAGATTATCACCTCCCTTTAATTCATAACTCACTGGTCTCTACATCTATCTGCTATTTGGTGAATCCGTCCATTTTGGGTATTTGTTATGACATTAGCCAAATTGGTTACTATGTTCAGTTGTTCCCCATCCAGAATTCAGTTGGTATATACATGACAAACTTCTTGGAATAATATATCATGATGCTTCAATTTTCTTCCAAGAAACTAATATAAATTGTGTAATATCATCAACTCAAAAAATGAACATTTCAAAATTCCTGTATACTAAATGATAGGACCATCACAACAGTTGATTGCCTGATCGAACAGACATTCCTCCATTGATCTTGATCCAAATAGCCATTTTTGCAATCTTCTTAAGCTGCCTCCAGAAACTTTGTTCTAAATTTCTTCAATCATCAGTGTATCCTGCGCGCACACTTAATCTTGTCTAAATCCAGTTAAAACAAAATGCCTTGTTTTAAATTGGTCACTTGACCTATGGCATTGAAAACCCCATTGCACTTAGCACGTCCTTTAGGGTGGCATTTGCCATCTCATTTGCCTTGTTTGCACCATCCTTTAATACTCCATCAATATATGCAGGATCCTGATTTATTTCGTCATACAGCTTCTGTTACCAGGCAGAAAAGTCAATCCATGTTTGAATTACTACTGAATGCTAGCGACAACTTTATGTAGTATCTAATTCAAATAAGTTAGATAAAAATGACATAAGGTGGACCCTGGACCCAATTCTGCACAGGCAACCAGCTAAGTGGCTAATAGCAGAAGGAAATTGAAATTATTGGTGTTTCATGGTATGGGAAATCAGCTTGCTTAGAACATGTAATAGAGTCCTGCAAGCATGCTGCACCTACCAGATGTAAGGGTCTATGGGAACCACTCCATATGCATAAAGCTGCCATTCTCATGCATAGACGCTTTTAGAATATATCATACTCAGCCAGTCCATTCAATTTTCCAACATGGTATGAAAGACAAAGGCGGGCTGGAAATCTAACACCGTTACATAACATGGCTCCTATGTCCTTTGTCTGCTTTAATTGTCCAATAGCATGTAGCAATAATTACCAGAACCATACCTGTATAGGACCTAAATGTTCCACCAGTGCATCAATAAGCAATGGCTTAAATTGGCCCCAGGTCATATCCTTGCATTCACTTGCCACTTCCTGCAGTAATGGAGCAAGTCGTCACAGATGCACGGCTGTTGAGCAATAATTTAAGTCACTTAATTCATTATTTTTAGCTGTTGTGCAGGACTGGTGAACACTGCAGGAGAACATGAACATTCCTAGAGTATGAAGAATTCATGGCAGTGCAACTAGATGCTACATAAATCCATAAATTATTACCGAATGGTATTACAAATGCAATGAACGACATGCAACTTGTGAACAGCAACTTAAGTAGACAGCTTAGCCAATTTGGTCTAAGACCTGCTTTGTTTTCCCAGAAACCAAGTGATAAATAGTCAGCAGATTATTGCATTCCGGCCGCTCAGCATTGTCAAATTCCATTCTGTAACAGGGCAAATGGAAGACATAGATATGATATTCATATGTTACGAAATTAAAATGTACTATAGTAGCAAAAGAACTATTTTTATGGTTGCTCTAATGAACAGGGAATAGATTTTTTTCAAGATTATGATGCAGAACCATTATGATGCAAAATCACAATTAGAACTATGAGAGGCACGGAGGGAAGTGCCATTATGTGGATTCGGCATTGTCCAACCATCAAAATTTACAATTCTAAGTACAATTTACAATAGTAGTAGATAACATTATTTTACCTTCTAAGAAGGCAAGCTTGCAACAGCAGAACTCAGAAATAAACAAGGACAGATTTCGGATCTTTAGATCTTCTTGGTTTGTTTTCTTGGCTTGTCCCTGCATATTCAAACTTGAATCAAAATGTTGAATCAAAATGCAAGCAGAAACAAAAATTGTATTACGAAATATTATACCTAAGCAAAATATTATACAGTACATAAAATCCGGCGTTGGATTCTATGGCATAACCGCTGGATTCTAACGGTTTGATCCTTCTGCTGTATTAACCCTCTGCTTTCCACAAAGTATTAACCCTCTGCTTTCCACAAAATATTATACAGTACACAATATGGCAGATCCACAAAAATCCTTCCCTCTGCTGGATTCAAAGGGTTTGATCAGCACAAAATCAGGCTATGGCGTAAACGATGCTGGCATCAGAGAAGAAACAAACAACAGGCGCTGGATTCTATGGCATAACCGATGCTGGCATAACTGATTCTATGGCATGCTGCGTCTATGAGGCCAAAGAATACTATTCCATCTTCTGGCGAGCTTGCCAAGCTCGATTGTAGCCTGCAAGCCGGATGGGCGCTGGATTCCTTCCCTCCTCAGCTTTTTAAGGGTTTGATCAGCAAACAAAATACAGTGCACAAAATCAGGCGCTCGTATCTAAGGGGTCCGCTGGCATCAAAAAAACAAACAACAGTAGAGAAAATCGCTTCAAAATCGGCCTGATCTGTGCGCTCCTCCTCTAGCTTCAATTCAAGAATGCCTGAAAAAGAAAACATGCAACAGAACAGAAATAGAATGCATACAAAAAGAGGACAGAATTAATTCTAGACGCTCGCATTAATTTTAGGTTATTATGTGGCTGTTATCGTATATAACTAGCAAAGGCACACGAGAAGGCTTTAGCAAGGTAAGACTTAGAAACAAGTTTAGGGTACACACATAAATAAGATAAAAATATATTTTCAAGCAATAGGATTTAGAAAGTGAGTATCAATATTTTATGAAAGAATTTTAGATTGTGATTAGTGAGAAGTGCTTTGTCGGGCCTGCCTAAGAAAATGACCCAAGTTTCCTCCATCTCTAACGTTTGCAAGTTCTCCAATCAAAATCATCTCCTTCGACATCTAATAAATTAGCATTTTGAGTTGGAAGAGGTACAGAACATTTTTATCAACAGAGATACAAGGATTTCCTTGTGTTTGGGGTCAGAAAGCAAGAAATTGCAAAATGGGGATGTGCTGAGCATGTAAACATCCACGTAAGAAATTGCAAAATGGGGATGTGATGAGCATGTAAATACATCCACGTGTTAATTCGACTCTGCAAAAAATGCTCACCTGGAGAAGGAGGAGCAGGAGGTTCGTTGTAGATTTGTAGGGAGAGGAAAAATGTTCAGGAAGAGGAGACTTCAACAATAGGGTAGGGTGCATTCTGCTGGAGGCGCTTCCATCAGGTAACTTTACGAAATGTCGTCTCTGGACAAAAGCCGATAACAACTCTAATTTTTTTCCTCTTCCTAACTAAGGCCCTTTTTCCACGACCACACTGTCTTATTTTTTATTAAATTTGGTTGGTCCAAGTCAGCATTTAAGACAAGAGAGTTTTTCCACGGCAATGTTTAAGACATGTCTTAAAGCTCTTCCGTACAATCTTGCAGTCTCATTTTCTTCCGGGGGATTTCCCCGCCACAAAATAAGAGAGCATTCTTGCACCAATCACAGTTCTTTTTCGCCGCAATCCAAGGGTGTCGCAAAAAAGAGATATTTCATCAATCGGGTTCTTGCAGCAGTCCAGGTTCGTTCAAGCCCAGAACCGTCCAGCAGATCGAAAGCGTGATTTTTGAAGCCAGAAGCAGGTCGAAAATCAGATTCTTCAAGCAGGTTCGGATTCTTCAAGCCCAGAATCTTCAAGCAGGTTCGGATTCAAGGCCACAATCTTCAAGCAGGTTCGGATTCTTCAAGGAGCAACATGCAAATAGGTCGGAAACATGTAAATAGGTCGGATTCTTCAAGCAGCAACATGCAAATAGGTCAGAAACATGCAAATAGGTCTCTTTTGCATGTTCGTCTTCAAGCCAGCGTCCTTTTTAAAGCCAGCCATCCTTTTTTTTTAATTCTGATTGAATAGCAGCTGATTCGAACATCCAGATCTCCTCTGTTACTGTTTTTCAAATTTTTTCTTCTATTACTCTCTTTCAATTTCTTGCTTTACTTTATGTGAATATCTTGCATCTCTGTTTAATATCTTGCTCTGTTCAAACTCCAGTGTACATAATCTCTGTTTAATATCTTGCTCTGTTCAAACTCCAGTGTACATACAGTGAATATTTTGCATAGTGGAAAACCGTGATTATAAGACTATGTCTTATGTGAATAAGACATGTCTTATATTAAAGTAGTGGAAAACTATTTTTTTTAAGACATGTCATATAGGTGACGTGGAACCCAAAAGGATGTCTTATAACAATAAGACAGCCATAAAATAAGACTGATGTGGAAAAAAGGCCTAATTCTGTCTCTGTCTCTCGTATTCAATCCCAAAAATCCGACCCATTTTTTTCCAACCATGCTGCAGTGGCCAGCCAGCTCACAGCCCACACACTACGGGAATAAGATCTGGCAGTCAAAATCATAAAAAATCATGCCTAATCCATACATTTCTTAAGAACGAGCTTTATTTTTCTGCCATTTCTGTGTCATCTAGTTCATGAATCCTTTTTCTTCCGCCCTCCGGATTCATGGGTTTTAAAGCCCTTGAGAGCTATGGCTATGGCTATGGCAGTGATGTCAAGCAACAGAGATTTGGAAGATAGGAAAACTAATCGGGATGCATGATCAGGGGAATAAGCATTGATTTACACAAAATAATGGGCTTGCAAATCCATAGACTGGGTCAGACTTTTCCATGGATTTTGCTGTAGATGAAGCTCTTTGGTGGAAGAGGTCCGTTTTCCTTTGTTCTTTTCCCCGGATGAAGCTTAACTGCTCATTCATTTATTCAACTCGTATGCTTAATACATGGTCCAAGTACTTGGATCTTGTGGACAAAGGAAGGCTGACCAAAATTTAGATGAATGCGCTCTCTTGCACTGTTCTTTTCCCAGATCTGTTACTCTGTCTCTAGATTGCAACAAAAATAATGAAATGTTCCCACTCAGCTGGAACAACTTTTCTGGGATGAAGACTGACAGTTCATGCCATAGGCACCTGACGCTTGTCCACTTTTTTTTTTACTAGATGTGGCAAAATGTCATGATAGACCACAACCAATTAAAAAATAGCATAGACATAACTTCAGATATAATTATAGGGATCAGATCTGTAACTTTTCCACTTTCTAACTTTTCCACTTTTCAACTTTTCCCCATAACAAGAACCAGATACCCGTACTCATGGGCCGTTCACATGGCTCTAAAAATATCCCGCGCTGATAACGCGCTGGCCCAAGATTCAGCTGCTTATAATTTGGGGTTCAGCATCGTGCCGTTCATGGCGCGCGAGCTGACCCACGAAATTTGGCCCAGCTGATTCAGGGCTTACTCAGCTGGGAGGATTCAGCTGGGAGGAAAACACATTCACATGAGCTTGTTTGATGGAATCCGGGCAGCTGTGATTGGTGGAAGAAACTCTACAAATGAATCGAATTCTGATATGACCCTTGCTCGATTTTGGATTCCGCTCCTGCCCATTCGGTCTGCTCAGTCATCAATCCATTCTGAATTCAGTCTTCATTGCGCTCCTATTGCTCCCATTCCGGCCATTCATTCTTCATTCCATTCTGATACATCAAGGCCAATCTGAAGAACACCAATCTGTTCGGATCTAATCCAATAACTTGTAAACTTGCAACAGACTGTAAACCAATAAAAGAATCGGACTGTAAACTTGTAACAGACTTGCAATCCAATAAAGGAATCAATGAAATCTTGCAATCCAATAAAGGAATCAATGAAATGTGAGTCTAATCGGTCTGCAATGGGTCTGATTCCGCCTGTAATAGGCCTGTAATTGGGCTTCCAAAACAAGAATGCCCAAAACTTCCGAAAGCAGGCACACTCTGATTTGAGGATAATCAGCCTGTGAGCAATGGGAAGGTAAGCAATCGGCCTGTAATCCCCTTGAAATTGGTCGATTCATCTTGGGCGGTTTTATTTTGGCTGAATAGCGGTGATACCAATTGTTTCTATATTCAGCAGCTGGGCAAATCGGGTCTAAAATCATGTGAACGGCTACGGGGGAAGAAGATTCAGCGCGGGCCAGCTGGACTTCAGCCCCCGCAAAATCCCCGGCCCATGTGAGCGGCCCATCAGATTGTCTGCCGAAAGTAGGTTATTTCAGAGCAATCTCTTCACCAAACAGCCAGCTGAATCTAGCATTTGTACTGGGAACTATTTTCCTTTTTATTTCAGCTTGTTCCTCTAGTCTGATGATCCTGGCAGGCAACGTGCATAAGTATTCTTGAGCAGCCTGTTTTCTTCCAGAGAGGCCCTCAATCTTCTCCACTTTCCATCTCTTAATCAGATGCTCAAAGATGCCTGCATAATCTCTCGCGGTGTATACCCCAATTTTCTGTGCAACAAGGGAAAAATTTTCAAAGAGATTTTCATCCTGGCCATCGTATATGAGATGTGCAGGGCAACAGAATGAAAAAAACTTGACTGCCGATCACTTATGGCAGAAGATGGCTTCGCTAGCAGAAGCCCCAAAGTTACAACAGTGCTAAATCGTGTCAGTGACAGAAATAGAAGCCCTTGAAGAATTGGAACGATAGCTCAAAAAATGGAAAATGGTAGTTAGGAACCTGAAAAGGCATTGGATCGATTGAGGACGAGTATCAAAGCATAGCTAGAAAAACTGCTCTAAGCACGAGCACATGTCCAACAAAAAAGAAAGAAGAGGCATTTACCAGAATGGTCGATCTCCACAAAATGAAATCAATAGCACAAGCTCCAGCTAAGAGGTTCGAAGGAGTAAGCGTGCGTACAGGGGTGTGCTAATTTCAGCATTTGCTACGGGCGAAAGACTATGGCAATGTTTAGCGGCCGGGCTGGTTGTGGAGCAGGATTTGGCTGTTGGATCTCTCCTTTTCCTTGCGTACATCCCCATCGTAGAAGCAAGGGCCACCTTCGAACTGCACCACCGGATTTGGTGCTTGGCCGCTTGGCCTGCTCTTTATATTTGTCCGATAGAAGAATCGGCTGTATATAACGGCTGCCCGCGCTCACAGAGGAGAGGAAAAGTTAGCAGAAGGGCAGGGTTGAGGCAAAGGAAAGATTTATAAAATATTAACGTGTGCTAGTATGTTCACAGGAGGAACAAAGAAGAGCAAAATTATGTTTTCAGATGTATTGTGCTTCGATGGTGTTTTACCTTAGATATTCAATGCGAAGCTGTGAATTTTTGTGCCGCTTGATTGCGGCACGTTTTGAACCGGCTACATAATAATAGAGATGCTCAATAATTATCCAATTTTTATGAGTAAAACAAAGAAGAGCAAAATTATGTATACAAGAACGGCCATCTACCTTGCATTCCGGCATGGAAGCAATGCCGACGCGCGAAGCGCGGAGGCATTGCTGACATGCCGGAATGCAAGGTAGATGGCCGCTCTTGAAACGTAAAAATAGGTTAGGTTCAATTCTGTGGCAGTAAATTTGTGCAGAATGCTGGATAAATTGATCGGAATGCAGGGTAAATTGCTGGAATGCAGGGTAAATCTTCTTCGATGTTGTTTGCTGCCGCTAAGAAACGCAGCCGCCACATTCAGGGTTTGAATGTTCGCCACGTGGCAGTCTCAGATTGGAGAACAAAGCAGAATTGAACCTAACCTGTTTTTACGTTTTCGAATGTGTTGTGCTTCGATGGTGTAACACCATAGAAATTCAGTGCGAAGCTGTGAATTATTGACTTGTTGATTGCGGCACGTTTTGAACCGGCTACATTTGCAGCATCTTGTTCGGCTGGAAGTCCGCCGTCGTGATCGGCGACACGATCGACAGTTGCTTCCTGTCCTTGATCCGCGAGAGCATCACGTACAGCAGCCCGGGCGTGAACGCCCTCCTCACGACCATGATCCCATATGCAATATAGGAATAAAGTGAGAAAGCAATATATCAATTTTAACCTACCTCGCGTGGTAGCAGCAAGGGCAAATACAATCCAAAATGAAATCGCTCCAAGATAATTAAGCTGTAGGGCTGCATCCAAGGTTGCATCAACTATGTTTGTTGGAATGTTTGCACTAGTGTTCGACCCATTCTGCATGCAGTTACATTGATGAAGCTTATTTTGACATGATTGTCTAGTGGAGTTTGTGTGTTAAGACATGAGCTGAAAGTTGGTTAACGCTTAGAATTAGTGAACACTCTACATATAGAGGCACGATGGGGAAAGTGTGTGAATTTTAGTGCTAAGTGATAGGCCTATACAATGGCATCTAGAATGTATTGTGAATTTGAATGCTATATGATAGGGTTATATGATGACATTGTTATTCCATGTTACTGAAGATTTTCACGATTGATGCATACATTGCATTGCAAGGTTGTAGCAGTTTGTACGCATATGCAATTTTTCGTGTTGGGTGTTTTTGCAGTAAGGCAGGCTTGGAAAATGGTCAAGGAGGGTGGGTGGTTGAACTTGTGGGGGGAGAAAGAAATAAGAAAGGACATATACAATAACAATGACAGCATTACATGTTCTGCATGACTAAGAACATCGTGGCAAATACCATTTTCAACATTTTCCCCTTTTCGTCGCGGGCACAATGTATTGAATTGGTAGATTATTGAAAGTTTGTTATGAATCAACCAATGAGCCACATTGGACATACATGTGGAGTAAAGAATTGTCCCAGCTATGCTTTTACCTAATGGAACTAGAAACGTGTGCTTGGCGATGCCGGGCATCAGTTGTGGGCATGCAGAATGGATATATCATATATATAATAGAGTTTGCAGACAATGGTTAAATGTAAGATACAAAATAACAATAATAATAATGATAATAATAATGTTTTAATGCCCTCGGGGGCCTTGAAGGCCATGGAGCCTAAATACAACTACCTTTTTTTACCATATCTCAATGGAACATGAGTAGTACAATATGGTACAAATAATATAACTAAAATGGGGTTTGGTATAAATGGCATGTCCCATGTGGAAGAAAACCCAATTGTCAAAAACCATGTGGACTTATGATAAAGCAAAACCTATTTGTCCAGGTAGGTTGTGCTTGCAAGCCTTACATGGTAGACAAGGCATGGTTTAGTATAGGTATAATGCTGTAATTAATGGAATACTTTTCAACACCTTTAAAATCAAAATCTATATTCGGCTTCCATATTTGTACTACATCAGCTATGGTTCCATTAATGCCAAATAATCACATTAGTACTCAATGAAATGTCAACAATGCATCAAAACATTCATGTGCACTGGTTAACAATGTTGAGAACATATTATCAATGTGAAAGGTAGTAGTCATGCATAAGTTACTTGATTATCTAAAAAGACAGCCATTGAAAGGATCCATTTTACTCCTCCAAGTTCTTTGCTACTTGAACCTGTCTATAAAACATTGGCTTAGAGGTTAAATACACAATGATCTAAATTTTCATTGTCGCATGTATCTGAGAAGTTTCAGAGTTCATATAGAATGTCTTGAAAGCATAAGAGATAAACCTTTACTGTTACATAGTACAAACTGTTTATCTGCATGTTCCATGGCACGATCCTCTTTTAATACTTCTAGCTCAACTTCTGCTTCTTCTAGTTCCTAGAATAATATCACGGAATTAATTTACATACAAGGAAGTACAACAAATGATAATTCTTTCCTTGTAGCATCCTATGAATCCGCTCCAATCTGGAAAATATCCATCCTTGCGAAGACCTTTATAGTTTCCAGGAATCAGATAATAGTGAACTGTTACTCTCAAAACTTGGTACATAGTGGAGTAAAGAAGGGACACCTTTAAAATTGCATCTCTCACAGGCCTAAACTCGTGACTAATACCCTGATCTTCTTGTCTGCCCTCAAGCACTTCAATTTACCTATAAGTTAATATTCTAGCAATCTTATAACAAAAACTTATAATACCAGAACTGCAAACATAAATCATCTGGCCAGACAACATAATAAAGCACTTCTAAAAATGTAAATTGGCAACTCCTTCTATGTGACAGCTCAAATTGAAGTAGCACATGAAGGTGCCTAAGTATATGAATATGAAGTAAAAAGCTCCAAATGCTGGCAGCTTTGTAATATCATCGTCTTTATTTTCACCTCTGTTCAAGCAGAATTTGCAGCCCTATTTTGATATTTTTTTTCCCTAGCACAAGCTTTCAATAAAGTTGTAAGTGTATAGCCATTACAATGTATGCAGTTGTCTTGCATATTCTTATACAGGTTGAAAGCATCTTGACATTGTCTAGAATCGATATAACCTAGCATAAGAGAGGTCCAGAAGCAATCATTTTGACAAGATAACCTATTGAAAGCATGATGGGCACCAAATACACTTTCATATTCCTGTAACCTGCCAGCCCATTACTGCAGACCTGTAACCTCCAGCCCATTACTGCAGACTTCTGCATGCAAGTGCCTAGCAGATTGTAGATTTCTTGCTCTTCGGCAATTTTGAAGGATACTTACAATGTTTGAAACAGATATAACATTGGGATCAGCTATATAGTCCACAATACCAAGCCTGACTTACTGTGACATGTTGCTTAAGACCCCATTGCTAGGGGATCCATGAGGATGAACCACCCAGATCCATGTGGTTTTGCTCCACCCACTTTAAAGTTGTGTATATGGACGTAAAATGATCCTGATCTATGTGTTAAAACTCAAGTTTAGGAAGATGGTGCTAAAAATACTAGAATCAGTTCCATTACAAAACTTACTTGGTTGTTCCACCAGAGGGTCTGTTGTTCCATAGTCCAGCCATAAATGGCGTGTGATGTCCCTAAAAGAATCTGAGTTTCAAAGTACAGCGAACTCTGCCGACTCTCCTCTTAGACACCAACAATGGCTAGAATTCGTTTGTTTAAAACCCATTGATCATATCATGTTTTAGTTGTCCTTTCATCAACATCATCTGTTGGCTCAGAATGAAGACGTAAAACTCGAAACAAAAAGTGCTTGTAAGTCTGGGCACTACAAATGCAACCGTCCATAGCTGAGGATGGTGTTCAATCAAAGAAGTTTTTTTCCTCTAAGTACTTCATGGCTGAAAACACCATGCACCTGAAACTTTTACTAAAATGGAAAGGAATATTTAAGTGGCATCACATGCTGCATTCTCTGTGTGTGGACATAAATGGCAGCAGCAACCAGTCTTCTATTTAGCGACCTGCTCCCAGTTGCTGGTTCGAACTGGCAATCCACAGATGAAAAGCACTAAAAAAACTTGGGACTTCGCAATATTCTTAATGCCTCAGTGCGTATAAAATGCAGCATGCGCAAGACTGATATGATATAACAATGGCATTGTTGTTGTGCAAGTTTACATCTGTTACCATCATGCTCCTACTGCCAAAATGCAACGTGCCTGCCATGTATAGCAATACAGAGTTGGAAACCTGATAACCTCATGCTCGAAAGGCTATATGCTGGCTTCCTTAAAATAGATTATAGATACAAAGACCCATTCTGCATGCAGCAATTCTACGACAATTTAAATTAGCACAATAATTAGTTAGAGATGGATGAAGGGGAGGCATAACTTACTTCATTTGTTCTGTAGTCAAGTCCTCTGCATGCAAATTCCAAACAGCAGAGTTTTCAGAAATTTCTTCTCTAGTGCATCGTACACTCCTTGCAACATAATGTAAATGTTATAATTCTTCTACCAAACCTAGGTTCTTACCTAACTTGTTCCAACTGCAAAAGTTTGAACAGATCATTGGAACAGTTGAATCGCCATAATAGCTCGAGCACCCTGCAATTTTTATAGATTGGTGAAACAAGCAGAGAAACAAAATATTATGAACTTTAGATTAACCTTGATATACTGGCTCTAGCTTCCTCTAGCTCCAGATGCAATCCCCTGCACGATAAACAGAGGTCTCAGGGAAAATATAATGGAAAAGGGATGACAAATATAAAAGGGGGAAGAACATCTCTGCCATAGACATCGTAGTTTTCTTACAGACCTGTTTTTTGAAGTAAACATGAAAAGAAGATTCCGGCAGCTACAACATTCTCAAAGCGAAAGGATTTGTCTGCCATAGCTGGAGCACCGCTCTCCATACCCGAACTTATGTTGCTCAAAAGGATTTTGTCCTCTAGTTATAACTAGTGCATGTACCTCAAGGCAGTGCCAAGCAGAGCTCAAAAGCTATGCCACCGCCATAGCAAGAAAGAGAAACACGGCCGTCGCCATCCGGATCTGCCATAGCCGAGTTGCGAAAGGCACGGCAGAGAATTTTTAGAGTTTTCTAATTTCCCTGGCCGTAGGATTCGAAATTAGAGAATCAGACGGCACAAATTGATTTTGGGTGACGTGGCACGACACGTGGCATAGCTAGAATTGCAGCCTTTTGTGCAGGGGGGGTTAGGCAACCCTGCTAAAAAATTAGACAAAGCACGTTTGATGATCTAATTTTCATGGCCTTAGATTTTGGAAAATGAAGATCCGATGGTGCAAAATAAGGCACATCATATTTTGATGACATGGAAATTACACGTGGATAGGCTAGAATTGCAAGAAAGGCTGTAGGCCCGGTAGGGATGGTGTGCTAAAAAAACATCATAAATAATAATAATAGATCTGGAAACCTCCCCAAGTTAACATTGTTGGAAACCTCCCTAGGTTAGTTTTCTTGGAAACCTCCCCAGGCTTTACAGGAAAGCTGGGGAGGTTTCCAAGTAGGAAAATTTGGGAGGTTTCCGTTTCTTGGGACCCTAACCAAATTCTGGCGTATATAATTTGAGCGGAAGAAAAAGGCTGAAAGCATTAAACTGTTAACAAAGACCTCCCTCTACAAGTTTTCAACTTTGTAGAAAGGCTTTCTTTGCCTAGTTTAAATAATCGTAAATACATTCATAACCATAATGTAGCAATCTAATACCAGCTGATGGAGGTTGCTCTTGTAATCCCCTTGTTCTCCGAAATCTGCCACTTTGCAACAGACCATGACCATAGTTTCTACATTGACAAGGAAAAGTTGTTTAGCACTTTAAGCCATTTTTGCCCATAATAAATATACCATCTATTGCCCTTCCTCTCTAGAGATGCAAATAATTCTGAAGAGCCAGAGATGCTACTCAATGTGTTTCGTGAAGCTGAGCTACAATGCGATCTGGAATGATTTTGTTTGGATCGACCCTTTCCAACAACAGGTGACCGAGAAAATGGAAGACTTTGACAATAAGCGAGTGCTGATATCTTCCTTTATGCATTCTTTACTTCCGTCCAAAAATATCTAGATCTGCCTGCTCTATGTTGTTGGCTTGACAAGGATTTAAACAGGAGGAAAACTTGCTTCATCGTCCATACCATCATCCTCCTGTGAAGAAACAGTATGGTGTTCCAAGCTTTGTGTGCATGATGAATCTTCTCTGCCCAACTTTTGCCTAACTTTCTGTTTGATACATCTACGTCTTCATTTTCGTCATAAGTTACTGTGACCATATGGTGCCTTATCATCACTATATAGCTCACCAAGGAAGTCTGAAGGCAAGCTCAAAGTGATCGATGTATTTGAATACTGCGGCATCTCATCAGGACATCCTTTTCCAACCTTGTAATGCCACCTGCCTGGGATTGACTTGGTGAAATGACTGGTCCAAAACCTGGAGTGCGGATTGGTCTGAATCCTTGAGGCCTTTCTATACCTAGCCATTGTTCCCAGTGGACCAAAACATTGTGACAGTTCTCCACTTTTTGGCACATGCAAAGCATATGGATTGAGTAAATTGTTGCCATGAGACAATATTTTGCTATTTAAAGTTGGTGTGCCAATGCCCCAGTGATCAGCACGTAAAGCAGCTACATTGTCACCACTTGACTGCCTTATCCCAGTTTTGCAGGACACTGCAACATGCTTGCCATCTATCATGGGTTGTTCTGTTGTTTGACATGGCATACAAACAGAACTACCTGTTTTGAGACACAAGATTCCTTGCCTTGTTGGTTGGCCGTTACAAGGTCTGTCATTTCGGCACACGTCTATCTCATTTGCAACTTCATTCCTTAAACTTCTCTTAGCTTTTGTGACGTTCCAGGCATTTATACGGTATACGTATGCACGCCGGGACACGTCACTAGGACATAAGGGGGTAATTGTCTAAGTGGGAGTCGACCACAATGGTTTTATTTAGCTATGTTAATAAATCCATTGTGGATAATTATATAGCCTAATTACCCTAATTAAGCTAAATTAGTTAATTAGCACCAACAAGGGGGTGCCACTTGGCCCAAATCGATTAGGCAAGGCATGGTTTCCATTTTGGACACCCAAATTAGGGCTTTTGTGCCCCAATTCGAATTAGGAGCAGCTGGAGATGGAGGAGAGGAGCTGCTGGCTTCAAGGAGCAGGTGGCCTAAGGATCGCTTCTTGCTTTCAAGGAGCAGCTTGGCCCAAGGACTATTCTTTGGCCAAGGAGCAGCTGAGCCCGTGGACTGTTGTTGACCTCGAATCGCCAGACACCCACTAGTCGCATCGCTGCCACCCTAGTTCTGACAAGATGGAAGCACTCCACGATAATGGTTCAGTAGAAACACCGGGTTAGTAGTAGTTTAGCTTGTGAATTCTAGGGTAACTTTTGTTGGGCACTTGTTGTCTTTGTTACATGCTGTTCTCTCTACGTGTTTTAATGGTAGGAACTAACCCTTGATTGTAAAGGTAAGTTCTCTTTATATTACGATTCTGGTTTGGTTCTTAAAAAGATGGATTGATAGTTCTTTGTATGGTATCACTCTAGAAATGGGGGAAATAAGGGCGGGGTAGAGACCTCTCGAACTCATATCGTTAGTATGTTCCTAGATAAAACCCCTCAGTAACTCCCAATAATGCGGCTTTGTGTACAAGAGCCCACCGGTCATAGACGCTATGACCCGGCTTAGCACCGACAAGGAACACGGTGGTGAAGTGGGGGTGGGGTCTTGCACGAACATAAAAGGCTCACGAGACTCCCCTACAATGGGCTAGGGCGATAGCCGGTCCACGTAGAGGGCGGGTATGGGTCCGACACTCCACAGGTGTAGAGGTGTGACCCGTATGGGGCACCTTGCACTTTGAGTAGATTTAAGGTGAGTAAGTCGGCATGCGGATGCGGGGTCGCTGATGCGGCACGTATTCTCTAGCTCACCCATGGAACCACTGTGATTCTGGAAGGGGACGCTTCCCTGACCTGCCTCATCGGACCGGGGCTTCATGAACCCTGGAGTAGGCTCAGCAGGGTGATGCCTCGAGCCTGCGTCTCAGGAAGGCTATAGCGGGGCCATAGCGTGAATTGACCCATCGCAAAGTGTGCACGGAGGGGCGGATGGAGTGGACAACCCTAGCCGATGTTCTATGCCAGCCAACGCCATGCCAAGACTCGGTCTGCTGATCTCTTGAGGCCCAACCGTCAGTCGATCCTCACCGAGTCCGAAGGGGTAGAACCACGAGGTTTGGGTGTTTTCTTAGTTTTAGATGCATATTCTTTGCCGTTGGTATTTGATGGATGCACCACCCTTCGTGGTGGTTATTTATATGTGATTTATCTTTGTGTGCTAACCCTTGTATTCATGCTTCCGCGGACGTAGGAGTCCCATTGAAGGCGTGGGCGAATGACCCCTTTCAGTGTCCTTCTTTAGGGCATCATTTCATAGATGGCCCGAAATAGACGGAGGGCCCTGCTCATGGCAAGTTGGTTGCCATGGGAGGGGAAAGTCCATGTATGTATACGGCTGGGTGTCGTATATATTCAGGGAGCGCCTGATGGTATCGAGCCATGATTACGGTTGACCGGAATCATAGCACTGGCCAGACTCTAACTCGTAGTTCGTCGGCTAGGTAGGAGGCTAAGCTAGTGTGATTGTTAGTTCTTTGATGTTTGGCTTTGTGTTAGGTTAAAGTAAGAAATTGTAGGTTTAAAGAAGTTAGGGCGACTGGAGGACCCAAGTTTGGAGGGGCTATAACTTTTTGTAGGTAAGCTGGGATGAAGGCGGAAATGGCTCCATTGGATCGGGCGTACCCCAAATACCCTAGGACAGTCGTTAGCTGGCAAAAAATGGTCAAGGAGGGGCCCCGAAAGTCAACTCGGGCGCTGCCTGCTTTTCGGCGACTCAGGATCATGGTAGGAGCGTGTATAATGCCGTCGGCGCCCGACCGTATAAAACGCGTATTTCCGCCGTATAAAAATTTTCGTATTTTTTTTATGTACATATTATTTTGGCACCCCAAACCAGATTTGAACCCATGACCTCTCAACTCGAAGCCTAGGTGCCTACCACCACACCAAGCTCTCTCTTGAATGTAAGGACATGTTTCACATATCTCTTATACACATATAGTACTTTATTTCTCTGCATATAAAAAACACTACGGGGTCTTGAACCCCTGACCTTCTGCACCCAAGCCAACACCTTTACCAATAAGCCAACTTCTTTCTTGAAGGGATATAATACTTTTTCTAGTATTTATAGTGCATTTATTTTCCTATTTAAATTAGAGGCGTGCCTTTGGTAAACCCACGAAGTGGAGGCGCCATAGCCGCCGGAGCAAGCTCTCTCGCCATAGCCGCCGGAGCAAGCTCTCTCGCCATAGCCGCCGGAGCAAGTTCTCTCGCCATAGCCGCCGGAGTAAGCACTCTTGCTATAGCTACGGGATAGTCAACCGGATAACTGTTAACCATATATAAAGCTAGTATCCCCTAGGAATAAACCGACCAAATGACACGACGTAATCTAGCAAGTCCGGCCAACTTGTTATGATAACATCAACTCACTTGGTGGGACTAATTCTGGAATTTAATTAACGACAGAGCAACTCTCTAGAATAGCAGCATGTGTTATATCCTTGGATATTCTTAGGCGATGATAATAATGTCCAGTTATCGACGTTCCTAGACCTATAGCTTTAAATATTTTTCCTTTCGTAAATGCCTTGATAACAAAAATTCTTCGAGCCTTGCCATGATTCAATCTATACTACATCCACATGCTTTATACTAGACCTTATTCAACGTTATATATTAAGGGTTAAGAAATATCTTATGGACATAATTACAATTAAGGTTATTTCTCTCTAGTGTCTACGCCTTGACCCGTTTCATTTCCTAGAGAAAGGATCTTTCTTCGCCCAACCAACTAGGGACTGCCATGCAGCACCCCTCTAGACCATGGGTCTGGATTCCTTTGATCCTACCACCCTTCAATACTTCTTCTCAATGGTCGTGTTCTTCTTATGGACCACTTCCCCAGATCGCGATATATACTCTGTAACACGTAGTAAGTGCTTGTGTTAGAACCCCCACAACAATGTCAGCACTTTATTCTAATTAATCCCGGGTACAAACTCTAGTATTATTTTGTGCCAAACCTCACCGCCTATATGGCTGTGATTAATTAGCTGCGCCACGCATCTGTCAGATTGACAGCCGCCTAGCCTCTTTTGGGGTCCTTCCACCGTAAGGGTCAAGTGGTATCCAACCATTGTTGACTAGTCACCTCCTTCTAGGGTATTTAGATATGGTTGGGGCAAAAATATTTCCAACCATTCCTTTAGTGCCCAAATGGCGTTAAGTTCCACAAATGAACTTACATATTTCAAGGGGTTATGTGAATATCCCAAAGGACAGTACCACCCAAAGACCCCTCAAGATAGGCCTCCTCTATTCAGAGATCTTGTGTTCAAGTTTCTGGGGGTCCGTCATATGTCCTCATGAACGCTGTCAATGTGGCATCACGTATAAATGCTATCTACCTATCTATCTATTTATTAAAAATGTCCTTGGTGAATTCAATTCACCATCTTGTCTTAGGACATGGAAGTCTTCTTCCCTAAGCTATGCACCAAATCTTTAAGGAGTTTTTCAGCTCTTGCTGCCTTTCAATCCGCAAGTCTACCTTTGTATATTAGCAATGACCACCCTTCATGTTAGGTAATAACCTTCCTATCCAGGTCGCTAGATATCATTAATAAGGGTCCTTTATTCCTCCTCTTCTTCTCGATTTTCAATATTCCGATCCTTACGCCTGCCACAGCGTACACCCTTCACCCTTTGGTTGTGACCTTCATTCAGTAGAGTCACCAATCCATTTACTCCTTTATGTATTCATTAACCGTCTTGTGGCTTCTAAGCCGCTATCATATGGCCCCTATGCTATTAACCCACCTACCATTGGGGGTTATGCTTCAATGTTGTCCTACATCCTAGAAATGTTAGTCATTACATTTCTCTGTAATGACGTCATGCTGCTGTTGTGGCATTTCAAATGACGTGGCATCCGCCTTAAGCCAGAGCCATGGCCTAAGAGTGAGTGACCCTTCGTATAAATCGTAAAATACCTGGAGTCGTCAAGGTGCCCGCCTGGTATTTTGTGAGTCTTCCTACAATATCGACATTTGATATAACCCGGACTTGTATCCATGTTCGAGTCATGTATATTCTAACTTGCACCTCCACGTAACCCATGATGTTCACCTCTGCCTGATCCGGGTATGGATCATGTCGGAAAGCTAGTCTTAAGTGTCTATGCAAGACACATTCGAACATTTAGCAGGTAACTGCTATTCGCTACTTATCCTGGAATTGTACTATTGTAATATTCAACCCCCTCATTGTAAGCTTTATTCTATTGGCCGTTGACATTTATTTCAAGTGCCAACTACCACCGCATACCCTAGCATGCAACGGATTGACGATCCTTTGCACATTTCGAACATATCTCCAGATCCTTCCTCGGTAACTTTGGGGTACACTCGTCTTTCTTTCCCCGTGTCGCCACTTAGATTACCTCTCCAAGAGCTTTATCGTATGTGTATATAGTATGTACATAATAAACATATATCCTTATCCCACGATGCTAGAGCTCTGCTCTAACTTAGCTAAAGTGTAACCTTGGTAGTTCTTTCAAACAAAACCCGTTGCCTATATACCTTTATGATGTGGCTGCGCCACCTACTTCCCAAATGGATAGGGGCCAACTTTATGTTGGACTTGTATATGCTGCCTATATTTTGATAGGGTCCCTACTTATTTCAACCATTCCTTTAGTGCCTCATGGTACTTTAACCCCGTACATAAACTATGTTTCCCCCACAGGATTATGCCATAATTCCGAAGGCTACTACCCCACATGAGGAGCTTTTCTAAAGGCTTCTTTCGCTAAGGATCCTTTGTGTCCTCAATACCAACTATGCTTAGTCACAATTAATCTATATTTCTTAAGTTATCATGTGAACTTCAGTTTTTGATCAGTTTCAAATGTTGACATCCTTGGCTCCTTTATAATGAAGCAGAGGCACTACAACCTCTTCGTCTCTTAATAGGAAAACCCAATGTTTCAATTTTTGTTAGTAACCGCCATATGGTTATCCAATTCCTTACCCTCTTAAAAGTTTCCAAGTCATAATCTCTAAGCGGTCTATGTCTAAAGGCAATGGATCCTCTAACTTCTACTTCAGCATTTAAAAATTATTCCCCGCGAGTAGGGTAACTCTTAGGATATATGGACTACTGGTCTATATAATCTCACCCCTTCTGATCTATACACCTCGACCTGACTTTTGTTATCGGGACTTAGAATTCCTATGTATTGCCTCTTTTCGGTTACCCCTAAAGGTATAATCGCCAAAGTCATCGTACTCCTTCTTATCTTCCATCAGGGGACGCGATATTCTTATATATCTTTTCATTCCCAAAACCAAATAAATGCTCTTAGCTTATAACGTTGAACTAATACATTGGTATCTAGAACCTTTGAGTAGTTAAGCTCTCATTATCGGTTATTCCAATACCGTTCCAACCATCCTCGGGGTGTTTTTGAACGTAACATCACCGTATATGCTAGACTTACTCTAGCTATTCTCACTCATTTAAACTTTTCTCATCTTCCTTAGTACGACGTATCTATGATAGTCAACTCTAACCATTCGGATAACTTGAATGCTTATCTCTGGTAAAGCATACCTAACCCAATATCTTTGTATATAAGCATATCATTATGCTTCTTCTGTAAACATTGTCACGTAATATGCCACCAGCCCTGTACGAATATTCTACCATCTTCCAATATGACATACATCTGGATGTCACAATCGACATCCTTGATATCCTCGCTAGTGTAGTATGTAATACTACTAAATCCTTCAAACATCCGAAACCACTACGTTGTTATTATGAGATATAGTAACATGTGTGCACCAACCCTAACTCTAGACTCATATATAATTCGTTGACGTAGCCCCTAGATGCTTCTCCTATATATGCTGTGGATTTCACACCACACCTTCTAGACTCTCTATCCTTAGGTTGCCTTGGTCCTCACGCTCTAGTCATAAATTCCATAGGGGCACATGCCACCCTAAGTTCCTAGTGGACATACTTAATGTCTACTATAGGAATTCTTATCTTCATTACCTCCGTATTCATATATGTGAACTAAAAGTTCTAGTATATACCCTATCTTTTTCTAGTTATGTTCCTAGTAAATGGTCCTAATACACATCTACCAACGCGGAACTACTCCTCGGGATGCACACACGATACCAAGTCCAGAGCACATCCTCCTTGGCCAGATGTTCATTGGATGCTTCCCTTCGTCATATTCCAGGCTTTGGTCTCTTCAAAGTGTCCCTCCAAACTCTCTATATTTGAAACGTTGTTTACAACAACTTTCAAGCACCTCTTGTCTCCCACTTGTCGTGTGGGTACATTACTTGCCTTCCTAATGTATCATTAGTTCAACGTCAACTTTCCTTCATAGAATAAGCTTCGCCAGAGCTCCAACATACTTTGTCAGTCTTACAGAATGCTTATTCCTGCCTTCGTCAGTTCGACCTCAGCTCTCTTCACCTTGTGGGAAAACTACGTTCCACACTATTGTCCAGTCTCTTATCCGGCGTCTACATACCCCCGGCCGACATAGGATCTGGCCATTTCTTTAATTTTCACCCTGCATAAGGATCATGCATTTGACCAACGTTATTAAGTGTATTCACGTGCCTACGTGGTCTTCTTAGTCGTCTATAATCTTGCGTCTTTGTTTCACACCTCAGGAACATCAATCTCTTTACCAAACACAATATATGTGTAATTTTATAATCCATAATTTATGGATCAACATCCTCATACACATTATTCTCTACCGTTCCACGAATCAAACCTACACTTTTAAAGTGTTTTCCCTCTCAGGAGCTGGGTACTTATAATCCAGTTTCCACCTTGGCATAGTACCTCCTTAACATGGTCTATAGTAGATAATCATAAACCACTTCTCCACCAGATATATCGTGCTATATCCAGTCTCCTTCTACATTGAATAGCAACCTAGATGCCGCATCATACATCAATCCTCGTAATTTTTAGGTCCAGCATTTCACTTAGATACCAAACATCGTCATACCAATTTTCTCGAGTATCCATCCAAATTAGGGATATCTTAACACTCCTTATTCCCAACATTCAGCACTTCTACTTCAAGTAGGAGCCCGGGACTTCCTCAGTCATCACCATCTAACAGGCTCAGGGCAGATCACGCATGGTTTCAATGCTTCCACCGTGGACACCATAGTCACAACTGGCCTTCTGTGATACAGGACGATTACATAGCCATAGCACTGCCGGATAGCGACCGGGGCGGTACCAATGACGTCGAATGTATATGTCAGCTGTACCTGTGCCCCATAACTATAAGAGTGTCTGTATGTGTGATAAATTTATGAAAATAACAATAAAATGAATAAGTAAATCAAATATAAGAATATCGGGACGCCTGGTAAATGATTATACATCTGTCCTCATATGACTGTAATCTATGCTAAAGATAGAGAGTGTGAGTGTGGAAACATTAAAGATAATCGAAAGGAGCAAGTTATTAAACACATAATCAAATATAATAGAAGGGGATAAGTATGTATGTCTTACACAAACTCCTAAGGGAATAACGAGACTTAGATAATGTTATAACAAGGTTATGAGAAATAAATAAAGAACGTCTGTCTGTAATTAATATTAACGTACATAGGTCAAAATGGAATATACAGTACAATATATAATTCTATAAAAGGGTAACTATAAATGTCAGAGGCATCTAAACACTCACAATAGCAATATATGAGTTGTTAAATTTGTACCAAAATAGGAAAAAACGAAATTTAGATCCAAAATTACATTAAGCCTGGCTGTAATAAAATCACTTGTAAAGTGAAGGGAGAATATATAGTGGTATATACACAGAAGTTAATATGATTAGAATGACTTTCTATTAAACAGTGCGAGGTTAATAACTCTGTATTATAATATAACAACAAATGGAAGTTCTTTATATCTATACCTATCTTTAATATATAATCAGCTACCTCTATGCTTTCAAAAATAGATAGAGTGTGAGCTCGTCACCACGGATGAAACAGTGAGACTTCCACAAACTTTGACTGTTCACTTTTGACAGTCCTAAGCGATGATCATGATGTGTTGCCCTGCAACAACACTAGTCTTGATCTTTGAGGGCGGCATCATTTTTAAGGTGGGAGAATGTGGCGTTCGGGCATTTTATACGGTATAATTATGCTTGTAGGACACGTCACTAGGACATAAGGGGGTAATTGTCTAAGTGGGAGTCGACCACAATGGTTTTATTTAGCTATGTTAATAAATCCATTGTGGATAATTATATAGCCTAATTACCCTAATTAAGCTAAATTAGTTAATTAGCACCAACAAGGGGGTGCCACTTGGCCCAAATCGATTAGGCAAGGCATGGTTTCCATTTTGGACACCCAAATTAGGGCTTTTGTGCCCCAATTCGAATTAGGGATTTGGAGATGGAGGAGAGGAGTCTGCCGGGCCAAGGAGCAGCGGTGGCCTTAAGGGCTATTCTTTGGCCCAAGGAGCAGCTGGCGCTTAAGGATTATTCTTTGGCCCAAGGAGGTGGTGCCGCCTGAGGACTGTTGTTGACCCCAGAATCTTGAGACACCCACTAGGCGTCATTTGCCACCCTAATTCTGACAAGATGGAAGCACTCCACGATAATGGTTCCAGCCAAACACCGGGTTAGTAGTAGTTTAGCTTGTGAATTCTAGGTAACGCCCTCGCTGGGCACTTGTTGTCTTTGTTCGTCATTCTCTCAGTGTTTTAATGGTAGGAACTAACCCTTGATTGTAAAGGTAAGTTCTCTTTATATTCGATTCGGGTTTGGTTCTTAAAAAGATGGATTGATAGTTCTTTGTATGGTATCACTCTAGAAATGGGGAAATAAGGGGTAGAGACCTCGAACTCATATCGTTAGTATGTTCCTAGATAAAACCCTGTAACTCCCAATAATGCGGCCTGTGTACAAGAGCCCACCGGGTCATAGACGCTATGGACTGGCTTAGCACCAGACAAGGAACACAGTGGTGAAGTGGGGGTGGGGTCTTGCACGAACATAAAAGGCTCCCCGAGACTCCTACAGTGGGCTAGGCCGATGGCCGGTCACGTAGGGGCGGGTATGGGTCCGACACTGGTGGTGTAGAGGTGTGACCCGTATGGGGCACCTTGCACTTTGAGTAGATTTAGGGTGAGTAAGTCGGGTACGGATGCGGGGGTCGCTGATGCGGCACGTATTCTCTAGCTCACCCATGGAACCACTGTGATTCTGGAAGGGGACGCTTCCACGACCTGCCCTCATCGGACCAGGGGCTTCATGAACCCCAGAGTAGGCTCGAGGGGTGATGCCTCGAGAGCGTCTCCAGGAAGGCTATAGCGAAGCCATAGCGTGAATTGACCCATCGCAAAGTGTGCAACGGAGGGGCGGATGGAGTGGACAACCCTAGCCGATGTTCTATGCCAGCCAACGCCATGCCAAGACTCGGTCTGCTGATCTCTTGAGGCCCAACCGTCAGTCGATCCTCACTGGAGTCTGAGCCGGGGTAGAACCTGAGGTTTGGGTGTTTTCTTAGTTTTAGATGCATATTCTTTGCCGTTGGTATTTGGATGGATGCACCACCCTTCGTGGTGGTTATTTATATGTGATTTATGCTGTGTGCTAACCCTTGTATTCATGCTTCCGCGACGTAGGAGTCCCATTGAAGGCGTGGGCCGAATGACCCCTTCGTGTCCTTCTTTCGGGCATCATTTCATAGATGGCCCGAAATAGACGGAGGGCCCTGCTCATGGCAAGTTGGTTGCCATGGGAGGGGAAAGTCCCTGTATGTATACGGCTGGGTGTCGTATATATTCAGGGAGCGTCACAGCTTTCAAGTTTGAGATTCTGTCCTCATGCATAGAAAAAGAGGCCTTCAATTTTGTAACAGGAGATGCAGCTTGGGAGGAGGTTTCTCCCATCATACCCAAACTCATAGATGTTCTTTGCACACCACCATAGTCCATGCAAACAACTTTCATATGGACTCTGACCTTGCCATTTCTATTTGTAATACCAGAAAACTCTGCGTTTGATCCCAGTGCATCTGGACCTTCGGCTACAGCATGTGTATGCCATGTCTTTTGAAGCATAAAGTCAGCATTCATCCCTCCAATGTGAGAAATCCATGTCTCTTCCATCAGAACATCTTCATTGTGCAATTTTACACATGTGGCTTTATTTGTGTCCACATTTTTAATATGCAGATGGT
Source organism: Isoetes taiwanensis (assembly GCA_021234155.1). Lineage (NCBI taxonomy): Eukaryota > Viridiplantae > Streptophyta > Lycopodiopsida > Isoetales > Isoetaceae > Isoetes > Isoetes taiwanensis. The sequence goes on along the minus strand of JAJEKV010000020.1, from coordinate 20,616,331 downwards.
CTTTTCCAGATGCATACAAAGGTAAGTAGAGCAACTTTTCACAGTTGAAGGTTCAACTCCATACCTAGAAAGACTATGTCCTTTTTCTTGTTGTGCAGATAAAGATGCTTCAGTCTGAGACGGAGAGGCAGGCCTCAAATGCCGGATCCACATGGACTGAAGAGGAGAATTAGAGCTAGTAGTAGCCTTTTCTGTTTCTTTTCTAGAATTTACAAAGACAGAAACTGAAGAAACAGAATTACATCGACTCTTTCTGTCAAATCCATCGTTAGGAGCTACGAAGGAACCACTATTACTTTCAGAAGAAAACAAAGGATTACCATGAATATTTCCAGTCAAAGAATTTTTCAAAGGCCATAAAAATTGCTATATAAATCTATAACCTCATCAAACTGCTCGTAGAGATAAAAAGAATCTGGAACAAATGCAAATGAGCTGTGATCTCGAATCTTCAATTACATATAGATTTTGAAGAGGCCATCGACAAGTCTACTTTCCATGGAACTGATGGAGGACAGACTTTGGCCTTAATGCTCCTGCAAACCAAGATATTCAAACCCATATAATAAATCAGAACTTTTATAACGTAAAATTCTATTTAAGAATGCCTGATGGTACATTCTCTTATTTGAGATACAAATCATGGTCCAACCAGAAATGCCTAGCCCTAAGGCATACTATACAATCATGGTCCAGTCACAAATGCCTAGCACTAAGGCATACTGATGCATAAAGCATGCATGGCTTAATATTCTAACAATCTATCAAATACCTAAGGAGCCTTAACACATCATTTCCTAGATTGAAGCAAATAATAAAATGTGTTGACAATGCCAAAGATCATTACATTGAACAATTGCATAAGTAAACAGTATGCATCCCTCAAATTCTATTCCCATTTCAAGCATTCTATGAAAGCCATGCATCTTTTCCAAGCTGCTGCATTTTTACAGTATTTTGCTTTGCCTCTTCCCCGTTTTTCAGAAGTACTCACCTCCTATTGAATATCTCAGTGGAAAGCTGGTGCATCTATAGAAAATACATAGTAGCCTTCCATTGCTATTAATCATGAAGTTCCCAGCCATAACTAATAGAGGCATGATGAAGAAGGATTGCTGGCACGAAGTCAATGTAGATCATTTAGAATTATTCTACCCTAAAAGGCCTCAATAGAGCATGACATTGGCAGTAGAAATTCATACATGTTATATCAGTAGTCAATTCGAAATAGGAGTAGTACCAATTCGAGGAAGGCATCAGTTAGAGCGTCTTTTTTCCATGAGCATTGCCGAAACTGCAGCTTTCACAATCAAAAACCAAATCCAGATGCACCAAGATATATCTTCTCTAAGTACGTACACGATTTTCTTGATTCTTTAAGGATGACATGTCCACAAAATAGCGCATTATTTTTTATTCATATGGCTTCACCCTAATGATACTAACAGGAATACAACCTTATCACGCCACAAACCTTTACTACGTCAAAGATGCCCACAAATTTAGATTACATATTTTAGAGCTACATACAGGAATGAGCCAAATATTTTAATTGAGGAACTCACATCTTGTTGTTCTTTAATAATGCATTAAGATCACACCTACATGGCCAGCACTTTCAATTTGAGTTTACTCTAATGGAAGCAAAAAGCACTGTCTTTTCTGATTCGATTCCTGCTCTGATCCAAACACCATCAATCTATAAACGTCAAAGATGCCCACAATATAAACATCAAAGATGCCTACAAATTGAGATATGTGATAGAGCTACATACCACAAAGACTTACAGGTTGTAATTGGAAACTTACATCTTGTTGTTCTCTAATGATGCATTACAATTAAAGCTACACAACCAGCTCTCCCGATGTGAATTTTCTCCAATAATGGCATCGTATTACCTATTTCATAGTGTGCGTGAAACAAAACCGTTAAAATCAAGGGATCAGAGTAAATTAGGAAAAGTCAACGGCCAAGATGGCGCACAGATTATCCCAAAACTCCATTAGTATTATATATAGATAGATAGATTGCAGTTGCCAAGGCTAAGAAAATCCTCTTGGGATAGATTATTATCTGAAAAAAGGCAGTTTGGCAAGTCTGCTTGAGCAGGGGATACATCAGTTTCAAAAGTGAGGGGTGTAATCTCGTTGGCTTTTTCGACTGCCGTAAGACCAATCATAAAAACCCTACCAGCTTTATCCTCAGCACATGTTCTGTTGAAGAGAATTGTGGGCATCTCATTATAGATTGAGACCAACAGATCCTTACATTTAGAATATTTCTCAAAAAGTGATATATTCGTGAATGCTCTTGGATTTGATGCAGGCTAAAATTGTTTGAACAACAAAGTTAGGGCTTTCAACTCCACACTCATTGTAATGTAGTAACGTCAATTCTTTAATCCATTGTTTGTTGGCTTCCTCATCCGTGGAAACTTTGTATTCCTATAAAGATCAGAGATAAACAAGTTAGAAGTAAACACCATAAGGTATACCAAATCAAAGCCCTAGGTTAAACCATGGAACTGAAAGCAAGTAAAAAACCTTTGTCAAGACAAGTCAAGACATTTAAAACCAAAACTTGTTTGAGAAATTAGTCTTCAATTAGCAGTCTTAGAATATACCGATGTAAGCAATTTTAAGCGTTGATTTGGTACCATAGACTATTAAAAAACAGAATCAAAACTACTTGATATTAGAAATGGTAAACTTAGTTTTACATTAAGATCATGAAATTGATCTTACGGAGTTTATGCACATAAGCTAATTCAAAACATAGTCTAAGAATGATAGAAAAATAAAATAATAGACAAATAGAGGTTCTACAGATTTGAATAAAGTCTTCATATGTGAGACGTTCCATGTATGTGATACGAACATATATCAGTGCAAAGAGCAAAAGATCCTATTACATGTAGTAAGCCAACCAAAAATTAGCCTACTGGATAATCATGGAATCACTAGCAGGTGTCATGGGATCTTTTGAGTTATCCCCTTCACTCTGCCTGATACACATGAAATTTAAAAAGCAAAAAAAGAGAAGTTAGAGTAAAGTTCAGTCTAGGCTGCATATGGCAGCACTTAGACTTAGAGATTGAAGTCTATTCAGTAGCAATATTCCATCACATGCATTGTTTAAGCAATTATGCCCTCATCTTAGGCTTTAAAATTACCATCCAGAGATGAACCAGTCCAGAAGACCACAACTCGTGTGAACGTGCTTGTCCACAGATTTGATCCTCGAGTGTCAGCACTCTGCCCACTGTGCAAGCAAAGGGAGGAGACCATTGAGCATTGTTTCTTTTTATGTGTTCATCTCCAGCCTGTTTGGTCTTGGCTGCTTTCTCTTTTTCATGTGACATTGACAAGTCAGCAAGTGCTTCTAGCTATTTATCCGGATGCTTGGAATAAGTTGCGGGGCCAAGCATTTCATTTAGCATCAGGATGGTTGTTGTGGTCCATCTGGAAGCGCAGAAGACTGTGTATCTTTCAGGGTTTGGATATTCCTCCTGCAGTTGTCCTCCAGGACGCACAAGCTAGAATCGCTAAGGCATACCATTGTTCTTCGCTTGCTCCTGCTAAGCGACAGTTGATATTTGAATCATATTTGAGTGTGCTGTCTTATGCATAGGCTGGTGGTTCTACTCAGTGGATCATGATTATCCTCTGAGACTTTATTCCCGCCTCTGCATTTGTATTTTGCTTTTGGCTTGGAGTTTCAATAAAGTTTGTCGTTCTTCAAAAAAAAAAAAAAAATGAACAAAGAATATCACTATAAATTAAAACAATGATAGCAATGCATATAATTCTACATGGATGATATAGGAAAAGATGTTAGGACATGAAACCTACATATTACATGTTAAGTTTCAGCAGGATTTAAACATATGTTAATTTTCAGCGGGGTTTAAACATACAGATTTGTACCCATTTTTAGGGTCTAGTTAAACCAGCCAATAAAAGATAAGGTAGGACTATTTCCTTAAAAACATGAAGCATCTGTCTAGATTAATTTTTAAGAATGCTAGATAGACCTTTTATTAAATCTATACCCCACCTATTTCAGGGGACATTAATTCATAGGCACAACATAAGTTACAAGATCTCGAACCTGAAATGCTTGAATAGGACCAGATGTCTCTAGATTTGGTGTGTAGTTGTTGGTCTCCATGGTAGTGTGATGCTTGAAGCCTGATTGCCTTGGTTAAACCTTGGAACCAATAATTTCTACCTCAGCATCAGAGGCAATGGTATTGTCATTGAGAATTACATCAGCACACTTGTTTCCTTCAAGCCCCATCAGATTCCCCATAGCACTGCCAATAGGAGTATTTGTATCCAAACCAACCTTATCCTGTGCATAACATAGGAGTATTTGTATCCAAACCAACCTTATCCTGTGCAGAACATACAGGCACATGGAAATCAAATACTTTCTTGCGCTTGGCATTCTGTCTCTTCTCATCTTCAATCTTCTTCCTCGTGGCCAAGTTAAGGTTACCTTTCTTTCTTCCCATTGCAATAGAGAATTTGGCCGGCAACAGTAAAAAAGCTAGAGCAGAGGAACGAGAAATGCATGAAAACATCAGATGGCACTCTAAATAAGGGATTATCCTGGTACTACTCTTAGCACCGGTCGTTTTGCAGAGAGGGTCCAGCCTTACGCTTGCTCCACCTAAAAGAGAATAAAAAATGATTTAAGAACAGAGACGATTAACTTGGAAAATCTGTCGTCCCCTGTTACGTGTCGACCATGTAATTTTTCTTTTTTTTAAGGTTTTAGAAATGAGCGAAAAATTGTACGTGTCCAAGTGCCAGGGCCTCTCAGCCCAGAAATATTAGTTTCTGATTTTGTGCGAACAGAAAACATACTACAAACGACAGGAGGAGATCCAGGAAATCCTTCTAGAAGGGAAGAAAACTTTCTCCAACAGTGGTTGCAAAGACCTAATCGTTTTATTGACTTTTTTATTCGTCCTGGGAGTGAAAGATCAAGATCTTTTACCTGTTGATGTTCCATGAATCTGCTGGGAAATTCTCGCAGCGCAATAGATTCCTTCAGATTCTCTTCTTCACCCCCACGAAATTCTTTTCATCAAATAATGCTTCTCCATCTGCTTCCATTTCCTGCAACTAAGCATGTATCATACTTGCATAGTTCTAGTTTTTTGTATAGGCATTTCTATTGCAGTTTCAACTCCTCTTCCGCAATGTGGACGAGTTGCTGGCAAGGCTATGAATCGCACGCTTTTCCCCGAGGATTTCGTCTTTGGCGTCGCTTCATCGGCATATCAGGCATAATATATGCAAATTTTCTTCCCTAACTGAATATTTCAGCTAAAAGTTGTTAAAACTATGCCTTGCAGATCGAAGGAGCTCTGCGAGAGGCTGGCAAAGGACTTACAATTATAGATGGATGTCTCAATGGTAACTCAAATATTCTTTTTTTGCATAAATTTCAAATTCTAACGCTCTGCCTCAGAAAGCGTAAGCAGAGGTATCAATCCCGATATAGCAGATGACAGCTATCATCTTTATAAGGTTTATGAATGTTTCTTTGCAATGCCAGAGTTGAAGGCTGTGCTTATTGAGGATTATCTTGATGCAGGAAGATACTGACATACTAGCTAACTTGGGTGTGGATGCGTTTAAGCTTTCCCTATCTTGGACTAGAATTTTACCAGGTTAGTATCATGCACAAAAAGATTGTATCCACAGTTCTCTAATTTATGCAGAAAAAGACTATTCATATTTCTCTAATTTCTGTTTTGTCGTCTACTTTTGTGGAACAGATGGTCGAGGATATGTGAACATGGAGGGTATCAGACACTATAATGATGTGATAAACAGCCTACTGGACAAAGGTAAGGCTTCTACTATGTTTCCACTGACGACTTTGTTCTCATTGATATTCTTATAATGGCCTAGGCATCCAACCATATGTAACGTTGTATCATTGGGACTTGCCGCCATGCTTTTGAAAACTTGTATAAAGGATGGATAGCCCAAGAATTATGTGAGTGATTACCATCTCAGGATAAAAATCATGTGCCTCTTATAATATTGTGCAGTGAAGACTTTGCAGCCTATGCCAATATATGCTTCGCAGCATTTGGGGATCGTGTGAAGCATTGGTTAACATTTAATGAACCTACTATGGGTGCAGGTACATGCTTATTCAGCTAGTTTGATAAGGAGGAAGAGAACTAAAACTGTGAATAGAACGCCTGCAGGATGAATACAAGCCCTGTTATGCCTTGAAGACTACAAAGGCTCTTCTAATATGTGACTTTTTATTCAGGTCCTTGTGATCCTGCAATGCCAAAAACTGAAGTTGTTTTTACGCCCTACAAACGATGCTTCGCATCATAATATGCTGCTTGCACATGCCCATGCTGTGAATATATATAGACAAAATTTCCAGGTATGCATCTGTAAGCAAAGACAGGAAATCTTAGATTCTATCTCACTGTTCTGGTGCACAGTCAAAACAGATGGGGTTTATTGGAATTGATCTGCTTAGCTTCTGGTACGAACCCCTCACTGACACAGAGGAGGATGCAGAAGCAGCTCAGAGGGCTCTTGATTTTAGCCTGGGCTGGTAACTTTAGATCTTTTAGCCGAGGGGAAAAAACATTTACGTAATTGGCAAATGTTCTAATTGTCTTGGCAAATTTGGGCAGGTCATTGATCCTATAATGTCTGGAAATTATCCTCTTCGATGTAGAGAGGATTGGAGATCGGTTGCCAATATTCACTGAAGAGGAGTCCTCCCTCATTAAGGGTTCTGCAGATTTTCTTGCTCTTAATCATTATTCTTCCTTTTATGCCTCAAACACTATTGCTCCTGGTTTACCTAGTCCATTCATGCCACCCGAAGCTCATGTGTCCATCATAAGTGAGAATTTACTTCGATCTAAGTACAGACCAGGGTTAATGATCATCTGTTCATTACAAGAACTGATATCAAGATTGATGTTCTTCCAGCACAGAAGGATGGGATCCCAATAGGGATACCATTACCAGGAGTAGATCCGTTGAACATTAGTGCATTTGACATGGTTCCATGGGGACTATGCAGGCTTCTCGAATATACGAAGATACATTACAACAATATGGCAGTAATAATTGGAGAAAATGGTATGCTTCCTCCAATTTCTATGGTATTGTTTTGTGTGCCTGACTTTTGGTGACGGTTCTTCTCAGGGATGCCAACTAACACATTCACTTTAGAAGACTCACAAAGAATTGAGTTTATGAGTAGCTTTATTGATTGCTTACATGCTGCGCTGAGGTAATATTTGCAAATGAGATATGTGCCAAGGAAAAAGAAGGCTAACCATCGGATTAAACTCCTACAGGGATGGTGCAAATGTTAAAGGATATTTTGTATGGTCATTCTTGGATGGCTGGGAGTGGGGTATGGATTGGCATTTCGGTCTTTATGCTGTGGACAGGAACACAATGGTTAGGCAGCCCAAGGATTCAGCTTTATGGTACAAAAGGTTCTTGTCAAGCAATGATCAGCTAAGCCTTGCAAGCGCTAGGTAGCTAAGAACATCAGCCTAGCCTCTGATCACTGGATCATCATGATCGGATAATACATTATGAGTAAGCAAGAATGTTTTAAGAAACTTGAAGGATTTTGTTCTCAAAGTCCTGACTTGGTGATCAACTAATGCTATTAGGCAACCAGAAATATTTCTATCAGCTGGAATTTCTGAAAGCAGCTCCCTTTATACTTGCAATGCAATGTAACGTTAAACAAGATTTTGGACCCAATAACGTTATGTTGATATTGAGATATGGTTAATTTCTACCCCAAAGCTTTTGAGGTTTATAAACCATTGGTATGCAATGAACCATTCAAATTTTACATATTAAATATTAAGTGTAGACAAGATCATCTATCATAGTCTAGGTTTTACGTTAGACCAACAAATTTATAGTGGCCCCAAGTGTGGCTCTTTTAATTGCATTATTTTAAATTTCACGTTTTAAAAATATCATTGGGGGTACGGCGGGAGCGAGAGGATTATGCAGCAAAGGTGTAGCGGGATTCATCAGTGTTCTTTCACAAGAGACATGGTGGTCACTGTGAAAGCAAAGCGAGAAACGAGTACAAAGCAAACATCCGATCTATTGATTCAGGAGTTGGAACTAAATACAATGAGCTCCTTGGAGCGAATCATGAATCAGACATAAAACAGTAAATGGGAAACAGAATAACAACGGCTCTGCATGCTGCCAACTGTCATGCTGTGATATATGCCAAGTGTCAGGCTGTGATGTCTTCAACACTCCCCCCCAAGCCTGATGCAAAACAGGAAATGCCAAGAGCCTCACGATGTTTGAGAAACAGATCACGAGGAAGGGCTCTAGTGAAAGCATCTGCATTGTTGTGACTAGTCGAAATGGTAGCCAAGCTGAACTAATCCTTCTTCAATCTGTTGACGAATATAATGGAAGTGAACTGGTATGTGATTAGTCCGGGTGCGATGAGCAGGGTTCTGGGCCATATTGATAGCATTTGTGTTGTCAATCCAAACTGAAATAGGATGAGCAACCTGATTCATGACAAAGTGGATGAGGCGATCATATGCTACCAAATCGCGAGTGCCATGAGAAAGAGCCAAGTACTCAGCTTCAGCAGAAGATCGTGCAACAGTGGATTGCTTTCGGGTGATCCAACCTATGAGTCCTCCATGTAACAGAAAACAGCAGCCTGTAGTAGATCGACCAGAGGAATTTGTGCCATGACTAGCATCTACAAAGAGAGTAAGCTGGGAATAAGAGCCAGGTGAGTAAAAAAGACCATGATGTGGTGTAGCTTGAAGATAGCGAAGAATGCGTTTGGCAAGATTCCAGTGATAATCTATGAATTTGTCATTGAACTGGCTGAGGGTGATAACAGCAAAAGAGAGATCAGGACGAGTACAGACCATGAGGTACATCAAAGAGCCAATGAGGGACCGGAAAGGGAGATCAGGAGATGAACCAGCAATGGGAGGGTCATCAAAAAGGTTAAGATTGGGCTCCATGGGTGTGCAGACAGGTCGAGCATCTTGCATATGAAAGCGGTGAAGAAATCTCTTGAATGTACAAGTGCTGATGTAAATGAAGTGTACGGTGTGAGCGATTGCGTTGGATGTGGAGACCTAAGAAATAGTTAGCATCACCAAGATACTTCATCTGAAAGTGGTGGCAGAGATGGGTATACAGGTCCTCAAGGGCAGGGCGGGGATGTCCAATAATGAGCATGTCATCAACATATAGAAGAACAAGAATAGTGGAGCTGGAGGTGCGGCGGAGATAGACGTTGAAGTCAGTAGAAGAACAAGTGAATTGCAGTTTTTGAAGAACGGAATCAAATTTCTGAAACCAAGCACGGGAAGCCTGTTTCAGACCATAAATGGCTTTCTTGAGATGGCAGACATGATGGGGAAAACGTGGGTCTTCAAAGCCTGGTGGCTGTCGCATGAACACTTCTTCTTGCAAGTCGCCATGGAGAAAGGCAGTCTGGACGTCCAATTGGATGATTTCCCAATCATTTTTGAGCAGCAAGAGCAAGGATGGTGCGCAGGCTGGTCATGTGGATAACAGAGGAATATGTCTCGTCGTAATCCACGCCATGGATTTGGGTAAACCCCCTAGCGACAAGTCTGGCTTTGTACCTATCCAAGGTACCATCAGCTTTGTATTTCTTGGACAAGACCCATTTGGAATCAACAATGGGGCGGCCAGAGGGTGGAGGAACAAGATCCCAGACATGATTAGTGTGCATAGAACTGAGCTCATTTTGAGCGGCAGTATGCCAAGAGGAGGCTTCTGGGCTGGTGAGAGCAGCATGAATGGTGGGAGGTTGATCAAAACTAGTCAAACAAATCCATTCAGCTAAGCTTACTTCAGCATTTTCAATGACTTTCAAGGACGGTGTGTGAATGCGTTGAGGGGAACTAGTGTTGGAAGCAAGGGTTCGGTGGCAGGGATTGAATCAGAAGGAATGGGTGCAGGTGGATCAGAGATACGACCATCATCATTGGGCAAGAATTCATGGGTAATGAGTGACGGTGGATGTGAAACAGAAGAAGAAGGATCAGAAATGGAGGCACGAGCTAAGCGGGCTGCTTCTTGGTCAATGAAAGACTTGGGAGGATCAGATACGAGTAGCCCCAAATCGATGAAGTCTGCATCCTCAATCTGTCCAGGAATGCGAAATTCATCAAAATGAACATCAGTACTTACAATTATGCTCTTTGTAGCGGGATCCCAGCACTTGTACGCTTTATGGTTTGAAGAATAACCAACAAATCGGCACTGTATGCTCTTGTCTGCAAATTTGGACCTGAGATCTTTGGGTACCTGAGCATAAGCGGTGCACCCAAATACACGAAGATGAGAGACATCAGCCTTGGTTCCAAACCAAGCTTCATGAGGTGTTGAATCAGGAACTGCCACTGTAGGGGAAAGATTTTGAGTGTGAACAGCAACTGCAACAGCCTCTTCCCAAAACGTTCGATCCAAATGTCCCTGGATGAGAAGACTTTTGGCAGCCTCACAGATGGTGCGATTCTTCCTTTCGGCGACCCCATTCTGTTGAGGAGTGTGGTGAGTGGTGTATTGCCTATGGATACCAGCATAGCGACAAAGATCTTGAAAGAGATTGCTGATGTATTCACCACCACCATCTGTGTGTAAGCATTTGATGGTTCTCCCAGTCTGATTTTCAGCTGAAGCTTTGAACATCTTGAAAGCTTCTAAGGCATGACTCTTCCTCTTGAGAAAATAGATGGTCACGCGTCGGCCGTGATCATCAATAAAGAAAATATAATACTTGCTGCCAGTGTGACCAAGAACCTCCATGGAACCACATAAATCTGAGTGAACAAGTTCCAAGATTGCATCTGCTCGATGCTCAATAGCAGCAAAGGTGCGGCGTGCATGTTTGCCAAGCATGCATGCATGACAAATGCCAAGGTCAACCAAAAGTAGAGAGGGAATGCCTGATATAAGATGTCGATGGGTCAAAAACCTGAGACTCTTAATGTTAAGATGGGCAAAACGGCGATGCCAAAGCAAGAGAGAACATGGGGAGGTTTCTGTAAGAAAACTTTGATCTGTGGAAGGAATAGGGATCTCATAAAGATTCCCAACCCTGCTACCTTTGGCAATAGGAGTTCCCGAAATAACGTCGTCTTTGGGAAACAACAAAACTGAATCAGAAGTGAAGAAAGTTACCAGTCCCTGGTCGGCCAATTTTGCAACAGACAGTAAGTTTTTACACAGGCTTGGAACTAGTAAAGCATTTGGGAAATTCATAGTGGACCCTTCAAGAAGAGGGAGATGAAATATGCCTTTGCCAGTGACTTCAATCTGAGCACACCACCATGGATGGGCATGGAATCCACAAGAAATTCAGGACGGTTCACCATAATGGACGTGCAAGCCGAATCTACTGTCAGAACATGAGATTTTGTAACATCTTGAACTGGAGTATCAGGAGTATCTGCAAAATATGCTTGGTCTTCCAGGTATCCAACTTCAGAAATAAATGCTTCTTCCATGAGAAAATTCGTCGCTTCATAAATACAGGCTTCTTCCATGAGACAGTTCTCCTCTGTAAGAGTCAAAGCTTCAACCATATGGGCAGATTCATTTGTCTTCTTGGTAGTTGAAGCAGGGGTACCAGAAGCGTCCTTCACAGCATTAGAGAGAGAAGAATTGGAAGAAGAGGATGATCCTCGATATGGCTTGCTGGGGCATTCATGTGCATATTGTCCAAATCCCATACAATTTTTGCATTGATCTTTCCGAAGAGGTGTGCCATCAGAGCAAGAGGGGGCCTTCGATTTTGAGAATTGGATGAATTCTTTGCTTGTGCCACACATGCCTGTTCAGGCTTGCTGTGGTCTCCACGCTGCTTGTGCATAAGAGAGATCTCCACCAGGTCTTCAACAATGTCATCCCAAAGATGTCAAGCTCGATGTCATCATGAGTTCCACAGTATGTGTCCATGTGGATGGAAGAGAAGTATAGAGACGTAACTTCTTCTGTGGATTAGAAAGAGCATGGTCTGGTCCAGCATTAGCCAGTTGATCAAACTTCTCTTGAAGTTTGGCTACATGGAGACGAATGTCATGGCCATCTTGGAATTTTAGGTTTTCCAACTCTTGGTGAATCTGCAGTAATTCTACCTCGATCTCATGCCATAACGGATCTTGAGAAAATCCCAAAGATTCCTACGCTCTTGTCTAATTCCCCCAACTACTTGCAATAATATTTTTGAAAGGCATAGGGCAAAACATGCCAATGCCTTGCTATCTTTTTGCTTCCATAGCAGAAGAGCCTTTTGTTGGGCTGGATCATCTGCCTTCGTAATTTCAGGTCGTGGCTCACTGCCATCGACTACCTCCCATAGCATTTCTCGCCTTCAAATACAAGAGTTACCATCCTTTTCCATCCATCGTAGCCTTTGCCATCAAAGGCTTGAGGACGAAAGGGCCATACTAGGATTCAATACCGATGTCATATTGCTCGCTCTGCGCACATGACCTCTTGATATCACTTAATTTGATCAAGAGTCGCGGCTCGATACCATGTGAGAGCAAAGCGAGAAACGAGTACAAAGCAAACAACTGATCTATTGATTCAGGAGTTGGAACTAAAGATGTTGAGCTCCTTGGGCTTAATCATGAATCAGACATAAAACAGTAAATGGGAAACAGAATAACAACGGCTCTGCATGCTGCCAACTGTCATGTTGTGATGTATGCCAAGTGTCAGACTGTGATGTCTTCAACAGTCACTCGGCTCCAAGGCAGTGAGAATGGTCTGCTAATGCAAAGGGCCGTGGCACAAACAATTGTGAATGAGCTAAATGTCCTGCAAACGGAGGTGTTGAGGAAGTTTAAAAGAAACCAAGAACTGAATTTCGAGACTGTGTGGATTGTTTAGATAAGGTGGGAGCATCTACAGAAGGGGTAAAAAATGAAGAGGAAGCCATGGATGAGGATGAGCTCCTAAATTACTTATACAAGCTCAAGAAAGAGGTAATCCGTTGTATGATGCTGGAGAATTTGTTGAAGAAAATAGAGGTCTCCGAGGAATACGTTCTCGAAGCAATACTTCATCACGAACTAGTTTCAGTAAACAAGGGAGCCCCATGTGTTACTCCTATAAGAAAACCGAGATGAAGCTTTGCAAGGGTAGAAATGGCGATTACATCAGAGATTGAGTATATATGATATTTAGGAATCAATATGGAAAGTTCTGCAATGTGAGATCTTTGGTCAGTTCTTTTGTGTACAATTTGGAGGAGTACAACCTCGTACTATAATGATATTTCCCTGCTAGATCTCAATTGATCCTCTTGTTCTAATGTTATTCCCATAGGATGTAGGAATGTTCGGCAATGTGTGGTAGTTTTTTCTGCTACAATGAATATACGAGTATACTAAGGATAAGCAATAAGGTAATTTATGATAAATAGATAATAATAGGGTATAAAGTGGGAAGATATCTTTGTAGAAGGTCCCTTAAAGTTTATAATTCAAAACAGAGTTCCTCCGGTAATTGTGTCGGCCTAATGATCAGAAGGAACGTAGACATGTCAGCTGGGAGGAAGGACCGAAATCTAGGAAGGAATATGAATCAAATCTCGGGAACTCTGAGGGAGTGTGGCGGCCTATTGATCAGAAGGAACGTAGACATGTCAGCTAGGAGGAGGGACCGGAATCTAGGAAGGAATATGGATCAAATCTCGGGAACTCTAAGGGAGTGTGACGACCATATGGATATTTCAGATCATAACTAACATTATACTCGCTCTGCAGACAAAAAGATGGTTGTCACATGGATGCAAAACAGTAGTTGCACAAGATATAATTTAAACTTGCAACCTTCTAGTTGCAAGTAACACACCTTTACCAAGTGGGCTACCAATACGTTTTTTTTTATTGAAAGCGTATATGTATATTAATTATAACTTATAAGTTAACAAAAAGTACTTTTTTACAGGGAAGTATAACCCTAAAATGTAGATGAAAGGAGAAAGTTAACTTAGAACACAGTTGTGATGCTGGACTTTCTGCCCCTGCCTCTGACCATGACGGTGAGGGTACAGAATACACATAGACATGTTCCTGCCATTGCCATATTGAAATGACCTTTACTGTCCTTAGCTTGGCAGAGCAAGCCTCTTCTTGCATCCGGGTTTTGATCACAAAGCAGCACCTGCATAAACATGGCTCTTCATGGCTGTATAGATGCGGAGGTCCAAATACTTTGATATAGTGGGCTACCAATACTTACTGAAGACATCCCTCACATCTTTCTCATATGTGGGGCTGTTTCCAAGAGTAACTAGAATATGCATGTGCGACACAAGGCATGATCTCACCCGTTGGAGTGTCGCGATCCTGGCCGTTGGCATAGATATATAAGAAGGCACCTCCTTCTTGTCGAACCATTCCGGTTCAACGCCAGTCTTGAGCCTTCTAGACATGTTCCTGCTTGCCTTCCGGCCATTGTACTCTTGATTCTTGTTCGTATATTAGATTTTTTCGCCAACCTTGGCATATTTCCTCCATATTTCTTGCATATTTTCCAAGTATTTTCCTTGTTTTTGCGTAGGTTCATGATAGTTTGAACCGGAGGCATAATTTTACGAATAATTTGTCATTCTAAGCCTCTAATTCAATAGCGAACTGCCAATCGAAACAACTCCATAAAGGAAAGCATTGTTTCAGTTTGTCCGCTCTCCACAATACCTTGCTTGAAAGAGAGAAGAATCAAATACAAATAGGAAATTGCAGAATCAAATAAAAAACGAGACCACAAACAGAAGAAATTTACTGAAAGACATCATATACGTCTTCCATCACGCAGATGCCAGAAAGAAATGGGCAAAAACTCTTAAATGCGGGAAGAAACATAAGAATAGATCCCTAATAACAAACATATCCTGCTATTACTTACCAAAACAATGGAGAGAAGCAAAATGATAAAAGAAAGATTGAAAAATGAAAGGCAGAAGAGGATAATAGAATAGAATAGAATAGAATAGAATAGAATAGAATAGAATAGAATAGAATAGAATAGAATAGAATACATTAATGTCCCTTGTGCCGCGAGGCCTCTGGACTTGTGTAGCATGGGCGAGCTCCCTGAAAGGGCGCTGTTAGCACATCACGCTGTTATGATGTAGCCTTTTCTGAAGGCTGACTTTTTTCTATTATTACCAGCATCCCGCTTTACTTCGGCATCGTGGTCGTGCAGTGATGCTTCACTATCAACAACTTTGAGTTGTACACATTGTGGATTCCACTGTCCCACCTTTAGTATTGGGCCAGATTATGAACCCTAAGTTTTTATTTATCAAAGACTGAATGTGGAAATAGAACACCACCGGTGGGTTGTACCCGCTTCTATCCCGGTGGTGGTCGGGAGGCCCCTCACCGACCACACACTTAGTTCCTTTCCTTTTACAATTGTTCTCAGATAGTCTTGGTGCTCAATAGTGGTGTCCAGCGGCAACAGAGTCAAGATCGCCTCGACTACATTAGTAACGCCGATTACTATATCGATTAAAACCCCACCAAGGGTTTTCGGGAAAAACTTAATAGTAATGGGCTCACTAATGCCCAAAATAAGTATCGATCCTTTTTCCATCATTTTGATTTTGATTTCACGCCACATCCTTTCTCCATCCGTGGATTTTGATTCCCATGTCGCCATTG
This sequence comes from Isoetes taiwanensis, assembly GCA_021234155.1. Classification (NCBI taxonomy): domain Eukaryota; kingdom Viridiplantae; phylum Streptophyta; class Lycopodiopsida; order Isoetales; family Isoetaceae; genus Isoetes; species Isoetes taiwanensis. Next base: position 20,600,594 of record JAJEKV010000020.1, on the reverse strand, counting down.
CCATTCCCATGCCGCCTCTTGAACATCCATCCTTATAGCTCGTCACACCACCATCGCATGCCCCCCATTTCTACATTCTTGGCTATGGAGTATGCCCACATTTGAGGGTCATTCTGGATTTTGGATTTTTCCCACGCCATTATTGTTAGGCTGCAAAAACTCTAAACTAAACTGATTAGTACTTATTAGAGCTCCAATCCGGAGCTATGGATATGTAGTAATTAATGTCAACATAACATCACGCGGTCCAAAGGTCCGCGGTTTATAAACCATCTTGAAATATTCTAACTACACTATGTTAACACAATCCCCAACTTATGTAGTCATTGCCTAATAGTCCAGATTTATATTAGTGTAAAGCGTCTAAAGAAACTTCCTAATTTCATACATAGCATGCATATACTATGTTGATAGAACTGATGCATTGTGCAAAGAAACCGGCCCAATTTCATATCTTACAATGTACCAATCTATATTTATACCTAATGATGATAAAAGAATGAAAAGATCAATTATCCATTATGCGATAGTGGTATCACACTTCCCTTGTTTTTGTGTGTTACTAGCTATTCAATTCAAAAATGAAAACCCGATTAGATGAGCATCCTCATCTTCGAAGTTTTTGAAGGCCCCGCAAGAAAGATAATTGATTGTGCTATTTCCGCTCCACTTTGTTGGACATTCTCGCAGCTTGGCAAAACTTCTTGTAGAGTCCCAAACATGGTTTTTGATTATTCTATAGAGGTCTTCACATAATCTGCAACACATCCTCAAGCACTTGATGTAAGAGCACTTGTAAGCTATTATTTATTAAAGCCTTTAGGCTCTCCTTCAGTCATTTTGGTGATTCGGGAACTGGGCTTGAGGGTCGCCCTCGCTATCCTCGGCCTTCCACGGGCTGGGTTTAGACCCCTCAGTCCGTAGCGTATCCCAGTCTCCTTTTTTACTACAAATACCACACTTATATACATATGCATTGTGTCTTTTCATGCTGTCTTTTCATGCTGGCTGTTATTATATCAGAATAATGTCTGTTCCAACTACAGTAGGTTAGAATGAGATGCAAAATGGCAGGGATGGAGACCGGAAGATCTTTGCGAAAGGCCACTAGCAACTATTTTTCTTGGACATTCTTTTATATAGATCGAGATCCAAGGGTTTGACTAGACTCCAAGTCATTTTTAGAGACATGTGAATAGGCTAAGAATTAAGATAAGGTGACACCCGTGGTTGGGCTGTTGCGCTAAAAAAAAAATAGATACAATAGGAAAAACAAACATATTACCTCCCCGGTTGCATTGGTTAAAGCATTGTTATTAGGATATTGAATTATTTTGGTAGATGTTCGAGCCCCCATATTTCATATTCCAAAGCCTTAGACAATCCTCAGATACATATTTCAAAATCATAGGCACCCCCAATCATAAATTACGATAAAAAAACTATTCTATTCTATTCTATATAATCGAAAAGAGAGGCACCCAGAGATCTCGACATACGATCTAGCTATAATATGGATGGATCCGACGACTGCAATGGTCCAGGGAGCATCCAGAGATTCCATCATACGATCACCCAGAGGTCTCGGCATACGATCTAGCTATAGGATGGATGGATCCGACGACTGCAGTGGTCCAGGGAGCACCCAGAGATTCCATCATACGATCTGGACTTAAGATGGACAGATCCGATCTGCGGTAGTCCAGGGTGCATCTCCTTTTGAACATGTAGCACAATAATAAGGGTTCTACTGGGTTTAATTTGGACGATAAATCACCATTCCTAAGACCATAGACCATATCCCCAAAACAACTGAATGGGTTATTATTTAAAAAATAAAATAAAATATAAAACATGGATACAATAGAAAAAATAAGCATATTAGCTTGCGGCTGGTTGCATTGGTTAAAGCATTGTTATTAAGATATTAAAATATTTTGGTAGATGTTCGAGCCCCCTTCATATTCCAAAACCTTAGACGATCTAGTATTACATATGGGTGCAAAATCGGTACTGGGTAGCAGAAATCACCGTCCGGACGCCGCTTACAAGTGCTTAAAATCGGCGTGTTTTAAACACGACGTGCTTGATTGATCAATTGACATGCGCGCCCGTCAAATGACAGGCTGAGAGAATCATGAGCCTGTTTGGTGCCGGAAACATAAATGCCTGTAGCCCGCCATATTCGTGGATGGTGGGCTAACCCATCTTGAATTCAAGCAAAATGAAGGGACTAATTGTTTCCAAGAATTGCCTGAACCGAAATTCAACAATTTGCCCTCACCAATTTTGCAATACACGTAAACCGACAGATGAAACCCAATTCCTCTCCCCGCTCAATTTACAGAGCCATTGATGCAAAGGAAGGAAGAGAGATCGAGGCGAGATTGTATGCAAAGAAGGTAGCAATGAAGAAGATTCCCTTCTAAAGATTCGCTTTCAAAGAAGAATAAGAAATTGAGACCGAAAGTGACCGGTAGAATAAGAGAAATTTCAGGAGAAATTTATGAAGTATTCAACCAAATTAGTACAAATGTTGATGACAATGACAAAGGCCGTATCCTTGACAGTCTTCTTTGGAGGGCAAGGGATTTACCAATTGATTCTATAAAGAAATCTAAGCAGGTTACTATGGTCGAGCAAATGGTGAAGAATTTGAAGAAAACAATGCAAGAACATAAGTATGAGAGGAATCATGACATGCTTCGTGCAAGGAAGTCCACCCTGATAATGGCAGCAGCAGGTACAAATGGTGTCAAGCCATTGAATCAAACAGTGGTGGATTGATTGCTCAAAGATCCCCTAAAAACAATTTCAAATGCTTTTCAAAGAAGGGTGCAAGCTAACAAAGGGGAAGGATCTTGGTCAATGTTCAGGAGGAGGAAACGGATGGATAGCATGTTAGATTACAATAGAGAAATTGTTATCAAGTTCTGGACAAGAGTTTCTCCATACAAGAAAGACGTGAGGAGGTATGTATCAGAGACAGGAATAAAGATGGAACATCCAATTCACCTTCTTGAAGTTAGCCAAGTAAGTATTCATCCCCACTTGACGGTTCATTATATGTAGCATTTATTTGGCATTCACATGATTTCCCTGCAGTTGCAATTCTACCTCAGGTTTAGAGAGGAGAATCCTCAAATCAAAATTGCATTGCGCACTTTTTGAGAGGTTGAAACCGAAGTTTTGTAAGGAGGATGCGTGAGAGGCATACATGCCGCTGCATCTACCACTTGAAATTTGAATACATCATGCGTGGATTGAATGAACCGAGAAAATCGGGTGGAGTTCATGACAATTGCAACCGCCACCGGAGATTTGTGGCCCCGCCCGTAATGTGCAGCCAAGGAGCATACAATCAAGAGCACCAAAGTGATTTATAGAGACAAGTGGTCTGCAAAGAAAGGTGATGATGAGGAGTGGTTTGATCATAACCGCTGATGTTGGCGTAAAAAAATGTGGGTTGGATAGAATTAGAAAATGTCCACGTGAAATGGATGGCACGGGTTCAAGATTAGTTACTTGGAAGACATTTGAAAAGCAACCCGTGGACCGTGACGAGAATTCGTGGATCCAAGAAAGGCTTTGAGGTACAAACCTGCCTTTGAGATTAGTACGAGGGAGAGAAGTCCCAAAGAGTTTCAAGAGGAAGTGAAGAAGGTAATATCAGATTTTGTTCCACACAATTACATAGCACATTGGCGTGCCAATCGGGCTTTTAAACAAGCAGGTGTCATCATTTTAAGATACAATTGTATCCGCTATTGACTTTGCAGTAAAATTACAAAGATCAAGATCCGTAACGAGCCCCGGCCAATGACCGCATACGCACTCAAGTTTCTATACTTGTTCACATAACATATAGACATGACAAAAGTGCCTGATATTCCTGTTCCTCCAAGTGCGCATTTAAGAAGACCGGCCCAAAGAAGAAAAAAAAGAACAGAAGGTTGTAGCAGATCAGGAATAGACTCAACAACATTAGGAAGATCAGAAAAGAGACTCACTTTTACATTTCTGATGATAAAGTGCATGACTCATTATTTGTGGAACACTGCCTACAAAAGCATGTTGCATGGCTTAAGGAACAGGAAATAGAGTATGAGAAGCATTGGGTTTGGAGTGATGGCGCCATCACAATTCAAGTCAGAAAAACTTTTTTTTTTTCTAGGGGTGTACTTCACAATCAATGACAAGGAAATAGTGTGGAACTACTTTGCCACTGCTCATGGTAAAGGTGAACATGATGGTGCAGGTGCTGTTATCAAAAGGCTGCCAAGTAAGGAACAACTCAAATGCAATGGTGTGCAACTGAGGCACGCTAAAGATATTGTAAAATTTTTGTGTACATATTTCAGCAGTCTACCAGTTGATGAAACAGATGAGATCAAAAGATATTTTTGGGAAATTGAACCTGCTGTTGTGGCAAACATGGAAGAATATGAAATTGAAACACTCAAAGGCACAAAGAAGATTCATCAGACGTAACTGCTGCCAGGAGTAGACCAAACAAAGCTTGCTCATAGATGCATGTCATGTTTCGCTTGTTTTGCATGGATCATAATTGGGACTCCCCGTGATCAATACAAGTAGATTTGGAAAGTGGGAGGTAACCGAATTTAAAACCGTGGAGTTGAGACTAAAAAGGAGACTCTTTGAACAAGCCAATGAATGGATCAAGAATTTGGTAGAGGTAGGTGACAATTTTGCAGCTGAATGCGAGGTAGACAATTCAGAGGGTGTGGACTTCTACATCCTCAAGTGCACGTAACCCAAATGCACGCTTGAAGATTCATACAAAGATGGATGGGGCAAAAATTTGGAGTGCATGAGGTTATCTTAAGTGGATTGTATTATCAATTTTGGTAATTTCAAGTACATGTTGCTCACTAAACAACCCAAGCCTCCCGGCACAGCCATGTATGTGGTAAGATATCCTAAAATTGATATGGAAAAAATAGAAGGCATAGACATGTATGTAATTTCACAGAGACCCATGAAAAAAATTATGGGCCTCCCAATAACATTGTAAATTTTGACACTTAACTAAATTGATGTTATTCTTTTCAAGTGATTTGTTGTTCCAAAGACCTAAGCACGAAGCACATATTTTTTATATATAATAATAATAATAGTGAGGATGCACAAGAGTGGTGTGCATGGACACGTACTTCGAAATGAAGATTGAATTGTTGTTTATAAGAATGTAGATTTGTGACATTGGAATAAGATTTAATTATTTATTTTGGTACCATCACTATCCCAACATTCTTTGCAAAATTATATTGTCAAGGCATTTCCTCGATGTGACATGTGTCAATTCGACCGGGTCATAATGGTAAATATTTAAGCCCGGTTACTTAATTAATTGTTCTCGGGCGCTGCAGAGGTTTTTCATTAACCGACGCCTTAAGCAATGTGATTTAAGCAAGAGGGGTTTCTGTTTAAGCTCTTCTCACAAGCTCATGCTCTGCCCATTCCCACCGCACTCCTTCCCAATTCCTCCAAGACCCAAGCCCAATCCAGATTCCACCTCCTCCCAAGATGAAGCGAAAGCATGCAGGAGGAGCCGGAGGTCACCTCAAGAGGCGCTTACTAAGCATCGAAGAGGTGTTCCCTCCACTCTTTCCCGCCTTTGCCTCGAGGTACTTGCCTCCTCTCGCCGCCTCCTCTCCCCCACTCTACCGCCTCCTCGCTTGAAGAGGATTTTCGATTCGATTCTCATCTTTCGATTCCTATGAGGAATCAAAAAATGAGGAATCGGAAATGTCTTCCCAGGAATATGTCACTGCTGTTTTGCAGGAATGGGTGGGCGAAGAAGAAGAAGAAGACGAGTCCGAGAAAGAAGAAGTCCGGGAAGAAAAAGAAGAGGAAGACGAAATTGAAGACGAAACGGCCGATTTGGAGGCGTTCATGGCGCTCCTTAAAGGTATGCATGTTTCATTTTTTTTCTGTAATCAATTTTTCATTTTCATTTGTTGCAGATGGAGAATGAAGATGCAGAAGCAAATGAAGATGAAGAAAACACCCCCTATAGAAGACACCCCTCAAGACTCGGACGACACCCCCTTGAAGACACCCCCTTGAAGAAGACACCCCCCCCGAAGAAGACATCGCCTCGTGGCCGAATTTATTTTTTTTGTAAAAAATTTTGTATATAACATTTTGTGTACATTGGCCTGAGGGCCTTTTTTTTATAAAAAATCTTGTTTCTATCAAACTTTTTTGTATCTTTGTTTCTATCTTTGTCTCTATCAAAGTTTTTGTTTCTCTATCAAATGTTATTTTTGTCTATCTATCAAATTTATGAAGTTCGAATTCTCTGGCAACCATTCAGATTCTCGCTTTGAATGTAACAAAGGTTTCTAGCTCTTTAATTAGTTTCAAACACTAAGCATTTTAATCGCCAAAGAAGGCTGCTGAGTAAGCACCGAACACACGAGCACTTATGCAATAAAATGCCTAGCTTTTAAACAGCTTATATAGCTTAACAATAAGCACCGCGACCTTAACCGCATGACAAGAAGCACATGATGACATTAACACTTCGCTAGCTGCTAAGCAACTACATAAAAGTAATGCCATCGCGATGACAATAAGCAAGATTCCGCCATTAAGACTCATACCGCACTAGCACTTGCAGCAATTTTTTTTTTAAGCACTTGATAAGTTTTAAGCATCCCTTGCACAAGATTGAAGTAGATATAAACAATATAGCAAAAACTTATAGACAAGTCCGCATTGAACTACATAAACAATATAGCAAAAAGATTCTTAAATTAAGATAAAGATGGTACATGAAAAGTGTAGGATTCCTTGGCCTAAGTAAATGACAATCAAGCCAATAATCATAAATGTCCCAGGCTTAATCACAGCAATGGAGAATGACAATCTTCATCACCATAAACCTTCTCCAATTCCTCCTTCACAAACCTGCAGAACTGCAACTGTTTTCCAGAAAGTCTTTCCAAGCATAGCTTCATCATCTTTCTATCTATCTTAGGCCGTGGCTTGTATCCGTGGTGTGTTCTTCACCGCTGATTTCATTTTTCCCCGGGCCTTGGCCTCAGCAAAGATTTCTTCTATCTTTGGGGTGAGTAATGCTAGCACTTCATCATAGACATCCATCTTGAACGCAGTACCAAGGAAATTTCCGTGGACCGCTAAGGTAAGACTTGTATAATGAATCATCAAGAAGCAAAGTCTTACCTTTGAATCTTGGGTATGACTCATATATTTTTCCAAGTGGCTTCATCATGACTGGACAGCCAGGTTTGTTAGGGTGCTCAAAATTGGTCTTCACACATTTTTCCTGCCCCCATACAAATTGAAACCGGCCCCTCAAATGACATAGTACTTGCAAAGACATCTTCCACATTAGAGAGTTGCATTGATGACCATATACCAACAACAACAACACTTCAGAACAAAGTCTTCAAGAAGAACACACCGCTCGGGTTTGAATATCACTTTCTTTTTCGCTAGTGTATGTCATTGTCAATCCTCGCCGCCAAGCTGCATGTGTTCATTTGCACCAAATATTTTTACCAACACACCATTTAAATCCGTGACAATTAGTTTATCTTTTGTCGCCAAATCAATATTTAGTAACGCTGGAACATCCCGAACACCTACACAACAGAATTACTACATGAATAAATAGATGAAGATGAAAATGAAAAAATGGGTTGAATGTGGAAACCTTTCAGATCAACAAAGCCAGGATTCTCCGACCCAATGTAATCAAATGGTAATCCTACAAGTTGAATGCAACAAAAGAAAATCAATAATATTCAATGTTTTAAGCAAGACTAAGTTGTGGCCTTGCCCAGCACTTTCCACACTTAAGGGCATCAATCACTGTTTGAAGATTAGGCTCACCCAAACTTGAGGGCCTGAATCGTGATTTTCTTCGTAACACACTTCGATAGGTGTGGTGTCATGATTGAGACCGCTTCCTCGTGATCTTTTGCATAGCTACTTTTGTTCTCTTTCTTGTAGCCCTAACAACTTCTTTGCTATCCTCCAAATTTTACCCCACTTTGTTCTTCTCGCCTTTCCTTTTGGCAAATATTCACCCAAGTTGCCCTCATCCGATAGAATTACTCCCTCAACTTCCTTAGGTGCTTCAGCAGTGTACAATCGGTCTGCTGTTTGTTTTTTCACAACCGGTGCCGTGTTTACGCCTTCTTCTATAGCTTTTGGACAGCTTCTTGGACTGGTGGTGGTGGTTCTCATTGTTGCATTCAAATCAGCCACAATTGATCAGATTCTATAGGACTTTTGTGTGTTGTACATCTTCAAATGGCACCATTGTCCTTCTTTTGAACCCTCAAGAGTGAGACCTTAATTGTGTGATCTGATTAACACATCCTTTTTTGGTGTACTATTTGAAGCACCGCAACATGGCCAAAACCTAGCTCACAAATACACCCTCCGCACCTTTCCGTGGTAACCATGAATACATTGTCCTCCTCTCAACAATGAACAACAAGTTATATGATAATCATGTTGGCAATTCAAGCTAAACTTAACCTCAGAAGCTTTAGTGAATTCCGCACCACATGCCGAACATGTATAAAATGGATCTTCCACTAACAACTTATCTCGTGATAATAGTAGAGATGCTAAATGTTGTGAGTATCCATTTTCAGCTTCCACAAATTGTTTATGTAGAAATGCGTAAGTCTCTCGCTTTTCTTCGAGAACTTTTAACTCCTCCTCAAGTTTGAGTTTACGCTTGACCCCTTCATTAACAGATGTAGGGTTCATTGCTTTTTGTACCTTATTCCCTGTGTCAAGTTTCCATCCGGATACCGCTTCCAAATCTTTAATTTCGGCCCAACTCACAGCTTTGATTAAGCTTGAACTCCTCCCCCGCTTTGTAGCCAAATCATTTGTGGCCTGTTTTTAAACCGTTTCGCTTTCTCTTCCAACATCATTTTTTGTAATTCAGAGGCCTTCTCATTGCCTTTCAGCTCACTTCCTATCGCTTCTAGATTCTTTTGTGATAAGTAAAACTGATTTTCCAATCTCCCAGCATCAGATTCTCTAAGGTTTTATGTTTTCATCACATGCACCGATCTCATTTGATCCAAACCGCCACCTTTGGCTTTGCCTTCATTTCAGCTTTTCCTAACATGTGCTACAACATCCCACTGCTTTTTTTACTTGTCTATTGTTGTGGTATCTTTGGCATTGCAATGAAATGCAGCCCGCCTTTTACTTTGTGTTCCTCGTGCAAGTATTGATCTAGTGCACTTTTCAAACGAAAAGCAAGGGCCAGCTTGTTTTCTTTACTTCTTTGTTGTGACAATTTTTGTAGATTTTTCTACAGAAGTGTTTCCAACTTCTCTTGAAGATGCTCCTTTGCATAGTGCCATTTTATCTTTCCCTTTGTTCAACTTCTTTGTCCAAATGTAATCCCAATCTCAACTGCGACATTATTTTCCAACCAAGCTTCTTCCTCATGGGGCTTCACCTCAATTGCAAATGCACCTCTCGATGTCGTGGAAAATCATCCCTACCCATGCTCTCCATCATCAATGCTGAAACACTGCTCGAAGTTTTCGCGCCTGTGGGAAAAGGAGGGAGAAGGGCGTGACGGGCTTCGACGTCCCATGAAGTTTCAAAGACTTAAAGTGCTTAAACGCCGGGCCAAAAGTTGTACCCCACTAGCGCATTTTACACCCATATTCCAAATCATAGGCACCCCCAATTATAAATGACCATAATCAAACGAGAGGCACCTGTGAGGTCCCAACATACCATCTAGTTGTAGGATGGATGGATCCGCGATCGTGGATAGTCCGTATGACTTCGAGGTTCCAACATAATCCATCTAGACTATAGGATGGACGGATCCAACGACACGATAGTATAGGCTTACCTCCTTTAGAATATCTAGCACAATAACATGGGGTTTGTGATGAATCGAGAGGCACCCATTGAGAATATGTAGCACATTGGGATTTGGAACTAATCGAAAAGGCATCCAGAGGGTCAATATAAGATTTGGGTCAGAGAATGGAGGATCCGGTTGATTGAGGTAGCCAGGCACATGATACGCATTCATTGTTTAAGAGAAGCTAAACCATCAACAACAAAGATCTTATTTGAAGAACAAGATCCAAGTACATCATATACATCGAGACAAATACATTGATGAGCACGTTTAACCACCCAACCGGTCCACAAGGTTATGGCAAAGGTAAATGGTAATCGCTTGGCATAATGTCCGATCCGCTATCCACGAGACCATGAGCTTAAGATCGATAATCCGCTTTTATCGACAAGAAGACTCTCCATTTACATATCCGCCTTTACATCGTGGATTTAGGAATCGATGTCAATTCAACCCAAAGAAAGCTCGTAATTCATCCGAGTCTCAACTCCTCACAAAGCTTATCGATTCATGGGAGCCAAAACCGCTGGTACGATCATAAGTGGATTCCCCGCCCAATTGCTACCCAGTGAAGAAGACATGTTCCCCAAATACCATTGCTGGGTAAACGACTGCTGAGGTTCTCAATGCCGATTGCCCAGCGCCGCCGCAAGCATCGGCAAGGTCGCCCCATCTCAGAATCTTCCCAGAAGTCCTCTTAATGTGATCGGTTCTCTATCTACAACCGACCGCTTTCACTTATTTGCACCAACCAGCCACCACCGCATTTTTAGTAATGGTCTTCTAATCTCTCGTAATAGGACGCGTGATCTCTCTTCTTATAACAGTCGAGGCCCCATCTATAATTGCTTCCGATTCCTTTTTGCCAAGGAAAGGCCCCTTGCTATTATTATCTTGGCCCTTTTGTGCAAAATAGTCCGCCTTTTGCTCTGGCATTCATTCCCTTTGATATCTCGACCCCTTTAACGAAAAAGGTCCGATCATACTATATTGCCGCTTTTATTTTAGATAGCCCCTTCTTTGTCTCCACGACCCATCTTAACTTAGCCCATCAATGGACCTTTATTGATCACTAAGCAATAATTATGCTCATGTCTCATAATAATATCCCTTGGCAACAACTAGAGATATTTACACAACCTTGCCATAGTTCCACAACTTTGCCATATTTTGCCATGCCCCATAACCCCTCGCGGCCGTGGACCACTCCGCATTCACGACCAGACAGCCCATCCCTTTCAAAAAGAGATCGCTCATGATCGTCCGAGTATCGCTCCAGCTTTGGTCCATCCCTTTTCAAGGTGATTGTCCCATGTTCAACGTGACACTGGGAGTTACTAGACCCCGCAAACTCAAGAATGGTTATATAAGTTATTGTACTTCCACAAGCATCTTTTATACCCATTGGAACCTCCGCTTCTATTATTTTAGATCCATGCAAAACTCTAGAAGCAAAGCTTATGGATATCCGCTGCATTCTCCTAGCATTTATATACCCCTTGTACATCCGCTTTAGTATCTTTCGACTCATGCAGATTACTTGATTGTATCTCCACGATACCAATCCACCATGGATACACACAAGAAATTTTATTCTCTATTCCAAGATAAAGAAAATCAACTTACAAACTTTACCCATAAATCTGTCCCATAGGAAACAATTTGAGATTCCGCATCCAAATTTTAGCATCTATATCCTTGACACTTGTCCGTAAAGTTCCTTCCCAATGCTTAACACTAAGCAAACCTGCAATTAAGGTCAAGTGTTAGTATGACTTCCAAAGTCAAGTATTTATACCACGGCCAACCGGCCTCTCAGATCACCACGATCTGACTCTGCAATCCCAAGCAAGATGCTTTTATTTATTCCATAATCCCCAAAGGATTATAGAAATTTCCCCATTAATCCGAACTCGTTCTCAACAAGTCGGTCCTTATAGGCTTCGAGCATTCTCCACTTAACGCATCGAAGCTTTTTTCCTCAATCATCGCATCGATGTCCAGCCTTCACTTGCAACAAAAGAGGTCGCCAAATCCTCCTTACTTGACGCCACACTCCAAGGAGATTCTGCTCACTCATATACTTGACCCCAAGACACTTTTCAACCTAACCGCCCTTGCAAAGACAAACTTGTAAGATTCTCGCGGTCGCAGCCTTTAGAGTATAATACCACCACTAGTTCCTTCTTCTTTGATTCAAATCCAAAGTAGGAATACTTAATCCCTTGATGTTTCCATAGCCCATAGATTCCCAAAAGAATCGTGAACTTTCGCCTCCGATACCACTTGATACGCATTCATTGTTTAAGGGAAGCTAAACCATCAACAACAAAGATCTTATTTATTTGAAGAACAAGATCCAAGAACATCATATATATCGTAGACAAATACATTGATGAGCTGTTATGGCAAAGGTAAATGGCCACCGGCTTGGCAAACAATAATCGATCCGCTACTCCACGAGACCATGAGCTAAGAATGATAATCCTTTTATCGACAAGAAGACTCCTCCATTTACATATCCGCCCTTTATATCGTGGATTTAGGAATCTGATATCAATTCAACCCAAAGAAAGCTCGTAATTCATCCCGAGTCTCAACTCCTCACAGTTTATCGATTCATGGGAGCCAAAACCGCTTCTGGCATGATCATAAGTGGATTCCCCGCCCAATTGCTACAAACCGTGAAGAAGACACAGCCCAAATACCATTGCCGGGTAAATCCACGCCGAGGTTCTCAATGCCGATTGCCCCATTGGCCCAAGCATCGGGCAAGGTCGCCAGATCAGAATCTTCCCCAGAAGTTCCCAATGCATCGTTGTTCCCATCTACAACCGACTCGCTTTCACTTATTTGCGCACCAACCAGCCGCCACCGTGACTTTAGGAATGGTTTTCTAATCTCCGTGAATAGGCCGTGATCTCTTTCTTATAACGTGTCGAGGCCCCATCTATATTGCTTCCGATCCCTTTTGCCAAGGAAAGGCCCCTTGCTATTATTATCTTGGCCCTTTGTGCATAATAGTCCGCCCTTTGTTTGGGCATTCATTCCCCTTGATATCTCGACCCTTTTAACAAAAAGGTCCGATCATACTATATTGCCGCTTTTATTTTAGATAGCCCCTTCTTTGTCTCCATGACCCATCTTTAACTTATCCCATCAATGGACCTTTATTGCTCAACAACTAGAGATATTTACACAACCTGCCATAGTTCCATAACTTTGCCATATTTTGCCGCGGCTCCCCACTACAAAATTAAAGCCCCCGCTACGACGCCTATTACGACGCCCAGACGCCGCTTAGACGCCGATGATCGACGCCAAACGCCGATAAACGACGCCTATTTCGACGTCGAGCCGCCGATAAACGACCTTTATGCGCCGCTATACGCTGCCGCGAACTGGGCAGAAATTTAAAGCGACGACTGACGTCGTTTCAACGACGCCACGCATATCGCGTACGCCACGCCACGGGCCAAAGATGGCGCTTCTGGGCGAAAGTTATCGACGTATAACTTACGGTTTGACGCCGTTAAACGACGCCACATACACGCGGCGTACCCACGCCGGCCGGGCGGCCAAACAAGGTTACCGGGCCAGTTGTCGACGCGGTAACATTTAAGCAACGCCGCTTAACGACGTTGTTAATGTATTAAAAAAATATATATATATATATATATATATATTTTTTTTTTTTTTTTTTTTAAATTGAAAAAAATAATAATAACACATTTATTATGAATGAAGTTAATACATTTAATTTAAAGCCTATAAAATGAATTTAACCAATAAAGAAATATAAGATTTTAACGCCATTAAATGATGTCGCTTAAATATATTAAAAAATACAAAAATAAATGAAGCCCCAATTTTTTAGCTAAATACATTAATCAATAAATTAAGCTAAATACATTAATCAATACATTAAGCATATTGAAAATTAAATGCTTACCTCGGGTAATATAGGGAAAAGTTGTTTTGCACAAACAACGATTTGCTAGGAGTGTACATGCAAAACAATAAATTCAATGATTAGTAAAATATTAGTATAAATAAACAACTTAAAGGAAAAAAAAAAAAATATGGAAAATCAATGGGGAGGGGTGGTTTCAATGACGCCCCTTCTTGGATAACAATTTAACCTAAATAAAGCATTAGTATTTTATTAGCTTATTGAAAAACTAAATCCTTACTGAAGAGGTGCCAACTTGTTTTGTAAGAACAACACATTTTGCTAGGAGTGTACATGCAAAACAAAAATTCAATGATTAGAAAGAAATAGTATAAAACAACTAATAAGGAAAAAATTTTGGAAAGAAGAAGGGTCTGGCTTTTTAATGACGCCTTCTTAGATGGGAAAAAAATTAGAAGAAGAATGGAAGAATTCAAGAAGAAAAGGCTAAGAAGAAGAGGAGGAACCCAAAATGGGGAGGAAGAATACTAAGAAGATGAAGCGCTAAGAGGAGGATTAAGAGTAAGAATTTGAATAAGAGGAGGAAGTAGTGGTATAAGAGGAGGAAGAATCAAGAAGAAGATGACAAAGGGAATGGAAGAATATGTATGGAAGAAGGATGCAAGAATGGAAGAAGAAGAATGAAGGTTGAAGGAAGAACAAACAACAAATACAAAAAGCCCTAAATCTACCCAAAAACAAGTTTAGATTCAAAAAACGAAGTTGGTTGATCCCGCACATACCTTATGAAGCTTGTCTTTACACTTAGAATAGACCCCAAAGTAGATCCGCCAATAAAATCGCCAAAAAAAATGCTCCTCCATAAGCTTTTGCTTGCTCGAAAATAAGCGGATGGATCACCGCGTTTTCGATTTAAATCACGTCGCCGTTTAACGACGCCGTGACGCCGTTAAACGACGAAAAAAAACGCCGCTGAACGACGCTTTGTAACGACGTTTTTTTTTTTACGACGACCAAAAAAAAAAAAAAAAAAATTTTTTTTTTTTTATATATATAAATAGTATAGAATGCATGTACACTTGATACATGGGTTTATTTAACCGATAGGGGTTTATTTGACTTGCTACACCTGCTAAAGTTATGAAATATACCACCATAAAAAATGTTCAATGTTTTGTGGTACATCCGCTGGAGCTATGAGGTATATAATAATGCATGATGATAACTAGTAATACCTTACCCGCCACGATAACTAATACCTTACCAACATGCAAAGATGTAGTTTATCTTAGTTAGATTTAAAAGGTTAGGTTTCCACCAATAGTATATGTTTTGTTACGATTTAAATATATATATATATATATATATATATATATATATATCTATATATATATATATATATATATATATATATATATATATATATATATATATATATTTATTTTTTTTAATTTTGTCCCCCCGCTATGAGAACTTATACCCTACCAACATGCTAAGATGTAGTTTATCTCAACAAGCTAGCGGACTTAGGAAGCTAATGGACAAAAAATCGAATTTAAGTCCGCACTATGCATTAATTACTTAATTTATTTAATGTCTTGCTATTGCAAAAGCTGGCCTTGACTTCTAACCGCCACAACGGGAGGAGTATTGTGTCCAAACTCCATTCCGCTGGGTTTGCTTTGCAAGGCTCTAAATCGCATGTGATCGGCCACGCCCCAAGTGCAAAAGACCAAAACTCGCACCCAAAACGCAAACCCCGCTAGAACCCGCAACTCATGTGGTTTACTTAATTTATGGAGGCTCTATCTTGTCGATTTGACTAGGACCTTGGCGCCTGCCTTGAGGTAGAGGGGGGTGTTGACGCCGTGAGCACGGACCCTAAAACCACCCGAAGCAAATTTTGCCCCAAAAGTCCTCTCCCCGGCCCCGGGCGACGACGGCAACTTCCCCTCTCCCGAATCGCGATCGGATCCTCCTCGCCAATGGACTCGGAACATCGACATTGCCCTAGGGACCAAGTTTTGTGGCCGTAAGCCCACCCTTCTCAAGAAGAAGCCAAACTATCTCATGTGCAACACACTCGTGAGTCAATTGGCCTAGGAGGTGGTCAGCCATCACCGCAATGTAGGGCGAAGTGTTTCTTTTCTTTTGCAAAACTGACCGCGGTAACTTGGTCCCTAGGGTAATTTTGACATTCCTGACGATGTGGTAAGTCGGATCTAAGATTTCGAGTTCTCCGCAATGTCCGAACGACAAAACACTTTGGTTTCTAACACCGCCGCCGCAGACGCTTCGCGGGTTTGATATGTTCTCCTGGGACGGATGTTGGATTTTTTTGACCTTCTGACCAGGTTCCCCGAACAAAGGATTCAATGGTCGGATACGGAACCGAGATCCGGAGTGTGGTCTTTAGCGACGACGGGCCGAGCCGCCGTAAAAGGCTGCCGGAAGCTTTTGGGGCTCCCCCCGGGTTCTGGACTCTCCTCTAATGAAGAGGCCTTGCAAGGTCCCCTGGCCTTGTTTGACTTGGGCAAGTGTGCCAGCTGGGCTGCCCAACAACAAAGCCGCCCGACCGTTTCTAGTGCAAACTATTTGATCTAAACCATATCCAAAAATTTTTGAAAGTTGGCCCAGATGTTGGCTATGACTTAGGAAGCTAGCCGACAAAAAAATCAGAATTTAAGTCCGCATTTCATGCATTAATTACGAATTTATTTAATGTCTTGCTACCGCAAAAGCTGCCTTTGACTTCTAACCGCCACAACGGGAGGAGTACAGGTCCAAACTCCATTCCGCTATGTTGGGCCCGCTTTGCTTCGCTTCAATCGCATGTGATCGGGCCACGCCCCAAGCGCAAAAGACTAAAAACTGGAGACTCAAAAACGCAAACCCCCGCTAGAACATGGCAACTCATAGGGTTTACGCCGGGAGGCTCTATCCTTGTCGATTTGACTAGGACCTTGGCGCCGCGTCTTGAGGTAGAGGGGGTGTTGACGCCAGAGCACGACCCTAAAACCACCCGAAGCAGCTTTGCCCCAAAATTCCCTCTCCCCGGCCTCGGGCTCCCGGACGGCAACTTCCCCTCCCGAATCCTGATCCGCTCGCCAATGGACTCTTAACGCCGACATTGCCCTAGGGACCAAGTTTTTGGCCGAAGCCCACCCTTCTCAAGAAGCGCCAAACTATCTCATGTGCAACACACTCGTAGTCAATTGGCCTAGGAGGTGGTCACGAATACCGCAATGTAGGGCTGTAAGTGTTTCTTTCTTTTGCAAACCTGACCGCGGTAACTTGGTCCCTAGGGTAATTTTGGCATTCCCGGACGATGTGGTTTAAGTCGGATCGGCATTTCGAGCTCCGCGAATGTCCGAACGACAAAACACTTTGGTTTCTACATCGCCGCTCCGCTAGACGCAGGGTTTGATATGTTCTCCTGACGGATGTTGGATTTTTTTTGGACCTTCTGACCGTGTTCCGGAACAAAGGATTCAACTGGCCGATACTGAACCGAGATCCTGAGTGTGGTCTTTAGCGACGCCGGAGCTGCCGCCGAAAGGCTGCCTCGGGAAGCTTTTTGGGGCTCGGCCCCGGGTTCTGACTCTCCCCTCTAATGAGGAGGCCTTGCAAGGTCCTGGCCTTGTTTGACTTGGGCAAGTGTGCTACCGGGCTGCCCAACAACAAAGCCGCCTCGACCGCTCTAGTGCAAACTATTTGATCTAAACCATATCCAAAATTTTTGAAAGTTGGCCTCAGATGTTACTGTATGACTTAGGAAGCTAGCCGACAAAAAATCAGAATTTAAGTCCGCATTATGCATTAATTAGGAATTTACTTAATGTCTTGCTAACGCGAAAAGCGCCCCTTGACTTCTAACCGCCACAACGGAGGAGTATTGTGTCCAAACTCCATTCCGCCGGGCCCGCTTTGCTTCGCTCTCAACTGCATGTGATCGGCCACGCCCCAAGTGCAAAAGACAAAATTAAGACCCAAAACGCAAAACCCCCGCTAGAACCCGCAACTCATAGGGTTTACGCTTCTGAGGCTCTATCCTTGTCGATTTGACTAGGACCTTGCGCCGCGGTCTTGAGGTAGAGGGGGTGTTGACGCCGTGGCACTGACCCTAAAACCACCCGAAGCAGCCTTTTGCCCCAAAATTCCTCTCCCGGCGCTCCGGCGACGGACGGGCAACTTCCCCTCTCGGAACCGCGGATCCGCTCTCGCCAATGGACTCCGTAACGCCGACATTGCCCTAGGGACCAAGTTTTGTGGCCGTAAGCCCACCCCTTCTCAAGAAGCCAAACTATCTCATGTGCAACACACTCGTAGTCAATTGGCCTAGGAGGTGGTCAGCCAAAACCGCAATGTAGGGCGAAGTGTTTCTTTCTTTTGCAAAACCGACCGCGGTAACTTGGTCCCTAGGGTAATTTTGGCATTCCGGACGATGTGGTTTAAGTCGGATCGGGATTTTCGAGCCTCCGCAACGTCCTAACGACAAAACACTTTGGTTTCTACACCGTCGCTCGCTAGACGCCAAGCGGTTTGATATGTTCTCCTGACGATGTTGGATTTTTGGACCTTTCTGACCAGGTTCCCGAACAAAGGATTCAACTGGATACGGGAACCAGATCCGGAGTGTGGTCTTTAGCGACGGGGCGAAGGCCGCCAAAAAAGGTGCCGGGGAAGCTTTTTGGGGCTCGGCCCCCGGGTTCTGGAATTCTCCCCTCTAATGAGGAGGCCTTGCAAGGTCCCTTGGGCCTTGTTTGACTTGGGCAAGTGTGCTGTACCGCCGCCCAACAACAGCCGCCTTGACCGCTCTAGTGCAAACTATTTGATCTAAACCATATCCAAAATTTTTGAAAGTTGGCCTCAGATGTTGGCTTATGACTTAGGAAGCTAATGACAAAAATCAGAATTTAAGTCCGCACTATGCATTAATTACGAATTTATTTAATGTCTTGCTACCGCAAAAGCGCCCCTTGACTTCTAACCGCCACAACGGGAGGAGTACAGTCCAAACTCCATTCCGTCGGGCTCTGCTTTTGCTTGCTTCAATCGATGTGATCGCCACGCCCCAAGTGCAAAAGACTGTAACCTAAGACTCCAAAACGCAAAAACCCCGCTAGAACATGGCAACTCATGTGGTTTACGCTGAGGCTCTATCCTTGTCGATTTGACTAGACCTTGCCGCGGTCTTGAGGTAGAGGGGGTGTTGACGCCAGAGCATCGGACCCTAAAACCACCCTGGGCAGCCTTTGCCCCAAAATTCCTTCCGGCGGCCCTTTATGACGTGGACGGCAACTCCTCTCCCGAATCGCGGATCTCTCTCGCCAATGGACTCGAACGCCGACATTGCCCTAGGGACAAGTTTTGTGGCCGTAAGCCCACCTTTCTTCAAGAAGCCAAACTATCTCATGTGCAAATACACCGTGAGTCAATTGGCCTAGGGAGGTGGTCACTAAACATCGCAATGTAGGGCTTAGTGTTTCTTTCTTTTTGCAAAACCGAACCGTAACTTGGTCCCTAGGGTAATTTTGCATTCCGTGACGATGTGGCTTAAGTCTGACCAAGATTTCGAGCCTCCCGCGAATGTCCGAACGACAAAACACTTTGGTTTCTACACCGTCGCCTCGCTAGATTCTCACGGCTTGATATGTTCTCCCTGGACGATGTTGATTTTTGGACCTTCTCGACTTGTGTTCCTCGAACAAAGGATTCAATCGGCCTGATACTCGAACCGAGATCCTAAGTGTGGTCTTTAGCGCATAATCTACGGAAAGGCCGCCAGAAAGGCTGCCTCGAAGCTTTTGGGGCTCGGCCTCGGGTTCTGACTCTCCTCTAAATGTGTGACCAAATTTATGAAAATAACAATAAAATGAATAAGTAAATCAAATATAAGAATATCCGGGCCTTTGGTAAATGATTATACATCGTCCTCATATGGCTAGCGGCTCTATACTAAAATAGAGAGTGTGAGTGTGGAAACAGTAAAAGACTGTCGAAAGGAACAAGTTATTAAACACATAATCAAATATAATAGAAGGGGATAAAGTATGTATGTCTTTTTGAAACTCCTAAAGGGAATAACAGGGAACTTAGATAATGTTATAACAAGGTTATGAGAAATAAATAAAAACGTCTGTCATTAATATTAGCAGTACATGGGTCAAATGGGATATACGAGGTACAATATATAATTCTATAAAAGGGTAACTATAAATGTGGGAGAGCATCTAAACACTCCTGTGTAATATGAGTTGTTAAATTTGTACCAAAATAGGAAGCAGAAATTTAGATCCAAAATTACGTAAACGGCTGTAATAAAATCCTTGTAAAGAGTGAAGGGAGGAGAATATATAGTGGTATATACACAGAAGTTAATATGATTAGAATGACTTTTCTATTAAGCGGTCTTGAGGTTAATAACTACGTATTATAATATAACAACAAATGGAAGTTCTTTATATCTATACCTATCTTTAATATATAATCGGCTACCTCTATGCTTTCAAAATAGATAGAGTGTGAGCTTCGTCTACGGATGAAGCGATTGAGACTTCCACAAACTTTGGTATTCACTTTTGGCGGGTCCTAGCGTTGATCATGATGTATTTTGCCTGCAACAACACTGAATCTTGATCTTTGAGGGCGACATCATTTTAAAGGTGGGGAAAATGTGGCGTTCGGGCATTTATCACGATTTCATTATGCAGCAGGGAACGTCACTGGGACATAAGGGGGTAATTTGTCTAGAGGTGAGTTGACCCACAATGGTTTTATTTAGCTATGTTAATAAATCCATTGTGGATAATTATATAACCCTAATTACCCTAATTAAGCTAAATTGGTTAATTAGCTTTCCAACAAGGGGGTGCCACTTGGCCCAAATCGATTAGGCAGGCATGGTTTCCATTTGGACACCCAAATTAGAGACTTTGTGCCCCAATTCGAATTAGGGCAATTTTGGAGATGGAGGGAGAAGGCTGCTGGGCCTAAAGGCTTGTTGGCCTTAAATTTCTTGGCATAGAGCAGGTGGCCCAGGAATTCTCTTGGCCTTAAGGGCTTGTGAGCGCCGAGGACTGTTGTTGACCCCCAGAATGCCGGACACCCACTAGGCGTAACACCCGCCCCTAGTTCTGACAAGATGGAAGCACTCCCGATAATGGTTCAGTAGAAACCTTTGGTTAGTAGTAGTTTAGCTTGTGAATTCTGGGGTGCGCTTGTTAGGCACTTGTTGTCTTTTATGTCATACATTCTCTACGTGTTTTAATGGTAGGAACTAACCCTTGATTGTAAGGTAAGTTCTCTTTATATTGATTACGGTTTGGTTCTTAAAAAAGATGGATTGATAGTTCTTTGTATGGTATCCTCTAGAAATGGGGAAATAAGGGAGGTAGAGACCTCGAACTCATATCGTTAGTATGTTCTAGATAAAACCTGTAACTCCCAATAATGCGGCTGTGTACAAAGACCCCCTTGCTTGGGTCATAAACCCGTATGGTAGCTTAGCACCGGACAAAGGAACTGGTGGTGAAGTGGGGGTGGGGTCTTACCGCGAACATAAAAGGCTCACGAGACTCCTGATGGGCTAGGCGATGGCCGGTCCGCGTAGAGGGCGGGTATGGAGTGCGACACTCCACAGGTGTAGAGGTGTGACCGGTATGGGGCACCTTGCACTTTGAGTAGATTTAGGGTGAGTAAATTGAGTGCGGATGGCGGGGGTCGGTGATGCGTACCGCGTATTCTCTAAGCTCACCCATGGAACCTTGTGATTACGGAAGGGGCGGCTTCACGACGCCTCATCGGGCCGGGGCTTCATAGAACCACAGGTAGGCTCCGGCGGGGGTGATGCCTCGAGCCTGCGTCTCAGGAAGGCTATAGCGAAACCATAAGCGTGAATTGACCCATCTGCAAAATTATTACCCGGGGAGGATGGAGTGGACAAACCCTAAGCCCAGATGTTCTATACCCGATAGCGCCATGCCAAGACTTCGATTCGCTGATCTCTTGAGGCCCAGTGGTCGATCCTCCTTTGGAGTGCGAGTAGGGGTAGAACACGAGGTTTGGGTGTTTTCTTAGTTTTAGATGCATATTCTTTGCCGTTGGTATTTGGATGGATGCACCACCCTTCGTGGTGGTTATTTATATGTGATTTATCTTTGTGTGCTAACCCTTGTATTCATGCTTCGGCGATTAGGAGTCCCATTGTGAAGCGTGGGCGAATGACCCTTCGTGTCCTTCTTTTACCGGGCATCATTTTCATAGATGGCCGAAATAGGCGGAGGAGAGCCCTGCTCATGGCAAGTTGGTTGCCATGGGAGGAAAAGTCCCTGGCCATATGTATCACGGTTGGGTGGTGTATTATATACCGGGGGGCGTCCGACTTTCAAGTTTGAGATTACGTCCTCATGCATAGAAAAAAGGCCTTCAATTTTTGTAGCAGGAGATGCGGCTTGGGAGGAGGTTTCTCCCATCATACCCAAACTCATAGATGTTCTTTGCACACCACCATAGTCCATGCAAACAACTTTCATATGGACTCTCGACCTTGCCATTTCTATTTGTAATACCCGAGAAAACTTCTGCGTTTGATCCCGGTGCATCGGACCTTGACTCTGACATGTGTATGCCATGTCTTTTGAAGCATAAAGTCGGCATTCATCCCTCAATGTAGAAATCCATGTCTCTTCCATGAACATCTTCATTGTGCAATTTTACACATGTGGCTTTATTTGTGTCCACATTTTTAATATCACGAGATGGTCTTTTCGAGATGCATACAAAGGTAAGTAGAGCAACTTTTCACGGTTGAAGGTTCAACTCCATACCTAGAAAGACTATGTCCTTTTTCTTGTTGTCTTGGATAAAGATGCTTGATCGGGCGGAGAGGCGGGAGGCCTCAAATCACAGGATCCACATGGGTGAAGGAGGAGAATTAGAGCTAGTAGTAGCCTTTTACGTTTCTTTTCTAGAATTTACAAAGGCGAAGAAGCAATTACATCGACTCTTTACGTCAAATCCATCGTTAGAACTCTGAAGGAACCACTATTACTTCGGAAAGAAAACAAAGGATTACCATGAATATTTCGGTCAAAGGAATTTTCAAAAGGCCATAAAATTGCTATATAAATCTATAACCTCATCAAAGCTAACTTCGTAGAGATAAAAGAATCACGGAACAAATGCAAATGGGCGTGATCTCGAATCTTCAATTACATATAGATTTTGAAGAGGCCATCGACAAGTCTACTTTCCATGGCCCGATGGAGGGAGGACTTTGGCCTTAATGCTCACGCAAACCAAGATATTCAAACCCATATAATAAATCGGAACTTTTATAGCGTAAAATTCTATTTAAGAATGCTGATGGTACATTCTCTTATTTGAGATACAAATCATGGTCAACCAGAAATGCCTAGCCCTAAGGCATACTATACAATCATGGTCAGTCACAAATGCCTAGCACTAAGGCATACGATGCATAAAGCATGCATGGCTTAATATTCTAACAATCTATCAAATACCTAAGAGCCTTAGCACATCATTTCCTAGATTGAAACCAAATAATAAAATGTGTTGACAATGCCAAAGATCATTACATTGAACAATTGCATAAGTAAGCGGTATGCATCCCTCAAATTCTATTCCCATTTCAAGCATTCTATGAAAGCCATGCATCTTTTCAAAGGCTTTGCATTTTTTCTGAGTATTTTGCTTTGCCTCTTCCCGGTTTTGAGGAAATTACTCACCTCCTATTGAATATCTCGATTGGAAATTTGGTGCATCTATAGAAAATACATAGTAGCCTTCCATTGCTATTAATCATGAAGTTCCGGCCATAACTAATAGAGGCATGATGAAGAAGGATAAGCGGCGAAGTCAATGTAGATCATTTAGAATTATTCTACCTAAAAGGCCTCAATAGAGCATGACATTGGCGGTAGAAATTCATACATGTTATATCGATGTAGTCAATTCGAAATAGGAGTAGTACCAATTCGAGGAAGGCATCAGTTAGAGCGTCTTTTTTCCATGAGCATTGCCGAAACTGCAGCTTTCACAATCAAAACCAAATCGGATGCACCAAGATATATCTTCTCTAAGTACGTACCACGATTTTCTTGATTCTTTAAGGATGACATGTCCACAAAATGGCGCATTATTTTTTTATTCATATGGCTTCACCCTAATGATACTAACGAGGAATACAACCTTATCCATACAAACCTTTACTACGTCAAAGATGCCCACAAATTTAGATTACATATTTTAGAGCTACATGCAGGGAATGAGCCAAATATTTTAATTGAGGAACTCACATCTTGTTGTTCTTTAATAATGCATTAAGATCACACCTACATGGCGGCACTTTCAATTTGAGTTTACTCTAATGGAAGCAAAAGCCTTGTCTTTTTGATTGATTCTGCTTTCGATCAAACACCATCAATCTATAAACGTCAAAGATGCCCACAATATAAACATCAAAGATGCCTACAAATTGAGATATGTGATAGAGCTACATACCACAAAGACTTACAGGTTGTAATTGGAAACTTACATCTTGTTGTTCTCTAATGATGCATTACAATTAAAGCTACACAACCAGCTCTCCCGATGTGAATTTTCTCCAATAATGGCATCATTATTACCTATTTCATAGTGTCGTGAAACAAAAGCAGATTAAAAATCAAGGGATCGAGTAAATTAGGGAAAAGTCAGCGGCCAAGATGGCATACAGATTATCCCAAAACTCCATTAGTATTATATATAGATAGATAGATTGGGTTGCCAAGGCTAAGAAAATCCTCTTGGGATAGATTATTATCGAAAAAGCCCGGTTTGGCAAAGAATGCTTGGCGGGGATACATGGGTTTCAAAAGTGAGGGGTGTAATCTGGATTTGGCTTTTTATTGCTTAGTAAGACCAATCATAAAACCCTACCGACTTTATCCTCGGCACATGTTACATTTGAAGAGAATTGTGGGCATCTCATTATAGATTGAGACCAGCGAGATCCTTACATTTAGAATATTTCTCAAAAGTGATATATTAAGTGAATGCTCTTGGATTTGATGGGGCTAAAATTGTTTGAACAACAAAGTTAGGGCTTTCAACTCCACACTCATTGTAATGTAGTAGCGTCAATTCTTTAATCCATTGTTTGTTGGCTTCCTCATCATTGGAAACTTTGTATTCCTATAAAGATCGAGATAAACAAGTTAGAAGTAAACACCATAAGGTATACCAAATCAAAGCCCTAGGTTAAACCATGGGCTGAAAGCAAGTAAAAACCTTTGTCAAGACAAGTCAAGACATTTAAAACCAAAACTTGTTTGAGAAATTAGTCTTCAATTAGCTTGGTCTTAGAATATCTGGAGATGTAAGCAATTTTAAAAGCGTTGATTTGGTACCATAGACTATTAAAAGCAGAATCAAAACTACTTGATATTAGAAATGGTAAACTTAGTTTTACATTAAGATCATGAAATTGATCTTACGGAGTTTATGCACATAAGCTAATTCAAAACATAGTCTAAGAATGATAGAAAAATAAAATAATAGACAAATAGAGGTTCTACAGATTTGAATAAAGTCTTCATATGTGAGGCGTTCCATGTATGTGTCTGAACATATATCGATTGCAAAAGCAAAAGATCCTATTACATGTAGTAAGCCAACCAAAAATTAGCCTACTGGATAATCATGGAATCACTAGCAGGTGTCATGGGATCTTTTGAGTTATCCCCTTCACTCTGCCTGATACACATGAAATTTAAAAAGCAAAAAAAGAGAAGTTAGAGTAAAGTTCAGTCTAGGCTGCATATGGCAGCACTTAGACTTAGAGATTGAAGTCTATTCAGTAGCAATATTCCATCACATGCATTGTTTAAGCAATTATGCCCTCATCTTAGGCTTTAAAATTACCATCCAGAGATGAACCAGTCCAGAAGACCACAACTCGTGTGAACGTGCTTGTCCACAGATTTGATCCTCGAGTGTCAGCACTCTGCCCACTGTGCAAGCAAAGGGAGGAGACCATTGAGCATTGTTTCTTTTTTATGTGTTCATCTCGGCTGTTTGGTCTTAGGCTGCTTTCTTTTTCATGTGACATTGACAAAATTGACAAGTGCTTCTAGCTATTTATCCGGATGCTTGGAATAAGTTGCGGGGCCAAGCATTTCATTTAGCATCAGGATGGTTGTTGTGGTCCATCACGGGCCTTGAAGGCGTGTATCTTCGGGGTTTGGATATTCCTCCTGCGGTTGTCCTCGGGGCCTTCAAGCTAGAATCGCTAAGGCATACCATTGTTCTTCGCTTGCTCTGCTAAGCGGCGGTTGATATTTGAATCATATTTGAGTGTCTTTGTCTTATGCATAATTTTGGTGGTTCTACTTTCGGTGGATCATGATTATCCTCGAGACTTTATTCCACTCTGCATTTGTATTTTGCTTTTGGCTTGGAGTTTCAATAAAGTTTGTCGTTCTTGAAAAAAAAATGAACAAAGAATATCACTATAAATTAAAACAATGATAGCAATGCATATAATTCTACATGGATGATATAGGAAAAGATGTTAGGACATGAAACCTACATATTACATGTTAAGTTTGTGGGGATTTAAACATATGTTAATTTTTTGAGGGGTTTAAACATCTGATTTGTACCCATTTTTAGGGTCTAGTTAAAACCGACCAATAAAAGATAAGGTAGGACTATTTCCTTAAAAACATGAAGCATCTGTCTAGATTAATTTTTAAGAATGCTAGATAGACCTTTTATTAAATCTATACCCCACCTATTTAGGGGGACATTAATTCATAGGCACAACATAAGTTACAAGATCTCGAACCTGAAATGCTTGAATAGGACCGATGTCTCTAGATTTGGTGTGTAGTTGTTGGTCTCCATGGTAGTGTGATGCTTGAAGCCTGATTGCCTTGGTTAAACCTTGGAACCAATAATTTCTACCTCAGCATCAGAGGCAATGGTATTGTCATTGAAATTACATCAACACACTTGTTTCCTTCAAGCCCCATCAGATTCCCCATAGCACTGCCAATAGAGTATTTGTATCCAAACCAACCTTATCTGTGCATAACATAGGAGTATTTGTATCAAACCAACCTTATCTGTGCAGAACATACAGGCACATGGAAATCAAATACTTTCTTGCGCTTGGCATTCTGTCTCTTCTCATCTTCAATCTTCTTCCTCGTGGCCAAGTTAAGGTTACCTTTCTTTCTTCCCATTGCAATGAGAATTTGGCCGGCAACAGTAAAAAGCTAGAGCAGAGGAACGAGAAATGCATGAAAACATCAGATGGCACTCTAAATAAGGGATTATCCTGGTACTACTCTTAGCACCGGTCGTTTTGCAGAGAGGGTCAGCCTTACGCTTGCTCCACCTAAAAGAGAATAAAAAATGATTTAAGAACAGAGACGATTAACTTGGAAAATCTGTCGTCCCCTGTTACGTGTCGACCATGTAATTTTTCTTTTTTTAAGGTTTTAGAAATGAGCGAAAAATTGTACGTGTCAAGTGCCAGGGCCTCTCAGCCCAAAAATATTAGTTTCTGATTTTGTGCGAACAGAAAACATACTACAAACGACAGGAGGAGATCCAGGAAATCCTTCTAGAAGGGAAGAAAACTTTCTCCAACAGTGGTTGCAAAGACCTAATCGTTTTATTGACTTTTTTATTCGTCCTGGGAGTGAAAGATCAAGATCTTTTACCTGTTGATGTTCCATGAATCTGCTGGGAAATTCTCGCAGCGCAATAGATTCCTTCAGATTCTCTTCTTCACCCCACGAAATTCTTTTCATCAAATAATGCTTCTCCATCTGCTTCCATTTCCTGCAACTAAGCATGTATCATACTTGCATAGTTCTAGTTTTTTGTATAGGCATTTCTATTGCAGTTTCAACTCCTCTTCCGCAATGTGGACGAGTTGCTGGCAAGGCTATGAATCGCACGCTTTTCCCCGAGGATTTCGTCTTTGGCGTCGCTTCATCGGCATATCAGGCATAATATATGCAAATTTTCTTCCCTAACTGAATATTTCAGCTAAAAGTTGTTAAAACTATGCCTTGCAGATCGAAGGAGCTCTGCGAGAGGCTGGCAAAGGACTTACAATTATAGATGGATGTCTCAATGGTAACTCAAATATTCTTTTTTTGCATAAATTTCAAATTCTAACGCTCTGCCTCAGAAAGCGTAAGCAGAGGTATCAATCCCGATATAGCAGATGACAGCTATCATCTTTATAAGGTTTATGAATGTTTCTTTGCAATGCCAGAGTTGAAGGCTGTGCTTATTGAGGATTATCTTGATGCAGGGAAGATACTGACATACTAGCTAACTTGGGTGTGGATGCGTTTAAGCTTTCCCTATCTTGGACTAGAATTTTACCAGGTTAGTATCATGCACAAAAAGATTGTATCCACAGTTCTCTAATTTATGCAGAAAAAGACTATTCATATTTCTCTAATTTCTGTTTTGTCGTCTACTTTTGTGGAACAGATGGTCGAGGATATGTGAACATGGAGGGTATCAGACACTATAATGATGTGATAAACAGCCTACTGGACAAAGGTAAGGCTTCTACTATGTTTCCACTGACGACTTTGTTCTCATTGATATTCTTATAATGGCCTAGGCATCCAACCATATGTAACGTTGTATCATTGGGACTTGCCGCTTGCGCTTGAAAACTTGTATAAAGGATGGGATAGCCCAAGAATTATGTGAGTGATTACCATCTCAGGATAAAAATCATGTGCCTCTTATAATATTGTGCAGTGAAGACTTTGCAGCCTATGCCAATATATGCTTCGCAGCATTTGGGGATCGTGTGAAGCATTGGTTAACATTTAATGAACCTACTATGGGTGCAGGTACATGCTTATTCAGCTAGTTTGATAAGGAGGAAGAGAACTAAAAACTGTGAATAGAACGTCTGCAGGATGAATACAAGCCCTGTTATGCCTTGAAGACTACAAAGGCTCTTCTAATATGTGACTTTTATTCAGGTCCTTGTGATCCTGCAATGCCAAAACTGAAGTTGTTTTCGTCCTACAGCGATGCTTGGCATCATAATATGCTGCTTGCACATGCCCATGCTGTGAATATATATAGACAAAATTTCCAGGTATGCATCTGTAAGCAAAGACAGGAAATCTTAGATTCTATCTCACTGTTCTGGTGCACAGTCAAAACAGATGGGGTTTATTGGAATTGATCTGCTTAGCTTCTGAGTGCGAACCCCTCACTGACACAGAGGAGGATGCAGAAGCAGCTCAGAGGGCTCTTGATTTTAGCCTGGGCTGGTAACTTTAGATCTTTTAGCCGAGGGAAAAAACATTTACGTAATTGGCAAATGTTCTAATTATGTCTTGGCAAATTTGGGCAGGTCATTGGATCCTATAATGTCTGGAAATTATCCTCTTTTCGATCGAGAGAGGATTGGAATCGGTTGCCAATATTCACTGAAGAGGAGTCCTCCCTCATTAAGGGTTCTGCAGATTTTCTTGCTCTTAATCATTATTCTTCCTTTTATGCCTCAAACACTATTGCTCCTGGTTTACCTAGTCCATTCATGCCACCCGAAGCTCATGTGTCCATCATAAGTGAGAATTTACTTCGATCTAAGTACAGACCAGGGTTAATGATCATCTGTTCATTACAAGAACTGATATCAAGATTGATGTTCTTCCAGCACAGAAGGATGGGATCCCAATAGGGATACCATTACCAGGAAGTAGATCCGTTGAACATTAGTGCATTTGACATGGTTCCATGGGGACTATGCAGGCTTCTCGAATATCACGAAGATACATTACAACAATATGGCAGTAATAATTGGAGAAAATGGTATGCTTCCTCAATTTCTATGGTATTGTTTTGTGTGCCTGACTTTTGGTGACGGTTCTTCTCAGGGATGCCAACTAACACATTCACTTTAGAAGACTCACAAAGAATTGAGTTTATGAGTAGCTTTATTGATTGCTTACATGCTGCGCTGAGGTAATATTTGCAAATGAGATATGTGCCAAGGAAAAAGAAGGCTAACCATCGGATTAAACTCCTACAGGGATGGTGCAAATGTTAAAGGATATTTTGTATGGTCATTCTTGGATGGCTGGGAGTGGGGTATGGATTGGCATTTCGGTCTTTATGCTGTGGACAGGAACACAATGGTTAGGCAGCCCAAGGATTCAGCTTTATGGTACAAAAGGTTCTTGTCAAGCAATGATCAGCTAAGCCTTGCAAGCGCTAGGTAGCTAAGAACATCAGCCTAGCCTCTGATCACTGGATCATCATGATCGGATAATACATTATGAGTAAGCAAGAATGTTTTAAGAAACTTGAAGGATTTTGTTCTCAAAGTCCTGACTTGGTGATCAACTAATGCTATTAGGCAACCAGAAATATTTCTATCAGCTGGAATTTCTGAAAGCAGCTCCTTTATACTTGCAATGCAATGTAACGTTAAACAAGATTTTGGACCCAATAACGTTATGTTGATATTGAGATATGGTTAATTTCTACCCCAAAGCTTTTTGAGGGTTTATAAACCATTGGTATGCAATGAACCATTCAAATTTTACATATTAAATATTAAGTGTAGACAAGATCATCTATCATAGTCTAGGTTTTACGTTAGACCAACAAATTTATAGTGGCCCCAAAGTGTGGCTCTTTTAATTGCATTATTTTAAATTTCACGTTTTAAAAATATCATTGGGGGGTCTGGGGGGGCGAGAAGGATTATGCGACAAAGGTGTGGCGGGATTCATCGGTGTTCTTTCACAAGAGACATGGTGGTCCTTTGTGAAAGCAAAGCGAAAGCAGTACAAAGCAAACATCCGATCTATTGATTCGGGGAGTTGGAACTAAATACAATGAGCTCCTTGGGCGAATCATGAATCGAACATAAAGCGGTAAATGGGAAGCAGAATAACAACGGCTACGCATCTTTGCCAAGCTGTCATCTTTGTGATATATGCCAAGTGTCGGTACTGTGATGTCTTCAACACTCCCCAAGCGATGCAAAAGCGAGGAAATGCCAAGAGCCTCACGATGTTTGAAAGCGAGATCGAGGAAGGGCTCTAGTGAAAGCATATCTGCATTGTTGTGACTAGTCGAAATGGTAGCCAAAATTTGAACTAATCCTTCTTCAATCGTTGTGAATATAATGGAAGTGGCGGTATGTGATTAGAATAAGGGGTGCGATGGCGGGGTTAAGGCCATATTGATAGCATTTGTGTTGTCAATCAAAAGCTGAAATAGGATGAGCAACACGATTCATGACAAAGTGGATGAGGCGATCATATGCTACCAAATCATGAGTGCCATGAGAAAAGAGCCAAGTACTCGACTTCAGAGAAGATCGTACAACGATGGATTGCTTTTGGTGATCAACCTATGAGTCCTCCATGTAGCAGAAAACAATGACTGTAGTAGATCGACCCGGAGGAATTTGTGCCATGACTAGCATCTACAAAAGTAAAAAGGCTGGGAATAAGAGCCGGTGAGTAAAAAGACCATGATGTGGTGTAGCTTGAAGATAGCGAAGAATCGTTTGGCAAGATTCGGTGATAATCTATGAATTTGTCATTGAAGGCTGGTGAGGGTGATATGACAAAAAGAATCGGGGGCAGTCTGAGACCATGAGGTACATCAAAAGAGCCAATGAGGGGCCAGGAAAGGGAGATCGGGGAGATGAACCAGCAATGGGAGGGTCATCAAAAAGGTTAAGATTGGGCTCCATGGGTGTGCGAGGCGGTCGAGCATCTTGCATATAAGCGGTGAAGAAATCTCTTGAATGTACAAGTCTTTGATGTAAATGAAGTATGCGGTGTGGCGATTGCGTTGGATGTGGAGACCTAAGAAATAGTTAGCATCACCAAGATACTTCATCGAAAGTGGTGGCGAGAGATGGGTATCTGAGGTCCTCAAAGGCGGTGGGGGATGTCAATAATGAGCATGTCATCAACATATAGAAGAACAAGAATAGTGGGCTGGAGGTGCTTGTGGCGGAGATAGGCGTTGAAGTCGATAGAAGAACAAGTGAATTGCGGTTTTTGAAGAAGCGGAATCAAATTTCTGAAACCAAGCACGGGAAGCCTGTTTCAGACCATAAATGGCTTTCTTGAGATGGCAGACATGATGGGGAAAACGTGGGTCTTCAAAGCCTGGTGGCTGTCGCATGAACACTTCTTCTTGCAAGTCGCCATGGAGAAAGGCGTCTGGGCGTCAATTGGATGATTTCCCAATCATTTTTTGAGCAGCAAGAGCAAGGATGGTGCCTTGGCTGGTCATGTGGATATATGAGAGGAATATGTCTCGTCGTAATCCGCCATGGATTTGGGTAAACCCCTAGCGACAAGTGCGGCTTTGTACCTATCAAGGTACCATCGGCTTTGTATTTCTTGGACAAGACCCATTTGGAATCAACAATGGGGGGGCCCGGAGGGTGGAGGAACAAGATCCCAGACATGATTAGTGTGCATAGAACTGAGCTCATTTTGAGCGGCAGTATGCCAAGAGGAGGCTTCTGGGCTGGTGAGAGCAGCATGAATGGTGGGAGGTTGATCAAAACTAGTCAAACAAATCCATTCAGCTAAGCTTACTTCAGCATTTTCAATGACTTTCAAGGACGGTGTGTGAATGCGTTGAGGGGAACTAGTGTTGGAAGCAAGGGTTCGGTGGCAGGGATTGAATCAGAAGGAATGGGTGCAGGTGGATCAGAGATACGACCATCATCATTGGGCAAGAATTCATGGGTAATGAGTGACGGTGGATGTGAAACAGAAGAAGAAGGATCAGAAATGGAGGCACGAGCTAAGCGGGCTGCTTCTTGGTCAATGAAAGACTTGGGAGGATCAGATACGAGTAGCC
Organism: Isoetes taiwanensis; assembly: GCA_021234155.1. Classification (NCBI taxonomy): domain Eukaryota; kingdom Viridiplantae; phylum Streptophyta; class Lycopodiopsida; order Isoetales; family Isoetaceae; genus Isoetes; species Isoetes taiwanensis. The sequence goes on along the minus strand of JAJEKV010000020.1, from coordinate 20,567,874 downwards.
CCAAATCGATGAAGTCTGCATCCTCAATCTGTCCAGGAATGCGAAATTCATCAAAATGAACATCAGTACTTACAATTATGCTCTTTGTAGCGGGATCCCAGCACTTGTACGCTTTATGGTTTGAAGAATAACCAACAAATCGGCACTGTATGCTCTTGTCTGCAAATTTGGACCTGAGATCTTTGGGTACCTGAGCATAAGCGGTGCACCCAAATACACGAAGATGAGAGACATCAGCCTTGGTTCCAAACCAAGCTTCATGAGGTGTTGAATCAGGAACTGCCACTGTAGGGGAAAGATTTTGAGTGTGAACAGCAACTGCAACAGCCTCTTCCCAAAACGTTCGATCCAAATGTCCCTGGATGAGAAGACTTTTGGCAGCCTCACAGATGGTGCGATTCTTCCTTTCGGCGACCCCATTCTGTTGAGGAGTGTGGTGAGTGGTGTATTGCCTATGGATACCAGCATAGCGACAAAGATCTTGAAAGAGATTGCTGATGTATTCACCACCACCATCTGTGTGTAAGCATTTGATGGTTCTCCCAGTCTGATTTTCAGCTGAAGCTTTGAACATCTTGAAAGCTTCTAAGGCATGACTCTTCCTCTTGAGAAAATAGATGGTCACGCGTCGGCCGTGATCATCAATAAAGAAAATATAATACTTGCTGCCAGTGTGACCAAGAACCTCCATGGAACCACATAAATCTGAGTGAACAAGTTCCAAGATTGCATCTGCTCGATGCTCAATAGCAGCAAAGGTGCGGCGTGCATGTTTGCCAAGCATGCATGCATGACAAATGCCAAGGTCAACCAAAAGTAGAGAGGGAATGCCTGATATAAGATGTCGATGGGTCAAAAACCTGAGACTCTTAATGTTAAGATGGGCAAAACGGCGATGCCAAAGCAAGAGAGAACATGGGGAGGTTTCTGTAAGAAAACTTTGATCTGTGGAAGGAATAGGGATCTCATAAAGATTCCCAACCCTGCTACCTTTGGCAATAGGAGTTCCCGAAATAACGTCGTCTTTGGGAAACAACAAAACTGAATCAGAAGTGAAGAAAGTTACCAGTCCCTGGTCGGCCAATTTTGCAACAGACAGTAAGTTTTTACACAGGCTTGGAACTAGTAAAGCATTTGGGAAATTCATAGTGGACCCTTCAAGAAGAGGGAGATGAAATATGCCTTTGCCAGTGACTTCAATCTGAGCACACCACCATGGATGGGCATGGAATCCACAAGAAATTCAGGACGGTTCACCATAATGGACGTGCAAGCCGAATCTACTGTCAGAACATGAGATTTTGTAACATCTTGAACTGGAGTATCAGGAGTATCTGCAAAATATGCTTGGTCTTCCAGGTATCCAACTTCAGAAATAAATGCTTCTTCCATGAGAAAATTCGTCGCTTCATAAATACAGGCTTCTTCCATGAGACAGTTCTCCTCTGTAAGAGTCAAAGCTTCAACCATATGGGCAGATTCATTTGTCTTCTTGGTAGTTGAAGCAGGGGTACCAGAAGCGTCCTTCACAGCATTAGAGAGAGAAGAATTGGAAGAAGAGGATGATCCTCGATATGGCTTGCTGGGGCATTCATGTGCATATTGTCCAAATCCCATACAATTTTTGCATTGATCTTTCCGAAGAGGTGTGCCATCAGAGCAAGAGGGGGCCTTCGATTTTGAGAATTGGATGAATTCTTTGCTTGTGCCACACATGCCTGTTCAGGCTTGCTGTGGTCTCCACGCTGCTTGTGCATAAGAGAGATCTCCACCAGGTCTTCAACAATGTCATCCCAAGATGCTGTTTTCTGGGATGTCATCATGAGTTCCACAGTATGTGTCCATGTGGATGGAAGAGAAGTATAGAGACGTAACTTCTTCTGTGGATTAGAAAGAGCATGGTCTGGTCCAGCATTAGCCAGTTGATCAAACTTCTCTTGAAGTTTGGCTACATGGAGACGAATGTCATGGCCATCTTGGAATTTTAGGTTTTCCAACTCTTGGTGAATCTGCAGTAATTCTACCTCAGATCTCATGCCATAACGGATCTTGAGAAAATCCCAAAGATTCCGGCTGCTCTTGTCTAATTCCCCCCCAACTACTTGCAATACATTCTTGGAAAGGCATAGGGCAAAACATGCCAATGCCTTGCTATCTTTTTGCTTCCATAGCAGAAGAGCCTTTTGTTGGGCTGGATCATCTGCCTTCGTAATTTCAGGTCGTGGCTCACTGCCATCGACTACCTCCCATAGCATTTCTGCCTTCAAATACAGTGTTACCATCCTTTTCCATCCATCGTAGCCTTTGCCATCAAAGGCTTGAGGACGTAAAAGGGCCATACTAGGATTCAATACCGATGTCATATTGCTCGTTCTTGCAGACATGACCTCTCTTGATATCACGAATTTGATCAAGAGCTGTGCTCTGATACCATGTGAGAGCAAAGCGAGAAACGAGTACAAAGCAAACAACTGATCTATTGATTCAGGAGTTGGAACTAAAGACAGTGAGCTCCTTGGAGCGAATCATGAATCAGACATAAAACAGTAAATGGGAAACAGAATAACAACGGCTCTGCATGCTGCCAACTGTCATGTTGTGATGTATGCCAAGTGTCAGACTGTGATGTCTTCAACAGTCACTCGGCTCCAAGGCAGTGAGAATGGTCTGCTAATGCAAAGGGCCGTGGCACAAACAATTGTGAATGAGCTAAATGTCCTGCAAACGGAGGTGTTGAGGAAGTTTAAAAGAAACCAAGAACTGAATTTCGAGACTGTGTGGATTGTTTAGATAAGGTGGGAGCATCTACAGAAGGGGTAAAAAATGAAGAGGAAGCCATGGATGAGGATGAGCTCCTAAATTACTTATACAAGCTCAAGAAAGAGGTAATCCGTTGTATGATGCTGGAGAATTTGTTGAAGAAAATAGAGGTCTGGAGGAATAATGCCCTGAAGCAATACTTCATCACGAACTAGTTTCAGTAAACAAGGGAGCCCCATGTGTTACTCCTATAAGAAAACCGAGATGAAGCTTTGCAAGGGTAGAAATGGCGATTACATCAGAGATTGAGTATATATGATATTTAGGAATCAATATGGAAAGTTCTGCAATGTGAGATCTTTGGTCAGTTCTTTTGTGTACAATTTGGAGGAGTACAACCTCGTACTATAATGATATTTCCCCGGTTAGATCTCAATTGGATCCTCTTGTTCTAATGTTATTCCCATAGGATGTAGGAATGTTCGGCAATGTGTGGTAGTTTTTTCTGCTACAATGAATATACGAGTATACTAAGGATAAGCAATAAGGTAATTTATGATAAATAGATAATAATAGGGTATAAAGTGGGAAGATATCTTTGTAGAAGGTCCCTTAAAGTTTATAATTCAAAGCGAGTTCCTCGGTGGTGTGTCGGCCTAATGATCAGAAGGAACGTAGACATGTCAGCTGGGAGGAAGGACCGAAATCTAGGAAGGAATATGAATCAAATCTCGGGAACTCTGAGGGAGTGTGGCGGCCTATTGATCAGAAGGAACGTAGACATGTCAGCTAGGAGGAGGGACCGGAATCTAGGAAGGAATATGGATCAAATCTCGGGAACTCTAAGGGAGTGTGACGACCATATGGATATTCGTATCATACGAACATTATACTCGTCTGTACAAAAGATGGTTGTCACATGGATGCAAAACAGTAGTTGCACAAGATATAATTTAAACTTGCAACCTTCTAGTTGCAAGTAACACACCTTTACCAAGTGGGCTACCAATACGTTTTTTTTTATTGAAAGCGTATATGTATATTAATTATAACTTATAAGTTAACAAAAAGTACTTTTTTACAGGGAAGTATAACCCTAAAATGTAGATGAAAGGAGAAAGTTAACTTAGAACACAGTTGTGATGCTGGACTTTCTGCCCCTGCCTCTGACCATGACGGTGAGGGTACAGAATACACATAGACATGCTTCTGCCATTGCCATATTGAAATGACCTTTACTGTCCTTAGCTTGGCAGAGCAAGCCTCTTCTTGCATCCGGGTTTTGATCACAGCAGCACCTGCATAAACATGGCTCTTCATGGCTGTATAGATGCGGAGGTCCAAATACTTTGATATAGTGGGCTACCAATACTTACTGAAGACATCCCTCACATCTTTCTCATATGTGGGGCTGTTTCCAAGAGTAACTAGAATATGCATGTGCGACACAAGGCATGATCTCACCCGTTGGAGTGTCGCGATCCTGGCCGTTGGCATAGATATATAAGAAGGCACCTCCTTCTTGTCGAACCATTCCGGTTCAACGCCAGTCTTGAGCCTTCTAGACATGTTCCTGCTTGCCTTCCGGCCATTGTACTCTTGATTCTTGTTCGTATATTAGATTTTTTCGCCAACCTTGGCATATTTCCTCCATATTTCTTGCATATTTTCCAAGTATTTTCCTTGTTTTTGCGTAGGTTCATGATAGTTTGAACCGGAGGCATAATTTTACGAATAATTTGTCATTCTAAGCCTCTAATTCAATAGCGAACTGCCAATCGAAACAACTCCATAAAGGAAAGCATTGTTTCAGTTTGTCCGCTCTCCACAATACCTTGCTTGAAAGAGAGAAGAATCAAATACAAATAGGAAATTGCAGAATCAAATAAAAAACGAGACCACAAGCGAGAAGAAATTCTTGAAAGACATCATATACGTCTTCCATCACGCAGATGCCAGAAAGAAATGGGCAAAAACTCTTAAATGCGGGAAGAAACATAAGAATAGATCCCTAATAACAAACATATCCTGCTATTACTTACCAAAACAATGGAGAGAAGCAAAATGATAAAAGAAAGATTGAAAAATGAAAGGCAGAAGAGGATAATAGAATAGAATAGAATAGAATAGAATAGAATAGAGAATAGAATAGAATAGAATAGAATAGAATACATTAATGTCCCTTGTGCTTGAGGACCTCTGGACTTGTGTAGCATGGGCGAGCTCCACGAAAGGCATTTGTTAGCACATCATATTTGTTATGATGTAGCCTTTTTAGAAGGGTGACTTTTTCTATTATTACCAGCATCCCGCTTTACTTCGGCATCGTGGTCGTGCAGTGATGCTTCACTATCAACAACTTTGAGTTGTACACATTGTGGATTCCACTGTCCCACCTTTAGTATTGGGCCAGATTATGAACCCTAAGTTTTTGGCGCTGACACTTTCGAATGTGGAAATAGAACACCGGTAGGTGGGTTGTACCCGCTCTATCACGGTGGTGATTCGGGAGGCCCCTCAGCGACCCGACACTTAGTTCCTTTCCTTTTACAATTGTTCTGCATAGTCTTGGTGCCCAATAGTGGTGTCGTGTGACAATGCAGAGTCGCATAGCGGCACGGACTACATTAATGCACCCGATTACTATCGGGGATTAAAAAACCCTAAGAAGGGTTTTGGAAAAACTTAATAGTAATGGGCTCACTAATGCCCAAAATAAGTATCAGATCCTTTTTCCATCATTTTGGATTTTGGATTTCCGCTGCCACATCCTTTCTCCATCTGGTGGATTTTGGATTCCCATGCTGCCATTGCCATTCCCATGCTGCCTCTTGAACATCCATCCTTATAGCCTGCTGCCACCACCATCGCATGCCCCCCATTTCTACATTCTTGGCTATGGAGTATGCCCAGATTTGAGGGTCATTCTGGATTTTGGATTTTTCCCACGCCATTATTGTTAGGCTGCAAAAACTCTAAACTAAACTGATTAGTACTTATTAGAGCTCCAATCCGGAGCTATGGATATGTAGTAATTACTGTCAACATAACATCACGTGTCCAAAGGTCCGTGTTTATAAACCATCTTGAAATATTCTAACTACACTATGTTAACACAATCCCCAACTTATGTAGTCATTGCCTAATAGTCCAGATTTATATTAGTGTAAAGCGTCTAAAGAAACTTCCTAATTTCATACATAGCATGCATATACTATGTTGATAGAACTGATGCATTGTGCAAAGAAACCGTCCAATTTCATATCTTACAACAGCCAATCTATATTTATACCTAATGATGATAAAAGAATGAAAAGATCAATTATCCAGATTATGCAGATAGTGGTATCACACTTCCCTTGTTTTGTGTGTTACTAGCTATTCAATTCAAATGAAAAAACCTGATTAGATGAGCATCCTCATCTTCGAGTTTTTTGAAGGCCTGCAGCATAATTGATTGTGCTATTTCCTGTTCCACTTTGTTGGACATTCTGCAGTTGGCAAAACTTCTTGTAGAGTCCCAAACATGGTTTTTGATTATTCTATAGAGGTCTTCACATAATCTGCAACACATCCTCAAGCACTTGATGTAAGAGCACTTGTAAGCTATTATTTATTAAAGCCTTTAGGCTCTCCTTCAGTCATTTTGGTGATTCGGGAACCAGTTGGAGGGTCGTGCCCTCGCTATCCTGGCCTACGGCGGGGTTTAGACCCCTCAGTCCGTAGCGTATCCCAGTCTCCTTTTTTACTACAAATACCACACTTATATACATATGCATTGTGTCTTTTCATGCTGTCTTTTCATGCTGGCTGTTATTATATCAGAATAATGTCTGTTCCAACTACAGTAGGTTAGAATGAGATGCAAAATGGCAGGGATGGAGACCGGAAGATCTTTGCGAAAGGCCACTAGCAACTATTTTTCTTGGACATTCTTTTATATAGATCGAGATCCAAGGGTTTGACTAGACTCCAAGTCATTTTTAGAGACATGTGAATAGGCTAAGAATTAAGATAAGGTGACACCCGTGGTTGGGCTGTTGCGCTAAAAAAAAAATAGATACAATAGGAAAAACAAACATATTACCTCCCCGGTTGCATTGGTTAAAGCATTGTTATTAGGATATTGAATTATTTTGGTAGATGTTCGAGCCCCCATATTTCATATTCCAAAGCCTTAGACAATCCTGTATTACATATTTCAAAATCATAGGCACCCCCAATCATAAATTACGATAAAAAAACTATTCTATTCTATTCTATATAATCGAAAAGAGAGGCACCCAGAGATCTCGACATACGATCTAGCTATAATATGGATGGATCCGGCGTATTTGCAATGGTCGGGGAGCATCGGAGATTCCATCATACGATCACCCAGAGGTCTCGGCATACGATCTAGCTATAGGATGGATGGATCCGACGACTGCAGTGGTCCAGGGAGCACCCAGAGATTCCATCATACGATCTGGACTTAAGATGGACAGATCCGATCTGCGGTAGTCCAGGGTGCATCTCCTTTTGAACATGTAGCACAATAATAAGGGTTCTACGGGGGTTTAATTTGGACGCATAAATCACCATTCCTAAGACCATAGACCATATCCCCAAAACAACTGAATGGGTTATTATTTAAAAAATAAAATAAAATATAAAACATGGATACAATAGAAAAAATAAGCATATTAGCTTGCGGCTGGTTGCATTGGTTAAAGCATTGTTATTAAGATATTAAAATATTTTGGTAGATGTTCGAGCCCCCTTCATATTCCAAAACCTTAGACGATCTAGTATTACATATGGGTGCAAAATCGGTACTGGGTAGCAGAAATCACCGTCCGGACGCCGCTTACAAGTGCTTAAAATCGGCGTGTTTTAAACACGACGTGCTTGATTGATCAATTGACATCTTGGCGCCCGATCAAATGGCAATTTGAAGAATCATGAACTTTGTTTGGTGCCGGAAACATAAATGCCTGTAGCCCGCCATATTCGTGGATGGTGGGCTAACCCATCTTGAATTCAAGCAAAATGAAGGGACTAATTGTTTCCAAGAATTGCCTGAACCGAAATTCAACAATTTGCCCTCACCAATTTTGCAATACACAGAAATCCGGGACAGATGAAACCCAATTCCTCTCCCCGTTCAATTTACAGAGCCATTGATGCAGCAAGGAAGAGAGATCAGAGGCAGAGATTGTATGCAAAGAAGGTAGCAATGAAGAAGATTCCCCTTCTAAAGATTAGCCTTCAAAGAAGAATAAGAAATTGAGGTGAGAGTGACCCATGAGAATAAGAGAAATTTCAGGAGAAATTTATGAAGTATTCAACCAAATTAGTACAAATGTTGATGACAATGACAAAGGCCGTATCCTTGGCGGTCTTCTTTGGAGGGCAAAGGATTTACCAATTGATTCTATAAAGAAATCTAAGCGAGGGTTACTATGGTCGAGCAAATGGTGAAGAATTTGAAGAAAACAATGCAAGAACATAAGTATGAGAGGAATCATGACATGCTTAGGTGCAAGGAAGTCCACCACGATAATGGCGTGGCGGTACAAATGGTGTCAAGCCATTGAATCAAAGCAGTGGCGGTTGCTCGGCATCCCGGAAAAACAATTTCAAATGCTTTTCAAAGAAGGGTGCAAGCTAACAAAGGGGAAGGATCTTGGTCAATGTTCAGGAGGAGGAAACGGATGGATAGCATGTTAGATTACAATAGAGAAATTGTTATCAAGTTCTGGACAAGAGTTTCTCCATACAAGAAAAGGCGTGAGGAGGTATGTATCGAGAGAGCGCGGAGGGAATAAAGATGGAACATCAATTCACCTTCTTGAAGTTAGCCAAGTAAGTATTCATCCCCACTTGGCGGTTCATTATATGTAGCATTTATTTGGCATTCACATGATTTCCCTGCAGTTGCAATTCTACCTCAGGTTTAGAGAGGAGAATCCTCAAATCAAAATTGCATTGCAGACTTTTGAGAGGTTGAAACCGAGTTTTGTAAGGAGGATGCGTGAGAGGCATACATCTTTGTTGCATCTACCACTTGAAATTTGAATACATCATGCGGGGATTGAACGGACTGAGAAAATCGGGTGGAGTTCATGACAATTGCAACATCCTTTGTGAGATTTGTGGCCCTGGCCCGAGAATGTGCAGCCAAAGGAGCATACAATCAAAGAGCACCGGTGATTTATAGAGACAAGTGGTCTGCGGCAAAGGTGATGATGAGGAGTGGTTTGATCATAAGCGCTTGATGTTGGCGTGTAAAAAATGTGGGTTGGATAGAATTAGAAAATGTCCACGAGGAAATGGATGGCACGGGTTGATTACTAGTTACTTGGAAGACATTTGAAAAGCAACACGTGGGACGGGGCGAGAGAATTGAGGGGATCAAGAAAGGCTTTGAGGTACAAACTGTCTTGAGATTAGTCTGAGGGAGAGAAGTCCCAAAAAGAGTTTCAAGAGGAAGTGAAGAAGGTAATATCAGATTTTGTTCCACACAATTACATAGCACATTGGCGGGCCAATCGGTTTAAACAGTGTGTGTCATCATTTCGGAAGATACAATTGTATACATTATTGACTTTTGAGAAAATTACAGCATCAAGATCGGAATGAGCCCGAGTCAATGCGGCATCTGGACCAAGTTTCTATACTTGTTCACATAACATATAGACATGACAAAAGTCGCGATATTCACGTTCTGTGCGAAGAAGAAGCATCCAAAGTCAAAGAAAAAAAAAAAACGAAAGGTTGTAGCGGATCGGGGAATAGACTCAACAACATTAGGAAGATCGAGAAAAGAGACTCACTTTTACATTTCGATGATAAAGTGCATGACTCATTATTTGTGGAACACTTTGCCTACAAAAGCATGTTGCATGGCTTAAGGAGCGAGGAAATAGAGTATGAGAAGCATTGGGTTTGGAGTGATGGCTGCTCATCACAATTCAAGTCGAGGAAAACCTTTTTTTTTTTTTCTTAGGCGGGTACTTCACAATCAATGACAAAGGAAATAGTGTGGAACTACTTTGCCCTTTGCTCATGGTAAAGGTGAACATGATGGTGCAGTCTTTGTTATCAAAAAGGCTGCCAAGTAAGGAACAACTCAAATGCAATGGTGTGCAAGCGAGGCACGCTAAAGATATTGTAAAATTTTTGTGTACATATTTATTTGATCTACCGGTTGATGAAACAGATGAGATCAAAAAGATATTTTTGGGAAATTGAACTGCTTTGTTGTGGCAAACATGGAAGAATATGAAATTGAAACACTCAAAGGCACAAAGAAGATTCCTTTGTATCGGACTGTCCGTGAGGAGTAGACCAAGCGAGGCTTGCTCATAGATGCATGTCATGTTTACGCTTGTTTTGCATGGATCATAATTGGGACTCTGCATCAATACAAGTAGATTTGGAAAGTGGGAGGTATGGCGACTTAAAACCGGGAGTTGAGGCGAAAAAGGAGACTCTTGAACAAGCCAATGAATGGATCGAGTAATTTGGTAGAGGTAGGTGACAATTTTGCGGTGAATCGGAGGTAGACAATTAGGAGGGTGTGGACTTCTACATCCTCAAGTGCCTGAACCCAAATGCACGCTTGAAGATTCATACAAAAAGATGGATGGGGGCAAAATTTGGAGTGCATGAGGTTATCTTAAGTGGATTGTATTATCAATTCTTGGGTAATTTCAAGTACATGTTGCTCACTAAACAACCGAAGCCTCAGGGTACCTGACCATGTATGTGGTAAGATATCCTAAAATTGATATGGAAAAATAGAAGGCATAGACATGTATGAGAATTTCACGGGAGACCCATGAAAAAATTATGGCGATCTCCCAATAACATTGTAATTCTTTGACATACTTGAAATTGATGTTATTCTTTTCAAGTGATTTGTTGTTCCAGCACCTAAGCACGTAAGCACATATTTTTATATATAATAATAATAATAGTGAGGATGCACAAGAGTGGTGTGCATGGACACGTACTTCGAAATGAAGATTGAATTGTTGTTTATAAGAATGTAGATTTGTGACATTGGAATAAGATTTAATTATTTATTTTGGTACCATCACTATCCCAACATTCTTTGCAAAATTATATTGTCAAGGCATTTCCTCGATGTGACATGTGTCAATTCATTTGGTCATCTGAAATATTTAAGCACAGTTCTGAATTAATTGTTACGGCGTGTGAGGTTTTTATTACTTGTGGCGCCTAAGCACGCGGATTTAGCGGTGGCGCCTAAGCGTAAGCTCTTCTCACAAGCTCATGCTCTGCCCATTCCCCGCCGCACTCCTTCCCAATTCCTCCGCACTCCGCCCAATCCGCATTCCCAATTCCTCCGGCATGAAGCGAGCATGCAGGGAGGAGCTGGAGGTCACCTCGAAGAGGCGCTTACTAAGCATCGAAGAGGTGTTCCCTCCACTCTTCCCGCCTTTGCCTGAGGTACTTGCCTCCTCTGCTGCCTCCTCTCCTGCCCACTCTACTGCCTCTCAGTTTGAAGAGGATTCTTCTGATTCCGATTCCTCATCTTCTGATTCCTATGAGGAATCAAAAAATGAGGAATCGGAAATGTCTTCGAGGAATATGTCTTCTTTGTTTTGCGGGGAATGGGTGGCGAAGAAGAAGAAGAAGACGAGTCCGAGAAAGAAGAAGTCCGGGAAGAAAAAGAAGAGGAAGACGAAATTGAAGACGAAACGGCCGATTTGGAGGCGTTCATGGCGCTCCTTAAAGGTATGCATGTTTCATTTTTTTTCTGTAATCAATTTTTCATTTTCATTTGTTGCAGATGGAGAATGAAGATGCAGAAGCAAATGAAGATGAAGAAAACACCCCTATAGAAGACACCCACGAAGGCGCCCCCACGACACCCCCCTTGAAGACACCCCCTTGAAGAAGACACCCCATACGAAGAAGAAGACCGGCCTCGGGGCCGAATTTTTGTAAAAAATTTTGTATATAACATTTTTTGTGTACATTGGCACGAGGGCCTTTTTTTTATAAAAATCTTGTTTCTATCAAACTTTTTTTTGTATCTTTGTTTCTATCTTTGTCTCTATCAAAGTTTTTGTTTCTCTATCAAATGTTATTTTTGTCTATCTATCAAATTTATGAAGTTGAATTCACATGCGATCATTTGATTACGCTTGAATGTAACGGTGCTCTAGCTCTTTAATTAGTTTCAAACACTAAGCATTTTAATCGGTTTAGCGATTACCCGATTGGTAAACCTTTGGAACACCACAGCACTATGCAATAAACTTGACTAGCTTTAAGCGGTTATATAGCTTAACAATAAAACTTTTGCACCTTAAGCGCGCATGACGGTAAGCACATGATGACATTAACATACGCTGGCGCGTTAAGCAACTACATAAAAGTAAGCATCCTTTGCATGACAATAAAGCGATTATCGCCATTAAGACTCATACCGGACTAGCACTTGCGGGCAATTTTTTTTTTAAGCACTTGATAAGTTTTAAGCATCCCTTGCGGTCGGCATTGAAGTAGATATAAACAATATAGCAAAAACTTATAGACAAAAGTCGCATTGAACTACATAAACAATATAGCAAAAAGATTCTTAAATTAAGATAAAGATGGTACATGAAAAGTGTAGGATTCCTTGGCCTAAGTAAATGACAATCAAGCCAATAATCATAAATGTCGGGCTTAATCACGACAATGGAGAATGACAATCTTCATCACCATAAACCTTCTCAATTCCTCCTTCACAAACTGCTTGAGCGCAAGCTGTTTTCGAAAGTCTTTCCAAGCATAGCTTCATCATCTTTCTATCTATCTTAGGCGGGGCTTGTATCGTGTGTGTTCTTCACCCGGTGATTTCATTTTTCCTCGGTCTTGGCTGCGGTATTTCTTCTATCTTTGGGGTGAAATCTTGTTAGCACTTCATCATAGACATCCATCTTGAGCTTGGTACCGTGCGGAAATTTCGAGGGGCTGCTAAGGTAAGACTTGTATAATGAATCATCAAGAAGCAAAGTCTTACCTTTGAATCTTGGGTATGACTCATATATTTTTTCAAGTGGCTTCATCATGGATTTGGACACCCCGGGTTTGTTAGGGTGCTCAAAATTGGTCTTCACATTTTTTTTCTGTCCCCATACAAATTGAAATCCGTCCCTCAAATGCGGACATAGTACTTGCGACACATCTTCCACATTAGAGAGTTGCATTGATGACCATATACCAACACAACATACGTAACAAAGTCTTCAAGAAGAAGAACACGCATACAGTGCGAATATCACTTTCTTTCTGCTAGTGTATGTCATTGTCAATCCTGCTTCCAAGCGTATGTGTTCATTTGCACCAAATATTTTTACCAACACACCATTTAAATCCAGGACAATTAGTTTATCTTTTGCTGCCAAATCAATATTTAGTACGTTGGAACATCCTGAACACCTACACAACAGGAATTACTACATGAATAAATAGATGAAGATGAAAATGAAAAATGGGTTGAATGTGGAAACCTTTACGTATCAACGGCGGGATTCTCGACCTACTTGAGAATCAAATGGTAATCCTACAGTGAATGCAACAAAAGAAAATCAATAATATTCAATGTTTTAAGCAAGACTAAGTTGTGGCCTTGCCCAGCACTTTCCACACTTAAGGGCATCAATCACTGTTTGAAGATTAGGCTCACCTGAAACTTGAGGGCCTGAATCTGCATTTTCTTCAGAACACACTTCGATAGGTGTGGTGTCATGATTGAGACTGCTTCCTGCATCTTTTGCATAGCTACTTCTTGTTCTCTTTCTTGTAGCTTTGAACAACTTCTTTGCTATCCTCCGGCTTACCCCACTTTGTTCTTACGCCCTTTCCTTTTTGGCAAATATTCACCCAAGTTGCCCTCATCAGATAGAATTACTCCCTCAACTTCCTTAGGTGCTTCGGTGTGTACAATCGGTCTGTTTTTTTTCTGGCGGTCTTTGTGTTTCTGACTTCTTCTATAGCTTCTTGGACAGACTTCTTGGACTGGTGGTGGTGGTTCTGTTTGTTGCATTCAAATCAGTCACAATTGGTTTGTACTCCTATAGGACTTTGCGGGTGTTGTACATCTTCAAATGGCACCATTGTCCTTCTTTGAACCACGAAGAGTGAGACCTTAATTGCGGGACGGATTAACACATCCTTTTTTTGGTGTACTATTTGAAGCACACGCAACATGGCCAAAACCTAGCTTTCGTCAAATACACCCTCGGCACCTTTCGGGGTAACCATGAATACATTGTCCTCCTCTCAACAATGAACAACAAGTTATATGATAATCATGTTGGCAATTCGATTGCTAAACTTAACTTTTAAGCTTTAGTGAATTCGGACCACATCTTTGAACATGTATAAAATGGATCTTCCACTAACAACTTATCTCGTATAATAGTAGAGATGCTAAATGTTTTGAGGAGTATCCATTTTCAGCTTCCTAAATTGTTTATGTAGAAATCACAGTCTCTGTTCTTCTTGAGAACTTTTAACTCCTCCTCAAGTTTGAGTTTCGTTTGACCTGCTCATCATTGGATGTAGGGTTCATTGCTTTTTGTACCTTATTCTGTGTCAAGTTTCCATCTGGGACGATGCGCTCCAAATCTTTAATTTACGCCTCCAACTCACGGTTTGGATTAAGCTTGAACTCCTCTGTTTTGTAGCCAAATCATTTGTGGCTTTGTCTTAAACTTTGTTCTCGGCCTCTTCCAACATCATTTTTTGTAATTGAGGAGGCCTTCTCATTGCCTTTCAGCTCACTTCCCTCTTTGCTTCTAGATTCTTTGTGATAAGTAAAACTGATTTTCCAATCTCTGTCTTTGCATTCTCTAAGGTTTTATGTTTTCATCACATGCGATCTCATTTGATCCATTTGCCACCTTTGGCTTTGCCTTCATTTCAGTTTTCCTAACATGTGCTACAACATCGCCTCTGTTTTTACTTGTCTATTGTTGTGGTATCTTTGGCATTGCCGCGACAAATGCAGCCCGGTTTACTTTGTGTTCCTCGGGTGCAAGTATTGATCTAGTGCAATTTTCAAGCATAAAAGCAAGGGGCGGTTGCTTTCTTACTTCTTTGTTGTGACAATTCTTGTAGATTTTTTCGTGAGTGTTTCCAACTTCTCTTGAAGATGCTCCTTTGCATAGTGCCATTTTATCTTTCCCTTGTTCAACTTCTTTGTCCAAACAGAATCCCAATCTCAATCCGTGACATTATTTTCCAACCAAGCTTCTTCCTCATGGGGCTTCACCCCGGTTACCTGAGACCTCGATCTTTGTGAAAATCATCGCGCTCCATGCCTCCATCATCAGCGGTGAAACAACATTACGAGTTTCAGCCGAGGGAAAAGGAGGGAGAAGGGCGTGACGGGCTTCGACGTCCGCGAGTTTCAGCACTTAAAGTGCTTAAACGCTTCGCCAAAAGTTGTACCCCACTAGCGATTTTACACCCATATTCCAAATCATAGGCACCCCCAATTATAAATGACCATAATCGAAACGAGAGGCACCCAGAGGTCCCAACATACGATCTAGTTGTAGGATGGATGGATCCGGCGACTGTGATAGTCCAGGGCGCACTTCGAGGTTCCAACATACGATCTAGACTATAGGATGGACGGATCCAACGATTACGATAGTATAGGGCGCACCTCCTTTAGAATATCTAGCACAATAACATGGGGTTTGTGATGAATCGAGAGGCACCCATTGAGAATATGTAGCACATTGGGATTTGGAACGAATCGAAAGGCATCCAGAGGGCCGAATATAAGATTTGGGCTGTAGAATGGAGGATCTGTCGATTGAGGTAGCCCAGGGCACATGATACGATTCATTGTTTAAGAGAAGCTAAACTACTGAACAACAGCATCTTATTTGAAGAACAAGATCCAAGTACATCATATACATCAGAGACAAATACATTGATGAGCACGTTTAACCACCCAACCGGGTCCACAAGGTTATGGCAGTGCAAATGGCAAGCCCCGGCTTGGCGGGACAATGTGCGGATCGGCTACTCCCCGTAGACCATGGCGAAGGCCCGATAATCCGCTTATCGGACAAAGAAGACTCCTCCATTTACATATCGCCCTTTACATCGGGGATTTAGGAATGGGATGTCAATTCAACCCGGCAAAGCTCGGGTAATTCATCAGGGTCTCAACTCCTCACGGGGCTTATCGATTCATGGGAGCCAAAGCTGCTGGGTCTGGATCATAAGTGGATTCCTGCTCCAATTGCTACTGACCTCGGGGAAGAAGACCGCGACCCCAAATACCATTCTTTGGGTAAGCGGCTGGCGAGGTTCTCAATGCCGATTGCCCGGTATTGCTGCTTTGCTCTTGGCAAGGTCGCCCCATCTGTAAATCTTCCTGTAAGCCCTTAACAGATCGTTGCTCCCTATCTACAACCGATCTGCTTCACTTATTTGCGACCAACCAGCCACCACCGTACTTTAGTAATGGTCTTCTAATCTCTGTAATAGGACGCTGCATCTCTCTTCTTATAACAGGTCGAGGCCCCATCTATAATTGCTTCCGATTCCTTTTTGCCAAGGAAAGGCCCCCTTGCTATTATTATCTTGGCCCTTTTGTGCAAAATAGTCCGCTCCTTTTGCTCGGGCATTCATTCCCCTTGATATCTCGACCCCTTTAACGAAAAGGTCTGATCATACTATATTGCCGCCTTTATTTTAGATAGCCCCTTCTTTGTCTCCACGACCCATCTTAACTTAGCCCATCAATGGACCTTTATTGATCACTAAGCAATAATTATGCTCATGTCTCATAATAATATCCCTTGGCAACAACTAGAGATATTTACACAACCTTGCCATAGTTCCACAACTTTGCCATATTTTGCCATGCCCCATAACCCTGCCGCCGTGGACCACTCCCCCGTACTACGACTCCGTATCAGTCCATCCCTTCTCAAAAAGAGATCGTCTGCGATCGTCCGAGTACGTTCCAGTTTGGTCCATCCCTTTTCAAGGTGATTGTCCCATGTTCAACGTACACCTGGGAGTTACTAGACCCTGCAAACTCAAGAATGGTTATATAAGTTATTGTACTTCCACAGTACCTTATACCCATTGGAACCTCCGCGTTTCTATTATTTTAGATCCATGCAAAACTCTAGAAGCAGTTATGGATATCCGCGTACTTCCGCAGTACGATATACCCTTGTACATCCGCGGTGCTTTAGTATCTTTCGTACCTCCGCGGTACTACTTGATTGTATCTCCACGATACCAATCCACCATGGATACACACAAGAAATTCTTATTCTCTATTCCGCATAAAGAAAATCAACTTACAAACTTTACCCATAAATCTGTCCCATAGGAAACAATTTGAGATTCCGCATCCAAATTTTAGCATCTATATCCTTGACACTTGTCCGTAAAGTTCCTTCCCAATGCTTAACACTAAGCAAACCTGCAATTAAGGTCAAGTGTTAGTATGACTTCCAAAGTCAAGTATTTATACCACGGCCAACCGGCCTCTCAGATCACCACGATCTGACTCTGCAATCCCAAGCAAGATGCTTTTATTTATTCCATAATCCCCAAAGGATTATAGAAATTTCCCCATTAATCCGAACTCGTTCTCAACAAGTCGGTCCTTATAGGCTTCGAGCATTCTCCACGAACGCACCGAGCTTTTTTCCTGCTACTGCTACTGATGCTCCAGCTTCACTTGCAACAGTAGTCGCCAAATCCTCCTTACTTGGACGCCACACTCCAAGGATTCGCCGGTTCACTCATATACTTGACCCCAAGACACTTTTCAACCCAACTGTCCTTGCAGCACAAACTTGCAAGATTCTCAGCGTGTCGCAGCCTTAGAGTATAATACCACCACTAGTTCCTTCTTCTTTGATTCAAATCCAAAGTAGGAATACGAATCCCGGTGATGTTTCCATAGCCCATAGATTCCCAAAAGAATCGTAAACTTTCGCTCTGATACCACTTGATACGATTCATTGTTTAAGGGAAGCTAAACTACTGAACAACAGCATCTTATTTATTTGAAGAACAAGATCCAAGAACATCATATATATCAGAGACAAATACATTGATGAGCGGTTATGGCAGTGCAAATGGCCACTGGCTTGGCAAACAATAACTGGATCTGGCTACTCCACGTAGACCATGAGCGAAGAATGATAATCCGCTTATCAGACAAGAAGACTCCTCCATTTACATATCTGCCCTTTATATCAGGGATTTAGGAATCGGATATCAATTCAACCCAGCAAAGCTCAGGTAATTCATCCGGAGTCTCAACTCCTCACAGGCTTATCAGATTCATGGGAGCCAAAACTGCTCGGTACAGATCATAAGTGGATTCCCTGCTCCAATTGCTCTGACCTCGGGGAAGAAGACCGACCCCAAATACCATTCTTTGGGTAAGCAGTGGCGAGGTTCTCAATGCCGATTGCCCGGTGACTGCTTACTCTTGGCAAGGTCGCCGCATCTGTAAATCTTCCTGTAAGCCCTTAACAGATCGTTGCTCCCTATCTACAACCGATCTGCTTCACTTATTTGCGACCAACCAGCCGCCACCGTACTTTAGGAATGGTTTTCTAATCTCTGTAATAGGCCGCTGCATCTCTCTTCTTATAACAGGTCGAGGCCCCATCTATATTGCTTCCGATCCCTTTTTGCCAAGGAAAGGCCCCCTTGCTATTATTATCTTGGCCCTTTTGTGCATAATAGTCCGCTCCTTTTGCTTGGGCATTCATTCCCCTTGATATCTCGACCCCTTTAACAAAAAGGTCTGATCATACTATATTGCCGCCTTTATTTTAGATAGCCCCTTCTTTGTCTCCATGACCCATCTTTAACTTATCCCATCAATGGACCTTTATTGCTCAACAACTAGAGATATTTACACAACCTTGCCATAGTTCCACAACTTTGCCATATTTTGCCGTGCCCCCACTACAAAATTAAAGCCCTGTTACGACGTCTATTACGACGTCCAGACGTCGTTTAGACGTCGATGATCGACGTCAAAACGTCGATAAACGGCGTCTATTTCGGCGTCGGGCGTCGATAAGCGACCTTTATCGCGTCGCTATACTGGCGTCGCAACGCGGTGTCTTAAAGCGGCGACGGCGTCGTTCAGCGGCGCCCGCATCGCCGCGTGGTACGCCGCAGCGGCCGGGCGGCCCGGCATGGCGTCGGCGGAGTTCGCGGCGTGGCGCCGCGTGTTTGGCGTCGTTAAGCGGCGTCACATACTGCGATGGCGACCCAGCGATCGGGCTGACGGTAGCGGCGTTACCCGGTAGCCGATTGGCGGCGTGGCGACCTTAAACAACGTCGTTTAACGGCGTTGCTTACGATGTATTAAAAAAAATATATATATATATATATATATATTTTTTTTTTTATTTTAAATTGAAAAAATAATAATAACACATTTATTATGAATGAAGTTAATACATTTAATTTAAAGCCTATAAAATGAATTTAACCAATAAAAAGAAATATAAGATTTTAACGTCATTAAATGATGTCGCTTTAAATATATTAAAAAATACAAAAATAAATGAAGCCCCAATTTTTTTAGCTAAATACATTAATCAATAAATTAAGCTAAATACATTAATCAATACATTAAGCATATTGAAAATTAAATGCTTACACGGTACAAAGGTGGCAAAGTTGTTTTGCACAAACAACGCATTTGCTAGGAGTGTACATGCAAAACAATAAATTCAATGATTAGTAAAATATTAGTATAAATAAACAACTTAAAGGAAAAAAAAAAATATGGAAAATCAATGGGGGAGGGTGGTTTCAATGGCGTCCCCTTCTTGGATAACAATTTAACCTAAATAAAGCATTAGTATTTTATTAGCGTATTGAAAAAACTAAATCCTTACCTGGAAGAGGTGCCAACTTGTTTTGCAAGAACAACACATTTTGCTAGGAGTGTACATGCAAAACAAAAAATTCAATGATTAGAAAGAAATAGTATAAAACAACTAATAAGGAAAAATTTTGGAAAGAAGAAGGGTCTCTGTCTTTTAATGGCGTCTTCTTAGATGGGAAAAAAATTAGAAGAAGAATGGAAGAATTAGAAGAAGAAAAAAGGCTAAGAAGAAGAGGAGGAACGAAAATGGGGAGGAAGAATCTGAAGAAGATGAAGCGCCAAGAGGAGGATTAAGAGTAAGAATTTGAATAAGAGGAGGAAGTAGTGGTATAAGAGGAGGAAGAATCGAAGAAGAAGATGACAAAGGGAATGGAAGAATATGTATGGAAGAAGGATGCAAGAATGGAAGAAGAAGAATGAAGGTTGAAGGAAGAACAAACAACAAATACAAAAAGCCCTAAATCTACCCAAAACAAGTTTAGATTCAAAAAGCGAGTTGGTTGATCCGTGCACATACCTTATGAAGCTTGTCTTACACTTAGAATAGACCCCAAAAGTAGATCCGCTGCGCGAAAATCGCCTCAAAAATGCTCCTCCATAAGCTTTGCTTGCTTTCGAAAATAAGCGGCGGGATTGCCGTTTTCGATTTAAATCCGCAGTCGTCGTTTAACGACGTCGTGGCGTCGTTAAGCGGCGACAAAAAGCGTCGTTGAGCGGCGTTTGTAACAACGTTTTTTTTTGACGACGAAAAAAAATTTTTTTTTTTTTTTATATATATAAATAGTATAGAATGCATGTACACTTGATACATGGGTTTATTTAACTGGATAGGGGTTTATTTGACTTGCTACACCCGTTAAAGTTATGAAATATACCACCATAAAAATGTTCAATGTTTTGTGGTACATCCGTTGAGCTATGAGGTATATAATACGATGATGATAACTAGTAATACCTTACCTGCTACGATAACTAATACCTTACCAACATGCAAAGATGTAGTTTATCTTAGTTAGATTTAAAAAGGTTAGGTTTCCACCAATAGTATATGTAGCTACGTGTTCGCTTGTTACGACGACACATATATATATATATATATATATATATATATATATATATATATATATATATATATATATATATATATATATATATATATATATATATATATATATATATATATTTATTTTTTTAATTTTGTCCCCTGCTATGAGAACTTATACCCTACCAACATGCGAAGATGTAGTTTATCTCAACAAGCTAGCTGACTTAGGAAGCTAGCTGACAAAAAATCAGAATTTAAGTCCGTACTATGCATTAATTACTTAATTTCTGAATGTCTTGCTATTGCAAAAGCGGGCCTTGACTTCTAACCGCCCAACTGGGAGGAGTATGAGGTCCAAACTCCATTCCGTCGGTTCCGCTTGCTTGGCGTTCTAAAGCGCATGTGATCGGCCACGTCCCAAGTGCAAAAGACCAAAACTCGGCACCCAAAAGCGCCAAACCACGCTAGAACACGGCAACTCATAGGGTTTACGTTTGGGAGGCTCTATCCTGGTCGATTTGACTACGACCTTGCGCTCGTCTTGAGGTAGAGGGGGTGTTGACCTTGAGCACGGACCCTAAAACCACCCGGGAAGCGGCTTGCCCCAAAAAGTCCTCTCCCCAGAAGGCCCGGCGACGGGACGGGCAACTTCCCTCTCTCGAACCGTGATCCATCTCGCCAATGGACTCGGAACATCGACATTGCCCTAGGGACCAAGTTTTTGTGGCGAAGCCCACCCCTTCTCGAAGAAGCGCCAAACTATCTCATGTGCAACACACTTTCGTAGTCAATTGGCCTAGGAGGTGGGCTGCCCGAATCTTTGCAATGTAGGGCGTAAGTGTTTCTTTCTTTTGCAAAACTGACCAGGTGTAACTTGGTCCCTAGGGTAATTTTGACATTCCTAGGACGATGTGGCGAAGTCGGATCGGCATTTGAACCTCGCAATGTCCGAACGACAAAACACTTTGGTTTCTACACTCGCCGCCCGCGGGGCGCCAGCGGTTTGATATGTTCTCCGGACGGATGTTGGATTTTTGGACCTTTCGGACCAGGTTCACGGAACAAAGGATTCAATGGTCGGATCACGGGAACCGAGATCCGGAGTGTGGTCTTTAGCGTCGCCCCGTGGGCCGCTTTGCCGAGAAAAAAGGCTGCCTCGGGAAGCTTTTGGGGCTCGCCTCCGGGGGTTGGACTCTCCCCTCTAATGAAGAGGCCTTGCGGTCCTGGCCTTGTTTGACTTGGGCAAGTGTGCGGCTCGGCTGCCCAACAACAGCCGCCTGGACCGTTCTACTGCAAACTATTTGATCTAAACCATATCCAAAATTTTTGAAAGTTGGCTCGTATGTTGGCGATGACTTAGGAAGCTAGTGACAAAAAATCAGAATTTAAGTCCGTACTATGCATTAATTACGAATTTCTGAATGTCTTGCTCTTTAAAAAGCGGCCCTTGACTTCTAAGCGCCACAACGGGAGGAGTACAGGTCCAAACTCCATTCCGTCAGTTCCGCTTGCCAGCGTTCTCAGCTGCATGTGATCGGCCACGTCCCAAGTGCAAAAGACCAAAACTTCGGCACCAAAAGCGCAAACCCCGCTAGAACATGGCAACTCATAGGGTTTACGTTTGAGGCTCTATCCTTGTCGATTTGACTAGGACCTTGGCGCCGATGTCTTGAGGTAGAGGGGGTGTTGGCCTTGAGCACGGACCCTAAAACCACGGGGGCGGCTTGCCCCAAAATTCCTCTCCGAAGGCCCTTGCGACGGACGGGCAACTTCCCCTCTCCGGGAACCGTGATCTGTCTCGCCAATGGACTCGAGCGTCGACATTGCCCTAGGGACCAAGTTTTGTGGCGAAGCCCACCCCCTTCTCGAAGAAGCGCCAAACTATCATGTGCAACACACTCGTAGTCAATTGGCCTAGGAGGTGGTCTTTGAATCTTGCAATGTAGGGCGTAAGTGTTTCTTTCTTTTGCAAAACCGACCGTGTAACTTGGTCCCTAGGGTAATTTTGGCATTCCGGACGATGTGGCGAAGTCGGATCGGCATTTCGGAGCCTCCGCAATGTCCGAACGACAAAACACTTTGGTTTCTACACTGTCGCCCGCAGGACGCTTCGCGGTTTGATATGTTCTCCCGGACGGATGTTGGATTTTTGGACCTTCGGACCAGGTTCCCGGAACAAAGGATTCAACGGCCGGATCACGAGGAACCCGAGATCCGGAGTGTGGTCTTTAGCGTCGCCCCCGTGAGCGGCTGCCGAAAAAGGCTGCCTCGGGAAGCTTTTTGGGGCTCGCCTCCTGGGGTTCGGACTCTCCCCTCTAATGAGGAGGCCTTGCACGGTCCTGGCCTTGTTTGACTTGGGCAAGTGTGCCAGCTCGGCTGCCCAACAACAGGCTGCCCGGACCGTTCTAGTGCAAACTATTTGATCTAAACCATATCCAAAATTTTTGAAAGTTGGCCTGTATGTTGGCGATGACTTAGGAAGCTAGCTGACAAAAAATCAGAATTTAAGTCCCGTACTATGCATTAATTAGGAATTTACGAATGTCTTGCTACTCGCAAAGCGGCCCTTGACTTCTAAGCGCCACAACGGGAGGAGCTGGGTCCAAACTCCATTCCGTCGGTTCCGCTTGCTTGGCGTTCTCAAGCGCATGTGATCGGCCACGTCCCAAGTGCAAAAGACCAAAATTCGGCACCCAAAGCGCCAAACCCCGCTAGAACACGGCAACTCATAGGGTTTTTTGGAGGCTCTATCCTTGTCGATTTGACTAGGACCTTCTTGCCGTGTCTTGAGGTAGAGGGGGTGTTGACGCCGTGGCACGGACCCTAAAACTACCCGGAAGCGGCTTGCCCCAAAATTCCTCTCCGAAGGCCCGGCGACGGGACGGGCAACTTCCCTCTCCGGGAACCGTGATCCGTCTCGCCAATGGACTCGAACGTCGACATTGCCCTAGAGACCAAGTTTTGTGGCCGAAGCCCACCCCTTCTCGAAGAAGCCAAAACTATCTCATGTGCAACACACTTTCGTAGTCAATTGGCCTAGGAGGTGGTCTGGAACGAAATACCGCAATGTAGGGCGTAAGTGTTTCTTTCTTTTGCAAAACCGACCGTGTAACTTGGTCCCTAGGGTAATTTTGGCATTAGGACGATGTGGCGAAGTCGGATCGGCATTTTCGAACCTCCGCAATGTCCGAACGACAAAACACTTTGGTTTCTACTTGTGCCGCCGCGGGACGCCAGCGGTTTGATATGTTCTCGGGGACGGATGTTGGATTTTTTTGGACCTTCTCGGACCAGGTTCCCGGAACAAAGGATTCAACTTGATCGGATCACGAGGAACCGAGATCGGGAGTGTGGTCTTTAGCGTCGCCCGTGGGCTGCGAGAAAAAGGCTGCCTCGGGAAGCTTTTGGGGGCTCGCCTCCGGGGTTCGGACTCTCCCCTCTAATGAGGAGGCCTTGCACGGGTCCTGGCCTTGTTTGACTTGGGCAAGTGTGCGGCTCGGCTGCCAACAACAACAGCTGCCCGGACCGTTCTAGTGCAAACTATTTGATCTAAACCATATCCAAAATTTTTGAAAGTTGGCCCGTATGTTGGCGATGACTTAGGAAGCTAGCCGACAAAAATCAGAATTTAAGTCCGCATACTATGCATTAATTGTTTTAATTTATTGAATGTCTTGCTAATGCAAAAGCTGCCCTTGACTTCTAACCGCCACAAGCGGGGAGGAGTACAGGTCCAAACTCCATTCCGTCGGTTCCGCTTGCCGGCGTTCTCAAGCGCATGTGATCGGCCACGCCCCAAGTGCAAAAGACAAAACTTCGGCACCCAAAACGCAAACCCCGCTAGAACATGGCAACTCATAGGGTTTACGTTTGGAGGCTCTATCCTTGTCGTTGACTAGGACTTAGACCAGGCGCGTGTCTTGAGGTAGAGGGGGTGTTGACGCGCGAGCACGGACCCTAAAACCACCGGAGGCGGCTTGCCCCAAAATTCCTCTCCGAAGGCCCTTGGCGACGGACGGGCAACTTCCCCTCTCCGGAACCGTGATCATCTCTACGCCAATGGACTCGAGCGTCGACATTGCCCTAGGGACCAAGTTTTGTGGCCAGAAGCCCACCCCTTCGAAGAAGCGCCAAACTATCTCATGTGCAACACACTCGTAGTCAATTGGCCTAGGAGGTGGTGGCCGAATCTTTGCAATGTAGGGCGTAAGTGTTTCTTTCTTTTGCAAAACCGACCGTGTAACTTGGTCCCTAGGGTAATTTTGGCATTCCGTGACGATGTGTGGCGAAGTCGGATCGGCATTTGAACCTCGCAATGTCCGAACGACAAAACACTTTGGTTTCTACTTTGTCGCCGCGGGGGGGCCAGCGGTTTGATATGTTCTCCGGACGGATGTTGGATTTTTTTGGACCTTTCGGACCAGGTTCCCGGAACAAAGGATTCAACGGCCGGATCACGGGAACCGAGATCGGAAGTGTGGTCTTTAGCGTACACCCCGTGGAGGGATTTGCCGGAGAAAGGCTGCCTCGGGGAAGCTTTTTGGGGCTCGCCTCCGGGGTTGGACTCTCCCTCTAATGAGGAGGCCTTGCAAGGTCCTCGCATTGTTTGACTTGGGCAAGTGTGCGGCTGGTACGCTTAACAACAGTTTGCCCGGATTTGTTCTAGTGCAAACTATTTGATCTAAACCTTATCCAAAATTTTTGAAAGTTGGCCTGTATGTTGGCGATGACTTAGGAAGCTAGCTGACAAAAAATCAGAATTTAAGTCCGTACTATGCATTAATTAGGAATTTACGAATGTCTTGCTAACGCAAAAGCGGCCCTTGACTTCTAACCGCCGCAACGGAGAGGAGTATGGGTCCAAACTCCATTCCGTCGGTTCCCTTGCTTGGCGTTCTCAACTGCATGTGATCGGCCACGCCCCAAGTGCAAAAGACCAAAACTTCGGCACCCAAAACGCCAAACCCCGCTAGAACCCGGCAACTCATGGGGTTTACGTTTGAGGCTCTATCCTTGTCGATTTGACTAGGACCTTGCTGCCGTGTCTTGAGGTAGAGGGGGTGTTGACGCCAGAGCCACGGACCCTAAAACCACCCGAAGCGGCTTGCCCCAAAATTCCTCTCCGAAGGGTTCGGCGGCGGACGGGCAACTTCCCCTCTCCCGAATCGCGGATGATGCCTCTCGCCAATGGACTCGAACGCCGACATTGCCCTAGGGACCAAGTTTTGTGGCCAGAAGCCCACCCCTTCTCGAAGAAGCGCCAAACTATCTCATGTGCAACACACTCGTAGTCAATTGGTCTAGGAGGTGGCTGCTGAATACTGCAATGTAGGGCGTAAGTGTGTCGTTTTTTTGTAAAACTGACCGTGTAACTTAGTCCATAGGGTAATTTTGGCATTCCAAACGATAAGCGGCGCCAAGTATTAATTTTTTTTTTTTTTTTTTTTTTTTTTTCCAAAAAAAAAAAAAAGTGACGTCGTTAAACGGCGTTGCTTACGGGCTCTGGCCGACAATAGCGTGGCGCCGGACGATGCGGCCATCGCGCAAAACCGCCGCCACGCCCGGATATTCTAGGCGTCGTTTAACGACGTCACGTTGACGTGGCAGGACACTTTGGCGTGCCAGTCTGGCATGTCAGCAAGCCACGAAGCTGACTGGTCACGTCAGATTTTTTAGTCGTCGTTCAACGACGTCATGTCGACGATGGCGAGAACATGGTGGCGTGCGACTGGCATGTCGGCAAAGCCACGCGGCCGGATGTGCCACGCCGGATCCACGAGGCGGCGTTAAACGGCGTTTTGTGCGTGGCACGACACGCGACGCGCTTACCCGGCTTGGCGTGAGCCATGCCATGCCACGCAGCCAATCCGACCCGTCGCCAATACGTGAAACGTCGTTGAACGACGTCGAAACGACGTTGTCGTCGTTGAACGACGATGTCGTCGATATTCGACGACGACCCGTCGTTCTTCGACGTCGCGACGTCGTTGGACGTCGACTATCCCTTGTAGTGCCCATAGCCCTGCCGCCATGGACCACTCCCTTGTGCTACGACTCCGTATCAGCACACCTCGTTTAGAATGTGTAGCACAATAACATGGGGCTTGTAATGAATATGCACGTGAAGAACACAAGGGGTTTAATTAATGTTAGTTGTTACCAACAAATTCAAGATTGTCCTTCCTATGCATGTTGATCATCCCTCAAGCAAATTCACACAAAATAATCGTTGGCAAATCCCTTAGGGCTGAAAACATCGACAGTCCCTCCATATACCAGCACCGATGATCCACTTACATGAATCTAAATGATTTGCTTAGGCAAATTGCGGTATAAGCAAATCCTCTTGGATGCATGGATAAAATTAGAGATCAAGTAAAGCTTCCGCATTTACCTGCATTCCATGAATATTTTATCTGCAACTAATCAAATTTCACATGTCAACAAAGCCTTTGCCTCATGGGGCCTGAGCCATTTCCACGTAGAAAAAAAAAATGAGGCATATGTTTAAAAGTGGCAAAGGCGTACAAAGGCAAAAAAATACCCACCTAGAGGCAAACTTAACAAAATGGAGGCCTTTGAACTAGCGCGGCACCCCACAATGTCATGTAAAATGACATTCATGTGTGCAATTGAATAACATTCAGGCATAATAGCAAACCATGGCTTGGCACGGGCGTGGGCACAATTTTTTGACTGCGAGAAGAAAGTCAAGTAAGAAGACATTAGTGTATACAACATTAGCGAGTCAAGACATCATTAAAGTAGTACTAAATAAGGTCAAGGTGGCGTTTAAGCATGGAGGCCAAAGAGGTTGCAAAGCAATGGCGGCTACGGGGGGCCTTAAGTTACAATGGCAAAGATTATTTTGGTATTATATAGAATGCTATTGTGGGCTTTGCAAAGGGCGAGGTGCAAGAATGGGGAGTGGATCCTAGTTCAAGTTCATGTGTTTAGAGTGAGCATGGTGTATAGACATGTGTAGAGATGGCACCTTTGTATTCATGGTAGATTCACCAAGGTAGATCCGTCTTGTGGCCAAACAAGTTAGTTGTAATGTGGTATATCTGGATATATATGGGTGGAGGAAAATAAGCAGGGCAGGGGTGTGGCACGAAGATGGGATTGGGTTCCCCATCTCCCACACCACACACACGCCTTCCTATTTGCTGCTGAATTATTTGTTTGTTTGCGTATTCAGTGCACACAAACGCACAGCCAAGGCCAGGGCCAGGCTCTCCGTTCACCAGCTATGGCCTCTGCCACCACCTCTGCAGCTGTTCCGGCCAGCCCCATGATGGGTTTGGCTTGTACCCCAAATGCCCTCACTTGGTCCTCGGCTATGGCTTCCGGAAAGGGAGCTGAATTTTCCAAATACAAGTTGAACCGGAATACCTACACCAGAGATCGCAATTACCTCATTGTCTGTAAGGCCTCTGATAGTACTGTTGTTATCGGATTAGCTGCTGATTCTGGTTGTGGTAAGAGCACATTTATGCGTCGCCTTACCAGTGTTTTTGGGGGAGCAGCTTCTCCCCCCAAAGGAGGCAATCCTGATTCCAATACCCTTATTAGTGATACTACCACAGTTATTTGCCTGGATGATTATCATTCTCTAGACAGGACCGGTCGTAAGGTGAATGGCGTTACGGCTCTTGATCCTCGTGCCAACAATTTCGATCTTATGTATGAGCAGGTGAAAGCCCTCAAGGAGGGAAAATCGGTTATGAAGCCTATCTATAACCATGTTAGTGGATTGTTGGATCCGCCGGAGTTGATTACCCCGCCCAAAATCCTCGTCATTGAAGGTCTTCATCCAATGTATGTACGCCGCTGTCTACTATAGTAGCTTCCAACAGAGTCTGCAGGAAAGGATTTCATGCATGCATGAGAGTTTTTAAAGCCATTCAGGTCTTAGATTTTGGGTTCATTCTCAGACTTTCCGATTTAGAACTTTTAGATATCATATTAAGAAAATAGGGTGGATTGAAATATTTGCAGGTCATCTGCTGTAGGCTTGCTACAATGGCATTTATTGTTTCATGCATCAAAGTCTGAGACTATGTATATTGATACTTTTAAAGTGTGATTTGTGTTCAGGTTTGATGCTCGCGTCAGGGACCTATTGGACTTCAGTATCTACCTGGATATAAGTGATGCAGTCAAGTTTGCTTGGAAAATACAGGTTTGGTTTGAAACTTCATTCATGCAATAGTAATGCATATTAGTAAGGTGAATGCTTGCCAGTGCATGTTGACATGGCATTTTTTGGTTTATAAGATAAGACGCACAGGGTTGTATCCCTTTGTAATCAAGAACTAGTTTGCAGTTCTACTGATTCACAATAATATAGTTATCTAGAAACAGCAAGGTTTATTATAACCAAGCTCAGAACCATGCGGAAGGACTCGAAGTATTTGTTCTCTTCATTCTGATTGTTAGGCTTTGAAAAGGGAAAAACTTGATAGCAGCATCCATGATACAATAGCACTATTTACTTATGATGTGGCTAGATCAAAGGCCAGCATTATAAGGACTTGATTAACGTATATCTATAGATGGAAAATTATTATATGACATATCACTATTTGTAAACTAATTAAGATTGAAAATTGTGTGATGCAGCGTGATATGGCAGAACGAGGACATAGCTTGGAGAGTATTAAGGCTAGCATTGCTGCACGTAAACCAGACTTTGATGCTTATATAGGTAGATGTCTTTCAAATTGTAAGGGGAAACAATACATCATTTCAAGTCTTACTTTATCTTCTGCAACATGACTGCAGATCCACAAAAGCAATATGCGGATGTGGTGATCCAAGTTTTGCCTACGCAATTAATACCTGATGATAATGAAGGGAAGGTTTTGCGAGTCAGAATGATTATGAAAGAGGGGGTTGAAGATTTTGAGCCTGTATATCTTTTCGATGAAGGTTCCACTATCTCATGGATACCATGCGGAAGGAAGTTGACTTGTTCATATCCTGGAATCAAGTTCTTCTATGGTCCAGACACCTACTATGATAATGAGGTAATTGAGTTATATTTAACCAGGTAGAAAAACCACTTAGTTTTATAGATATGCTTCGATGTTTTGTAGAGTAAGATATGTGCTATGTTCTCTAATTTGGCTGGGCCTGGTAGTGCGGGTTCTTTTTCCTTAATCAAGCATTAAATTTTCCTTATCTCAGATCGCTGCGACTTCAAGATTCATTAAGCATTTCACAGCCTTAGAATCCTACTCATGAATTTGTGCGTGGAACGTTTTTGGGAAACAATCATATTCTAAGGACTGCATCCCTGATATTTTGGCTAATGTAAAATCCCCCAAAGTGGTCTGTCCATAATGCTTTGAAATTGATTATGTCTTATAACAGTCTGTGACATCACTTATGCTACTGTTAAATCCTAAATTTCTGGATCCTTGATGCCATAATGATTGGATGATGAAATGTTACGGGGTCATTTGCAGGTATCCATATTGGAAATGGACGGACAATTTGACAAGTTAGATGAGCTCATCTATGTGGAAAGTCACCTCAGCAACATTTCTACAAAGTTCTATGGAGAAATTACACAGCAAATGTTGAAACATGCCGATTTTCCTGGGAGCAACAATGGGACGGGGCTTTTCCAAACAATTGTTGGACTTAAAATCAGGGATGTATTTGAGAGGCTTACTGCAAAGGATACCAGCACATTGGCTGCAGCTAAAGCATAAAATTCTTTGAAGGATGTCTATGGTACAAAGGTTGCTAATATCTGCATCCAACAGTGTGGCCTTCCATTTGAGTATGCTAGCAGATTTGGATGTGCAATCTCTCATCCTTGAACAGTGGCACGGGTTAGTTAGGATCATGTATCATTAATATGTATCTATATGAAAAGCTGGTAGATAATGTATAGTATAGTGCAAAAAGTGCATTGATGTCCACTTCTAATAATCTTATTATGCCTCTTAGTGGGAAAACTTGGCAAAGATGTATGTCATTTCGTCACTTAAGAAGTGCATGATTTGTTTTTCGTGATAGAGGAAAATGTTCCTCTGAAAGGAGGAACTATTTCATGCAATCCATGTTTGCAATGAGATAATATTTTAAAACATTCATTCAGTGGCAAAATTTGATAGAGTGCCTTAGTGGAAACTTCAACACTATTTTTAGGGACCTTCGCCTTTAATCTCAAGTCTCAAGTGTCAAATCTTCGCTTCTCACAGCCACTAACGATGCCCCACACAAAGGACCTTCTATACTATTTTTAGGCACCTTGGCTTTTAATCTCAAGCTTGCTTTGTCAAAACTATCCATTTGACGCCCATGAGATTCGTTGAATGCTCCATGGAATAAACCATTGAGCAACTTTGAAATTTGCTAGAGTGCCTTAGTGGAAACTTCAACACTATTTTTAGGCCTTTAATCTCAATCCTGGTAGAGTGCCTTACACTATTTTTAGGCACCTTGGCTTTTAATCTCAAGCTTGCTTTGTCAAAACTATCCATTCAACGTCCATGAGATTCGTTGAATGATCCATGGAATAAACCACTGAGCAACTATGAAATTATATAAGTTGGATTGGATGATCCATGGAATAGAATAGAATAGAATAGAATAGAATAGAATAGAATAGAATAGAATAGAATAGAATAGAATAAACCATTGAGCAACTATGAGATAATATAAGTTGGAGCAAGCAGGGAAATATTTGAATCCAAGTTATGCCTTTACTCCTCCTCAGGAAGCACATGGCATGGAAAGAGAAATAGCAAAATCACAACCCCCAACAAATACCTTAAAATTAATTTTCATATGGATACTTGCATTATTTTTTTTTTTGAGGACGTTAAAAAAAGTTACAGCACTTCAAAGAGCAATTATATGAGATGGAAATAAGATCTCCAAATCTCATCTTTATCATCATTAGATAGTGTCGATGCTAAATACTGTTTATGAAATCTATCCTTAATCTCTTGAAGTGGAAAAGGTTTTTGAATTCTAGGTGACACCAGTTCTTCCAAATGGTTCAGCAGGCCATCACTCATGTAATATAGAATGCTAGTTTCTTAAGTCTCGACCGACGTCCAAAGAGTGAACCAAGGAGAATTTGCTGACTATTGAGATGTGACTGAAAATGAGCCTGAATCCATGCCCATGTGCCATGAATTTCGTCACACAAGATAAAGCAATGTTCAATAGTCTCAGGCAACAGCTTGTTTACAGGGAAGAGTGGGTTGACTCGTGGCTTAGCGATGAAGAATTTGCCAAAGAAGCACCAAGTGCTTGGGAATGATAATTTTTATCCCAGATGCAGCCCACATGCGATGGAGATGCTTCTCTTGCAATTCAAAAAAAAGTTGTGACCTAGACATACTCCTACATGGAAGGAGGAAGCACATGGCACGGAAAGAGACATAGCAAAATCACAGCGTCCAACAAACATCTTCAAATCCCATATAAATACTTTAATTCTTGTCTTGCCAAAAATTTATATGATCTAGATATACACCTGCATAGAAGATTTATATTCCAACTGTATGAATGGTGGTAACCTAGAAGGCATTTATGACGCGGATGGCGGTTGCAACATCATTAGAGCATAGTGAAATTGGCTGCATGATATATATTTATAATTCTGTGGTACTAGTATCAGCTTAATAGAAAGAAGAATCATCAATATACTCTTCAAATTCTTTCTTTAGTGATTAAGAAATATTGTTATTTTTGAATGTCTTATTGAAGTTAAACAAGAGAATATTCCATCAAATTCCATTCCCGTCTATCAATGAATTTTGGTTGAGAGCAATATGCAAAAACACAAAAGAATGAGACATATAATAAGTAATAGATGGTTGACAAAACATAATCATTTCCATACTAAAACTGCGAGGTAGGTCTTTGTTGCTCATTTGTAGCATAATAATAGTTCTTGTTTTTTTTTTTTTTTGGAAGAACATGTAACGTATATAAAAGCCTTAGAAATTTAAACCATTTAAAAAGGTATTAGATGAGGCAGAAATAAGATCCCAAATGTCATCTTTAACATCATCAGATAGTGCGAACACCAGATACTAGTTATGTAACCTATCCTTAATCCCCCAAAGAAGCCGATTTGGAGTAGCAAGGACATTTTTGAATACTAGGTGGCATCAACTTTTCCAAATTGCCCAACAGACCAGTGCTCGTGCAATATGGAACGCTAGTTTCTTGAGTCTCGGCCAGTGACGAGGAAGTGTTGACTCCACTCTAGTGAGATGCGACTGAAAACGAGCCTGAAGCCATTTCCATATGGGATGAACATTGCCACACAAAATAAAACAATGTTCAAGAATCTCCTTGCACACAAGACAGAGTGGGCTTACTCATGGCTTAAATGAAATGGATCTTCAAATTTACTCTCACATAGGGATGAACAATTTGCCAGAGAAGCACAGAATGCTTAGGAATGATACTTTTATCCTAGATGCGACCCCAAATGCGACAGAAATGCTCCTCTTACACTGTCAACGACTAATGTGAAGATGGAGGCAAAGGAGGAGCAAACGTCAGGACTCCGTAACAATGTTGTACTTACTCATTGAAATGTCTACACTAGTTTTTCAAATCTGCCCCTTTGCGACAATCTCCCATATTTGGAAGTCCCTCGGATGCAAATGATACTTTTCCCAAAATTCTGGCCAGTTACACATCAAGCGTGAAAGCACTAGCATCCGGCCACCTTTTCTGTGTTCTAGAGTGCATAGAGACCAGAACAGAAGACCTTCAAAATGTAGCCACAAGTAGGGGGAGGAGGTTTGAATGCAATGCAGCGGATCAATGGCTACCAAGGACTTCGCAGTTTACCATGCGTTTAGTAGACCTTTCAAAAAGGGAGATGCATGAGGAAAGGGCTTGAGGGGATAGAAAAGGGCCAAGGGCAGCCGAGATTTAATTGCAGGTTTTCCAAAGGCAACACAGGGCTCCAATGACCGAGAACAAGCAAACACATTCCACATGACTGCACATGGCCCAACATGATCTGCCAAAGGAACTTGGAAAGAAGAACTTTGCCATGAACTTTGGGATGAGACATACCTAAGCCACCAGCCTTTTGGGGGCAAATGCATTTACTCGTGATATTTACAATTGCACCTGCCCCACTGCCATCCTGCACAAAATTCCAAACTATTGTGATATTCTATTTAAGTTTTCGTAGAGGAACTTGCAACACTGAAATCATATACACATGCATATTATTGAGTACAGATTTAGGTAGATGTACTCTTCCCGCCGTGGATAAAGAAGCTCCTCTCCACTAAAGCAGGTATCTTTGAAGGTCCAGAATGACATGATCCTATGCATGAGCTACCGAAATCTCTATTCCAAAGGGTACTCCACTCAACTTGGTAGTAGTATCTGGAGGAACAAGATTCCAAGGATACTGAGACAGACAATGCGGGGCTGGCCCCGGTGCCCAAATTATATTGCACTTTTGCCAATTTAACAAGCAACCTCAGACAAAGGAGAATATGTCCAGAAATTGTTTGACTACATCAAGATTCCTTTTGCTAGCCTCCATCAGAAGAAATGTATTATTAGCAAACTGGTTGCAAATTATTTGAGAGTCATCAGCCATGCCTAAACCAACAATAAGACCATCATCCATTGCTATACGAAGAAGTTGTGCGAATCTCTCAGCTATAATAGTGAAGAAGAATGGAACCAGTGGATAGTCCTGCCTAATGTTTCTCTCCACTATAAAAAACTGTGAGGGATGCCCTTGCAAAAGCACAACTACTTTAGTATACCTCAACACAATGGAGGAGAAGGAGAGATCAAAACCTAGTCTGTCCATGATACGACAGAGAAACAACCAAGAGGCACTATCATACACTTTCGTGAAATCCAGTTTGAGGTACACTACTCTCTGGCCAGTTTTCCTTGGCAGTAGCTACATTGTCCAGAATATACTTACCAGGTAAAAAGCCAATCTGTTCTTCACTAATTGAGAGTGCCAAAATCTTCTTCAACTTTTTTGCATAGGCCTTTGCTATAATCTTGTATGCTATTGGTAGCAAGGTACTAGATCTTCAATGAGAATCTTTTGTAGGCTCTTTTAACCCTAGGGATCAGGGCAATGAGATCTGTATTCATTATCTTATGTAATTGATGAGACTGCAGCAGATCTTGGTATGCTTGCTAGATAAGGTCAGACATCCACTCCCAACAAGATTGAAAGAAAGAACATCTGCTTCTGGATAAACGCTATTGGTACCACATTGGCTTCCAATTTAACTGTCAAGGCACATGGACTTAAGCCGCAAAGCTGCATATAGACTAATTGCTCCAAGAACCTTAAGCTGCACAACAATCCAAAGCTTCTTTTCTTCCTTTGCTTGTAAATGTCCGAAGCCAAATCATGACTATCAGTTATCCAAATATTACTTAAGTTTTAGTTGCCAATATTTGGTATCACATGGAATATTCCCTATGTCTTTCACATCAACTGCTTTCTCTGATGACATTGTTTCAGCTACTATTATGCTTTTTGGATAAATACTAACGCTACCTCTTCTTGTGCATGCAGATCCCTATCTTTCAAAGGCCCTGTCATATGGGAAACTCTCAACTTTATACTTGGATTTATAAAACCTTATTCTTGTATCCAAATTGTCATCCAATTCGTTGTGAAGTTGGTTCTTCACAAAGGTCACTGTGTAAATGTTTTTTCTTCCTCAACAGATCCTAGTATCATGGTGAAACATAATTTAACCAATTTGAAGTACTCACCCATAGACTCTTTAAGTATGTACTCTCTTCCAAACTTTGCCACAATCTTGTTACAATACCAAATTCAGCAGACTTGGACAACACATTGAATTGCAAGGTCATTGTACTGTCAAATACGCCTGATTGTAGATGTAAAGTATTAGCATCAATCAACCATTTATTTCAACCCCATCCAACTCGTTCTTACCAAAATCTTCAGTCAAAACCTCAAGCTTACTTTCAAAACCAGCCAAAAGTAGATTTGGACGAACTGCAACTATTCCATGCAAGTGGAAAAACAATACCCATGGCATCTAGTATCTTATCTGGAGGAAATCTGCTTCTAAGCTCGCTCGCCAGTGATGTAGCAACCTTATCACAACTTCACTTTTACCTTGTAGTCCAGTCCATCAAAGCCAGAGTCCTTTAAGGCCTTTTTATGCCTATTACCTTGAGCTTTCGACAAAATTATGTCATCTTTGACAGAAACAAACAAATCTCCATCCAAATTAAACTTTCACAAAATCTTAGCACTCTCAATGGCAAGAACTTGGTTCAATTTATGGAAAGAGCACTTATCTTTTTTATCTTTTTGTCAGAAACAATTTTCCCCAATATACATGTTGTCCAATGACCAACAAGCTCCTCGTCTTGCACATGCATACTCTGGAATGATAGTGTCTTTTCTTGTGCAATTTTTACCAGCATAATTTAATTGGTTAATCATTGGAAACATAGCAAACAATGCAACTAATGCTTCAACATCAGTTAAAAGAGCAAACAATTGTGTGGCTTTTACCTTTGTGTCGGCATCTTCTTTAATAAAAATCTTTGCAACTCCATCTAGTGTTACATATTCATGCGCTAACCTTTGTGCAGGTCCATGAATAGAAATCCATCTAGTATTTTTCCCACACATGGACTCAAACTTTTATCACAAGCATTCAGATGTGGAGTAGATTGGCCGAGTAAGATCTTCATCTTCTTATGCAATATATAGGTAGAAATAAATAGCATGGATGAGTTGGACTCTAATTATCAGCCTCTCTTCTTTGTAGTAGATTGACAACTAATACAAGTCCAATGTCAGGTCACTCCATCTTCAGCTGGATTATGATCAAACAGATATGTTGAGCTACTAACAAAAGAGTTGTCGAGAATTTTGTAGCTTCCCACTTTAGAGCAACAAATTCATAAACTTGTCATTGTTCTTTTGAGTGGTTCAAAATGATAATTTTGGGAAGGCAAACTAGGAAACCTTCATGCACACCACACTTTCCTCCAAATGCATGGTCTAATGATGAATGGAATGGAATGTATTTTGTCATCCAAGGAGACAAACTGGCCTATAAGCACTTAGATGACAAAATTAGGTTGGTACTTGATCTTGCTCTTCGTGTCCAAGTAATCAAACAATATAGGACTTTTCTCACGAAGAAGAAAGCATAGTACAAATCAAAATGGCATGTTTTTCCTCCCTGAGAGCCACCCCAAGACATTTTAGAGCAGTGGATGCAATACTTAATTAAGCTCTATGATCCTCACATAAACAAGCATGTCTCACATTGACTACCACGGAGGAGGATGCCGCTCAAGGCTTATAATGCCTTGCCAATGGCAAGGCCGCGGATCTAGAGGGCATGTAGACAAAATTGTGGATGTGGGCTGGACCTTACATTGTCCCGTCTTGACTAGTATGTTCAATAGGCACCCCCTCATAAATGGCCATAATCTCAAAACGACAGGCACCCAGAGGCCCCAACATACGATCTGAGCTATAGGATGGATGGATTCGGTGACTGAGGTAGTCCAGGGCATGCCTCCTTTAGAATGTGTATCACAATAACAAGGGGTTTCAGGGGGTTTTGATATGGATGCATAAATCACCATTCTTAAGACCATAGACTATATCCCTAAAACAACTGAATGATTTAAAAAAAAAAGAAAAAAAAGAAAAAAAAAAGGGAGAGATTCAATAGAAAAAATAAGCATATGAGCTCGCCAGTTCCATTGTTAACTGGTGCATAGGTCCTTATGCCCTTGCATGTGTGAACAACCACTTTACAGTAAATTTTCAGCCACAAAGTTTATGCATATAATACACTATTAGATTCTGCATGTCTATTTAAACACTTTAGAGACGATTATTTTCACTCATGCACAATGGAATAGGCCACAGAAATCCTTCTGCATATCGTTCGACTAATTGAGATAGAACATATGAGAACTAGATTTTTTGAAACATTGCTATTTCATATCAATAAGATCAGCATGTGCAGACACCTTTAATCTGACCACCAAGGGAGACTAGAATATTTTCGATTACATTAAAGTAGTTTGTAGACAGTAAAGCTTCAGGAAATACATATTCGAAACGAGGTGCAGTACCTGGACTATCACAGTCACCAGATCTGTCGATCCTACGACCCAAATCATATATTGGAGCCTCTGGGCACCTCTCGTTTCGCTTATGGTCATTTATAATTGAGGGCGCCCATGATTTTGAAATATGAAATACCCGTTCCCCTAAGGTTTTGATGGAATATCGAGGGTTTTGATGGAATATCGAGTAGGCCTGGCCAGCTGCTACATGCGATACTGATCACGGCTTTAGTATGGATGCTGGGATCATATCTTCAGGAGGTCATGAATGCTGGGATCATATCTTCAGGAGGTCATGAATGTGCGCTATACAAAAGCATTATCCTTTTGTTAACACACGGCACCGCCGCCAAGTTCCTTCTAGAAACCTTCAAGTGGGGCGCAGGTTCCGTATACAAAAGCATTACCACCCTCTTGCTAGTGCAAGGGCTTAACCTCAAGTGGCACCTCTCAAATTTTTAGCGCCAGCCTGACCACAAGTGGCCTCTTATCTCGAAGGCTAGCCTATCCACGTGTTAAAAAATCTGAGTGGTTATGGGCTTAAGCGGTCCTTCAAAATTCGATGGCCGTTCTGGACGTTCGCCTAGGTTAGAGCAGAAGATGCTCCACAAAGGTATGGATTCACGCCCTATGATGCTCCACAAAAATAAATCAGGGTTTTGTTAGCTCTATTTATCGTAACTCTATTTCGGCCTTAATTAAGATCATATTCAAGATCATAGTTGCCGGCATCACAGGATAATTTGAGTTGGATGTGACTTAAGCCATTTGATCATGATCTAGAACAGACTGTTTTCAAAATTCAATGGCCGTTTTGGACCGTCGCCTAGGTTAGATCAGAAGATGCTCCACAAAGGTATGGATCGTCGTCTATTGTTAGGTCAGAAGATGTTCCACAAAAATTAGGGTTTTTATAGCTCCTATTTATCGTAGCTTTACCCAGCCTTAATTAAGATCATATTCAAGATTATAGTTCCCGCCATCAAAGAATAATGACGTCCTGGCATTTGAGACGTGGGTTACTATGCCATGCCATTTGCATTTCGGGTTCTCACTTTTAACACGTCTATTTGCCAGAGTGTGCTCTGTAATCTCTGCAAGTTGATGTTTAGATGTGGTGGGGTCAGTTCTAGCTGCAAAGGCATGTGCAATGCATTCTTTAGTAAAAACCTCTGCGTGACATGATTAAAAGTTTTATCTGATGAACAGGGCCCGAGTGATAATTTCTCTGGTGCTAGCCTTTATATGGCAATTATGCAGTCTATGGCTTTTAATTCGTCAACACAAAGGTATGCCAGTCTGTATGTCTCTTAAGTTGCCGGCTGCCTTCAATGCATCAAATAAGAAGGGGCGATTTGAACTCAATGCATCAGCATATGGCTATGGCTCTTTTACATTAATTGTTGGAATTTGAAAGACCAAAACGTCCCTTTTTGCTATATGTAGGACAATAATGGTAGTCAATCCACATTTTGATCTACATTCCTTGCTGCTGATGTGTCGCAGAACCAAAAATTCTCTATGAAAATGCAGCATTCTGTATCTCTAATGTGGCCACTCATCGCTCCTTCAGCCTGCCATTTCTTTCCGAGGTTTATCTTAATCAATTATTATCAGCACATAATGTTGCAAACTGGTAAAGAACGTATATGTGCTGGCACAAGGTCAATTCTTGGTTCGTTTTTGAGGTTATGACTCTGTATATTGCCTTGTAAGCCTCCTATCTTCTCTTGGATTATAGGGTCTGTGCTGGTTCGAACCTCTTGTGTCTTCCTGTCATTACATAGTTAGTTTAGCCCATGGTTGCTCTTACTTGGTAAAACTGGCCATTGAAACCAATACATGACTTAAATTGAAAGTCATAATAAGAAAAGAAACTACATCTACTAGCAGTGTTAAAAAATTCCTGCTTTTAAATAACCATGATATATGATGAAAACAACAAAAGTTGAGGGCCCAGTACAAGTGCATGGTACAACTACATACAGTCCCAGATATGGTGATATGCTTGCACACACTGTTTACTACGAGCAATGGTACAGATTGAGATGCTGGTTTCTAGTGGGCAGAGAGGATAAGCTGCTACTCAATAGTACAGAAATGCTCGAGAGAAACGGCCTCTCAGCCATACAGTCCAACAATGCAATGAGAACATGAATGCTTTGTGAGGGAGATGTCTCAAGATTATTTACATTTAACTTTAGCTTGTCTTGTTGGGAGTTATCACGATGCATATTGCCTTTTGCAGAACTTGAGCATGGAGCGACCTGCTATTGCTAAAAGTTTACGAAAACTTGAGAGTAAGAAGTAAGAATTCATTGTTGTAGGGGTTTAATTGATGAAGGTTATCATTGTTTTGATTCTATGTGACGAGATTATCTATTTAGACCACTAGCAGATCATTGCAGATGCATGCTTTCGCTTTTAAGCAGAGCATGGCAAATAGATGAAGTTGAGGACTTTTTAATAAAATACCAATAGAGCCTGATTTAGTGAGTTGGGCTGAATTCTTGGGGTGTTCTGAGTGTCACGAGAAAACTGCACCTTAGATCATATGTTCGATGAATTCTGGGCAGATAAGAAACAATTCTTATGAATTAGTTGGGAGTTCTATGATAAACAAATAAAAAAAGGATTCAGTCAATTAATGATCATCTTCAGGAAGGCAAGTTGCTTGCTGCTTATGGAGGTCAGGCTTGTTTCACTAAATTAAGATCATGAATGATATTAGGCTGTGCTATTGGTTTAGTGGCTGTGTTTCCAGCTCAAGTATTATCCAATAAGATTGCATACTCTCTGTGTCTCTAACTGCCAACTGTGGCAAATGAGAACCTTCTTCCTTTCTAGAATTCTTTGTCAAGTATTCTGTTTGATCTCTCATAATAACCTGGGCATTACAGTTTGATATTTAAATTTTGGGGTGCCAAATCATTTCATGTTTGGGGCGTCAAATCATTTCATGAAATCATACAAGAATCTTGTTGGAGACTTTAATTGAATTGAATTAAATCACACCTTTAGACCCTCAGGTCCATGGCGAACCAAGTACAAAGAAATTATTTGTAAAAGAAACACATCTGTAGACAACACATCTCTTAGGCAAGATCCTCAACTTGCTCAAATAGATCTAATAATTGTTTTCTCTCCTCCCAAAACTCGCGTATGTATCCTCCAAGATGCCGTGGGGACAATTGTAATAGAGTGTGGAAATTGGGCGCAGTTATACTGTGTTGCTCCCGCAGGTGGCGAAAAGAATCACATGCTAGCAAAGCATGATATTCATCCTCCACACCCCCAAAGCAGCATTTGCAGAACCGGAGCTCTCTGGGCACTTTTGGCCTTTCCATTATGGCAATCTCTATTTGTAAATGATGCGAGCTTAATCGAAACTGCGAGATGAGCGGCCTTGTTTTGCCCCCTGGTAGCTCTTTCAAATAGTCTTGTTCTGTATATAGCAGCATGGGATTCACATCACTCCTGTAGAACTCCCGCTTCACGCCAATCTCTTCACCATCCCGTGGCCATAGCTTAAGTAGAGCCTGCTCAGTGACAAGTTCCCGTAGCCCAATTTCTGTATCCGGTAAGGAATCAACATGTATGCCCCAGCATTCAGCCCATTTTATTAGTTGCGTGTACCAACCATTTTCCTGTTTCTGAGACTCTAATAATGCTTGTACAGGTATCCTATTTACATCCATAATTTGAATCCGTTTCAAGTACGTTAGAGTTTGAAACAGAGCCTCCACCTCTAATGGGTACAAACCAGCCTCGGCCAGCAGCATCTCGTATGGAGTCTGTGCCTTCGCCCCAAGCTCTTCGAGAAGAAATCTCTTCTGAATTTGTTCTAATTCCTTCCACCTTGCCTGAGCTAGACCAGGAGCCCAAATCGGGCATGCATACAGAGCCACAGTTTGCACCATGACCTTGAACATCAATTTTCTGAGATGCCATTTTTTTACCTGCGTTCTTCTCCAAAGACTCATTATACTATACAAAGCCCGATAGCTTCCAGCAACCCTCTTCCTAATTGCCTCATTCCAATGATAATTATCAGTAAACTCGATCCCAAGATACTTGTATTGGTGCACTTGCTCCAGTATCTCACCACCCAGAGTCATTTCTATTTGTTCTCGTGACCCAACTACCATGATCTTGGTCTTATTCTTGTTTACTGACATCCCTGTATGATTACAGAAATTTTCCAACCGGACCAACAGTTCTTGCAACCCTTCTTTTGTCCTTGATATCAGTAAAACATCATCTGCAAAGAGTAGCAATTGGATAAGGTATTCACCTACTTCAACCCCAGCCATTTCTGAAGCCAGCCAAGCTTCTAAACTGTCTATGAACAGGGTGGGAGAAAGCGGGCATCCCTGCTTTACCCCGATGTTACTCGTTACTTGCTCTGGACCTGCCATGGGAAAGGAAAGTTCCACCAGCACCCGCTCATATATTCTAGAGACTGCTTTTCTTATTCCAACTGGGCATCCTAGCTCCTCAAGCCGTTCTCCTAACTTGTCACGTGGTACCCTGTCGAACGCTTTAGTAAAATCGACAAAGCTAGCATAAAGTGCCTTATTAGGCCCTTTGGAACCCTCTGATATCACCCTTAATGTCAACAAGTGATCAATACTAGAATGGTCTCTCCGAAAGCCTGCTTGTCCAAGAGCTCTTACCCCTTCTCTATCTGCCCGTAGTGAGAGTTTTCTTTCAACCACCGCTCCAAATAGTTTAGCCATAATACTACTCACCATGATTGTACGATAGTTTCGCACACAATTGGGATCACCCGCTTTTAGGAGA
Source organism: Isoetes taiwanensis (assembly GCA_021234155.1). Lineage (NCBI taxonomy): Eukaryota > Viridiplantae > Streptophyta > Lycopodiopsida > Isoetales > Isoetaceae > Isoetes > Isoetes taiwanensis. Next base: position 20,525,230 of record JAJEKV010000020.1, on the reverse strand, counting down.
GCCACTATTCTGCTCAAACACCACTGATCTGGAAACCCCTCACTTAATGACATGTTGAACATCTCCGCCACTTTTGCATGCACTACTGGCCCTCCCCATTTCAGCAATTCAATGGCAAACCCTTCAGAATCTCTCGCTTTGCCGTTTGACATCTTCTCTAGGGCCACATCTATATCTATTGCTTCGAACACCTGGGATACCTCAGCTGATGGCACCTCCATTTTTGGGGCATCTGGTACATGATACAACTCCTGTGCGTAAAGAAGAAGATCCTCTCTACTGAATTTCCCTGCGGGAGGTGCAACTGGCTTCATTCTGGCCCAAAGTTTTCGTGCATCATGATGCAGTTCATACTCTAGTTTTTCCTGCAATTCATGTACCCAAACTGCCTCCTTCCGTTTGAGAAATTTCCTGTATGCCTGCTTAGCTTCTTGCCTGGGTAGCTTAGCATAGTATTCATTTTTAACCATCCTGTATGCATGCTTGTATAGGTCGATCTAGAACTTGAAAGTTTTATTTAAACAAGCCACTTTTTGAAGGGAAATTTATTTACTTCCTAGACTGAGGAAAAAATATGTCTTCTGGGGTGTGGGGTTCAATTCTCCAATCCCCTTTTTTAGGTGCCTTACTGCAGCTGTTTAATCGAACTTTCACGAACAGCATACATAATGGATGTTTGTCACTTCTTCATAGTAAATTTTATGTTTATAGAATCAGAGCTTTCCTAATATGCACTTTCAAATGCCAAGTATAATGATTTCAGACTAAAGTTTTTCATATTTGCTGATTATACTCAATTATAGGTTGTAGAACTCTTGTATTTCACCAGGGAAGTAGAGGTCTTTTAACTTTAGTAACAGATTAAGAAAATCAAGGAACTGCGTACCTCCTATGTGGTGTAATAGAATCATCTTCTGCACATGGTCTAAGAGAATCATCTTCTCCACGTGATGGTCTGATGGCACTTTGGTTACAAAATGGGATGCAAGGACTTGATATGCCACCATATTAGAACATATTCTACTGAGCGATTCATACATGGTTCTCCATGCTCGATTTCGTAACTTATATCCTAAGATACTATACATGATTTTCCATGTTCGATCTCGTAACTTATATCCTAAGATACCATACATGGTTCTCCATGCTCGATCTCTTAACTTATATCCTAAGATACCATATTGAACTACATAAGAGAATAAATAAAAAGTATTGAGTCAACTTGATTGAGCCAACTTGCCAATAGAACTGGACTTGAAAGCTCTAGTATTGCACTTGACTTGAAAGCTCTAGTATTGTGGCATTCTTAACAATTAGCTTAGCAAAATGTGACTGAATACAATTGTTGCAAACAATGCTCTGTCGTGATTACTACCATCTCGGATCATAACATAAGCACACACTTGTACCATGATGTGGCTTCTAAGATAATAGGTTTGAAACACAAGAGTTGTTTTAATGCTAAAATTTTCATATTAGTTGACATCATTGTACATTGCTCAATGCTAATTTGAAGTTAGTTTGCATGTAAATTGACACCATCTGTAGGTTGTAGTAGGTTGTAGTGGATATAAGTTGTCACTTTCTGTTATCTTGCAATATTGGCCTTGTTTGGCTATCTTGCAATATTGGCCTTAGTTGGTCTTGTTCAACAAGATATGCTTGTGTGTTTTTATCTTGAGCAAACGCAACATGTATCCTTGACCCCCCAATAAAGGGACTAGTAAAAAGGTGCAGCAAAAGGCTTGGGCAATTTTAAGCTTGAATTCACTATGTAAAATAAAAAAGATAGTCACATCCATTTGATATAGTTTTATTGTGCTTTTGGAATGGAATTGAATTAAATAATATGATAACAAAATGTACCGAGGTCATGAAAGTGTGAAAATAATGCAGAATGTTAGCTTTATAGAGCATTGTTTTAAAAGATTTACAAAGACAACTTAAATTCACATGAATAGTGTAAGAAAATGGCATGAGGATTTCTTGGAAAGCAAGACATATAAAAGTAACTACTAGTGTTGTATGACATGTGACACAACTATAGCAACAATTCTATGACAAGTGAGACTAATGGCATGCCAAACATGACATTTGATATATGTCATAAGTTTCCCAATATAAAAGTTTCCCAATATAAAAGATATAAAAGTGAGTAGCAATATATGACATAAGGCATGCCACATTTTTAGATTATATAATTGGAGTTAGATGCATTTGTTATTTGTTATATAAAATATGACAGGTGCATTTAGTGTTGGTTTTTTGCATTTGGTAGCTTCAAATTGTGCTTAAGGCTCAAAACTTTCTGTTGCGCATCTTTGCTAGTTTTTGGCTTGGATATAGATTAAGCCATTCGATCGCCTAGGTTATATCAGAAGATGCTCCATATAAAGTATTGGCGTTCTGGATCGTCAGTTTTATTTAGATCAGAAGATGCTCCACAAAGGTAAATTATAGCTCCTATTTATCGGATGTCTATCCCAGCCTTAATTAAGATCATATTCAAGATCATAGTGCGTGACATTACAGAACAATGATCCGTCTAGAAACTTTGTGCTTGTTATTCCGTCATTTATCATTGGTCTAAATCAAAAGGGCGAAAGTAGAGAATGGGGTTTTTTGTTTTTGTTTTTGTTTTTGCTTTTGTTTTTGCTTTTGCTTTTGTTTTTGTTTTTGTCTGATGTCCTTCTGCCATTTGAGACGTGATTTTTCTTGCGATGCCATTTGCATTTTGGATTCTCACTTTAGTATAAACGAACATGTCTATTTGCCAGAGTTTGCTCTGTAATCTGTGCATTAGATGTCTTAGATGTAGTTTCGTTAGTTCTAGCTGCAAACACATGTGCAATGCATTCTTTGGTACCTCTGCATGACATGATTAGTTGTTTTATATGATAAATAGGGCCTGAGTGATTTGTGACCATGTCAATCTATGGCACAACCACAATTACTATGAGGAAAGATCATATCTGGAAAGAAATTACCTACATTTGCAAGTCTTAAATAGGACGTTGGTTAAAAGTAATTTATCTAGCATGAACATTTCTAACTGGTCTATTATTTGCTGGAGATATGATATTGACTTGAGGTCATTATGTCTAATCCTGAAACTCGAAGAAGATGATGGCTAACATGTGCAGTGTGATGCCCTGTTTGCTATCATATCATATCATATCATATCATATCATAACATATATATGTTCTTATGTTTGTCGCGCTCAATCCGACCGTTGATCCGAGATCCTACAGCTCACGTGGCTTTGGGGCGTATCGTACGACCCAGATGGCTTGGGAGTTTGTTTGTAGATTATATGTAAGCGACGGTCCAAGTTGATTTGATCCTGATCGTCGGTTCGAGATCCTACGGCTCACATTGCTTTGGGATAGATCCTACGGTGCACATGGCTTTGGGAATTATATGTAATGTAATAGATCTTGCGGTCCAGATTGTTCTTGATCCTGATCGTCGATCCAGGATCTTACGGCTCACGTGGCTTGGGGATACATCCTACGGTGCACATGGCTTTGGGAATTATATGTAATAGATCCTATGGCTTATGTTGCTTTAATTATTGTCACATAATAAGATCTCGACCCTTGATCGAGTCCAAGATCCTACGGCCCACGTTGAATGCTCATCCCTTAAGAAAAGGCTTTTAAAATTTTTATATTGTGTGGGGGATTTGAACCCTAGTCATTGACCCCCCAGCCCCCCATTATAACCATTAGACCAGACATTAATTCCATGAATAATTTATGTTTCAAATATACTTAAGGGTAACATTATAATTAAGATAAAATAGAGTATAACATTCTAGCTAGTTTAAAAGAGTTCTAGAATGTTCTGGAAGGCTCTAGAAAGTTCTAGAATCTTCTAGAAAGTTCCAAAATATTCTAGGGGGAATCTAAGAAAATTCTTTCAGAAAGTTCCAAATTGTTCTAATAAGTTTTAGAATGTTCTAGAATGTAGGAGAATCTATGGGAATGTAAGAGAATCTAGGGAAATACTTCCACAAAGTTCTAGGATATTTTGAAAGTCTCAGAATGTTCCTGAAAGTCTTAGAATATTCTAAAAAGTTCTATGTAAAGGAATCCAGGAGAATCTATTGATTCAATTCAGAAACATAAGCAATTTTATGTTGTCGTGGACTTAATCATAGTTGTATTTTGGAAGTAGCCATTATCATGGTTTGGACATAGCCATTGTCTCCTTCAATAGCCTACGTCATTCTATGCGTAATTGAAGATATGAATGTTTTTCTAGAGAAAGACCTACTACATATTGTTGAAGGGTATGAATTAAAGCTTTCTAGTGGAAGGTGACTGAAATGCAACCATACAAAAAGTGGCCAGATGGTAAATTGCACTAAATCCAGTGCTTTATGTAAAAGTCTTTTAGACTGAAACGGAACCCTATAAATTGCAATAAATCCAGAGTTTCCAAATGGTAAATCAAAATAAATTGAGTGCTTTTCATGGCAAATAGTATGCTTATGTTGTTGTAAAAACAATGTTGTAAGAGCTGTGAATTAAAAAGAGGGCATCTTATACCTAACGCACTATGAAGAAAAATATAATTTGTTAAAGACCTTTAAATAATAATGCAGATGGCCTCTTGGAAACCAATGTTGCAGACGTGTTACGTAATTAAGATGCGTCAGTCTCATATGCTCCAAAGCAAACTTGATTCAGTTGCATTCTCTGCTATCTCATTTATGTGCCGCCTCTAGAGGTCTGGTAGAATCACATTAGGAAGTTGCAGAACCAAGTCTATATACTTGGAATGAAATCATTGCAGCTGACACCAAGCATAAAGGCTGTGGCCTTGCATTTAAATTATATGAGCGAATGCAACATGTGGGTATTGATCTCATAATGCTCATTTTCTGGGCATCTTGAAAGCATACTCTAGTATGGAACATGGAAAGCATATACATCAGCAGATTGCTGAGACTGATTTTCACTCTACCACTATGTCAAGAAGTGCCTCGGTTGATATGTATGTTAAATCTGAGAATGTAAATGAAGCATGCAGAGTCCTCAACTTCCTTAAATTTGGCCAAATCTTGGTTTCTCAACTTCCTGCCAAACTTTGAGGTAGCATTATACTTTCAGGATGAATTCAGTATGACAAAAGGATTCCTCACCTTAGATGATTCTGAGAAGATGCAAAACCTGGGTATAAATCCTAAAAGGTAACATATACGAACAAGTGATAGCATTATCCATAAGTGGATTATTTGAAAAGAGACTACAGTCTGATGTACTCATTGACGTGTGTCTGTGCAATGTGGAGACCTGGAAGTAGATTTTACACTCGTGATGCAATGACTTGGAGAGCAATGATTGTAGATATAAGCAAGGTCTATGTGTTTTGGTTAGATGCAAAATCAGGGGATAAAACTGGCATGTGGAAATCTTGCTGCCATAGGATATGGTAAATGCCCCATCAACATGGCCTGGAGTTTAAGCTTCCTTTTAGTAGCAGCCTTATTGAAGTTTAAGGTTGTTTTTAGTAGCAGCCTTATTGGCATATATGCCAAATGTTGATACTTGGAACCAGCATGCAAAGTCTTTGAGAGCAAGAAATTTAGTGCCATGGTACGTTCTGATTGCCTAATATGTTCAGTGTAGACCTCCTTGAGGGACACCCTTTTTTTATAGCCAATAACTTGAAGAGGGAACAATCATATGTTATGCCTCTACCGGATGCTACATGTGCATAGGATCAATTTATAGATAGATTACACTGCATATTCATGCCAAAACTAGATTTGACATTTGATGAGCAAGGGAGCAACTTCTATAGTATCCCCATTTGTTTCCTACATTCCAGATGGGCATTCCTCTTTCTGAAATGGCAATTATGTGTAGATCGTGAGAACTAGTAAGAGCTTAAAGCAAGCATGGGACCTCAAGTAAATCTGCCCCAACATATAAGAAATACTTCTTTGCAAAGCATTCGGCTATGTATATTGAACTAGAAGTTCGTAAATATATTCTAGTGAAGGGGATCATGCTTATACAATTTGCTGACCTCCAAATTTATTCAAATGAAAAAGATACTTATACATGAAGAAACTCCAAATTCGATCTAGGTACGTATTGTCTGTTTGGCATAAATTTGACGGAATTGAATTTCTGTAACGATTCTCGTGTTTTGCATATCTAAGTTTGCGTTTGCCATCGCCTATTTCATGCTTGTTTATATTTCAATAGGATAGATAGAAATAAGTATATTTTTGAAACCGATTGGCAGCAATTTAGTGGCATATTTCCAGCTTTGTATATTTTGGTGAAACTAAAAAGCAACGCCACAGTTTTTAGCAGTGAATACTTGCCCTTCTTCACATGTAACCAGAAATGCAAATCATAGGGTCGGAATATCTTACTTTATGCAATTGACCGTTGTGCATAGACATTGAAGACAAGTGTTGGATACCTACATTGTAATTAAAAAGTTTTAGCTAAAATATTTTGGCCCACAATGTGAATCAACTTGACAATATCGTATTCTATCTTGTGGTATGTTGTAAGCTCTGTTAAAATAGACACCTTCCTTTCTATCTGCAGGGATGAACCTTAAATAGAATACTACAATGACTACTTTAGATAAGAAACAAGATACAATGGAGACACAAACTGATTATAGAGAAAGTGAGTGCCAGACAACTACATTGGATATAATACAGCCAAGGTCTTACATGCTCGTACATCTGGAGCCTTGGATTACTGAAGGTATTATTTTCATGACTAAATTCTGAGCTGCTTTTCAAATGTTTGTGGTTTAAAATATGAAATTTCATTTGACAAGTTGTTGTTCGAGGAACCAGGGACATGCATTACTATCATCATCTATAGTAGAACTATTGAGCCGTTGTACATCTAATTTTCTTCTCTGTGCAGAGCACAAGTTTCAACCTAGACAACGGATGACAGGTATCAGGCCAACTGATGAGGTATCAGGTGCAGAGTTGGTTTATGGAAGAGGATCTGAACCCCTGGATGTTAGATGTCAGAAATTATGCTTTCCCCATCGAAATGAGAAGTTACTAGAAGTTCCAAGTTTAGATCAACTGGTCTCTCTCTTTCTCTCAGAGTACTCTCTCTCTCTCTCTCCCTCCCTCCCTCCCTCCCTCCCTCCCTCCCCCTCCCTCTCTCTATATGTTGGCGTGATGTGTGCGTTATATGTTCAATATTGCCAATGTGGCATGATATAAAAAATTTCCTCTTTCTCAAAAAATGTTCCTTCCCCTCCTTTATGAATGCATCCAATCAAGCTCATCAAATTGGGCTAGAAAATGGGAAAAAGTCCCTTACTTTATCCAGATTTCAAAAATTTCTATAAAAACTATAGCCAAACCAAGTTTTTTAAGATAGGAGGTTATACCATAGGACCATATTCTTTTCCATGATCGTATCTTGTTTTCAAATGCTCTTTTTTTTAGGACGTCAAACTTTATTAAAATCCAAGCCAACAGATGCAAATGCACAGGCAGACTATGCGCAGAATATGCGCAGATTACTGAGTAGAACTAGTAGATTATAAGACAACACATTCAAATAAATATCAAAGATCAATTGTCGCTCGGCAGGAGCAAACGATGAGCAACGGTAGGCCTTAGCAATTCTATCTTGTGCATCCTGACTGACAGCAGTAGCAATAATATCCAAAATCTTCTGCTCTTCCAGATGAATCCACAACAACCATCCCAGCGCTAGGTGAAAGGCTTGGCTTCGCAACTTGTTCCAAGTTTTCCTATGAATAGCCAAGACGACTTGTTGACTTGTCAATGCCACCTGAAAATGAGAAAGCAGCAGGACCAAACAGCCTAAAGGTGATCACAAAAAAAAAAAAGAGTACTCAATAATCTCATACCTTTGCTTGCACATTGGCAGAATGCTGACACTTGAGGATCGATTCTGTGGACAAACACATTAACATAAGGACATCTATGAAGAAGCCACCTTAAGATGAAGTAGTTTATCCCAAGTCCGAATTCACATACATCTCCAACTAGGAGGCATGAGCTAAAGGGGCCACTTAATGGATGGGAGAAGGATATCACCATTGACAAGTAGCTTATAGATAGAGTTCACAAGTCTGTGCTCGTGAATACTTTGGTGGGAAATTCACATGCACCCTTCAATAGGCTCTGAAGCTACAAACGACAAACTACTAGCAACCTTTTGTCAAATAGGTCTATCCAATGTGGACAATAGGAACTTGGTTCGAAAGATCTCCTAAGTCACTAACTGGCCAAAATCATACCATGCCACAATCTTCAAGATTCCTGCTAATCTCCAACATTATTGAGTTATTGGATGGATTGAGGCACAAAGTGGAAGACTATTTTCCCTATCCACCAAGAAGGAGCAAACAGGCAACATGATTGATATGAAATAAGGTTTGTACTGCCCCCCAAGACTCCAACGGGTCTTTCAAAAAGGGGAGGCATTAGAAAATGGATATAGCGGATAAAAGAGATATCAAGAAAGAAAAGGTGTTAATGAAGCTTTTCCAAAAGGAACACAACGTGCAAGCTGCTGCTTCACTAACCACAATCCAGATAAATCAACCATATCCTTAAGAATCTTCTAGATGAACTTAGGGATCATAACCTTACTTTATAAATGGAAGTCTATCATACCCAAGCTACTAGCAAATTCTTACGTCGTGCATTTGGACCATGCAATCTTCACCACAAAGTGCCCTTCATTCCCACCCTAGATAAAGTTGCGGACAATGGTAACTATCGCTTGAAACCTTAGCTGAGAAGACAGCAGTGTAGAGGCTATACAAATGTGGGTATTACTTAAAACATGCTTAACAACTGTTATTTGCACTGGCAGAGAGAGCTTAGAGGTATTCTACCAAAATAAATGCTTTCGCAAACCTTCTATGATAATATCCCAGGCATCTGAGGTAGAGATACGAATGCCCACAGAAATACTCAAAAGACTCAAAAGTTTAGTAGCCATCACACTTCACATGAGGCAACAATGTCTATAAGGTAGAACATTTTTTTTTTTTTTTTGAAGGTAAGAATTTTTTGTATTAAACATATTGGAAGAATTACAATACAAAGATCCCTCATGGATCAGATATGAATAAAGTACAAAGGATCCCTCATGGATCTGAATCATGTCTGCGGCTATAGTACTCATACGGCTCTCTCAACCTCTTCTTCTATCCAACTAATACTACAGTATGAACATCTTCTTAGCTAAATAGAATACTACAGGAGTTAAATCCGCATTTTCCACAAGTTGTAGACAAATCTTGAATGCTTCAAGAACCTCTTGCAAATTTAGAAATGAAGAGAAAAGAGACAAAGGGTAACCTGTACAATCTCCCGCACTGCTCAGAGAAGCTAATATGCTTCGAACTATGATCCAATTCTGCAGTTTTGCTACCAAATGTGAGATTGAAAGGAGATGCTGCATTGTCGGGAAGTGCCAGTCGGCCAACCTGCAATAGGCTAGACACACAGCCCAGCCACCAAAACTCCCCTAAAGTTTGGCTCATGATATCTGGTCTTGATATGGAAGCGTCTTCCTGGACACCATCAGCTCCCTAGCTCGGCAATATCAAACAATCTGACATCCTGTTTTAAAACTGTAAAATTGTGACCAAGAACTTACACTGGCTCTTTCCAAGAAAACATCCCTAAATCTTCCCGCTAGCAAGAAAGAGCAAGAGGAGGGGAAGAAAACCATCTGATCAGAGGATCCATCTAAAAAGACTGCCTAAGAAGACCCGAAACTGCTTTCTTTCTAATTCCTGCTTAAATCTGCTTCACCTTATAGGCTCCACGCCCTTTCAGTGTGATTTGCTTAAACAAAATCATCATTCTTGTTAAAAGACCGAGAGCAAAAGGCCACGTTAGTGGCTTACCAACACAAACCAGAAAGACCGCCTTGAAGCTGCTTCTGAGTCGAAATCTGCAAATTCTTTCAAGAAAGAAACCCCATGGCCATTGGCAAACCCCACTAGCATCAGATTAGGGATTCGGGTCTGCAAGGATGGCTGTAGCAGTGCCGGTCAGAGGAGAAAGAGGGCGGCCTCCTCCCCCTGTTGCCGCCCTAGCTCTAAGGTAGAACATTTTGGCCAACCAAGAAGTACTCCAAATGCAAGAGAAAAAGTATCGAGTAGAAGCTTTGCATACTTAAGATTGTTTGCATCCTGCACAGCCTTAGCAAATAACTGTGAAAGGACTGTAGCTACAATTGTAATCAAAAGCAGAGCTAATGGGCATCTTTGACAAACTCCACGTCCAACAGATACAATAGATGGCTTCCCATGAAAAGGCAGAATAGGCCATGCAAAATATAGAGCTTCATGATATCATTGATGAACTGTTGATTAAAATCCAATGCCAAAAATTCTCAATCCACACTATCATTATGCCTTAGCAAGATCTAATATATAAACCCTTCAATCTAGCCCAATACATATACCCTCATAAGCAACAACAACATTGTCTAAAATGCACCTTCTCGGTAAGAAGCCAGATTGAGATTAAATCAGCCAAAACATCACGTACTTTGTCTGCAAGAACCTTAGCAAATATTTTACATACAGAAGATAATGGCTCCAGTCGAATATTGTTTTTGGCTACTCAGTATTTAGAATCTTTTTGAAACTTTTGAACATACGAAACTCACAAAAAGCATTGTAAAGATCGCAACCCAACCAATCCCAATATTCCTGAAAAAATTCCACTAAGAGACCATCTAGACTAGAGCACTTATTATTCTCAAAGAGAAGCAGATGAATGCAAGTCATTAATGATGATATCTTATTCTAGGTGTGCACATTGCTTTGCTGGGGCCTTTGACAAGACTGCAGATTGCATATCCTCCTGAAAGGTAAACTGATGTCTGGCAAAAAAGGAAGAAAAATGATCATGGAGGTTTTGCTTCAATTAAACTGGCTCAGAAATCTCTGAGTCCATCAGGCAAAATAAGGGAATTAATAGAGGCCATCGTACACCTTCTCTTAGCAGCCTAGAAAAGGAAGTGAGAGCACGTATCACTAGATCTAAACCATTCCAATCCAGCCTTTAAGCAACATCTCTGTCTCTTGATACAATTCGGATAATTGCCTCAGTCTATACCACCTGCGCATGGTCCCACTACTTTGCGAAGGATTTAATAGCCCTAAGAGCATCAACAACACCAGCCATACCAATAATACAAGAGAATTCATGAGACCAGCCATTCCTACAACCTGTACTAGATTCACCATCCTTCAAACGTTCAGTATTAAAGTTGAAGTAATTTTTTGTATCTCTTTGACAAAGAGTTTATCCAGTAGAGAACCATTGTGGATTCTGCACTATACAACAAGTTAGTTCTTTGCAACTAAAGAAAATCAATCGTTTTGGCCTGATGTTGTGACCTTTCATGTTCAACTTCACTAGGATGTGTTGCTTTAGAAGCAAAATGAGCAAACTTATCACATGCAAATTTTTTCAAATTAACTTCTATATAGCCATCTTAAGCTCTTTCTCACCGTTCCTATTGCATTTGAATTATTTGCAACTTAATTGTAGCATCAGCACTAAAAGCAGATGCAGACTGCACATTAGAAATAGAAGGTATATCGGCATCCTTATTAGCTGCACTTTAAAGGGTATAGATTGGGGGGACTGATTTGGGAGAAGCAAAAGTAAGAGGCGAAGGGTAGCATATGAAGATCCCCTTTATCGTAAAAATTTGCAAGGAACTCAAGTTAGAAAAATAAGTCAGCAAATTGAGGACCGTTCAATAGTTATAAATCTGAGGAGCACAGAGCCACTGTTAATGATAACAGACCACAAGGCAAAGAATAAAAAACCAAGAAAGTATCTTTAAGGCATTACTCATACCGAGAGAGGAGCCAGGAGAATAAGGTTGGTATAAAACGTAACCACTCCATATAGGATCAACGCTTCAAGGCACCAACTGATCGATAGCAATAGCATCATCCAATATAACTAAAATGGAAGTTCTTTCTATGCATTTTTAAGCTCGATAAGCGAGAGGACCAATTCTATGAAGATGGCCTATCAACTAGTATCCAAGCTTCCTCATGTCCACCATACAAAATGACATCAAGTTGCTGATACATCTTTTGTGCAAATCATGATCAATCCGCATACCCAGATGCCATTAGAGTACCTCTATACACCTTTGTTTGATAAAACACATCCACATGAGGTGATTGAACAGTTAGTTGAGTCTCCTTTGCCTGAAGCTTTCTAAGAAAGTTACTAATATCTTTCCTATTATTCTAAACCATCGTATCAATAGCAGCAAGAACCCCAAGCGGAAGATATGGCTAAAAACATATCTTTCTTAATCCAATCACTAAACCACTCTCTTGTGTTTTTGTTGGCAATGGCAACTGATCTCTAAAGTAAGGCATGGGGTGAGATGGTGGATGGAGGAACAGGGGGGTGAAAGCATTACTAGAAGATGCAACTTGACCCACATCAAGAACATAAGGAACAAAACTATTTGAAGCATGACCGTGTGAAGCCAATTGAGGGAAATCATCCGTAATAAATCTAAATTCCCTTCCTTCATGCACATGACCCTCAGAATGAGTCAAAGGACTATTATGGACTGCTACATACTCACATGGTACTGGCAATGACGAGATTGAAGATTGCAGAGAGCCACTTTAGAAGAAGAAGCCCGCATTGCCATAATGGCTGATAAAATAGTAAAGCCGGTAGGACTGATAGCAAGAAAATACATGATCAATATACCTTGGAAGACCCCAAAAATCAACTTTCCAACACACCAAAGGTCACTGAATTCTGACACTTGAGAAGAGAGTTATGATGGACATTATGCACGATGGTCACTACATGGCGTTCAGGGTTTCATTCCCCAATACAACTAGTGTGTCCAAAATCACATACAACTGAAGATCACTTTGTTGGTGCCTCCCCATGTGCTAAAGCCTTTTTTCAATTGCTTAAACTGAGACTCCTTATGAGGTTTAACGAAGATAATACCATGAGATGTGCCTTTCACCAAGAAAATATAAAGATGAGACATCTGGAGGAGTGATCCCCTAACTTGATTGTATATATATTAAAATAAAGAGAAAGATCCATCATCATGTTTATGTGAACAAGTTGTTCAATCAAGAGTGCCAATGCACATGACAAACTAGCACGTGGTTAACGTTTGTCATTAGCCAAAAACCAAGAAAACAACTTTGTTCAATGTGAAACTTGCTCAACGAAACATAAACAACTTCCTTGAAGGGATCCCACTTCAATCAATACTTCAGTCTGTATATCCCCTAGATATATTAAATGCTTCTCACTTAACTTGCACATTCAAATGCAAAATGCCTTGCCATGTGTAATTGATATAGTGAAGATTAATAAATCTTACGCCCTATTTTTGGTAGAGCCATCGTTCTCGAAGGAATTAAGATAAAAGTATTGAGAATCAATTTATCCAAGTTTGGTTAAAAAGGAATAAGTCAATTTGAGAGAACAAGAAAAAAAAGATTGAATTGATAAACAAGATGCATTCTAATTTGTTGAATGATAATTTGGAAATAAATAAAGTTATGGGCATCTATATGGGATTTTATTCAAATTGGTATGGGTGACCTTTTTTAATATGGCGAGATGAGATAATAATTGTTGTAGGATATTGAAACATATCTAGATCTTATCTATTGCTGCATTCTCACATTTCTCTAAAGCTAATTTAACAATCACCTTTTGGTTCCAATTCATTTATGAAGGATAAAATGGGTTAATATTCAATCAAAATGATCTTACTTTGTTATGGTTATGGTAAAATAGCTCTAACATATACATGATTGGGAAAACCATTTATTAGTACGAATCCTATGTTTTACAGAACGATGCATTACATGTATGGGAGCCTTCAAGAGTATTGGCACTTAACGGTTTGATCTCCAAAACCTTAATCAAATTATGTCGTAGCTAGCAAACGTAGGGTCCATGGTCAATTTTCCAAGTTCATTAAATTTGAAATGCAACTTCGTCTAATGAATTTTGACTTCTTTTTCTTCTTGTAGATCTACAACAAATTTATCCATCCATCTTATCTATTGGCCACGTTGACATTGCTAGCAACCTAGCTGCTATGCGAAAACAATGGGCATCGAAAGCACGAAGCTTTTCAACACTTGATAGTAGATCCTCTCAAAGGCAATACTCTGTTCAAGTTGTAAGTAATTTTTGTTAGATATAGAATGTTTATACTCACTGACACGACATTTCATTGATCTAGGGAAAGCATCGTAGAGTACTTACACCAAGATGTGATATAGCTCCAATAGTGCGGATGGAGAGGCGGGTTGCCATTGTATTACTACAACGATGTTTGAGGGGTAGGGCTACCCAGATATTAATGACCCAGCTTCGGGAACGAAATAGAGGATTGTATGAAGAGCTTAATGTATTTGAGGATAAGCCACCTAAAGAAGTGGAGGACTTGTCTGGCTCTCGAGAGAATATAGTCATTCAAGAAATAGCTAGCGAATGCCTTTCAAAAGCATTGTCTCACTTTCTACCATTTTCTTCATAAGTTGCTTATAATTTGATGAACTGATATGGTGTTTTGCTTGGAGTGTTCAAAAGCTTTCTCTTGTGGTCAATAGGGACTAAGGCCTTGCTTAGATGACCGTGGAAGACATTTGAGCATTAACATGTTAGGGGATTTCTAGTTATGGACTTAGGGAGTTTCTAGTTAGGGAACATCATAATGCCCATTTCATTAGAATCGATGGCAATATACGGCACCAGTGGTGGGGAAAGTTTTTACTTGTACAAGAAATATTCCTACAAACTTTAAATTCTATAGGCAATTCAAAAATTGTACAGGCATTTTCCTAGAAAATTTTTATTGCATCGGAAATTTTCCTACAAAGTATATAGGCAATTCAATAGTTTCATTTTTTCTCATCTATCATCTTCAAAATCCTCATTATCTTTCTCATGTCGTCGCTGGCGTTTTGTACCAAATGTAGTGAAAATGTGCCTGTAATTAGCACTCTCTCCACAAATCTTATAGCTCCTATCAAAATTATAGTCTTCCACATCAGAACCCACCAATGAAATCCTCATGAGAGTATCAAGTTCATCAATTTTCAACTTATTCCTACGGGTTGTTTTAATGACGTTCATTCTGCTAAAGCCTCACTCACATTATGTTGTGCTGGAACATTGCACCATACCAATTGTTGCTACCTTCACCAATTCTGGAAAATCATCCTTCCATAATTCATTCCCTCGTATCATCTGCCAATAATCTAGAAAGCTTTTTCCAGCCCATTCTTGTGCTGTCTGAAGCTTCCACCTTCTGAATTCTGTTTCAAATTCCTTCTTCTTAATAAGTCCCTTAATTTCAGTCCCATCTACCACCAAGGTCCTGCTGTAAAAATCAGCAAGCTGCTCGATTTCAGCGTGACCAAATGCTCGAAGAGCCACCCTACCTGAAGGAAAATTCATTGGTGACAATATTCGCATCTTGGATAATATCTCAACTTCTTCAAGCTTGCTGTTCATGCAACTAATTAGCCCTTTTGCAAATTTTTTTTGGAAGTCCAATGCTCGGGCAAGGTCAGTTCCGTCAACACAGCGTTTCATATGCAAACCTCTAAACATGTCACCTTTTACAGCACCTCGAAGCTCTACTAAATGGCTGTCCTCCTTGCAGCAATAATCTGGGATTATTGGGTATCCCTTGCTATCCATCCGGCTTCTGTTAAGATCAAGTGGTTGATCTACTAAGAAGTCTTCTTCTATGTCTGCAATTGTATGTTTGGCTAAGCTTCCAACAACTGTGACATCAATAGTTAGCTTCTGATAAGAATGAGAATGAGAATGAGAATGATTTTTTATCGTCCACTGAGACCAATCGGCCTATGGGACCCAGAAGGAGCACAATAAACTTATTACTGTCCGGGTTAAAAGAAACCCCCGCCCCGAAGGGTTTTCGAGGGAAAAACCGTGGCAGTAATAAGAAACCCCCGCCCCGAAGGGTTTTCGAGGGAAAAACCGTGGCAGTATGTGCCCGAGGACATAGCTGATCTCGCATGTCCATAACCTCCTGAAGGTATGATCCCAGCACCCGTACGGATGCTGTGCTCAATGTCACATGTAACGGCTGGCCAGGCCTGACCAACTCAGCATAGCGCGCCCGGATTTGATCATATGCTGGGCAACTTTGAAGGGTATGAGATTCATCCTCAATGACTCCCATTTGGCAGCATTGACAGAGCCTATCCTGGCGTGGCTCGCCAATCCATCTGCCCGTCTCAATTCGAAGATGATGTGCCCCTGTGCGAATGGAGGCAATGAGTCTACGCCTTTTCATGGGCAAGTGGGTACGCAGGTAGCATTGCGGGCCTTGTTCCAATGTGGAATTTATGTGGCGCTGGTAATGTGCTGTCTTGACATGTTCAAGGGCATTGGCATCCCAAAGCTTGCCTCAAGCTATGGCGGTCTGCCTCTGTTTGCGCATGTATGCGCCTGTGCTCCTGCACATTCCATCTAGCCAACCATTGAGCTCTCTTTTCCCTCCAGCAGGCCTTGAGGCGTTGCGGCCCCATTGCTATGATATAAGCTAGTTTAGGGAGACGAGCATCGTCCATATTGATCACCTTCTGAAAATAGACAATGTGGCGATCAAGGGCCGCCCTCTGAAGAGGCAAGAATCCTGTCTCCTACAGTAGAATTTGATATGGGACTGTGGACTTCACCTAGTGCTTTCATTACTAAGAAGGCTTTTACGCACTTTTGCTCCAAGTCAATCCAAGTAGCGAGGGATACTACAGGGCCCCATACTTCAATCCCGTATAAAAAGATAGGCTCCACTAAGACATTGAACAGGTGTGACTGGTGGGCCCAATCATACATCTCCACTCTATGAATATTGTTTTGCATTGCATATAGTGCCTTCCAGCCCGCCGTCACTCATAACCGTATGGATGTGTCCCAGTGCATAGTAGAAGGAAACTCCACTCCCAAATATTTGTATGTGGATGCTACTTCCACATTCTGCCCTTGGTAACTGAAGGAGGGGATCCTCGGCTGACGTGAAGATGATATGAAAACCACCTTAGTCTTGGCCAGGTTGACGCGCATATCAGTCACTTGGCAGAATGTGTCCAGGGCATCGAAAGCAACTTAGAGTTGTCATATGGCCCAAAATATCTGCCAAAACATCTGTACAAACATGGCAAGATATGGATTTGGTGTTAATAACAGAGACATGGGAACACCAGGCACGGTCTCTCCCAGATTTGCAAGGCTTTCATAACATAGGCAGTGTATGGAACGAGAAGGATCCAGGAGCGGGAAGAGGATATGGCGGTATGGCTGTGTATGCCAGATCTGAGATTGCACACAAGGTTAGCATTCATTCTAAACACATACATAATCAGTATTTATGGGTTTGCATAGATCAGTCTGGTCAGAGTACATATTTAGCTCTATGCTATTTTGCGCCTTTATCCATGCATGTCTATGATCACTTGGTAACGGGCAGATCAGACCCATTCCATGAATTGTGCAA
This sequence comes from Isoetes taiwanensis, assembly GCA_021234155.1. NCBI lineage: Eukaryota > Viridiplantae > Streptophyta > Lycopodiopsida > Isoetales > Isoetaceae > Isoetes > Isoetes taiwanensis. The sequence continues at coordinate 20,507,665 of JAJEKV010000020.1, read as the reverse complement.
GGACACGCTTCAGCTTCGTGAAATGGGCGAAGTTCTTCTGGTGGGTGATTTTAATGCCAGAACAAAGACATTGCAGACAACCTCATTTGCGGGCTCCTTAAATGATGTTAGGCTGATTGAGGATGATGATACATCCTTTCAAAGACAATCTGCAGATCACATAAAAAACAGCATGGGAGATCTTCTTTTGGAGCTAGGGACAATCTGCAAATTGAAAATCTTGAATGGCACTGTAAACTTTCCGGGCTCAGGTAAAAATACATGTTTCAGTCATTTAGGATCCAGTACAGTTGACTATCTGCTAGCAAATGACCAGAACTCCGTACTTGATTTTTATGTGATGGATAAGTTGCCAGAATCAGACCACGTCCCATTGTGCTTTGAATTAGCGGGGCATGTATCGCCAAACGGGGACCCAATACATTTCACATCTAAATTGAAGCTGGATTACAGGAAACAAAGCCAGTACGCCAGTCATCTTGAGACTCTCATCACAGGTGTTGTGTGGACCGGAGAGGTGGAGGCAGATGCAACACAATTTTCGTCCTTATTAAGTGCAGCAGCTATGGAGATCTTTAGATGCACAAAAAAGAGAAGACCGGGCAGCAATGGTTGGTGGGACACAGAATGCCGCATAGCCAGAGCTAAATTACCTGCTGGATGCGTATGCAAACCGAAATGGTATAGAGCTCTCATAAGAAGGAAGAAAAGATCTTACCTTAAACAGAGACAAGCTAACTTACAGGATTGGTTCTGCACACATCCTAAGACATTCTGGAAACAAATATCTAAAACACAAAAGCATCCGGATTTGGATCCTACGGAGTTACTTGAAATGGTCAAGGAGCTCTATTCACACAAGGCCGAAGGTATGCAAGTAGAGAAAGTAGAAGAGGATCTGTTCACAGTTGGTGATGTAAAAACCGCCTTACAAACTATGCAGAATGGGAAGGCTGCCGATATGCAAGGCCTGAGCATTGAATTGCTGAAATGGTTAGGAGATGGGCCCATCGATGTAGTGACCCGTTTGATGAACCAGGCAGCCAGACAGGGGCTGCCACATAACTGGAAAGTAAATAGAGTTTTCCCCATTCATAAATCTGGAGACAGAAACAATGTACGAAACTACCGGACCATATTGATTGGCAGCATGTTTTCAAAACTGTTGGGCAGCCTATTAGAAAAGAAACTCAGTTATTGGGCTGACGAGAATGGGAAGAGGGCTGATTGCCAGGCAGGTTTTAGAAAACAGCATTGCACCCTGGACCATGCTCTTAGCTTGAGGGCACTGATTGAGCAGGCAAAAAATCCACGACAGGCTCTGTATCTCGCATTCATAGACTTTACAAAAGCCTTCGACACAGTCCCTCGGAGGGATTTGGGATTGAGAATGGAGCAGATTGGAGTACCAAAACCTATTCGAGGCGCCATCTCGCAGCTATATTCAGAGGTAATAGTGAAACTTTCAGTCAAATTTGAGGATGAAATCAGCAGCACTATAGGTGTACGGCAAGGATGCCCATTGTCTCCGACATTGTTTGGCTTATACATAGATGAGCTTGAGGAGTGGTTGAGCGCACAGGGTTTATCTGGTTCCAGGTTGGGTAATTTCCTTGTGCAATTACTTCTCTATGCTGATGATGTAGTTTTGATAGCAGACAAACCAGAGGGCCTTCAATCTCATCTAGATAGCCTGGCCACTTTCTGTGAACTAAGACACATGAAGGTCAACTTATGCAAATCGAAAGTGATGATTGTGGGAACAAAAAGCAGGCCGAGTTTCACATACAAAAATGAACAGTTGGAGATAGTAGACAGTTATAAATATCTGGGATTAGAATTTTCAGCCAAGTACAATTGGAAAGAATGTGTCAGGAAACGGATTCAAGGAGGCAAAACAGCCCTCTACAGCATGTTATCTAGATGCCATAGTGCGTCTCTCATGGATTGGAGTCTCAAAAGATCACATTTTAAGACATTGGTGCGATGCGGTGGTCTGTATGGTTCCCCGATTTGGGGGCCCGGCATCTCGTTGCAGCAGTGGTCTCAAGTGGAAACAGTATTAAAAACATTTCTTCGTGAAGAGTTGGGCATTAAATCCCAAATCCCATATGCGATACTGCTGGCCGAGACTGGCATGCTCCCTCTTGAAGCTGAGGCCTTATATCAGACCTTAAATTTTGTTATGAGGATCCACAAGCAGGCCGATGGACGGTTGTCCAAGTTAGCTCTATCTCAATCTAAAACATCAGGATGGTACCATGATGTGATTGTATGGGCGGAGAGGTGGGGGATATCCCTACGTCATTTACCAGATACTGAACTAGGTGCCAGAGATTTAGTGCAGACACAGGTCGTAGATCGGCTCTGGGTGGAGAAGGGTTCACGCATGGTTAAATACATTTCAGATATAAATCCCTTATTGGTATATACGGAGCAAAACTATCTGAGAGCCCAAATCCCCAGATATCTGAAGCAGTACATCGCCAGATACAGAACCAGCTCGCACCGGTTACATGTGGAAACAGGCAGGTGGTCGAAGATCCCAAGGGAAGAGAGATTTTGTAAGGTTTGTGGCATGAACATAGTCGAAGATGAAACCCACACATTCTTACACTGCTCAGCATACGAAGAGATTCGAGATAAGTTTTGTATCAATGAGGTTGATTTTTTCTCTTTGTTAGACAGGGACCCTATGACACTTGGTCTTTATTTGAAAACTATAGAAGCACATCGCTCTCTAGTTTTAAAAATTTGAACAAAATTTATTTTGTATGCATTCGCTCCATGGCCTTCAAGGTCCTAAGTGGGCGTGATCAATTTGAATTTCATTTGAATTTCATTTCATAACTTCAAAACTGGACAACTCATAATACAGATTCATCTTTTCTTCATTTTTTAAGGCCTGAAGAACAGGCTCTAAGTTTACGAAGAGTTTTCTGATAGCTCCATGATGGCTAAGTCAACGTATGCCCTGAATTTTGATCAGTCTACTAACATCATAACCAAGTTCTTTTTCTACCTCTACAAGATGGTTCAGACGCTTTGAGCTTTTGCTTAAAAATGCAAGCACTTTGTTAACCAACGCATCGATCTTGTTGCAAACTTGTTTACACTCTGCTAGTTCTCCTATATCTTCCACGCAAAGATTTGTTATGTGGGCCAAGCAATGTATGCTGGTTAGGAATCCATTTACCTGTTTCAACCTAGCTACAACTTCATTTCGGCACCCTGTCATAACACGAGCTCCGTCGGACCTAAATGCCACAAATTAGCTCATCTCCAACCCTGCACCCTTGACTTTCTCCACAATTAGATTGAAAATATGCTCTGCATCACTATCAACGATTTCATACAGCCCAAAGTAACTCGTTTTTACCAAGTTATCCTCCAAATATATGGCATACAAAGTAACGTTTTTCTGCAGACTATAAAATGAGAAATGTTAATAAAATAATTATTCAAGTTATAATAAACATTTTACATTTATATGAATGCACACATATTGATACCTTATATCAGTACTTTCGTCCGCCATAATCCCAAAGAATGGGCTCTGTTTTACTTTTTGTATGACTGTTTCATTCAGGGCTTGAGAGATGTAAGATAGAAAGTTGATGCAGCCTCTTCTATTATTATACAAGCAAGGGATATCTTTGATTTCACCCTTTGCATCTTTAACATGACATCAAATTTGCTAAGTGGAAGAAATTCTTGAGCAATAATATATGTCCTTAAAAGTACAAGAACAATCTCATCAATACCCCTGTGCACTGGTGCAATGGCATCTTTCTTGGCTGCACCTTAAGCATATACAGCAGCCTTGTGCTCCTTACAATTTGCATGATCTATCAATGCACTGGTTTTAATATTGTAGCTCCCAGTTGTGGCAAAAGCAAAGGTATTCCTCTTATCCATCATGCAAATCTCACAAAACATGAACCCTGACTCCTTAACAAACTGTACCCATGGCCAAGTATCTTTCCAAGAATCCTTCCAATTCAATTTTCTGTCTTCAATATCATCTAAATCTGCATTGTCTTGGTCTTCTGTTAGATCCTGGCTTGCATCTACATTCTCATAAATATGTAGCATAATAACAGGGGGTTGTTTTTGTATTTTTGTACATTTTTCCCTATGGTTTTTATATGATTTGGTGGCCGTATTTTGCAAGGTGTACTAATGCGTACATCTAGAGTGCGCACTGTATTTTCACTTCCTAATTTCATATTTGTAATGGTTTAGACCCATGTTTGTGCCATCATGTTATGTTAATCAGGGAATAAATTACTAATCGCGTATTTCTTATTAGCCAGAATGACTTTAGCTAAACTTGCTCGATTTTAATCCCAAAACTTTCTGTGGTTTAGCTAAACTGTACACATTTTTCCTCTCATACTTTCTAGCGTTTAGCTAAACTAACCCAAACATCATCCCAAATATTTCTAAGGTGCAGACAACATAAAATATTAAGCCAATTTACTATACTTTTTTTCAATATATCCCACTTATTTTAGTCATTTTCTTTGTGAAAACATTCTAAAACAATGCTAATTAGCAAAGTCTAGGACTCAAATTAATTCATAATGCTAGAAACTAAACTACTAATCATATATTTCTTATAAACTAGAATGATGTTAGCTAAACTAGCCCGAAATTCATTCCAAAAGTTTCTATGGTTTAGCTAAACAATACAAAATTTCACTCTCTTACTTTCTAGCGTTTGGCTAAAGAGCTCCAGGGTTGGCACAGTCCCGAAAAAAGTTAAGCTAAAAATATAATTTTTTTCCCAATTTTTTCCATTTACTTTAGCCAATTTTGTTTGAAAATGTGCTTAAAAATCGCCAAATAGCTAAGTTTAGCCCTTAAATTATTCCATGATGTTAATGGCCAAGATGGAGTGGTGAGTCCTTAATCAAGGGCTCACAATAAACACCCTATTTGTAATTGTTTTTTAAAATCAAAAGCCAACATGCAGATGACGAGCTCATGTATTCTAGGGTTTCCATTCTTTTGCTCTTCCAGCTTGCCGATCTTTGCACTCTGGCCCTTGTTGCACTCTCTTCGTGGCCTCAGCAGCTGTCACCTCAGTTGCTCCATTTGCATCAGGTAGGCCGGATCTGACATTCTACTTGGCTGCTTAAAGCCTCCTTTCTGCAATGCATTTGTGTTAACAGCTGAGAAATTTATATCGAGCTCCATATGAACTTGAACCCGAGCTATCCCACATATGGGCATGTGGGGGTTTTCTCATTTTCCTAATGCAGATCGCTTTTTATTTCGGTTATTTTGTGTGGGCATTATTATTGATTGGTAGGTCTGGTATGAGAGCATGGCCAGTGATATTGCAAGGGGTAAATCTCGACTTGGCCAGCCAGTTAGTATTGAATGAATCTACACGGAGAAAATCCTACTAAGTAGATATGGCTTCCCTGACCGGCGGCCGCCAGACAACCTCGTAAGTCCTAGCTTCTCAAAACAGTCTTAATTTGATTCCTGCTTTCTGCCAGAACACTTGTGCAACGCAGCATGTCTGATATTAAAAAATTGGATGAATTATTCTGCGCAGTACGGAGCTCTTACGCTTCTTCTACCTCAAAATGTTGGCCTCTTTTGGGCAAATGCAGGGCATCGGCTCCCATCAGTTTGATTTGGCTTACTGGTAATTAATTTCTATTGCTTCCTAAACCCTACAGGCCCTGCTCCAGGAGGCCTTATGGCACTTTCCAGCCTCATGATGGGGCTTCGAACTGAGAGCAAAAGGTAAACCTGTGATGCAAGAGGCGGGGATTTATGTACTAGCGTCAAATGAGAAGGCTTTTACATAAGTAGAAAAACTCTCATTTTTCCTTTGCTTCTATGCGGGGCCGGACGATTTACAACTTCGGTTTGCGGGATATTCTTAATGCAAATGTACTATATTGTTGAGGTCATGCGGCATTCTAGAAGTCTGAGAATTCATGGGTTATGCTAGATATTGCGATCGTGAAGTAAGCATTTGTTTGCATTGAGTTTTTATTTTCACCATGCATACGCCCTTATTACCGGGTTTCTCAAGTATGCCTTGAGTTTTATTAGTGTTCTTGTCATACTTGCAAGCTTGTTTCTCCCATTCCTCATGTGCAATGCCATATTAAAAGCTTTTTGTTTCTAGAAAAAAATGAAAGAATACTTTTAATTTCTCAATCAATCTCATGATCGAGGGAAGCAAAAAAGAAAGCCGAGGAGGAAGAAAGAAAGTTTACAAGGAGGAAGAAAGAAAGTTTACACGCTCCTTGTTAGAAATCCAATTCACCACAAGGTTGTAAAATAAGGAATACCTTTTTTCTTTGGTTATATATACATGTGCTTCAACTTTCTCATTTTTAAAATCTTGTGTGCTAGTTTCATAGTTGGAGTTTTAAGATCTCATATGCTAGTTTGTTAGTTGGGACCGGTATAGAAGAGAGGAACTCCACATGAATTCTATTCTTAAAAATAGAAATCTAGCCTAGCAATAACCAAAGTGGTGAAAGTGATGTCATGTCCTTTATCCAGATGTTATGTTCTTTATAAAGAATGTTAGATATTCCTTCCTCGGCATTTCGGTGTTGTGCATGACTTCATAAAAAGAACTCCAAGTCCATACCAACATTTTTTGTAGCATAGAATGTGGATTATAGAATTTATTTTTCATTGCAAATATCTTGCCACATGAGTACATAAGAACATTATTTATAGCGCGGAATGTGGAATTATGGCATATGATGTTCATTTGTGGCAATATGTGCATATCCGAGTTTTATCTGCCTTAGGATATGGTCCAACCACTATCCTTTCCTTTTTTATGCAATAGAAAACCTTAAGAATGTGATTATAGCACAAAATTTATGTTCTTATTATATGTCGATCTTTTTCTTTTAGAAATATGAATAATTTTTTCCAAGGCCCGAAGGGAACAAAAAAAAAAATTTCATAATACAAACCATAACCTTCACAATTATAATTAAATTCCCCGAAAACCCCTTTGGTTTGGGTGCATATTCACATCTAGGGGGTGGCGAGGGGCGCGAGAGCCCCTAAAATTATGTTTCACATGTACAAAATGAACATCATATAGTACATTACCTTAAATCTTATAGTATTTTGCAAATCTTCTTATACAGTATGGCAAATTTTGTACATGCATACCCCACAAACGAGGAACTTTATGTGCGGTGTAGATCAAGGAATAAAGGGTGCATATGCCTATCCAACAGCTCTCGATGCCCGGAGTCACCCCCCGTGTGAATATGCACCCAAACCAAAGGGGGTTTTCAGGGGGAATTTAATTATAATTGTGAAGGTTATGGTTTGTATTATGAAATTTTTTTTGGCCCCTTCGGGGCCTTGGAAAAAATTATTCATATTTCTAAAAGAAAACCCTCATTGAATAATGTGCTTTGCAAGGGATCACTAAACTTCCTCTTGCCAGTGGGCACTATGCCTATATCTCTTGCTCTCCAGGATAGTCTAGAATAGAAGAGACACAATATGTATGCCAATCTGATCTCCACTTCTTGCTGTGTATAATAATCGATCCATTTTCCCACCACTCTTCTCTTCTATTGTACGAAATTAAGGGAGCACAAGGAGGAAAATTAAGTCAGGAAGCGAAATTAAGGGAGGGATTTGATAGGCCTTTTTTGCTCTGAAATCGGCACAGATAGTAAGTGTCGATTGCCTGCTGCTTCCAAGGCCAATCCGCCAAGCCACGGCCAAGAAGCCCTAAACGTCGGCCTTCCTCTCGTCCAAAAATGGACCACGAAAAAAATAACAATTATAAAGTAATTGTTAGTTGTTAATATATTGTTAATTGTTAAAGTATTGTTATATATAGATAAGATATATGGATATATGATATGGTGGTGCTCAGGGGAGCAGTTCAGGCCCAACGCATCCAGAATTAAGATTAGGGATTAATTTGTTAAGGATAGCTTAGGTCCTAGATTATGGTCATAAGTTATGATTTGGGATTAGATGGGTAGAATAATATTTTAAAGTTATGGGTCAATGTTTTAGATTAAAAAGATAATGTTGGCCTGGCTGATAACGGGTCGCGAATCCATTACAGCCGAATCTGTATCAAAGCTTAATGAGAGCTCCTGGAAATCCTGTAAACAGGGCCGATCTGGCCTTGATAAAGGTCGGACCACAGATATTAGTGGTTGAATCTCTGTTTTTAGCGATTGTTAAGCCTTTTGGATGGCTATTTGTGATTGGAAAAGGTCTTTCCAGAAAAAGGTAATTTGCTCTTATAAATGCAAACGCTTCTCTTGTCTTGGCATAGAGTCTTCGGTTGAATTCTGGAGCTGAGTCCTTCTGTATTGCCTGTGGTTTTGATCTGTTCTTTGAAGCTGAACACTTGGATGCGATTGGGAAGGCAAGATACCGATTTCTTGCTGAGCCTGGACCCTGTTGGGTGGTGAGCTTTGGGCTAAAGGCCTGGTTTTAGAATGGTTAATGATCTCATGTTTAATTTCTGATTTCTGGCTTAACTCATGAGTTGTATCAAGTGGTATCAGAGCTAAGTTTCTTTCACTGGAGCTTGTGGGTAGATCTTAGTAAGAATAGAAATCTTGAAATTTCTCACTTAAGCCCCAGCTCATAATTATGATAAGGAGAAGCAAGGTTTAGAGTTCTGCTATGGGATTGTCTCTGCAACAAATATTGTATTGAATCTGAATATTCCTGGGTGACAAAATAAGCCTTGAAATCAAAGCTCTAGTACTGGCTCTTCGTTCCTAAGAGTAGTATAACTAAAACTGTAGATGCAAATTATCAAGATCAGAAATAGATGGAATATCTTTGCAAATCTGGCATGGTCACTGTAGGAAAAAAAAAAAAAGAAAACAAAGTACAATCTCATCCTAAAGACAAACTGGTCATGGAAGAATAGGTCAAAACCCAGTCACGATTCCTTGCTTCATATCGAATCTGATAATGCAGTCAGTAGAATTGCATTGTCTAAACCGCACTGCTACTCTGGCTACAACCAAAACTATTTCTTTGCTTGAACGGTTATGGCATGGAAGATGTCATGCCGAATCTGTCCTGCACAGCTGAGAACAGTGGTCGAAGCCCTAATGCTGCTCACAGAACCCTAAACGCCGCCGAAGGTTTTTTTAAGAATTATTCGATGCCTTTGTGTTTGTGGAGTAAGGTTGGTTATTCAGTTTTATTTAAAGTCGTTAAATATGAAGGAATTATTGAACTAAGCCGCTATTAAGGACAAGACTCTAGTTTTTTTTGCAGTCATGATGGACTAACTAATTTGATGCCGTCAGAACCATATATTGACAAGTTAGCAAACAAGGGAACCACATTAATTAGGATGGGTTTGCTAAGCCTAACAATGTTCGTTGAGTTATCGCAGAACATGGACAATACGATGTAACTGAACATCCTGTGGAGGAGTATGAGCGAACTTTGCAAGTTATCTGCAATCCTTTATTCTTGCACTGCGACTCGCATGAAACCAACAAAGCGCCCAATAGATAGGCTTCTCATTCATCTCAGCAGATTTTCTACAATGGTGGACAGTGGATAGCCGCACACATGCGAACTACCCACGAAAAATAAAGGGAAAATCCAATTATATCATTTGGACCCCAAAACAAATACAATGCTAATAGATGAGTGGCTGATGTACCTGCCGAAAGCTTATCACCGGGATTAAAAAACCCCGCCCTTTCGGGTTTTCGAGGAAAAACCCTAGTGATAAGCCGGCAAGGGGCTTAGACAAGCGTAAAGGCATAGAATCGCTCCCAAAAACCGGTATGGATGGAGAAGTCAAAGCGGATGGCTCAAGCCAACTGCACACGCACATCACCAACAACAAGCGAGAAACATACCAAAGAATAGCATCACCCGGTGGGTGGAAAAAAGCATCACCCACCGGGTGGAAAAACATGATAAGCGAGAACTTGTACAAAATATAATAAACAAAGAAGGGGAGGGTGGGTTCAAAGAGAATAAAGATGCTGGCGAGAAGAGGAAAGCGCCGATGAAACGTCGATGAAGAACTCGCAATAAGTAGCAAATGCCCAACCCGATGAAGCGGCCCAAAAGCGATCGCGATGCATGCATCGCGGCGCATGCAATGCATGCATGCTTCGTCTTGAGCAAGAATGCCGATTCGCTCACAGCGAATCGGCGACGATCTTACTGCTGCATTCGCATGAAACCAACAAAGCGCCCGAATACCAAAGGACTTCCTTAACAAACTAGGATCGAGGGCCGAAGGTCACGGGATGAAGGCTAAAGGGCGGAAAGGACAGCGAGGAAAGCAACGCCAAATTGGCCAAACCAGGCAGGAAGAAGCCCCTCCCCTGCCTGGAAACAAATCAAAGAGAATAAGGTACTGCTGAGAGAAGAGGAAGCGCCGATGAAACGTCGATGAAGAACTCTGCAATAAGTAGCAAACGCCCAACCTGATGAACGGCCCAAAACGCATGCGATGCATGCATGCGAGGATGCATGCGTGCGACGCATGCAATGCACGCATGCTCGGCTTGAGCAAGAATGCCGATTCGCTACGCGAATCGACGACATTTATGAAAATATCTAAAGGTGTCAAGTCCTCTAAATGAATTGAGGCCATTGAAATGAAGGTCTTTATCGATCAACAGATTGAAGACCTCTAAATGAACTGAGGATATTCTTGGTAGAAACGGGAAATTTTTAGCCTGAAGGGCTGGACTTGAAGATTTTTAGCCTGAAGGGCTGGACTTGAATATTTTTTATTGTGGACTCAATCAGGGTTGCAACCATGGATTTGGTTGTGGTATATATTTCTAGTTGTGGATTCAACTAGGGTTGCAACCATGGATTTGGTTGTGGTAGATATTTTTAGTTGAGAAATCAACTAGGGTTGCAACCATGGACTTGGTTGTGGTAAATTTGCCATATAATTCCTTGATCGAGGACGATCAATCCCAGGAAGGGGAGGAATTGATATGGTGGTGCTCAGGGGAGTGGTTCAGGCCCAACGCATCCAGAATTAATATTAGGGATTAATTTGTTAAGGATAGCTTAGGTCCTAGATTATGTTCATAAGTTATGATTTGGGATTAGATGGGTAGAATAATATTTTAAAGTTATGGGTCAATGTTTTAGATTAAAAAGATAATGTTGGCCTGGCTGATAACGAGTCGCGAATCCGTTATAGCCGAATCTGTATCAGAGCTTAATGAGAGCTCCTGGAAATCCTGCAAACAGGGCCGATCTGGCCTTGATAAAGGTCGGACCACAGATATTAGTGGTTGAATCTCTGTTTTTAGCGATTATTAGGCCTTTTGGATGCCTATTTGTGATTGGAAAAGGTCTTTCTAGAAAAAGGTAATTTGCTCTTATAAATGCAAACGCTTCTCTTGTCTTGGCATAGAGTCTTCGGTTGAATTCTGGAGCTGAGTCCTTCTGTATTGCCTGTGGTTTTGATCTGTTCATTGAAGTTGAACACTTGGATGCGATTGGGAAGGCAAGATAACGATTTCTTGCTGAGCCTGGACCCGGTTGGGTGGTGAGCTTTGGGCTAAAGGCCTGGTTTTAGAATGGTTAATGATCTCATGTTTAATTTCTGATTTCTGGCTAACTCATGAGTTGTATCAATATATGGATAGAATAATTTCGTACAGATTTTTGTGTGTACCGGCAATTTTTCTAACAAAACCGAATTGTACCAGCTAATTTCTGTTGATCTTAGAATATATCGGCATGTTATAGGACTAGTTCCTGCAAAATTTTCTTTGTACTGGCAAAACCAAAATTTGTACCAGCAAAATTGGCATGCCTAGGGCTTTCTCCATCGTAGTACGACACTATATCAATTTACTATACGTTGTTACTTACTTTTAAATTTATGTGATAGATGGATAGAACTTCTTCATTTCAGGATACGTTTGACTAAAATCCATTTCAAAACCACATAGCATCCATGTTTCATGTAAAGATTTTCTTGAACAATGGAAAATCTATATACTCAAGCCTACATTTCTTGGCATCTATCTTTTCATAGAACTTAGCAACGAGTACCTCAATCCATTTCTCACATGTAGTTGCATGCTCTTCATTATCATCCACTACATAGTCACGAGGTCAGAATATCTTTGATGCATCAAATAAATCAAGATCACTAAGTCTTTTGTCAAGGGAATCGATGATTTTTCTTACAAAAGGCACACCTTCGCAACGCAAGATGCCCATATAAATAAATGCAATGTGTTATGTTTTGAAGAAATTGGACCAAGATGAAGGCCTTAATGATGAATTATCAAGACAGCCATGCCTAGCCATTTCTTGAAAAACGAAAAAATGCTTTGCCTTTGAGCCAAATTCACCAACTAAGAAATGGCGTGTAAGTTGCTTCTTGGTGATAGCAATATCCATCCCAACATGGGAGATATCAACAATATGACTTTGAAATAACTCATTCAAGATGTTATAATGAAAGATCACGGCAGGCTGGTGAAAGCTAGAAAAAGCTCAACATCTTCCCTAAACCAAATGTTCATCAATACGGGCATCAAAGTAACCATGCGTGACATAACTTGTCCCAAGAAAGCCAACACACATCATGAATCCGTAACAACTCCAATGGCTTCAAGTTAAATGCCAAAGCAAGAGACTTAACAGAAGAATGTCGAATATGTGATTTACCAATCCATTTCTTTATCTTGCATGCAGCTTTTTCTACCAAATCACATATGCGAAGACCCTTTAAAGCATCTTTAGCGGCCAAAGCTTCTTTATGTGCAATGCAATGCATTGAAATTAGTGAAGGAGCTTCTTTCTTGAATCTTGTGGCAACACAGTTATGTATTCCTGTCATTATCGCAGCACCATCCATTGCCAAACCTATCATTTTTTCTTTCTCAAGTCCCAAATCAAGTAAAAAATCACATAGTGCAACATGTAAATGTGATGCATCGCAATAAGAAACCTCAATCAATCCAAGAAACCTTGTAGCAACTGGCCCATTGCGTCCATCCATGATGTATGTGACATATACTCATCAATTAGCAAAGAAAAGTATGGGCTATCATATACTTCACTAATGAGTTTTGGAAAATAGACAGTTTTCATTGCATACAAGAATTCCTTACCCATTTTTATGTTGGTGTAAGCAAAGTTCTCATTGTTAAGTGGCATATCAGGTGTATCTGCACCCAAGGGGATTTGATATGGATATAAAAATAACAATTCTTGAAATCATAGGCCATATATCCCTAAAACAATTGAATAGGTTGTTATAAAAAAAAAATATAGATTCAAGATAAAAAATAATCACATTAGCTCACTGGGTACATTGATTAAAATAGTTTTATTAGGACATTGAGTTATTTTGGTAAAGGTTCGAACCCCCGCATTTCATATTCTAAAATTTAGACAAAACCGTATAGAGGTTCGATATTCCCTCAAAACCTTAGGCGGAATCGTATTTCATATTTCAAAATCATGGGCGCCTCCAATCATAAATGACATTTGATATGGATGTAAAATAATAATTCTTGAAACCATAGACCATATATCCCTAAAACAATTAAATAGATTGTTATAAAAAAAACATAGATTCAAGATAAAAAATAATCATATTAGCTCACTGGGTACATTGGTTAAAATAGTCTTATTAGGACATTGAGCTATTTTGGTAAAGGTTCGAACTCTCGTATTTCATATTCTAAAATCTTAGACAAAACCGTATAGAGGTTCGATATTCCCTCAAAACCTTAGGTGGAATCGTATTTCATATTTCAAAATCATAGGCACCTCCAATCATAAATGACTATAAGCGAAACGAGAGGTGCCCAGAGGCCCCAACAATATATCTGGGTCGTAGGATCGACGAATCCGACGACTGTGGTAGTCCAGGGTGCACCTCATTTAGAATATATAGCAAAATAACTTGAGGAGATGGCATAATGAAGCATATTCTTCTAAGGGCTGGTCCCTTGTTGCAACATAGTACATCAGTTGCATAACTTTTACCACTCTCTTGTGCTTAATTTGAGCATTTCATCAAATTTCAAAGGTAATGGCACATGCGCCCTTTTCCTTTTATATGCCATAATAATTTTCGTAACTGTTATATGACTTTTAGATCTCTCATGGATCTCAAGAGCTTGCTTTTGGACGGTGGTACTCCCTTGCAAAGCAAATGCATTAGTCATCTTACTTTCAATACGCCAAGCACATTTCACTCTTTCAATACCAAATGAATCAATAATGGCGTAAGCCCATGGATGTTTTACCTTCCATTCTTCCCGAAATTTTCTTTTCTTTTACTTTTGCTTGTTTTTGTTGCCTCCACCCATCTCGTCGTCCAACCTATCATCGATCTCTTCCATACCATCCCCTATCACATCTTCCATATCCTCTGCTCTTTGGTCACGGGCTCATTCAAATCAAAAGAACATTCTGTTGCGCTAGTATTGACTCTAGTATTAGAGATAGAGAACATGGCATTGAGTGTTGTTTGCCTTGTGTCCTTCATTGGACGTCCCAAACGGGGAGTCATGGCTGTTACAACAGACAAATAGATTTAGAAACTATAATCCAGATTAAATTTCAAGATAAAATATACAAATTACTTACCTTGCTTTCTCAAAGATTTGCTTGCTCTACTGTAGTATCAGCTTCACATGAGGACTCGCATCATGCATTCAAACTGCTTCATTCATCAATCTCAGTAGATGTTTTATATTGGTTGAGAGTGGATAGCCGTACATCACAGGCTAACTAAAAACTAATTACAAATTATTACAATTTTGCCACCGAAAACAACTCCTCAATGGAGTTTTTAACAAAATAAAGTATGATGAGATATTGGATGATGTATCTACTGAAGGCTTATCACCAGGATTAAAAAACCCCACTCTTTTAGGTTTTTGAGGAAAAACCCTAGTGATAAGCCCTCGGCAAGGGGCTTGGATAATCATCAGGCTACTACAACGGTCCCCAAAAAATATGAATATTGACAAAGCCAGAAAGCGCATCCTAACTGAATCCCTACATAACATAAACACTAAAACGTATACATGAGATGTTAAGAAAAAGAAAACCTCCAAAATAAAAAAGTTGGTCACACGTGCCATGTGAAACAATCAACATAACACGAATAGAGAGAGGGAGAGAATTAATTAATTATATATAATTAAAAGGGAGAGGGGATGGGTTCAAGAGGAAGAGAAAGGAAACTGTTGACAAAGAAGAGACGTCGATTTGAGAAGCTGAAAAAGACTCTTGCTATAAAAAACTAAACCAGGGATTCAAAACTGTATGCAAAACATGCATACATGCTCCTCCTCGTGAGAATCTTGATCCTACAGAGTGGATCGGTTCGCATTCTCACGAGGACTCGCATCATGCATCCAAACTACCGATAAAAAGAGAACTCTGCTTAACATTTAAGAATCACGAAGGACGAAATAGAATTGCCTCAATCCAGACAACCAGGCCATGATGGAAAGAGGAGAATGAAAAAATGTCAGGAAATATCTATCTATTCAAGAAGAAGCCCCTCCCCTGCATAGTTCAAGAGGAAGAGAAAGAAAACTGCTGAGACGAAGAAGAAACGCCGATTTGAGAAGCTGAAGAAGATTTTAGCTATAAAAAACTAAACCAGAAGCCAAAACTGCATGCATGCATACTCCTCATGAGAATCTAGATCCTACAGAGTGGATCGATTCTCATAGATCAACGATAAAGGTAGGAGAAATAATAACACCAGTGACAAAGGCAAGGCCACCCCCCTCCCTCCCTCCCTTCCCCTGCGTGTGAGATCGTCTTGCCTTTGTCACTAGTGTTTTTGTTTCCCCTACCTTTAGCGCTGATCCAAACAATTATAGAATGATAATGATTAGTAGCTTATATTTGAAGCTTTTTGCTGCCATGCTTGATGCTAAAATTAGTGGCTGGGTTGAGGAATATAATGTTCGAGCTAAGGGCCAGGCTACAGTGGTGGGGAAAGTTTTTACTTGTACAAGAAATATTCCTACAAACTTTAAATTCTATAGCAATTCAAAAATTGTACAGCCAATTTCCTAGAAAATTTTTATTGCATCAGAAATTTTCCTACAAAGAACAAAACATATAGGTAATTCAACAGTTTCATTTTTTCTCATCCATCCTCATCTTCAAAATCCTCATTATCTTCCTCGCGTCATCGCTGACATTTTGTACCAAATGTAGTGAAAATGTGCCTGTAATTAGCACTCTCTCTCCAAATCTTGTAGCTCCTATCAAAATTATAGTCTTCCACATCAGAACCCACTAATGAAATCCTCATGAGAGTATCAAGTTGATCAATCTTCAACTTATTCCTACGGGCTGTTTTAATGACGTTCATTCTTGTAAAGCCTCGCTCACATTCTGTTGTGCTGGAACATTGCACCATACCAATTTTTGCTCCCTTCATCAATTCTGGAAAACCATCCTTCCATAATTCATTCCCTCGTATCATCTGCCAATAATCTAGAAAGCTTTTTCCAGCCCATTCTTGTGCTGTCCGAAGCTTTCACCTTCTGAATTCTGTTCCAAATTCCTTCTTCTCAATAAGTCCCTTAATTTCACTCCCATCTACCACCAAGGTCCTGCTGTAAAAATCAGCAAGCTGCTCAATTTCAGCGTGACCAAATGCTTAAAGAGCCACCCTACCTGAAGAAAAATTCATTGGTGACAATATTCGCATCTTGGATGATATCTCAACTTCTTCAAGCCTGATGTTCATGCAACTAATTAGACGCATTAATTAGGTCGCAATATTAACTAATATTTGGCAAGCTGGCTTTCATCGCAAAAACTCCACCACAGATCATCTGGTTAGCTTCAGAGCATTGATGGATTCTGTCATAGGTACGAAAAAACCTATGTTTGCATAATTTGTTGATTTCACAAAGGCCTTCGATATGGTGCAAAGGAGTAATCTCTGGCAGTGCATGGACAAGCTAGGAGTTCCTATGGAATATCAATTTGCAGCCAAGATGCTATACGATAAGGTATGGGTGCCATTATCGTTTCTTTTTTTTGAAAAATGTCAGAGCTTAGGGAATAGCAATATTGGGGTAAAGCAAGGCTGCCCATTGTCTCCGACTTTGTTTGGTCTATTTATAGACGAGTTAGGAATGGATAGCTGGAATTGGAGGAGAAGGTGCGTCCCCGAGTGGATTTGTTATATTACTCTTGTTGTATGCAGATGGTATTGTGAGATGCTGGAGAAATGTAGAGACACTTAGATGTCTTGGCAGAATTTTGTGATGCAAAAGGTATGGTAGTGAATATGAATAAAACGAGAATCATCATTTTTGGGGCCAATAGATAGATAGGCTTGTCATTCATCACAGCAGCAGTATACAATGTTTGGAAGAATAGAGAGGGGTAGCCGACCATAGGAACAATATCGGACTACCCCGTAAAAAGAAATGTGCACAGGCAATATAAAAGGGTAATGGCGACAACTTCTCATCGGGATAAAAAACCCCGCCCTTTCGGGTTTTCGAGGAAAACCCTAATGAGAAATGGTCGCCAACAACCTTGAATGTGTTGCCTGGAAAACCGAAAGAGAGGAGTTGATGGCGAACACCAAATATAGCAGGACCCCAGAAGAGGGCGGAAGCCTGCAAGCAACACAAAAACCCCTAAAAAATAACCGTGAATGGTTAGAGAAAGCAAACTCATGCCCTCACGCAGCAGGGCGGGAAGGGAGGGAAGCAACGAGAATAGAAGAAGAACTGCTGTGAGAAGACGCCGATAACCGGTGCGAAAGAGGAAATAGCCTTATATAGCAGCTCGTCCTTTCCCAGAATGGCGATCCGATGGCTCGGATCGATGCTATTCTGGGAAAGGACTCGCAAGAGACACAAAACCGGCCGACTACCAAAGAACTTCCTTAACTATAAGCCGAGGGCGTAAAACCTGCAAGCAACACAAAGAACTCGAAAAAACACCCGTGAATGATTAGAGAAGATTCAACATGTAGCAGAAAAAGAGAGCATCACCCCAATAGGGTGGAGAACAGCAGCACCCAACGAGTGGAAAACAATTACGTAGAAAGAAATATGCGTCACCCTCGAGGTGGAAATAAACAGCATCACCCACAGGTGGAGATAACATCACCCAACGGGTGGAAAACAATTATGCTATCACCCAACAGGTGGAAAACAATTACGTAAAAAGAAATATGCGTCACCCTGGAGGTAGAAATAAACAGCATCACCTGCAGGTGGAAATAGCATCACCACCATGGTGGAAAAAAGCGTCACCCAACGGGTGGATAACAAGGGTGGATAACAATCACGTAAAAAGAAAAATGCATTGCAAAATAATGCTAGACAATGTTATTTACAACATCACTAAAGATGATAAATAGACATGAATGTCACCATCACGGCCGGTTTTGTGTCTCTTGCGAGTCCTTTCCCAGAATGTGGATCACTTTGCATGGTACTATAAAGGTAAAACTATAGAAATTGGAAGTGTGTATAAATAACTCGGGCTGTTTGTTGATAAAAGCTTTCACTAAAATCAAGCAGTAGAGCAACGAGTCAGTGGTGGCTTAAAAGCATTATTTGCATTGCAGAGAAAGTGTACAAATGCTGAAATATGGGATTTCAGTATCAAGAAAATGTTGTATAGCTCCCTTGTGCAATCTGTTGTGCTCTATGGATGTGAAGTTTGGGGGCCGAGGCTTTCATTGGAGATGCGAAAAAAGGCTAAAAAGATTCAAAAGGAATTTTTCCATACAGAACTAGGCACAAAAATGCAGACGCCTTATAATATGTTATTGGCCGAATGTGGGATGCTTCCCTTGGAGGTAGAAGCATTGCGTAAAACATTGTTGTACATATACAAAGTGCAATTTGAGATGAAAGTTGATAGTTTGCCACGCTTAGCATTGGAGGGAAGTAAAGAGAAAGGATGGTATGCTGACATAATAGTTTGGATGCACAAGTTGGGTTTGGATATAAATGCGCTCAGTAGCAACAGATGTAGGCTTAGGAAATGGGTTAAGGAGCATGTTCTACAGAAGTTGTGGAGTGTTCCAGAAGTGAAAAAAGAATTCTATAGAAGGATGATGAACCCAACCCTAGAAGAGGCATCATATTTGAAGGAGAGGCTGTCAATGAAAACGAGGCCCACCATTAGCAGAATGCGGCTCAGTTCCCATAGACTTGAAGTGGAGGTAGGAAGATGGGGCAATATACACGAAATGAGATAGAAGATGAACCCCGTGTGATTCTCCATTGCCATGCATATGAACATCATAAGCAATTTCGGGATTTCTTCAAATATATTGGTAGAATTCTTTAATATTGTTGCCTATCCGATAGGTAGATTCTAGAATGGGGCTCGCATGAAAACGACAAAAACCTCCCGATAGATAGGTTTCTCATTCATCTCAGCAGATTTTCGACAATGGCGGATAGTGGGTAGCCGCACACATGCAAACTACCCACGAAGAAAAATTTAGGGAATGTCCAATTATACAACTTGGACCCCAAAAAATACAATGCTATAGATGTTTAGTTTGTGTACCTGACGAAAGCTTATCACCGGGATTAAAAAACCCCGCCCTTTTAGGTTTTCGAGGAAAACCCCTAGTAATAGAACTTCGGCAAGGACTTGGACAAACGTAAGGCTGAAAATTCGCTCCCAAAAAACCCATGAATGGAGAAGTCGAAGCTGCTACCATTTGCCAACCTGTACCTGCACATCATCAACACTAGAACAAATGTGAAAAAACAAACCTCCCAAAGTGGAAGGGCTGACCACGCATGCCACGCGACAATAAAAGAAAAACCTCTGAGGGGCTGGTCATGCATGCCAGGCGACAAAAATACATTAAACAATTAGGGAGGGGGGGGAGGGAGGGAGGGGGGAGGGTGGGTTTCAAAGAATAGAGAATAAGGTACTACTGAGAGAGAAAAGAAAGCATCGATGAGACATTAATGAAGAACCTCGCGTAATATAGCGAACTACTAACCAGAGAAAGCATGCAATTCATGCATGTGAGACATGCATGCTCACCCTCTCTAAAATCTCGATCCGAGGGCTCGGATCGATGGGATTCTAGAATGGGGCTCACATGAAAACGACAAAAACCTCCCGAATAGAAGAGAGCTTCCTTATCAAAACGGGATCGAGGGCGAAGGTCAAAGGATTATGGCCAAAGAAGAGGCAGGGCCGAGAAAGGATATGCCACAACATGAAAGAAACGCCAAATTGGTCAATCCAAGCAGGGAGAAGCCCCTCCTCTACATGGTTTCAAAGAATAGAGAATAAGGTACTGCTGAGAGAGAAGAAGCGCCGATGAGACATTGATGAAGAACCTTGCCTAATGTAGCGAACTCCCAACCAGAGAAAGCATGCAATGCATGCATGCGAGACATGCATGCTCGCCCTCTCTAGAATCTCGATCCGAGGGCTTGGATCGATGGGATTCCTTGTGGAGGTCCTCAAGCATAGAGATATTTGCTTAAAAAAGCTGCATGACAAAGACCTTGTAGATGAGAATGAGGGGGAAGAGGCTAATGCACTCCTGTCTGAGGATGCATTAGATGATATTTTTTATAACTTTGATAGTGTGAATGTCTTCTAAACTTGATAGTCTCACAGTGGTGATTAATAAACACTTCATCTCTCTCTCTCTCTCTCTCTCTCTCTCTCTCTCTCTCTCTCTCTCTCTCTCTCTCTCTCTCTCTCTCTCTCTCTCTCTCTCTCTCTCTCTCTCTCTCTCTCTCTCTCTCTCTCTCTCTCTCTCTCTCTCTCTCTCTCTCTCTCTCTCTCTCTCTCTCTCTCATTCATGTTAGCCACATGCTCCAATTTTGTTTATCTCTCGTCGTACGACGAGAGATAAAAATTATACCGTATGTGTTCAGAGATGGACGAGAGACAAATGTCTCTCGTCCTCTAACTGGCCCGTTAGGAAGGAAGGAAGGAAGGAAGGAAGGTACTTTTATCGCCCACGGAGACCAATGGGTCTATGGGACCCAATACAAAAACGCGGCAAGCGGATTGCGCCCGGATTAAAACCCCCCCACCGAAGGGTTTTCGAGGAAAAACCGTGGCAACAATCGGCCTGACAAACTGTGCTAATCATATAAAATGCGAAACATCCCAATATATCTGGTCATGCACCACCCCGTAGTGCCTAGTCGGTGACGGACCGGGCGGGGGCAAAAGGTGACCTCGCGAGGTCCGATTACCTCGGATGTATGACCCCCGGCACGCATCTTGGCGGTGTGTTCATCGGCAAATGCAAGGGCACGTCCGCCGCGTACTAAGGAGCGTATCGGCCCGGATCGGTGAGCGATTTGGGCAACTCGGAAAGTGTGAGACTCATCCTCAATGGCACCCGTTTGGCAAAGACGACAGAGCTCTGCCCCGGGGGGCTCCCCAATCCACCGCCCGCCTCTCGATCACGAAGATGGTGGGCACTGTGCGAATGGAGGCAATGAGTGAGCTTTTTCGGGGAGGCATTTGGGAAGCGGGGTAGATTTGTGGGCCCCGCTTTCTGGGGTTGATGTGCTCCTTGTAATGGGCCATTTTGACCTGCTCTAGAGCAATGGGGTCCCAGGAGGGAGATCCACCGGAAAGGGAGGGAATCCACCGGGATTTTTAGTTTTCTTCCCGCCTCTTCCTTGGTGCCAGTTCAAGCTCGAATTATCCCACAGTCAAGATTTCGCCTCCTGGTGAGTACCGAAATATCCCATATCCTTGTTTTCCAGTTTCTATTGTCCCATATTTTGTGTTCAGCAGCCATTTTTGTTCAATTCCAGCTCTACAATCAGACTTCTCGGCCCAGATTTGCATTATTTGATGGATCCGGTCATTTTGGGCATGATTGCCATGCTTTTCAGGGCACTCGGCTTGGCTTTCCAAAGCTACTGTCTACATTTGATACAGGAGAATGAACGAGAAGGGTCAACGGATATTTTAGAGCAGAATGCAGAGGTAGAAGATAATATTAGTTACATGTGTGCAACATCTACACTCTTGTTAGCAGCTTCTTCGAGATTAAGGAGGCCTCCCCAGAGATTTTGGGTATGTCCAAGGCAGACAACACAGTGGGACAGCATTGATAATCACGCTTGGAATTGCCTCCCCTCTTTTGAAGATGATATGTGGCACCAGTTCTATCGGATGAAGAGGGCTGTATTTGAGAAATTGGTTGGTCTTATTGTGCCTTACTTAATCAGACCTGGAATGATGTTGATCCCGGGAAAGCAGTGGCCATGGTGCTTTCTTTCTTAGCACATGGTGAGAAACCCCTGCATGTAGGTCAAAGATTTTATGTAGGTAAAGCTACTGTGCAGAAATACACGAAAAAAATAACTTTTGCTTTGGCATCCAAGACTATGCTTTACAAGAGGTTCATTGCTTTACCAACAGGCCAAAGATTGTTGGACATAAACAAAGATTTTGAAGATGCTACAGGTATACCAAATATATTTGGAGCTGTTGATGGATCTCATATCTATTTGTATAGAAAACCATGGAGCAAAGACAATGGTGATGACTATTATTCCAGGCACAAAAGACATTCCTGCCTTATGCAAGGTGTGGTTACTCGCCAAAGACTCTTCATTAATGTTTGTGTAAATAGGACTGGTTCTGTGCATGATGCAAATCAATTCAAGAAAAGTTTGTTATACAAGAGGTTGGCTGCCAAACAGATACTCCAGGAACCTACTGTTCAGATGACAGGTAAAAAGATTAGTCAGGGTCAAATGACTGATCAGGAGGTGGTTGTTACAATTCCACCAATGCTGCTTGGGGATTCAGCATCCTCTCGAAGATTTCTGATTAAAGTTTTTCCTGATGGAAAGGGAGCCTATGGCAGATTTAATAAAAGGATCTGTAGAGGTAGAGTTGTGTAGAAAATGGATTTGGTATCATAAAAGAAAAATTCAGAATTTTAAAAGCATTGTCTATCCATGTTGGTAGAGCTGCCAAAATAATCCATGCTACTTGTGTGTTGTGGAACTTTTGTATCATGCAAGATCTTCAGCTTGATTACTTGCCATTGCTACCTGATGTTCCTGAAATTGATTACTACGAGACTGAGGTAATGAACAAAAGGATGAAGAAAGAAGGGGATCAAATTCGACATATTATATTCCAGAATTTGGAACTGGTAAATGCAGACTGAGTGCTGCTGGATAACTGTTACTAATTGAGTACATAATGCATACATCTGTTATGCAAAAACATAAAATCATGTGAAGATGTATTTGAGCAGCATAATTCCATGGTTGAAATCCAAAATTCTTTCTTGTTCTCACTTACTGCTCTGTAACACCATAACAGTAATTGTTGTTTGCAGTTGGAGTGCAAAGTTAAGCTTATATTCTGGATGGATATATTAAGTTTTTTTGGGCAATGCATGAGGAAGTCCATTTACAGATTAAGTTCACATAATATTCAGTTGGAGTGCAAAGTTAAGCTTATATTCAGGATGGATATATTAAGTTCACATAATATTCAGTTGGAGTGCAAAGTTAAGCTTATATTCAGGATGGATATATTAAGTTTTTTGGTCAATGCACTATTCATTTGGCATTGACCAAAATACTGTAGCATTGTGCATTGTCCACCATTTTTTTTTTTTTTTTATTACTGTCACGTATTGTCCAGATTGAATGGTCGAGCATTGTGCATTTTTTTGGTCGATGCACTATTCATTTGGCATTGACCAAAAAACTTGCGCTTTGAATGGTCGAGCATTGTGCATTCTGCAGATTCTTTTCTGTTATTTTTGTTGCTGCCAGTTTATGAATACTACATCTCTCTTCATTGTTTAACTAACAAACTTCATTGTTGAAACCAACTTGCTCATGAAATCACACCGGCTACACTTATTTCACAAAGAATCAACATTTACTAACTGAATGAGGAAGTACATTTACAGGTTAAGTTCACATAATTTCTGTTACTTGCTTTTACAGAAACGTATGCCAAACCTGACAAACCTAAAGTAACATTGCTAAAACTTAAAGATCCCTGATAGACCTTTAAAAAAATTCAAAACAATGACTCTTCCAATCCTGTTGTCATATCTGTGCACAAAAAACAGAAAGAATTTAGTAGTATGACATAAAAGTTCCAGTATAAGATCATCTGGCCTTACAAAATAACTTTTTCATTCAAGTAAGTGCAGTAATGTACAAAAGTTGTGCTAAAATGAAGCACATGTTTACATGCAGACTGAATTGAGCCAAGATCTTTCTACATGAAGGTTATGTATGCAGATAAATTTAGCCGATAGTTATATTAGCCGAGAAGGATTATGTAAAAACAATAGAAGTAAAAAAAAAACATAGTCATTTTCTTCCTCAACAGAACTCGCATCGAAAACTTGGACTCCTAACTTCGTACATGCACCAGGCTTCTCCAACTTTCAGAAAGGTAACTTCCAAATGCAAAACTTGGCGAAGTTCTGCTGCTTGAGCCCAATGGAACAACTGCTCTTCGATTCTTATCCCCATTTCAAAATAACCCATGACAACTCTTTGGGATATTGTCTGGTGATGCCTTCTCACCTCAAATGGCAAGACTCCATCAGATTCGATTGTTGTAGAGGAATCGGCTTGGCTTTCCTGGGACATTGAAGATGAGCTTGAAGACGAAAGGGGAAGAGAGTAGGAAGAGCTCGAGCTTGAAGACGAGCTCGATGGCGGGGGCGAGCGCCTAACTAATGCCTTCCTACGAGCCATGCAGGGAAAGAATGGAAAGGGTCATTTCACGCCACCCTATGTAGCGAATTTTGTGCCATTATGTTACCATAAAGAATGGTACCTCATGATAGACAAATTCAGCTTTTTGCAGAATTTACATCATGTTATGGGCATAAGCGTAAGAAATTCATTACACTTTATGCTGCACCTATTTCATGAAACCAATCATTGAACAATTCAAGTAACTCACCTAAGAATTAGAGAAGTCAAACATAAGAATTACAAAACTGAAACCTAAGAACTACTGAACAACAGAATTGCAGAACACTTACCTAAGAATTCTGTTTGGATGATGCAAGCTTGGCAATCTCGAGAAGGGTGTCCTTTGTCATCTGACAAATACTTTGAGTCATGCTTGCCATGGATTCAGCAATTGTTTGCTGATCTCGTTGTCTCCAATTCCTTGATCAATTCCGCCTTAATCCTCCCTCATGAACTCCAATTTCCTTGCTTCATTTTCCCTAAAACTGTTTGCCATTTTAGATATTCCTGTTGCAATGTCTTCATCTATGTGAACTCGAGATCTTCTTTTAGTTGATGGCTTCCCACACACTCCTGGTTTATTGCAAGCAGCTGATCTTGGGTTTGTGTCAGAGATATTGCAGCCACTTGGTGTTTCTTTCCCACTATTTTCTTTTTGAGCACTTGAAGTGTCCTTATTGTTGTGCTTCTCATTGCCAATAGGGTTGTTTGGACTGTCAGGAACACCTCCATTATTGTCAACATTTATGAATTCCTCTTCAACAAAAGAGGCTTCAATACTAATTGTCTCAAAGAATGCTTGAGACATAAATTCATTTGTGAACATTTCAGCTTCCTCAAATGCCTCGGGACCAAAAGTTCCATCATCTCCACCACCAGGTATGTCTCTCTCATTAGTCTGTCCATGCTTTAAATCTTCCATGAATTCAAACCATGGCCAACTCAAAGGTTCTGCACCAGTCCTATTTGAAGCTTCTTTTTCATCCCTAAATTTAATCTGCAATTTATCCCATTTGTTTCTCCATTGCCTTGAATCTTCTAAACCCTCTACTGAGTGTTGAAGTTTTATTATGATCTCTCTCCACTGACTGGCGGACATATTAATATTTTCATTGTTATGAACTTTATACTCTTTCATCAAGGACAACATTGTGCCAATTGCATTGTCAGACCAATCAACAAGCCGCGTTCTTTTTTTGCTTTGAATGGCATCAGAATCATTTCCATGAACAATCAAGGCCAAAGAATTTTCAGGGGGCATCGACTCACCTGGATTTGGAGCCAATGCCTTTTTCTGCTTTCTCTGCACCTTGAGGCTGAGAACTGATCTGCAATGCATCGGATTCAAGAATTTGGCCAGTCATCTTCTTCGGCCTCTTTGAAGGCAATTTCTCGGTTCTAGGGGGCACAAAGGGTTTCATGGTTGCTGGAAGAGCAGATCTAGTAGCCCTAGTCATGATTTAGAGCCTGATGTAACAGAAATTGACAGCAAATTACTTCTTGAAGACAATTTACATCAAAAATTTACAAGAACAATTTCAAACCTGAGACCTGAAATTCTATTGCCAATGCTCGAGGATATTGAATTGCAAGGCCGATCTCGAGACCCTAATGCGGAATTGGAGCAGGAACTGTGCGGGTAGATCAAGGAAACAATATGGAGATCATTTCTTGAACAGGGATAGAAATTGGTGGCTCAATTTCCGGGAGAGTTTTCGGGCGCCAAAATTGAGAAACCGGGTGTTATGCCACTAACAATAAAATATTCGATGGGGTTAATGGGAATGCCCCTAACAATAGTTAGGGGCGTTTTGTCTCTCAAAGGGAGAGCCAAATTTTTTACTCTCCCTTCATCTCTCGCCATCTCCCATCTCTCCCCATCTCTCAAATTGTCTCTCGGCCCGCATGCGGCCAACGCATCTCTCTCTCTCTCTCTCTCTCTCTCTCTCTCTCTCTCTCTCTCTCTCTCTCTCTCTCTCTCTCTCTCTCTCTCTCTCTCTCTCTCTCTCTCTCTCTCTCTCTCTCTCTCTCTCTCTCTCTCTCTCTCTCTCTCTCTCTCTCTCTCTCTCTCTCTCTCTCTCTCTCTCTCTCTCTCTCTCTCTCTCTCTCTCTCTCTCTCTCTCTCTCTCTCTGATTTAAGACAATGGATATCCAGGAAGGTAGATAAGAAGATGTGGGTGCAGCCCAAGACCAAAATGATTTTGTATAAATAGAATATTAACCCCACATTGGAAATGGCAGGCCACCTGAGGGAAAATATTTCTATCCAAAAAAGACATGCTATTTGCAGGATTCGGCTTAGTTCACATCATTTGGGTGTGGAAGTGGGTAGATGGGGACATATTATTCCTAGAGATCAAAGATACTGTAAAATATGTGTGGAAGATAAAGTAGAGGATGAGGACCATGCATTGCTTCGATGTACGGCATACAATGTATTACGTGATAAGTTTGGAATATACTACGAAGATCTGCCAACCTTTTTCACCCTAAATGGGGATATATTAGGGAAGTATTTGATTGAGCTTTTACAGTATAGAGAAGTTTGTATGCATAATCATAATGTTGATGATAATGACAGTTTGAGTGAGAGTGATGAGCTAGTTGAGGACTTAGAAACTCATCTATTGTTTTACAATGACATTTGAAATTGTCGTCTAATAGGCCTTCGAGGCCTCCCATAGACGTAATACTCTCTCTCTCTCTCTCTCTCTCTCTCTCTGGTTGGCCACATGCTCGATCATTTTATTTTTTGTCTCTCGTCGTAGAGATAATTTTTATACGTATGAGCACGAGAGATGATGAGAGACAATTATCTCTCGTGCACTAACTGGTCCAGTTTGGCCTAGTTTGGCCTGAAATTTCCATGCTGGCCAGAATATTTTTTTGTTGCCTTTAGTTTTGTATCCCCTCTTCTTGTTCTTAGCTACGATCCTTAAGAAATCTAAGCAATGGCTTCATTTTTCAAGCAAAAGCTGAGCAAATTGGTCTTGCATAATTTTTCACTGGAGGTGCATGAATGAGAACAAAATTAATGGAAAAGGGGCAATCCGACAGAAAAATAACGAAAGGTGTTCTCTATGCTTTCAGCAGCAGTTTTCAGTGTAGGGCTATGATTTTCATTCTGCCATGAATCAGATTTTGTGGATTTTTTGGAAGATGTTTTTGAATCAGACATTTGAGCTCACAAAGGAGTTATATTCACAGAAACCATGTTCTGCAAAAAGCAATGTTCTTATGTTCTACGAAAAACCTTTTTCTTATGTTCGTAAGAAGCCTTTTTCTGCATTCGAGTTGCTGTAGGCCGGATTGAGCAAAGGCAACCAGATTAGTGTAGGCCAAAAATAAGAACCAGAATGTCCATGAGCTTTGATACTTAAATATTGCAGAAAAGAAGCTAAAGAAGAGGACTAGTTTGCTTTAGAAAAATCTCTGATATATTTAAAGCGAAACTCTGATATGCAAAAAACTCTTTGTTGTGCCGAAGTCATGCTGATAAAAGATATTTGAAGTCGGCTTCATGCAGTAACAAAAAGCTTAAGAAAATCCTTTTGGAGTTGTGCATCAAAAAAACTCATTGGAGTTGGGTGGATGCCATAGCCGCATTAAGATAAGCAGTCGGACACTATAGCTGTTAGCAACCGGAAGGCATAGCGACTAACCAAAAAAACGTTTTTAAAAACTTCCAAAGAAGTACTCTTTTTAACAACTGAAAATCAATGGGAATGCCCCTCTCTGCTGTTAGGGAGAAATTGTCTCTTGAGGTGAGAGTCAAGAAAAGCC
Source organism: Isoetes taiwanensis (assembly GCA_021234155.1). Classification (NCBI taxonomy): domain Eukaryota; kingdom Viridiplantae; phylum Streptophyta; class Lycopodiopsida; order Isoetales; family Isoetaceae; genus Isoetes; species Isoetes taiwanensis. Next base: position 20,479,151 of record JAJEKV010000020.1, on the reverse strand, counting down.
ACTCTCACCCATCTCTCCCCTTCTCCCATCTCTCACCTTGTCTCTCGCAATCTCTAAGCATGTGGCCAAGGCATCTCTCTCTCAAAGTTAGGGGCAAGGGGGAGCCAAATTTTTTACTCTCCCTTCATCTCTTGCCATCTCCCATCTCTCAAATTGTCTCTCGGCCCACATGTGGTCAATGCATCTCTCTCTCTCTCTCTCTCTCTCTCTCTCTCTCTCTCTCTCTCTCTCTCTCTCTCTCTCTCTCTCTCTCTCTCTCTCTCTCTCTCTCTCTCTCTCTCTCTCTCTCTCTCTCTCTCTCTCTCTCTCTCTCTCTCTCTCTCTCTCTCGTGTCTTTGTCACTAGTGTTATTGTATCCCCTACCTTTAGCGCTGATCCAAACAATTATAGAATGATAATGATTAGTAGCTTATATTCGAAGCTTTTTGCTACCATGCTTGATGCTAAAATTAGTGGCTGGGCTGAGGAATATAATGTTCGAGCTACGAGCCAAGCTGCAGTGGTGGGGAAAGTTTTTACTTGTACAAGAAATATTCCTACAAACTTTAAATTCTATAGCACTTCAAAAATTGTACAACCAATTTCCTAGAAAATTTTTATTGCATCGAAAATTTTCCTACAAAGAACAAAACATATAGGCAATTCAACAATTTCATTTTTTCTCATCCATCCTCATCTTCAAAACCTCATTATCTTCCTCACGTCGTCGCTGGCGTTTTATACCAAATGTAGTGAAAATGTGCCTGTAATTAGCACTCTCTCTCCAAATCTTGTAGCTCCTGTCAAAATTATAGTCTTCCACGTCAGAACCCACTAATGAAATCCTCATGAGAGTATCAAGTTGATCAATTTTCAACTTATTCCTACGGGCTGTTTTAATGACGTTCATTCTGGTAAAGCCTCGCTCACATTCCGCTGTGCTGGAACATTGCACTATACCAATTGTTGCTACCTTCACCAATTCTGGAAATCATCCTTCCATAATTCATTCCCTCGTATCATCTGCCAATAATCTAGAAAGCTTTTTCCAGCCCATTCTTGTGCTGTCCGAAGCTTTCATCTTCTGAATTCTGTTTCAAATTCCTTCTTCTCACTAAGTTCCTTAATTTCAGTCCCATCTACCAACCAAATGCTCGAAGAGCCACCCTACGTGAAGGAAACTTCATTGGTGACAATATTCGCATCTTGGATAATATCTCAACTTCTTCAAGCCTGCTATTCATGCAACTAAGTAAACGCATTAATTAGGTCGCAATATTAACTAATTTTTGGCAAGCTGGCTCTCGTCGCAAAAAATCCACTACAGATCATCTGGTTACCTTCAGAGCAGTGATGGATTTTGTCATAGGTAAGAAAAAACCTATGTTTGCATTATTTGTTGATTTCAGAAAGGCCTTCGATAAGGTGCAAAGAAGTAATCTCTGGCAGTGCATGAACAAGCTAGGAGTTCCTATGGAATATCAATTTGCAGCCAAGACGCTATACGATAAGGTATGGGTGCCATTACCATTTCCTTTTTTTTTGAAAAATGTCAGAGCTTAGTGGATAGCAATATTGGGGTAAAGCAAGGCTGCCCATTGTCTCCGACTTTGTTTGGTTTATTTATAGACGACTTCGAGGAATGGTTAGCTGGAATTGGAGGAGAAGATGCGTCCCTGAGTGGATTTGTTAGATTACTCTTGTTGTATGCAGATGGTATTGTGAGATGTTGGAGGAATGCAGAGACACTTAGATGCCTCGACAGAATTTTGTGATGCAAAAGGTATGGTAGTGAATATGAATAAAACAAGAATCATCATTTTTGAGGCCAATAAAGTGGATCACTTTGCATGGTACTATAAAGGTAAAACTATAGAAATTGCAAGTGTGTATAAATATCTGGGGCTGATTGTTGATAAAAGCTTTCACTAAAATCAGGCAGTAGAGCAACGAGTCAGTGGCAGCTTAAAAGCATTGTTTGCATTGCAGAGAAAGTGTACAAATGCTGAAATATGTGATTTCAGTATCAAGAAAATGTTGTATAGCTCCCTTGTGCAATCCGTTGTGCTCTATAGATGTGAAGTTTGGGGGCCTGGGCTTTCATTGGAGATGTGGAAAAAGGTTGAAAGGATCCAAAAGAAATTTTTCCATACAGAACTAAGCACAAAAATGCAGACGCCTTATAATATGTTATTGGCTGAATGTGGGATGCTTCCCTTGGAGGTAGAGCATTGCATAAAACATTGTTGTACATATGCAAAGTGCAATTTGAGATGGAAGTTGATAGTTTGCCACCCTTAGCATTGGAGGGAAGTAAAGAGAAAGGATGGTATGCTGACATAATAGTTTGGATGCACAAGTGGAGTTTGGATATAAATGCGCTTAGCAGCAACAGATGTGGGCTTAGGAAATGGATTAGGGAGCATGTTTTACAGAAGTTGTGGAGTGTTCCAGAAGTGAAAAAGGAATTCTATAGAAGGATGATGAACCCAACTCTACAGGAGGCATCATATTTGAAGGAGAGGCTGTCAATAAAAACGAGGCCCACCATTAGCAGAATGCGGCTCAGTTCCCATAGACTTGGAGTGGAGGTAGGAAGATGGGGCAATATACCACGAGATGAGATAGAGGATGAACCCCATGTGATTCTCCATTGCCATGCATATGCTAACATTAGAAGCAATTTTGGGATTTCTTCAAATACATGGTTAGAATTTTTTAATATTGCTGCCTATCCGATAGGTACTAGAATGGGGTTCGCATGAAAACGACAAAAACCTCCCGATAGATAGGCTTCTCATTCATCTCAGCATATTTTCTACAATGGTGGATAGTGGATAGCCGCATACATGCGAATTACCCACGAAGAAAAATTTAGGGAATGTCTAATTGTACAACTTGGACCCCATAAAATACAATGCTATAAATGTTTGGTTTGTGTACCTGCCCAAAGCTTATCACCGGGATTAAAAAACCCCGCCCATTCGGGTTTTCGAGGAAAAACCCTAGTGATAGACCTTCGGCAAGGGGCTTGGACAACGTAAGGCTAAAAATTCGCTCCCAAAAAACCCATGAATGGAGAAGTCGAAGCTGCTACTGCTTGCCAACATGTATTGCACATCATCAACACTAGAACAAATGTGAAAAAACAAACCTCCCAAAGTGGAGGGGATGATCACGCGTGCCACGCGACAACAAAAGAAAAACCTCTTCCAATAGAGGGGCTGGTCACGCGTGCCATGCGACAAAAATACATTAAACAATTAAGGGGGGGAGGGTGGGTTTCAAAGAATAAAGAATAAGATACTGCTGAGAGAGAAGAGAAAGCGTCGATGAGACATTAATGAAGGACCTCGCATAATATAGCGAAGTCCCAACCAGGAAAAGCATGCAATGCATGCATGCGAGACATGCATGCTCACCCTCTCTAAAATCTCGATCCGAGGGCTCGCATCGATGGGATTCTAGAATGGGGCTCACATGAAAACGACAAAAACCTCCCGAATAGAAGAGAGCTTCCTTATCAAAACGGGGTCGAGGGTGAAGGTCAAAGGATTATGGCCAAAGGAGAGGCAAGGCCGAGAAAGGATATGCCACAACATGAAAGAAATGCCAAATTGGTCAATCCAAGCAGGGAGAAGCCCCTCCCCTGCATGGTTTCAAAGAATATAGAATGAGGTACTGCTGAGAGAGAAGGCAAAGCGCCGATGAGACGTTGATGAAGAACCTTGCCTAACATAGTGAACTCCCAACTAATGCATGCATGCGAGACATGCATGTTCATCCTCTCTAGAATCTCGATCCGAGGGCTTGGATCGATGGGATTCCTTATGGAGGTCCTCAAGCGTAGAGATATTTGCTTAGCTGCATGATAAAGACCTTGTAGATGAGAATGAGAGGAAAGAGGCTAATGCACTCCTGTCTGAGGATGCATAAGATGATATTTTTTATAACTTTGATAGTGTGAACGTCTTCTAGATCTGATGGCCTCACAGTGGTGATTAATAAACATCTCTCTCTCTCTCTCTCTCTCTCTCTCTCTCTCTCTCTCTCTCTCTCTCTCTCTCTCTCTCTCTCTCTCTCTCTCTAAAAAAATCTCTCTCTCTCTCTCTCTCTCTCTCTCTCTCTCTCTCTCTCTCTCTCTCTCTCTCTCTCTAAAAATGTTGCAACTGCCGACTAAAAATGCTCAAAAAAACAAGAAGACTTCAAGTTCGATCACGATTTCTGAAGAAGTTGATCTTTGATGATGATAAAACAAAAAAGCGTCTAAGAAGGACCGGATGATGTCGAAACTGGCGACAACAACAGTAGAAAATACAGAAACAGGGGATTTAGGGTCCGACGATGCTGCTACTGGGCAGAAGAAAATCAGAACAGAAGCTTTGGTAGCCGTCAGGAACGCTATTAAAACAGGGGATCTGGTTGTGGACAAGAACTCTGCTAAAACAGGAGATTTGGGGCTAGGAACTTCTGCTGTGATTGGTAAAACAGTGAATTTGGGGCTTGAAAATGTCAAAAGCTTTGCTAAAACAGGAGATTTGGTGGCTGACACGGTGACATCGGCTTTGGGCAAGGAACTAGCTTTAGGAATACAGCGCAGCCTGGAACTTTCCATGGCAACATCAATGACGACCATGATCAATGATATGAAGAAGGATTTGATGTTGGCCCTTCAGGAATCGATGCATTCAGCCATGAGCAGCATTGTGGAAAATCTGCAGAAGACTTATTTGGCTCAGTTGCAGCAGGAAATGGACAAATTCAAGCAAGAAATTCGCTCTGAAATTGATGAATTTAAACAGCAAATGAAACTTGAGATAGAAAATGAAAATAGTGATGGGGACAGTGAGGATGATAACGGCTTTGAAGCTCTCACAGATAAAGAAGATGTAGCTGAGGTGCAACGGAAACTGGATAATTATATTGAAGAACAGGAGAGGCGCAACCGAGCATTGAACATCCGCCTTGTGGGTCTTCCAGAGGAGCACAATGAAGATACTATGGCCAAGGTAAGAGATTTATTTGCTACCAGATTAGATACGCCAAACAGCGGGACTGTAGAGGCCTTTAGAGTTGGCAAATCCACAGAGGCAGCCAGGCATGTAGTTGTTAAATTTATGAATCGGGAATGCAAAATAAACATACTTAAGAAACGCAGCATGTTAAAGGGAGAAAATGTATGGATAAACGAAGATCTTACCAAAGATCAGTATGAACAGCACAAAAAGGAGCTTCAGAAGTTGAAGGATGCAAGGAAAAGTGGACAGAAGGCTTTCTGGAGAAAAGGACGTGTCATTATAGAGGCAGCAGATGATGCACTTCCAGTAGCATAGGAAATATCGGCCGTCAGGTTAGCATGTTGGAATATCAATACTTTGACACATGATAAAGCAGTTGTTATGATGGACATCCTTATGAATGTAGATGTAGTATTTTTTCTTGAGACAGGTGAACATGAAGAAAGGGGAATACCAGATATACATGGCTTCACGTTGATGCATTCAACATGGGCTCCTAAAAGGAAAAATAGAGGGTATGGTGGTATCGCATGCTATGTAAGAACTGAGTTCGCTGGATTGATTTCAATTTTGGAAAAAAGAGCAACATTACAGTATATTTGGATTGAGATGCAAAGTCAGGAAGGTAGAATGTATGTGGCTGGCTGCTACTTCCCGCCACGGGAATCACCTGTTTATAATTCAGATGACTTAGATCGAGATGATCCGTTTGTTACCTTGGAACAAGATGTTTTAAATCTTAGCATGACAGGAAAGATTTTACTGATGGGAGATTTTAATGGCCGCACTGCACAGAAACAGGCATCCATTCTCAGCCCAGATGGGAAACCTGAGTGGTTCGATATGCTAGATGATTCGGAGCATGGCTGGTGTAGACATTCAGATGATAAGATGCGGTATCCCATGCCCCAGGGGCATCATCTCTTAAATTTTTGTAGTGGACTAGATCTAGTCATTTACAATGGTACCCTGAAATATCCAGGAACAGGAAAGGTGACCTGCAGAAATGCAAGTGTAGTAGACTATGTGTTGGCGAAGCCATCCCTTTCTGAGTCAATTGAAAATTTCTATGTTGGTGATAGCACAGTAGAATCTGATCATGTTCCTATTTTTGTCACATTGCGCATTGTGGGCAAGCCCGTGTATCCTAGTATACTGAGCTCTACCCATAAGCTTGTTATGAGATATGAAAAGGCAGATGTTTATAAACAAATTTGTGAACAAAAGGTTGCTTCGGTGTCTTGGCCACAAAAAGCAGATGAATTCAGCAGTGTACTCACAGATCTGGTGTTGGATAGTGCAAAAGAATGCTTTATTTCAGCTAGACAAAGGAAAGGGTTACCGTGTAATGGATGGTTCGATTCTGATTGTAAACAACAGAGACAAAAATTTAAAAATGCTAAGGGACAAGAAAAGCGTAGGGAAAGAAAGAATTATATTAGACTGATCAAGGGAAAAAAAAGAAGATACTTACATCGGAAACATATGCAAATGGTCACGGAGTTGCTAGCATATCCAAAGAGGTTCTGGAATAGGATTAGAACTCCGCAGGATACTAGAACCACTTTTGAGGTAGAGGATCTATTGGCAGAAGTTAAGAGACTTTACTATTTTTCAGGAGTTCAAACTTGCATGGATCACGCAGACGAATATGAACATTTGCACTTCACGCATAATGACATCGTTGGAGGGCTTCAGAGCATGTCCAATAATAAGGCTGCCGATGCTAATGGCCTTGTAGCAGAGATGTTTAAATGGGCAGGTGACGGGGTAGCAGATGCATTATTGAACCCATTTAATCAAAGATGGTGGAAGGGGTTTTCCACAGGACTGGCAGCTTAACAGAGTAGTTCCACTCCATAAGGCGGGTGATAAATCGGATTTGCATAATTATCGCATGATTTTGGTTGGTAGCTTTTATGCTAAGCTTTTTGCTACTATTATGGACTCTAAACTTAGCACATGGGCAGAGGAGATGAATGTCAGAGCAACTGGTCAAGCAGGTTTTAGGCCTAAGAAATCCACCATAGACCATTTATTGACGATGCGTGCTATGATGGACTCGGTTATCGGAAAAAGGAAACCATTGTACGCTGCATTTGTAGATTTTAGTAAAGCTTTTGATATGGTAAACAGGGAACATTTATGGGATCGATTGGTTGAGTTAAATGTACCCGAAAAATTGAGACATGCAGTATGGAAGCTTTATGAGAAAGTACTTATTCAGCTCTCATTTCCATATGTCAGTGAACAAAGGATAGAAAGCAATATGGGAGTGAAGCAGGGGTGTCCTCTATCACCCACATTGTTTGGACTCTTCATAGATCAGCTTGAAAACTGGATTGAGCAGTATGGTGGAGATGGCACGCCGTTATTCGGGTATGTTATCTCGCTCTTGTTATATGCCGATGACGTGGTTTTGCTTTCACGTAGCATAAATGGGTTGCAGAAGCATCTAGATGCATTGTCCTCCTTTTGTGATGCCAAAAGCATGCGTGTTAATCTTGCCAAAACAAAAATTGTAGTCTTTGGAGCATCCAAAGTTGATCATGTTCAGTTATATTATAAGGGTGAGTTATTGGATATTACAGATCACTATAAATATCTTGGACTGGTAGTAGATAAAAGCCCCAACTGGAATCAAGCAGCGGATCAGAAAATCAATGCAGGGCTTAAAGCTCTATATGCGATGCAGCGCCATTGTGTGAGGGCTGAAATCTGGAATTTTAGCATGAAAAAAATGCTATATAGCACACTAGTGAGATCCGTTGTGTTGTATGGCTGTGAGATTTGGGGGCCGGGACTAGCTTCTGATACATGGAAAAAGGTAGAAAAGATACAGAAAAGATTTCTTAGAACAGAGCTTGGGGTCAAGGTTCAGACGCCATATGACATGATGCTAGTTGAGTCCGGGATGTTAACACTTGAAGCAGAAGCCTTATGTCAAACACTTAAGTATGTTTGTAAGATTTTGTATTCCACGCCAAATAATAGTTTGCCTCGGATGGCCCTGGAGGAAACACGTGAAAAAGGATGGTTTGCATATGTGGAAATATGGATGGCAAAATGGGGGATGCACATGCAGGACTTGCGGGTAAACAAAGATGACATTAAGAAGTGGGTATCAGGTAGCTTTTTTCGATGCAGCTGGAGGGATGGCGGGGTGAAGAAAGAGTTTTACAGAAACCAGATCAATCCTACTTTGCAAGCAGGCAAGTATTTGGAGGAACACATAAGTACTAAGCACAGACATGCTATTTGCAGGATTAGGCTGAGTTCACACAAACTAGGGGTGGAGGTTGGCAGGTGGAATAATATCCCACATGAGTTACGCCTTTGCCAGCTTTGCGGAAATTCTGATCTTGAGGACGAATCTCATGTTCTACTGCATTGCCCTGTGTATACAAGCATACGAGAGAAACACCAGGTTCATGCGCATACGCTTACAGAGTTTTTTGACCTCTCGGGTACAATTATGGGCCGATATATAACTGAAATGTTGGACTGTAGAGAGAACAAATGTAAGGCATTGAATATAGCTGAATTGAGCGAGATAGATGATGGAGAGACTAATGCATTTCCATCTGAGGATGCGTTAGATGAATGGTTGTATAGTTGATGTACTTACGGGATGTCTTATAGACCTGGCGGTCTCAAAGACATAATAAATACAATTTCATTTCAATTTCATTTCTCTCTCTCTCTCTCTCTCTCTCTCTCTCTCTCTCTCTCTCTCTCTCTCTCTATCTTAGGCGCTTAGGCGCTTTCACAATTTCGTACCATGGCTATTCCAAAGGGACCAAAACCTGTATCTAAGAGGACACATAAGTCTGAATCGGATGAGGAGACCTCTGAGCATCAAGATCAATCAGATGAAATCTCTTTGGCCACGATTTGGAGGGAACTGACCGCTTTCCGACAGGAATCGGCAAAGGAGTTGACTGCATTTAGACAGGAATCGGCCTTGAGGGAAGATAAATTGATGCATGAAATTCGAAACCTAAGGGCAGAGAATGAAGTTCTGAGAACAAGCTTTCAGGAAATCAAGTCGGAGATGGATCTTGTTAAGTCGGAGATCAAAGAATTGCAGGAAACAGCTGAGGAAGATGAAGAGTCAAATGAAGTTGCAGATTTGAGAAATGCCTTTGAAGAATATGTGAAGACACAAGAGAGAAAACAGCGAGCCTTGAATCTTCGAATAGTCGGTTTACCGGAACAAGAGAATGAAGAAACAAAGGAGGTGGTCTCAAAATTCTTTATAGAAGAAATGCAAGTGACAGGTTCATGTGTAGCAGATGCGTTCCGCATTGGAAAAAAAGGAGCATGGAACAAGACATGTTTTGGTGAAATTCCACAATAGGGAAGATTGATTCCAGGTTCTCAAGCTGCGGCATGCATTGAAGGGCAAGTTTATATGGGTAAACGATGATTTAACCAAGGAACAGCTTCTTGAGAAGAAACAAGAGATGGCGAAATTTAAGGAAGCCAAAAACAACAATAAGAAGGTGAAGTGGGTCAAAGGGAAGGCCGTAATTGAATAGGGATTTGAGGGAGGTCTCAGAATCATGGTATGGAATATAAACAGGTTAATAGTAGATAAGATTCTGAGTATGCAAAAAATATTAGAGAATGTAGATGTGATTTGTTTTGTGGAAACGAAAGAGCATGATTTGTATGCTTTACTAGACATAGATGACTTTGATCTAATCTTCTCAACTTGTAGTAAAAAATTTCATGACAGAGATGTAGGAAATGGTGGCATAGCGTGTTTTGTGAGACCAGCTTATAAAAATTTGATTTGTGGCATAAGAAAAGATGTAAATAGCCAGTATATTTGGTTGGAAATTCAAGGAGTCCAGGTTAAATATTATCTGGCTGTATGTTACTTCGCACCCAAACATAAGCAAATTTATAAAGAAACTGATGCCTCAGGAGATGATTTATTCTTTGCTTTGGAGCAAGATATCATGGACTTTCAGGAACGGGGATGCATAATCTTATCTAGAGATTTTAATAGTAGGACGGGAAGCCTACAAGCAACAACATTATCAGGAGATAAAGATCCACTATGGCTGATGTCTCTGAATGAAACGGAACAAGAAGTAGCAGGCAGGAAGCGGATATCCAAAGACCACATCACCACAAAATCAGGTAGACAATTTTTGAATCTGTGTAGTAGTGCGAATTTGATAATTTGCAATGGACTGGCCCGATTTCCTAATACTATGAAAAATACATGCCGAGGGAGGAGTACAGTGGATTATGTGACAATCTCAGAAGATTACCTTGATGATCTCACTAACCTGAATGTAGGTGACACTGAAATTGAATCAGATCATAACCCGATCTTCTTCACCTTACAAGCATAGTTACCTGATAAGAACAGTCTTCAATCAAATGAGCAGGATCGGTATGCCATGAAAGCGCACTTGCAGGTGCCGTACAGATGCCGGGTTGGAAGTAAGGCATCAAGCCTGTCCTGGGATGATCTTGATTTAGACATGATGACTCGCCAACTACATGGGATCTTGGACACCTCGGCCAGTGAAATCTTCATACCTCACAGAGCCAAGAAAGGTTTACCATGCAAGGCATGGTTTGATCAAGACTGTCGGAATGCCAAAGACAATTGGAAAAGAAGGAAAGCAGATCAGAAGAAGTCTTATAAGCAACACTATAGAAGATTGGTTCGCAACAAAAAATGCTTGTTCATGAAAAATAGGCAGCACCTTCTCTGTACAAGATACCTGAATGAGCTAAAGTTGTTCTGGAACATGCTTAGGAAACATAAACAGATGGATATTCCGATTGCTCCACAAGCACTTTGGCAACATATAAAAAAACTGTATCATAACGAGGAATCTCATCAAGGGGATGTTACAAAGAGCTCAGAATTAGTCATTACAATTGAAGAGGTCGCAGATGGGGTGAAATCATTAGCAAATGGCAAAGCAAAGGATCATATGGGTTTATGTGCGGAGCATATGAAATGGGCTGGCCCTACAATACATCCCGTCTTAGTGAGTATGTTCAATATGGCTCTATCACAAGGGTTTCCTCTTGACTGGTGTAAGAATCGGGTGGTGCCAGTACATAAGGGTGGCTTGCGAACAGAGGTAAATAACTACCGTACCATTTTGGTAAGTAGTTTATTTTCAAAGCTTTTCTCCACAATTTTGGAAAAGAAATTGAGTCAGTGGGCAGAACATAATAGTAAGAGAGCTGAGACACAGGCGGGCTTTAGAGCAGGTAGATCTACATTAGATCACCTATTGACACTGAAAACGGTCTTTGATACTCTTAAAGGCACGAGGAAACCAGTTTACATGGCTTTCATGGATTTTAAAAAAGCATTTGATAAGGTACCACGCAGCCAACTTTGGGAGCAGATGGAGAAGCTTCAAGTCCCTCATGAGCTCTGAGATGCAGTTCAGGTGTTCTACGGTAAAGTGTTGGTACAATTATCTCACCCTTTCTCTTTGGATGTTTCAGACTGTGTGGAAAGTAATGTTGGGGTAAAACAGGGGTGCCCATTATCCCCCACACTGTTTGGCTTATTTATTGATAGTTTGGAAGAGTGGCTCCATAATAATTGCCCTGGTGGGATGGAAGTACATGGATACTTGATCCAACTGCTAATGTATGCTGATGATGTAGTTATCTTTGCACGCTCTCGGGAGCATATGCAGAGTCATTTAAATGGGCTGGAAGTTTTTTGTGAGCGAACAGGAATGGAAGTGAATTTGGAAACGACAAGTATTATGGCAGTAGGCAGGTTGAAACAGGATCCCATTTTTCGTTACAAGGGGAGTTTGATGAACATGTGTGACTCATACAAATACTTGGGACTTGTTTTCTGCAAGAATCACAGATGGAATACTTGCATAAACCAACACGTTGAGGGTGGTCACAAAGCACTATATGCGCTCCAAAGTATGAGTAGAAGAGCACATGTGTGGTCATGGCATTTGAAGTTAAAGCTCTTCCAAGCACTGGTACAAAGTGTAATTCTTTATGGATGTGAGATTTGGGGGCCAAGTCTCCCACAATGTTTGTGGGAAGACATTGAGCAAATTTTGAAGAAGTTTCTGAGATTAGAATTGGGCGTTAAATCTCAAACACCATATCCTATGATGTTGGCTAAGAGCGGTCTTATTCCTCTTGAGGGGGAAGCCCTCATTCGGTGCATTCTTTACCTTAAGAAGGTACATGGTCTAGATGAAACAAGGTTACCATATAAAACTTTGATGTCTAGCAAAGAGAAGGGTATATTTCATGATGTGGTAAAATGGCTTGGTAAATGGGGTATCTCTTGGGAAGAGGTATCTTCCATAGCCAAGGATTTAAGAACATGGATAGCATCAAGGGTTCATAGAAGGGTGTGGATGCAACCAAAGACAAAGATGCTCTTGTACAAGCAGAATATCAATCCCAACCTGGAGCAAGCACGACATTTAAATGAGAATTTATCTATTCAGAAGCGTCATGCTATTTGTAGAGTACGCCTGAGCTCACATCACCTAGGAATTGAAGTAGGGAGATGGGGACATATAATACCAAGAGACCAGATATATTGTAAGATATGTGATACAGATCAGGTTGAGGGTGAAGAGCATGCTTTACTTAGATGTAAGACATATGAGATGTTACGTGATGAGTATGGGATCCTATGTGAAGACCTACAGGCACTCTTTAACATGGAGGGAGACACTTTAGGAAAATATCTGTTAGAACTCCTAAGGTTCAGAGACACTTGTTTGGATACTCTTAAGATCATTGATATGGATGATGTAGATGATATGAGTGAGAGTGATGAGCTAGATGAGGATTCGGAAACTCATCTATTGTTTTATGATGATATTTGATGATGTTTGTCTAATAGGCCCATGAGGCCTCCCATAGACATAATAAGATCTCTCTCTCTCTCTCTCTCTCTCTCTCTCTCTCTCTCTCTCTCTCTCTCTCTCTCTCTCTCTCTCTCTCTCTCTCTCTCTCTCTCTCTCTCTCTCTCTCTCTCTCTCTCTCTCTCTCTCTCTCTCTCTCTCTCTCTCTCTCTCTCTGGTTGGCCACATGCTCGATCATTTTTTGTCTCTCCCCGTAGAGATAATTTGTATACGTATGAGAACGAGAGATGATGAGAGACAATTATGTCTCGTGCACTAACTGGTCCAGTTTGGCCTGAAATTTCCATGCCGGACGGAATGTTTTTTTATTGCTTTTAGTTTTGTATCCCCTCTTCTTGTTCTTGGCTATGATCCTTAAGCAATCTAAGCAATGGCACTTCGGATTTTCATTTTTCAAGCAAAAGATGAGCAAATCGGTCTTGGGTTCATAATTTTTCACTGGAGGTGCATGAATGAGAACAAAATTAGTGGCAAAGGGGTAATCCGACAGAAAAACAACAAAAGGTGTTCCCTATGCTTTCAACAGTAGTTTTTAGAGTAGGACTATGATTTTCATTCTGCCATGAATCAGATTTTGTGGATTTTTTTGCAGATGTTTTTGAATCAGACATTTGAGCTCACAAAGGAGTTATATTCACAAAAATGTCGTTCTGTAAAAAGCAATGTTCTTATATTCTATGAAAAACCCGTTTCTTATATTCGCAAGAAGCCTTTTTCTGCATTCGAGTTGTTGTAGGCCAGATTGAGCAAAGGCAACCAGATTAGTGTAGGCCGAAAATAAGAACCAGAATGTCCATGAGCTTTGATACTTAAATATTGCAGAAAAGAAGCTAAAGAAGAGGACTAGTTTGCTTTCGAAAAATCTCTGATATGCAAAAAACTCTCTGTTGTGTCGAAGTCATGCTGATAAAAGATATTTGAAGTCCGCTTCATGCAGTAACAAAAAGCTTAAGAAAATCCTTTTGGAGTTGTGCATCAGAAAAGCTCATTAGAGTTGGGTGGACGCCATAGCTGCATCAAGATAAGCAGCTGGACACTATAGCTGCTAACAACCAGAAGCCATAGCAACTAACCAAAAAAACGTTTTTAAAAACTTCCGAAGAAGTACTCTTTTTAACCACTGAAAATCAATGGGAATGCCCCTCTCTGCTGTTAGGGAGAAATTGTCTCTCAAGGTGAGAGTCAAGAAAACCCACTCTCACCCATCTCTCCCCTTCTCCTATCTCTCACCTTGTCTCTCGCAATCTCTAAGCATGTGGCCAAGGCATCTCTCTCGTGCCACATGCATGCAAATTTTTTATCCCTCGTGCTATACGGCGAGAGATAAAATTTTTACGTATTTTATGAAAGATGCGTGAGAGATAATTATCTCTCGGATGTTAACCCCCCTAGTTAGCATATTTTGCTGGGGGATGTATGCGGGCAGGCACGGGCAGGGGCGGGTATGCATAACACAGGGAAAAAATAACTATGGCAACAGGGGACGACCTGCAAGTTCCGGCAACAGGGGACTACTTGCAAAGATCCGGCAATAGCCTTTGGTCTCGCGCTGCCTATGGCAGATGCATTGGACAAAGGCTGGATAGATTCGTGGGAAAAAGGGGTTTTTTATTTTTTCCCTGCAGATAGATTGTCTCCTGAAGCTGGGACAAGTGATGATGTTCCCTCAACATTAGAGTCTACCTTTTCTGCTATTGTAGCTAGTCTAAGTAATAGTATTGTTGAGATGAGTTGTTGGAGCGTCTTTGATCTTATTCAGTCGAGATTAGAAGATAAGAAATAGAATTTAGGGAGATTTAAGCTCTAAACCATAAAGAAAAAGGGATTTAAGCTCTGAGCAGCGATAAAATGGGTAGAAACATGGGACTCAAGCTTCAATCATAGAGAAATGAGCTATAAACAGAGGATTCTAAAGTCTGAAACATTCAAAGTTCTCCTGAACAGTATGCCAAAGCAAATCAAATTAAGAATACTTGTAGACGAAAGCCTGATGAATATCCCTTTGTTAGCCACAATCAAGCTGTGCAGGACATACATTTTAAGTTCCAACACTTAGCAGTTCTAGATCCAAGTGTCAATGCTAAATAGCTCAGTTTTCATAATTCTAGCACTAATGCTAATAAGAATTTCTCTAATTGAGCATGTTCGCATGTAGTAAAGATTTTATAACAGATCAAAGGTGTAGATGCAGTAGGATTATTACAAATCCAAAATCACCTGGTGCGTCCTTTGTTGAATCAAAATTTTGGGAAACAGATATCTGATTTTCATTTGAAGGATGCATAATCTGGGCCCATTGTACGGCTGGTAAATCAGCCCCTCTCTATCTCTCTCTTCCTCCCTCCTCTCCCCCTCCCTCCCTCCCTCCCCTCTCCCTCTCCCTCTCCCTCCCTCTCTCTCCCTTCCCACGGTGCTCTGCCTAGCTGTATCAGACCATTCCATGTTGTATCAGACAAAACCGGCCTGCAAGAATGTCTCCCTTCTTCCATCCTACACCATGATTTTGGAATACGGTGTGTTGAAATTAGATTTAAAAAGTGCTTGCTCTGCAGGCTTTGAACAAGAAGTTTTCTGGTTTGATAAACATATTCAATGCAGCCAAAATTTGAATTGCCTAGATCTAGATTTCGGATGAATAAACTCTTAACTTTAATAGTAATATGCTTGCTTCTGCCTGAATTGATGTATCTGGATGGTGCCCAAATGGGATTGCTGATGGGATCGCTGGCCTACTGACAATGGCATTGCTGCAAATTCTTTTAACCACGATTCCATTATTTTAAAATTATTCCATCATTTTGAAATTTACAAACAGTGACAACCCCAATTTCAACAATGTGGAATTGCATGTAAATATTTTTTATTATCAGCCTTAATTCTAACAGGTCTCAAATTACAAGTTAACACTTATCACAAGCCAGTATTCCACATTCAAATATATGTAACTCAAGTAGGTAATCACAAGCCAGTATTTCACATTCAAGTAGAGTAAGATACTCATATACTGAAAGTAAGATTACAATGAAAGCACGAATACAATGAAAATGCACTGAAAGTAGGATTGCAATGAAAGTAAGATTCACATCATAAGATATATGGACTCTCGTACTTTATTTTACTTGTTCGGCTATCTTCTCTAGTGACTTCAGAACTTTATCCTTCACAGAGATTGGAATCTTCATGCCCCCTTTCTCGGATCCACCTTGCCCTTTCTGGGGTTCCATGACATCAACATGGATTTTATTTCCACCCATTGGGCCGGATCACTTGCATCATACTTTCATTGCTTATTAAAACAGTCTTTGTAGCGCTCTTTTTCAGTAATGACTCCTTTTCCACTTACTGGACGCCACCACTCCACACACACCTTGTTTCTCTTAGGGTTATTAGCTTCCCTACAAACACTCGAGATGGTATACCCTAACCAAATAGGATAAGTATCTTCGACGATCAAATATTGGCCATCCTTCAAATCCATCTTAGGATCATATGGAGCAAATTCATAATACTTGGGACGCTCTTTTCTAGGTCCAACATAGTGCTCTTCATCCTCTTCCACCTCCTCTTCAGATTCCTCTGTCATCAAGTAGATCGGCTGCTGATCAGGTTGAAATTGACCATGGGCGAGCCTCCATCGACTTTGAGGTAGCCAACCCTCTCGAAGGATGCTACTACTTGTGTCCAAACTCCCTAAATGGAAAAGACCTTGCAATAGACTTTGGTATAGCCCTAAACTGGGGCAAACAGGTTTTCTGCTGATCCATCTTGTCATGTATGACGCATAGAAAATTCTCTGGTTCCATTGTAGACAAGCATCTCCGCATCCAGTATGTTGATCGACATGACATTTGCTCCGTCATGTGTATTCTCATTTCCTTCCGAACCGCTGATCTTTCCACCTCAAGCTTCAACTTCTCGAGCTTATCTAACAAATCCACGCATATATTGCACTTTGAGAAGTTGTTATATTGCATTCTTTTGACATCTGAAAAATGCTTACTCCAGAGCGTGCTGAAGGCTGATTGTGAAATTTTGTCCACACCCATTTCCTCTAGAAGATTGTTGATCATTTGTAAAATCACTTTTTGTGTGAAATATGTAGGCAACATTCGAACTACTTTCATGCATCCCTCTTCATCAACCGCACTTTTGTGAGGCATACTCTCAGCATGATAGTTAATAAACTTCTCGAATAAACTCTGAGCTGCAAGCACCCTGGGGGTTGTCCTCACCTTTCCCCGATTACCATGCCAACCTATTTGAGCCCCCCTCTTTTGGTTCTGCCTTAATCTCCACCATGTAGAGGCTGAAATACCTAGTATGATTGTCACTGCACTGCTGCATATCCATTTCCCACCAAGAAGGAATCCCATGTTCCTGACATCAGGTGCCAGCCCAAATGCATGCTCTATATATGATATTGTAAATATAAGTTTTTCTAGCGTCATGAGTTTTCTCCTGTAGATTGATCGGGCTTCCACAAGTTCTTTCACTATGAATCTACCAAAGCAGTTGTTGGGGCAGCCACAATCCCCCCCTCTGACGGCTTGCATGGTCTCTTCACTGCAGTTGTTAGTATCTTTCACAGTCTGCACCTTTTCCTTCCTCTTCTTCCTCTTGAAGAAGTTATAGGCCCTTCTTTCTGGTATGGATACATCCAAAGGAGGTATGGAAGGAATGTCATTTTCATCCACCACCACATTATTTTCTCCAACACGCTCAATTCTTTGAAGCATCCCTTTTCCTACTATCTCAATGGCTCATCTCAGGCTTGCTATTATGGTTAAGGGCGTTGAAGTAAAGATCATTTCTAGTGACGATCTGCTCCATTTAGACAGTGTTGTTGTGAATGGTGCCAACGAAATATGATTTTGCTAGTAACTTTATTGGGCTAGTCAATTCAAGTTCATAAATGCATGCATTGCAAAAGTTCTTGCCAAGATTAATTGCTTTGTTGCAAAGGAAAGGAACAGGTTGTACATGTGGGTTGGGTCATGTGTCTTTTTGTACATGATATCATCGTATAGTAGCCGTTGGCCCTTCTTCAGCGTCTGCACCATTGCGTGATACATATCATTGGGCATGATTTTTTTATTCAGTGCCATCGTCCTCTGCACCTGCAAGGGACAGAAAGGGGTGAGTTTCTAATAAATGATGGGACCAATTCTGCATCATGTACCTCTTGCGGAGAGCAGTGTAGAGTGCAATATGGAAGGTATGTGTCAACGTCAAACTCGTCCTCGCCTTCCGCTTCCTCATCTTCATTCAATCGTCGTGTTCTATAGTGATTGATCTCGTCAGCTATCCTCTCTATGTCACCTCAACTGTGCATGTCCCCCGTGCGTTGGAATGTCAACATTGTGTGAGCTGCTTCGATTTCTTCTTGCTTCGCCATGTATGCACTATAGTAGCTTGAGTGCCCGTCCAGGAGATCGTGTTTCGTCCTGAAGTGCACGTAGTCGTTCGTACGCCCATCCTTCTGTCTTTATCCTCGTTGAACTTGACATACCTAACTACAGCCGCTTTCGGATTGCCTGATCTGTCCCTCTTCATTTTGTTCACAAAATTGCCCATGCTCATCCTTGTATAGCATGGCTGCTCGCGAAGGCTGATGTGTTCGAGCTCTGCCATCCGCCGCTTATACGTTTCGACAATGTTGGGAGCGAGGACGTCGATGCTATTTGGATCGAGATTTGCGAGCCCTTTTTTCATCTTCAAGACTCTGGATCTGTTCTGCGGCATGGTTGTGTCAATGAAAATTACAATTCGCGGCTTCGTAGGGGCATGCCGAGGAGAAGCATTGTGGCCTCGGAGATCGAAACCTCCTGCGAGCGTATGATTGCATTGCCTAATTGCCATATCCTCTCAACGACAGGTTGGTTGTTCTTGTTGCAGGAATCTATAATCTTTGCCAAGGATGCGGACAGGCTCGTCTCTGCTATCGTTATGTAAGATACGCAGTGCGTGGCAACAACATAGGCATTGAAGATGTACTGGAAATCTATGTTAGCTCTCCACAACATCGCAATGCGAGGATTGAAGGCAGTGTCTTGCAATCACTCACCTGCCTCTTCGGGAAGAGCTTCGGCCCTTGGATGCCATACATGAGCACCTTCTTGTATTGATGTTCATCGAGGCCTACGAGTTGTAGCAAATCATCCATTGCCTTAGTTTTGTCCTTCCAGTGTTTCTTCAGCCACGCTTTGATTTTCTCCTTATTTCCTTTCAAGGCCTTGCCTTCTTCAGGGGAGTGCTCTTCCGGTTCTAATATACATGTGCCTCTAACGAGAAACTGCGGCACATAGAACCTGCAGGCGATCCCCCGCTTCTTTTTGCATGTGCGGGTGTGCCTGTGTGTCTGCATTGGAGGCAGTTCTTCTAGAAGCAACTCGATGTCCATTGTAATGAGCTCGTCAACGAAAGATATGATGTCTTCATACATTGCATTTGGATATTGTGGGGCACCTTCAATCCATAGCAGCATGTGGTCATGTGGGCTTCCTCTATGCTGGAACTGGGTGATACATACGAAATCAGTGATCTTGCCAATCATATCGTTCGGCTTCTGTAGTACCTTCTTCAGCCCCATCACCATGTTCACATAGTAGCTCGTGCACGTCACTAGGTCTAGTGCAAGCTTCTTCTCATTCCAGCCTTCTGAATTTGCTCTGGCCACCGTATCAGGGTTAAGGTGCTTGAGTGCATCAAGCAGGTCTGGCCAATTGGACTCTGCCATGCTGAAGGTGGCAAAAATGGACGGCGGCCCAAGTTGCCTGATCATGGCAAGCGCGTCCTTCTTAACCGCATCTAGCTTGTCAGGTGACGCGCGCAACGATTTGTTATGGTAGCCAGTGTTGTTTTTGCAGAGGCTCCGGAGTGCAGTTTTGTCCTGTGCCTGGTGCTTGGATAGGTTCAAGTCATTATGCTTCCCTCGTCTTATTCGGAAATTTGCAGAGCTACGCACGAAGTGGATCTCATCCTTTACGAACTTTAAAAACATGTTCGTTTGGTCCTTTACAAACCTCGAATCTGCATTTTGCAATTCCCACTGGCATATCTCTTTGTATGTGAAGTCCCGGTAGATTGTTGGATCGCGTTGTATGCCTCTAAACAGGCGGGGAAAGCACATCTCCTCGCAATTCGGGACGACATAAAAACCCATCGAGTGTGAACCCTCCCATGGTGCAATGGCGACAATGTTGTCGTTGAAGTTCTGGATGTTCTCAGGCTGCATATTCCACAGTAGAGTCTGTCCCACATGTGCTGGATCATGATCATCCCTGTTAGGCTCCGCACCATCTAGCTCGAGGACTATGCATTGATCGTTAAACTTCGTTCATCTTGATGCCTGCTTCCACATACAGGGGCTGCTTGTGAACGTAGTGCATGGCTCGCATCACGGCAGTTGGATTCACCGGTCCTTCCATGTACAAGCATGTATCTGCCATTCTCCTTTTCAGTTGTAGCCTAATTGATGCATAGTCGTCGCTGAGCCAGGGCAATGCGACATGTGTTGCTTCAACGTTTGATGCAACATGAATAATAGACCCGTGCAACTTGTTCTGCCAAACCCATTGGTCTGATAGCGCTATGCTCGCAAAGGGGATCCTCATCGATACCAATCCCTCTTCCAAGTCTGTGAGCGACCTTATGGATTCTGGTACTGCATTCATTTCTATGCGTCTAGGACTCTCAAACCGTGGGCTTCTTTGGCATCACTTGCATACGTTGTTCCCTGCGGAGTAGCTGATACAATTGACCAAGTTGTGCCTATTCTTCCAATGTGTTGTCGAGCACGTCATTTGGCGAGAGAACCAAAGCATGTTGCACTTGGCACATGGAAAGATGGGTATATCTGAACTGTACTTTTTGAAGCGCGCTCCTCTGCTTGCATCTTCGCACTGTCTGCTTCATCATCTCATTCACCATTTTCATTTTCGTCATCTCCAGACGTACTTGCTGGACCATTCTCTTTGTCGCTTTTAGTGGTTCCATCTACGAGGTACACTGCTTCCTCAATCTGCTGTACATTGCTATCTTGCTGCTCTAAAGCTTGCCTCATATCGAGTATGCTATTCACTCTCTTGTGTACGTTTGAATAGGACATATCGATGTTCGCATTCTCATTCATGAATAGACGAACGCATTTTGCAGCGGGCTGAATATCAGTGCCCTAACGTTCCATAAACATTGTCAGCAACGTATCCTGCTCATTTGTCTAGCGACGCTTTCGTGGTGGCGGCTGCAACCCGGCCTGCTCCCAGGGGGTTCACCTAGATTATGGGGTATGAAACATGTGAGTGCACCAAATGGGTTTTTTTATTGCCTCTCTGGTACCGTATACATAAGAAAAATATAAGGTTTTTATAGTTTTAATGTCGTATGGATACCAGAGGGAGTGTGGTGGCGCCAGTGTTCGATTTGTATTCATACCGTAAGGATCCGTCATTTTTGGTGAGCTTCTACTATTGGGGATTCTATGATAATATGGTATGACTATGATAATATATATATTATTATATATATATAAAATAATAAAGATATCGTATATGTATAGAAGGGGTTGTCAAGTTAAGTGTTTTGGGCAAGTAATTATATGATATGGGCTGCATTCTTTTACAAATCATATAGTCGTATACAAAGGGTTTTTCATATGGAACTGTCGTATACAATGGGTTTTTTGGCAACCTAAGGAACGCACATGGCATATATAACTATACTAGAGGTGAATCCCCCGGGGGCCTGCTCGTCACTTGCGCATTGTGCCAATGGCTGCAGTTGCGGGAGTTGCATTAGCGTACATGCCTGATACTGCATGCCAGTTGTGTACGGGTGCGTGCTACTGTCTATCCTGTGCGGTGTGGTTGGATTGTGATTTGTGGGACTGCTACGATATCATCTGCACCAGATGAAGTGGCTGCGTCTACCCTTATATGCTGCTCTGTTTCTACCTGCTCCCGTATGGTAGACAACATGCTAGTCGCTACTATCGATGGGTTGGTGTGCATGTCTAGCCCAAGGGCCAGTTGGCTTTGTTTTGCACTCATCAATCTCTTCGCATGCTTCATTATTGTGTGCCCGGAGACTTGATCATGCCTATGTTCTTGCAAGAATGCAACTGCCCTTCTTTGCGCTTATCTCATCTTGTTTTCCTCCATGTCCCAAAATTGCAGCAGTATCGGGTCATTCTCCTTTTGTCAGCGCTCATACACCATTGTGGATAGTCTCTGTAAAACCACGATATTAGATCAAGGTAGAAATTGATACATACAGTACTAAATTTAATTATAAATACAAGTATTCCAGGATTTTATTATATGCTAAGATCTACTTAGAATGCACAAAAAAATTGCAGATTGCCTTTATTTACAGGACAAAAAAGAAAAAGGTAAAAAGTGCCATATAACAGTACAACTAACTACCCTACAGCCCTATACTGCAATAGGATGACCCGTCTGCCATACCAGCTGCAGAAGTCCAACATATACGAAGGACTTGATAGATACACAATTTAGAATTAAAAAAAAAGGGGACAATTGACATCACGTTTTGCAAGTCTCTCATCCAATATCTAGCTGGAAAAAAAGCTTAGGGACCATCTTATGGATCTAGAACATGAATTATGTACAAAATCAAGGGATTTGTTAAAGCTTCTCAGTTTATTGTCTCTAGACGAAATCAAGTTTAATGTATCAAAAGTAAAAGATCTTCTAGTTGCATGAGGATTTTCACCACTTATTATGAACCTTAGGTTATCCAATAATCAAAAGATCAAGCATCTAGTAAACCAATACTAAAACATTAAACATCCTCAAAACCAAGTCTTTACCCAAAGCTCTACATTCAACCAGACCACTCACCTAGCAATATCAGGCTGAAATATTAAGACAGTAAGGCATATCTGACAATCAATTTTTCCTTGTACCTCCTTTGTCGACCTAGCAACCCTCAATATGATACACCAAAAACCAGGTCCTAGGATACTAACATGATATTTAACAAGAACAGCAGAAGCTCTAGAAAAAAATAATGCCTTTCTAGGAATCAGATTGAAGACTGAATAAGTAGAGCAGTCTTTCTTGACCCCCTATCACTCTTCCGGCCATAACTCTCTTATTCGGACGAGTTATGGGAGATGCAGCCCTAATTCGATAATAAACTCCAATACGATTCTAATGAAGTATATTTTGCCTCAATCGGAGTTGCAATTGCAGAGCCCGATTGAAGTTCAGGTTCTATTTATAGAACTCTCTGCGATTTCAACCTTCTTTGACCTACCTTTGCCTTTGTCGTTGCCTTTGCCTTTTGTTCCCAACCATGATATATAATAACTCTGCTTTCCTGGAGTTCTGCTTTCCTTATTGCCCACAGACGGTGCAAACATACGGTCACTATTAAGCGCGACCCATGATCAACCCATACACGTCAACCTGCTAGTTGCTATTGTCGGCTCAACTACAGAAGCTACAATGGCATTCAAGATTGTAGAGGACGCAGTGTCAGCTGGTTTCCGAATGAATTTTGGTTCCTAGACGATGACGTAGTGGCAACACTCACAAATAAAGTCTTTGCCACACAAGTTCTACAAAATACCAACGTATATCTTCTACTACTAAAGCTAAGCCAAAATTGTCCTTGCTTCTCACCTTCTTTCATACAGCTCTCCACTAATGAAACATCCTTGCATGTACAAATCTCAGGCATATTAAGATTGAATATAACTGGTGAAAACAAGGTCGTCAAGACGTGCAATGCTTACAACAAGGTAGCCGGACAGTCTCTGCGACACGTGCAGGAACGACGACATGGCAGAAGAGTTACCAATGTTCGGCGACATCGACACTGGATCCAACACGCTACATGTCACAATGGTAGGAGCATTGCTTGATAAATTTCTCGGTTACCCATTAGGAGGCGCATTAGCTACAATGAAGAAAGACCCTCGATCATTGCACCAAAGCATACTGAAGAGCCGGGTGTAAATGCACACTTGAGCTCAACCACGGACTCCAAATCATTGCCTTCGACAGGATCTAGGCTCAAAACATGATCCATAACTATAGAGCAACAAAAGACATCCCTTCACATTTTTAAGCAGCTTTACTTTGCTTGCAACTTCCATGTATTCCATGATATTTAAATTCTTAGCAACCTGCTCCAAGCAATGACCTGAGTGATGGAGGTCGAACTTGCTTTGGTTCAAGCAAGAAGCAGTGCCTTTTGCACTCCTACTATTTGAGCGACTCCCCTGGTTCAATGCCTGCAGATAGAAAGCACAAACGCCAATGGATGGCAAATAAATTTACAGCAAGAATCAACCCTAAATGAAACAGATAATCTACCTGAATGTTTGAATCTGAAGCTCCAGCATGCTATCCGGTACCATGCCTTCTTCAGACAGAATGGAGGAGCGTACAAAAGTTTTTACCTCAAGCTATGTGGGCACCAAAGCAAGCTCTAAAAGCAAAGGTGAATGCTGCTGCATCTTGAATGCAAGGAACGCTGCTGCATCTTAAATGCAAGGAGAAATGAAGGAAGGAGGCGGGATGAAGGAAGGAGGCGGCATCCTCGGCCTGCAAAAAAATATTATTACACCCGTTAAATTAGCTGGAGAAAAAAAACGTATGTGGAGCCTTAACCAAAATTGCCTTAACCTAAACCCTTGCCCTAAAAATTTCACATGCCGGATTTTTTTTTTTTGAAGGACGACAAACTTTATTGAAACTCCAAGCCAAAAAGCAAAATACAAATGCAGAGGCGGGAATAAAGTCTCAGAGGATAATCATGATCCACTGAGTAGAACCACCAGCCTATGCATAAGACAACACACTCAAATAGGACTCAAATATCAACTGTCGCTTGGCAGGAGCAAGCGAAGAGCAATGGTAAGCCTTAACAATTCTAGCTTGTGCGTCTTGGAGGACAACTGCAGGAGGAATATCCAAACCACGAAAGATAGGCAGGTCTCAAGCTTCCAGATGGACCATAACAACCATCCTGATGCTAAATGAAATGCTTGGCTCCGCAGCTTATTCCAAGTATCCGGATTGACTCATCAATGTCACATGAAAAAGAGAAAGCAGCCAAGACCAAACAGGCTGGAGATGAACACATAAAAAGAAACAATGCTCAATGGTCTCGTCCCTTTGCTTGCGATTGGGCGGAGTGTCGACACTCGAGGATCAAATCGTGGACAAGCACGTTCACCCGAGGACATCGTGGAAGAATCGCCACCAAAGCACGACCACCTTAGGATGAAGTAGTTTATCCCAAGCCCAAGTCCACATACGTCTCCAATTAGGAGGTGAAAGCTGAAGGGACCACCTAGTGGATGGCGGAAGGATATCACTATTGACAAGTAGTCTATACATAGAATTCACAAGCCTATGCTCATGAATACTCTGGTGGGAAACCCACATGCACCCTTCAATAGCCTCTGGAGCAACCAATGGCAGAGTACTAGCAACCTTTTGCCAAATAGGTATGTCCCATCGAGACAATGAGAATTTTGTTTGGAAGATTTGCCATGTCGCTAACTGGCCAGAATCATACCATGCCGCAACTGTCAAGATTTCTGCTAACCTCCAGCGCCGTTGAGTTAATGGATGAACCGAGGCACAAAGTGGAAGATTATTTTCCACAGGTATCCACCAACAAGGGGAATTCAGCTGATGACATGCAACAAGATCAATCCGAAATAGGGTCCGTATGGTCTCCCATGACTCCAACAAGCCTTTCAAAAAAGGAGAGGCATTAGGAAAAGGGCATAGCTGATAAAAGAGACTCCAAGGAAGAAGCGGTTTTAATGAAGCTTTCCCAAAAGGAACACAATGTGCAAGTGACTGCTTCACCAACCGCACTCCAGGTGAGTCAACCATATCCTTAAGGATCCTCCAAATGAATTTAGAAATTAGAATGGAAGTCACATGCCGGATTTTGATTTTCTGATCACGAAATTTCGCTTTTTTGCCGGATTTCGATGTCTACAGGCGGCCAGAAAAAGGAGGACACACCCCCCAAAAACATTTTAAGCAAGTAGATATTGTCTTCAACTATGACTTAAGCCACTTCACCCTCCGGCCATGGAGGGCAACCCTAGGTGCACAGCACCTTGTTTCTTGTTCTCCATGTGCAGGACGGTCCAAACAAGGCCGAAAGCTTTGCTGCATTTGCTACATTTGACTGCGGCCAGATCTACCTCAAGAGGCTAGTACAAAGAAAGCAGGTCGAAACAGGGCAAACGATCAAACGAAGGATTTTGGTCCCTGAGCTTCTCATCGATGCTATGGATCGGGTTCAGAGCTCTATCTAAAAGTGCAAGCACACGATTTTCTCTCTTCGTGTTCTCTGTTTACAATCAATTCAGCATTTCTGAAGCATCACAGTCTTTCGTTACTGCCCAGAGAAATGCCCAGACATGGTTGCTGGCAAACCGCGCAGAGCTGGTAAGGGCCGGCGAACATATTATTTTGAAATTGAATCATTTCCAAGTTCTTTATTTTCTGAATGTGCGTCACTGTGCCTCTTAAGCTCAAGCTGTGGAAAAGAAGTCCGGTCACAGATGATCCTCTGCATTGTATATGCTTCCATTTAATGCATCGTTGCCTATCCAATTACTTTCCCAATGCCACGCCCTTTGAGCAAACAGAGGAAATTATTCAGCAGTGAAGGCTGCGAACTGTGCCGAAGCCGCACAAGGAGAACCATTCAAGACTTGATTTTCCCATGTGCTGACCTGTCCAAGCTAAGCCCACAGATCAGAAAAAATCAGTTTCGCTGCGGCATACAAATCTACGCTTCCTGTTCCTTGTTCACTCGGATGCCCTACTTAGCCTATCAAATCCAACGATCCAAGAAGAACAGGGCAGAATCTGCTCCGAATCCAAACCCTAGAGCAAAATCTGCTCCGAATCCAAACCCTAGAACAGATTCCTCCACCGAATCCGGGGATGCAAGAACAGGGTGTAAGTCTTTGAGCTCTGATTTTAGAGCAAAAGCCACCACGCTGCCATGCCCCCCATCGTCAATCCAACTTGCTTGACCGTACCATGGATGCTGTTAACAGAAGAGATTCATCAATCCAACTTGCTTGACCGTACCATGGATGCTGTTAACAGAAGAGATTCATCCACAAAAACGTGGCATTGAAACTCGGAGCTTGGATTGCAGTGCAGAACAAGAAGAAAAAGAAAAAGAATAATTACAAAATGATTATGTTCTGATAGTCTAAGCTGGCATTTTTGAATAACCATATGACACTGGCTTTTATTACTATTTTAACGATCAATTCAAATGGATTTTCTTCATGAGTGCTCAAACTGATTCTGTACAGTGCAATAATTAAAAGTGCATTACCAGAATATCATAAACGAAGTCAGAAAATTGTTTGCTTCACAATGCATTTTATATTACATATTAGCAACTAAATTTCTGAGGTGCAACATTGATCATCAACAAATCGGGTAAAAAAAAATAAGCTTAATAAAACTATCAAAACGCAACAGCATTCGATGCCAGATTTTCCACAACGGCCAATCAACACAGGTTAGACATTATGGTATATTAAAATAGTCATAAATTTGTGCTCCACACTGCACTTCATACTACAAGTATTTTTTTATTTAATTGCATCCAGAGAAGTTCATGACATATTTCTCCACATCTCGCCTTTTATCACAAGTAATCTAGTAACAGGTAAGTCACTAAAAATATGTACATATCATGTTAGTAGCATGAATAACCTGGTGTATCAACAATCTTGAGGTATGATCCTGCAAGGCTAGCATTGATGGCCATTTTTTAAACAGGATTTCTAGAATAAGATACTGCAACTCAGACTTCACTCAAATGCCAGCTCCCTGCAACAAATTGCCAGGTCTAATTAGAAAATAAAAAATATAACAGCAAACAAGGCTACTGC
The DNA here is from genome assembly GCA_021234155.1 of Isoetes taiwanensis. Taxonomy (NCBI): domain Eukaryota; kingdom Viridiplantae; phylum Streptophyta; class Lycopodiopsida; order Isoetales; family Isoetaceae; genus Isoetes; species Isoetes taiwanensis. The sequence continues at coordinate 20,451,330 of JAJEKV010000020.1, read as the reverse complement.
AATACTGTAGCACGAACTGAACACAGGTAATTTATTCCTGAAGCCCAACAAAAACACAGGTGCTTACATTTACAAAAAACTCCTCAGTCTTGCCATTCAGCTTGCTAAGAAGATGAAATGGAGTAGTATACCTGCAGCCATAAATTGCAGATAACGTTGAAACTCAGATAAACAAGATCCTATTATATGAACCTGCCTTTCAGATTTTTAACATCAACAAAAAAACGAAATTACAACCACCTACAAGATAAATTCTTGGAAATCCACCATTTATGAATAGCTAGTATTTTCGACGAGAATAGGATGCTTTTAAAAGCAAAGAAGCAATCATGGAAACAACTAAGGATGATAGGTCTAGGACGCAAAAACCTAAGTTTAGGCATGTAAGTCAGACCTCTGAGCAGTGTAACGAGAAGGATGAAAGTGCGGCCCCTCGTCAAAGCCCTCACATGTCACCTCTCCAGTTTCAGTACGGTAGCAAACAATCCCAGTAGATTCATCTCGAAATACCTAAGTAAAACGCAACCCATCTTAATAAAAAGCCATGACACCACAAAACTTATGCAAGAAACATATAATACCATGGGAGACACCGATTTAGAGGAAGACAAGGCTCCGTTAGTAGCCATAGCTACAACCTGAGGACGATGCTGCCGTTTGATGCCGCTCACTAGTTGGGATGTTGTTTTGATGGACGCTACGACATGACATTGACAAGATAAACCAGCGATTCCTGCCATACCTTTGCTCGATAGATGATTGCCGGACTTGCTTTTGCTCTGTTTTGCGCCTGATCTAGTCTACGCTGCCGCCACAAACATAATGGAGCAATATCTCCTTATGTGGAAGCTACGTCTCTGATTCTCTGATACATTCCTACGTGGAAGCTCCGTTATGGTTAGCTTCTGCCACGTCATTATTTTGATTCAATCCAATGTCGGTGCACACTGGTTCAATGGACATTGGAGTTGGAGGTTGGCCAATAAAAGTACTAGGTAATTTTTGTGCGGAGTAAACGCAACCACGCGTGGTAATTTTTGGCAGTGACTTGGAAACTCTTTACTGATGTAAAGCCCCTCTCTCTTGAAAATTATCAAATACAAGAAATTTATCAAGCCTTCTCGTGAAAACGTGAACATTTCTCTTTAACCAAATGTGTGAGAGTCCCAAAGTATGTGAACGACGAGCTTAGCGTTAGTTCACATGTTTCCACATTATTGCCCTTAGAGGCGCCTCACATGTCACCGGCAAGTTTTTGCCGGATGTCAAGCCGTTGAGAGATGTAAACTGCTCAAGCAGTTCCGGGATGAACGGCTCAGACGTCAAACCGGCCATCTCAGATGAACTACATGTGAATACTAAAGGATTTACACGTTAGGCGCCTCTTAGCAACACAAGCATCAAGCGCCTAGCAGCCTAATGAGGACTAATGAGGAGGACCCTAGCCGATGCATTTGGAACCTAACCAGAATCTAGATGCACACAGCTCCGGTATATATTGAAGCCGCATTTCATGCTTTGAAGAGGTGGTTCTAGATCCTGGACTGTTTTCCTGCCGCTTTCATTGAAGGATAGGTCGGATGGCTTATTTCTCCATAGCGAGGCTTCTGCACACGAAATATGGTGATGCATCGCATCTGTGGCAACTTTTCTTTCTCGTCTAGATAGCACTTTGGCATTTCATATCTGTGGTGGTGGCTGCATAGGCCCAAAATCATGCATGTGAGTGTCTACCTCAAAGGGAAACTATACATATGCATGGCTCAGAATGCAAAGAAGATCATGGACTATGCCAAAGATCAATAATGTTTCTAAGAATAGAATAGAATAGAATAGAATAGAATAGAATAGAATAGAATAGTTTTTTAACGTCCACGGAGAAAATGCGGCTTTAAGGAGCAAAATTTAATCAAGTTCTACTTTCATTTTGATGACAATTATTATTAAAAGTTAATGGTACTGGTTTATTGTGATTTTATACATATAATACAAGTAGCCTTTGCCTAAATCTAGGTCTAGATCATTGCTGAAATGTCCTTAAGTTGTAGATCAGGATAGATAGTAATTTATTTCCTAGTTTCATTGCTCGATGCTAAATGCTGGTAGCTCATGGGCTTTTATAGGGGAATTGTTGGTTGCTCTAGTTTAAGAGAGCGCTTCATAGTTTTGTTAACACTAGACCTCTCTCTAAGACCATTCCTTATCCATGGGCCAGAACTAGCCCACATGACCTCTGCCACTTAAACCCATGTGACTCACGACAAAATTTTCAATTTGTAATATACTGCCACCGTTTGAGTCTTCACGTGTTTCTTAATGAGTTTTGAGAATTTCAAGAACTATGGGGTCACCTAAACCTTGTGGTGATTGCTCAAACATTAGAGAATTTGACAGTTTTTGCACCAAACCAAAACTGCCTTCTTCAATTTTTCTAGCATAAAAGTGACCCTAAACCTTGTTAAAATTGGAGATATTTGTCTGTTTATCATAGAACACATTGAGTTTTATGTTTTTATGTTTTCTTACTATCATCTGACATCGATGGAAGCTGCCAAACCCTAGTTTGATCAAAAAAGCTTTTTTTGGAGTGTTCATAAGTCATGTTAACCTCAATATTTAATAAAAGATCTACTATACGGAATTCAGGACAAAAAATGCTCTAATAACAAATATCCATCATGCTATGAGGGTAATAAATGATGCATTTTACTTATATCTACATAGATAGACAACTCTTACATAACTCTTACAACTTAACAACTCTTCTTATCAATTTATATATACTGTAACTAGGGTGTAACCATACAATTTCTTAGATTAAAACATAGAAAAACACATTGGAGCACGAAAAGTTAACTCCACAATTATAGGTCTAAAACTCCACAATAATTATATTTAGTGATTTTTATTGATGAATGCAATTGAATGTTGTGAAGTTTAGCCATGACTTTTTGAAAAAAAAAAAAAAAAAAAAAAAGTAATTAAATTTTATTATCTCTTACTAGTCATATCTGTCTTGTTGCCAAAGCATTGTCATCTAAATAGAATAATGCTACCCCGAGGGATGCATCTTTATCACATGAGCATATGCCACCTGCGTGCTTAAGGTGAGAAGAAACACCACTATATATGTACGCAAAAGTATTGGAAAACACCCCTTCCGTGGAGAAAATACACTAGAATGTCAGTAAGAGGGGGATTTAAACCCCTAGTATACGTACAAAAACATCGAGAAAAAACCCCCTTCCACACACTCGCTAGGTTTATACGGGTCTTTTATGTGAATCCCCCGAGAATGCTACATGTAGGTTATCTTTTCTGCATATGATATTTTCTATGGATGTGAAGCTTTCCTGGCAATATAAATCTCTAGTTGCATGTTAATATAATATGTTATTTCTATGGTTTTATATAAGCATACATCACCATTTATTGTCCATTAGACAGATTGTGTAGAGCTCACTAGCCTTATTCATTTTGCCCTATAAAATGATACTATGACTTTTTACCTTCGATCACATAATTTTTAAAAGGTGTAAGCTGAAGTCCACGTAGGTTCAATTGGTCATAAGTACCCCATAAATTCTCAATTCTTTGTGCTTCAACCTTATCCTTGAATTATGCAAGCTCACCTAATCAACTAATTTTGTTCTACAGAGAATCATACAAGTAAACTAAACTATATGCGAAAGTTGAGATCAAAATTGATTAAGGTGATGCCATTATTCTATTCTATTCTATTGATTTTTAAACTAATAGTCATTTGGACCAATGATGGTCTGCAACTGGACCGCACATAGCAGTCTATCTTGATTTCTTATAGTAGAAGTTTTCCATATTTTTCCTTGGTTTCTTTTGCATTGGTTTCTTGATATGAGATATTTCGAGGATGTGATTTTATAAGGTCACACCTTAAGGCACAAATCTAGAATTAACATGGAAGACATAATATAATTCATGCTATTTAGTACAATCCTCAAGATAATGGCAACATGTATTTTTTAGCAAACAAAGTAGACTACGAGCTACTCAAATCTCAAAACTCAACTTGAGATGGACTAATATAAGGATATTATTGACTTTTAAATGGACTATGGACCAGTAATGGGCAAGTACAGAAATTATTTTTGATTTTTTTTTAGGAAAAATTTTCTGGCTAGATGGAATGTGCAGGAGCACAGGTGCATACATGTGCAAACAGAGGCAGATCACCATAGCTTGAGGCAATATCTTGACGCTTGCTTCCTCAGCAAGCTTTGGGATGCCAGTGCCCTTCAACAGGTCAAGACAGCAGACTACCGGCGCCACATAAATCCCACATTAGAACGAGTCCCACAATGCTACCTGCGTACCCATTTGCCCATGAAAATAGAATAGAATAGAATAGAATAGAATAGATTTTTTAACGTCCACGGAGACCAATAGGTCATGGGACCCATACAATGGGCTAGTACAATCACTACAAGAGAATGACTGTTCCGCGTCAGAAAAATCGTCAGACTGTCTAAAAAGATTTGACCTGATGGTTACACTGACGAAAATTCTGACGAATTAATCTCTGACGCATTTTCTGACGATTTTGCGTCAGAACAATCATCACAACAAACGCCGATTATACGCCGGTTTTGCGCCGTAATATCGTCGATTATCGCCGTAAACTATTCGGCCGAAGTTTCATCGGTGCAACGCCGTTTTTGCATCGACGTTACGTCAATTTTTGCGCCGATGTTACGCCAAACTTTCGGGCCGGGACGTATCATCGATATATCGCCGATAATTCGCCATCATATTCATCGTAATAGAATAGAATATGATTTTATCGCCCACGGAGACCAACCGCCTATGGGACCCAAGTACAAAGAGAGAGCAAAGCAGCGATACTACCGTGATTAAAAACCCCACCAAGGGTTTTCGGGGGAAAACCTTAGTAGCAATAAGGATGCCGACATACCGCACGCTTATATACATAATCACAAGTATACCGAGGTTAATGCCGGACGGGGGGCATAACCGAAGAAATCACAGATCCATTACCCCCCGGAGGTAACGATCCCAACAAGCCTACTGAGGCCGCGGCTCGCGAGAGCTCATGCAAGGCCCGATGGGGCACAACTAACCGAAAGCATACCGAGCCCGGATATGTTCGACGCCGGACAGCCCCGAGGGGGCGTGACTTTCATCCTCAATGGCGCCCTCGCTGACAAAGATTGGACGCACTCGGCCCTCACGCGGCCCCTAATCCATCTCCCCTGTCTCAATGCGGAGGTGGTGTGCACTGCGGCGAATGGAAGCAATCACCCCGCTTTTTTTCATGGGTAGATGGGTGCGTGTAGTGGTGTGGGCCCCTCGTGAGCATGGGATTAACCTGCCGTCGATAATTTGCCACCTTGACATGTGACAGGCCTGCAGATCCCAAAGCTTGGCCATGAAGCAAGCATCCAAGTATCGCTTCAAGGTAGCGTTCCTTCGGTGTATGCACCGGTCCACATCTGCGGTGCTCGCACATTCCATAGCGAGAACCACCGGGCTTGCTTGTCTTTCCAAACAGCTTTGAGTCGCCGCGGGCCCATCGCCCACGCCAAAGCAAGGTTGGGCAGCCGGGCTTCATCCATAGCCCCACCTTCCGGAAGTAAATAATGTGACGTTCAGTAGCGAGCCCCTCTGTAATGGAAGGAAGCCTCTCTCGAGCAAGATCCGATATGGGACCGTGGATTTCACTCCCGGCCCCGGCCAAGAAGGCCTCTCAGACTGCTCTAGATCGTTCCAAGTGGTGAGGGATATCACTGGCCCCCACACTTCTGCCCCATAGAGGAGGACCGGTTCAACCAAGGCCCTGAACAAGTGTGCCTGGTGACCCCATGCATACAGCTCTGCCTTGTGACTGTTGTTTTGCATTGCATACAGGGCTTTCCACCCATAACCTGATGGATGCATCCCAGTGTGTGGTAGTAGAAAACTCAATGCCCAAATACTTATAAGACTGAGCCACCTCCACTACCTGCCCCTGGTAAGTGAATGAGGGAAGGCGTGGGTGCCGGGATGATGGGACCAGCAGCACCCTTGTCTTGGCCAAGTTAACTCTCATGTCAGTAAATTGGCAGAAAGTGTCCAAAGCATCCAGGTGGCGTTGCATGTCCTCTGGGGTATATGCGAGCAGGTCAACATCATCAGCATATATGAGTTGCCGGATTATGTGGTGCATCAACTGAGCGCCTCCCCCCCCGTGCTCAGCTAGCCATTCTTCTAGCTGGTCAATGTACAAGCCTCAGAGAAAATGTCAGATATTTTGTCAGAAAGTTCAGATTTTTCATTGCTACAGTTTTAATCATAACTTTTGATCCAAGAGTCCGTTTTAGATGAAATTTGATGCGTTAGAAAGCTCTCTCTGTGATCTATTTAATGATGTACTATATAAGGGATATTTCTCCATAGCCTAGAATGATAGGCAGCTCTCCAACTCAATGTAGCTCAAGATAGAATAATAGGAAGCTCTCCGACTTTGAAGAATTTGATGGTAGTTGATGCCATTGTCACACATTGTAACCTTTATTAATTGATGGTAGTTGGTGCCATTGTAACACGAAAATGTGCTATGCATGAACCATTTGGCGCTACATGAGCACAATATGATGTAGACTATGGGATTGGGAAAGCGATTGTAGTCATAACTTTTTTTGATGCAACTTTTGCATGTTACCTTTTCTATGGCTTATTGTTCTCACAAAAGGACTCATGAGCTTTATGGAACGTGAGTCTCGTACCTTACAAGTTCTCTAAGGTATATTGCGCTTTTGCCAAATAGTCATTTCACATTAGAAATTTAAATTATGGGTTATTTGTTTAAGCATTCCTATAACAACTATGGCACATAAATTAAAAGTTGTTGATAAGATTCCATAAGGGGAATATTTGAGAATGGTTGTTTGTTCTTTAATGGTTCCGACTGGGGCATTTGCTCACTCCCACGAATACATTGGAGTAAATGTGATATTTGTTGGTCCTTAACAAACTCGGGACTTTTGCATTAACTATGGGGGTTGATACCTTGGGACCAACATACTTAACTTGTGGCATGTTTGTGCATTAACTATGGGGGTTGATACCTTGGGACCAACATGCTTAACTTGTGGCATGTCTGCCAAAAGTTTTCTTGAAAGTTCTGGAATTGACAAATTGTTCAATCTTAATTTTTAAGTGGTTCCCTTGGGGAACTATTATTATTATTATTATTTTTCTTGATTAATTTAACTAGTAAGGTTGTTTTTGGCCTTGGAATTTAAGAGCCGAAGGCAATGACGCCACCGGTCCGGCTTTGGGATAATAAATCTCGGTTGCAACTACGATGGAAAATTCTAGGATTAATGGGTTAAACGTTTGAAATGGCTTAGGATTCATAAAGGGTGAAATGTTTTACCGACTTAAAATTTCAAGATTCGTATTTTAATAAGTGGCATGGTAACAATAATCGTGGAAATACAAATGCAAAAACTTGGTCTATTGTGAAAATCAACTATTAGGCAAGAATAACCTAGGCTAAAGCTTATCGGCCGCCATCGAAGCTCCTTGATGCAAATCGATAGGTAAAAAGATGTCATGGCCTTGCAAATCTGTGGGCCTGAACTAGTCATTGCGGCCATATGTAAGGATACCGAGGCATATGTCTGAAGCTCATGTGCGCTTCCTCGGCAAGGATCAGCTCTATTCAAATGCATGCATCTAAATCGCCTTGGCAAGAATAGCAATGGCAGGTTCGATGGGGATACAAGCAGAGATGTCATTGAAAAATATATGGAACTAAGAGCATTTGGTCCCGGTTGTGATGCATCTATGGCAAAAAAAAATGGTAAGTGTGCATTTGCAAGAGCCGTTTAGATCATCCGAATCTCATCTCTTTTTATATCTCGGTGGGATTTTTCGGTTTGGCGGTGCATGCCATGCTTATGCAGATGTGCCGAGCCTATGTACCGATCATTCTTGGTATCGACTTTATGAAGCAAAGATAATTTAAATGCTAAACCCAGCAAATATGGCAAAAGCAATTGTTCGGCTACCATGGCTAATGCCATTTCTGGCAATATTACAACTGAACAATAGATTCGTGGAGGTCTCAAGGATTGTGGAGCTATTGTTAACCAGACTTGCTTATTCAGGTTTGAATGGTGTGATCTTGTTTCTACTTTAAATGATAGAAAGATGTTCATGGTAAAAAGATGTCCTGGTGTATACTTCACATTTTTGTTGCAGATTCTCATGCTTGTTGGGACTATCTAGCTCAGGTATTCACTGCTGTTTACATAAAATAGATGATGATTCAGCATTTCTTATTGAGCACTTACCTGGTGAGTTTTCTTATGACATGTCATAAGGAGTCCATTCTTTTTTAATGTCATAACAGGTATTGTTGAAACTGGTATATCACCATTTGGAAAGCTCAAGGAATTTTACAAGGGTAGAGCCGAGAACATTGATCTATCATTAAATGAACTCTGGTTTTGAGTATAGAATTATCAGTTGGGTTGTTAAGCATTTTTGGCATGGATTGAGTTGTGCTCCACTTGCAGGTATTTGCTAATCACCAGGTTCTTTTCTTCTAGAGAAGCATATTTTACATATGTGCATCATGATAAGCATGATGTTAGTTAATTGGATTGGGCTGACATTTCTCAATTGTGCATGTGACTTTAGCTTCAGATTTTGTGAGGAAATTGGGTCTGTGAATCGTGCATATAGAAGTTTAATTTGTCAGTTTAAACCCACAGCTTATTCGAAAAGATGAATGAAGATTGTGCCATCTTGTTCCGCTGCACATCTCATTTTTTAGACATAATTAAAGTTGTGTCCTCTTGATGCTTTTGAATGATTTAAGTTGTGTTTACATGATGCTTTGTTCGTCTTGTTATTTACAGATTATTAAAATCTACAGCTGGAAGAATTATGTAATTACGGTATAGCCATAATCCCTATGTTCTTGATTGTTTTTTTTTTTTCTGAGGTCAAGCATTTATGTATATCCATGCCATCCACATGATCCATATTGTGCTCATTCTTAGGATTATCTGTTTCAAAGTTACCAATTCTGAATTAAAGATTAGAAAGCATTTTTAGTGATTTTAGAACTCTATGACACAAAGCCAGCATCATATAATTCCATAGAGGTGCTTTTTTGTCAGGTCAAGCTTTTGTATTGCAAAATTACTATGTCATGTAGCTTGGGTACGCAGAAATGTGTGTGTAAATTGCTTCCATTTTCACTCTAGTGCTTTGTCATTCAAATAGCATCTATGCATTGGATAAATTGTATAAACTAAATGACAGTTTGATCACTTATGCAGGTGCTGGAATCAAATGCTGGACTGATCCCTTTCTTGGAGCATATAGAGATTTTCTCCAAGGTTTTCCATGCCTCAATGTATTTTTCAAGAATAGCATACATATAAATATATAATCTTTTTATTTGCAGATGTGTCTACATTTCACAACAAAAGGACGATATACTAAGGACATGTATATATTTATGCAGATATTTGTCTCGTTCTTTTTATTTGCAGACGTGTATATTTAAGCAAATTTCTTCCATTTCATGAATGAATGAATTGGCTGGAGCCCTTGTGTCATGGTTGGCATTGTAAAGATTGTCAATTCTTGACATGTAACTATGATTTGATTTGAATAAAGAAATTTTTGTTTATATACACTCTCTTTTATGAATTTGTACCTTTAATACATGTTAAATTTAAGAGTACATAGAAATAATCTAGATTAAAATATAAATGGCCCTGAACAATGACATAAATAATTTGACGCATAAAGAATAAATATTTCTGATGAAATTTGTGATGAAATACTTAAAGAAACTATTGATGTAAAATCTGATGAAAAATATGATGAAACTGGTGACGTTTAAGGTGTCAAAAAATTTGATGAAAACTATGATGAAAAAATTCTGACGTTTAAAGTGTCGAAAATTTTGATGAAAGCTATGATGAAAATTCTGACGTTTAAAGTGTCGAAAATTCTGATGAAAACTACGATGAAAATTCTGATGATTCTTATTTGACGATTATGCTGACGTTTTTGTTGATGATTATAATGATGAAATTCTGATGTAAAATCTGACGATTTTTTTGACGAAATATTCATCAGAACGTATTCATCAGAATATACGTCACTTTCTAAGTCTGGGCAATTATGGGGTTCTGACGATTATTCTGATGATTTTTTTGACGAAAAGCTATCATTCTCTTGTAGTGAATCATTACTACTAGGATTAAAAAACCCCTGCCTCGAAAGGTTTTCAAGGGAAAAACGTTTGCAGTAATGATGATACTAGACAAGCGGAGATAATGACTACTGACGGCTCAGTAATTGTAGATGTTTATCTAGAACCTCAAGTATGTATAATGCCAAGTCATGCACAGATGGTGCTCTAAGAAGTTGTGGAAGCGTGGAATGGAATGCTAAGGTCAAAAAATGATTCCGAACTATCTCAAAAGCAGGGCAACTCAAAAGAGTATGGCTTTCATCTTCAATAACCTGTAACTGGCAACAGGCACATAGTCTCGCTTCTCGCGGCAATTGCGGCTGCTCCCATCTACCTGTCTCAATCCGTAGCCTGTGGGACCCCGTGCGAATTGATGCAATAGCTACAAGCGACTCATTGCCTCTATTCGCATAGGGGCACATCATCTTTGAATTGAGACGGGCAGATGAATTGGTGAGCCACGCCATGACAGCCTCTGTCAATGCTGCCAAATGGGAGTCATTGAGGATGAATCTCATACCCTTCAAAGTTGCCCGGCATATGATCAAATCCGGACGCGCTATGCTAAGTTGGTCAGGCCTGGCCAGCCGCTACATATGACATTGAGCACAGCATCCGTACGGGGGCTGGGATCATACTTTCAGTAGGTTATGGACATGCGAGATCAGCTATGTCCTCGGGCACACACTTGACATGTATATATACATTTATTTCATGATGATGTATACTTGTACAATTTGACAGCATTCTTATTACTGCCACGGTTTTTCCCTCGAAAACCCTTCGGGGCGGGGGTTTTTTAACCTGGACAGTAATAAGTTTGATGCGCTCCTTCTGGGTCCCATAGGCCGATTGGTCTCCATGGACGATAAAAAATCATTCTTATTCTTATTCTTATTCTTTTCATGGGCTTGTTTTTGCCACATAAACAACCACAACTAAAAAATTCATTTTTCTATTTGTTTTTTTGCCTTTATGCTCTCATTGTATGTGGGTGCTCTCATGCAAGCTTAGTTAATCCAATGCATCCAATGCTTTGGCAGCTGCAGCGGGGCTAATTCTTGATAATCTTCCTTCTTCATCCAAGAAAATTCCTGTAGAAGCCCTCCCACGAGCTTCCCTGCGAAAATTCATTGCAATGGCAACAAAATTTATGACTTCTTATCTGCGGACCCTTCATTTGCACCATCGGCCATCACTTTGAAACTTGGCAATCGAGTCAGACGCTATTGTTAACTGATGTTTGAAGCTGATTGATGTTTGATGATGTGTTCATTGCATCCTTTTAAAAAGTGCTTGTAGCCTTTTTAAAAAGTTGTGTTGGCCTTTTTAGATTGCATTTTTTTCTTGTTTATAAAGTACTAGAAACGTGTGCCCAGCAATGCCAGCCATTAATCATGGATGTCTGTAATGGGTAAGAAGATGTAGATGGAACAAAAAGCTATAGATGTAATCTTGTCCATACATGTATTGGGTGAAGGGTGTAGGGAGGTCGAGCATAGCCATGGGCACATAGAATAGAATAGGTAGGAGTAATGGAATGGATAGGCAATGGAGTGCATAGATAATATGGATTGCGATGTTGCCATCATAATTGAATATGTTAACACAGATGGGAGTTTTTTATAAATAATTACATACAAATATTTTGAAGTTATTGAGTAAAAACGGAAGGAAAATATTTGTTGTATGCATTGAGATGCTGCCACACGGGCATGGGTTAAAAGATGAATGGTATCGATAAATGGTATAATTTTAGCTCAACAAAAATGTGCATAGATTTTGGCAATTCGAATTCTCTAAGATAAATAAAAATGTGATTGACATCCAAATAATCATGCTAATGGACATCCATGGCACTTTTTGATTACTTTGTGCATCCATTAAACATTTCACGTATTCTACAATTCTTTAACTCAGACGACAAAACCCTCAAGTAGCCATTGGTGTACACATTTAATAACAATAGAGCGTTGCAGCTTTGATTGTGGTCCTCTTGTGCCTGAATGTTATTGGAATCAAATTTGTATGCAACTTTATGAATTTTAGACACCTAAACTAATGCATATGCAAATGAAAAATAAAAATGGCTTGCCCTGACACACTGCTGCAGCATAATTACAAACTAAACAATCACGTAGAAGTTGAAGATGAAGCATTGCTTGAATGTCAAAGTTGGCATCCTGCAGAAAGTCATGCTAGCTTTCCTAGTCATTAGTGCCTTGGTACATCCCTTCATTATGCTTAAAAAGTATGGAGTTTCATTGATGTTCTACAATGCTAACTTGCATAAGCACCACTCTTCTCTATTCTATTCTATTCTTCATCTCTTAGAAAATAACATTTTATGTTGTTTAAAATTGACCGCTTTTGTGTACAAAATTAGAGGATGCCTAGTAGCTACTAACTTCTTCCGCACCAGGTTGCCAAATCATAATCTAGTACATGTATGCTCCCAACTAAGATTCCCTTCCAAGTGAAAAGATATGCATCAACTCACCAAATTGTAACATTATCATGATAGAAAAATAATTCCTAAGACATAATCATAAGAGATCTGTTAAGTGCAAACATACTGCATTAATAATTCATAAGACATAATCATATGAGATCTGTTAAGTGCGAACGTACTGCATCTGCATGCACCCAAGATTAACAAAAAATCATTATACCAACTCAAGGAGATTTAAGCTTTAAAAACAGATGCAGCTGATCGAAAATTCTATGATGAATGTAAATATCAGACACCCTTATCTCTTCACACAATAAAAGCTTGAGAACATGGACCTGCAAAGAAGACATGTAGTATGGCATGGTCTATGCAATCTAGATTACAATCATTACTATCATTACAATTAGGATTAAAAAACCCCTACCTCGAAAGGTTTTCAAGGGAAAAACCTTTGCAGTAATGATGATACTAGACAAGCAGAGATAATGACTACTGAGGGCTCAGTAATTGCAGACGTTTATCTAGAACCTCAAGTATGTATAATGCCAAGTCATGCACAGATGGTGCTCTGAGAAGTTGTGGAAGCGTGGAATGGAATGCTAAGGTCAAAAAATGATTCCGGACTATCTCAAAAGCAGGGCAACTCAGAAGAGTATGACTTCCATCTTCAATAACCAGAATCGGCAACAGCACATATAGTCTCGCCAGCGGCAATTGCGCCACTCCCATCTACCTGCCTCAACTGTGAAACTGTGGGACCCTCGCGGCGAATTGATGCAATAGCTACAAGCTTGTTCCTGGACAATGAAGCAAGCAAATAAGCTTGGGGCCCTGGTGCCAAGGTGGGATTTATGTGTGCATGATAATGACCAGTTTTCACTTGGGCCAAAGTAACTGCGTCCCATATCTTTTGAGAAAAACGACCATTGAGATATTGTTGCAAAAGAGGAATTTCAACATATCTTTTGAAATTCAATCAAGGCCCCATATCTTTTGATATCTTTTTGAGAAGAAAAGAGGAATTTCAACATATTGGAAGATTATTCCATGTTTGCACATGCATAACACCACCTGAGAAAATATCGAAAATGGAAGGAAAAAGCTGCATCACCGAATGGGAAAAGCATGACAATCTGGAGATCCATAATATGACAGTACCTATAGTACTATAATATTTGAACAAACTATTATTACAACACCATCATTTTGACGTAGGCATTACACCTCAATTGGAGGACCAAACATGTTCATGCATCATATGCATGCATCGAGAAAATACATCAAGAAATGCATTACATGTTCAAGCCTAACTTTGCCTAACTTTGGCATGATGCCATTAGAAAATCACATGAATTTTGGATGCCAAGGAATTGCGTTCTCCTATATAGTTCAGCTGCTGAGATCAAGCCTCCCACTCACTTACTCCCTAATACAAACAACCTACAGATGTAAATATAGGTGGACTCCAAATAGAATCACATATAAAGCAACCCCGAGCAAAACATGGCCCAAAATATTCTAAATTTTAAGTAGAGACCTTGCAAAATTAATAAAAGACAACAAGAAATCATAGGAAAAAGCTTGGACCAAACTGATAAGTAATACTTATTATAAGAATATACACAGACCATAGATGAACATTAATGCTTTATAGTCCTTATGGAATTTGACAAATAAAATGTCAGTGTCAATGAAGAAAGAAATAATCTGGCCTGAAAGTGCATAATAATGAAAACAATCGACCTCCAAATCCTTTAGATTGCCCTACAATGACATTGCATGGTTTGGCAAGCGTACCTCTTCAGATAGTTCATTTCAAGCACAATCCTCTAGTGAAACATGCGTTTGAGACAATCCACCAAACAGGTACATTATACATCAAAGAATTTGTTCCTTATGTGACAATGAAAACATCATTAGTTTCTTCTTTAAAATGGAAATGCATAAACAATAAAAAGACAATTTGTGTACCTCAGCATGTATTTAAGCAAAGTCACCGCCTTAGATCTCCCAAGACCATAATCTACGATCATGCTTTTATTCTTCTTTTCTCGGAAGGATAATCAGATAAAAATAATGAACTTGTCACAATCCATATTATAGCAATCAAAACTTCACCAATGCACGTAGGGCAGCCACATACCTCTTCTATTATGAAGAATAGAGGCTTTTCAAAAATGAGCACAAAAAATGGTTGAAGAAAAGAGCCAAGACCGCCCTATGCTCCCCAAGATTTATCCAAGCATTATGCTTTTGGAATGCAATGGACACAACCTTCAGAAAAGGACCCATATGTTTATTGCATTCTTTATGAAACATCTTTCTTTAAGTACGAAATTGCAAGAGCCAAATCTGAACCTGCAATAAAATGATTAACAAATTAGATAGATGGAAAACACATTTTCCAACAACACAAATTAGAGGAGAGCAACTTTCGAAATGAAGATCTGCTAAAGGCTGTGCTCTAGTGCAAGCAAATAAACATATACAGAAAGGACAAAAGAGCATTGTAAAAATGGAAGGGGAGATATAGAGCAGTGGTATTGAAAAAGAAATCCTTTCAGAACTCAAAATATGGCAAAAAATTGCTTACCTTCTCTAAAAAATAGATCTTCCGGGAGTGGTATTTCCTGATATTCTTAGCAACGGAGTTGGCTATGGAAGAGCCATTTGCAAATAAATAAGAGGGTGTGGTCATTATGTCTATCCCTTGCCAAAGCGCCTTTGAGATGCATGTAAATGGATTTGTTCTGTAGTGGTGCAACAAAGCAGGTTTGCCACGGCATAGAGAACCCATAGGTAGCACAATGACAGGGGGTTCCAGGGGGATTTGATATGGATGTAAAAATAACAATTCTTGAAACCATAGACCATATCCCCAAAACAATTGAATGGGTTGTTATAAAAAAAAAAATATAGATTTAAGATAAAAATTAATCATGTTAGCTCACTGGTTATGTGGATCAAAGTACTCTTATTAAGACATTGAGTAATTTCGAGCCCCCGTAATTCATATTCTAAAACCTTAGGCGAAGACATATAGAGAACTCGATATTCCATCAAAACCTTAGGCGGACTCATATTTTATATTTCAAAATCGTAGGTGCCTCCAATCATAAATGACCATAAGCAAAATGAGAGGTGCCCAGATGCTCCAACATACGATGTAGGACGTAGGATCGACGACTGTGGTAGTCTAAGGTGCATCTCGTTTAGAATATGAACGATTTGAAATACAGAATAGGAAACATAGCAATAATAGAGTGGGAAATACCGAGGTAGGAGCCGCAAAGGGAGAGCGAACGCCGCATGTGGTGTAACATCGGCATCCCTGGCTCGGAAACCAAGCCCTCCCATTTTAAATAAGAAGATGTGATGTTCTGGTGGCCTTTTTAAAAAATAAAAGGCCTTCGTCCATCTTTTTTATTCTTTAACTTTAGTGACTTGAAATTTTTTTTTCTAAGAATGTTTTACCACAAAAATCTTATTAAAAACTTTTATGTTGGCCTTTTTAAAACATAGAAGGCCTTTGCCAATTTTAGGTTGTACCTTTTTCTATGACGTAAAAAATAACATTTTTTTATCTATCTTGTTTGTAAAGCATGTAATGTTGTGGTGGCCCTTTAAAAAATAAAAGTCCTTCGTCCACTTTTTTGTTCTTTATCTTTATTGACTTGGATATTTTTCTTTTAACAATGATTTGCTACAAAAATCTAGTTATTCTTTAGTTAGAAAGTTATTCTTTAAGTAGAATTTTTTTTAAACAAAATGCTTGAAAAAAACATCTGCAAATGTTATTGCATTGGTTTCATGTCATTATAAACTTTCATAATATGATTTTTTTGGAGGATGACTTAGAGTCATATGTAGCAATATTATTCCTTGTATAAATTCCTTAAAATTAAAATTAGAAGTAAAAGTTAAGACATCAAATTTAAACCAACAAATATTTTTCTAAATGGAGGACTTCATGAACTACTTATATGGCAAATTTAAACTCAAAATTGATCTCTTTTCGAAAGTAGTTGTTTTTATATCACAACTGCTTTCTGAGAACTAGTACTAGTTTCCATAAAGCAGAAGACAATTTTGACCCTATCATATTTGAATGGCTCTATCTTCCTTCGCAGACTTTGGATTGAGATGTAGTTTTTTGTGCTCTATATCTCGTGTACAAAAATAACATTACAACCAAAACAATCAAGAAATTTTTTGTTATCAAGGCAGTTTTACTTTGTGTGAACATAAAGCTTTTGGTACTTGAACCCCTTAGGCTTGCTAGAGCATAACTCACAAGAACGAAGGCTGATACATTTTTATGTATTTTTTTATGAAGCGTGACTACCATATATGAACTCTTTTGTGCCCTTTTTTTTATATTTTTTTTTTTTTTTTTTTTGTAAACCTTAAAAATGCCATCAATGGTTCATCATGAGACATGTCTAGTGTTATATTTCATGTTCGAGATAAGCTTGGCCCTCCGATGCCTTTTTGCATCCAAATAATAATGCTAACAAGTTGATTTGTGTGTTTGAGATCTGTTTGTTTAATTTCATGCTCAATCTGGAAAGAGTTGAAGGTGTAGCTTACAAGGATTGTTTGACATTTATACATGATGCTATCAATGCAGAGGCTTATGATCCCAACTTTGACCCTTGTAAGAATGACAAAATAAACTGGATATAGAAAGTGGTTTAAATTGTTGTCCCTTCAAATGGAGGGGTCATCAGGATATTACACAATAGGAAAGAAGCAAGCAAAGAAGGAGTGGCAATGGGAAAAAATCAAAACAACGAAAAATGGATCAGGTTGAAGTCTAAAAACGGTTAACCACCTAGTTTTTAAAACAACAAAAAAGGGATCAGATTGAAGCCCACAAAGCACAGCTCAAAGCTAAAGATAACAATGTCCACACGCATGATGTACCTTTATTGAAAATCAATTGAAGTCTGAAAACAATTGTTAAGGGAAAGTCTCTCACCCTTTCCAAAACATGAACAACAAACACTAATTAAGAGAACTGGAATGACTTACCAAGAGATCATCGGCGAAACTGTCCACATCGTCCAAGGTTTCCAATGCAAACATGATGCCAAGAGTTGTAGAGAATGATCTAAGGCCTAATTGCAAATGGAAAACAATGAATTAATGCCAAGAAAGTATGCAATCATTGTATTCATGAGATGAACATAGAACAAAGAACAATGAAAGCTCTCAAATGGCAAAAGGGAGACATCTCTATTGATCATAAGCCAGAGTACAACAATGATAGCACAATTTCACGGCAGCCACACGTACCCAAATCCTTGCTCTAATGCTTCTTAAATACTCCAAGAGTCGTGGCAGATCCACCCCTGGTGTAGCAGATCCGATGCCAAGGAACACAGATTCGAAACGGTTTCTTCCACGTTCACCTCTTTGCCGTATTTTTTCCTACTTTATGATTTTTAGGTTTTTTTGTAAATTTTATATTTTTATGTCTTTCTTTCATAATATAAGTAAATATATTTGTCTAACTGCTTCCCCCATGTGGCTTTTTCCAAGCCTTTTAATATCTCAAATATTATTCAATCATCTCAGAGGGCGCATACGACCACACCGCTTTTTATAATGACTCCCATAAGGGTCATCGCTCTCGTAATCTCCGGCCATGCTCTTTGAAGTTGTTTCCCAACTTGTTCATCAAGATTCACATGTTCTCAGCACTTTATCAACAATGTAAATTGTTAACTACCTAGTGGTTAACATTATGCACATGTTAGGTGTCGGGCTTGTATGTGCATCACACTTGGCATGTTTATCTCCCTTCCCTCTATTTTTTCTTTTGTCATGTTTTTATTAATCTTACTCGTAGATATGCTTATCTTAATAAATCTCTTTTGGTAAAACTGTTCGTGATTATTATTCTCAACAGTTGGATGATGCAATTTTTCCCATCCGTTGGGCTATGCTATTATTTCTCCATCTGCTGGGTGACGCTTATTATTTTCTCTCAATCTCACGGGTAATGCTTTTTCGTTTCCACCCTTTGGGTGATGCAATTTTTTTTTCCACTTGTTAGATGATGCTTTTATCCACCTACAGGGTGATGCTAATTATTTTCTATCCGCTGGGTGATGCTATTTTTTGTTGTCCACCTCTAGGTGATGCTTTCATTCCTATGTATTGATATACGTCTGTTTACGCGTACTAATATCTAATGGGTGCTTTTGATTTGTGGAGACTACTTTCTTAAGGGGTTGCGCCCCGTGGTGGACAAACATATTTTAATTTTGCTTAACGGCTAATGGGTACTTTCTATGTATTTTGCCTGTTTTCCAAGTATTTTACACATCCCGTGGAGTTGATGCACGATTCAAGTGGCTTCATCAACCCTTTACCTTGCTCTTCGAGGCATCCTCGAGGTCGTTGACGACCATTTCTCATTAGTGTTCTTCTCAAAAACCCGAAAGGGCGAGGTGATTAGAAGTGGTCACCACCGGCCCGGCCTCTTTGCCTTCACAGATTTTTTCCTATTTCATTTATGGAGTGACATTGTTCTTATGGTCAGCTCCCCATTCAGGTTTGCCAAAACATTGTATATTGATGTTGTAATGAATGATAGGCCTATCTAGTTAGAATCACTTAATCACATAGGAGTAGGCTAAGAAGAAAACCACCATCCACTCATGGACGCGAAAGCAACATCATCGGGAGTCCTTTGTGTGCCGCCAAGCACCACTACTTAAGAGTGAATGAGTACCGTGACATCTAGAAGGGTCAAGATCACTAGTGAAAAGCATTGTCTTCACTATAATCGAAGTTGTCCGATAGGCTAAAGCGCTTAAAAGTTTTTTCTCAGGTTCATTGCGAAAGTGCCTTCTCGTAATTCCATATCACTGCAGAACCTTTTATAATATGATTTTTTGGAGGATGACTTTGAATAATTTTACTGCTATATATACATAAGTAATCAGTCACTTGTAATTGAAAAAATAATAATGAATCAAAACTTCATCATCAAAGCTAATGGATATTTTTCTTAGATAAAGCAAGTTATCTACTACTCATATTTAAAATTTTAGGTTAATATCTTTTCCGTACAAAAGTTAGAGATTTGATTTGGGAACAACTTTCTAGAAACTAGTATCGGTTCACAGAACATAAGCATTAGTTTTGACCCTGTCATGTTCAAACAACCCTATCTCCTTCTCAGACTTCAAATTGAGGTGCAGTTTTTTGTGTTTTACTCTCTAACTCGTGAAGCAAAATATAAAAACAATGAAAAAAATCATAAAAATCTTCTTATCGAGGCAATTTTACTTTATCTAAATATGCAGACTTGGCCCCCTTGGGTTTACGTAAGTATAACTCTCAGGAATGGGGACCAATATATTTTTAGGTGTTTTTTCCATGTAATATGATTGCCATATATTAACATGTAAGAAGGGTTTGATGATTAATGAACCTTTGATTTTATATGAATTTTAAAGCAGATACTGCAAATGCACCTTTTCTGGTACATCATGTGACCACTCTATTGTTAAAGCGAATCCGTTTCCAAGAAGATATTGAAAGTCAGATTTGTTTGCAACACTAGAAGATTAGGTTCAGTAAATCTTTCCTTTTCCATTGAGAATTCGTGTCTTTGAGCATCTGTCACGAGGATATTTGTATCATACGAACATTATACTCGTATGTGCAAAAGATGGTCATCACATGGATGCAAAAGGGTACTTGCACAAAATAGGGTTTGAACTTGCAACCTTCTGCAAGTTACACACCTTTGCCAAATGCGCTACCAATACTTATTGAAGACATTTCCTTGCATCTTTCTCATATGTGGACTGTTTTCAGGAGGTTTTAGAATATTCTAGAACCTACATGCATGCATGACACTTGGCATGATCTCATCCATTGGAATGGCGCAATCCTTACCATTGGTCTAGATATATAAGGCGACACCTCCTTGTTGTCAAAGCATTCTGGTTTAACGCCAGTCTTGAGCCTTTTAGGCATCTGTCTCGTGTTCCTCTTGTCTTCAGGCCATTGTACTCTTGATTCTTGTTCATGTATTAGATTCTTCGCCGATCTTGACATATTTCCTCCAGATTTTTATGTGATTTTCCAAGTATTTTCCTTTGTTTTCGCAGAGATTCATGACCGCTTGAACCAAATCCTTTACTGCTCTTGTCCGCTCCGATCCTAAGCATTCCCATATCCATATTTGGTGGTTCTTATCTCTATGGAGGAGATTTCATCCTTATTACAAAGCAGTCCAACAAATTTTGTTCAAGTATGCCGCCAGCTGCAAATGATAATAAGAAGCTCGTGAGAATGGGTTGCTTCATGTGAATCGCTTTAGCTCGATTGAGGCCATTAGAGTTTAAAATTAGCTTGCCCGAGAAGTTCGATGACACTCGGTCTAAGCTTCGTGGTTTTTTGAATCAGACCCAACTTGTGATCCAGCTCTATCCTCATAGATATATCATGGCCCAGAAACAAGTTGGGCTGATTGGTTCCCTCCTCACAGAACCAACTCTAAATTGGTTTGCTCCTTTATTGGAGAAAGGAGCCCCAGAATTGCAGGATTTTGCTGCCTTCACTGCAGAGTTCGAGGTATGTTTTGGAGACATCGATCGTCAGCACACAACATTCACAAAACTCTACAATCTCAAACAAGACTCTCGCCTAGCATCAGTATACGCAGAATTTCGCCAAATTGCTGTAGATACAGTCTGAGATGATGTTGCACTTGATATTTCTTTCGAAGGGATTTACGTGAGGATGTCAAAGATATGCTATTATCTATGGAGGACCCTCAGACTGTAGAAAAAGTTGCAGTCCATTCTGATAATCGGCTCTTCGAACGTAGGTAAGAGAGACGTAGTCATGTCTTTCAAATCTTACAAATACCTATTGCTACACCTGTCCCAGTCTCATCTGTAGAATCCAGCAGGTCCGGGCCCGAGCATATGCAGATTGATCGACAGTCCAAGGGCCCTTGTCTGCTACTGAGAAACAACATCGGAGAGAAACTAATCTTTGTCTCTACTGTGGAGGAGCTGGTCATATTGCACGTGGATGCCCTGTGAAGCATCTAAATCAGCTGAAAAACTCCAGGGGCTGGCCCGAGTAATAGGAGTCTCTCATCAGCTGGCCGCCATTTCTCAGACTCCTTGCACGCTTCTGGCAGGTTTATCCTACCAGATAAGGTCAACAAGGAATTCTTTATCTCTATATCATTGAAATAAGAGGTTGGGAGGTTGGAAGCATTGACGCAACTTGATTCTGGTGCAAATGCATGCTTTATGGATAGTGCGTTCGTCATTAAGCACGCGATCCCTAGAAGCAAGATTAAGCATCCCAGTTCTGTCGGTATGATTGATGGACGTGAGATCTCCTCGGGCGCAATCACAGAATGTATTGCACCTCTTCAGGTTTTGTTCAAGGGAGCTTCTTGTAGTATTTCCTTCAATCTCATCGCTAGCCCACATGCGCCAGTAGTCTTGGGTCTGCCTTGTGTCGAGCTACACAACCCATAGATTCATTGCCGTACTAGATCTTTTCGGTTTGCTGACGCTAGCTCTAGTTCCAGTCCATTTGCAGTTCAAGCCCCTCCACCAATATCTACTTCAGTCCATGTAGTATCGTGGGCTTCTGATTCCGTCCTTGTTGTTCCTGTTTCTACTCCGCATCCTGATTTGGCTCTTGCTCCAGCTCATGTCTCAAATACTGATCATGGTCTAAATGATGTCCCAGCTCCAGTTCTTGCTTCAGTTCCTGCTCTAGTTCTCGTTCCAGTTGCTCCTGCTTAGGGCATTCCTGGTGGACCACGATGCTATTGTTGAATCGTCGAGCTTTCGGCTGCAACCATGTGACGTCCCCTGCTCATATATGATGCTCCAATCGTAAAGAACTGGAGTTCATCCTCCCGACGGGCAAGAAGCTCACCATTTTTCACTGCACCATCCGCCTATCATCGGACCCTCTATGGTGGGCAAGAACTGGATAGGGAAAAATGGACGTGTCATTCATCCCGTCTCTATCTAGCTACGGAAGCACATCAAATATGAGCACATAGCATCAAATAACATACATATCTACCTCGAAGGATGGCTCGCCATAACATAGCATCTGTAATAACAACATCCATAATATCGGGTCTCCAGAGGTCAAAACAGACATAGTTCATAACAATGGACTTGGCTGGCATAGAACATGGTCATTGGGTAGTCCACTCCATCCGCCCCTCCTGTGCATACTTTGCAGATAGGCTAATAAGTCTTGGAGCCTGACTGTAGCCTGCCGGGTGCATAGCCAAAGGGGCTACTCCTGGGTTACATCTCCCCATTTTTCGATGAGGCAGGAGGAGATCACTCCCCTCCAGAAGATGCATGGAAGTTACAGGCAGACTAGAGAGCCACCGCTCGTCTACAACTTCAACCCTACTGAAGGTGACACATCACCCAAGATATGTCGAGCCCATACCTTGCCCACACTCAGTGGCAAGCTATTAGACCTAGCCCACGTTGTTCCCCTCGGTAGGCTTTACACACCAGAGGGATCAAATGTAACTAAACAAGTCTTCCTTGTCAACCGATCTAGCTCCGCACCACCCACAACAAAAAATTTTTATGTAAATGTGCCGCATTAATTGGGAATTAATGAGGCTAGCTAGGTACATCATCTACTAAGGCTTTCAGGATCTCTTACCCCCCTTCCCAATACACAAGAGTGCGCACAGAGATAGAACATCGTCATCTTTTAAACTAAAATATGGAATCTATATGTCCTTTAAGGCTAATAGAAGATGCTAACTCAGCCTAATGCCGGTCGGGAAGTCGGATGCATAACAGATTGACCACATACTGGATCCTTGACTCGCTCCAACTCCATGAAAGACATCCATGCTCTCAATTTGGCCTGAGACGATTGAATGCGCGTGATCTGTTGGGTAATGCTGGCTTCACGACATCTGGCAAGGCGGAATGGCACAGGCGCTTGGTCAAAATGGCTCTTGGAGACTGGAATCCGAAAAAGGGGACATAGAGTTCCTGCCTCTTTTGCCCACATTTTAGGGTTAGGGTCTAATGGGCGATATGGCTCATATGGGGTATTGCTATGTGGCAATATGGGATATATTCACATGTTGCATAATATGTGTAATATAATGGGTTCTAATAGTTGCACCCCATGGTACAATCCTTTACGGTCGCCATGTACATGTCAATGTCAAAGCGTTGGCGAAGTCAACAAAGCAATAATACAGGTCTTGCTATTAGTTTCTACTATCTTCAATTAAAGTCCGCAGTGTGAAGAAATGATTAATGGGTTGAGTGCTAGGGGTGTTGGCAATCAGATCCCCGCCTTCATGAGGGTCTATACGCCGCTTTTGCCCATCCCGGCCAATTGCTAGTCCAGGATGCCGACTAACAATTTTGATAGTGTGGGTCATCTGCCATGAAGATGATAACAACCATGCTAGTGGTACAGGTGGAAATCTTCTTGTAATGCCCTTTTGAGCAAAGCAGTTAGGACCGATACTATGGATGGCTCTGCCCACTTGAACAACTCGCCGTGATACCGTCCGATGTTTCCTACAGATGTATTGGTTTTTCTCGAAAGCACCCTTCGTAAGGGGATGGCGGTCCAGGAGGTAAATCATTTCCCTTTGATGCCTAGCGATGTAGCTGGCTTTCTTAGCCTTGAGGAAAGCGCAGTACTATTTGGATGTATGTGGGCATTGGGGGAAGGGGATTTGTGACCTAATAGAACTACCATTTGACTTCCTTACACTTAGCATCAAACCATTGGCTCTGGGAAGGTTGTAATCTCCATGATCTGACGCAGATGGCTTCTTCCAAAGCATCTCTCTGCAAGAGTCCCGAAAGTACGCCGATCAATCGCTCGCTTGTTGCTCCAAAGATAGAAACTGCAAATTCCTGCCAAGTCTTCTATGCGAGAATCTAGGAAGAAGCCTTTGCATGTTCGTAATCCAATTGCAGCTAAGACATGCGAGGAGCTACTATATAGGGTGTTCAAACAGCCTGCCAAACCAGCTGCAGGTAGAGTGGCAAGTGGCCTGAGTCAGCCTCCTCATCTCTAATGTCAAGGCCCAACCCAAAGTGATTGACCACATGTATATCCTCGCCAACCACTAACACATATCCACCACACCGATTTGCTACCGTGTTCTCCCGCCCGAAATGCACTTGGGAGAGGACGCATAACCGTACCCATTGCAAATTACCAAGTCTAAGATACCATAGAGCAAAAAGCAACACGCCTACCATAGTGTGTGACCCGACCGTTATTCGATGTCCGCGGGCTGCCACTTCTATAGGGCGAATCAGAATGCTTGTTAGCCAAGGGGTCAAATTTCACTGCTATTCCACCACCGAGACGCATTGAAGTCTCCAAGGAGTATGATACTACCGAATCAAGAAGCATCAGATGTCATCATATAGATCGACCTAAGGTTCCAGCCTTTCCACATCCGGGAATGGGTGTAATAGAAGTTGCTTAAGTCAGATGGGAAATAGCGCCCACCACAAAAGAGAGAGTTGTCACCGCAATTCCATATCAAGATCCACAGAGACCATAGCCAATGGGGACAAACTAACAATTTTAAGTTAGCATATTGAGTCCAACTCAAAACCTTCAATCATATATTTTAACAATGACCATTTGTTAAAGGAAAGATGAATCAATAGCCATTCCAATGTAATAGACCATCAATGATATTGATCAAGGCATCCATTATGGTTATACGTCAACAATCCGGCATCTTGTCTTGCAACATGAATATTCCAAGTAATTTGTATATGGAAGGAATAGCTTTTGTAGATTATGCATCTTATTCATAAAGTATTCTTATTACTAAAGCAATTGCATTCTTAAGCAAGTGTAATAATTCCTTGATCAGAGATTGTGGTGTTGCAGTAATGATCACAACAAGTAAATCAATGATTGTAGCTTTGCCAGTATAGCATTTCTCGGGAGGTGGATCCGGGTTGGGTGGTTAAGTAATCGCACTACATAACAATTGTTTGTATAAGATATATATTAGTTAGTGTTTACCATCTTTTCTATACATACAATATTTCTAAGATGTTCAGAGAGCACAAATTTTTTAAATCATATTAGTATCAACAAAAGGACTCCATGCATGAGCCTTTAATATATCATAAGTATATATTGTATTAGTAGCCTTAGTGTGCTGTCAATGACATATTAGACCATGCAGCATACCACAACAAAAAAAGTAGAGAAAACAAGGTGCTGTCCACGGAAGGTTGCCCTCCATGGTCGGAGGGTGAAGTGGCTTAAATCATAGTTCAAAATCATGTTTTGACAATTGATTCAATTGCTACTTCTAGACAATAGATACCATGGCTACAATAGAATACTTGATACCATGACTTTATGGGAATTGGCCTCTCTCTCCATCCATCCCTCCCCCCTCTCCATTTGAATAATTCCA
This sequence comes from Isoetes taiwanensis, assembly GCA_021234155.1. Classification (NCBI taxonomy): domain Eukaryota; kingdom Viridiplantae; phylum Streptophyta; class Lycopodiopsida; order Isoetales; family Isoetaceae; genus Isoetes; species Isoetes taiwanensis. The sequence continues at coordinate 20,425,152 of JAJEKV010000020.1, read as the reverse complement.
AATGAAATCCTTGTAAATCAAGCCTTACCATTTTGCAGCTTGCTTAGTGCATATTGAACCTCCTCCATTGTGAATAAATCTTCTGTGATCTCAATGATTGGCATGCTGACATCATGTTTTAAGAAATATATTTCTCTAATCAATTGCAAAAGAGCATGAGGGTCAAGGTTTTCTTGTGTAGATTGTCCATGAAAGCTTTCAAAAAGTCTTAGCCCGCTGAACAAAAGAAGATTCAAGCTCGACCGCCTCCTTTTAAATAACTTTTTTTTCTTGTTTCTTAACAAGTTTTTATACCATCTAGTTGGAAGCATAGCCCACAAGATATCAAGAATCAAGATCCCGCCAACTGTTTGACAGCCTAGCTTGCCTTTTTGTTTTAGTGTACCCAAACACATCTTATGCTGCAATCAGGTTTGGTGAAATAGGCTTTGATGGTACCACAATAGTAGGAATAGTTTGTTAGTACCCCTTTTAAGACTTCATTATGAGGCCACAGCAAATCAAAGATAGTTTCTCACGATCCTGATCAAGTAAGAGTAGCATTGGAAGACTTCTATACAATACTTCCATTACACTTGCCTGCAAAAGACGTTCATTGCACAATTATACAATAGAAAGTGGAGACTATCGCAATAAAACACATACCGCCAGAAGAAACAAAGGACTAAACAGACTAAACAAATTTCATGCAAATAGCCATGTCCTGTGATCTCCAATCCTTTCTGCCATCACATTGCTGGCTACAGCTCTGACTACAACTAGCCTCACTGGAATTTAGAGATTTGCTTCCTCTCAATAAGCTTGATTTCTTCTCTAGAAGACCTTGAACAACAGTTGAGCGAGTAGCAACTTCTCTGCTGAACATGGATTTCCTTAACACTAGCATTGAGTAATTCTGCAGATGCATGATATTATATGCCTCAAGAAAGTTCTCGTGTTCCATTTCGTATTTAAGCATTGCTTACCAATACATCACGACTCAGTTGGAAGAGAGGGCATATAGCTTGAACAAAAGCCGAGGTAGAAAAGGTAGGAAGAAAACTGAATTAATCTAAACATTCTTTCAGCCAGGCTGCATAATCGAGCATCAGCTAAGGACAAGATTCAACCAACTGAACAATCGTCCTGCCAAAAATCAATTGTCAGAATGCATCCTTATGGTCTTTATATCACTAAGTTCAGCAAATTCCTGACCTGATAATGGGATAGCTTTGTTGAGGTCGGAGTCCAATTATTAGACACTTGCTTTGTTCAATTATCTGAAACCATGAATATGTCATTCTCGACCAGTTTTTTTTTTAAAAATTATACTAGCCTACCTCATCACGAGCCATATCATGAACTTTAAAAGCAACAATTAGTATGTCAACGACCAATTGTTGGGTCTCGGATAAGGTCCCCCACCACAATGAGTCATCACTAATCACAGATCTTCCAGAAATGGCTGACTCAATGAGCATAAAGCCAATTTTGACAACACAAGGAATAATATGGTCCCAGCCACATGCCTACCTTTACCCGAAAAGAATAGATTCTTACTAAAAATCAGCAAAGCTGCTATCTTCAACTTTGAAGCTCAAAGCCTGCAGATATATCTTCAAGCATTACACTTTTAAGTCGAGATAAGTAGATGTTCTCTCATCACCACCGATTTTTTAGAACACTCTGCTCCTAGTATTGTTGAAGCCCACACAGATTCACTGATTATAAAATTAACAACAACATGTAAGACAAACATGATCTGACAAACATGGTCATCAACAATGTCATATTGCGCAAGAACATATTAGCTATATGATGCATGTGAAGCAAAGAGTCAGCAGGCTTTAAATAAATGCATAAAGATAATATGTACAAAGCTTGGTTTCCTAATCTCTTAACAAAACTACATAAGAAAAACTCACACAATCGAATCAAAACTACATAAGAAAACTCACATGATCGATTTCAAAGCCAATGTTGTTTTCCAAAATGCCAAACAAGCTGATTAACAGTTTCTGGTAGGTTTACATAATATGGTTTTTTCTAGATATGTAAATGAAGCCATATTGCGACATTAGAGATGCGGCTAAGGTTATTTGCTGCAGATGGTGAGGTTAAGTAGTAAATGTACAGTGTAAACGTCAAATACAGGTCTTTGAGATTATGCAGGCTTGGGCTGCCTTGGTTTAGATCACATCATGATTTTGTAAAAACATATGGTACAAACAAATTTGTCGTGTTGGAGATCACGATAAGCTTGACACACTTTCTATTCAGATTTCCGCACACCCTTGCTCAAATCTTTTGATGCGAAAGCAAATGTAAAGCAAAGATTGAAACCATGAATGGAGAGAGTGGCTGATTATGAGCTTCATTATATATAGCAACTCTTGGCCAAGCTGTGAATCATGCTTCACTGCGAAATTTATATGCAGCACAAATGTTCCTTCAACTTGTTTCATCGCAACAGATTGGAGCTTTGGTTTCCCCTGCCAGGTATCCGGTTGGAACATCAACGATCCATAACGCGACAAGACCACCAGCCTTACAAGCAACAATCGGTTTGGAGTAGCTACCAAAGATATCCTAGATATATTCCAGCATATACCTAGGATATGCCACAAACCCCATATAAGCGAGGGTTTGCCCCCCTAGAGGCAACCCAAAAAGAGGGTTTCCATAAAATAAAAAACGGGGTGCCATAAAAGAGAACTCGTCTAAGAGGATCAAAAGAGACTACAATATCATATCAAAGATTCCCACCTCGCATAGACTAGATTTGTAGCTATTTTAGTATGCTGCACATGATCCACTATTTCCTGAGACAAATCTACATTCACGACAACAGCTTCCACCTTGGTGGGGGTAACCAAACAATCATTGAATTGAATTTGAATTTTTTTTTTTTTTTTTTTTGAAGGATCCACAAACTTTATTCACCAACTAAAAACCAGAAAGTAACATAAAATGCAAAGACGTGGATTATAACCCCAAAGGGACAAACCGATCCAACCGAAAGCACAACCACCGCCTATGCAAAAGAATGAATCAAGGTAAGTATGCCGGGGACAAGACTTTCTTCTCTTTGATCAAGAGAAGAACAATTGTAAGCCATTTTGCCACGTAAGAACAATCTCATCCGGCAGATTCACGCTTTAAAGATAAACAACCTCCTTCTCTTCCGCATTGACCATAAAAGCCACCACATGCTAGATGAAAAGCTCAAGCTCGAAGTTTGGGCCAAGCATCGATAGATAGCAAGCAAGATTTGTCGGCTAGATCTAGACGCCAAATAGGGTCAACAACCAAGACCATGCCCGCCGGGCCGCCACACAAGAAAAACAATGCTCAATACTCTCAACCCTTCACGGGCATAAAGGACAGAGCTCAAATTCGATTATCCATTTTATGGACTAACCTCGTTGACTCGAGGCATCTATGGATCACTTGCCACCACGTAACCACTACTTTGGGATGAAGCAACTTATCCCATACCCATATCCAAACACTTTTCCATTGTGGTGAGGGACTAAGATGCAACCTATTAGATGGAGGCAGATTTCGTAATGCAAAAGCAATTTATACACGTAAGACACAAACCGCCCGGCCGGATATCCCGATGGCAACCCCATACCACTACCTCAACTGCGGGACCGTAATCCTCGCGGGCAACAATGCAAAGAATATGATTCCATTACTGTCCCATCTGCATAACAAGAACTTTGTTCTAAATGCTTCCCATGACATGAGATGACCGTGCTCATACCAAGCCGCAATAATGCCGATACAACCGCTACCCATCGCCGCTGAGTCTTTTGGATGAACAACCACACTTAGAGGCACATTCTCCTCGAGTGTCCCGCAACGGAATCCACCAAAGATGGAGCGGACAAATCAAGACATGCCTCAGGATTAATATGGAAAAGAGACCGACAAGGTCCCAAGCAAAGAAGCAACCCCTTCAAAAGGGAGACGATTAGGATACGGATGCAAGAAAGGCCACATCTAGGCGCCTCCACTAAAACCACGCCAATATACACAACATAGCCGCCTCCACTAAAACCACGCCAATATACACAACATAAAGAAAGGCCACATCTAGGCTGCCTCCACTAAAACCACGCCAATATACACAACATACGCCAATATACACAACATACCAAAGAAAGGCCACATCCGGGCGCCTCCACTAAAACCACGCCAATATACACAACATACTAAAGGCCACATCCGGGGTTCCACTAAAACCACGTCAACCACGTCAATATACACAACATACTGATGCATTGAAAGTGTAGACCATTATAGTCGGGATTAAAAAACCTCGCCCTTTCGCCCTGACGATAATAGTAACACTAATCAATGATAGGCTAAAAACACAATTGAGTATAAGATGGCTTGAATAAAGCTGAAAATCCAGATTCTCTAAAACTCCTAGACGTCTGTAGTGATGCTAGATTATTCTCCAGCTTGATAAAAGGACCTGCAACCACAAATCACGAAAAATATAGCAGACGCTCCGAACATGCCAAGCATAGACATGCCAAGCATATGACATGCCAAGCATAGAGCTCACAATATCTCCAACCATCTACTAACTCAAATGCAGTAATCTCACCACCAACTATACTAGGCACGAGGGCCTTCAATATCACAACCAAGAACTGACACACATGTCAAGATCTCACAATCACCACTGGCACACACAACAAAATAGCCACACATTAGCCACAATGCTAATGCTGCCCAAACCAAACCACCATGCCACAAAGAGCCACACATTAGCCATCACACTAATGCTGCCCCAACTCAAAGCCACCATGCCACAAAGAGCCACACATTAGCCATCATGCTAATGCTGCCCGAGCCACAATGCTCCTCTACAGTCTGCACAACAGAGAAGTCCAATAAGAGTACAGGATTAATGGAAAACAAATGTCGAGAAGGTTTGAAGGAAGAGCAGGCGAGAGTGAAAGCTGAGATCAAAATAATGGTAGAGATCAGAGAGCATGAGGGCCTTACCACGACCATACCTTCAACAAACGCATAACCACCAAGGTAAGGAACATATTAAAATGACGAGAAAGAGTAAGGTGTGGGGTGGGCAGGTGGGGGTAAAGGGTCGAGAAAGCAAGGAGACGTAATGCAGATGTGCTGATGAAGAAGAAGAGGAAGAAAGGGGGTTATAAGAAGAAAAAGTCGTAACTACCTAGGGAAACTAATCAATGAGTTGGTTTAGATAATTACACTTATCTTCTTATCGCGGATACTTAAGATAAGTTCAATTGTCAAAACCAAATAAGCAACTCAAGAGAGAGAACTGGAAAGAAAGGCCACATCTAGGCGTCTCCACTAAAACCACGTCAATATACACAACATACTGAAGAACAGAGGCAGTAAGACTATGGAAAACTATCATGGGGGAAAGCAAGGTGCATAATGGAACTTGTCTAAAAACTACTTCAAGCTCAAGCAATGAGAAACCAAAGAAAATCGCAGGCATAAACAACCACGCCTTGAAGATTCTATATGGGGTAATGAAAGCAGTTGCTGGTGAAGTAGCTCTTCTTCTTTTGGCTTCTACATCCAAGTATGGACAATTTCTATCCACAAGGCCAACTAGAGGAAGGAGATGATGGAGGAGGTAATAGAAGCAATGGTGGTGTTAACATAGGTTGCAGAAGGATAGTTACGAGACATAGATAGTGGTATTTCAGGTAGAAAAGCTATGCTAATGAACTGCATCAATCTTGAAGTATCAATCATACTACTAGGTCCTCAACATAACTCAACATCGATCCGGGTGACACCAAACTTGCCGGAAAGCTCTTCAATACAAGCATCTTGACAACACCATGTCTCTCAAAACTCTAGAAAGCCTCTCAAGGAAAAGGACAAGGTGAAATCATGAAGTTAGTCTAGCTCATGAAGTTGGGAAAATGACATATGGCCCAACCTAAGGAATTGCCAACAAAATTGTCAAACCACAAAGACACCTCAATCCTGGCCTCCTGTATGCATGCGACAACCAACATAAAGACATGAAAACTATCTAGAGCAAGTGTAGCTACCATTAACCCTACTTCCAAATGCTCAAAGATAGCCCAACTTATGAAATACCGCTAAGACATAGAAAGAGGCATGAGAAAATATCTAAAATAGAAAAAGGGCAAGCATGCTTTAACCATCCACAAGGCAAAAATATAACTATGAAAATTCTCGAGGATATAACTATGAAATTCTCGAGGAGCTACAACTAAACTGTGTTCAATGAAGGGTCAAACACAAGTTGGCACTCAGAAAAAGGTACTCATGATTCTTTAAATGTGCAAGACTAGGAACTTATTAATTCCAACATAACAATGAAGGCTCATCTTAAGGTTGCAATTAAAGCAATAATGGGTAAGGTAGAGTTGCATAAAGAGCCAAATTGCAATTGCAATGTTGAAGACTAAGGCTTTACGACTAGAAACTATAGACAAGCTGAGACATGATTTGTATTGATGCAGAGCCCAGCCATAACTGCCACTTTGGGAAGTGATGGTCTAACTCCTTCTTGATCAAGGTTCAAAAGCGCACATCATCGATAAACATGCTAAATAAGTAAGCAAACATGCCAAGCATCTCGAGAATACGTATCACAATAGACAAGTTGAGATTTTCAATTCTTTTTGAGAGTTATGGAAGGCTAGCCATAAAGAAAAGGCAAGAGCGCCAATGTTCAAAAGAAGAAGAAGAAGAAGACAACGCAGAAGACTTTGCTAGAGTCTACAACTGTAAAAGGATTCACCCACATAGCCACAAGAATAAAGTGCAATAGGTAATTAATGTAGGTAACAACAAAATACAATGCTTTGGCTAAGGGTAACCAAGTTTTTCAAGGTATTGCTCAATTCTAGCCCCAAAGGCGCCCAACAAGAGGAACTAGAGAAAATCACAATAAGAGCCAAATCTAAACGTCAAATAGGAGTGCCATCATATAAGAGTGCCATCATGTAACTAAAAATCTAGAAGACAACTTGGAATAAGCATGCTAAGAGGTGTCAAAAGAGAAATAAAAGAGGAATAATCTTTAAAAGGACTAGAAGGTTTCGCCCATCCTGATCTATGCCAAGTCTAATGCAACATAGTCAAGACTTCCCACTCGTGGCTAGGTAAAAAACTAGAGAAAGTGAACAAGGAAGAATGGTTAGTATGAAGAACACAAATAAGGGCATCCACATGAGCAATGTATTGTAAATCAAACTTAAATCGTATTCTCAATCCCTCCAAAAATCCCAGATGTATTCTAGTTAAACAGGCTGAAGCAAAAGACCACTCTACAGAAAACACAAGCGTGCGGGAATAAAAAATGGGAGGATAAAAAATGGCTGATAATGCAATACAAGCAAGGGAAGTAGAAAATGGAAGAAGAAAAACTCAGCTTTAATTCAAAGAATATTGATTTAGATAGAATAGAAAGAGTGCTTATCTGGAAATAGCTAGTCTGACACTAAAATCTCTGTATTTCAACCTGATAAATATGCATCCAACAGTAGCATGATGGAACCTTGACAAGTCTTAGAGATAGCCTTCACCATGATTGCCATAGTCCAAGCCACTGAAAGAAATCCTGAAGAGCAACCAGATCTCAGAAAGCCTCCTTCCAGAAACAGAATGTAATTCGTAATATATCCATATGGGAATGGGACAGAAGTAGTTGGCACTTCAAAATTGGAAATAAATTCCTCTCTAGAACCGGGTCGAGAACCTTTGGGTGATCCATCGACATGATCTATTGAAGCTTCCTCCCGACAAAAGCCGATTTGAGATTCCATCCTGAAAACCCGAACCAAGGGACTCTAGGTAACCGTGTTGCAAACCGGCGTGCCTCCAAGAACCGGTCAAAAGCACAAACCATCGCGATAGACAATTGAATATGCCCAAAGTCTCCATGTAGCCAAAATGCAAAAAGTGCCGATGCGACAAAACCAACAATAGGTTTCAATTGACAAACAAAAGTTGAAAATCTAATCGATGTCGCAGCTCTTTGAAGCATGTGATGCTAGGAAGAACCGGCCGCTTCCTAAATGCCGCGGAATAATGTGCACAACCGCCGCACGTAAAAAGTGATATGCTAATGCCGATGAAGCCAAGCCGCCAGAACTTCGGATGCAACACGTACCAAAAGGAAAGCCGAAAGCAAACAAGAAACTCTTGCAAACAGAAAACAAGGGTGAACTCTTGCAAAAAAGAAAGCCGAAAGCAAACATGGGTGAACCGCCGTAAAACCCACCACAAATGTAAGGCCCTATGGAATCACCTTGAAAGTAATAGATTGGAAAACCCCTGGTTTTGAAACAAGAAATCGCCTTCGTGCTGTGAACTTTGCCGCACGTAATCGCTCCACAGGTACTCTCTTCAAGCAAATCGCCCAGAGACCACAAAACACGTAAAAGGGGTCCTCATAGGTAGACAACACTTTTGAGTCGGGACCCGAGCTCCACTCATGCCAGGCCGAAAGGGAAATAAACAAGGCTTAAGTAATCGTGAAACTCCAACATTAGAAGAAAATGAAGACCGCAGATCACGATTTAACCGTGACAGAAGCAACGTAAAGGCAACTCTCGTAAAGGTAACTTTGACGGAAAGAAAGGCCACATCTAGGCTGCCTCCACTAAAACCACGCCAATATACACAATATAGAAGTTGGGTCCGCTTTTTTCCCCCGCATTTCGCGGCATTGCCACGCGGCACGCCCTAACATCATGGAATGGAAATTGGTTAATGGATTCACCGATCCGCCAAGAAGTTAGGGTTCTTCATTTTTAGGGTTCTTCATTTTTAGGCCACCGCCGCTCTTTTTCGTGATGAAGCAGTGTGCACATGATGGTCGGGCTTTGCGCAGATCGAAGATGAAGCGTATGAAGCTTGTTCTTCACACGTATCGGGCCGGGTGTAACACGTATGTAAGCATAAATCTTCGGATTTTTTAAATCTATTTGCTCGGGCCGGGCCATAGCAGAGCATTTTGAAGCCTTGCTTTTGATTCTTGCCGGATCTTGAAGCCCCAGGCCGTTTTATCTTTGAAATCCCGAGACCGCCTTGCCGGATTTTATCGCAGACAGATTTTGAAGCCCCGCCTCAAGCTCACGGACTGGGCAGACATTTGCCGGATTTGCCTTAATCGGCCGGATTTTGCCTTTTAACATCGCTTCTATAAGGCTTGCTCATAGCACCTCACATGTTGTGATGTCTAAAATGACCATGAAGGTTTCTCTTCCACCATCAGTAAGAAGAAGGAGGAGGAGGAGGAGGAGGAGGAGGAGGAGGAGGAGGAGGAGGAGGAGGAGGAGGAGGAGGAGGAGGAGGAGGGAGGAGGGAAGGAAGGAAGGAAGTATATTTTACTGTCTCACCACAAAGGATTGAGCCAATAAGGACACACATGCGACCACAAGTACAAAGAAAACAAGAAGAAGAAGAAGAAGAAGAATAAAAATTTGAAAAATTTGAAAGTCAAAGTGTGAAAAGAGACTTTGAAATATTGGACATAAGATGAAAAAATATATTTACAAGGGTAAGACAAGTAAGATTTAATGATATTTAATTACAAGAAGAGGCTTTAATGGATTGAAAATCCTTGGGTGGTGAATTTATATGCTAAATTTCTATTGATAATGGAGTTAATGGTATTTAATATTATGTCATAAATATGAATGATGGAAAAAAAAATGAAGGGAAATATCCAACCCATCTTTTACAATGTAAATAAAATCAAAATGAATATTGCTACACAAATGGAGCATTGGGGCAAAATGCATTTTCCGAAAAGTTGCACGTCACTGCAAGGCCCAAAATGCAGGATAGGTTGCTATCTTAAAGGAATTGATGATAAGCTATGTGCAAAAACTAACATAGGCTTTTGAAAGGTGTGATCATAATTAATTTTGTCTAAATACCAAATGTTTATTAACATAATAGCGATTTGGTTTGAAGCCGAAGAGTTGTATAAAATAATTTGTTTAAGACTTTAACCTACAAGGGAAAATGCCCCTTATTGATTAGACTTAACGACATGCAAAAGGGAAATTTCATTTTTATAGGATGAGTTTTGCTTTTGGCGCCTAAAATGGCTATGGCGGCCATACACAGCCACGGATATGCCTTGGGATATTACAGTGGCGGTCATTCAGAGTAACCGACCCTTGCTACCGCAGAATACAATGGATAGCCATCTATATGGAAAACGTTCTAGGTTGTCAGATGTACTTTTTCTTTGAGCAAAAATAGCTACATATTAAGTTCTATTATAGACGAAACGCTCATAGCTTGCCTTAGATGGTTTTGCCCTTGTTCAATGGAAAACATATGGGATTTTGTTCTATGATGGCTTTTGGTAATCTTCCACCAAAAGGCCTATATGATACAGCTGCTGCATGATGCCAATCATTAGCTTTCATACAGATTGATGCCCATGCCTTATAGCAGGAACTATTTTTTAGTCTTTTTGGAAACCTCTGATACTCATTTGATCTGGCATTTTCGAAAAATGGCACCTCTTGCTTTTAAAATGGTGATGCGACCTATGCCGTAATTGGTGCCGTTGCTTTTCCTTTACAGTGCAAGAACTGCTTGATACCCTGGCAGGAAGTCCATACGAAATAGAATCGGCATGAAGTTAATATTTGGAGCAATATTGCGGCCCTCTCAAACAGGTTTGAATGGCTATCTACTTGTGAAAACATGGTTGGATCTAATTTCGTTTTTCTATTCTTGAAAAAAGTCTTTGGATTATGGACAAGGGAAATAAGGCCATAATAAAAGAATGCGTTTTATGATCTACAGGAATAGTTTTGAAATGAATTTTATTTATGATGCAACCTTGTATACGAGGGTGCACCCCTTAATAAGTGAGTGCTTAATAACAAATAGCCACAAAATGGTATTGATTATGCAAGTTTCTGTGCAGATGTACCCTGTATTAGCTAGACCCTTGCTGGTTATCCGGTTGTTTGATCTAAAAAACATGAGATCATCTGTGGGCTTTGAGCTAGTTGCTTGAGTGCTTTATGGATGCATATTATTTCAAGTGGTAGTATAGTTATTGTCTAGGTGCTTATAGATTAAGGTTTGAGTATGCCCTTTGCTTTGCCTGCAAAAACGCTGTAATACAATGCTTGGCCATTGTTAATTTAGCTTTGGGCTTACATGTTTATGCAATAGACTTATTTTGGTATTTTGCAGAATTCATTGTCGTGTGGCTTTTGCTGCCTGCTATAGGCAAAGATGTAGAGTTTGGGGATATTGCACATGCATATAGTAACATAAATATGGAATGCAGACTATGTAATACAGATGTTTGGTTGCATTTGAGATGGCAGCCATAAGCACATTTAATTATGGTTTTAGGGACCGCGTACTAAACTTAAAGATGAATATGGAAGTTCTCATAGTTGAATGACTAAAATTGGTGTTTCATGGTGTATCTCACCAATTTAATAATTTAATGGGAACTATTTGGGATGGTCCATGGTATGTCAACATGACAAAGATAATAATTTGTATTTTTGAAATTAGCTTTTGCTTATTACTTGAGCTAATTTTGTGAATTTTAAAGGGTGAAGGGCTTTATGAGCCATGATGTTTTTTGAGACCGACGGAAATTGTCTTGTTACCACTATTTTTGCTAACATTGACATTGTTTTCTAGTTAACAAAACATCTTCCCCTGGTTTAATTAGTGGTTAGAGTTACAAACGGATGGGACTGAAGACTAATGGGCTTTCTATGGCGCATCACAAAAACATGGTGAGATCTCATCTTATATCGTATGGATTGAATGACTAAATATGGAAAGTTAAGTAATGGAAGAGTATAACCATTACTTATATTGCAGCTTTTAAACGTTTAAGATGTATGGATAAATGATTATTTGAGATATATGGACACTTTTAATAGTGACATATGATAACATTCTCGATTAAGAAATAAAGATACTTTTATGAGAGAATCGATTAATGGCATGAAAAATATTTTTGAGGATTTAAAGATTACAATTTGACATTAGATGGAATTAAACATACCGGGTACAAAGCATTATGTTTTTCGGATGTTATATGAATATTGAATATCATGATTATATGGTTTGGAGAGTGCTCGATGTGGCCCCCGCCTAAAAACCAGGGTGGATATTGGGATAAGTGGTTTTACCATGAACGAGGTATTTTTATGTGTTTGTGCATAGAGTAACTGTAGTCTTGGCAAGAAAACATATTCGAAGAAGAAATTGTGACATCCACTTTTGCTGGAGATATTCGGCAAACACATCTCTTCTGCAAACCAAGGTTAGATTGAAAGTTACCTGTTTTTTAGAGAGGAACTGCCAAGTTTTGATAGGAGAATAATCAGGACTTGTTGGTTTTGTGATCCACAATGCCACATAACCTGTGTATTACAAAGATAAAGGGATCCATGGAGCCATAGTGGCATGGTGTCATTTTTAGCAATATGGTATGCCGTTTGGAAATAAACAGGTGGTCATGTATTACATACATAGAGCATTTTGGCTCATAGTGTGAAAATATGAGGTTGTGGTCCATAGTGCCATATGACCTTATATATCTACGAATGGATATTGGCCCATTGAGCCTTTGTATCTAAATACTCCAAGTAAAAACTTACCTTGGCCCAATGTGCCATGGCTTAGATATCATGTAAAAAGTACCTGATATTCTACATGTGAATATATTATTTTCACGCAGATATCGATGTATCTTTTTCTTGGTGTAGGAAGTAGGACCCCTTTTTATAGGGGTCCCCTTTATGAACAGAGGGAGTCCTACATCCTGAGTGGGAGTGGGATGTGGGGAAGAAGAAGAAGAAGAAGAAGAAGAAGAAGAAGAAAAAATTTGAAAATTTGAAAGTCAAAAGTAAAGTGTGAAAAGAGACTTGAAATATTGCCGATAAGATGAAAAATATATTTACAAGGGTAAGACAAGTAAGATATATGATATTTAATTACAAGAAGAGGCTTAATGGATTCCTTAAGTGGTGAATTTATATGCTAAATTTTATTGATAATGGAGTTATGGTATTTAATATTATGTATATCAAGGAATGATGGTGAAAATGAAGGAAATATCCAACCTATCTTTTACAATGTATTTGTAATAAAAAGTCAAAATGAATATCTACCAAATGGAGCATGGGCAAAATGCATTTTTCCCAAAGGCACACGTCACTTTTAGCTCCAATAATGTAGCAGCATTTATTGCTACATCAAGGAATTTAACGATAAGCTATGTGCAAAAGCACTTAGGGTTTCTTTGTGCGGATCATGTAATTAATTTTGTTCACCTACGTAGTTTATTGGGTCCAATAGCGATTTGGTCCTTGGAAGCCGAAGATGTGCGATATAAAATAATTGTTTAAGACTTTAAGGGCTATTGTTAGCAGGACTTGCTTATTCGGGTTTTGAATGGTGTGATCTTGTTTCTACTTTAAATGATAGAAAGATGTTCATGGTAAAAGATGTCACAGTGTATACTTCACATTTTTATTCATGATTCTCATGTATTGGGACTATCTATTTCGGTATTCAACTGCTTGTTTACATAAAATAGATGATGATTCGGCATTTCTTATTATTGAGCACTTACGGTGTGAGTTTTCTTATGACATGTCATAAGGAGTCCATTCTTTTTAATGTCATAGCGGGTATTGTTGAAGCGGTATATCACCATTTGGAAAGCTCAAAGGAATTTTACAAAGGGTAGGCCGAGAACATTGATCTATCATTAAATGAACTCTGGTTTTGAGTATAGAATTATCCCGTTAGGTTGTTAAGCATTTTTTGGCATGGATTGAGTTGTGCTCCCTTGCGGTGTTGCTAATCACCCGGGTTCTTTTCTTCTAGAGAAGCATATTTTACATATGTGCATCATGATAAGCATGATGTTAGTTAATTGGATTGGTGACATTTCTCAATTGTGCATGTGACTTTTTATTTGATTTTTGAGGAAATGGATTGCGTGAATGCGTGCATATAGAAGTTTAATTTGTCAGTTTAAACCCACAGCTTATTCGAAAAGATGAATGAAGATTGTGCCATCTTGTTCCGCTGCACATCTCATTTTTTAGACATAATTAGACTTGTGTCCTCTTGATGCTTTTGAATGATTTAAGTTGTGTTTACATGATGCTTTGTTAGATCTTGTTATTCTGATTATTAAAATCTACAATTTGGAAGAATTATGTAATTCTTGGTGTATAGCCATAATCCCTATGTTCTTGATTGTTTTTTTTTTTTTTCTGAGGTCAAGCATTTATGTATATCCATGCCATCCACATGATCCATATTGTGCTCATTCTTAGGATTATCTGTTTCAAAGTTACCAATTCTGAATTAAAGATTAGAAAGCATTTTTAGTGATTTTAGAACTCTATGACACAAAGCCAGCATCATATAATTCCATAGAGGTGCTTTTTGTCGAGGTCAAGCTTTGTATTGCAAAATTACTATGTCATGTATGGCTTGGGTGCAGCAAGAAATGTGTGTGTAAATTGCTTCCATTTTCCTCTAGTGCTTTGTCATTCAAATAGCATCTATGCATTGGATAAATTGTATAAACTAAATGACCCGGTTTGATCCACTTATCTGCAGTCTTTGGAATCAAATCTTTGGACTGATCCCTTTCTTGGAGCATATAGAGATTTTCTCAAGGTTTTCCATGCCTCAATGTATTTTTCAAGAATAGCATACATATAAATATATAATCTTTTTATTTGCAGATGTGTCTACATTTCACAACAAAAGGGCCGATATACTAAGGACATGTATATATTTATGCGGATATTTGTCTCGTTCTTTTTATTTGCAAAAGGCGTGTATATTTAAAGCAAATTTCTTCCATTTCATGAATGAATGAATTGGCTGGAGCCCTTGTGTCATGGTTGGCATTGTAAAGATTGTCAATTCTTGACATGTAACTATGATTTGATTTGAATAAAGAAATTTTTGTTTATATACACTCTCTTTTTATGAATTTGTACCTTTAATACATGTTAAATTTAAGAGTACATAGAAATAATCTAGATTAAAATATAAATGGCCACGAACAATGACATAAATAATTTGGCCTTTCCATAAAGAATAAATATTTACGATGAAATTTGTGATGAAATACTTAAAAGAAACTATTGATGTAAAAATCGATGAAAAATATGATGGCTAATTGGCGTTTAAGGTGTCAAAAAATTTGATGAAAACTATGATGAAAAAAAATTCTGGCGTTTAAAGTGTCGAAAATTTTGATGAAAGCTATGATGAAAATTGCGGCGTTTAAAGTGTCGAAAATTCGATGAAAACTTCGATGAAAATTCGATGATTCTTATTTGTGATTATCTTTGGCGTTTTTGTTGATGATTATAATGATGGGGAATTAATGATGTAAAATCGGCTGATTTTTTTGATTGAAATATTCATCGAGCGTATTCATCGGAATATCGTCACTTTCTAAGTACGGGCAATTATGGGGTTCGGCGATTATTACGATGATTTTTTTGCGAAAGCTATCATTCTCTTGTAGTGAATCATTACTACTAGGATTAAAAACCCACCTCGAAAGGTTTTCAAAGGGAAAAGCGTTTGCGGTAATGATGATACTAGACAAAGCGGAGATAATGACTCTTGGCGGCTCGATCGTAATTGTAGATGTTTATCTAGAACCTCAAGTATGTATAATGCCAAGTCATGCACGGATGGTGCTCTAAGAAGTTGTGGGCGTGGAATGGAATGCTAAGGTCAAAAAATGATTCGAACTATCTCAAAAGCGGGGGCAACTCAAAAATATGGCTTTCATCTTCAATAACACATGGCGGCAGCGGGCACATAGTCTAAACTTCTCGGCGAATGCGGCTGCTCCCATCTACATCTCAATCCGTAGCACAGTGGGACCCAGGTGCGAATTGATGCAATAGCTTCTAAGCGACTCATTGCCTCTATTAAGCATAGGGGCACATCATCTTTGAATTGAGGCGGGCGGATGAGTGGTGAGCCGCCATGGCAGACCTCTGTCAATCTTTGCCAAATGGGAGTCATTGAGGATGAATCTCATACCCTTCAAAGTTGCGGCATATGATCAAATCCGGACGCTATGCTAAGTTAGTTAGGGCACGGCCGGCCGCTATATGACATTGAGCCACGGCATCCGTGCGAGTACGGGATCATACTGATAGGTTATGGACATGCGAGATCGGTATGTCCTCGGGCACACACTTGACATGTATATATACATTTATTTCATGATGATGTATACTTGTACAATTTGGCGACATTCTTATTCGCCCGCGGTTTTCCCTCGAAAACCCTTGCCGGGGGGGTTTTAACACAGACGATAATAAGTTTGATGCGCTCCTTACGGGTCCCATAGGCGATTGGTCTCCATGGATGATAAAAATCATTCTTATTCTTATTCTTATTCTTTTCATGGGCTTGTTTTGCCACATAAACAACCACAACTAAAAATTCATTTTTCTATTTGTTTTTGCCTTTATGCTCTCATTGTATGTAGGTGCTCTCATGCAAGCTTAGTTAATCAATGCATCCAATGCTTTTGGCGGGTGCAGCCGGGGGCTAATTCTTGATAATCTTCCTTCTTCATCCAAGAAAATTCCTCTAGAAGCCCTCCCACGAGCTTCCCTGCGAAAATTCATTGCAATGGCAACAAAATTTATGACTTCTTATCTGCGGACCCTTCATTTGCACCATCGGCCATCACTTTGAAACTTGGCAATCGAATCGGGCAGCTATTGTTAACGATGTTTGAAGCTGATTGATGTTTGATGATGTGTTCATTGCATCCTTTTAAAAAGTGCTTGTAGCCTTTTTAAAAGTTGTGTTAACCTTTTAGATTGCATTTTTTTCTTGTTTATAAAAATACTAGAAACGTGTGCCCAGCAATGCCAGCCATTAATCATGGATGTCTGTAATGGGTAAGAAGATGTAGATGGAACAAAAAGCTATAGATGTAATCTTGTCCATACATGTATTGGGTGAAGGGTGTAGGGAGGTCGAGCATAGCCATGGGCACATAGAATAGAATAGGTAGGAGTAATGGAATGGATAGGCAATGGAGTGCATAGATAATATGGATTGCGATGTTGCCATCATAATTGAATATGTTAACACAGATGGGAGTTTTTTATAAATAATTACATACAAATATTTTGAAGTTATTGAGTAAAAACGGAAGGAAAATATTTGTTGTATGCATTGAGATGCTGCCACACGGGCATGGGTTAAAAGATGAATGGTATCGATAAATGGTATAATTTTAGCTCAACAAAAATGTGCATAGATTTTGGCAATTCGGAATTCTCTAAGATAAATAAAAATGTGATTGACATCCAAATAATCATGCTAATGGACATCCATGGCACTTTTTGATTACTTTGTGCATCCATTAAACATTTCACGTATTCTACAATTCTTTAACTCAGACGACAAAACCCTCAAGTAGCCATTGGTGTACACATTTAATAACAATAGAGCGTTGCAGCTTTGATTGTGGTCCTCTTGTGCCTGAATGTTATTGGAATCAAATTTGTATGCAACTTTATGAATTTTAGACACCTAAACTAATGCATATGCAAATGAAAAATAAAAATGGCTTGCCCTGACACACTGCTGCAGCATAATTACAAACTAAACAATCACGTAGAAGTTGAAGATGAAGCATTGCTTGAATGTCAAAGTTGGCATCCTGCAGAAAGTCATGCTAGCTTTCCTAGTCATTAGTGCCTTGGTACATCCCTTCATTATGCTTAAAAAGTATGGAGTTTCATTGATGTTCTACAATGCTAACTTGCATAAGCACCACTCTTCTCTATTCTATTCTATTCTTCATCTCTTAGAAAATAACATTTTATGTTGTTTAAAATTGACCGCTTTTGTGTACAAAATTAGAGGATGCCTAGTAGCTACTAACTTCTTCCGCACCAGGTTGCCAAATCATAATCTAGTACATGTATGCTCCCAACTAAGATTCCCTTCCAAGTGAAAAGATATGCATCAACTCACCAAATTGTAACATTATCATGATAGAAAAATAATTCCTAAGACATAATCATAAGAGATCAGTTAAGTGCAAACATACTGCATTAATAATTCATAAGACATAATCATATGAGATCTGTTAAGTGCGAACGTACTGCATCTGCATGCACCCAAGATTAACAAAAAATCATTATACCAACTCAAGGAGATTTAAGCTTTAAAAACAGATGCAGCTGATCGAAAATTCTATGATGAATGTAAATGTCGGACACCCTTATCTCTTCACACAATAAAAGCTTGAGAACATGGACACGCAAAGAAGACATGTAGTATGGCATGGTCTATGCAATCTAGATTACAATCATTACTATCATTACAATTAGGATTAAAAACCCCTACCTCGAAAGGTTTTCAAGGGAAAAACCTTTTCGGTAATGATGATACTAGACAAGCGAGATAATGACTCTTGAGGGGCTCGATAATTCTGAGGGCGTTTATCTAGAACCTCAAGTATGTATAATGCCAAGTCATGCACGGATGGTGCTCACGAGAAGTTATGGGCGTGGAATGGAATGCTAAGGTCAAAAATGATTCCGGACTATCTCAAAAGCGGGGCAACTTCGGAAAGGTATGACTTCCATCTTCAATAACACATGGCAGCAGCGAGGCACATAGTCTAAACTTCTCAGCGGCAATTCGCGGCCCTCCCATCTACACATCTCAATCAAGTAGCTTTGTGGGACCACATGCGAATTGATGCAATAGCTACAAGCTTGTTCTGGACAATGAAGCAAGCAAATAAGCTTGGGGCCACGGTGCCAAGGTGGGATTTATGTGTGCATGATAATGACCAGTTTTCACTTGGGCCAAAGTAACTGCGTCCCATATCTTTTGAGAAAAACGACCATTGAGATATTGTTGCAAAAGAGGAATTTCAACATATCTTTTGAAATTCAACTGCGTCCCATATCTTTTGATATCTTTTTGAGAAGAAAAGAGGAATTTCAACATATTGGAAGATTATTCCATGTTTGCACATGCATAACACCACCTGAGAAAATATCGAAAATGGAAGGAAAAAGCTGCATCACCGAATGGGAAAAGCATGACAATCTGGAGATCCATAATATGACAGTACCTATAGTACTATAATATTTGAACAAACTATTATTACAACACCATCATTTTGACGTAGGCATTACACCTCAATTGGAGGACCAAACATGTTCATGCATCATATGCATGCATCGAGAAAATACATCAAGAAATGCATTACATGTTCAAGCCTAACTTTGCCTAACTTTGGCATGATGCCATTAGAAAATCACATGAATTTTGGATGCCAAGGAATTGCGTTCTCCTATATAGTTCAGCTGCTGAGATCAAGCCTCCCACTCACTTACTCCCTAATACAAACAACCTACAGATGTAAATATAGGTGGACTCCAAATAGAATCACATATAAAGCAACCCCGAGCAAAACATGGCCCAAAATATTCTAAATTTTAAGTAGAGACCTTGCAAAATTAATAAAAGACAACAAGAAATCATAGGAAAAAGCTTGGACCAAACTGATAAGTAATACTTATTATAAGAATATACACAGACCATAGATGAACATTAATGCTTTATAGTCCTTATGGAATTTGACAAATAAAATGTCAGTGTCAATGAAGAAAGAAATAATCTGGCCTGAAAGTGCATAATAATGAAAACAATCAGACTCCAAATCCTTTAGATTGCCCTACAATGACATTGCATGGTTTGGCAAGCGTACCTCTTCAGATAGTTCATTTCAAGCACAATCCTCTAGTGAAACATGCGTTTGAGACAATCCACCAAACAGGTACATTATACATCAAAGAATTTGTTCCTTATGTGACAATGAAAACATCATTAGTTTCTTCTTTAAAATGGAAATGCATAAACAATAAAAAGACAATTTGTGTACCTCAGCATGTATTTAAGCAAAGTCACTGTCTTAGATCTCCCAGTACCATAATCTACAGACTGCGCCTTTTATTCTTCTTTCTCAGAAGGATACTGTATTAAAAAATAATGAACTTGTCACAATCCATATTATAGCAATCAAAACTTCACCAATGCACGTAGGGCAGCCACATACCTCTTCTATTATGAAGAATAGAGGCTTTTCAAAAATGAGCACAAAAAATGGTTGAAGAAAAGAGCGCCGCACTGTCCTATGCTCCTGCATTTATCTGCATTATGCTTTTGGAATGCAATGGACACAACCTTCAGAAAAGGACCCATATGTTTATTGCATTCTTTATGAAACATCTTTCTTTAAGTACGAAATTGCAAGAGCCAAATCTGAACCTGCAATAAAATGATTAACAAATTAGATAGATGGAAAACACATTTTCCAACAACACAAATTAGAGGAGAGCAACTTTCGAAATGAAGATCTGCTAAAGGCTGTGCTCTAGTGCAAGCAAATAAACATATACAGAAAGGACAAAAGAGCATTGTAAAAATGGAAGGGGAGATATAGAGCAGTGGTATTGAAAAAGAAATCCTTTCAGAACTCAAAATATGGCAAAAAATTGCTTACCTTCTCTAAAAAATAGATCTTAGGGTGGTATTTCACGATATTCTTAGCAGGTTGGCTATGGAAGAAACCATTTGCAAATAAATAAGAGGTGTGGTCATTATGTCTATCCCTTGCCAAAGCGCCTTTGAGATGCATGTAAATGGATTTGTTCTGTAGTGGTGCAACAAAGCAGGTTTGCCACGGCATAGAGAACCCATAGGTAGCACAATGACAGGGGGTTCCAGGGGGATTTGATATGGATGTAAAAATAACAATTCTTGAAACCATAGACCATATCCCCAAAACAATTGAATGGGTTGTTATAAAAAAAAATATAGATTTAAGATAAAAATTAATCATGTTAGCTCCTTTGGTTATGTGGATCAAAAGTACTCTTATTAAGACATTGAGTAATTTGAGCCCGTAATTCATATTCTAAAACCTTAAGAAGACATATAGAGAACTTCGATATTCCATCAAAACCTTAGGCGGACTCATATTTTATATTTCAAAATGTAGTAGGTGCCTCAATCATAAATGACCATAAGCAAAATGAGAGGTGCCGGATGCTCCAACATCTGATGTAGGGGCGTGGGATCGGCGGCTTTGTGGTAGTCTAAGGTGCATCTCGTTTAGAATATGAGCGATTTGAAATCTGAGAATAGGAAACATAGCAATAATAGAGTGGGAAATACCGGGTAGGAGGAGCAAAAGGGAGGCGGCGCCGCATGTGGTGTAACATCGGCATCCCTGGCTCGGAAACCAAGCCCTCCCATTTTAAATAAGAAGATGTGATGTTCTGGTGGCCTTTTTAAAAAATAAAAGGCCTTCGTCCATCTTTTTTATTCTTTAACTTTAGTGACTTGAAATTTTTTTTTCTAAGAATGTTTTACCACAAAAATCTTATTAAAAACTTTTATGTTGGCCTTTTTAAAACATAGAAGGCCTTTGCCAATTTTAGGTTGTACCTTTTTCTATGACGTAAAAAATAACATTTTTTTATCTATCTTGTTTGTAAAGCATGTAATGTTGTGGTGGCCCTTTAAAAAATAAAAGTCCTTCGTCCACTTTTTTGTTCTTTATCTTTATTGACTTGGATATTTTTCTTTTAACAATGATTTGCTACAAAAATCTAGTTATTCTTTAGTTAGAAAGTTATTCTTTAAGTAGAATTTTTTTTAAACAAAATGCTTGAAAAAAACATCTGCAAATGTTATTGCATTGGTTTCATGTCATTATAAACTTTCATAATATGATTTTTTTGGAGGATGACTTAGAGTCATATGTAGCAATATTATTCCTTGTATAAATTCCTTAAAATTAAAATTAGAAGTAAAAGTTAAGACATCAAATTTAAACCAACAAATATTTTTCTAAATGGAGGACTTCATGAACTACTTATATGGCAAATTTAAACTCAAAATTGATCTCTTTTCGAAAGTAGTTGTTTTTATATCACAACTGCTTTCTGAGAACTAGTACTAGTTTCCATAAAGCAGAAGACAATTTTGACCCTATCATATTTGAATGGCTCTATCTTCCTTCGCAGACTTTGGATTGAGATGTAGTTTTTTGTGCTCTATATCTCGTGTACAAAAATAACATTACAACCAAAACAATCAAGAAATTTTTTGTTATCAAGGCAGTTTTACTTTGTGTGAACATAAAGCTTTTGGTACTTGAACCCCTTAGGCTTGCTAGAGCATAACTCACAAGAACGAAGGCTGATACATTTTTATGTATTTTTTTATGAAGCGTGACTACCATATATGAACTCTTTTGTGCCCTTGATTTTATATGATTTTTTTTTTTTTTTTTTTTAAACCTTAAAAATGCCATAAATGGTTAATCATGAGACATGTATAGTGTTATATTTAATGTTCGAGATAAGCTTGGCCCTCAGTGCCTTTTGCATCAAATAATAATGCTAACAAGTTGATTTGTGTGTTTGAGATCTGTTTGTTTAATTTCATGCTCAATCTGGAAAGAGTTGAAGGTGTAGCTTACAAGGATTGTTTGACATTTATACATGATGCTATCAATGCAGAGGCTTATGATCCCAACTTTGACCCTTGTAAGAATGACAAAATAAACTGGATATAGAAAGTGGTTTAAATTGTTGTCCCTTCAAATGGAGGGGTCATCAGGATATTACACAATAGGAAAGAAGCAAGCAAAGAAGGAGTGGCAATGGGAAAAAATCAAAACAACGAAAAATGGATCAGGTTGAAGTCTAAAAACGGTTAACCACCTAGTTTTTAAAACAACAAAAAAGGGATCAGATTGAAGCCCACAAAGCACAGCTCAAAGCTAAAGATAACAATGTCCACACGCATGATGTACCTTTATTGAAAATCAATTGAAGTCTGAAAACAATTGTTAAGGGAAAGTCTCTCACCCTTTCCAAAACATGAACAACAAACACTAATTAAGAGAACTGGAATGACTTACCAAGAGATCATCGGCGGAACTGTCCACATCGTCCAAGGTTTCCAATGCAAACATGATGCCAAGAGTTGTAGAGAATGATCTAAGGCCTAATTGCAAATGGAAAACAATGAATTAATGCCAAGAAAGTATGCAATCATTGTATTCATGAGATGAACATAGAACAAAGAACAATGAAAGCTCTCAAATGGCAAAGGGAGACATCTCTATTGATCATAAGCCCGTACAACAATGATAGCACAATTTCCGGGCAGCCCACGCATTACCCAAATCCTTGCTCTAATGCTTCTTAAATACTCCAAGAGTCGTGGCGAGATCCACCCACGGTGTGTAGCGGATCCGATGCCAAGGAACCTGGTTGAAGCGGTTTCTTCCACGTTCACCTCTTTGCCGTATTTTTTCCTACTTTATGATTTTTAGGTTTTTTTGTAAATTTTATATTTTTATGTCTTTCTTTCATAATATAAGTAAATATATTTGTCTAACTGCTTCCCCCATGTGGCTTTTTCCAAGCCTTTTAATATCTCAAATATTATTCAATCATCTGTAGGCGTGCGCTGACCACACTGCCTTTTATAATGACTCCCATAAGGGTCATCGTTCTCAGAATCTCCGTCATGCTCTTGAAGTTGCTTCCCAACTTGTTCATCAGTATTCACATGTTCTGTACCCTTATCAACAATGTAAATTGTTAACTACCTAGTGGTTAACATTATGCACATGTTAGGTGTCAGTTGTGGCAGACTACACTTGGCATGTTTATCTCCCTTCCCTCTATTTTTTCTTTTGTCATGTTTTTATTAATCTTACTCGTAGATATGCTTATCTTAATAAATCTCTTTTGGTAAAACTGTTCGTGATTATTATTCTCAACAGTTGGATGATGCAATTTTTCCCATCCGTTGGGCTATGCTATTATTTCTCCATCTGCTGGGTGACGCTATTATTTCTCTACCCGCTGGGTAATGCTTTTTCGTTTCCACCCTTTGGGTGATGCAATTTTTTTTTCCACTTGTTAGATGATGCTTTTATCCACCTACAGGGTGATGCTAATTATTTTCTATCCGCTGGGTGATGCTATTTTTTGTTGTCCACCTCTAGGTGATGCTTTCATTCCTATGTATTGATATACGTCTGTTTACGCGTACTAATATCTAATGGGTGCTTTTGATTTGTGGAGACTACTTTCTTAAGGGGTTGCGCCCCGTGGTGGACAAACATATTTTAATTTTGCTTAACGGCTAATGGGTACTTTCCATGTATTTTGCCTGTTTTCCAAGTATTTTACACATCCCGTGGAGTTGATGCACGATTCAAGTGGCTTCATCAACCCTTTACCTTGCTCTTCGAGGCATCCTCGAGGTCGTTGACGACCATTTCTCATTAGTGTTCTTCTCAAAAACCCGAAAGGGCGAGGTGATTAGAAGTGGTCACCACTGGCCTGTCTCTTGCCTTCGCGTATTTTCCTATTTCATTTATGGAGTGACATTGTTCTTATGGTCAGCTCCCCATTCAGGTTTGCCAAAACATTGTATATTGATGTTGTGATGAATGACAAGCCTATCTAGTTAGAATCACGAATCACATAGGAGTAGGCGAAGAAGAAAACCACCATCGACCATGGACGCGAGCAACATCATCGGGGAGCCCTTGTGCTGCTGCTGAAGCACCACTACGAAGAGCTGAATGAGTACCGTACATCTAGAAGGGTCAAGATCACTAGCTGAAAAGCATTGTCTTCACTATAATCGAGTTGTCTGATAGGCTAAAGCGCGAAAAGTTTTTCTGTGTTCATTGCGAGTGCCTTCTCAGAATTCCATATCACGGTAACCTTTTATAATATGATTTTTTGGAGGATGACTTTGAATAATTTTACTGCTATATATACATAAGTAATCAGTCACTTGTAATTGAAAAAATAATAATGAATCAAAACTTCATCATCAAAGCTAATGGATATTTTTCTTAGATAAAGCAAGTTATCTACTACTCATATTTAAAATTTTAGGTTAATATCTTTTCCGTACAAAAGTTAGAGATTTGATTTGGGAACAACTTTCTAGAAACTAGTATCGGTTCACAGAACATAAGCATTAGTTTTGACCCTGTCATGTTCAAACAACCCTATCTCCTTCTCAGACTTCAAATTGAGGTGCGGTTTTTTTGTTTTTACTCTCTAACTTTCGTGAAGCAAAATATAAAAACAATGAAAAAATCATAAAATCTTCT
This sequence comes from Isoetes taiwanensis, assembly GCA_021234155.1. Lineage (NCBI taxonomy): Eukaryota > Viridiplantae > Streptophyta > Lycopodiopsida > Isoetales > Isoetaceae > Isoetes > Isoetes taiwanensis. The sequence goes on along the minus strand of JAJEKV010000020.1, from coordinate 20,399,909 downwards.
TATCGAGGCAATTTTACTTTATCTAAATATCAGGACTTGGCCCCTTGGGTTTTACGTAAATATAACTCGGGGAATGGGGACCAATATATTTTTAGGTGTTTTTCCATGTAATATGATTGCCATATATTAACATGTAAGAAGGGTTTGATGATTAATGAACCTTTGATTTTATATGAATTTTAAAAGCGGAATCTTTTGCCAAATGCACCTTTTACGGTACATCATGTGACCACTCTATTGTTAAAAGCGAATCCGTTTCAAGAAGATATTGAAAGTCATTTGTTTGCAACACTAGAAGATTAGGTTCGATAAATCTTTCCTTTTCATTGAGAATTAGTGTCTTTGAGCATCATCCGCGAGGATATTTGTATCATCTGAACATTATACTTTCATTGTGTGCAAAGATGGTCATCACATGGATGCAAAAGGGTACTTGCACAAAATAGGGTTTGAACTTGCAACCTTACGCAAGTTACACACCTTTGCCAAATCTTCCTACCAATACTTATTGAAGACATTTCCTTGCATCTTTCTCATATGTGGACTGTTTTCAGGAGGTTTTAGAATATTCTAGAACCTACATGCATGCATGACACTTGGCATGATCTCATCCATTGGAATGGCGCAATCCTTACCATTGGTCTAGATATATAAGGCGACACCTCCTTGTTGTCAAAGCATTCTGGTTTAACGCCAGTCTTGAGCCTTTTAGGCATCTGTCTCGTGTTCCTCTTGTCTTCAGGCCATTGTACTCTTGATTCTTGTTCATGTATTAGATTCTTCGCCGATCTTGACATATTTCCTCCGTATTTCTTGCGTATTTTCCAAGTATTTTCCTTGTTTTCGCGTAGATTCATGACCGTTTGAACCGAAATCCTTTACTCGTTCTTGTCTGCTCTGATCCTAAGCATTCCCATATCCATATTTGGTGGTTCTTATCTCTATGGAGGAGATTTCATCCTTATTACAGCAGGTCCAACAGCTTGTTCAAGTATGCCAGCAGTTGCAGTCAGATAATAAGAAGCTCAGAGAATGGGTTGCTTCATGTGAATCTGCTTCTAGCTCTGGATTGAGGCCATTAGAGCCTAAAATTAGCTTGCCCGAGAAGTTCGATGACACTCGGTCTAAGCTTCGTGGTTTTTTGAATCAGACCCAACTTGTGATCCAGCTCTATCCTCATAGATATATCATGGCCCAGAAACAAGTTGGGCTGATTGGTTCCCTCCTCACAGAACCAACTCTAAATTGGTTTGCTCCTTTATTGGAGAAAGGAGCCCCAGAATTGCAGGATTTTGCTGCCTTCACTGCAGAGTTCGAGGTATGTTTTGGAGACATCGATCGTCAGCACACAACATTCACAAAACTCTACAATCTCAAACAAGACTCTCGCCTAGCATCGGTATCTGCTGAAATTTACCAAATTCTTTGTAGATCTGATGCGAGATGATGTTGCACTTGATATTTCTTTTCGAAGGGATTTCACGTGAGGATGTCAAAGATATGCTATTATCTATGGAGGACCCTCGGTTTGTAGAAAAAGTTGCGATCCATTACGATGTCGGCTCTTGAGCGTAGGTAAGAGGCGTAGTCATATCTTTCAAATCTTACAAATACCTATTGCTACACTGTCCCGATCTCTCATCTGTAGAATCCAGCCAGGTCGGGCCGAGCATATGCGGTTGATCGGCGGTCAAGGGCCCTTATGCGCTCTTGAGAAACAACATCGGGAAGAAACTAATCTTTGTCTCTCTCTGTGGAGGAGCTGGTCATATTGCGTGGATGCCCTGTGAAGCATCTAAATCAGCTGAAAAACTCCAGGGGCTGGCCCGAGTAATAGGAGTCTCTCATCAGCTGGCCGCCATTTCTCAGACTCCTTGCACGCTTCTGGCAGGTTTATCCTACCAGATAAGGTCAACAAGGAATTCTTTATCTCTATATCATTGAAATAAGAGGTTGGGAGGTTGGAAGCATTGACGCAACTTGATTCTGGTGCAAATGCATGCTTTATGGATAGTGCGTTCGTCATTAAGCACGCGATCCCTAGAAGCAAGATTAAGCATCCCAGTTCTGTCGGTATGATTGATGGACGTGAGATCTCCTCGGGCGCAATCACAGAATGTATTGCACCTCTTCAGGTTTTGTTCAAGGGAGCTTCTTGTAGTATTTCCTTCAATCTCGCCGGCTAGCCCACATCGCCCCGATAGTCTTGGAATGCGCTTGTGTCGAGCTACACAACCCATAGATTCATTGCCGTACTAGATCTTTTCGGTTTGCTGACGCTAGCTCTAGTTCCAGTCCATTTGCAGTTCAAGCCCCTCCACCAATATCTACTTCAGTCCATGTAGTATCGTGGGCTTCTGATTCCGTCCTTGTTGTTCCTGTTTCTACTCCGCATCCTGATTTGGCTCTTGCTCCAGCTCATGTCTCAAATACTGATCATGGTCTAAATGATGTCCCAGCTCCAGTTCTTGCTTCAGTTCCTGCTCTAGTTCTCGTTCCAGTTGCTCCTGCTTAGGGCATTCCTGGTGGACCACGATGCTATTGTTGAATCGTCGAGCTTTCGGCTGCAACCATGTGACGTCCCCTGCTCATATATGATGCTCCAATCGTAAAGAACTGGAGTTCATCCCTCCTGACGGCGCAAGCTCACTGTCACAGACCATCCGCCTATCATCGGACCCTCTATGGTGGGCAAGAACTGGATAGGGAAAAATGGACGTGTCATTCATCCCGTCTCTATCTAGCTACGGAAGCACATCAAATATGAGCACATAGCATCAAATAACATACATATCTACCTCGAAGGATGGCTCGCCATAACATAGCATCTGTAATAACAACATCCATAATATCGGGTCTCCAGAGGTCAAAACAGACATAGTTCATAACAATGGACTTGGCTGGCATAGAACATGGTCATTGGGTAGTCCACTCCATCCGCCCCTCCTGTGCATACTTTGCAGATAGGCTAATAAGTCTTGGAGCCTGACTGTAGCCTGCCGGGTGCATAGCCAAAGGGGCTACTCCTGGGTTACATCTCCCCATTTTTCGATGAGGCAGGAGGAGATCACTCCCCTCCAGAAGATGCATGGAAGTTACAGGCAGACTAGAGAGCCACCGCTCGTCTACAACTTCAACCCTACTGAAGGTGACACATCACCCAAGATATGTCGAGCCCATACCTTGCCCACACTCAGTGGCAAGCTATTAGACCTAGCCCACAGTGTTCCCTGGTAGGCTTTACACACCAGAGGGATCAAATGTAACTAAACAAGTCTTCCTTGTCAACCGATCTAGCTCCGCCACCCACAACCAGGCAGCCTCTTATGCACAGGCCGCATTAATTGGGAATTAATGAGGCTAGCTAGGTACATCATCTACTAAGGCTTTCAGGATCTCTTACCCCCCTTCCCAATACACAAGAGTGCGCACAGAGATAGAACATCGTCATCTTTTAAACTAAAATATGGAATCTATATGTCCTTTAAGGCTAATAGAAGATGCTAACTCAGCCTAATGCCGGTCGGGAAGTCGGATGCATAACAGATTGACCACATACTGGATCCTTGACTCGCTCCAACTCCATGAAAGACATCCATGCTCTCAATTTGGCCTGAGACGATTGAATGCGCGTGATCTGTTGGGTAATGCTGGCTTCACGACATCTGGCAAGGCGGAATGGCACAGGCGCTTGGTCAAAATGGCTCTTGGAGACTGGAATCCGAAAAAGGGGACATAGAGTTCCTGCCTCTTTTGCCCACATTTTAGGGTTAGGGTCTAATGGGCGATATGGCTCATATGGGGTATTGCTATGTGGCAATATGGGATATATTCACATGTTGCATAATATGTGTAATATAATGGGTTCTAATAGTTGCACCCCATGGTACAATCCTTTACGGTCGCCATGTACATGTCAATGTCAAAGCGTTGGCGAAGTCAACAAAGCAATAATACAGGTCTTGCTATTAGTTTCTACTATCTTCAATTAAAGTCCGCAGTGTGAAGAAATGATTAATGGGTTGAGTGCTAGGGGTGTTGGCACTGTATCCTGCCTTCATGAGGGTCTATACCTCTGCCGCCTTTGCCCATCCTGTCAATTGCTAGTCCAGGATGCCGACTAACAATTTTGATAGTGTGGGTCATCTGCCATGAAGATGATAACAACCATGCTAGTGGTACAGGTGGAAATCTTCTTGTAATGCCCTTTTGAGCAAAGCAGTTAGGACCGATACTATGGATGGCTCTGCCCACTTGAACAACTCTGCCTGCATACCGTCCGATGTTTCCTACAGGATGTATTGGCTTTCTGAGCACCCTTCGTCAGAAGGGATGGCGGTCCAGGAGGTAAATCATTTCCCTTTGATGCCTAGCGATGTAGCTGGCTTTCTTAGCCTTGAGGAAAGCGCAGTACTATTTGGATGTATGTGGGCATTGGGGGAAGGGGGATTTGTGACCTAATAGAACTACCATTTGACTTCCTTACACTTAGCATCAAACCATTGGCTCTGTGGGAAGGTTGTAATCTCCATGATCTGACGCAGATGGCTTCTTCCAAAGCATCTCTCTGCAAGAGTCCCGAGTACGTCGATCAACTGCCTGTTTGTTGCTCCAGCATAGGAAACTGCAAATTCCTGCCAAGTCTTCTGCGAGAATCTAGGAAGAAGCCTTTGCATGTTCGTAATCCAATTGCAGCTAAGACATGCGAGGAGCTACTATATAGGGTGTTCAAACAGCCTGCCAAACCAGCTGCAGGTAGAGTGGCAAGTGGCCTGAGTCAGCCTCCTCATCTCTACTGTCTGCGTCCACCCGAAAGTGATTGACCACATGTATATCCTGCTCAACCACTAACACATATCCACCACACTGGATTTGCTACTCAGGTTCTCCTGCCTGGAAATGCACTTGGGAGAGGACGACAACTGTGCCAGTCCATTGCAAATTACCAAGTCTAAGATACCATAGAGCAAAAGCAATACGCCTACCATAGTGTGTGACCTGACTGTTATCTGATGTCCGTGGCCAAGCCACTTCTATAGGGCGCAACTGTAATGCGTTGTTAGCCAAGGGGTCAAATTTCACGGGCTATTCCACCACCGTACGTGCATTGAAGTCTCCAAGGAGTATGATACTACCGAACTGCTTGTGCTACTGTATGTCATCATATAGATCGACCTAAGGTTCCAGCCTTTCCACATCCGAATGGGTGTAATAGAAGTTGCTTTCTGCATGGGAAATAGCGGCCCACCACAAAGAGAGAGTTGTCACTGCAATTCCATATCAGCATCCACAGAGAGACCATAGCCAATGGGGGACAACGAACAATTTTAAGTTAGCATATTGAGTCCAACTCGAAAACCTTCAATCATATATTTTAACAATGACCATTTGTTAAAGGAAAGATGAATCAATAGCCATTCCAATGTAATAGACCATCAATGATATTGATCAAGGCATCCATTATGGTTATACGTCAACAATCCGGCATCTTGTCTTGCAACATGAATATTCCAAGTAATTTGTATATGGAAGGAATAGCTTTTGTAGATTATGCATCTTATTCATAAAGTATTCTTATTACTAAAGCAATTGCATTCTTAAGCAAGTGTAATAATTCCTTGATCAGAGATTGTGGTGTTGCAGTAATGATCACAACAAGTAAATCAATGATTGTAGCTTTGCCAGTATAGCATTTCGGAGGTGGATCTGGTTGGGTGGTTAAGTACTGTACCATAACAATTGTTTGTATAAGATATATATTAGTTAGTGTTTACCATCTTTTCTATACATACAATATTTCTAAGATGTTCAGAGAGCACAAATTTTTTAAATCATATTAGTATCAACAAAAGGACTCCATGCATGAGCCTTTAATATATCATAAGTATATATTGTATTAGTAGCCTTAGTGTGCTGTCAATGACATATTAGACCATGCAGCATACCACAACAAAAAAAGTAGAGAAAACAAGGTGCTGTCCACGGAAGGTTGCCCTCCATGGTCGGAGGGTGAAGTGGCTTAAATCATAGTTCAAAATCATGTTTTGACAATTGATTCGAATTGCTACTTCTAGACAATAGATACCATGGCTACAATAGAATACTTGATACCATGACTTTATGGGAATTGGCCTCTCTCTCCCTCCATCCCTCCCTCCCTCTCTCCATTTGAATAATTCCAAATGAAATCCTTGTAAATCGAAGCCTTACCATTTTGCAGCTTGCTTAGTGCATATTGAACCTCCTCCATTGTGAATAAATCTTCTGTGATCTCAATGATTGGCATGCTGACATCATGTTTTAAGAAATATATTTCTCTAATCAATTGCAAAAGAGCATGAGGGTCAAGGTTTTCTTGTGTAGATTGTCCATGAAAGCGCTTTCAAAAAGTCTTAGCCCGTTGAACAAAAGAAGATTCAAGCTCAGACTGTCTCCTTTTAAATAACTTTCTTTTCTTGTTTCTTAACAAGTTTTTATACCATCTAGTTGGAAGCATAGCCCGCGCATTACTGCAATCAAGATCCCGCCAACTGTTTGACAGCCTAGCTTGCCTTTTTGTTTTAGTGTACCCAAACACATCTTATGCTGCAATCAGGTTTGGTGAAATAGGCTTTGATGGTACCACAATAGTAGGAATAGTTTGTTAGTACCCCTTTTAAGACTTCATTATGAGGCCACAGCAAATCAAAGATAGTTTCTGCTGCATCTGGATCAAGTAAGAGTAGCATTGGAAGACTTCTATACAATACTTCCATTACACTTGCCTGCAAAAGACGTTCATTGCACAATTATACAATAGAAAGTGGAGACTATCGCAATAAAACACATACCTGCTGTAAGAAACAGTGACGAAACAGACTAAACAGCTCATGCAACAGTCATGTCCCAGATCTCCAATCCTTTCTGCCATCACATTGCTGGCTACAGCTCTGACTACAACTAGCCTCACTGGAATTTAGAGATTTGCTTCCTCTCAATAAGCTTGATTTCTTCTCTAGAAGACCTTGAACAACAGTTGAGCGAGTAGCAACTTCTCTGCTGAACATGGATTTCCTTAACACTAGCATTGAGTAATTCTGCAGATGCATGATATTATATGCCTCAAGAAAGTTCTCGTGTTCCATTTCGTATTTAAGCATTGCTTACCAATACATCACGACTCAGTTGGAAGAGAGGGCATATAGCTTGAACAAAAGCCGAGGTAGAAAAGGTAGGAAGAAAACTGAATTAATCTAAACATTCTTTCAGCCAGGCTGCATAATCGAGCATCAGCTAAGGACAAGATTCAACCAACTGAACAATCGTCCTGCCAAAAATCAATTGTCAGAATGCATCCTTATGGTCTTTATATCACTAAGTTCAGCAAATTCCTGACCTGATAATGGGATAGCTTTGTTGAGGTCGGAGTCCAATTATTAGACACTTGCTTTGTTCAATTATCTGAAACCATGAATATGTCATTCTCGACCAGTTTGGTTTTAAAAAAATTATACTAGCCTACCTCATCACGAGCCATATCATGAACTTTAAAAGCAACAATTAGTATGTCAACGACCAATTGTTGGGTCTCGGATAAGGTCCCCCACCACAATGAGTCATCACTAATCACAGATCTTCCAGAAATGGCTGACTCAATGAGCATAAAGCCAATTTTGACAACACAAGGAATAATATGGTCCCAGCCACATGCGCCACCTTTTACCTGGAAAAGAATAGATTCTTACTAAAAATCAGCAAAGCGTTATCTTCTGAACTTTGAAGCTCTGAAAGCCTGCATATATCTTCAAGCATTACACTTTTAAGTCGAGATAAGTAGATGTTCTCTCATCACCACCGATTTTTTAGAACACTCTGCTCCTAGTATTGTTGAAGCCCACACAGATTCACTGATTATAAAATTAACAACAACATGTAAGACAAACATGATCTGACAAACATGGTCATCAACAATGTCATATTGCGCAAGAACATATTAGCTATATGATGCATGTGAAGCAAAGAGCTGCAGAAGCCAGAAATAACAGACAAAGATAATATGTACAAAGCTTGGTTTCCTAATCTCTTAACAAAACTACATAAGAAAAACTCACACAATCGAATCAAAACTACATAAGAAAACTCACATGATCGATTTCAAAGCCAATGTTGTTTTCCAAAATGCCAAACAAGCTGATTAACAGTTTCTGGTAGGTTTACATAATATGGTTTTTTCTAGATATGTAAATGAAGCCATATTGCGACATTAGAGATGCGGCTAAGGTTATTTGCTGCAGATGGTGAGGTTAAGTAGTAAATGTACAGTGTAAACGTCAAATACAGGTCTTTGAGATTATGCAGGCTTGGGCTGCCTTGGTTTAGATCACATCATGATTTTGTAAAAACATATGGTACAAACAAATTTGTCGTGTTGGAGATCACGATAAGCTTGACACACTTCTCTATTCAGGATTTCCAGACACCCTTGCTCAAATCTTTGGATGCGAGCAACAGAAAGCAGTATTGAAACCATGAATGGAGAGAGTGGCTGATTATGAGCTTCATTATATATAGCAACTCTTGGCCAAGCTGTGAATCATGCTTCACTGCGAAATTTATATGCAGCACAAATGTTCCTTCAACTTGTTTCATCGCAACAGATTGGAGCTTTGGTTTCCCCTGCCAGGTATCCGGTTGGAACATCAACGATCCATAACGCACAAGACCACCAGTTTACAAGCAACAATCGGTTTGGAGCAGTCACCAGCATATCCTAGATATATTCCAGCATATACCTAGGATATGCCACAAACCCCATATAAGCGAGGGTTTGCCCCCCTAGAGGCAACCCAAAAAGAGGGTTTCCATAAAATAAAAAACGGGGTGCCATAAAAGAGAACTCGTCTAAGAGGATCAAAAGAGACTACAATATCATATCAAAGATTCCCACCTCGCATAGACTAGATTTGTAGCTATTTTAGTATGCTGCACATGATCCACTATTTCCTGAGACAAATCTACATTCACGACAACAGTCTCCACCTTGGTGGGGGTAACCAAACAATCATTGAATTGAATTTGAATTTTTTTTTTTTTTTTTTTTTTTTGAAGGACGACAAACTTTATTCACCAACTAAAAACCAGAGCAACATAAAATGCAAAGACAGGATTATAACCCCAGTGGACAAACCGATCCAACTGAGCACAACCACCTGCCTATGCAAAAGAATGAATCTGAAGGTAAGTATGCCAGATCAGTACTTTCTTCTCTTGATCAAGAGAAGAACAATTGTAAGCCATTTTGCGCCCACAGAAGAACAATCTCATCTGCAGTATCTACGCCCTTAAAGATAAACAACCTCCTTCTCTTCCAGATTGACCATAAAAGCCAGCCACATGCGAGATGAAAAAAAGCTTCGTTTCCGTAGTTTGGGCCAAGCATCGGGATAGATAGCAAGCAAGATTTCTTTGGCTAGATCTAGAAACGTGCCAAATAGGGTCAACAACCAAGACCATGCTGTCGAAGCCGCTCACACAAGAAAAACAATGCTCAATACTCTCAACCCTTATTTGGCATAAAGGGCCGAGCTCACGAAATTCGATTATCCATTTTATGGACTAACACATTTGACTCCGAGGCATCTATGGATCACTTGCCACCACGGAACCACTACTTTGGGATGAAGCAACTTATCCCATACCCATATCAAACACTTTTCCATTGTGGGTGAGGGACACGAAGATGCAACCTATTAGATGGAGGCGGGGATTTGAATGCAAAAAGCAATTTATACCACCGAAGACACAAACCATACAGGCTGGATATCCCGATGGCAACCCCATCGACTACCTCAATCGTGGACCCGAATCACATGGCAACAATGCGACAATATGATTCCAGTTACTCATCCCCATCGTACAACAAGAACTTTGTTCTAAATGCTTCCCATGACATGAGATGACCGGGGCTCATACCAAAACTGCAATAATCGCGATACCGGTACTTTACCCATCGCCGTTGAGTCTTTGGATGAACAACCACACTTAGAGGCACATTCTGCGGGTGTCACCAGCGGAATCCACCGGCATGGGCGGACAACCGAAGACATGCCTCGGGGAATATGGAAAAGAGACCTGACAGTGTCCCAAGCAGCAAGCAACCCCTTCAAAAAGGGAGACGCATTAGGATACGGATGCAAGAAAGGCCACATCTAGGCGTCTCCACTAAAACCACGTCAATATACACAACATAGCGTCTCCACTAAAACCACGTCAATATACACAACATAAAGAAAGGCCACATCTAGGCGTCTCCACTAAAACCACGTCAATATACACAACATACGTCAATATACACAACATACTGAAAGAAAGGCCACATCTGGGCGTCTCCACTAAAACCACGTCAATATACACAACATACTAAAGGCCACATCTGGGGGTCTCCACTAAAACCACGTCAACCACGTCAATATACACAACATACTGATGCATTGAAAGTGTAGACCATTATAGTCGGGATTAAAAAACCTCGCCCTTTCGCCCTGACGATAATAGTAACACTAATCAATGATAGGCTAAAAACACAATTGAGTATAAGATGGCTTGAATAAAGCTGAAAATCCAGATTCTCTAAAACTCCTAGACGTCTGTAGTGATGCTAGATTATTCTCCAGCTTGATAAAAGGACCTGCAACCACAAATCACGAAAAATATAGCAGACGCTCCGAACATGCCAAGCATAGACATGCCAAGCATATGACATGCCAAGCATAGAGCTCACAATATCTCCAACCATCTACTAACTCAAATGCAGTAATCTCACCACCAACTATACTAGGCACGAGGGCCTTCAATATCACAACCAAGAACTGGCACACATGTCAAGATCTCACAATCACCACTGGCACACACAACAAAATAGCCACACATTAGCCACAATGCTAATGCTGCCCAAACCAAACCACCATGCCACAAAGAGCCACACATTAGCCATCACACTAATGCTGCCCCAACTCAAAGCCACCATGCCACAAAGAGCCACACATTAGCCATCATGCTAATGCTTTGCCACCAGAAACCACAATGCTCCTCTACAGTCGCACTGTGAGAGAAGTCCAATAAGAGTACAGGATTAATGGAAAACAAATGTCGAGAAGGTTTGAAGGAAGAGCAGGCGAGAGTGAAAGCTGAGATCAAAATAATGGTAGAGATCAGAGAGCATGAGGGCCTTACCACGACCATACCTTCAACAAACGCATAACCACCAAGGTAAGGAACATATTAAAATGACGAGAAAGAGTAAGGTGTGGGGTGGGCAGGTGGGGGTAAAGGGTCGAGAAAGCAAGGAGACGTAATGCAGATGTGCTGATGAAGAAGAAGAGGAAGAAAGGGGGTTATAAGAAGAAAAAGTCGTAACTACCTAGGGAAACTAACTGTAATGGTTGGTTTAGACAATTACACTTATCTTCTTATCGTGATACGAAGATAAGTTCAATTGTCAAAACCAAATAAGCAACTCAAGAGAGAGAACTGGAAAGAAAGGCCACATCTAGGCGTCTCCACTAAAACCACGTCAATATACACAACATACTGAAGAACAGAGGCAGTAAGACTATGGAAAACTATCATGGGGGAAAGCAAGGTGCATAATGGAACTTGTCTAAAAACTACTTCAAGCTCAAGCAATGAGAAACCAAAGAAAATCGTTGCAGACAACAACCACGTGCCTTGAAGATTCTATATGGGGTAATGAAAGCAGTTGCTGGTGAAGTAGCTCTTCTTCTTTTGGCTTCTACATCCAAGTATGGACAATTTCTATCCACAAGGCCAACTAGAGGAAGGAGATGATGGAGGAGGTAATAGAAGCAATGGTGGTGTTAACATAGGTTGCAGAAGGATAGTTACGAGACATAGATAGTGGTATTTCAGGTAGAAAAGCTATGCTAATGAACTGCATCAATCTTGAAGTATCAATCATACTACTAGGTCCTCAACATAACTCAACATCAGATCTGGGTGACACCAAACTTGCCGGAAAGCTCTCTTCAATACAAGCATCTTGACAACACCATGTCTCTCAAAACTCTAGAAAGCCTCTGCGAAAAGGACAAGGTGAAATCATGAAGTTAGTCTAGCTCATGAAGTTGGGAAAATGACATATGGCCCAACCTAAGGAATTGCCAACAAAATTGTCAAACCACAAAGACACCTCAATCCTGGCCTCCTGTATGCATGCGACAACCAACATAAAGACATGAAAACTATCTAGAGCAAGTGTAGCTACCATTAACCCTACTTCCAAATGCTCAGCATAGCCCAACTTATGAAATACCGTTAAGACATAGAAAGAGGCATGAGAAAATATCGGCAAATAGAAAAGGGGCAGTGCGTTTCTTAACCATCCACAAGGCAAAAATATAACTATGAAAATTCTCGAGGATATAACTATGAAATTCTCGAGGAGCTACAACTAAACTGTGTTCAATGAAGGGTCAAACACAAGTTGGCACTCAGAAAAAGGTACTCATGATTCTTTAAATGTGCAAGACTAGGAACTTATTAATTCCAACATAACAATGAAGGCTCATCTTAAGGTTGCAATTAAAGCAATAATGGGTAAGGTAGAGTTGCATAAAGAGCCAAATTGCAATTGCAATGTTGAAGACTAAGGCTTTACGACTAGAAACTATAGACAAAATTTGAGACATGATTTGTATTGATCACGAGAGCCCACCATAAGCGCCACTTTGGGAAGTGATGGTCTAACTCCTTCTTGATCAAGGTTCAAAAGCGCACATCATCGATAAACATGCTAAATAAGTAAGCAAACATGCCAAGCATCTCGAGAATACGTATCACAATAGACAAGTTGAGATTTTCAATTCTTTTTGAGAGTTATGGAAGGCTAGCCATAAAGAAAAGGCAAAAGGCGCCAATGTTCAAAAAGAAGAAGAAGAAGAAGACAACGCTAGAAGACTTTGCTAGAGTCTACAAGCGTAAAAGGATTCACCCACATAGCCACAAGAATAAAGTGCAATAGGTAATTAATGTAGGTAACAACAAAATACAATGCTTTGGCTAAGGGTAACCAAGTTTTTCAAGGTATTGCTCAATTCTAGCCCCAAAGGCCCAACAAGAGGAACTAGAAAAAAATCACAATAAGAGCCAAATCTAAACGTCAAATAGGAGTGCCATCATATAAGAGTGCCATCATGTAACTAAAAATCTAGAAGACAACTTGGAATAAGCATGCTAAGAGGTGTCAAAAGAGAAATAAAAGAGGAATAATCTTTAAAAGGACTAGAAGGTTTAAGCCCATCCCGATCTATGCCAAGTCTAATGCAACATAGTCAAGACTTCCCACTCGTGGCTAGGTAAAAACTAGAGAAAGTGAACAAGGAAGAATGGTTAGTATGAAGAACACAAATAAGGGCATCCACATGAGCAATGTATTGTAAATCAAACTTAAATCGTATTCTCAATCCCTCCAAAAATCCGAGATGTATTCTAGTTAAACAGGCTGAAACAAAAGACCACTCTGCAGAAAACACAAGCGTGCGGGAATAAAAAATGGGAGGATAAAAATGGTGATAATGCAATACAAGCAAGGGAAGTAGAAAATGGAAGAAGAAAAACTTCGACTTTAATTCAAAGAATATTGATTTAGATAGAATAGAAAGAGTGCTTATCTGGAAATAGCTAGTCTGACACTAAAATCTCTGTATTTCAACCTGATAAATATGCATCCAACAGTAGCATGATGGAACCTTGACAAGTCTTAGAGATAGCCTTCACCATGATTGCCATAGTCCAAGCCACTGAAAGAAATCCTGAAGAGCAACCAGATCTCAGAAAGCCTCCTTCCAGAAACAGAATGTAATTCGTAATATATCCATATGGGAATGGGACAGAAGTAGTTGGCACTTCAAAATTGGAAATAAATTCCTCTCTAGAACTGGTCGAGAACCTTTGGGTGATCCATCAGACATGATCTATTGAAGCTTCCTCTGACAAAGCCAGATTTGAGATTCCATCTGTAAAACCTGAACCGAAGGGACTCTAGGTAACCAGGTTGCAAACTTCGGTGCCTCCAAGAACTGGGTCAAAAGCACAACCACTGCATAGACAATTGAATATGCCCAAAGTCGATGTAGCCAAAAATGCAAAAGTGCTGATGCGACACAACCAACAATAGGTTTCAATTGACAAACAACAGTGAAAATCTAATCGATGCCGCCCTTGAAGCATGTGATGCTAGGAAGAACTGGCTGCTTCCTAAATGCCGTGAATAACAGGCACAACTGCTGCACAGAAAAGTGATATGCGCAATGCCGATGAAGCCAAGCCTGCAGAACTTCGATGCAACACAGCCGAAAAAGGAAAGCCGAGCAAACAAGAAACTCTTGCAAACAGGAAAACAAGGGTGAACTCTTGCAAAAAAGAAAGCCGAGCAAACATGGGTGAACTGGCCAGAAACCCGACCACAACAGAAGGCCCTATGGAATCACCTTGAAAGTAACAGATTGGAAAACCCCCGGGTTTTGAAACAAGAAATCGCCTTCAGGCTAGAACTTTGCTGCACAGAATCGCTCCACAGACTCTCTTCGAAGCAAATCGCTCCGTAGACCACAAAACACAGAAAAAGGGGGCTCCGTTGTAGCAGAGACAACACTTTTGGAGTCGGGACCCGAGCCTCCACTCATGCTGTGCTGAAAGGGAAATAAACAAGGCTTAAGTAATCAGGAAACTCCAACATTAGAAGAAAAATGAAGCATCTGCACCGCCGAGCGAACCAGGACAGAAGCAACAGAAAGGCAACTCTCAGAAAGGTAACTTTGGACGGAAAGAAAGGCCACATCTAGGCGTCTCCACTAAAACCACGTCAATATACACAATATAGAAGTTGGGTCCGTTTTTTCCCCTGGCGTGCATTTTCGTGGCGCCACGTGGCACGCCCCAATACTGCGGAATGGAAATTGGGTTAATGGATTCCGCCTGACCGGCTGCGCAGGTTAGGGTTCTTCATTTTTTAGGGTTCTTCATTTTTAGGGCCACCGCCAGTTCTTCAGATGAAGCAGGTGCACACAGATGGTCAGTTCTTTGCGCAGATCGAAGATGAAGCAGATGAAGCTTGTTCTTCACACAGATCGCTGGTGTAACACAGAAGCAGAAGCATAAATCTTCGGATTTTTTAAATCTATTTGCTCTGCTCGCCATAGCAGAGCATTTTTGAAGCCTTGCTTTGATTCTTTGCCGGATCTTGAAGCCCTGCCGTGTTTTATCTTGAAATCCTGCACTGCCTTGCCGGATTTACTGCAGACAGATCTTGAAGCCCTGCTCTGAAGCCTCGCCGGATCTGCAGACATTTGCCGGATTTGCCTAATCTGCCGGATTTGCCTTAACACTGCTCTATAAGGCTTGCTCATAGCACCTCACATGTTTGTGATGCCGAAAATGACCATGAAGGTTTCTAAGCCGACCATTGCAGAAGAAGAAGAAGAAGAAGAAGAAGAAGAAGAAGAAGAAGAGAATATTCTTTTTTGATTCTTCAAATAATTGAAATGACAAAAGAAAATCCATATGTTGTTCTGCAAGAGGATTGAGCCTATAAGGCCACATGAGGCAAAACAATTTTACATGATCATACTTTCTTTAGTATGGGGTATGAACCATACTAAGAGCTTAGAGCCAAATCAGGCACTTGAATATTTGGACACGGATATGCAAATTTGGCTCAAAATGCAATTTTCTTAGAGCCTATTATACTTTTGGCTTAGGGCATCTATAGAGCCTTGGGTGTCATAATATTAGACTTGTTAGCTTGTTAGGCAGAGCCACTGGGCAAGTCATACTAGATGTAAGCGGGATAATTAATTGTACAATTTCAATGATGTTCTTTTTGGTTCTTCATAATATCTCGAAGTATTCCAAGGGTTTTGATGGCCTTATGGATATGGAAGAATAAAATAAAAAGTCTTGATATTTAATCTTGAAATTTTGATATTTCTATCTTAAAATTCGGAGGACTGTAGAAGTAATGCTTCCAGGGTTTGAACCCTGGTCTACACAGTTAGAGCCAAATGCTTTAACATACTAGCTAACTAGTTTACAAATTTTATAAACAGTTAATCTTATTATGTAAATACGAAATTTGGCTGATAACGACTGTATCAACCAAAAGGGGAACTATGCTTGCCAAAATGACATTATGGCGCTTATGCAAAGCCGACTTCACAAAACAAGAAGCCGGGGATGTTTGAGCGGTCCAATCTGCTCTGCGTTTGCATTGGCAACCGGATAGCATTAAATTTATGTTCTAGGTTCGTAGCTGATGATGCTGGACATGTTATCCCTGAGATTTATAGATGAAAAGCTCTAAAATGAGTTAGGGCAGGCTGCAGGTCTAATCTATTGCCGATATGGTGTTTGGCAATATGGCCAAGAGCTCTGGAGTTTGTGGCCTTTGCAAAATAATCAGAAATGCAAGGTACGATTTTGCAAATAGATTCATAGAACTGCTTTTCCTTATATCTGGATAAATATTTAGTCTTAGGAAATGCTTCAAGTCTATAGATGCAAAGCTGATGTTGTATCCACTATTTTCTCCTATGCCAGCTTGTATGACAGGCTTGTCTCCGAAAAATAGAAGCCAGGGTATTCGAGCAGACTGTTCTGCTGTGAACAGGTGGTTTTTATTTGTTTGATGGTGTTTCCCTGATTTTCTAGCATGATGCAAATACAGTGAGCTATTTAGCTATGATGGAGCATATTGGCTATAATGCCTTGTCACGAATCTGATGGTAGGCCAAACAAATATTTGGCTTGTCGGTGAAGATCGGATGAGATGCCTCGACAACTAATGCCACAAAGATGGGTGAGCAAATGCAATCTGCTACTTTATGGAGTCTTGGAGGTCGATATAATATCATTAGAAACGCCTATTGATACATGGGCAAGAATGAAAATTCAGATTATTAGCTAATCAGTTGCATATCTTTAAAATGCAAAAGTTTCTTAAGATGCAAAGGCATTTTTGAGGTAGTCGTTTGTTTTATATTATATTATATTATTTCTGCCCTAGTTTAGAGAAGGTCTCACTTAATGGCTGTTCATTTGTGGTGACCATAAATTTATGGCAAAAATCGTATGTACAAGAGGTCCATTGACTTCTTGGGCTTAACAAGCAAACTCTGTTACAGAAGTGGTGATGCCATGATCGTTGAAGATGGCCATGCGAAAACATGTAGGCACCATCTGGTGACAACATAATATCAAAACAATGGAAGCTCTCTAAATCGGGTTTGGGTTAGAGCTTTGTTTTACGTTGGATCTAAAACATTTCTATGGTTTGTAAGTTTGGATATAGTAAGCTATCAAATGAGGAAGTTTAAAATGCCAAATTGAGAAAGTTTAAGATGTTAAAATTTTATACTTAAAGTTGTGAGGAAATTATTATGATGTAGAACATGCTCTCAACATGACCAGCTAGATTTGGGGCTAAGAAATTAGTTCTCGTCTAATGGGAATGATTGTGATCAATTGGTACTATGCTAAATATGTTAAAATGATTGAGATCAATCGGGAAATTGCAATTATAATGCTAAATATGTTACTATTCCAGTCTTTTCTAGTTAAATGTCACCTCAGGGCAAAAGGATACAATTGGTGATCAGTGATAAACTGAGAGACCCAATGTACCTTTTGGCCCTTGCACATTTACTATTATCATGCTAATTGTGTATTGATTGGCTGCAGGTACGGGTTCTCTCCTCTAATCGTGTTCATTTTGCTGTTAGAGTTGGCGTTAACGCGGAAGAGGATGGAATACCTTATATCAAGATTCAAAGTTTACTTTACATTGTGTACTTCCAAATTCAAAACTTTATAGATGTAAGATTTAAGATTTATGTTTATAGTTGTAAGATTATATGACAAGACGTAAGATTATTCAAGTTTAAAAATGTAAAATTATAAGACAATATGTAAGATTCTTCAAGTTTATAGATGGAAGATTATTTGGCAAGTTATATGGGCTTTGGTTTGGAGAGTGCACGATGTGGCTGGCCTAAAAACCGGGGTGGATATTGGGATAAGTGTGATCTTGCCTTGAACAAGGTTCTTTTAATGTAATTTTTGCATAACTGTGGATCAGTAGTCTTGGCAAGAACATGTACGAAGAAGAAATCGTGACTTCCACTTGCTGGAGATATCTGGCAAACACATCTCTTCTACAAACCAGGTTAGTTTGACTATTATTGCTTTTGGACAGTAAAATAGGTTCTGCTACCATATGCTATGGTAAATGGCCCATAGCCTATTATGATATAGGGTTTTATACTATATCAGGCTGTCCATGGTACTTAAGGCCCACTGTGCCTCATGTACTTCAAGATTTTAAAACCCTGACATTTTGTTGGGTCTTGAACTAGTCTATTGTACTAGTTCTTGAATTATCTGCTATTGCGGATATGGTATTTGGTCCAATGCACCTTATACTAATAAGATAAAGATGATATAATAATTTGATGCTGATTGAAAGATTCTTTCAGTCTGTTTTTCTTCTGGTGTAAGGAAGTAGGACCCCTCTTTTTATAGGGGGGGTCCTGCTTTCCTTATAAAAAGAGGAGTCCTACATCCCGAGGGAGGGATTGTGGGAGAAGAAGAAGAAGAAGAAGAAGAAGAAGAAGAAGAAGAAGAGAATATTCTTTTTTGATTCTTCAAATAATTGAAATGACAAAAGAAAATCCATATGTTGTTCTGCAAGAGGATTGAGCCTATAAGGCCACATGAGGCAAAACAATTTTACATGATCATACTTTCTTTAGTATGGGGTATGAACCATACTAAGAGCTTAGAGCCAAATCAGGCACTTGAATATTTGGACACGGATATGCAAATTTGGCTCAAAATGCAATTTTCTTAGAGCCTATTATACTTTTGGCTTAGGGCATCTATAGAGCCTTGGGTGTCATAATATTAGACTTGTTAGCTTGTTAGGCGAGCCAACTGGGCAAGTCATACTAGATGTAAGCGGGATAATTAATTGTACAATTTCAATGATGTTCTTTTTGGTTCTTCATAATATCTCGAAGTATTCCAAGGGTTTTGATGGCCTTATGGATATGGAAGAATAAAATAAAAAGTCTTGATATTTAATCTTGAAATTTTGATATTTCTATCTTAAAATTCGGAGGACTGTAGAAGTAATGCTTCGAGGTTTGAACCACGGTCTACACAAATTAGAGCCAAATGCTTTAACATACTAGCTAACTAGTTTACAAATTTTATAAACAGTTAATCTTATTATGTAAATACGAAATTTGGCGATAACTTGAGACCGTATCAACCAAAAGGGGAACTATGCCAAAAATGACATTATGGCCGCTTATGCAAAGCTTCGACTTCACAAAACAAGAAGCCGGGGATGTTTGAGCGGTCCAATCTGCTCTGCGTTTGCATTGGCAACCGGATAGCATTAAATTTATGTTCTAGGTTCGTAGCTGATGATGCTGGACATGTTATCCCTGAGATTTATAGATGAAAAGCTCTAAAATGAGTTAGGGCAGCAAAACTTGCGGTCTAATCTATTGCCGATATGGTGTTTGGCAATATGGCCAAGAGCTCTGGAGTTTGTGGCCTTTGCAAAATAATCAGAAATGCAAGGTACGATTTTGCAAATAGATTCATAGAACTGCTTTTCCTTATATCTGGATAAATATTTAGTCTTAGGAAATGCTTCAAGTCTATAGATGCAAAGCTGATGTTGTATCCACTATTTTCTCCTATGCCAGCTTGTATGACAGGCTTGTCTCCGAAAAATAGAAGCCAGGGTATTCGAGCAGACTGTTCTGCTGTGAACAGGTGGTTTTTATTTGTTTGATGGTGTTTCCCTGATTTTCTAGCATGATGCAAATACGGCAGAGCTATTTAGCTATGATGGAGCATATTGGCTATAATGCCTTGTACGAATACAGTGGTAGGCCAAACAAATATTTGGCTTGTCGGTGAAGATCAGTATGAGATGCCTCTGACAACTAATGCCACAGCATGGACTGAGCAAATGCAATCTGCTACTTTATGGAGTGCGGAGGTCAGATATAATATCATTAGAAACGCCTATTGATACATGGGCAAGAATGAAAATTCAGATTATTAGCTAATCAGTTGCATATCTTTAAAATGCAAAAGTTTCTTAAGATGCAAAGGCATTTTTGAGGTAGTCGTTTGTTTTATATTATATTATATTATTTCCTGCCTAGTTTAGAGAAGGTCTCGCCTTAATGGCTGTTCATTTGTGGTGACCATAAATTTATGGCAAAAAATCGTATGTACAAGAGGTCCATTGACTTCTTGGGCTTAACAAGCAAACTCTGTTACAGAAGTGGTGATGCCATGATCGTTGAAGATGGCCGTGCGAAAACATGTAGGCACCACTGGTGACAACATAATATCAAAACAATGGAAGCTCTCTAAATCAGGTTTGGGTCGAGCTTTGTTTTACGTTGGATCTAAAACATTTCTATGGTTTGTAAGTTTGGATATAGTAAGCTATCAAATGAGGAAGTTTAAAATGCCAAATTGAGAAAGTTTAAGATGTTAAAATTTTATACTTAAAGTTGTGAGGAAATTATTATGATGTAGAACATGCTCTCAACATGACCAGCTAGATTTGGGGCTAAGAAATTAGTTCTCGTCTAATGGGAATGATTGTGATCAATTGGTACTATGCTAAATATGTTAAAATGATTGAGATCAATCGGGAAATTGCAATTATAATGCTAAATATGTTACTATTCCAGTCTTTTCTAGTTAAATGTCACCTCAGGGCAAAAGGATACAATTGGTGATCAGTGATAAACTGAGAGACCCAATGTACCTTTTGGCCCTTGCACATTTACCATTATCAGGCTAATTGTGTATTGATTGGCTGCAGGTACGGGTTCTCTCCTCTAATTGTGTTCATTTTGCTGTTAGAGTTGGCGTTAACGCGGAAGAGGATGGAATACCTTATATCAAGATTCAAAGTTTACTTTACATTGTGTACTTCCAAATTCAAAACTTTATAGATGTAAGATTTAAGATTTATGTTTATAGTTGTAAGATTATATGACAAGACGTAAGATTATTCAAGTTTAAAAATGTAAAATTATAAGACAATATGTAAGATTCTTCAAGTTTATAGATGGAAGATTATTTGGCAAGTTATATGGGCTTTGGTTTGGAGAGTGCCTGATGTGGCCTGGCCTAAAAAACCAGGGTGGATATTGGGATAAGTGATCTTGCCTTGAACAAGGTTCTTTTAATGTAATTTTTTGCATAACTGTGACTGTAGTCTTGGCAAGAACATGTACGAAGAAGAAGAAGAAGAAGAAGAAGAAGAAGAAGAAGAAGAAGAAGAAGAAGAAGAAGAAGAAGAAGAAGAAGAAGAAGAAGAAGAATAAAAATTTGAAAATTTGAAAGCTGTGCAAAGTGTGAAAAGAGACTTGAAATATTGCCGATAAGATGAAAAATATATTTACAAGGGTAAGACAAGTAAGATATATGATATTTAATTACAAGAAGAGGCTTAATGGATTGAAAAATCCTTAAGTGGTGAATTTATATGCTAAATTTCTATTGATAATGGAGTTATGGTATTTAATATTATGTATAAATATGAATGATGGAAAAGAAAATGAAGGGAAATATCCAACCTATCTTTTACAATGTATTTGGTGGGCCAAAAGTCAAATGAATATCTACCAAATGGAGCATGGGGCAAAATGCATTTTCCCAAAAGGTACGTCACTTTAGCCCAATAATGTAGCATTTATTGCTACACAAGGAATTTAATGATAAGCTATGTGCAAAAAGCACTTAGGCTTTTGAAAGGTGTGATCATAATTAATTTTGTCTACCTACATAGTGTTTATTGGGTCCAATAGCGATTTGGTCCTTGGAAGCCGAAGATGTGTATATAAAATAATTGTTTAAGACTTTAACCTACAAGGGAAAATGCCCTCTTATTGACTTAACGGCATGCAAAAAGGGAAATTTCACTTTTTATAGGATGAGTTTTGCTTTGGCGCCTAAAATGGCTATGGCGGCCATACACAGCCACGGATATGCTCTTGGCTAATATTACAGTGGCGGTCATTCAGAGTAACCGACCTGCTCTCTACTAACAGAATACAATGGCTAGTGCCATCTGCATATGGAAAAAGCTCTGTCAGATGTATTTTCTCTGAGAAAATAGCTACATATTAGTTCTATGTGCTTGCTACATGCTCATAGCTTGCCTTAGATGGTTTTGCTCTGTTTCTCTGGAAAACATAG
The DNA here is from genome assembly GCA_021234155.1 of Isoetes taiwanensis. Lineage (NCBI taxonomy): Eukaryota > Viridiplantae > Streptophyta > Lycopodiopsida > Isoetales > Isoetaceae > Isoetes > Isoetes taiwanensis. Next base: position 20,377,616 of record JAJEKV010000020.1, on the reverse strand, counting down.
AGGGATTAAGTTCTATGATGGCTTTTGTAATCTTCCACCAAAAGGCCTATATGATACAGCTGCTGCATGATGCCAATCATTAGCTTTCATACAAAGGATGCCCATGCCTAATAGCAGGAACTATTTCTGGCTTTTTTGCACCTCTGATACTCATTTGGATCTGGCATTTTCGAAAATGGCACCTCTTGCTTTAAAATGGTGATGCGACCTGGGTTGATGCAATCGTGGTGCTGCTTTTTGCCTTACAGTGCAAGAACCAAGTTGATACCCTGGCAGGAAGTCCATACGAAATAGAATCGGCATGAAGTTAATATCTGGAGCTAAATATTGCGGCCTTCTCAAACAGGTTTGAATGGCTATCTACTTGTGAAAACATGGCAGGATCTAATTTCGTTTTTCTATTCTTGAAAAAGTCTTTGGATTATGACAAGGGAAATAAGCTGCATAATAGAAAGAATGCTTTTATGATCTACAGGAATAGTTTGGTTGTATGAGATTTGCTCTAGCATATGCAACCTTGTATACTAGGTGCACCCTTGATAAGTAATGCTTAATAAGCTTACAGCCACAAAATGGTATGGATTATGAAGTACTTCTGTGCAGATGTACCCTGTGCTAGGCTAGAAGCTTGCTGGCTGCTTCGGTTGTTTGTGCACAAACATGAGATCATCTGTGGGCTGGTCAGTGCTGCTCTGCTATAGAGTGCTAGGCTAGATGCATGCTGGTTCAAGTGGTAGTATAGTTATTGTCTAGGTGCTTATAGATTAAGGCTTGAGTATGCCCTTTGCTTTTGCCTGCAAACGCTGCAATAGATGGCTGCTTGGCCATTGTTAATTTAGCAGCTCGTTTACATGTTTAGTGCTCTATGCAATAGACTTATTTGGATTTTGCAGAATTTAGTTGTCGTGTGGCTTTTGCTGCCTGCTATAGGCATAGATGTAGAGGTAGGGGATATTGCACATGCTTATAGTAACATAAATATGGAATGCAGACTATGTAATACAGATGTTTGGTTGCATGCTTGAGATGGCAGCCATAAGCAGATTCTAATTATGGTTTTTAGGACTGCGTACTAAACGGAAAGATGAATATGGTAGTTCTCATAGTTGAGTGACTAAAAATTGGTGTTTCATGGTGTATCTCACCATCGTAATAATTTAATGGGAACTATTTGGACATGGTCCATGGTATGCTGCGGTAAGCAGCATAATAATTTGTATTTTTGGCATATGCTTTGCTTATTACTTGAGCTAATTTGCTGAATTTAAAGGGTGAAGGGCGATGAGCCATGATGTTTTACAGCTTACCTGACGCCCCTTGTCTTGTTACCATGATTTGCTAACATTGGCATTGTTTGGGTGCAGGTAACCAAAACATCTTCTCCCTGATTTAATTTCAGTGGTTAGAGTTACAAACGGATTGGATGCGTGAAGACTAATGGGCTTCTATACTGCATCACAAAACGTGGTGAGATCTATCTTATATCGTATAGTGAAGAATGACTAAATATGGAAAGTTAAGTAATGGAAGAGTATAACTATTACTTATATTGCAGCTTTAAGTGTTTAAGATGTATGGATAAATGATTATTTGAGATATATGGACAAATTAATAGTTCTGATATGATAACATTCTGATTAAGAAATAAAGTGATACTTTTTATGAGAATATGATAATGGCATGAAAAATATTTTTTGAGGGATTTAAAGATTACAATTTGACATTAGATGGAATTAAACATACTGGGTATACAAAGCATTATGGTTTCTGACTATATGAATATTGAATATCATGATTATATGGTTTGGAGAGTGCCTGATGTGGCCTGGCGTAAAAAACCAGGGTGGGTATTGGGTTAAGTGTTTTACCATGAACGAGGTATTTTTTATGTGTTTGTGCATAGAGTAACTGTAGTCTTGGTAAGAACATATTCGAAGAAGAAGAAGAAGAAGAAGAAGAAGAAGAAGAAGAAGAAGAAGAAGAAGAAGAAGAAGAGAATATTCTTTTCGAATCTTCAAATCTTAAGATGATTTTTCATAAATATTGCTACTAGGCATGATAGTTCTTATAAGTGTTTGAAGAGAGATTGATATGTCTTTAAATCCATGATTGGGAGTTGGCATATTGCCTTCCAAAATGTTGGTATATATGCCTTAGATAACAAGCTCAAATGGATGATTGGATAATAATAATGCTTATACTATGTTGTGATATTTATTATGGGTGATATATGGTGTTCATGAGATATTTTTTTAAAAAAGGCTATGTAAATGGCCAAAGGGGATTGTTCTGGCAAAATACATGGGAAATACTTGGATAATATGCCTATGGTGTACTTTGGGTGCATATGCCTATGGTGCAAGTTGGCCTAAGAATTTTGGCTTAAGATTTGTGAAATATATTAGGATTCTGATGGTTGAAAGGTACATTTGAAAGCTCAAAGTTTTAACAGTGTTAAAAATCCTAAGGGAGAAGTTACAAGGGTGTTAAAATAAAATTGCATGGTCCAATTGACAAGGACTATTAAATGAAATAATAAGCCATACAAGAAATTTATCGCGGCGGCCAAGGCCGCCGCGAACATTTCTTTCGTTCCTAACCTGTTCAATTGGATCCACTAAAATGTCTAATAATCATAAATTCCCAGGTGGGCAAGTAACGTTTAGACCACATTTTTACCCTATGATAGAAGGCTAAAGGCTATATTGAAATACGTTGAAAATAACTTGGTTCCTTGGTTGCGAACATTTCTCTTGGTTCTTAGGTTGCGAACATTTCTCTTTTGTTGCATTGGATATGTTTATGGTTGGTTCTTTGGTTGCGAACATTTCTCTTTTGTTGCATTGGATATGTCTATATCCTCTCTCTCTTGGCAATATGTTGCTTGCCTGCACAAACAAACCATATAATTAATATGCTCCACCATGTAAATGTAAAGCCTAATTTATGCACAAACAAACCATATAATTAATATGCTCCACCATGTGAATGTAAAGCCTAATTTATGCGTTTATGTATACGAATTCCTTCTGGAAATACGCACCTCTGTGAACGCCTCTGTGGTAATCGGCTCATCTATTATAGAATCCAACTCTGTAAATGTTTGAAGTGAATCTTCCTGTTGATGATAATACTGATCGACACGGCTTTTCTCTGTGAATACATGGAGGTATTGGAACTTTTGCAAAAAAACAACAACATGCAGATGGCTTTGCCTTCAAAAGAAATTCAAAAGAAAATAGGCCAGAAGTAAGTTAACATAATACCGAAGCATTTCTTCGCAGCTCGGGAAGAAGCGGCCGGTTGATCCAATCGAGGAAATTCAGAGAGCAAAATCCGCCATGATCCTTCACCTCTGGAGCTGGCAGCTCTGCCAATCTGCTTATACCTAGAATCATCATCCTCGACAAAACCCTCGATTTGAAATGTGAGAAAACCAACTATATAAAAACAATGTCGACAAAGTGAAGTCTCGCGATATGGGCTTTTACGCTTTTGCAAATCTGGCGAGATCCGCTTGCGGCTACCCTTTGAAAATCAAATTCCGATCCGCGAAAACCACGCAGCCAAAATAGCGAAACGATCCATGCAAAACACCGAAATGCACCGCGGACTCTCAAGTTGTTAATGGGGCGCTTTAGTGGGGATGCCAAAAAGATGTTATGGGTAACATAAATGGCACATAAATGAAATATCAACAAACTGCAAAGATCCACTGCACTGGCCCATTGGTTTTGTAGAGTGTTGATGATTGCAATGGCTTAGATAATGCATTCCAGTCAATTGAATAATGAAGCAAAATTTGTTAACATTACCATCAGTTGCACATTGCTTCGGGGGACGAGAAAAAGATTATAGAAACAAAACTTGTAAAGTCCACTTTTGGTTGCAACAAAGGTCAAAAATGCCAGAGAAAGCAAGATCTTTGATCTGCGAGTCTACGAACAGGCATGAACCCTTTGAAAGTGCTTGATAGAGTAGCATCACAGAGTTTTCAAAAAGCACGAAACGTCACCTGCACAAAATCATTTAACCAATTAGAGATTTGTTCTATGCCACTTAACATATCTACTATTCCTATCACATTTTAATTCCCATGCCAAGTCTATACTGGCCTACAAACATTTCTCCATGATAACATGTTTCAACTGGAAAAATTCACTCCATCCGTCCTCAGGGTCTATGCACTTTTATAAAGCGATTGTATGCAACTTGATCAAGGGCAATAATGATCAAATGCTTCAATAGAGTCTTGTTCCATAGTAAATATGGTAACTCTCTAAGAAGAGGTCGATCATAGTATTTTGGGCTGCCCAGGCCTGATTTAATGTTGTCAGAATCAGTGTTTGCCACATTTTTCTAAAGTAGAGGCAAACGGTGGAAAGAAAAAAGTAACCACAAGACGCAACATCACAAAACCAGCAAACTCAATGGTACCTGTTATTTGCTAGGATTCAAGCTTCCTGCATAAGTTCCGCTGCATGTTCCAGTGCAGAATTAACATCTTCACCTAGTTGAGTATAAATTTATGAGCATGCTCCTAGAAAGTCATCTCCTTTAGAAAGTGAAAGTCATCTCCTTTAGAAAATCAGTCTTCATCTCCTCATACTTCTTGCACATTGCACAACAGACAATAAGTAAATAAATTGGGCAACTAACATGAAAACATGACTAGAAACAAACCTTAGACATAAGATCCAAAGGCACTGCAAAATGCCCATTATTCTTTAACATCTCCAGAGCACTGCAAAATGCCTGCAATAACAATTTTATTTCAAAAAGCAATGATAAAAATTACTGCTGAGAAAGAGCATACACAATCTAACTGCAACAGAAAATCCAGTTTGCTAAGATGAAGATGATCGCTCGTGTTAGAGCCCACTGTACTTGAAAATGTTAGTTTTGCACGAACAGGCTCTGCCGTAGTTTCCTTCTTTGTCCTTCTTAATATGCCTCCCCTGTTCATCCAAGATTCTTGCTCCTATACCTTGAATGAGATCTAGATAACCATTTGCAGATGGATTTCCAAGCAAGATTTAGACCGTCAAGAACAAAAACTTGAAGCTGGACTTTGGCTTAAATAAGTTGCTATGTCTATCAACCTTGTTACATGTGTTTCCGGTCACCCAGTGAGGAAGGAGCTTCAATTGAGCAACCCAATTGTAGAACAGGGTTAAGCCATCTAAAGACCGTCTTGGTTTATCTGCCGGAAGTGGAATACCCTGGCTTGAGAAGGGCTTCTGGCTATGGCTGAACATGCAAATAGCTAGGGATTGCGTGCAGAGCAAGAAAGCCACCGTGTCTCCAAGATTGGACGGAATCGTGTCGACCATCCAATATTTTGTCTTTTAAGGTTTTAGAAATGGAGAGAAAAATGTACGTGTCAAGCGCTTAGGTTGCTCTCAGCCCAGAAAAAATACCTCCTATTTTTTTTTAAGAAGGAAAATGATACTGCTTTATATATGGAATGATGGTTGAGATGTGATAATGAGAGATGTTGCAATGGTGGCAACAAAATTAAAAAGTTAATAATGCGAAAGATGAGCCCTTTGAAATTTACGCTTATATTGTTTGTGGGGCCATTCGCTCATAAAGCAAAAACTTGGATATGCGGATATGGCATCGCTAAAGGAGCTTGGTAGCCATGGGCCGAGACTACCTTTTGGCGATTTTCTCAATGTTCCAAAATACTTATTGGTTGTATATGGTTAAAGCCAAGTTGGTGAGTCGAATTTGGCCTACCACATATATGAATATTTTGCATAGTAGGCAAATAACCTTAGGGCAAATCACATTTTTGCTTTAGGGCATTTTATAGAGCCGCTATTACCGCTTATAAGGAAAGAGTGGCGGAGCTGTGGTGGATCTCTGGACGATCTGATTTCGGGTTCACAGATTGTTGTAAAGACGTGATACTGAAAATGTTTCCTTTGCCAAGATCGGATTTAGTATGTGCTGGGGCCGATGTGGCATTTTATCTTATGAAGGTCGTTGCTGGCAGAGGCCGGATCAGATGCATGGATGATGGTGCTATAAAACTTGGTTTGGCAAACGAAATAGCTGGATTCAAATTTACAGGATTATGCTGAGCTATGCCATGTCCAAGAAAAATCCAAGTTTTTCAGATACCAGGTATTGCATTTTCGAATATATTGAGCTACAAAAACATTTCGAATTTGTTGTAGCAGTCTGCTCTTTGACCAGATGTAGAAAGCAAACCTGAAGCTTGGAGCACATGGAAAGATGGAGCACATGGAAAGATAAAACTGCTCAAGGCAAACGCTTCAAATAAGGTGAGACATTGATCTCGCCTCTTTTGTTAAGAAAATACATATACAGATAGTATTCCATATTATAAAACTTCCAGGGTATAGTATGGATTTGATTTTTGTTGCATTACTTATTTAAGTTCATTCTAGTGAAGTGGTTCTGCCGGCTGTTCTCTTGTTAACGTCACCTCAGGGCAAAAGGATACAATTGGTGATCAGTGATAAACTGAGAGACCCAATGTACCTTTTGGCCCTTGCACATTTACCGTTTTCACGCTAATTGTGTATTGATTGGCTGCAGGTACGGGTTCTCTCCTCTAATTGTCTCCATTTTGCTGTTAGAGTTGGTGTTAACGCGGAAGAGGATGGAATACCTTATATCAAGATTCAAAGTTCAAAGTTTACTTTACACTGTATACTTCCAAATTCAAAACTTTATAGATGTAAGATGTAAGATTTATGTTTTTAGTTGTAAGATTATATGACAAGACGTAAGATTATTCAAGTTTAAAAGTAAGATTACTCAAGTTTAAAAATGTAAAATTATATGACAATATGTAACATTCTTCAAGTTTATAGATGGAAGATTATTTGGCAAGTTATATGGGCTTTGGTTTGGAGAGTGCCTGATGTGGCCTGGCCTAAAAAACCAGGGTGGATATTTGGATAAGTGATCTTGCCTTGAACAAGGTTCTTTTAATGTAATTGTTTGCATAACTGTGACTGTAGTCTTGGCAAGAACATGTACGAAGAAGAAGAAGAAGAAGAAGAAGAAGAAGGTGCTCCAAAGAAAATATTCTCAGAAGGGGATTTTAAAATGCTGTTCTTGCTGGGAGATCTGAAGCTTTGCCGGATCTGCTGAGGGAAAAAACGTCCCCAACTTCTATATTGTAGGGGAATGGAGGTTGGGGCCTCCATTCCGGTTTCCAGGTGACCCGCTCCCGGCTAACGCCGGTCGCGGGACCCCACCTGGAAACTCGGAATGGAGGCCCCAACCTCCATTCCCCTATACAACATTTATGATAAAGTAAAGCCCAAGGAAGGAGGGGCTTAATGGTGGCCTTATGAAATAGGAGACAATGCTGAATCGAGTGCACCAACAACCCCAGGCCAGGAGAATCATCCTTACCAATGAAAATCCTCCAAATGAACTTTGATATCATCACCTTGCTTTGGAGGTGAAAATCCAACATACCAAGACCACCAGCTGCCTTAGGTCTAATGCATTTCGTCCAAGCTACCTTGACTACCGCTCCTAACTCATTCCCACCCCAAATAAAATTTCCGACGATACGCACAATCTCCTCCATCTTACACTGCGGAGCTAATAGAGCAGACGCCATGTAGACATGAGTATTACTAAGAACACATTTAGCCACAGTGATTCTACCGGACATGGACAATTTAGCTGTATTCCACCAAAAACAAGTGCTTTTGCAACCCACTAATGATTTCATCCCAAGCATCTGAAGCAGAGACATGAATTCCAACTGGGATACCAAGCAACTTTGTGGAACTTGAACTTGAGCTTGAGCTTGAGCTTGAGCTTGAGCTTGAACTTGTGAATTATCATCATCAATAACCATTTCGACAGATGAGGCGTAATTTCTCTGTCACCACTTCTATGGAGAGGGTGTTTTCTTGACTTATTAACGGCCATGGGGCATTGGCAATTATGATACATCATGCTGCAGATTTAGAAATAAGAGCTAATATGGATCGATTCTCATAGAATACATAGATTTATAAGGGGGAAGGCAATGCCCCCTCCCCCCTTCCTGGCAACCATATGTGCGAGACCTGCCTCCAAAATGGTCTATAAGAAGAGCACACGTCCCCAATAAAAAACAAGTTAGACATGACCGTATTTATGGCTATAGATCAGATTTGTGTTGAAGCCCAAACTAGCAAATATGTACCCCAAATCTTCCGAATTTGCAGTAAATCAATTTAGACCATGGGCTAATCAATTTAGAAATGGCAATTTTATTGAATCGATCAAATAGATGGGTCATGCCACAAGAGAAGCCCTAATTTTTTTCACTGGATTGCAGAGTATAGCAATACCCAAATGCGGCCAAGTTTTTTCTGCTAGTATGCCAGATAGTAGAATATTCATTAGAAAAGAATATTCGAGACGTTATTGTTAAATGGAATAATTGAGAGGTTATGTTTTATAACCACTTTTGATCCAATGGCGGATAGCGGTCAGATCTTTAGAACCTACAACGCCCGAACCCCACGTAATGTTCCCTGGAGAAACATTTTCCTACGTAAAGGGCAGGAGAGAGAATTTCTTCCTGCGGCTTCCACCGCCATAGCTCTGGCTTCCATCGCCCTGAGAAGATGTTTGAAGATTTTCTTGCTGCTTCCTAGCTCCGTCTGTCGCCCTGAGAAGATTTTTGAAGATTTTCCTACAACTTCCATCCCCATCAGGGTGTTTTTTAGTGGCCTCGGCGGGCCAGTTGGCCACACATTCACATATTTCGTAAAATAGATGGCCACACCAGAGTAGGATGCATTCTCACCATGACCAAAGGGTAGTGGCCAGGTCAAAACACCAATTTATTGGATTCACTCCATAAGTGGCCATTTTGATATTTGCCCCACCTTCAGACCCCTAGGGCGTGGTCATTCCAAAATGTTATGTGCACTAGCAACTTGTTGTGGTGGCCATTTAAACCATGAAATAATTTTATATTTCTAGGGTTATGGCCAACTATATATCTTCCATATTTACTTTACCTCCTTTAGAATTCGGATCACGTTTCAAAATGGTGGATGCACATTGTTCATTTTTGTTGAAAATATGATTATACATGTACTCAGGCTCCATGGCCTCTTCATAGGCCCCAAGAGAGCTAGTCAATTTAATTAAATTAAATACTGGCCAAGTGTAGAGACATAATTTTTCCACTCATAGGGGGCTAAAATCTTTTCGAGTGTAGTCCTAAAATTCTAAAGGCATCTCTAATAAAATAGTATCTTTTCTTTGGTTCAAATTTGTTTTGATTCAATTTTGTAATTTACACCCTGATTTGTTCTTCATCATCTAGCCCGAATATGCTCTTCATCGTCCCAACTCAAATCAAGGTTATTTTTCATTTGACAAGTACTTGCAGTATGGTTTTCAGTGAAATCTGTCCTAGGAAATCCATTTGTACTTCTGCCTACAATCAACGTGTTTAATACATTCAAATGATCTTATCGTAATCTTAGTTAAAGAAGTGTAACATGTATTTGTTTGTGACAACTACATAGAGCATCATACAAACTAGACATTGTCTTCCTGATGTGGTTATCATCTTTACTTGTTAGATGTATGGATGTGGCTAATTCAAAATTTTGGAAAAAACTTAGTTCCGTGATTTTTGCCATTTAAGTTACAACCTCTTGGTGTAACAATTTGAAAAAGGGCCAGGCCAAACTATGCTTAGCAAATTATCCAAAGTAAGTAGTGGCCAATATTTTATGCCCTATCAAATATGTATAGAGGTTAAAAAATACCCTGATTCCCCATAGCTCTCTGGCTTCCAGCCTGAGAAGACTTTTGAATCGGCTCCATCTGTCATAGCCAGAGTAGATTTTGGCGAAGCGATAGCCAAAGCAGGGGATCAAATCGGCTCCATCTATCATAGTCAAAGCAGATTTGACAAAGCCATAGCCAAAGCAGGGGATCAAACCCATATTTGACGAAGCCATAACCAGTAAGCAAGGATTTGCCATAGCCATAGACGGCAAGCAAGGGCTCATTTTCACTCTACATTTCACTGCACATTTCAAGCACACAAAAACACGATTTAATTTGGGTTTGGAAACCCAAAGACCCCAAACAAAACGAAGAGCTGAATGGCAAATAACTCAAAGCTCAGCTGCGAAGAACTCGATGACAATATAACCCTAAACAAAACCTAAACCGGCACAACTGGTCAAACCGAATGGGTTAACCCTATGGGGACTGCCACATGGTAGCATGATAACGGATGACAGTAAAGAAATGTCGCCCTATTTCTATTTGGAATGGGTTCCAGCAAAACTCTACATCAAAATTAAGTTGGTTCATAACCAGTATAGGATAAACTCTAAAAATCTAATAAATATATTTCCTGTATAATTTAAGCTAGGCAGAAGGGGCCTATGAAAATCTAGATTTCATCCGGAAAAATATAAAGAAACCCACAAATTTTAACTGGAAACTTCATGAAAATTTTTTCACTATCGTAAATTCTCTCGATATCAATAGGTAGGATGGTAGTGTTCCTAGGAATTCGACATACACTATAACATCCATAAAAACTCAAGAAAACGACATCGCGCAAATGAACGGTTAAGATGGATGGTATTTGGTCCCGAGAGGCTTCCCGACCATTTTGATTATTCTCCTCCAGGTGAGAAGAGACCTACAGATCTGAGAGTCTGCCAGGCTCTTCATCCGCCAAAACAATGAGCGGGCACGATTCCAAATATTTTACCACCACAAAGAAGGGAGAAATCCATGAACTTAAAGAGGAGCTCAATTCTCAATACAAGGCACGTTTTTCGTTTCTAGTCATAATTCAGTCAATGATTGTTATAGAGTTTGTATCCAGCAGATCCTTCCTCGGGTCCATAGATCTATTTGTTATGTAGTGCATTGGAGCTTGACTTGATATCTTTCTCTTGCAAATCTTAGGGTAACTGATGAGGACGACCATTTATCAGACGGAAATAACTGTTTCTTGTACTCCTCCCACATGTATTATTGAACTGTGTATTCTGCCGTCTCCCAATGATGGTGACCACCCTTTCGAAGATATAGCCGAGATCACTGGATGATCCACACACTTTTTCCTGCATTTTACACATACATTAAGAAAGTTAGTGGCATCGAAATTTCAGAAATAGCATTGAAGCAAGGAACTCTCTTTTGCATATTTGGAATTGCTTTAACTTGTCTGGATCTAAAAGGGAAAACCATCATTCATATGGTTTAGAAAACATATGATTAATTATGGGCATGTTGATCTCTCCATAGTAATGTTAGCAATCTCAAGCTCTATCCCATTCTTTCAGGATAAAAAGAAGGATGCTGTTAAGAAGGTGATTGCAGCAATGACAGTGGGTAAAGACGTGTCAATGTTGTTCACAGATGTTGTGAACTGCATGCAGACAGAGAATCTTGAGTTGAAGAAGCTTGTCTACCTCTACCTCATCAACTATGCGAAAAGCCAGCCTGACCTTGCAATTCTTGCTGTTAATACTTTTGTTAAGGTAATGTACGTCTTGGATTTTGATTATGAAAGGGTAAGTTCTACAGTGTAGCGATGCATATTTTGTGCTACTGTTTGTTGTAACCAAAGCTCATATTCCTGGTATCGCGTCTCAATGGAGATTCTATACTGTCCATTGTGCATGACCACACTTTCTTGTTTATGCTTAGAATAAACCCCAATGAATTGCCACTCTCCTTCATCTTCTATATTTGATTGTTCGGAAGAGGCGGCTGCTAAATGGAAGGCTTCTTGCACCTTCTTTCTACATAGTTGAGAACAGAAAATCTAGAATAGGGAATGGGTTTATCTTTATTCTCTTAACTAAAAACAATAATCCGGGATATGCTGAAACGTGGTTGTTGATTACCGGTGGTTTAAGAGCCTGCCCATAATGCTAGAAACAAAATGGTGTTTGTGTGATGCGCTATTGGTCTCAAATGTGTATGTTTGATTGCATTAAGCCAAGGACCTGCACCAGATGTCAATACTTACTTTATTTTTCATGTGTACACATGCATGATCACGTGTGCACGTTTGGGTATTTCACCGTAAGGCTGAGTGATTGCAGAACATTTAGATTGGTAGTCACACCTTTGGAATCTAAGATGGTTTGTTTCTGCTGATTTGATGGTTTGGAATCTCAAATCCACAATTTCTCTTGCAGGATTCCCAGGATCCCAACCCATTGATTCGAGCATTGGCTGTCCGTACCATGGGTTGCATTCGAGTAGATAAAATTACTGAGTATCTTTGTGACCCCCTCCAAAGATGTTTGAAGGTAATTTACTGCACCATATTTTTGTGTTGGTTCATTTTTTGACTTACTTACTCATGGTTGATTCCTGTACAAACAGGATGAAGATCCATATGTTCGTAAAACAGCAGCTATATGTGTTTCAAAGTTATATGACATTAATGCCGAATTGGTAGAGGACAGGGGTTTTCTGGAGACTCTTAAGGATTTGATTTCTGACAGCAATCCAATGGTTGTAGCAAATGCTGTTGCAGCACTGGCAGAGATACAGGAAACAAGTAGCAAATCTGTATTTGAGATCACAAATCATACTTTATTCAAGCTCTTGGCCGCACTGAATGAATGCACAGAGTAGGATTCCTTTTCATTCTTTGGACATTCCAGAAGAAATGTTTGGCCGTTTGTTTAAAGTTGTTGATTTCAACAAGGCTCACGTCAAAAGGTGCATGTGACACATATTTAGGCAGAAAGTGTGCTGTGCTAATAAATTATCAAATAACTGGTTAGAGGACATAAGACTTCCATTATGAGCTTCTGCAATATAACCGATGTTTTTTTGGTTCAGGTGGGGCCAGGTTTTTATCTTAGATGCTTTGTCAAAGTACAAGGCAAAGGATGCACGCGATGCTGAAAATATAGTTGAACGTGTTACTCCTCGTCTTCAACATGCAAACTGTGCTGTAGTCTTATCTGCAGTGAAGGTGTTTCCCTATTCACATATAGTTTTGCTTTTAGACTCTCTGGCCTGACCTTGGCATGTTTAGGTAATCCTGCAACAAATGGAGTTGATTACAAGCACAGATGTTGTTCGTAACCTATGTAAGAAAATGGCGCCTCCTCTTGTTACACTTATCTCTGCAGAGCCAGAAATACAATACGTGGCTTTGCGCAATATTAACCTTATTGTTCAACGTCGGCCTAGCATCCTTGCACATGAGATCAAGGTTGGTTTGTTTGTGTTTCTTCTTGTTCTAATCTAGCAGTTCTAATCCTGTTTTCTCTCAGGTATTTTTCTGCAAGTATAATGATCCAATATATGTCAAAATGGAGAAACTAGAAATAATGATAAAGTTAGCATCCGACCGAAACATTGATCAGGTAAAATGTAGTCAATCATTGACCAATTGCTATCTGAAACCTATGATTCAGATTTCAGCTGAGCATGAACGTGGTATTATTGTTTGGGTATCTTTAGGTGTTACTTGAGTTCAAGGAATATGCCACAGAAGTGGATGTTGATTTTGTCAGGAAAGCTGTCCGTGCAATTGGACGGTGTGCAATCAAGTTGGAAAGGGCAGCAGAGCGATGCATAAGTGTACTGCTTGAGCTTATAAAGCTTAAAGTTAATTATGTTGTGCAGGAAGCAATAATAGTTATCAAAGATATTTTTCGGCGCTACCCCAACATGTCAGGCATTTTACTTCCTGTTTTTGTATCACTAGTACTGATTTTTGGTCAGCAATGTCATATCTTACTGTAGTTTTGTCCTGTTTTAGGTATGAATCCATAATTGCTACACTTTGTGAGAATTTAGATACGTTGGATGAGCCAGAAGCAAAGGTATGGACAAATTTCTTCATTGCTTATTACAACATGGACTCTTTGTTTTAAGTAATTGGCTTTTTGTTTCTTGACATTGCATGTTTTACACATCACTCTGTCATGCACTTACTAGAGCACGTTACAGGCTTCAATGATATGGATTATTGGGGAATATGCAGAACGTATAGACAATGCTGATGAGCTACTTGAGAGCTTTCTAGAAACCTTTTCTGAGGAAACTGCTCAGGTGCAATTGCAATTGCTCACTGCAGCCGTTAAATTGTTCTTAAAAAAACCAACCGAAGGTCCACAGCAAATGATCCAGGTACTGTTTTTTAATGTCATTACAGGTGCTCTTAACGTTCGGATATGTTATCTTTCAAGAGTTCATTTGCAGGTGGTCCTGAACAATGCCACACAAGAAACAGATAATCCTGATCTTCGCGATCGAGCCTACATTTATTGGCGATTATTGTCTACAGACCCTGAGGTTGTAGAGCTTTCCTATATCAATGCAATAACTGTAAGTGAAAATACTGAAGACGCGTTCGGATCTGTTGTTGTAGGCAGCAAAAGATGTTGTACTGGCAGAGAAGCCAACCATAAATGATGACTCGAACATGTTAGATTCTTCACTCTTGGATGAGCTTCTGGCTAACATCGCAACACTTGCTTCAGTATATCATAAACCTCCAGACGCATTTGTTAGCCGCATTCCACCAACCACACAACGAATTGATGAGGAAGAAGATTATCCTGAGAACCAGGATCTTGCACCTGAAACATCATCTGCCCCAATTTCAGAAATGGCTCCTTCTACATCCTCAGGACTCCCATTACCTGTTAGGTCACAGACACCTGTTGCAGCTGTTCCTGTCCCTGCTCCGGCCCCAGTGCCTGATCTCTTAGGAGATTTAATGGGTCTTGAATCTGCACTTGTACCGACCAGTCAACCTACAGCAACAGTTTCTGGGTTAGTACATGGATTATCTTTCACTCTTTCATCGTGTTTCTTGTCTAATGTTTGGCAATTTTTTGGGTTGCAGCCCCCCTCTTCCAGTTCTCCTCCCAGCATCTGCTGGACAGGGCTTACAGATAAGTGGGAAGCTTGTGAGAAGAGATGGCCAAATATTTTATAGTCTTAGATTTGAAAATAATGCTGCCACTCCTTTGGATGGTTTTATGATCCAATTTAATAAGAACTCTTTTGGTCTTGCGGCTGCGGGCCCTCTTCAGGTAGTTTTTTGCATCTTTGTTTGCCAAGTTTTTCTTGGCTTTGATTCTGAAGAACATACTCTTTTATTTCATATTAGGTGCCTTTGTTGCAACCGGGAGGTTCAGCGAACACTTTGCTTCCAATGGCACTATTCCAAAACCTTGCCCCTGGGCCACCAAGTTCAGTTTTACAAGTTGCGGTGAAAAATAACCAACAACCCGTCTGGTATTTCAATGATAAGATTCCATTAAGTGTTCTCTTTCAAGAGGATGGAAGGATGGAACGAGTTGCATTCCTGGAGGTAGGAATTGGCTTTTCTGGTTTTCTTTGGTTTTTGTCTTAGTCAATCAATAAAGGTTTCCTTTATGCAGACATGGAAGACACTTCCTGATTCACATGAAATTGTGAAGGAGTTCCCAAATGCCCTTGTAAACAATGTTGATGCAACAACCGAGAAACTAGCTTCTGGGAATCTGTTCTTCATTGCACGCCGTTTGCTGAAAGAAACAAATCAAGAAGTCCTCTATCTTTCTGTTAAAGTGCCTCCTAATGTCACTTTCCTTGTTGAGCTAACGCTATTGATTGGTTTTCCGAGTGTGAAATGTGCTGTTAAGACCTCTAATCCCGAGATGGCTCCTCTATTTTTTGAGGCAATTGAAGCATTCTTAAGATGAGTGTATCCCGCTCAATTTTCTCTTTTCTCAAATCCTATTTGGAATAAACTGTTTCCTCCCACTATTACTTTCCAGCTATTTCCAGCTATTTGAAAGAATTTCTTTTGGATCTCAGTAAGTTCGCGATCAGCTCTATCACTTTGGAAGAGTTCTACTGTGTCGCTCTTTTGACATGGTTTAGAAAGCTGGAGGTGAAATATGAAGACTGGAATCTACCAAACAGAAGTGTTCCTCAGGCTGGTTTCTACAATGTGAATATCCATGATTCTTGGAAACTGTGATAATGCGATGGAACTGAGGGCTTTTGTGATAATTGTTTTGGTTTTGTCTTTTTCTTAGCTTTGAAGTTTCGGATATATTCTTACAACTTTACCAGGGAAGCAAATTTTGTATTGTACTTCCCACCCCAGCTTTTGAATATTATGGATGACAGTTTGGTATAAAGACCTCCTTCCATGCCATCTTATGGTCATAGCCTTGTCTTTCTTAAATTTTTAGATTGGTTTCGCATTTGCAGTTTGGTGTTTTGGAAATTATTTTGTGATATTGTTAACTTTGTCATCCATTAGTACTATTGGGCTAGCAGTCATAAGATCTGCATGTTGCCAAATATAGTATGACATAAGAACTGCTAGCCCTCGTGAGATCTGCAGGTTGCTAATAGGGGACCTTTCATTAGCCAGGCGGGTACTCAAAGGCTTTAGCATAGTCATGGAAGTGGTGTGCTTCAAGAAAGGAGGGTGTGAAGGTATGTGTGCATTTTTTTTTTTTTTTGAAGGCAAGAATGATCTGTATTGTATTCAAAGGATAAGAGTGTTTACACATACAGTGAGTCCAGAGGTGCTATCCCTTCTCGAATCCATGAATAGCAGTCCAGACTCTAGACCCAGTACTTAGAGCCTCTCTCAACTTCTTCTCCATAGGATACTATAGGAGAGAAGGGCTAAGTTCCTAGGCTAAATTTTAATAAAAAACGGTCTAAGACCTTATTACAAAGGCTCCACAATAGGCCTGATAAGAAATTTTAAGCACCTGGTCACCAGATACAAGTTAATCCTGTCTCAATCGCCCAGGATCAAGAGCAAGGTTCAGGCTGCTACTTCCCATTCTAGAATGGCCATCTTGTGCATTGGCTTCCCTTGAGATTCCCTAAATTCTTAAAGATTCTTGAGTGCTGACTAGTCTAGAGTTAACCTCACAAAAGTAGAAGCAGTAACCTCAAAATTCCTCTAGACTCCACAAGACGCATTAAGTTCCTTAAGGTTTCGTCATATTTCCTTATATTAGAAAATATATTCCCTTGTTTTAGGTTCTTTCATGCATATAATTAAAATTTCCTAAATATAATTAACCATGTAGCAATAGATATGTTTGCTCGAGAGTATCTTTGCCCTAAGCTAAGTAGATATGTGTGCTTGAGAGTATCTTTGTCTTTATGTGTGCATTGGCTTCCCTTCAGATTCCCTAAATTCTTAAAGATTCTTGAGTACTGACTAGTCTAGAGTTAACCTCACAAAAGTAGAAGTAGTAACCTCGAAATTCCTCTAGACTCCACAAGACGCATTAAGTTCCTTAAGGTTTCGTCATATTTCCTTATATTAGAAAATATATTCCCTTGTTTTAGGTTCTTTCATGCATATAATTAAAATTTCCTAAATATAATTAACCAATGTCTTATGCATGAATTGTGTAGCAATAGATATGTTTGCTTGAGAGTATCTTTGCCCTAAGCTAAGTAGATATGTGTGCTTGAGAGTATCTTTGTCTTAATCTAATTTTTTACATGCAGAGGATGCTAAGTGGAGTTCTATCTAGGTTCAATTTCTAGAATAAGGAATTAAGGAAATTTGTTTTGCGATCTAAATCGTAGATATCATTCCTCGTTTGTGGGGTGTACTTGTACAAATTTTGGTATATTATATAACGAGGTTTGCTAAATACTATAAGGTTCGAGGCAATGTACTTAGTAGTGTTGATGTTTTACATGTATTATATAGTTTAAGGGGCTCTCGCCGGCCTATGTCATCCCCCGTGTGAATATGCACCCAAACCAAAGAAGCTTCCAGGGGGATTTAATTAAAATTGTAAGAAGTAATGGTTTATGTTGTGAAGAATTTTTTTTTGGCCCCGTTGGGACCTTAGGAAGGTGTCGTACATATTGTAGCGAAAAATACCTAGTGTCAAAAAAGAGAAAAAAACTACCTAGAATAATAACACTCCTGTGAGTATTATAATGTATTAAACAAAATATTAGAGAGGTCTCGGTTTGAGCTAGAACAGTGGAAATGCAAGGAAGGATAATTTAATCAGACTACAATAGGAGACTACAACAGGTTGACTTAGCATAATAAATATGAGCCATGCAATATCTGGGTCCCCAGATTTTCTATACATAGAAAAGTGCAGTTCACATTAACATTGGTCTTTGAGCCACTTTCCAAGGCAAAAACAATAAGCTACTTTTTTGATGCTTTTGCGCATCATCTTTAAGAAGAATATCAGAGTTTCCCTTTCTTTGTTATGCTGAACATAAGCTGCAATAATTGTTGTCTAAGAGAATACATTTTGTGCTTCCATTTTGTGATCCAATGTACCAAACTTAGTGTACATTTGGAATTTGGAATTGGGAAGTGAGTAGCAACTAAAAGCAAATTGGAGGACATAGAACAACTAGTGATGTGCATCAGTAGTATTAGCATATTCAACATAGATTGCACGTTGATAAGCTAGTGAAGACCGTTTCTTATACAAACATGGGACCTTTATAGACAAAAAAACCCCACCATGAACTGGGTTCATCTGGACATCTTGTTAATGACAAGCTCTATGTCAACCTGCAAACATGGAGTTCATATTAGAGAGCTTAATCACACCAAGCAGGTTAGCAACAATGATAGAGCCAAGCAGGATCAAGAACCAACAATGTTTTCCCTTTTGGGCAATGGGACAAAATGAACCATGTGATTACCATCCATGTCAATCAATTAAAAATGTGCTCTAAAAGTGTAGATGACTCTCGATACAACTCCTCAGAATTGCTTCTACAATCTATCCATATTTTATTACTGAAAGCTTGATGTACATGGATAAATTGGCAATGCTTTCTTTATATTCTCTACTGGCAACTGCATTTGTCTTATTACATACGCCTCTCTGCTTCAAACACATAACTTGGTGTCTTATAAATCTGGCATTTGCTCATTCCAAAGCATATTTTTGACAGATTAGAGCTTTTCGCAGATCGATGCAGAGATATGGCCACTATAAAATTTCCGGCCATAAATTAATGTTGCTAATCAATGTGCCGATATTGAAACATGTAATACTTACCTCTGATTGCTGGAACTCAAAAGAAAACCCTTTTAAACATACATATATGCATCCGGCTTCAGCCAAGGAATAGGACTCAAAACGTTTGCAATGGCTACAAGCAATTCAGTCTCTTTCAGCATGAACTCTACCAAAGATCCATCAAAACCAGGGATTGGGAACTTGATCTTGTCATATATTGGAAGATTAAGTGCATATTGCGCTCTTTCTATAGCGCTGAATATGACGCTATCTTCTTGCCTAATAAGAGAATCTCTGATGCTATCAAGTGCCAATCTACTCTAGTTTTCTTCACAATGCTCTGTTACATTGCTAAGTAAGAAACTCTACTATATAAACATCCAATCTTAAGAAGAATGATGAAAAATATTGAAAAAAATACCTGATAGCTCTTGTACGCAGGTTAGAAGAGGATAATCTTGGAAGAAAAACCGAGTTTTTCAGTTGAGGAAATTGCAGATGCTTGTGGATATATAGAGAATGAAGAGGCAGATGAGATTGGGGATCAGATGGTTAAACGAGGCCAGAAACTGCGGCAAGGGTGTTCTAGAAGTCAAGATATCATCAATCATCTTTTTGATCATCATTGCTAGGCTCTAATGTAGTACTATCAATCAGACGTCTGCGCCTGGGTACAACATGGACTACAATCCACCATGTTGGGTTAACATGGTTTTCAAAAAAGAAAACCTGTTCAACTTGTTTAGGGTAAACAAACGGTTCATTCATCCCTCCAAGAACCTGTGTTGAATCAATTTGATAGAAACCTGAAGGATGTGATCTCATGGTCTGATTTCTGCCTCTATAAACAACTTTGAATCATTTTGCCCTCAAGATGGTTACATGAAATGAACGGAAGTCAACATCAATAATATCAGTAATTTGCCCAATATAATTAAGGTCACTGATAATAGGTTGTCGATCACGTTGACTGGCTTGACTTTTTTGTTCAAATTGAGAAGCAATTCCACAGTCATATGTCAAGCGACCTTTGTCGACCTCTATAGTCCGAAGATGGTTTCCATAAGCCCACATTGAATTGTGAAAACGAGCCTGCATTTTAGAAGGATACAAGAAATGAATCATATGTATGTAACACACATTGATAATAAATAGAAAACTGTACCTTTTTAATACATCCAAGTGCAATGTTGAAGTCATCCTTTGGAACATCCTCTCCTTTATCTCGTGCATCTTCCATTGCTTCAAGCAACCAATCACGAGTCATATCCTCAAAGACTCTGGATATAGAATACGTTTTTGACCATGATGTATACTATTATGTGCAAAATCTCTTCTGGCTGCCTCTCTTTCTTCTTTAGCATGTTTATATCTCTCCCTCCACATTTCAAGACTTTCAGTATTACGTATTACAGACCTAGTTATTTGTTCAAACATTTCCTCATTCAATTTGCGAAGCACTATTTTATTTCATTTTTTTGCAGAAACAATACTGGAGACAATAGCTACATTAAGAAAACAACGTGTCTACTTCTTAATAGCTACATATCATATCAAGGAAACAATGTTTGAGAATAACAATTATTTTTAAATCCTATATGTGGATTTCATTGTTACAGGTGCTCCCAAGGGCATAGCCGGAATCGGGCCCTTGACGGACGTCCATGAGCACGGGGGTACTGTTGGTCGCGATTGCCGGGCAGTTGTGATTTAATAGGCCATGTTGACTGTAACCAGTCTATGGTGAGGGGATGCGGGATAAGTGGTAATAATGGCTAGCAATGGGTAATGGTTCGCTAGGGGGCACAAATATTACTAAATATTAGTGCGGAAGGAGCTAGCGGGGTTCGCAGAGACAAACGACCTATGGATGCATGGTTAGCATTGTTATGTTAATGTTAATGGAACTAGTATAGGCACTAGGGGCCAAATGCATTAACATAGAGAAATAATTAGTTAGCTATGCTAAAAGTTAATGTTTAAAAGGACACGTGGCATCGAATGTTTGGATGGGTTCATAGAACCTGATATATAACAGAAGGAAACAAATTTGTATCAGAATCCGGCTGCCAGATCTGATGGACGTGTAGTAGAGATGAGATTGGATCGAATCAGGGCATGAGATGGCCGGTTTTGGGCTGTAGGAAACTTGAGTGAACTCCAGAGCTTGGATTATAAAGCCTGGAGGAAGAATTGGTTGGGGGATCGAAATTGGGTCTTAGGAAGACAAGAGCCGATTCTGCTAACATGGAATTCTGTTTGATTCAAGACTTGGGCCTTGAGGTCGGATTTGCAGCCCGAGGCTGTGGTTGTGGCCCCACGGCAGGTTGATTACTGCTAAGGGTCGGATTGAGCTTGGCCAGCCGGTTAACATTCATCCAGGGAGGATTCTCTGGAAGGATCCGGTCTGCTGTGAATGGTTTCACATAGCAGCAAGCCAGGTCAGTGAGGGGGATCTGGAATCCAAGGTGTGGGCGGTTCTGACCGGCGTAGTACACGCGGGCAAGGGTTTCTCTTGGAAAATTTTTTGCCGTAACATTCATTAAAACTACGTATTATTTTTTAAGAAAACAATGATAACTTTTAAAACCAACATGTAAAGAAAAACCATAACGCATATAGAAAAAAAGGATATAGCTACATATTGTCGTAGTAAAACAACATTTGAAAACAACAATTATTCTAAGACAATACATGTGGATTTCTTGGATATTACGTATTTTCTCTTGTGGAAACAATGTCAACTTAACAAAATACAAGTGGAGAAAACAAAACAACACATTGAAAAGGAAAAAAAACTATATTTTTTCAGTTTTTCATGTATTAACATTCAAACCTACATGTGTTTATTGGAAGACAAACAACGCGTGGCTCCTCCAAAAAATAATCCCATCGATCCGAGACATCGGATCGCCATTCTAGAATGGGACGAGCATGCATGTTTTGCATGCATGCGGGCGGCGCATGCCCGTTCTGGTTGGGACTTCGCTATTTTAGGCGCGTTTCTGCTTCGACTTCTCATCGGCGCTTCCTCTTCTCTCTCAGCAGTACCTTATTCTCTTTGAATTGTTTCCAGGCAGGGGAGGGGCTTCTTCCTGCCTGGTTTGGCCAATTTGGCGTTTTCTTTCATGCTGTCCGTTCTCGGCCTTTAGCCTTCATCCTGTGACCTTCGTCCTCGATCCTAGTTTGTTAAGGAAGTCCTTTGGTATTCGGGCGGTTTGTTGGTTTCATGCGAGTCCCATTCTAGAATCCCATCGATCCGAGACATCGGATCGCCATTCTAGAATGGGACGAGCATGCATGTTTTGCATGCATGCGGGCGGCGCATGCCCGTTCTGGTTGGGACTTCGCTATTTTAGGCGCGTTTCTGCTTCGACTTCTCATCGGCGCTTCCTCTTCTCTCTCAGCAGTACCTTATTCTCTTTGAACCCACCCTCCCCCCCTCTTTGTTATTGTATTTTTATCGCGTGGCACGCGCCAGAATCAACCCTCCACTCACGGGAGGTTTGGTTTGTCTTGTTGTTTTGTTGGTGATGTGCGTGTACGGGTTAGCGGCGACATCTGTTTGACTTTTCCATTTGTGGGTTTTGGGAGCGATTTTTATGCCTTACGTTTGTCCAAGCCCCTTGCCGAAGGCTTATCACTAGGGTTTTTCCTCGAAAACCCGAAAGGGCGGGGTTTTTTAATCCCGGTGATAAGCTTTCGGCAGGTACACTAGCCCAGTCTCTATTAGCATTGTATTTTGTTGGGGTCCAAATGATATAATTGGATTTTCCCTTTATTTTTTATGGGTAGTTCGCATGTGTGCGGCTACCCACTATCCACCATTGTAGAAAATCTGCTGAGATGAATGAGAAGCAAGTCGGGCGGTTTGTTGGTTTCATGCGAGTCCCATTCTAGAATAGTTAAGAAAAAACCACACGTTAACAAAAGTTCGCGAAAAACAATAGTGAAAAAAAGAATACGTTGACCAAAAAACAAAAAGGTGCCAAAAAAACCACGGTGGGATATTTTTGCCAAAAAACCACTCTCTTTGTGCAAATCCGGATAAATTGACCGGTGGACTTTTGGGGCCATTTTGGTGTTGTTTTTAGCATAAAACAACATATAGATAAACTGTGGACCAAAAATTGGGGTGAGTGTGGAAGTGGAGTTGTACAATTGAAATCCTTGAGAGTCTGACACGTTTTGCAGTCATGTTGTTTCTTGTGTTATGGCGTCAAGGGCACACAAGCAAAGCAGATAAGCAAATCAGTAGCTTTGTTGAGCTGATCATCAAACCACACAAGCTAATGTGGTGATGAGGATCAACTCAACAACCTAAAAAACATCAAGACATAAATGGCACTTACAAATTCAAAAAGACGTTCTTCAACGAGAGGACTTGTATTGGATCAACAAAAATAGTAGATTGACTATATTATAGAAAACACCACAAAGGTTTTTGTAACAGAATACAACCTCAAAACAAAAACTTGAACGCAAAATTACATACTTCTCAAATGTCTTTCAACTGGTTGCTTGTGCAAGCTAGTCACTTGTACAGGTCATTCAGGTTTTTGGTCTTCTTAACTTGTTCTCAAGAGCAAGTATCCCTGCCATGATATCCATCTGGTTCAGTCCAATACTCATTTGGACTACCAAATTTTGGAGAACTATGTTAAATAGTTTAGCACCTGGCACTTGCCTGCAGTGTTCATCCCATGAACATTCATGGGTGTCTTCTAAACTGCAGCCAATGCAAGCATCATCCTCTATGTCCTGGCTGTCTTGGAACATCTCCATGATCTTCTCCTTGAATGAGGTTGGTTGAACAACATCAGGCTGATTTTCAACATCAACTGGTTTCCAACATTAATGGAGGGCTGGTTTCAACATCAATTTCAAGCTCAATAGGTATGTCAACTTCCCAGTTCATACCTGCAGCAACATCAGCTACCCTCCTTGTTTTTGACCTTTCCTTTGCCATTTGCAACACCGCAATTTCCTCATCATCTGAAGAGAAATCTTCACAAATAACTTTCCTCTTTCTAGTTCTCTTAGTGGGTTTGTCAGCCTTCATCCTTTTTTTCTCCTCTCTTTCTTTCCTAGCTTGCTCCTTCCTAACCTTTTCCTTTTCTTTAGCCTCCTTTCTCTCCTCCATAATTCTTTTCTTTTCTTCTATTGTTTCTTGTCAGATCCTTGCTGCCTGTTCATCCTTCTTCTGCTGATCAAGCCTAGCAGCCAAGGCTTCATCAGAGATAACATATAATTTGCCTTTCAGTCATGCAGAAAGTTTGCTTCTTCTCTTCTTTTGAGCTTGAGCAGCAGCTGACACAACAAGGGCTAAAGCTGCCAAGCCACTTTGCTGCCCACCACTTGAACCCTGAGTAGCTAAGTGGCCAGCATTAATTTCAGCCCAACAATTGTGCACTAAATTTTGCACTGTATTCACATTCTGGTCAGCAAAACATTCTGAATTTTCAGCAGCAGCACAAGTTGCCTCTTCAAGAATTGGAGCAAAGATCATGTTACGGATTTTTAGGAGCACCACAATCGCATTTCAAGGAGCAAAATCTACCTCTAGGAACTGGAATTTGAGCAAGACAATCTGGATTTTCGTGAATTTGAGCACCGACATTGAAAGAATCATTGCAAACTTCTTTGTAACAATCATTCAACCCCGATCTGCAAGGACTTGGGGCTGGACAACAAATAATTATAACGCCATATACCCATTTTTGGAAGCCGGGCAATAATATTGGAAGGAGTGAGAGATTCTTCCAAAGACTTGGATACAATGGAGGCAAGATCATCTTCTGAGATGGCTCAACACAAATGTGGCTATGCATAAAATGAAATCTAAGCTTTCTAAAATGGGACTTGAAAAAGGTTGAAAAGCATGATACATCAAGAGGTCAAATTTGCGGTTGGTGTGAGGTATGGGGTGGCAAATACAAGATGTGAAGTCCAATTTCTTTAGCCTTTTGGATAGTTTGAGTGGTAGCATGGGATCCATGCCCATCACATATCAAAAATGAGGTCTGTCTGGCCCGATCCCACACGGTACATTTTTTTGAAATGGTCCAACCATGCATAAAACGAGAATATCGTGATCCATGCCTTTTTGTTGGTAGGCCATGACTGCTCCAGCTTTCACATCCCGAAGAAGGTGCATCTCTCATTCTCTTGCCCTTAAACACATAAGTTGGGCAATTTACTACCTTGAGCATTCACACAAAGACAAGACAAGAAGCCATTCTCGGTCGGTATGGTTTTACACACATCCGCATGCCTCTCCTTGCAACAACTCTAATCCCCTGTTACATTACCAGCCCTGCACTCCGTTTCATCGCATTCCAAACTCTTGAAGGGTCTAGTTGCAATGAATTGTAAATTCCTTTGCGGTGTGTCATAGAAGTTGTTAAGGTTGGAAGTAGTCATTGCCTTAACCCTTGCAACCTCAACACATTGAGTAGATCTGAGAGAGAGTTCCGGATGCCTATGTTTAAACTCCTTCCACCATTTACGGCCAGACAAGCCATCTTTGAATGTGGTGATAGGATTTATGGTCATTTGGGCAACCCTCTCCCTCATAATTCCCAAAGGAACTGCCCTACCTTCATCACATAATTGAAGGCACCAGCTTACAAGTAACTCCTCTTCCTCTAAAGTCAAAGCCTTAGGGACACTACCAAATTTGTGTTCAGATATATCATACAAATGATTTCTAAGAGTTGTAGGGGGGATGCCATAGTGTTTAGCAGCTTTTCTAATACTAAACACCCCATCAGTTATGGAATCTAGGGCAGACTCTAAAGCTTTTGCAGACCAAGAACCTCTAATAGAAGTTTGTCTCAATTGCTTCTTACCAACACCATCAGGAAGGGGTCTGGCCTGCTGAATTCTTGCACGGGGAGTATTTCTTTGCTTCCTAGCAATAGGAATTTGAGAAGGATGGGAATCATCAGCAAGAGGGGTAGGGGCCACAATCCTGTTGCCTCTAAGATTTATGGTGCTCAACTGCTTGGAAAAGAAGGGCAGATAAGAAATATATGGAGGCAAGAACCTGCATGGAAAGAAAACTTGATGATTAGTGATGAACATCTAATATAAGAGCCAGATATGCAATGCTTGACAACTCAAAACGCATGAATCTCCAACCAAATTTAACAAACAATGCATAATCAGCCAAAGCTACATAATTGAAAAAACAGAACTAGTGAAGTAAATGTACCTTACTTTCAATCTAAACTTAACCCTGGACTTGCAGATGCAAGAAATCAAAGCTAAAATAAATTCTGAAATGGAAATGCAGATGCAAGAAATGAAAGTTAGAATGGAAAGGCTCAAAAGATGAGCTTACCTTGATCTGGATGAGAACACCAGCTGCAGAACACCAGCTGCAACACCGCAATTTCCTCATCATCTGAAGAGAAATCTTCACAAATAACTTTCCTCTTTCTAGTTCTCTTAGTGGGTTTGTCAGCCTTCATCCTTTTTTTCTCCTCTCTTTCTTTCCTAGCTTGCTCCTTCCTAACCTTTTCCTTTTCTTTAGCCTCCTTTCTCTCCTCCATAATTCTTTTCTTTTCTTCTATTGTTTCTTGTCAGATCCTTGCTGCCTGTTCATCCTTCTTCTGCTGATCAAGCCTAGCAGCCAAGACTTCATCAGAGATAACATACAATTTGCCTTTCAGTCCTGCAGAAAGTTTGCTTCTTCTCTTCTTTTGAGCTTGAGCAGCAGCTGACACAACAAGGGCTAAAGCTGCCAAGCCACTTTGCTGCCCACCACTTGAACCCTGAGTAGCTAAGTGGCCAGCATTAATTTCAGCCCAACAATTGTGCACTAAATTTTGCACTGTATTCACATTCTGGTCAGCAAAACATTCTGAATTTTCAGCAGCAGCACAAGTTGCCTCTTCAAGAATTGGAGCAGCATCATGTTCTGGATTTTTAGGAGCACCACAATCTGCATTTCAAGGAGCAAAATCTACCTCTAGGAACTGGAATTTGAGCAAGACAATCTGGATTTTCAGGAATTTGAGCACCAAAGATTGAAAGAATCATTGCAAACTAGCTTTGTAACAATCACTTCAACCTGATCTGCAAGGACTTGGCTGGACAACAGCCAAATTATAACGCCATATACCCATTTTTTGGAAGCCAGCAATAATATTGGAAGGAGTGAGAGATTCTTCCAAAGACTTGGATACAATGGAGGCAAGATCATCTTTACAGATGGCTCAACACAAATGTGGCTATGCATAAAATGAAATCTAAGCTTTCTAAAATGGGACTTGAACAGTGAAAAGCATGATACATCAAGAGGCTGCAGTTGGTGTGAGGTATGGGGTGGTGGCGGTTGCAAGATGTGAAGTCCAATTTCTTTAGCCTTTTGGATAGTTTGAGTGGTAGCATGGGATCCATGCCCATCACATATCAACAAATGAGGTCTCTGGCCCGATCCCACGGTACATTTTTCTTGAAATGGTCCAACCATGCGCCAAAAGCGAATATCTCGTGATCCATGCCTTTTGTTGGTAGGCCATGACGCTCCAGCTTCACATCCCGAAAAGAAGGTCTCAGATCTCTCATTCTCTTGCCCTTAAACACATAAGTTGGGCAATTTACTACCTTGAGCATTCACCGCGACAAGACAAGTAAGCCATTCTCGGTCGGTATGGTTTACGTCATATTCCTCGCATGCCTCTCCTTGCAACAACTCTAATCCCCTGTTTCGTTACCACCCTGCACTCCAGCCATCGCATTCCAAACTCTTGAAGGGTCTAGTTGCAATGAATTGTAAATTCCTTGCGGTGTGTCATAGAAGTTGTTAAGGTTGGAAGTAGTCATTGCCTTAACCCTTGCAACCTCAACACATTGAGTAGATCCGAGAGAGAGTTCCGGATGCCTATGTTTAAACCCCTTCCACCATTTACGGCCCGGACAAGCCATCTTTGAATGTGGTGATAGGATTTATGGTCATTTGGGCAACCCTCTCCCTCATAATTCCCAAAGGAACTGCCCTACCTTCATCACATAATTGAAGGCACCAGCTTACAAGTAACTCCTCTTCCTCTAAAGTCAAAGCCTTAGGGACACTACCAAATTTGTGTTCAGATATATCATACAAATGATTTCTAAGAGTTGTAGGGGGGATGCCATAGTGTTTAGCAGCTTTTCTAATACTAAACACCCCATCAGTTATGGAATCTAGGGCAGACTCTAAAGCTTTTGCAGACCAAGAACCTCTAATAGAAGTTTGTCTCAATTGCTTCTTACCAACACCATCAGGAAGGGGTCTGGCCTGCTGAATTCTTGCACGGGGAGTATTTCTTTGCTTCCTAGCAATAGGAATTTGAGAAGGATGGGAATCATCAGCAGAGGGGGTAGGGGCCACAATCTGTTGCCTCTAAGATTTATGGTGCTCAACCGCTTGGAAAAGAAGGGCAGATAAGAAATATATGGAGGCAAGAACCTGCATGGAAAGAAAACTTGATGATTAGTGATGAACATCTAATATAAGAGCCAGATATGCAATGCTTGACAACTCAAAACGCATGAATCTTCAACCAAATTTAACAAACAATGCATAATCAGCCAAAGCTACATAATTGAAAAAACAGAACTAGTGAAGTAAATGTACCTTACTTTCAATCTAAACTTAACCCTGGACTTGCAGATGCAAGAAATCAAAGCTAAAATAAATTCTGAAATGGAAATGCAGATGCAAGAAATGAAAGTTAGAATGGAAAGGCTCAAAAGATGAGCTTACCTTGATCTGGATGAGAACACCGGTTTCGAGAACACCAAATTTGCAACACATAATTTCCTCATCATCTGAAGAGAAATCTTCACAAATAACTTTCCTCTTTCTAGTTCTCTTAGTGGGTTTGTCAGCCTTCAGCCTTTTTTTCTCCTCTCTTTCTTTCCTAGCTTGCTCCTTCCTAACCTTTTCCTTTTCTTTAGCCTCCTTTCTCTCCTCCATAATTCTTTTCTTTTCTTCTATTGTTTCTTGTCAGATCCTTGCTGCCTGTTCATCCTTCTTCTGCTGATCAAGCCTAGCAGCCAAGACTTCATCAGAGATAACATACAATTTGCCTTTCAGTCCTGCAGAAAGTTTGCTTCTTCTCTTCTTTTGAGCTTGAGCAGCAGCTGACACAACAAGGGCTAAAGCTGCCAAGCCACTTTGCTGCCCACCACTTGAACCCTGAGTAGCTAAGTGGCCAGCATTAATTTCAGCCCAACAATTGTGCACTAAATTTTGCACTGTATTCACATTCTGGTCAGCAAAACATTCTGAATTTTCAGCAGCAGCACAAGTTGCCTCTTCAAGAATTGGAGCAGCATCATGTTCTGGATTTTTAGGAGCACCACAATCTGCATTTTCAGGAGCAAAATCTACCTCTAGGAACTGGAATTTGAGCAAGACAATCTGGATTTTCAGGAATTTGAGCACCAGCATTGAAAGAATCATTGCAAACTGCTGTAACAATCTGTTCAACCTGATCTGCAAGGACTTCGGGCTGGACAACAGCAGAATTATAATGCCATATACCCATTTTTTGGAAGCCAGCAATAATATTGGAAGGAGTGAGAGATTCTTCCAAAGACTTGGATACAATGGAGGCAAGATCATCTTTACAGATGGCTCAACACAAATGTGGCTATGCATAAAATGAAATCTAAGCTTTCTAAAATGGGACTTGAACAGTGAAAAGCATGATACATCAAGAGGCTGCAGTTGGTGTGAGGTATGGGGTGGCAGCTGCAAGATGTGAAGTCCAATTTCTTTAGCCTTTTGGATAGTTTGAGTGGTAGCATGGGATCCATGCCCATCACATATCAGCAAATGAGGTCTGTCACAACTGATCCCACCTGGTACATTTTTCTTGAAATGGTCCAACCATGCGCAAAACAGAATATCTGTGATCCATGCCTTTTGTTGGTAGGCCATGACTGCTCCAGCTTCACATCCTGAAAGAAGGTCTGCATCTCTCATTCTCTTGCCCTTAAACACATAAGTTGGGTAATTTACTACCTTGAGCATTCACACAGCACAAGACAGTAAGCCATTCTCGGTCAGGTATGGTTTCTGTCACATTCCGCATGCCTCTCCTTGCAACAACTCTAATCCCTCGCTTACATTACCGGCTTTGCACTCCAGTTTCATCTGCATTCCAAACTCTTGAAGGGTCTAGTTGCAATGAATTGTAAATTCCTTGCAGTGTGTCATAGAAGTTGTTAAGGTTGGAAGTAGTCATTGCCTTAACCCTTGCAACCTCAACACATTGAGTAGATCTGAGAGAGAGTTCCGGATGCCTATGTTTAAACCCCTTCCACCATTTACGGCCAGACAAGCCATCTTTGAATGTGGTGATAGGATTTATGGTCATTTGGGCAACCTTCTCCCTCATAATTCCCAAAGGAACTGCCCTACCTTCATCACATAATTGAAGGCACCAGCTTACAAGTAACTCCTCTTCCTCTAAAGTCAAAGCCTTAGGGACACTACCAAATTTGTGTTCAGATATATCATACAAATGATTTCTAAGAGTTGTAGGGGGGATGCCATAGTGTTTAGCAGCTTTTCTAATACTAAACACCCCATCAGTTATGGAATCTAGGGCAGACTCTAAAGCTTTTGCAGACCAAGAACCTCTAATAGAAGTTTGTCTCAATTGCTTCTTACCAACACCATCAGGAAGGGGTCTGGCCTGCTGAATTCTTGCACGGGGAGTATTTCTTTGCTTCCTAGCAATAGGAATTTGAGAAGGATGGGAATCATCAGCAAGAGGGGTAGGGGCCACAATCCTGTTGCCTCTAAGATTTATGGTGCTCAACTGCTTGGAAAAGAAGGGCAGATAAGAAATATATGGAGGCAAGAACCTGCATGGAAAGAAAACTTGATGATTAGTGATGAACATCTAATATAAGAGCCAGATATGCAATGCATGACAACTCAAAACGCATGAATCTCCAACCAAATTTAACAAACAATGCATAATCAGCCAAAGCTACATAATTGAAAAAACAGAACTAGTGAAGTAAATGTACCTTACTTTCAATCTAAACTTAACCCTGGACTTGCAGATGCAAGAAATCAAAGCTAAAATAAATTCTGAAATGGAAATGCAGATGCAAGAAATGAAAGTTAGAATGGAAAGGCTCAAAAGATGAGCTTACCTTGATCTGGATGAGAACACCAGCTGCAGAACACCAGCTGCAACACCGCAATTTCCTCATCATCTGAAGAGAAATCTTCACAAATAACTTTCCTCTTTCTAGTTCTCTTAGTGGGTTTGTCAGCCTTCATCCTTTTTTTCTCCTCTCTTTCTTTCCTAGCTTGCTCCTTCCTAACCTTTTCCTTTTCTTTAGCCTCCTTTCTCTCCTCCATAATTCTTTTCTTTTCTTCTATTGTTTCTTGTCAGATCCTTGCTGCCTGTTCATCCTTCTTCTGCTGATCAAGCCTAGCAGCCAAGACTTCATCAGAGATAACATACAATTTGCCTTTCAGTCCTGCAGAAAGTTTGCTTCTTCTCTTCTTTTGAGCTTGAGCAGCAGCTGACACAACAAGGGCTAAAGCTGCCAAGCCACTTTGCTGCCCACCACTTGAACCCTGAGTAGCTAAGTGGCCAGCATTAATTTCAGCCCAACAATTGTGCACTAAATTTTGCACTGTATTCACATTCTGGTCAGCAAAACATTCTGAATTTTCAGCAGCAGCACAAGTTGCCTCTTCAAGAATTGGAGCAGCATCATGTTCTGGATTTTTAGGAGCACCACAATCTGCATTTTCAGGAGCAAAATCTACCTCTAGGAACTGGAATTTGAGCAAGACAATCTGGATTTTCAGGAATTTGAGCACCAGCATTGAAAGAATCATTGCAAACTGCTGTAACAATCTGTTCAACCTGATCTGCAAGGACTTCGGGCTGGACAACAGCAGAATTATAACGCCATATACCCATTTTTTGGAAGCCAGCAATAATATTGGAAGGAGTGAGAGATTCTTCCAAAGACTTGGATACAATGGAGGCAAGATCATCTTTACAGATGGCTCAACACAAATGTGGCTATGCATAAAATGAAATCTAAGCTTTCTAAAATGGGACTTGAACAGTGAAAAGCATGATACATCAAGAGGCTGCAGTTGGTGTGAGGTATGGGGTGGCAGCTGCAAGATGTGAAGTCCAATTTCTTTAGCCTTTTGGATAGTTTGAGTGGTAGCATGGGATCCATGCCCATCACATATCAGCAAATGAGGTCTGTCTGGCCCGATCCCACCTGTACATTTTTTCTTGAAATGGTCCAACCATGCAAAAAGCAGAATATCTCGTGATCCATGCCTTTTGTTGGTAGGCCATGGCTGCTCCAAATTCACATCCCGAAAGAAGGTGCATCTCTCATTCTCTTGCCCTTAAACACATAAGTTGGGTAATTTACTACCTTGAGCATTCACACAGCACAAGACAGTAAGCCATTCTCGGTCAGGTATGGTTTCTGTCACATTCCGCATGCCTCTCCTTGCAACAACTCTAATCCCCTGCTTACATTTACCAGCACTGCACTCGGTTTCATCTCACGCATTCCAAACTCTTGAAGGGTCTAGTTGCAATGAATTGTAAATTCCTTTGCGATTGTGTCATAGAAGTTGTTAAGGTTGGAAGTAGTCATTGCCTTAACCCTTGCAACCTCAACACATTGAGTAGATCTGAGAGAGAGTTCCTGGATGCCTATGTTTAAACCCCTTCCACCATTTACGGCCGGACAAGCCATCTTTGAATGTGGTGATAGGATTTATGGTCATTTGGGCAACCTTCTCCCTCATAATTCCCAAAGGAACTGCCCTACCTTCATCACATAATTGAAGGCACCAAACTTACAAGTAACTCCTCTTCCTCTAAAGTCAAAGCCTTAGGGACACTACCAAATTTGTGTTCGGATATATCATACAAATGATTTCTAAGAGTTGTAGGGGGATGCCATAGTGTTTAGCAGCTTTTCTAATACTAAACACCCCATCGATTATGGAATCTAGGGCGGAGACTCTAAAGCTTTTGCGACCAAGAACCTCTAATAGAAGTTTGTCTCAATTGCTTCTTACCAACACCATCGGGAAGGGGTCTGCCTGCTTGAATTCTTGCAGGGGAGTATTTCTTTGCTTCCTAGCAATAGGAATTTGAGAAGGATGGGAATCATCGGCAAGAGGGTAGGGGCCACAATCCTGTTGCCTCTAAGATTTATGGTGCTCAACCTGCTTGGAAAAGAAGGGCGGATAAGAAATATATGGAGGCAAGAACCTGCATGGAAAGAAAACTTGATGATTAGTGATGAACATCTAATATAAGAGCCAGATATGCAATGCTTGACAACTCAAAACGCATGAATCTCCAACCAAATTTAACAAACAATGCATAATCAGCCAAAGCTACATAATTGAAAAAACAGAACTAGTGAAGTAAATGTACCTTACTTTCAATCTAAACTTAACCACGGACTTGCGGATGCAAGAAATCAAAGCTAAAATAAATTACGAAATGGAAATGCAGATGCAAGAAATGAAAGTTAGAATGGAAAGGCTCAAAAGATGAGCTTACCTTGATCTGGATGAGAACACCAGCTGCAGAACACCAGCTGCAACACCGCAATTTCCTCATCATCTGAAGAGAAATCTTCACAAATAACTTTCCTCTTTCTAGTTCTCTTAGTGGGTTTGTCAGCCTTCATCCTTTTTTTCTCCTCTCTTTCTTTCCTAGCTTGCTCCTTCCTAACCTTTTCCTTTTCTTTAGTCTCTCCTCCATAATTCTTTTCTTTTCTTCTATTGTTTCTTGTCAGATCCTTGCTGCCTGTTCATCCTTCTTCTGCTGATCAAGCCTAGCAGCCAAGACTTCATCAGAGATAACATACAATTTGCCTTTCAGTCCTCCAGAAAGTTTGCTTCTTCTCTTCTTTTGAGCTTGAGCAGCAGCTGACACAACAAGGGCTAAAGCTGCCAAGCCACTTTGCTGCCCACCACTTGAACCCTGAGTAGCTAAGTGGCCAGCATTAATTTCAGCCCAACAATTGTGCACTAAATTTTGCACTGTATTCACATTCTGGTCAGCAAAACATTCTGAATTTTCAGCAGCAGCACAAGTTGCCTCTTCAAGAATTGGAGCAGCATCATGTTCTGGATTTTTAGGAGCACCACAATCTGCATTTTCAGGAGCAAAATCTACCTCTAGGAACTGGAATTTGAGCAAGACAATCTGGATTTTCAGGAATTTGAGCACCAGCATTGAAAGAATCATTGCAAACTGCTGTAACAATCTGTTCAACCTGATCTGCAAGGACTTCGGGCTGGACAACAGCAGAATTATAACGCCATATACCCATTTTTTGGAAGCCAGCAATAATATTGGAAGGAGTGAGAGATTCTTCCAAAGACTTGGATACAATGGAGGCAAGATCATCTTTACAGATGGCTCAACACAAATGTGGCTATGCATAAAATGAAATCTAAGCTTTCTAAAATGGGACTTGAACAGTGAAAAGCATGATACATCAAGAGGCTGCAGTTGGTGTGAGGTATGGGGTGGCAGCTGCAAGATGTGAAGTCCAATTTCTTTAGCCTTTTGGATAGTTTGAGTGGTAGCATGGGATCCATGCCCATCACATATCAGCAAATGAGGTCTGTCACAACTGATCCCACCTGGTACATTTTTCTTGAAATGGTCCAACCATGCGCAAAACAGAATATCTGTGATCCATGCCTTTTGTTGGTAGGCCATGACTGCTCCAGCTTCACATCCTGAAAGAAGGTCTGCATCTCTCATTCTCTTGCCCTTAAACACATAAGTTGGGCAATTTACTACCTTGAGCATTCACACAGCACAAGACAGTAAGCCATTCTCGGTCAGGTATGGTTTCTGTCACATTCCGCATGCCTCTCCTTGCAACAACTCTAATCCCTGTTCTGTTACCAGCCTGCACTCCAGTTTCATCTGCATTCCAAACTCTTGAAGGGTCTAGTTGCAATGAATTGTAAATTCCTTGCAGTGTGTCATAGAAGTTGTTAAGGTTGGAAGTAGTCATTGCCTTAACCCTTGCAACCTCAACACATTGAGTAGATCTGAGAGAGAGTTCCGGATGCCTATGTTTAAACCCCTTCCACCATTTACGGCCAGACAAGCCATCTTTGAATGTGGTGATAGGATTTATGGTCATTTGGGCAACCCTCTCCCTCATAATTCCCAAAGGAACTGCCCTACCTTCATCACATAATTGAAGGCACCAGCTTACAAGTAACTCCTCTTCCTCTAAAGTCAAAGCCTTAGGGACACTACCAAATTTGTGTTCAGATATATCATACAAATGATTTCTAAGAGTTGTAGGGGGGATGCCATAGTGTTTAGCAGCTTTTCTAATACTAAACACCCCATCAGTTATGGAATCTAGGGCAGACTCTAAAGCTTTTGCAGACCAAGAACCTCTAATAGAAGTTTGTCTCAATTGCTTCTTACCAACACCATCAGGAAGGGGTCTGGCCTGCTGAATTCTTGCACGGGGAGTATTTCTTTGCTTCCTAGCAATAGGAATTTGAGAAGGATGGGAATCATCAGCAAGAGGGTAGGGGGCCACAATCCTGTTGCCTCTAAGATTTATGGTGCTCAACCTGCTTGGAAAAGAAGGGCGGATAAGAAATATATGGAGGCAAGAACCCGCATGGAAAGAAAACTTGATGATTAGTGATGAA
Organism: Isoetes taiwanensis; assembly: GCA_021234155.1. Classification (NCBI taxonomy): domain Eukaryota; kingdom Viridiplantae; phylum Streptophyta; class Lycopodiopsida; order Isoetales; family Isoetaceae; genus Isoetes; species Isoetes taiwanensis. Next base: position 20,341,901 of record JAJEKV010000020.1, on the reverse strand, counting down.
CATCTAATATAAGAGCCGATATGCAATGCTTGACAACTCAAAACGCATGAATCTCAACCAAATTTAACAAACAATGCATAATCACCAAAGCTACATAATTGAAAAAACAGAACTAGTGAAGTAAATGTACCTTACTTTCAATCTAAACTTAACCCTGGACTTGCAGATGCAAGAAATCAAAGCTAAAATAAATTCTGAAATGGAAATGCAGATGCAAGAAATGAAAGTTAGAATGGAAAGGCTCAAAAGATGAGCTTACCTTGATCTGGATGAGAACACCAGCTGCAGAACACCAGCTGCAACACCGCAATTTCCTCATCATCTGAAGAGAAATCTTCACAAATAACTTTCCTCTTTCTAGTTCTCTTAGTGGGTTTGTCAGCCTTCATCCTTTTTTTCTCCTCTCTTTCTTTCCTAGCTTGCTCCTTCCTAACCTTTTCCTTTTCTTTAGTCTCTCCTCCATAATTCTTTTCTTTTCTTCTATTGTTTCTTGTCAGATCCTTGCTGCCTGTTCATCCTTCTTCTGCTGATCAAGCCTAGCAGCCAAGACTTCATCAGAGATAACATACAATTTGCCTTTCAGTCCTGCAGAAAGTTTGCTTCTTCTCTTCTTTTGAGCTTGAGCAGCAGCTGACACAACAAGGGCTAAAGCTGCCAAGCCACTTTGCTGCCCACCACTTGAACCCTGAGTAGCTAAGTGGCCAGCATTAATTTCAGCCCAACAATTGTGCACTAAATTTTGCACTGTATTCACATTCTGGTCAGCAAAACATTCTGAATTTTCAGCAGCAGCACAAGTTGCCTCTTCAAGAATTGGAGCAGCATCATGTTCTGGATTTTTAGGAGCACCACAATCTGCATTTTCAGGAGCAAAATCTACCTCTAGGAACTGGAATTTGAGCAAGACAATCTGGATTTTCAGGAATTTGAGCACCAGCATTGAAAGAATCATTGCAAACTGCTGTAACAATCTGTTCAACCTGATCTGCAAGGACTTCGGGCTGGACAACAGCAGAATTATAACGCCATATACCCATTTTTTGGAAGCCAGCAATAATATTGGAAGGAGTGAGAGATTCTTCCAAAGACTTGGATACAATGGAGGCAAGATCATCTTTACAGATGGCTCAACACAAATGTGGCTATGCATAAAATAAAATCTAAGCTTTCTAAAATGGGACTTGAACAGTGAAAAGCATGATACATCAAGAGGCTGCAGTTGGTGTGAGGTATGGGGTGGCAGCTGCAAGATGTGAAGTCCAATTTCTTTAGCCTTTTGGATAGTTTGAGTGGTAGCATGGGATCCATGCCCATCACATATCAGCAAATGAGGTCTGTCACAACTGATCCCACCTGGTACATTTTTCTTGAAATGGTCCAACCATGCGCAAAACAGAATATCTGTGATCCATGCCTTTTGTTGGTAGGCCATGACTGCTCCAGCTTCACATCCTGAAAGAAGGTCTGCATCTCTCATTCTCTTGCCCTTAAACACATAAGTTGGGCAATTTACTACCTTGAGCATTCACACAGCACAAGACAGTAAGCCATTCTCGGTCAGGTATGGTTTCTGTCATATTCCGCATGCCTCTCCTTGCAACAACTCTAATCCCTGTTCTGTTACCAGCCTGCACTCCAGTTTCATCTGCATTCCAAACTCTTGAAGGGTCTAGTTGCAATGAATTGTAAATTCCTTGCAGTGTGTCATAGAAGTTGTTAAGGTTGGAAGTAGTCATTGCCTTAACCCTTGCAACCTCAACACATTGAGTAGATCTGAGAGAGAGTTCCGGATGCCTATGTTTAAACCCCTTCCACCATTTACGGCCAGACAAGCCATCTTTGAATGTGGTGATAGGATTTATGGTCATTTGGGCAACCCTCTCCCTCATAATTCCCAAAGGAACTGCCCTACCTTCATCACATAATTGAAGGCACCAGCTTACAAGTAACTCCTCTTCCTCTAAAGTCAAAGCCTTAGGGACACTACCAAATTTGTGTTCAGATATATCATACAAATGATTTCTAAGAGTTGTAGGGGGGATGCCATAGTGTTTAGCAGCTTTTCTAATACTAAACACCCCATCAGTTATGGAATCTAGGGCAGACTCTAAAGCTTTTGCAGACCAAGAACCTCTAATAGAAGTTTGTCTCAATTGCTTCTTACCAACACCATCAGGAAGGGGTCTGGCCTGCTGAATTCTTGCACGGGGAGTATTTCTTTGCTTCCTAGCAATAGGAATTTGAGAAGGATGGGAATCATCAGCAAGAGGGGTAGGGGCCACAATCCCATTGCCTCTAAGATTTATGGTGCTCAACCGCTTGGAAAAGAAGGGCAGATAAGAAATATATGGAGGCAAGAACCTGCATGGAAAGAAAACTTGATGATTAGTGATGAACATCTAATATAAGAGCCAGATATGCAATGCATGACAACTCAAAACGCATGAATCTCCAACCAAATTTAACAAACAATGCATAATCAGCCAAAGCTACATAATTGAAAAAACAGAACTAGTGAAGTAAATGTACCTTACTTTCAATCTAAACTTAACCACGGACTTGCGGATGCAAGAAATCAAAGCTAAAATAAATTCTCGAAATGGAAATGCGGATGCAAGAAATGAAAGTTAGAATGGAAAGGCTCAAAAGATGAGCTTACCTTGATCCGGATGAGAACACCAATTGCGGAACACCGGTACAACACCGCATTTCCTCATCATCCAAGAGAAATCTTCACAAATAACTTTCCTCTTTCTAGTTCTCTTAGTGGGTTTGTCGACCTTCATCCTTTTTTTTCTCCTCTCTTTCTTTCCTAGCTTGCTCCTTCCTAACCTTTTCCTTTTCTTTAGCCTCCTTTCTCTCCTCCATAATTCTTTTCTTTTCTTCTATTGTTTCTTGTCGGATCCTTGTCTTTGCTGTTCATCCTTCTTCTGCTGATCAAGCCTAGCAGCCAAGACTTCATCGAGATAACATACAATTTGCCTTTCGATCCCTGCAGAAAAGTTTGCTTCTTCTCTTCTTTTGAGCTTGAGCAAAGAAATTGACACAACAAGGGCTAAAGTCGCCAAACCACTTTGCTTGCCCACCACTTGAACCCCGAGTAGCTAAGTGGCGGCATTAATTTCAGCCCAACAATTGTGCACTAAATTTTGCAATCAGATTCACATTCTCAAGAAAAAACATTCTGAATTTTCAGCAGCAGCAAGACAAGTTGCCTCTTCAAGAATTGGAGCAGCATCATGTTCTGGATTTTTAGGAGCACCACAATCGCATTTTTCGGAGCAAAATCTACCTCTAGGAACTGAATTTGAGCAAGACAATCTGGATTTTCAGAAATTTGAGCACCAAAGATTGAAAGAATCATTGCAAACCGCCAACAATCTGCTTCAACCTGATCCAAGTAGGACTTCGGGCCGACAACAAAAGAGAATTATAACGCCATATACCCATTTTTGGAAGCCAGCAATAATATTGGAAGGAGTGAGAGATTCTTCCAAAGACTTGGATACAATGGAGGCAAGATCATCTTTACAGATGGCTCAACACAAATGTGGCTATGCATAAAATAAAATCTAAGCTTTCTAAAATGGGACTTGAACAGTGAAAAGCATGATACATCAAGAGGTCATAGCTTGGTGTGAGGTATGGGGTGGCAGCCAAAGATGTGAAGTCCAATTTCTTTAGCCTTTTGGATAGTTTGAGTGGTAGCATGGGATCCATGCCCATCACATATCAGCAAATGAGGTCTGTCACAACTGATCCCACCTGGTACATTTTTCTTGAAATGGTCCAACCATGCGCAAAACAGAATATCTGTGATCCATGCCTTTTGTTGGTAGGCCATGACTGCTCCAGCTTCACATCCCGAAAGAAGGTGCAGATCTCTCATTCTCTTGCCCTTAAACACATAAGTTGGGCAATTTACTACCTTGAGCATTCACACAGCACAAGACAATAAGCCATTCTCGGTCAGGTATGGTTTCTGTCACATTCCGCATGCCTCTCCTTGCAACAACTCTAATCCCTGTTCTGTTACCAGCCTGCACTCGAGTTTCATCTGCATTCCAAACTCTTGAAGGGTCTAGTTGCAATGAATTGTAAATTCCTTGCAGTGTGTCATAGAAGTTGTTAAGGTTGGAAGTAGTCATTGCCTTAACCCTTGCAACCTCAACACATTGAGTAGATCTGAGAGAGAGTTCCTGATGCCTATGTTTAAACCCCTTCCACCATTTACTACGGCCCGGACAAGCCATCTTTGAATGTGGTGATAGGATTTATGGTCATTTGGGCAACCTTCTCCCTCATAATTCCCAAAGGAACTGCCCTACCTTCATCACATAATTGAAGGCACCAGCTTACAAGTAACTCCTCTTCCTCTAAAGTCAAAGCCTTAGGGACACTACCAAATTTGTGTTCAGATATATCATACAAATGATTTCTAAGAGTTGTAGGGGGGATGCCATAGTGTTTAGCAGCTTTTCTAATACTAAACACCCCATCAGTTATGGAATCTAGGGCAGACTCTAAAGCTTTTGCAGACCAAGAACCTCTAATAGAAGTTTGTCTCAATTGCTTCTTACCAACACCATCAGGAAGGGGTCTGGCCTGCTGAATTCTTGCACGGGGAGTATTTCTTTGCTTCCTAGCAATAGGAATTTGAGAAGGATGGGAATCATCAGCAAGAGGGGTAGGGGCCACAATCCTGTTGCCTCTAAGATTTATGGTGCTCAACTGCTTGGAAAAGAAGGGCAGATAAGAAATATATGGAGGCAAGAACCTGCATGGAAAGAAAACTTGATGATTAGTGATGAACATCTAATATAAGAGCCAGATATGCAATGCTTGACAACTCAAAACGCATGAATCTCCAACCAAATTTAACAAACAATGCATAATCAGCCAAAGCTACATAATTGAAAAAACAGAACTAGTGAAGTAAATGTACCTTACTTTCAATCTAAACTTAACCCTGGACTTGCAGATGCAAGAAATCAAAGCTAAAATAAATTCTGAAATGGAAATGCAGATGCAAGAAATGAAAGTTAGAATGGAAAGGCTCAAAAGATGAGCTTACCTTGATCTGGATGAGAACACCAGCTGCAGAACACAGATCAAAATCAGCAAGCTCTAAAGCAAAGAGAATAGCTGGTCACAAGGATACAAGAACGAGTTCTTCATTGGAAGGCATACTAGATTCAAGGTTCTTGCCTCCAAGAGAAATTCCCTCCATTTATAACCTGCAAGAAGACAATATGAAAGCTGGAGGGAAACATTTGCACGAATTAGGTTAGGAGATTACATGTTGGAGGGAACTTTGAGTAAAAAGCTAGATCAGACGTTCTAGGGGCTGCCACTTCAATGATCCTGCAAGTGGAGGGTCGGATCTCCTTCCAACACACCAAAAACATAGTTAGAAGGCTATGTCAGGAAACTACAAATAGAATAGAAGGCAAGGACATGAAAATCTCTCTGTTAACCATTGAAATCATGCAAAACAGAAGGCAAGGACATGAAAATCCCCTTGCAAACCATTGAAATCATGCAAAAACAAGCTGATCTTGTAAGGTGCCTAGCTGCTCCACTATGATCTGCCCTAAAACCCACAAAGGACATGACTGCGCCATAGCCATCACTCTCGAGCTCCATTTAGGATTGCTCCCTTTGCCGTTTAGGGTTATGCCTTTGCTGTTTAGGGTTGATGTCCAGCCCAACAAAGGGATGCCACGTGCGCTAATAGAGGAATAGACAGTAAACGGTTAAGGTTTGTTGATGCCGTCGTGGATGGGACTATCACCATTGACGGTCCACCGCCCTTACTTTGCCACTAATTTTCGATCTCCAGTCTTGTGGATGGGATGGACCCGATTTATCTTCCAGCTTTTTGGCAGACTTTGTGAATCTTCTTTGGACAAGCTTTCCTCAAGAAATCTAGTTTGCATATCATAGATAAAAACTCTTTTCTAAGTGTAAAACAAAAAATAAGCTACAGGGATCTACATGGATCAACAAGGGATCTACATGGACCAACAATGCAATAGGTTTGTCCAAGATTTTGCATTATAAGACTCCATTTCTAGCCCTTCTACTCTATGTATCAAGAGATCACAATGATAGGAGAGCCTCATGTCTAATAATTGATAAAAATGTGGCAAAGTAGTTCTTGAGAAGAAGCCGTTAAAGGATGTCTTTGTATGGTCCAATATATGGAATTCTTTTATCATACGCTGCTAAATGCCCTAAAGCATATGCACACCAATGTTAGTCTTCTTTAGTAGCTCAAAGAACATTAGTATAATTCCTGCAAGAATGGCCCTCCTCAAAAACTCTTCAACAACTTTGGTGTATGTTGATGTGGCATCATATTGAAATGAAACATTTTGATCTTTAGCTAATCAAAGTATTTATGAGAGCACTTCCTATTACAGTGGCCATTTATCGCTTATTGTTATCATTGAAAAATTCCTGATCAGTTGGTTGCACTATGGCATAGCTTATTTGGATGGCCATTAGAAGCTTTACACTTCTCATATGACATTTTTGTCTGGGTTGATATAAGCAGAGATAACGTTTTGTTTCATGGAATAATTTAAGGGCTAAACTTAGCCATTTGGCGATTTTTTAGTACATTTTCAAAAAACATTGGCTAAAGTAAATGGAAAAAATTGGGAAAAAAATAATAATTTTAGCTTAACTTTTTTCGGGACTGCACCAACCCTGAAGCTCTTTAGCCAAACGCTAGAAAGTAAGAGAGTGAAAATTTGCATTTTTTAGCTAAACCATAGAAACTTTTAGAATGAATTTCGGGCTAGTTTAGCTAACATTATTCTAGTTTAAATGAAATATATGATTAGTAGTTTAGTTTCTAGCATTATGAATCAATTTAAGTCCTAGACTTTGCTAGTTAGCATTATTTTAGAATGTTTTCACAAAGAAATTGACTAAAATAAGTGGAAACAATTGAAAAAAAATCTAGTAATTTGGTTTAATATTTTTTGTTGGCCACACCATAGAAGTTTTTGGAATGATGTTTGGGTTAGTTTAGCTAAACGCTAGAAAGTATGAGAGGAAAAATTTGTAGAGTTTAGCTAAACCACAGAAAGTTTTGGGATTAATATCGACTAAGTTTAGCTAAAGTCATTCTGGCTAATAAGAAATATGCGATCTGTTTTGTTTGCTATATGAGAGCGAGCCTAAAAATAAACCAGATCAAACACCAAGAGTAGAGAAACCATATGAATGTGCAAACTATTCGAGAAGAAAGAAGCAAATTGACTTACCTTACATAAGTCTGTCTCATAGTTTGAATCCTTTCGCAACCAATATGAGAAAAGACATCATATGTTTAGATCTACGATAAAGTCTCGTAAGGAAACACCAAGACATTGAGCTCCTACTACATCTTTTAGAGCATTCTCACCGATTGAAGAGGCCAGACATGCATCCTTTTTGCCAAAATTAGAGATTGAAAATTGGATTATGTACAGGCCCTGATGGCCTTTTCCTAACCATTTAAAAAGCCTTTATATGCCATTACTGTTGGATTATGTACAGGCCTTCATGGCCTTTTCCTAACCATTTTAAAAGCCTTTGTATGCCATTACTATGAAATCCATCGGAGAGTGTTATGCTGCAACCAATTTACATGAAGCTACATCTAATTATCAAGAAGAATATTCTGGCATATTTGCCATAAATTAGATGATGAAAAATATTTAAAGAATATACGCCCACCTAGGGGGATTTATCCTTAAAAGCAACCAAAACAATGTTAGAACCATCTAATAGCACACTCCAGGCTCACTCTGCTAGCTACTAAGATAAACTCCTTTCCCTCTAAAACTTGTGAAGGAGGCATGTCTTTTAAAACATTGAATATATTTGTGATTTAAGTTTTATATCTACATGCTTAACTTCTAGAAGCTTTTATACAGTTTGAAGTAGGCATTGGCTCAACTCACAATAATACCATAGATGAAATGCAAGATGTAATGTAGGTCAACATGAAGCAGGATGTAATGTAGGTCAAAGATCAGGTGAATCCTAGGTCCTGCGATTACATATAATGTAGGGCATGATGTAGGTCAATGACCATATGAAGCCTAGGTTTTATCATTTTTCACTACCTATATAAGGCAGATACATTTGTTCCCATTAAAAATTGGCTCCTAATATTTCTGGGCGGAGAAGAGCCCCCAGGGTGGCCACGTCTATTTATTTAAACTTTTCTAAAATAAGAAAAAAAAAACCCATCGCTCGACACGTGCATGGTCGCCACATGGTCTTCCCCTTTCTTGCTCTCCAAGCAATCAACTGTGGCAGAGGCGTCGAAATATTTTTACCCCGGTTATTGTGATTCCTTCGCAAGATATTCCTTGCCGCAGAATCACGACCCCGGGGAAACGGGCTTCCGCTTCCGGCGACCCGTAAATCGCATTAATCGACAACGCAACGTCGCGACCGGCGCATCCCATCCCGCCCGGTCACCCTGGTATCCCGCCCGTCGGTTTCAAAACCTTCCGGCGGAATCACCACGGGTAGAAACCCGTTCGACAGAATCACAACCGTAGGATACCGCAACGCGGAATCACCAAATTCTGATTCCAACAGAAGGAATCACGTCAACGCGATTCTGCTAGATGGAATCACAGTCTGTGATATTCAACTCCGTGGAATCACGACATGAAGATTCTGCTAGATGGAATCACAACTCCGTGGAATCACGACATGAAGATTCCGGGGGACGGAATCACAGTTTTTTGATTTTCCATTCGACAGAATCACAACCGTAGGATACCGCACCGCGGAATCACCAAATTCTGATTCCAACAGAAGGAATCACGTCAACGCGATTCTGCAAGATGGAATCACATTCTGTGATATTCAACTCCGTGGAATCACGACATGAAGATTCCGGGGGACGGAATCACAGTTTTTTGATTTTCCATTCGACGGAATCACTGCAAATGGGTGACGCATCCTGATCGCTCAATTTGTCGTGACGCATCCTAACCGCTCGATTTGTCGTGGATATTTTGGCTATTTTAATTATGTCCTTGGGATATTTTGAACTCTGGCGACTCATAATTATGACCGTACACGGTACCCTGACAATGTCATGATTGAAGCCGGCTCCGCGTATCATCGTCCTCCACGTCAAGCCCTTGCATTTACTGCGCCCATCCGAAGGAATCACACCGAAATTTCCCTTTCTATCTTTCGAAACATTCGTTTTCTCGCGGGGTTCGTTCGGCGCGCCCCCCTTTTCTGCTAGCGTCCAACATACGATTTCTCACAGCTCTGTTCTGGCGCTCCGTTCTTCCCGGCGCCCCCGTTCCTTCTAGCGTCTGTTCTTGTGTTTTTGTCGCTTCAATCCGTTTCGGATAGGCAAAGTCTTGAAACCTCGCGAGGCGAGAACTTCGAGTTGAATCCGATGCAAATTCGGCCTTTGTGTTCCCTGTGAACAATCCCTTGCAAGAAGAGCCTATTGATTGGGAGGGTGACTCCCCTCCCGTAAGGCTTTTGCGCTTCATGGTTTTGGGACAGTTGCGGTAGCGGGTTTGGAGCGCGAACCGGATTCTTCGGATTACGCTCGTGCTAAGCTCATTGCTCAAGCTTCGTTTTTCCCAAATATTTGGGGGTTGCAGATGCCAGCGAAAGGTCTGTTCCGATTACCTCAAAGAGGATGTTGATTGCAATGAAGCGAGCCCGACATAGAGTGCGAAGTGGATTTATGCAAATATGCCATAGAAAACGCTCCACGGAGAATCCGGAAACATGGCGAGATATTCCCAACCGGAAATTCGATGCGGTGATGGTCGGTGGCACCGCCAATCGACAACCGGTGATCGGTTACTCCAAGAAGTGGGATTTGAAATCCACAGATAAGCCAAGCACAACATGGGCGGGGATTACAAGCTGCCAGCAGCAATTCGGGGAAGGAAACCCAATGCCCCTGAGTTAGCGAAGAAGAAGAGGGATTTTGAATTGGTGAAGCTGCAGCGGAGTGTAGATGAGGATTACCTGTGGCAACACAATCTGAGACGGATTTTGGCAAGGGGCGAGGGTGGGGCGAAGCCATGGCGGAGAGGAGCAAATAGAGCATGGGATTCTCAAACCGGCAAACAAGGCTGCTTGGGTCATGCAGCAGGTGGAGATAAGGCGGATGGTGGAGGAGAGTTTGGAGGAACATAAGAGGGCAGCAATAAGAAATAACATTGCTAGAAGGTTCAATGTTACTGTTGAAGAGTTGAGGGCCGACCTGTCTTTGGGTAGAGAGCAAGAACAGGTCGACCGAGATGATTTCAGTATGGAAGCTGCACAAGCAGAGGGGGAATTTCCATCCCCCCCTCCCAAAAGAACATGCAAGCTCCCGGTCCCGGTCAGCAGGCTTCCGAAAACACCCAGGAAAAAGAGGGGTGCAAATAAAACAGAAGATTGCATAGCTCCTAATCACATTGTTTTTGAGACGTCCAATTCAAACAGCAGGTCTTCCCGAGAGGAGGGGACAATTATTGAGATTCCCATGATGCATAGACTGGAGGCCACATTTTTTGATTCTGTTTTTGCTTACCAAACAGGCCTTGTTTCCAGGAATTGGACCTGTAATTTTACATTCAAGTATCCACTAACAATCTGCAGCACAGCAATTCGAGTAGGGAAAAAATCGGCAGCATCTGAATTTCGGATCTATGCCAATTTTGCCCAGGTTTTCATGACAGTGCCCGGTGTAGAAGACGATGTGGACTGCAGAATCAACGAGGAATGCGTTGGTGCCTATCTTCTGTAAGTTCAAAGCTGATTTTTCGTTTGGTTTGACAATATCATTCACTTACTGTAGAATGCCCTTCACAGAGCCTTAATTCATGCCATCCCCCAGAATAAGAGGTGCCAGCATGTTTTCATCCATCCCGCGGCCTTCGGCCTCTTCTTGCAAAACTCTTTGGAGGGTCAGTCAGGTGCCTATGAAATTTTCAGTAATCTAATCCCACCCAAACCTTTTAGCAGGCAGAATTGGCGGATGCAAAATGTCGGTTTCTACTACTTCCCAGTTATGAGCAGGTATACAATTCGATTTCGAGTTAACAGGTAGGCCATTGGATTTCATAAACTTGTTTTGCAGCAACCACTGGAGCCTGTTTATATTGGTATCCAACGAAGAGGCAAGCCGGAGGCTTCAAACCCCGTGCCCTGTGGTGCTGCATCTGGATTCAATGGCGCCCATGCACTCCAACTTAAGATCTTTCGCGACCATGTAAGATCAATTTTACAGCTATGAGATCGAATTTGCCTTCCCTGATTGCTATGTTTGCGCTCAGTTTCATAGCAGACATTATGAAGAGATGGAATTTTGAATCCACAAGCCTTCACAATGCCCCCTGTGTCCCCTTGAATGTGCCCCCAAAGGAGAACACCTGTGATTGTGGGATATACACAATTTGTTTTGTGAAGAGGTTCTTCTTTGGACATTTGCAACTTTCGAAAGATCATTCTGTGAGTGTTATGTATGCAATTTTTACTTAATTTCGTGATGTTTCATTCTAAACTTCTGGCGCTTGCAGGTCATTGACACATCCAAATGGTTTGGGCGGAGGGAAATCGACATGACAAGGTCGACATTTGCTGTCATGCTACAGAAGTTATTTGACTGCGTCCAGCAAAGGAAAAGCACATTTCATCTACCCCAGGGAGATTGGACCGAGGAGGGTGGCTTGGTTACCCGTCTGAGGAAAAATGGCCCATGATTTCAACCTTGCTATTGTACAGAGAACGAAAATTCCCACTGGTTTTAATTCCCACACCACTGTATATGATCTGATGAAGTTTTTGAATCAATTTGAAAGATTTTGGAGCGAAACTTTTTGAATTTGAATTTGAGTTGCATGCTCGATTCCTCTATGCGGAATCACACCACGGTGATTCCAAACCGTGGAATCACCTCCATGGTGCGTCCATTCCGTAGAATCACACTGTCGTGATTCAATTCCGTGGAATCACTCGTATGTTATTCCATACCGTGGAATCACATTTAGGCTATTCTTTCCCGTGGAATCACAAGGCTGTGGTTCCATGGTGCGTCCATTCCGTAGAATCACACTGTCGTGATTCAACTCCGTGGAATCACTCGTATGTTATTCCATACCGTGGAATCACATGTGGGCTATTCTTTCCGTGGAATCACAAGGTCGTGGTTTCGCGGCGAATCATCATTGCTCGAGTCGGTGGCGTGGGAGCGGCGTCACGTAATAAATGCCAAGCCGCCGCCATCTATTGCCCTCACTACTAGGATTTGTGCGGGGGCGAAATGGCGACGCTCACGAATGCCGTGGTGCCACGTTGGCCCCCTACACCGGCAAATAATTTAGTACTTCACTGCATGGATTCGTGCCAAACTGAAGTGACGTGACGTCGACGAATGTCTGGGTGCCACGTTGGCCCCTAGACTGACAACGAATTTAGCCTAGTCGGTGATTCCGTCGGGGGGAATTTCTCAGAGCCCCGACGGACAAGCTTCTGGCGCTTCCAATTCAATCATATGTTTTGGTTTTGGTGCTTAGCTCCAGCTCCGGCGCTTCGATCCGATTGTTAGGCGCCATATCCTTGCGATAGTTCCTGTGGTTTCCTGTTGTTCGGTAAGGAAGTTCTCCTTCTTTCCTGTGGTTCGGTAAGGAATTTCTTTGTCTGCTCTTCGCCTGCTCTAACATCAGTTGCCGGCTTGTAGGAATGGCGGACTGTCCACCAATTGTTATAGAGGACGGGTTTCTGAAGATTGATCTTCGTTACTTGGATAATTTCCACAGCTGCAGGCTCGAGAGCCTGCATATGCTAAACTCATCAAATTAAAAACCATAGTATTCGTGCAAAACTAAAGATATTACAAACCATCTAAGCAAGGCTCTCCATCTCAACTTCCTTCCAACTCCGTTTCTTGTCCTTTGGCCCCCTCTTCCCTATTTCCAAGAGTGGCTTCATCCTTGCAAGGCTCGTTCCATATGCCTCCTCTTCCTCCAGCACTGACAAAGACATTATAGTTGTGTCTTGTCCATCCTCTTCGTCCATCCTCTCAAGCCTGGTGTCGAGTTGTCTCATCATCGCCTCTGTGGCTATGAGGAGGCTGGGATCCTTGGAGGCCCGTCCCATAACCCTTGCAACACACGATTCTAGTGAGGCCCTAGCTTCCTCTACGGTCAACCCAACTTTCTTCATAGGGAGAATGTCATCCTCTAGACTAACTATCTCTTCAAGTGAATCTCCAGGGGGGACCCCAGGTGTACAAGGGCGCAAGTGCTCCATGCCACCACTTGCATTTCCATAATCGGAACCTAGAACCTTCAAGATGTCCTGCTCTCTGTAACTGTCCATTAGTTGAATAACCTTAACTTGGTGTTTGCAAAGGTTACCTTTGGCACCCCATGGGCAATCACAACTCGCCCAATTCCTGTGTGCCCCACTCACAAAGTACGGTTGGCGGTTGAGATCAAGAGTCTGGACATATGCCTCGCCTCCTTCGAGGTCTACAAAGGTGACTGCATCATCCCGAATGCGCCTCGCCCCTCGAATAGCCGATTCTATAATTTTCTCTTGTGATGTGTTTATGTTAAAACCAGCCTCTTTCATCCCCCTGTGTGCTTGTAAATGAAACAACGTGGTGTGTTAGTGCACACGTAAGTATACAAAACACGTTATCTTTTGCAAATTACCTTGAGTATGTTGTATGTGCCTCAACTTCATTGACAAGCATATGTAGTAGCTGACCCATCCTCCTTCCCTTCAGACAGGATTTGGAGATGCCCAGGCGCATCTTTAGTATCTTGTGCCAACCCTCTATTGCAGCATTGGTTTCTTGGTTTGAATGGGGGAACATTCTTGTGGCCAACACCCATTCACATATATTGCGAGTCCACTCACGACTCATGTAGGAGGCCAATCTGGGATACTGAGGATACTTTCCTTTCAGGGTTTCCAACTTTCTCAAAGCTTCTACTTTAACAGCCTCCTTGTAATCCTCTCCATATTCATTGTTACCTGGGGGACACTTGATTCCATACATGATCTCACCCAATTCCTTAAACATTTGGTTCCTTATCTCCTTGTTCTTCACGTTCTTGACTAACCACTTCAACCAGTCTCTTCTCACATGCCAGATGCAAAGGTTCAAGCGCGCTTAGGGTAAACTGAAGTGTAGAGAGATGCCACATGCTCATAGAGTGTGCAAAATGAACCACTTAAAATTGCTCATAGTGGAAACATTGTTACCTTTTTAATTGCATGTATTTCGGCATCACAAGAATCGGTGATAAAGCATGAGGGCTTCCAGGTTGAGTCATGGCGTTCAACCCACACTTTCATGGCTTCTAGCCATCTTGCAATTGCATCTTTCTTCTGGGAGTTCGTGATAATCCAAGCCAAAGGCATCCCATTGAAGTAGTCATCGAATCCAATGATAGTGAAGAGGTAGTACCTTTAATGTAAAGTAGCAACACAACTTAAGAATGTTGGCAAGGAAGCTAAAGTCTTATATGAGCATTGAAATGCAAGAGGTGCAACCCTACCTCATCCCGTTCGTCTTGTAGGTGGAGTCGAGACACAATGCCCTACCCTTTCCAAATCTCAACAAGGCTCCTCTTTGGGTGGGAGTCATAACACCCAATTGGAAGATCTCACCTTGCTCATAATGGAATACACTGTCAAGGTGTTGTTGCACCCACATATGAGTGCTTGTAGCTTCATCTTCATGCAACTTCCAAACATTTCGGGTCACTTCCTTTTCAATGTTGTAGATTTCATGCATCTTTAACATGTCATCTCTCGAAAGCCCCTCCAAACCAAGTAGTTCCTTCTTCAAGCTCACTCTTTCTTGGTGGATATTCATCACCATCCTAGGTGCAATGTAATGCAATAGCTTTTGTTTGATCCATTCTCTCTTTTCATCCGCGAGCCACGCGAGCCGACCTATACCTCAACCCTTTCTCGTGACTAAAGCTTTCTGGTGGCAAATTTGACCTTGCTTGGTTCACATGATCCCATTTGTGGTAGGTAATTTGAGTGGTTTTACGGAAGAAGGTAGAGTTGTCTCAAAGTGAAATGACATTGGCATCCCCTTCTAACACTCTCCCCTTTTGAACCCTCCTCCTCCTTTGCCCCGGAGGACGAGGGTCGATCTTCCACAACATGGGTGTTCCCCGCATTGTCTTGGGGCCCAAAACTACACCAAGACTGCTTTCCACCATGGAGGATGAATCAGCCATGCTTTAATTTCCATGTGTAATCTACAAAACTAAAGAACCGCATACCTTTTGTGAGAAAGATATGTCCGTTTTGCCTTGGTTTTGATAGCCCCTTATTCATTTGAGAGCTTCTTATATAGAAGTTGCGGGGTGCATCCCCATTTTTTGCTCCCCAAAAATGAAATCCGGGGACTCGTGAGGTGGGAATATAGGAAACCCACACCAATTGAGTGCCTCCTCCATCCGTGATCGGGGACCCCGGTGCTCTAGAACCGCCCGTGGCAGCCGACCGTGGTCAAAATGCCCTTCTGCGGGGTTTGTTTGCCAAATCTCTGCTTGCACCTGCCACAAGAAGCGTAATGAAGCGTAATTTGATTACGCCGAACGGAATAGCGCCGTTGTGATACCGCCGGCTAATGAAGTCGCCGTGATTCCATCTCAAGAATCGCTGCAGCTTGTGATTCCACCTGGTCGTATCCATGTCGTGATTCCATCCGGCGAATGGCCATGATGTTGTGATTCTATCCGGGCGGAATATATTCGCCGTGATTCCGCCTCAAGAATCGGGCATTTGTGATTCCACAGAGTGAATCGGCGGGTCGATATTCCATCCTAAGTGGAATAGTCACGTTGTGATTCCACCAAAGCGATACGTTGAGTTGTGATTCCATCTCACGGAATCGTATTAATCGGAGATTCCATCTGGCGGAATAGCATGGTTGTGATTCCGTCTGGCGGAATAATCACGTCCTCTGTGATACCTTCCGGAGGAATACATTTGCGTAGTGATTCCGTCTCGTGGAATAACTCGGGGGAGATTCCGTCGCAAGGGAGAATACCGCTGTGATACCACCGGAAGGTATATATCCCATGAAAGCGACCCTGTCAGGTACGGAAAACGGGAAAACGGGGCTTCGGGTACGGAGAACGGGGTTGCGGCCTGGTGATTCTGCGGCAAGGAATATTTTGCGAAGGAATCACAATAACCGGGGTAAAAATATTTTGTTCCGTGGCAGAGTATGAATTACGATGTTTGATGCTCCTTTATTTCTTGCCATAGCCATTCCTTTCCATATTTTGCCCCACTGTTTCCTGCCCATCCATTGTTTCTGCTCCTTTCCTTCTCAGATCTGCAAGTAAGAAGCAGTTGTGCATGCTGCTCATCAAGTCTGCTGCAGAACATTTAATATGTAATACTTCTTGGATATTTTTCGGAGATCCAGCAAGGCCGGCCCTTCACAAACCAGTGTTGGTCTGTGCCCTGCTCCTGCTCTTTTGCTTTCCTTCTGCTCTGATATGTCACTTCATTTCTGCTGTACTTTAAAAGCTTTATGCAAAGGAAGAAAATTTTGGAAAGAAGGGAGCCCTGCCTTGTGCCTATTCAAGAAGCCGCCAGACATTCTCTGCATCGATCGCCCTGCTATGACCTGCCTGAGACCTGTTTGGCGCCCATGGCCTCGGAATCCATGTTTCATATTTCCTTTTGGCAGTGATTAAGTCGTTTTGAGACATGTTTGGGCCCATTGCGCTGCATTGGAGCCGTTGGAGCGTGCATATCTATGTTCCTCGATGCTTGGGCAGGAAGAAGCCCGCCAGGTAACTCTCTGGATAAAACCCTCATGCTTCAAATCGAGCTACTCCGCTGTAAATTCCTTCGTATTTCTGTCTATGCTGGTTCTGTTTAGTTAGCTCTGAGCCAAAGCCGCCGCCATTGGGCCTTTCGATTTGCGATTTTACAAACCTACATTGCTAGCTATGGAGGTTCCGGCAAGCAACCGACCAAAATTTTCCTTTTTTCTTGCCTCATCAATTCGTGTTTAGACCTTTCTGCTTGAGTGAATGCTGCCTCGCCTATCTGTTAATCCGACTCTGGGCAATGCTGTTCTTGCATCAAATCCGGTAATTTGACAGAGTTAAGCTGGTTTCCTTGCATTCCATTGGCAGTCACTAGATATCTTTCTTCTTGCAACCCAGCTGTGATTCGGCGACCTGTGACAGGGATGGAGTTATGGATTTAAAGTGTCTGATGTACTGATGCCAGAGTTTTGCCCTTTACATTTGATTTTTTTTTTTTTGCAAATACTTATCATTTCTCTGCTTTTGCTTGCAGGAGTTTATAGGCAAAGGGGTTTTTGTCCAGATCTTAAGCCAAATCCGCAGATGCAGGCCAGTTGGGATGCAATGTGTGTGCCTTAGATTTGCTTGTGTTATTTCTTCTATGCTTAAAGCATTTGGAAGTTGAGCTTTTGCAGGTTTACATACGCCATGAACTTGAGCAAGGTGAAGTATATCAAGCCTGAATGGTAAGGTTCAAGCATGCCTTGGTACGTTTTTGTTTAGGGTCATGTGTTTGGTATGTTAACATTTCCTGTATCCACATGCTGGTCTGATACTTTTTGTAATTGCTTTCTCGGTGTAGATGAAGTTGATAACACATATAAGCATCTTTTGCAGGCATTTGGGAAGCAAAACTCGTGAGAGTAACCATACCTTCTAAGACACCACAGGTTCTGAACCATAACCTCTTAGAACAAATCTTTGAGAGCAGACTGTTTAGCCAGCAATCAGCTGTCCTCGCTATTAGGGATGGAAACCAAACTAGTTTTCAGGTAGGAACTTCTCTTAAATTCCAATATTGCGGATATTTTTAAATTAATTTTTCTAGTCTAGATGAAAGTATCACTGGATGAATTGAACAGAGCTGGCCTAAAAGAAGGGCTTAGGGTGCATGCGCTTGTTCTGTCTGACCTGCAAAGCTTATCTAGATTCAAGACCATACGTGATGTTTATCTTCCTGATGTCAATGTCTGGTTTTCTGAACAGCCTTGCATTGATAGGTCATCATTTGAATATTTAAGCCGAGTGCTGATAAATATGCAATGATGAATATTTAAGCCGAGTGCTGATAAATATGCAATGATGTTTATTATTTATACTTAATTTTACATATTGAGAGTTTGAATTCTTAGCATTCCACATCCTGCATAAGTTTTTATCATGGATTGTTTGAGCCCATGTTCTTTTGCAGCATTTGCCTGCGCCGTTATGCAATGATACACCTTGAATTGTCTCCCTTGTGACGGATCCGTGGCATTCCCACATTTGTGCAACTTTGGTTCTAATGTAACTGGGTCCAAACTCTTATAATGAAATCAGCAGGGTTAGTACATGGTCTGTACTAAGTTTACTAGACTCTCTCTCTCTCTCTCTCTCTCTCTCTCTCTCTCTCTTATGATAGGAATTGGTGTGGTGGCTGCTGCAGCCAAGCTTGGATTTTTAATTGAATGTGGTGGTATGTATCGATTTGTTCTATTGCTTCAATACAGCATGCCTAGTTCAATATTATGTGGTGCTATGACCAGTTTGCATGGCTATGGCAAGAAAGAAGCTTCCTCTGTTCTATTCTGGCAACATATTTTTACTGTTGCAACCGTAGCTGCCTATGCCACCATTTATTTTAAGGTAGTTTTTTGGATCTAAATGGGCAGCACCGACAGAACCACCATTATCAAATGTTACTCTTAGATAGGTAGACAATTTAGGGCTACGTTGACAATTGGCAAGAAAAAGATTAAAGGTCGTATATTCACTTCATCACACCAGCATAATTAATTATATTAGAAAAAAGTTTGATCCCATAAAAGGTTGGCCCTCCAATGTTATTTGAAGTTCTCTAAGCATTATTAGTCTACCATGTTTTTTAAGTCTATTGCCTTTGATTCTATGGTATCCCAAGGCTTCAATTATCTTCTTGCTATGAGCCTTCGTCATGAATGAGCCTAATAACCCACCCCTAAACCAACAATTGTGCCTAGCTAGGGAAGGTATTGTAAAAGTCTTTGCTCAAGATTGGGAAGGAGATGTGACCATCCCAAGCGCTAATGATTGCGTAGATGGAGGACATGAGGTCAAGGAAGAGAAAGCCGCCGCGATAAGTTTCTTGTACATATAAAGATTATGCCATCCCACAATAAAAGTCATTTAAAACATTGCCTAAAGCTTTCCAAAATTGCTACAAAATCTTCAATCTTTAACACAAATTTATTATTATTATTATTATTATTATTATTATATGTCTATTGCTCTCTTGGGCCTCGAGAGACCATGGAGCACAAGAACAACAATCTTTACAGCAGTAAAAAGGAACGGTGTGCATCCACCGCCTTAATATATGGTCCTAATGTTTTTGGTGGCATAAGGAACAACGAATGCAAATCTGTGACCTGTATTCCAAAATTGAGCCTGATATGTGTATATTCTGTACAAAGTAGAAAAACATGGTGTTCATCTTCGATGCTTCCAGATTCGCATATCTTACACAAACGGTCCTCCACCGGAGTCTTTGACCATCTTCCTGTCTCTATTTCTAGCTTATGTGCGCCAGTTCTGTACTTCGCTATCAACTGTTTTTGATTCCTTGGTATACTTGCATGTAAATAACCTTGACATTCGTAAGCATCTAAGTGATTGAAACAGGTTTGATACTGCAACATTCTTTTCCCTGGTTCTGCCCATAAGCGGCCTATTACTAGTTTATCCAGTAGATCTCTTGTTTCCTGTTTATCCTTTGGCCAATTTGATTCATCTACACCCCATCTATTCGCCCATGTCATAAGGTTTCTTTTCCAACCTGCCTCTGCGTTCCCCATAGCCCATTGGGATAGACGGTTTGGGTGCTGCTCACTGACTCTATTAAAGTAGTTTATTGCTTGATATAAGCCTTCAAGTTCTAGCGGGAGCATGCCTACTTCAGCCAGCATTATTACATATGGGATCTGGGATCTAATCCCAAGTTCTTCTCTCAAAAACATTTTTTGAACTGCTTCAATCTGTTTCCACATGCGAGGTGAGATGCCAGGTCCCCAAATGGGAACACCATAAAGTGTCACTGTTTGAACCAGAGTTTTGAATAGGATTCTTTTTAATCCCCAATCAGTAAGAGAGGCCCTGTTGCATTTTGCCAGCATGCTATACAAAGCCGCTTTCCCACCTGAAGCTCTCCTGTTGAGACCTTTTTTCCAACTATAGTTTGAGGTAATATCAATCCCAAGATATTTGTAGCTCTCTACAATTTCCATAACCTGATTCTTGTACATAAAATTCGGTCTGTCTCTGGTGCCAAATATCATGATTTTGGATTTGGCTAGATTTACACTCATCTTTTTTGTTTCACAGAAAGCCTCCAAACTGTTTAGATGCTCCTGTAATGTTTTTGGTTTACTTGCTAGCAAGACTACATCATCGGCATAAAGGAGAAGCTGGACCACGTATGTGCCCAATTTAGTGCCTGCCAGAGATCTGTCTCTCAACCAGTCATCTAACTCATCTATGAATATCCCGAACAAGGTGGGTGATAATGGACAACCCTGGCGTACCCCAACTGTGCTCCTGATCGTGTCACACTCCACTTGGATCAAGACTTCTGCATATAATTGCGAAACTGCCTCTCTTATCTCTTGTGGGATGTCTAACTGAATCATTCTATCACTAAGCTCTTTGCGCGGAACTGTATCAAACGCTTTGGTAAAGTCTATAAATGCCATGTACAATGCTGCATTGGGAGTTTTTGCATTTTCTATCAAGGTTCTGAGGGTTAGCACATGATCTAACGTATTATGATCTCTCCTGAAACCTGCTTGACATGGTGAGCGTACTTCTGCATGTTCTGCCCAAGAGCTTAATTTGCCTTCCAAGAGGCTGCCTAGAAGTTTGGCAAACACACTGCCTATCAAGATTGTCTTGTAGTTGCCTGCTATTGTTTTGTCTCCTCCCTTATGAATTGGATGGACTTAGTTCTCCAGTTGGCTGGCATCCCTAGCATGAGGCTCTTATTTAATAAATCTGTCATAATGGAAAGAGTTTTATCTCCTCCCCATTTAAGGAGCTCCACACAAAGCCCATCTGCATCATGGGCTTTATTATTAGCTATTTTGGATAAGCAATCCTGGACCTCTATTTCTGTAAAAAGTTCAGATTTTGGAGCTATTATTGGCATGCAACTGGCGCCTGCTTTTTCATATAGGGCCATTAGTTAGAGCGCCAACGTCCACACAAGCTTGGTCCGGTTTTCCTTTCAACGTGTTCCAGAAGCTTTTTGGGTGTTTTCTGAACTGCTCACTTAATTGTGCTCTTCTTTGCTCATAATATGTAGCATTATAACAGGGGGTTGTTTTTGTATTTTTATACTTTTTTCCCTAAGGTTTTTATATGATTTGGTTGTGTAATCTCGTGGATGTACTAATGCGTACATCTAGAGTGCGCATACAGTTTCATGTTTTTTTATGGCAATTGCCAATGGTTTGACCCATGTTTAAAAAAAAAAGGAAAAAAAAAAGAAGGAAAAATCTAAAGGCATGCAGGGCTCGATAGCTTAGCTTTAGGGTTTGTTTGCAGCCTATATTAGGGTCTTGGTCGATCGCTGCACTACTTTCCGAAGATGAAGCAGCCTGCGAACTAAGAAATTCTCTTTTTGTTTTGCGTTATTGAGGAGTAGTATGATTTTCTTGGTAGAATCAATCATTTTTTTCTCGATAAAACGTGAGATGCCCGGTGGTCTCGGTCTTTCCCACAGAGCTAGGTCCTTGGATACAACCGGAACACGATTTTCTCCCGGCTTGAAACCGAATACTTCTATTTAGAAGCATGGACCCAATTCTTCTCCAGCCACTTGTCTTCCGAAAGCGAGATCCCACAAAGAGAGAAACCTATCGGTTTGCCATTCGCCTTGACCGAAATGGACCGAAATGGCGGGTTTTGCAGCATGTTTTCCTTATAAGCCTACTCTCGACCAAATGCAGGTGAGACATCTATTCTTCATTGCTATGTATCTTCCATTAATCCGTTTTTAGGGAAGGCGTGTTTGCAAATAAGCTCCAAAAATACCTTTCCAGCTTGTCCTAATTCTATATCACTCGTAGCTTGCTATACCCATCATGAAGTCCAAGTTCAAAGATTATTGTTTGTTATGTGGCTATTTTGTGTGATAAGCACATGTGTTGCTTACTTTGACAGGCATTTATTGATGTGGAGAAAGATATGACTCAAAAACAAAACTCCAATGGACAGGCTTGTGCGTGGTGATGTTGGATTTGGCAAGACCGGTTGCCATGCGAGCAATTTTCTATGCAAAGGAAGGTAAAAGACAAGTCATGGTTCTTGCTCCAACGACAGGTCCTATGAAACAACACTTTTGGGATATCATGATCTAAAAGTGGCCCTTCTTAGCGGGTTCCGTAAGAATAGATTACTATACAATTTTATGATTCAAAACATGAGGAGCTATTTCGGAGAGTCCGAGAATGAAATGGCTTGATATGATAAGCGATCTGGCGTGTGCGTGAACATTGTTATAAAAGACAACTGGGATATTTGTGGCTTGGAGTCCCCGGAACAAAAAATCCAATTTGATAGGTGTCTCCCTTAACGATAGCGATCATAACGGACTCAAAGGTAGGGCGAAAAAAATGGCATCTTTATCATCCACTATACACCCATTCCTCTCCAAATTTGTCACCCGACTTCATGACATAGATTTCTTCTTTAAGATACGTGTCATTGGCATTACGAAGATCGTGTGGAGCTTAACGATGTTGCAAAATGTTCTTCAAGCCCGCAATATGGTCGGCAAGATCAATGCTCATTTTCAACGTGATTCGGATTAACAATGCGGATGCCCTTTCCCCACGGGTTAACAAAGATAAAAATGACAAGTTTATCCCAAGGTATATTTTTTAAAGCTAAGGCAAATGATTACATTGAATCAAAATCCGAACTATGACAACTAATCTCGCTGCCAAAGACATCGCAAAACATTTGGTATGTTAGTGGTGGTTTTAGATCTTTGGTTGTGGAAGATTGCAAGGAGCCTCAAAATTTACTTTTTCTACTATTCATGATCAGAGTTTATAACAATGATTAGGATGAGATAGGTTCTTAGGAAACTAGCTTGCTCAGATATATGGTAAATTTGGCGCTCTGCAGGATGCCCATGCAATGTTTGATAACATATATATGAAGAATATATTATGGATTGTAATGCTGTATATTATGGATTGTAATGCTTTCAGCAGTGGTTTGTTTACCTTGGGAATGGCATCCTTTATTGTGAACATTGTACAACGCAGTAGTTTTGGAGTTAGGGGTGTAAACTAGATAGAATATTAAATCACATTCTTAAATTTGAAGTTTGACAAGGACGAGAATAACAATGGTCTTAATACTTGTGTTCTATGTATGCAAAGTTGTATTCTTTAACAATTTGGTCAATGTGTAACTAAGTGCACATAGATAAATGTTTGTTTTTGTTAGGGCCCGAAGGGCCCAAATTTTTTTTTAAGATAAAAACCAACACATAACTACCATTAACATTAATTAACACAACCATTGGGTCCAACACATTTAAATTAAAATCCCCCTTAAACCCCCTTTGGTTTGGGTGCATATTCATACGGGGGTGACTCCGGGCAGCGAGAGCCCTTATAATTATACTTTGCACGTACAAAATCAGCACCATATAGTATTTTGCTTGATATCTTATAGTATTTTGCAAATCTTGTTATACAGTATAGCAAATTTTGTACTTGCATACCCCACAAACGAGGAACTTTACGTACGGTATAGATTAAGGAATAAGGGGTGAATATGCCTATCTAACAGCTCTCGTTGCCCGGAGTCACCCCCCGTGTGAATATGCACCCAAACCAAAGGGGGTTGAAGGGGGATTTTAAATCCTCCTGATCATTTGTTTGTACCATTTTGGTTTGCAGATACAGTTCTGTGGCAGCCTGCTCCTAGCATCTTGGCATTCTAAATCCCACCATGAATTGCAGGGTCTGCCCTGCATGTGTTTCTTAGAGACCCCAAAGATCTCCTTGGCAGCAGTTAATACAAGCTTTTGGAATCGATGTGCATCTTCTTCAAACTGCCCTGACCATGTGGCGTCTGTCAGAGTCTTTTCTATATGTGCTTTGTATTCCTTGTGATGCTCATAATTCACTTTTATCCTTGGACGAAACTTTGAGATTGTTTTCTCTGGGTTTGCCTGTACTTTTAACACCATATGCATGTGCAATGGTGAATGATCTGACTCTGGTAATTTAGTGTTGACGAAAAAGTCTACTATCAAAGCTTTATCTCTTGCAATGAGATAATCTATTGTGCTGGCCCCTGCATGATTTTGGTAAGTGAGCTTCCCAGACTGAGGGAATGACCTTATTCCATTAATTATTTTCAGCCTGGATACTGTGCATAGTTCAAGCAGCCTCTCACCCATTTCATTTGAGGTGTTATCCTCCGAGATTCTGTTATATGCTAGATCATCCACCTCATCCAAGTATATGTTTGCAAGATCTTCAAACATTCTTGCTTGCTGGGAGCCTGTGCGTCCATTGAAATCCCCTGTTAGGAATATCTCACCTTGAGCAGAATAGTCCAGGATATCAGAGCAGAGACTGTCAAATGGGTTATCCTTGTCTAGTCCATGCCTTTTGTATATATTAGCGCTTTCTGGAGCAAAATAACATACTGCAAGAAACAACAACTGATTATTCCCTTTCATTTGCAACCAGATATATTGGTTGTTTGTATCTAATTTTAAGATTTGAATATCATGTCCTGATCCTACTCGCTTATATACAGCAACCCCTCCAAAGCCCCTTCCTGCTCCTGTCATTTTCTCGTTCCATACTTGCCCAAGTATCTCAAATCCAAGTATGTCAGGAGGGCTACGAAATTGATGCATCCATGTTTCCGTGAAGCATAATATATCCTGATTTTTCCAGACATCTAGAGTGGCATTCACCTTTGCTTGCGTAAGTCCGTGTGCATTCCATAAACTTATTCTCAAGGCCCCTGCTTCCTATTTGTGTTTCCTGCTCGTAACTATTGCTCTGCCTCCCTGGTCCAGGTAAGCTACAAATCCTGATTCTCTAGCTTCCTTTACCTTGGCCCATTCTTTTTTCCTGAATTCCAGCTGGCTTGGTGTCAAATCCAAGTCTAACCAGATTTTCTCTCCCTTAAGTGCACTTCTGTTTTGAAGCACACGGTCTCTTGCTTCTTTAGATTGAAATCTTACCAATATGGGGCGAGTATGGTAGCCCAGTTTTCCCAATCTTCTGGATGCGATATGAAGAGGATCATGCAAATGCATTGTTTCCGAGAAAAACCGTCTTACTGTATCTGCAACATCTTCTCCTTCAGATTCATGGAGACCGGATATTTTCAGATTTTTTGCTCGAATGTCTTGATCCCTTTGCTCTGAAGCTGTTTCTGCATGGTGTATCTTCATTTGCTCTTTGGTGGATTCAGTTACTAGAGTTGCCAGTTTGTTTTCAAGAGATTCTATCTGTGCTTTAAAGTCTGCAGATGAATTCAGATTTGATTGCTCTTTTAGACTGGTAGTTTGAGCCACCAGTTTATTTTCTAGTGATTCAATCTGTGCTTTGAAGACTGCGGGAGAGTTCAGCTTGGACAATTCTGCATTTTGCTCTTTTAAACTAGCGTTTTGTGCCATGAGTTCCTGTAACGTTTCATGCATTCCTTTAATTTCTGATCTCAGCTCCAAAATTTCAGCCTTCAGTTCCTGCATAACTGACATGAGGTGGGCTGAATCCCCATCGTATTCAACTAAGTCTCCTCCTTTCTTCTTTGGCGGCATTCTACTGACATGGGACGAGCTGACGCTCGTTTGTTGGCGCAAACCCTAAGCGGCTACAGTAGCGGCTATAGAGGACTCCAATAATAAAATGTAGATTATACTAACTATTCCCCATAAATCAATATCTTTCTTTGCCAAATTCAGTTATAGTTATTGTGAATATGTAGCATAATAACATGGGGTTTTCTTTGTGTTTTTGTACGCTTTTCACTAAGGTTTTCCTATGATTTCGTGATGTATTCAAATGGATGTACTAATACGTACATCTAGAGTGCACCATTTCTGAGCCATTGATTTTAGCCTTTTTTTTCTCCAATGGTCAACAACCAATGGCTCACAACAAAAAGCCCCTTTTTTGTGCGTGTGATGCATAATGATCAACAACCAATGGCTCACAACAAAAGCCCTCTTTTTGTGCGTGTGGTGCATGATGGTCAACAACCAATGGCTCACAACAAAAGCCCTCTTTCCGAATGAAGGTTGCAAAAAATTACGATGCATTTTTAGATTTTGAGGCAGTTATTAAGCAAATTCCAAGGCTTCTAGATCCTTGTGCTAACAAGCAGAAAAGTTTCCCACTTTGGTTTCTCACCACAAGAATCCATGGAGGCCAAAGGCTGCTGTTAAATTCCAGTTGAAAAATGTTTGTGTATGGGTGTTGCAAACTTTATGACTTTCAGAATAATGAGATCAATCCGCTCTATCTTTATGGTAACTTTTACTTATGTTCTATTTGTTTTATTGTGATGAAATTTAAAAGCTACAGGTGATGAAAGCCTCAAATGAATTCTAGTTTTTTTCTGGTTTGAATTCTAAAATTTTTGTCACACCAGGGGGGGGTCCCTAACAAAAAAAGTTTTTTGCAACACAAACCATTAACATCCAACATATAAAAATTAAATCCCTCAACACATAACAACCAACACATAACAACCATTGACATTAACAACCAACACATAACTACCATTGACATTAATTAACACAACCATTGGGTCCAACACATTTAAATTAAAATCCCCTTAAACCCCTTTGGTTTGGGTGCATATTCACCGGGGGTGGCGTAGGGCGTGAGCCCTCTTAATTGTATTTTGCACGCACAAAATCAACACCATATAGTATTTAAGAAATCTTATAGTATTTTTACGAAATCTTGTTATACTGGGTATAGCAAATTTTGTACTTGCATACCCCACAAACGAGGAACTTTACGTGACGGTGTAGATTAAGGAATAAGGGGTGAATATGCCTATCCAACGACTCTCGTTGCCGAGTCACCCCCGTGGTGAATATGCACCCAAACCAAAGGGGGTTTAAGGGGGATTTTAATTTAAATGTGTTGGACCCAATGGTTGTGTTAATTAATGTCAATGGTAGTTATGTGTTGGTTGTTAATGTCAATGGTTGTAGCATAATAACATGGGGTTTTCTTTGTGTTTTTGTACGCTTTTCACAAAGGTTTTTCTAAGGTTTCATGGCGTATTCGAATGGATGTACTAATGCGTACATCTAGAGTGCACCATTTCTTAGTCGTTGATTTAGCTTTTTTTTTCAATGGTCCAACAAAAGCCCTCTTTTTATTTTAGGGGCTGAACATGTAAGCCTCGTGGATAGCATTTTAGGGCATTCTTTGCCCTAAAGCTTGGCCATGAACCACTGTTGGGGTTGGCCGACATCACGGCACATCGAATTTGAAGCAGCAGATTTGCAGCATATTTGAAGCAGCGGATTTGTCAAGGCAGATGTCAAGTTTTGGGCCTTTATAAAAACTTCGAGGGCAAATCCAGAGTTCGGGGGTTTTAGATTTTGCACAGCTTCAATGGGGATTTTGGCATACACATGATCAGAACACTATTCTGACTCAGATTTCTATATTAAGGCAAGTATAAGCTGGATTTTACATGGGCAATGCAGTCGAATTTGGCTATTTTGCAAAGTATATGAGACTGCGTGCCGAGCGACATCTTCAAGCTTTTTTAGGCATCTATTCCTTTCCACAGGGCTTGCTATTTCTTCTGCATAAATGTCTTCTTAGATTCGGCCCATGTTCATTCTGCTTCGAAGTATTTTCTTTTACCGTAGCATTGCACCTGCATTCAATTGATCCTTCATATGATCTACTTCTTTGCCTTATAAATACTGTAGTAACCTAGGCAGATCCGAGGCGAATAATTCATGCTCTAAAAGTAGGGCAACATGACACGTCACCATGGATGTGTAAAGGTAGGTTAACCCTTTGTGGAGGATTAGTTAATGGGACGTAGCTAGCTATGCTAAATTTTGATTAATTGATTAATTAATTAAGTTAATTATGCTACCTTCGCTAGTCAATAACTAATTATGTTTAATAATTATTAATTAAGCTAATTAGCAAGTGCCACTGGGGCCAAAGGGTCGCTGCTACCTAGATGCTAAGTTATGGCGCCTTCAGAGTTTTCAATAGAGCACTCCTTTTCGATGCATGTCGTTCTTACTTGGTTCAAGCACTGCATGGTATGAGACGATCTGCTCTTTACATTGTTTTTTTCTTGTTTCTTTTAAGCTTGCTACTTCTGACATGCTATATCTGGAGTTCTTGCGGGTTTATCAACAGGTTTCAAATCCATTATCGTTTATTTTATACTTTCCATGAATCCTTCTGTTTAAGGTATTTGGTTGCGGTCTTGATTTAGTTTCTTTTATAGTGCGATTTCTCTTCTAAGCTTTATTGATTCTGCATATTCAATATTGTAGGATATTCCTCTCAAGCCTGTTTGTGCATTGTAGATGCAGAAGAATGTTGGCGTTCTTACAAGTCCTTAAGTAATCTGGTAATCTTGAAATGAGCTTTATTTGTCTGGACATGACGCTCGTATATTGTAGCATTCTTTTTCTTTCATGCAGGTTTAGAGGCTTTCAGTTCGATCTGAGGTCCTTGCAAACTTCAAAAGCATTCTAGAGAAGCTCTTCATAATCTGTGTTCGATACTTGCAGTATCTTTCTTGTTCTTAAACATTTTTCCTTGAGATTTTGATTTGTTTCAGAAGTCTTTACATTAATTCTATTCTTCATTTTTGTTTGCACACCCAAAGTCAGACAGACATCCTGGTGAATGACAAATTTGACTGCTCCAACATGGGATTCAACGTAGAAGCATCTTCATGTACACTTAAAACACAATCATGTGCATTCAGGCAAATAATAGGTTATGTTTCTTCTTTCCCATGTGCTTATTTTCTTTGTTTGTATGACGATTTCTTATACTATATAACTATATATTTAGAATGCTAAAAGGCACACAAACTTCAGTTTTCTGTCTTGCTTATTTTTTTATTTTTTTATGTGACCCAAACCTATTTTTTTGCACAGTTATTACTTCATCAAGTGGTTGAATGAATTTTTATCATCATATCACACTAACACTAGGTAATTCTCCTTTGCAAGGCACTAGGTAATTGTCATTTCTAACACTATCTAGCTTTCCCTTTTGTTTTAAGTAAGTTTCTGGTTCTTTAGAAACATGCCTCGTATACCTTATTTGATACGATTCGATTATAAAACACACATGGTAAAACTGTGGGTTCAACTCCCACGTGTTCACATTCCCAGTGCTTGTACTCAAAATCAGGTTGCAATTGGTAAACTATTTGGCATCATACAAAGAAGACATCATATTACATTTATCGCGTTGTGATATGATTTGATAATCATTATGTAAAACGTTGTAAGATAAACACTATCATCATATACTTGTTTAAAATTACTACCTCAATAAACCAAGGAAGATAGGGGTGACAAAATGTCATACCAGTAAACGTGACATAATAAGCATTAGTACATATCGTATAGTTTAAGCTGTTATAGAAACCAACTACAACCACCATGATCTAGTACCATGTTAAAAAACAATGCTAGTTTCTCAGGCTAGTTTCTCAGGCTATAGAATTATGTTGATGAACCATGTTATATAACTAGATATAGTTTGTAAACCTTTTCGCCCACAAATGCGTATTGATTTTAAGTTTTGGTTTTCACTAACAAATCATTAGGAAAAAATCATAATAATTCAATTTTGGGGGCCTTGTGATTGTGATGAATACTGGGTCACCATGATGTGCTAGGCTTATACTCGGTCATCGCGGGTGGCCGAATGTGGCTTTGACACCCCCTAGGTCGCAGGTACTGTCTCGAAAGGACATTCTGGAATCTCGATCTATGGGTTCTGGGGGGGGTTAAAGTCGGGTACGGACTTGGGTCCTCTAGCCACCCATGGAACCCTTATGCTCCTGGAAAGGACTTGTCCCATTTCTGCCTGATCTGGGAGATGCAATCTGGAGTAGTCTCATAGGGTGGTTCCATGAAATTACGTCTCCAGAAGGCTACGATCACACCACATCATGTTTCAGCCTATCTGCAAAGTGCGCACAAGAAGGGTGGATGGAGTGGACTACCCTAGCCATTGTTCTATGCCAGCCAACGCCACTGTCACGATTCCATCTATTGTTATCCGGAGACCCTGACCATCAGTCGATTCGCTTTGCATCTTAGCCCAGGTTAGAATTCTCATTTGTGATGCATTTTATGTGTTATGTTGGTAGTACGTTGATGTTCCCTTGATTATGGATGGACCGCCCTTCGTGGTGGTATCTTATTTTATATGTATTGCTAACATCGACGTATGCTTCCGCAATATAGGATATCTAGAGAAGGCATGGGACGAATGACACCTCCATGTCCTTCACTCAGACATTTGGCCATCACGAGAGGTCCGAGTTAGATAGAGGGCGTTTACTTGGTGATCGAGTAGCTATAGACGGGGAATTTTCCATATTTATACGATGGGAGTATCGTATAGCCTCGGGGAGCATCATGTTTTCTATAAATCAATATCTTTCATTGCCAAATTCAGATGCTTATCATTATGGTTATGATTATGGTTATGAGTATTGTTGACGATTATATGTTAATTCATTTGAAGTGTTTTTCACAAATAGTAAGTGCAGAAGGAGATTCCCACATTTCCCACTGATTTTGGAACTTTTCAAACCTTTCAATACATTCATTTAAGGTTTGATTGTTTACATTCTTTCTAATACTAGCTTGGTCAACTCCAACAAGCCTATCAAATATATCATCCCAATGGGGATCCCAGTCATTACGAGGATCACAAAAATCAATGTTTCGTTTTGGGCCGATCCAACTCCAATCTCTTATCAAAGAATCAGCAATTTGGTTTGCCATTTCTCCAGTTGCCTGAGGTTCACAAGGCCTGCACTTGGCACCATTTAATGTACCTTTGCTTGAGATCGAGGCCACTGGAACACCCCAATTGTTAGGTGGCCAACCATACTTTCTAGAACTTAAAACACAAAATGAAAGCTCTAGAAACTTAAAACCAATCTTTGCTATATCCAATTGCACCTTGAAAGCTCTTTCAGAGTTCAACTCACGATAGCCTTTTGAGTGAAGTTTTGGTATAGAACTTAGCCTTGTAAGAGCTATTTCACTAGTAGATCGATCTCCAATTCCAAATCTATCATTCAGTCCCCCAAACTGAGAACCATAAGGAACGTAGTAATAGCCAGATTTCACTTCTTCATTGGCTAATTTCAATGAACCGCTCCAATAACCATCAAGACGTGTTCTTATAACAAAATTGTATTGAAAGTTGTGTTTCTTTTCATATTGGGTGATCATCTTCCAACATCCTTCAACGAGATTGAAGTATTGTAGTAAACCCTATATAAAAAGAACACTCTCTATAAGTATTAGTCTAATGCCTATATAACACCCTCTATAAGTATTGATCTAATGCAAATCGATCTAGAAGCTATGCTGAAGTACAACTTACTTGTATGCCATTTGGCGAATTTGAGGGAGTTAGCACATCTTTTGAAATCCAATCCTCATCAAGTTTTTGAGGTGTAAAGATTTGGGCGGTTGCAAACCTTGAATTATCTCCTAGTAAAATCAATTTGTAGGTATCCTTATCCAAGGGAGCATTTAAAAATATATCAGCATCTCTGTATTCATCAAGAACATGTTTTTTTATTGTAGGACCTGTAAGCTCAAATGCTCTACTACCACCAACTAGGCAGATGGCTGTTCGAACATCCTGAAAATTGGGAGAAGCTATTTCACTATTCGGATTATTATTTGTCATGGAAAAACAATTTGGAAATCTTACATACCTTGTGATTTGAAGTGTTGTTTTCCAAGGAATTTGTGATCTTCAAATGATCATTTTGCGATAATTGAGAAACAATCTGTAGGAAATAGTTGTTATCCCAATTTTGATAATAACAGAAGACGAGGACGGTTAACAATTGCATGCATATGTAAGCATGTGTAGAGCAGTAACTCCAGCTACCCATGTCAAGGGCGTAATATTTATGCTTGACTTTGAAACAATATTTATGCTTGGCTTTGTGTGTCATGGAACATGTCCTGCCAGAAAGAAAGAAAAAACATTGTTTTGATTAGAGAGCTATTTAAAACATGTTGGGGAAAAAAAATAGGCAGTCACATTAAAAACGAAAACAGAAAAAAAAGGTCGATAGACTGGTTGCTGAAAAAAAGGGCAGGGAATGTCATGGTCTGAAAAAAATGGCAGGGAACCTCGATCTCCAAATAATACCTACAAACCTCGATCTTCTGCCCCGAACAGGGATCAAAATCATAAAGATCATTCTGCAAAAAAAGAACCAATGCTCTACTCTGTCGCTTCTATGAATCAATGCCCTTCTATGAATCAAGGCTTAAAAAGTAAACATCTCCTGCATAAAGAAAAGAAAAATCGTAAGTTGAATGAATTTTGATTCATGAATCTTGCTCGTGGTAGAATTATGAAACAAAATAGAGAGCATGCCTCACCTTAATTGAATTCCCAAAGGTTTGGTAATATTTCTATCCTGTATTAATATGCAAATTGGATTGAATTGATTTGATTTTTATCGTCGGGGAGACCAATTTGCCTAAAAAACCCTGCTACTTTTCAAGAGCGTATCAGAATTTCACATTCTAAATCATGTAACATGGTCGCTGTGGCCGTTGTTAATTATCTAACTCATTTTGATCTGAATAGACGAAGAACGGCCGTTGCCTTCAGCCGAATCGGCTGCACCAGTTCTTGCCGAAATTTCTTATTATATTCTCCTTTTATAAACTAAACTTAAAAAGCATAATTCACCTTTAAACTAAACTGTGTTAAAATGGCAAATAATTCACCTTCTATAAACTAAGATAAAATGCATTATTCAACGGCTAGGGCCCAATTCCAATGTTGGGTGTTGAAAAAATATGGTTAAGTGTTGGTTTCTCCTTTTATTCAACGGCTAGGGCCCAATTCCGGGTTTTGGTGTATGGTTAAGTGTTGGTTTCTCCTTCTGCATGTTGGCGAAATTGATTGCACTGGTTGCGCCTTTCCTTCTCGCAGAAACTTCTTATTATATTGTCCTTTTATATGTTACATCTTCTAGTAAACCACGCCTCTAACACCCCATCACACTAGAAGGTACTCTTCTCAGGAGACAAATTTTGCCTATCATAGTATATTTTATAATAGCTAATGATGTTTGCATGAATGATGTCTACATGATGGTCGCTGAATACATGATGTCATCATGCATGTGCATGAGTTTGTGACATCTCCATCGGACGACAAAATTCCCGCCCATTATACAGGAGAATGGGTGCCTGCAATACCTTACGTGAGGTAAGGCTGGTGAGACATGGCCTATTGCATACATCCCCCCTATAAAAAAGGGTTCAAATGCCACAAAATGGTGTATGAGACCTTAATACAATAGATATACTAAGGTGGTATCAAGCGTCAGCATTAACCATTATTGCATGACTCGCATGTATGTAATGTGGAATGTGTTGTAAATGACTCAAAAATGTGGCAATGCCAGAGACCTACAACCGATTCCGTGTGCAATAATTTTAGATCGTCTAGCATGTTGCCATGTTATAGCCCCACCAAGCTCACTTTCCTTGACCTACATGTGATAGACTTGACCTCATATTTTATATGATATTTTGACCGATTAGAACGAATGTTGGCTAGGTATAAATTATAAGAAGGTAGTGTGTGGTACTCACTACGCGTCCTATTAGTATAACTCCAAGCAAAAGTTGAGGTTGGCATTCCACTTTTAGAATGGAAGTTCACATGCACAATGGTGCACAGAGATAAAGTCTTTGCTTCCTGAAAAGCCCCCTTTCATGCACTTAAGTGGCACCACGAGAATTTGAGTATCATCTGTTTAGCAAATTAAGTTATGTCAGATTCATTCGATTCCTGGCGAGATAATATATCCTGAGGTCTAATTTTTTTTACCATTAGAGATCGTCCAGTCCATCATTATGCGCCCCTAAAGTAAGATCAATTGAGGTGAATATGCCTATCCAACAACTCTCGTTGTCCGGAGTCACCCCCCGTGTGAATATGCACCCAAACCAAAGGGGGTTTAAGGGGGATTTTAATTTAAATTTGACCCTGGAGGAGGTTGATTATTGTTCAGGCCCAATAGCGGACCAAGCACAGACGAAGGCCTTGAAACAGCTGGAGGCAGAAATTGAGAGCAACAGAATCCGAATTGCGGGCTTGGCAGAAGAGATCCAGTCCTCGGCGCCCCATGTTCTCAGAAGACAACTGGCAGCAGAGAAGCAGCAGATTGTGGAGATGGAGACCCGTGGGTAACAATTGAAAGACGACATCCGTTTGGCACACTTTGAAAGGCAACAGGAGAATCGGGATCTTGCTGATCTGCGAGCTCGCGTGGACTCCCTCTCCACCATCATAGAGACCATGGCACAGGATAGGCAGCGTGCTAAGCAGGAGAAAATGGCAACCATCTCCCGCCTCCAGTAAGAAGTCGAGGAGGCCGCCATCACATTGCAAAGCGTCTGGACCGCCTTCGAAGCGAGCCAGTCAGAGTTGAGAGCACCTCAGAATAAGGCTAAGACACGAGATCAGGAGTTGCAGGAGCTCCGGGCAACCGTCGTCCGCTGAGCTCCCGACTTCATAAAGCAGAGGCTGCAGCACAGGACATGGCAGACCCACATACCCAGCAGCTTGCAAGACATCAACCAAGGTGACTCACCGCTGCATCACCAAGCTGCACACCACAAACAGTGCCTGCAGTAGCCAGCATGGGCCCAACCACCTCAGAGTTTCAGAAACGGCGACGCAGGAGCCACAATGTGGTGGTGTGCAGCTGGACAGAAGAGGTAGGAGAGCACCCCATCAACTGACTCCAGACACAGATCCTGGCCCAGATGACGTTCCATATGCCCGTACACATTGTTAGAGCAAGCCGCCATGGAGCCCAGCATCCCAAGGTGGTCACATTTACAGTCAGGGACATGCAAGAGCACGAAGACATCCTGTGCCAGGGCAGGCAGTTGAAGGGGACCGCCCTGTACGTGGACTGAGATCTGACTCCAGCACAACAGGAGGACCACATACACGAGTTGGAGAAAGTCAAGTGTGTCCACAAACAGGGAGGAGCAGCATGGCTAGTCCGTGGAAGGATACAGATCTTCCGGGCATCAAATGCTGATGCAGGCACTTCAAACCCTCGAGGTCCTTCTGCTGGGACCCCAGTCGCACATCCTGCTCCAATGGCCCCACCTGCCAGTGCTGGCATGCCACATGCCGCCTCCACCTACACCACCACCAATTGTGCTGCCACCACCAAACCTACAGCTGCAGTTCCTGCCAGCAAATAGGGATTGTGCTTGCGCATGATCTCTTGGAATTATTGAGGCTTTCCATGGCAGAAGGGAGGCAGCCTCAACTCGGTTGCCACTGATATGGACCTCATCTTCCTCATGGAAACGGGGGAGCATGTTGGGCATAGGGCTACCTGACTTGCTAGGATACTAGTGCTACTCCGTCTTCAATGAATGCACATGAAAGCGAGGACACGGAGGGGTCGCCTGTGACTATTGGACAGTCTTGGCACAATCAGTTTCCCTGTGCAAGACATGTTAGCCCTTTGGGCTAAACATATGTATGAGTGACATAGGCCACATATATATATTTATCATATTGGACCACTTGATCTATGGCCCAGATTTAGCCTAGATCTGTGGTAGGGTGGCATAGGCCACATGTATTTATTGGACCCCACGATCTATGGCCCAGATTTAGCCTAGATATGTGGTAGGTGAGATGTTAGTTAGGGTTAGGGTTTTGCTCTACTATTTAAAGAGAGCATTTCCTCTCATTTGTTTAGGCTTTTGCTCACGTTTTGGAGCACCTCCTTTTGGAGCATCAATATGATTCCGTCTCTGTTCATTCTTTGCTTTGTTCTTGTTCTTGGAGTTTCTTCCCACTTCTTTTGTTGATCCATGAGCATTTGTGGCAGCCTTGTGGCATTCGGTAGTCATGGACTGCTGCTGCAAGGTGTATGCCAAGAACCCGAAAAATCAACACTAGCGTCGTTGTCGGGGTCTCTTGGGCTCATGATTAATCTCTTGTTTTTTATTTCAAGCATCTCCAAAAGTTTTCAAAAAAAACATTAGATCTACATCGACACTTTCTTCAAATCCTCATCTCTGATATCTATCTGTCCACCTTTCAAAAAGGGGCTAAATAAGGTTCTTATTTGGGTTCATCATCAACATTGTTTTTACTATCCATACTCTAATCTATGTAAGCATTCAAGCAAGGAGCATATATTTGTTCCATTTATTTGGATTCCTCATCGACCTATTTTTGCTATCCTGTACTTTGTCTATACGTTCAAGCCAAGGAGCACCATTTCTTTTGTGACATGATTGCCACAGGTAGTACAATTATGTTTTTTTTTTGGTGCAGACACACGCGACACCAAAACTTGGTTCAATATTCCCTTGAACGATATTTTTTCTTATTTGGATCTTGCTGGAGATGTCCTTCGAATCTTCAGTGGAAGTGGAAATGGTCTTTCTGTAATGTTCTTGCTCTTCTGACAGCACAAATCTTCTGCACAGAGGCCCAATGGTTCTACACAAATCTTCTTCCCAGCACAGAGGTTCAATGGCTCTGTAATTTTCCCTGCTCAATGGCTTGAGAAGTTTTTAAGCTAAGGTCAAAGCCCACCAAAGGGATCTTTCTTTTCAAGAATTTCTGCCTCCAAACTCGGCAAATCGTCATGATGTTGCAGTTTTCTACAGACACAAGCCATATCTTCGAATCCACTTCTGCCACAATCTGGCTCGAAAATTTTCATTCAATACCTGGGTTTCTATTTTGCATATAGTTTATTACAGCCCCTCTCTTCTTCCATACTTGCAAAAATTGCAAGGTATTTGTTCTTCATCGACTTATCATTTTTAGATGTGGTCTTGTTTCGACAAGCAAACCACCCAGAAAGAGGCCTAACGACTCTTCCACAGGCATTTGTCTTTTCTGACTTCTGCAGAGTTTTTCCTTGAGTTACCACTTGGTGTAGAGGTCTTGCACATTTTCAGCTCCAGAGCAAGCAACACATATCTGGATACGTCCTTTTGATTTCTTTAATTCCTCACCGACGCTTTGACATACTGCACAGATCTGGAGCCAATAGGGTTAAAAACCCTATCATTTTTTGGAGCTTATGCATTTTTATCAAAAACACCTTTCTACCTGATCCGAAAAACCAGACCAGATACCATTACGGTCTAAAAACCTCTGCAAGAAATTTAGACAGCACTAATTAGCAACCCATGACATAAACAGATACTTTTATGCCCTGGCCTTGGTCTGGTACTATTTGAACATATAAACAGTAGTAGGAACATAATGCAAAATATCTAAAGATAAAAACTTCTTTATTTAGCTTAAGAGCCATAAAATTCCACTTCATAGAATTGACATATTAAAAATTGGGGTATATCATGGAGTAAGAGTGCTTACCCTTAAAAGTATTTTCTTCCATCATCTTCTAGTTATCAGACTTTGCAAGAAATACTTGACGAATACATAGCAAAGAGCAAGTTGAGCCTGTTACCTGCACCCACAAATAAGCACAAGCATTAGAATGGTTGATTTTGAATAAGATAGCAGGCGTCTTAAGCTCACTTGGGGTCATCCCCCTTCACCCTATGGGTGTAGGAGATGTGCAACAATGTGGATTGGTTTTTTAAACTATTTCCATCGTTTCTCGAAGAGGACTAGCACTTGATTGTGATACACAAAAGAAAGTCATTTTAG
Source organism: Isoetes taiwanensis (assembly GCA_021234155.1). Lineage (NCBI taxonomy): Eukaryota > Viridiplantae > Streptophyta > Lycopodiopsida > Isoetales > Isoetaceae > Isoetes > Isoetes taiwanensis. Next base: position 20,303,863 of record JAJEKV010000020.1, on the reverse strand, counting down.
AATCAATTCCCCTAAAAAAAAAAAAAAAAAAAAAAAAAAAAAAAAAAAAAAAAAGATTTTCTTACTTTTCTTTATTTTCAAAATTGGATTCTTGTCCATTTTTTAGCACATCTTCATACCTTTGCATGAACTCGAATAACAGACCCATCGTGCAACCCTCAATCTCATTCAAGCATAGCACATGATACAGTGGCTCCATCACACTAACTACACACTCAAAAGCAACCTTAGTTGTCGGATCTAGGATATAATTCTGCATTGTTTTTTCCTGAATAGACTTGCTATCATTCCAGTTATGCCATAAATCTAAAACTACTATTTGTTGCAATGCAGGCCAAAGCCTTATCAAATGTTGAATAACAATGAAAACGACACCAAATCTCGTTTTACTGGGTCTCGCCATTGTAAGATCAGGATTGAAGTGTCTAAAAATGCCATTGGCACATTTCCTCTTCTTAAAAAACAGAGTGATCGTGTTAGCTTTACTTCGAGCGCTTTTCACCCAATTAAGATTTCCAATGTCTTTTAATAGAAGATCAAGGCAGTGAGATGCACATGGTGTCCTTATAATAGTTGGAAACTCTGCCTCAATTACGTTTCTCATTGCCTTACAATTAGATGCATTATCTGTCACAATTTGGACTACATTCTGTTTGCCTACTTCCATGATGGTCCCTTTCATATTTTCAGCTAACCAGACCCCGTCAATGCTAATTCCAACGCCACTGCAATCAACTGTTTTCAAAAATGTAGCGCCATATGCATTAGAAACAATGATGTTTATCAGACCCATGCCACACACATCTACCCATCCATCAGACATTGTTGTGCAACCATATTTAGGCCAAGTGGCTTTCACATGGTCACACTTTGCTGTCACATTCACAAGTGCTTTTTTCAGCCTTGAAGTCTGCATGGCAGTATAAGATACACCAATAAGTCTCTCCAATTTGACAGAAAGCTTCTATCATTTTTGTCCAACAAGGAAGTTTCAGCAAATTAAAGGATAGGTTTGCCTGTACAAAACACCTTACCTGCATCTCCATTGCATGCTCCATCCTTTCATAGTCAAGACACTTCTTCCTTTTAACTTTGTTTGCTGTTGACTTCTTTTTGACATGGATGTACGATCAGAGGAATAAACCAGGGAAGATTGGCCTTCTGAAAGGGATGTTTCAGCTGATTCCATTCCATCTCTATGACCAACAAGACCAAGAGGTAATTCCATTCCAAAACAAGCCTTGACATGTCTATTTCAGTATCAGTGGAGTTTGATTCATTTGCTACACTAGCCTCTACCTTAGCTTCTTGGATGAGTTCAGGAGTCCCTGCTAGACATGGGTTTGCACCCTTGTTTGAGATGTGACCCGCATGCGCTATCGTTCTTGTCTTTGTCCCTAAAACTTGCAAGTCCATGCTCGCATGTCGCTGTTAACTTTAACGACATTGATGCAATACTTCTCCCAAAACTCTGATTCCTTGCGAGGCATCGCTCCTCAAACCTTTAACAAGCCGTAAAACCTGTCATACACAAACCATCAATCAGTATATTACAAAGTAAAGTAAAGCAGATTATAAAGCAAAGTACAATATGAAAAAATGCAACATTTAGACTAAGAAGCTTAATCATTAAAAAAAAAACTAGCAAGAAGCACACCAGAAGGCTTTAGCAAGGTAAGACATGTTAGGTTTTTATTTACTCTTGGTGTGGTAGAGGAAGAACCTAAATCCAAAACAAAAACAAAAACACGAAACTTAAATTAGCCGAACTGAAGGACCAAAATTAACAGAGGATTGGTAGGGAGACGCAAAGAAGGTAAGCTTTGCCATGTAAAATGCCACCGCACACTGCGCCTGGTGCCATCTTCATACCATTTTTTGCAGTTATCTAATTTTCAGATCCTAGATCTGGAAAAAAGATTTAATGGAGGAAGCTAATGCCACATCACTTTTCGCTGAGGTGGAAGTGCAACGTGGATAGGCTAGAATTTGAGGAAAGAATGTAGGCCCGATAGGGCTTTTGAAAGAAGCTCCTAACCAGTTTACAGTATTTATGCATGTGTGCAAGTACCTCATCGTGCTTTTGAAAGAAGCTCCTAACCAGTTTACAGTATTTATGCATGTGTGCAAGTACCTCATCGTGCGTGAACTAATTATATTTGAGAATTTTGTAAGCATTTCAATGTATAATAAAAGCCTCAAGGTTTGCCATTTCCATGGGTAATTTTGTATAGTAGTTAAAATCATGTGTGCAAAGCCATGGCAACTGACAAAAGGAAATTTGGATCTTTCAATTTCCCCAAATGATGTTAGATAGTTTTTAAGGCCAACAAACGCAATAGTATTTTCAAAATAATCATACCGAATACGGTAAGTTATCTTCTGTTCATCACCTCCAAATCAGGCCATAGGCCCGCGAAAACCAACCTTTGTGAAATAATGAGTATCATGAAGACTTTCAAGCAACTCGGGAATCAAAGGCAGCAAATACCATTTGCACACATCGACCTTATTTTGAGCCACGATAGTCAACAATAAGATGCCATCTTTCTTCTTAACAAAGAAGATAAGTTCTCCAACAGAAGTATGTTTACGAAAAAAGGAAAATATGGAACACAACATTTAAAATGGACAGCAATAGTGATAGAAAGAGAGCAACACACATTTCTATACAACGACTTTTAATGCAATAACGTTGGCTTGGCTGTTCTGGCCATTAAAATTCAGGGTACTAAAGATGGTTTGCTAATCGGCTGGCCGATTTTCATTCATGAGTCAACACCAAATAGCAGCCTAAAAGCATCATCTATGGGAGACAGTTCCATGAATATGAATAACAGGCTGATGTGTCAAGATGTTCTATCAAAATTGGATGACAGGATCAAATTGCTTATAGGAAGGATCACTAAGGGAGCTTGAGTAGGTTTTTTATTCTCTAGGAAATGGATCAATCATTTGGAACCTGTATGCTCGTCATAATCTACTTCTTGGCTGCTGGATATATAAAACAAAATTTGAGTCAGGTGAAATGAAACAAATCTTCTCCCAAGAAAGATCCCTCAGGAAAATCTCCTAGCGCTGGCTCCTCTGTCTTTTCACTATCAAACTGGTCATTTAGGTTTTCCTCTGATTCCATCACAGGATCTCTAAACTTATGGCCATTATCACCCAATTCATGATCAGATTCTACGTTGTTTGCAATTTGAGTTGAATTATTGACAACATCCTCCTCACGCTTACTAAGAACTGCATTTTTGCCTGTCCCGAGCTCATTGTTTTTTAAAGGGAAAACTACCAAAATACCCCTATGAGTTTATGTAATTACCAAAATGCCCTTATGAGTTTCAAAATTATCAAAATGCCCCTACACACCTTCTATACACAAGGGCATTTTGGTAATTTTGAAACTCATAAGGGTATTTTGGTAATTACACAAACTCATAAGGGTATTTTGGTAGTTTTCCCTTTTTTAAATCCTCATGTTGAAAGGCTTACCTAGTGAAGCTTGTATATTGCTAGGAGCACCATCGCCATCAAAAGACAGAGGAAACGAAATGACATAATAGCATAGGATTAAGTGTGAAACCACGGGCATGAGCACTCTGAGAATGGATGTCTTCTGTGCCATTCAACATACAGCTAAGCAGATCCTTTACAAAGGAAATGCTCGGTTATGCTCTCCAACTTGTGACATTTTGACTTCGATTTGCCTGCAAAACCATTCAGCATCATGCAGAGGCATGCTTACCTGAAGCAAAACTTCTAGCCTGATATTGTTGGAAAGCAAACACACTGTTTAGAGTTTGAACATTTTTTTCTCACCTTGATTTTTGTTCTAGTTGCTACTTTGTGAAGAAGATTTGCGCAAAACCCTTAAGTCCTGCATAGGGTATTTTTTAACCTCCTTACATATTTGATGGGGCGTAAAATATTGGCTACTACTTACCTTAAATAATTTGCTAAGCGTAGTTTGGCCTGGCCCTTTTCTAAATCATTATGGAAAAAGGTTGTAACTTAAATGGCGAAATCATGAAACTATTTTCTTTTAAGAATTTGAATTGGCCACATCCATACATCAAAAATGTAAAGATGATAGCCATGTCACTAGGATGATATCTAGTTTCTATGACGTTCTATGCAGTTGTTACAGACAAATACATGCTACACTTCTCTAACTAAGATTGCTACACTTCTCTAACTAAGATTACTATAAGATCATTTGAATGTTCTAAACATGTTGAATTTAGGCAGAAGCGCAATGGATTTGGTAGGACATATCTCACCCAAAGCCATAATGCAGGTACTTGGTAAATGGAAACTAACCTTGATTTGAATTGGGACGATGAAGAGCATATTCGGGCTAGATGACGAATAACAAATTTGGGATGCAAATTGCAAATCGGAAAAAACGAAGAAAAACGAAATAGTATATTATTAGATATGCTTTTAGAATTTTAGGGCTAAACTCAAATAGATTTCAACCCCCTACAAGTGGCAAAATTATGTCCCTATACTTGGCCAACATAGAGCTTGGCTATAGCCCTTAAAATATAAAATTATTCCATGGTTTAAATGGCCACCACAAGAAGTTGTTAGTACACATAACATTTTGGAATGGCCACGCCATAGGGGTTTGAAGATTTGGCAAATATCAAATTGGCCACTTATGAAGTAAATTTAATTAAATGGTACTTTGAACTGGCCACCACCCTTTGGTCATGGTGAGAATGCATCCTACTCAGGCGTGGCCGACTATTTTACGAAATATGTGAATGTGTGGCCAACTGGCCCGCCGGGGCCACTAAAAAATACCCTGAGTCCTGCAAGTTTCTGACTTTATTCTTCATCTCCTTAATAAAAAGAAATGTTAGCAATGGTGCAATGCAGCAAAAGATGGAGCAGAGAGAGAATATTTACTTTCGTTGCTGCTGGTGCTGCTTTATGAAGAAGATTTGTTTCCCAACACCAAGCCCCTAAGTCCTGCTGAAGCAAAGGAGCAGAATGTGTATCCCTTGGGCGGAGGAACAGAAGAGGTGGGTATCCAACGGGAAAAGGAAAATGGCCTTCAGCTCTCGTTAGATGGGTCCGTCTCAAGCTAAATCTGGAATGCATAATCATCATTTTTTGTCTCAGATCTTTTTCCTATAATACAGGACGAAATTCAACTAGAAATCAACGTACGCCCTAGCAGTTCTAGCCTCCAAGTAAAAGTTCCAGCTCCAAGCTGCAAGTGAAAGCTCCAACCCTTATAATTCCATGGTGATAAAATGGCAGTATACAGATTAGACTTGTGCTTGAGCGGCAGAAATAATGGCGTCCTGCTTTATCATACAATGTATCTTGAGCTCCATAAAAATGAACATCATAAAATTGAGCCATGTCCCCTATAATTTGCAGAGCAACGGCCTGCTGTAGTGGGGATCCTGAGATTGGAGGAGGCGCAGAGTTCTGCAACAAAATTTCCAATTCAGAATTGGATTTATTTATCATCAATAAGATTATAAAATACTTGGAAGTGTAGAATGCATTATTTGAATGATATATACGCTTGGCTATAAAATTCGAAGCGCTAATACGAGCCCTAAATAAAAACTACAAATGGAAAAGCTTGTACCAACGGGAGGGCAGAAACTAGAATTCATGGCAATTTTTTGATATGGTTGCCATCATCTTGGATGCTGCATAGCCCGTAAATCAAGAAGAAAATCACTTTCCTTCTGCATGAATGCTAGGGTTTGAGGGGCACAGGCGCAACCCAGAATGTCAAGATGAATCTGCTGCCTTTTGGGGCTCAATCTAACCATGGCAACTGCTGCAGCAGCAATCGCAGCCATGAAATGCTGCTTTTAGAAACTATGGGTGCAAAGCTTACTTTTCTGCCCTTGCCTTTGCATGCCGACACCGCCAATGACCGCAATGAAACAATGACCACAATGAAACAAGCCGAGAGATGGAAAGAAGCAGGAAACGTAGGAGGCAGGGAAGAAATGGAAAGGAGGAGAAAGAAATTAGGGAATTGGGAGAGAGATTGCGACTTATCCTATCTCCGTTTTTTTCCTCCGCACTTTTCTAATTTTCCTCACCTTAGATCTTAAAAAAAGAAGATCGAACGGTGCAAAATAAGCCACATGAGATTTTGATGACATGTGATGACATGGGAGTTACACGTGGATAGGCTAGAATTGCAAGAAAGGTTGTAGGCTTGGTTAGGCTGGTGTGCTAAAAAAAAAAAAAAAAAAAAAAACTAAGCACCTTTTGATGTGCTGTTGTATTGCAAGGTTCATCGAGCAGCCCCTGCTTGGCGTTGTATTTCTGTATGAGCTTACCTGTATGAGTTTTCAAAACCTACATTTTAGTAAATTTGTCTGAAGCAGTTACCTTTTTACTTGCATTCGACCTCCTTCTGGGCTCAGAGCTGCTTTATTCTGAAATAGAAAAGTAGCTATGGAAAATATTGATATGCAAGTACGCGAATGCGAACCCACAAGCTTACATGATCAAAAGTGTAGTCTGACTTTTGAGCTCCCTAAATCATGGCAGAGCAGCTGCATTCTGAAATAGAAACCTAGCTGTGGAAAATATCAGTTATGCAGGAAAGTGAATTCAAATCTACAAGCTTACAGGACCTGAAGTGCAGTCCGACTTCCGAGCTTCCTAAATCGTAGCAGTTTGTGGCATAAACAAAGATGAGGTCGAAAAAGCCGACAGGATAAGTGGCGGTCGCAGATTTAGGTCGACTGAAAAAAAATAGATTAATATTTTGACACATAATATTATAACGTATGTACGTATTGTAATGGATGTACTAAACCATTGAAAATGTTACGTATGCGTACGTTATTCGGCCAAAAAATAAATTAAATTCATATATATAAACAAGAAATTTAATGCGTCCTACGGCGCATTGTTCCAGTTTTAGCATGTTCCTACGTGCAAGTTCTTATAAAAGAATCTCTTGACAATACTCTAAATTCATAGATTATCTAACAGTCTACCAAGGTTCTCTCAGATTCTACCAAGGTTCTCTAAGATTCTACCAAGGTTCTCTAAATTTTATAAGATTCCCTAGATTTTCCAAGGTTTTATGAAGATCCCCTTAGATCCGCTTAGGATTCATTTAGATTTTATGAGATTGCCCTAGGTTCCCTTACATTACATGAGATTCAAAGAGATTCTATAAATATTCCCTTACATACTCTAAGATTTCATCAACATTTTCTTAGATTCCCTTAGATTTTATGAAGATTCCTTTAGATCCCCCAAATTTTAAGATTCCCTTAGGCTTGTAAATATTTTTCTAGATTCTCTTACATTTTATAAGATTTTCTTACATTTTATTAGATTCTTCTGGATTCCTCTAGATTCTCTTACATTTTATAAGATTTTCTTACATTTTATTAAATTCTTCTGGATTCCTTTACATTATAGAACTTTTTAGAGCATTCTAAGACTTTCTGGAACATTCTAAGACTTTCAATATATTCTAGAACTTTCTGGAAGTATTTCCCTAGATTTCCTTACATTCCCGTAGATTCCCCTACATTCTAGAAAATTCTAAAACTTATTAGAACAATTTAGAACTTTCTGGAAGAATTTTCTTAGATCCCCCCTAGATTCTCTTATGTTCTAGAACTTTCTAGAAGATTTTAGAACTTTCTAGAAGATTTTAGAACTTTCTAGAGCCTTCCAGAACATTCTAGAACTTTCTTGAACTAGCTAGAATATTATAGGCTATTTTATCTTAATGGCAACATTACCCTTAAGTATATTTGAAACATAAATTATTTATTGAATTAATGCTTGGTCTAGTGGTTAGAGTGGGGGTTTGGGGGGTTCGGGACCAGGGTTCGAATCCCCCCAATAATATAAAAATTTTTAAAAGCCTTTCCTTAAGGGACGAGCATTCAACATGAGCCTTAGGATCCTTAGGATCTTAGACTCGATCAACAACTCACCATATAAAAGCAATATGAGCCGTAGGATCTGTCACATATAATTCCCAAAGCCATGTGGACCGTAGGATATGTGCCAAGCCACCTGAACCATAGGATCTCGGATCGACGATCAGGATCAAATCAACATGGACCGTAGGATCGTTACATGTATAGTCTATATAAGAACCCCAACCCATCTGGACCTTAGGATACGTCCCAAAGCCACGTGAGCCGTAGGATCTCGGATCAACGGTCGGATTCAATGGGACAAACATAAGAACATAGATAAACAAGAAAATTAATACATCCTACGGCGCATTGTTCCAATTTTTAGCATGTTCCTACGTGCAAGTTCTTATAAAAGAATCTCTTGAAAATACTCTAAATTCATAGATTATCTAACATTCTACCAAGGTTCTCTCAGATTCTACCAAGGTTCTCTAAGATTCTACCAAGGTTCTCTAAATTTTATAAGATTCCCTAGATTTTCCAAGTTTTTATGAAGATCCCCTTAGATTCTCTTAGATTCATTTAGATTTTATGAGATTGCCCTAGGTTCCCTTACATTATATGAGATTCAAAGAGATTCTATAAATATTCCCTTACATACTCTAAGATTTCATCAACATTTTCTTAGATTCCCTTAGATTTTATGAAGATTCCTTTAGATCCCCCAAATTTTAAGAGATTCCCTTAGGCTTGTAAATATTTTTCTAGATTCTCTTACATTTTATAAGATTTTCTTACATTTTATTAGATTCTTCTGGATTCCTTCTGGAACATTCTAGGACTTTCAATATATTCTAGAACTTTCTGGAAGTATTTTCCTAGATTTCCTTACATTCCCGTAGATTCCCCTACATTCTAGAACATTCTAAAACTTATTAGAACAATTTAGAACTTTCTGGAAGAGTTTTCTTAGATCCCCACTAGATTCTCTTATGTTCTAGAACTTTCTAGAAGATTCTAGAACTTTCTAGAGCCTTCCAGAACATTCTAGAGCCTTCTTGAACTAGCTAGAATATTATAGGCTATTTTATCTTAATGGCAATATTACCCTTAAGTATATGTGAAATATAAATTATTCATTAAATTAATGCTTGGTCTAGTGGTTAGAGTGGGGGGTTTGGGGGGTTGAGGACCAGGGTTCGAATCCCCCCAATAACATAAAAATTTTTAAAAGCCTTTCCTTAAGGGACGAGCATTCAACATGAGCCTTAGGATCTTAGACTCGATCAACGATCAAGATCTCACCATATAAAAGCAATATATAGCCGTAGGATATCTGTCACATATAATTCCCAAAGCCATGTGGACCGTAGGATATGTGCCAAGCCACCTGAGCCGTAGGATCTCGGATCGACGATCAGGATCAAATCAACATGGACCGTAGGATCGTTACATATAAGAATAGGATCTATATAAGAACCCCCAACCCATCTGGGCCTTAGGATACGTCTCAAAGCCACGTGAGCCGTAGGATCTCGGATCCACGATCAGGATCAGATCAACCTGGACCATAGGATCGTGTCTATATGGGCTGTATGTAAACTCCCAAGCCATCTGGGCCGTAGGATACGTCCCAAAGCCACGTGAGCCGTCGGATCTCAGATCGACGGTCGGATTCAATGGGACAAACATAAGAACATATATATGTTAGATAGATATAGTAGATAGATAAGCTACAAACAAACTCCCAAGCCATCTGGGCCGTAGGATACGTCTCAAAGCCATGTGAGTCGTAGGATCTCGGATCAACGGTCGGATTGAGCGTTACAAACATAAGAACATATATATGTTATGATATGATATGATATAATATATGTACGTATGGTACGTACAGTCCGGTCCCATACGGAACCTACACTGGTTGTTATAGTGATCCCACCCTTCGAGGTAGTTATGTATTTGATGTGATGTGATGGCTGCTTATGTTTATGCGCTTCCACTGCTAGGCAGATCCCGAAGGAGACGGGATGCATGACACATCTATTCTTCTCAATCGAGTTCTTGCTCACCATCAAGAGCCCGATGATAGGTAGACAACCTCACGTGCGGGCTTGCACTGATAGGAGGGATGAACTCCAGTTCTATACATGCGGGTATCGTATACGAGCAGGGAACCTCACAATGGTATTAGAGCAATGGTCTTGGTTGGTACATTGGCCATTTCCTAGTAGTACTAACAGCCTAGATATTCAGTCTTTAAGCTGAAATTCCAAGCAAGAGCCTCGAATAATGGGAGAATTGTTTTTCCCATCATAGTATAAGCAGTTAGCTAGGAATATATAGTAATTATGAGCTTAAATCCCAATAGAACCTAAATTTTTTTTACCATCAGGGATGCAACTACTCATGCACAGACTTTCAAAAATTCCAAAATGCTTTCTAGCGCACACCATGAGTAGTGGACCACAGTTGACCAGGAATGATAGGTTTAAACTGTGATATGATAGGTTAAGTAACCTTAAAATCTAAAACGGAGCTAGAAAGACCTATCAGAACACTAAGCAAATAATACCCTGAGCTAGAAAGACCTATCAGAACACTAAGCAAATAATAGGGGACAATAAATTAAGGGCCAAAAAGGGCTACTATTCACGCCATGCACCCAGCACCTGACTAAGAATATCAGTCGGCCTCCCGGCACATGCCGTGAGTAGTTGGCTGCTGACTTTTTTTAGGTCAAGTTTCTTTTGTGTAATTGAGGGATTTGAACCCCTAGCCTCTTGGCAACAGGTCTTTGATTTTACCAACATGCCAAGCGCACAAAAATAAAATTATTTGATTTTTTTTTCTTATGTAAAGTATGTAACAGTTTTTAAGGTAGGAAAGGGATTTGAACCCTTAGCTTCTTGGCTCCCAGCCAAATGTACTTACCACATGAGCTAATGTGATAACAGCATGACCTTTTATGTGCGCAAATATATTAAGCAAAAATTCTCTTTTAAAATTCAAGAAGGATTTGAACCTTTTATGACCAAACAAACCTCCAGTACTCACCTTGTGCATTAGGAGCACGATTGAAAATCTTACTCGAGCCTGTGGCACACTGCTATGAGTAGTCGACCCCTGATCTACCCCAAAACTACCCCATCTCAAAATGACCAAAATTGCTCAAACCTAAAAGTTTCGAAACTAGAGTTTGTTTATAAATAGAAGCGTAGCCCCATTCGGACCTCACAAGTCTTGGTCTCAGCTCGAAGCTAATGTCTTACTCCTAGATAGAAGTGCTCAAGAACATCCCTTTGTTATAGTCATCTAGGCCCTCAACATAGCAACCCAAGCTCAAGTGTTGGTACATCACCTCTACTGATGCCAAAGGCGTAAACCTTGACCTAATTCTGTTGTCTTTCCAATAGAGTTTCACTTAGTTGCCACATTGACACTCCCTATTATTAGGATATCTAGAAAGGAGCTAGAATCTAGAGCCACCCAAGTCATTCCATGTATAGAATATTGCCCCCCAAACAAAACCAACCTTTGCTAGGATCTTAGAGTATGTTTCAAACATCATGAAGGCTTAGTAAATCAAAGCTCAGTTCATGCCAGATCCTCTGTCCTGATGTCCATAGTCTTGAAGACTATAGATATGTCTCTATTAATATTGCTCGAGCCATATCCCTCGCTTAGAGAGCCCAGCATGCTGTAGGTGAGCCTTTTATCCCACCGTTGACCTGAGCCCTTAAACTCTAGGATATAAAAGCATTTGCTTTCGAAGTGTGAGGCCAGACCCATAGAAGAGCAAGAGGCACAACTTCTTGAAGACATTAAAGACCCAGGCGACGTACTAACAGACAAAGAGAGAAGACTAAAAAGGCGGACGCGAGAGAGGGAAGCACAATGGCAAACACATCTACCAACAAAACGAGTAGCCCAGGACACCATCAGCCTATCATCAATTTTCATCAAATGGGAAGAATATTGGGTAATCAACAACATCAAGAATCTTCTGGACTGTCAAGCTCCTGGCTACCACATCCATGAGCTCACATCAGAAAGAGGATCTTGACCCCTTCACGGGCTCGACGCACATGAGTTTCAAAAGGAAGAATGCAAGGCAGAAACATACAGTTGTAGAGGTATATCAAATGGGGAAGAATGCATTAACATCACGACCTAGAGTCCTAGAGCATAATCTTCAGTAGAGAGGAGAATTCATTATGACACATGAGCAAATAGAAACTGGAGTTAGGACCACCATGATCTTGCAGCCTAGTAGCTCAAAGGGATGTTACGCAACGTCAACAAAAGGAGCAACAAAGCTAGACAAATATAAAGCACCCAAGGCTGACCAGGACGAGAGTCCAGCTCCCTTGCACTAGTAGAAAGACTTTCATGACTTCATCGATTCCAAAAAATAAGAGATCATGATGGAGAGAAAATACATATCAGGGGAGGAACATCTCCGACTTGAAGGCCTATATCAGCATCAGGGGCAAGATCAAGGAGGAGGATAGTCTGTTCGAACAAGAGTTCCAGATCCAGAAATACCTAGAAACCAAAGGAAGGATGACTTTACTGCTTCAGCCAAGTAGTGCGAGACTCGAGTGGACGGGACCCAAAGGACGGAGGAGATGACCCAGCCTGCAGGTATAGATCACTCAAAGGTGACCAGAAGGAGCTATGGTAGGCGCAATAGAGGCGACTACACTTCTAGGCACAGGGAAAGCATCTGGCAACGAAGCAAAGTCCAAGCAACAGGAGTCGCGCTCAAACTGTGGAGAAATGACACTATCTACCTGCTAATCTCCATCTCAGAGCTTTGAATGCATGCAAGACTGGCTGACTACATCAACCAGATGATCCTACTCAAGGGATCAACGACATTGCACATCTTCAACCTTGCAACTACACACTGCACACTAGAGTTGTCCCTTGATGAACCCAAATGGGTTCATTCGTACACTTTTTTTGAAATTCTATTTTAGCTCCGAGATAAAGAATTTGTCTACATACTCACAATATGTTGTCCTCCATGAGTGTACATATAAGAAAAAATTTATGAAAAATATAGGAAGCTTCTATTACCAGCCATAATGTGGAGCCAAATGCAAAGGGGTCAACTTTATTCTCAAAGTCTTTAACATTTCTCATATTATTTTGCAAATATGATTTTTCCTAGGAATTCTAGTTCTTCCATCTTGTAATTTATGATATGAGAAATCTATCACAACAAGAATTAGAAAAATCTATGGTAGAATTTTCGAGAAATAATTCCTTAAAGTTTGAAGTTCAGAAGTTCTTAATGGACCCAGTTAGGTCCCCCGAGGGTCAAAATTCTGAAAATTCATAGTACTACTCCACTTTTTGAAAAAATGAAATCCATTTAGCAAGACGTGTAGTACTTAGTATCTACTTCCATTGAAAAATAATAGTACCTTCATATCCTTATTATATTTCAAATATCATGGATATGAAATGGTCCCTGGGTGTCTGTTTTATAGAAATTCCTTAGGAACCCGACTGGGTCTCTCAAGGATTGAAATTATGATTTGCTCATTGATATATCAAATTTTTATGAAATCACATGAAACTTGAAAAATGAGTAGCATTCGTAGGCTACTTTCATAGAAAATTGATGTTATCTTGAAATTCGTATTCCATGTTGAGTGTCATGAGATTATATCATATCATCAAAACCATTGAATTGAGCGATTTGTGCCAAACTTGTGAAGAATTTTATTTTGCCATTGAATATGGTGGTACAACTTCGAGTTAATCTTACAATTCAGGTGTTCATATTTAAAACCTCATAAGTATCATGAAGAACTAGTCCCTAATATGGAGAAGGGATTGAGGGACCCATACGGGTTGATGAACCCAAACAGGTCCCTAAGACAACTCTAGTGTTAAGGATGTTGAGCAATCACCGCATTCCACACAACGGGTAAACATATTAAGGAGGAGCAATTTCTACTCATGGATTCACATCAAGGAACATTCTTCCCAACTTGGGATGAAGAGCTCAGATCGAACAGGAAGGTCAAGTATAGTAGCATCATCTCAAGGAATCCTGGAGTCAACAAGAGCGAGGAATATGCAGCAAAAGAAGAATGAAACGTGATAGGAGGAAGGGAAACCCTAAAGGAGTATAAACATTTAAGTATATCCTCTTATGTAATTTTGTAAAAATGGATGAATTGAAATCCCAATGTAAGTATGTATATGTCTATTGTATATCTGGATGCTCACACATATAGTATAGAAACATGAATTTAGAGTCATGTTCTAGAGGTTTAGCGTTTAGATCAAGAAACTCCATCACTTCGACTGCCAAAGGATGAAGCAAAGAAGCACATAAGTTTTTGAATGGAAGAGCAAGTACGAGGGAGAAACGAACAAAGCCCAAGCAAAGCCTAGACTCTAAACATTTTGGAAAATTCCGTTGGGTAGAAGACCGCTCACCCAGCACAATATCAGAATGAGAGATAATACCGGTTCATGTCAAGATCATTAGTGCTGTACTATCTAGGTTTTGTACCAGAACATTTTTGGAACGCAACTCTACCCTCTGTGGCCGTGACAACACTTGACGACCTTATGGCACAAGTGTCCTCAACAATAGAAGGAGAAACCCAGACATCTTCAGAAACCACGGCCACGACCTCAAGTCGGCAGACGTCGATAAATTCTCTAGGACGACCTGACATCAACGAGCCATCTGAGAAAGCAACATCTCGACAACCATAATCCTGCCTTGTGGTGATGTAAGGTGATGCTTGTGACATGTGTATTAGATGGAGATACACTTACGAAAGGTATTGCAGCGATGGGTTATGCCTATGCTTATTCGTCAGGTACTCCTACTAGTAATTAAAAGAGAAAAGCCGATTGTATCTCCGACGTGTAGGACCCTCGGGGATCTACCTTCTTTATAAGGGATATGCCACCTGCATGCATAGAATAGCCGAAAAACCCCTAGTATACGTGTTTCTAATTGGCAAATTTGACCCCTTTCTGTATGATTTTATAACTAGAAGAACATCCAAAAAACTCTATGACCCCTAATATACATACGAAAAAGGGTAAGAAACTGCCTCCTCCCATTAATGCACGTGGTTTTTGATAGATTCCATAAGGTAATGCCCCCTTGGTATGATCTCAACATCCAAGGTAGAAGCATTCGACACCTTAATAACAAGGATAACAATCAAAGCACCTTCGCAAAAAAAAGGGGTTTTGGGGGACAATCAAGACAATAGCCGGGCTATTCAAGAACAAAAGTACATGCATCTTAGGGACAACCGACGTCGACATCATAGGCAAGTTCCACCTTCGGAATTCATAGAAGCAATGCAACGGCTAGGTCGCCTTCAAGTTAGTTAATATATGCCTACTCAAGGTTCAGACTCATAAGGATCGACTATGACTTGGGTCTCTAGAAGATAGTGCAGATAGAATTCATGGCAAATGGATTTGGCTGGCATAAGAACATGGTCGTTGGGATGACCACTCCATCCGCCCCTCCTGTGCATACTTTGCAGATAGGCTGAAAAGTATTGGGGTCGTGACCATAGCCTGCTAGGTGCATAGTCAGAGGGACTACTCCTGGGTTGCAACTCCCCAGTCCCGATGAGGCCCAAAAGGTCCATGCTAACTACAAGCGAGCTAGAGACCCACTGCTCATCTACACGAACCCCACTGAGGCGACACATCACCTAGGAGGTGTCGAGCCCATACCTTGCCCACATTCAGTGGAAAACTATTAGGAGCCCACAAAGTTCCCCGGCTATCACTACGCACCAGAGGGATCAACTGTAGCCGGACAAGCCTTCCTTACCAGCCGGTCTAACCCCGCCACCCATAGCCAAGCGAGCTCCTATGCACAGGCCGCATTTATTGGGTACAATTGAGTCTATCTAGGAACATCATTTATGAAGGCTCTGGGTCTCTACCCCACTTCTCAATACACAAGAGGTGAACACAGAGCAATACAATATCATCCAATAAACTGAAATAACAGAGTAAAGATCTAATCTATCTACTCTAATCATACATGGTTAGGTTCATTCATTAGTGACTAAGGTTCTTAGGCTCTAGAGGTCACCTACAGCTAAGAATAGATGCAAATCTGGCCTAATGTAGGTCGGGAAGTTGGCGTTGCGTAACAAATCAACCGCATACCAGATCCTTGACTCGCTCGAAGTCCTCAAAATGCGTCCATGCTACCGGAATGGGTTGAGATACTGGAGTCTTGACGATCTGCTTCGAAATGCGAGCTTCACTGCTGCCGGAAGGCCAAAATGAGTCAGATGTTGCGGGGCACCATATACGAGCAGAGGACGTCACATTAATCAACTTCAACAGGCAAACTACTTGTTGTCTCAACAATGTCGAAAGCTCAATGAATTGGAGGTGGAAAATCAGTAATTGGTAACAGAGATGAAGTCATTGCGGCAAGGAATGAAGAGGGTTGCGCAAGAAAATGATTCCCGTCACAAGAGAGTCAAAAGAATGAAGACAACTCCACTGGGGTTCATGGAAAAGGCAAGAATCTTGAAGCCCATAAACCTGGGGATGGAGGATCAAAAAAGGGATCATGACTATTAAAAAACTCAAGAAAATAACCTGTTTGTTAAAGAAATTAGTTACTAAAGATGATATATTGAGAATATGTGACGTTCCAGCATAATCTTCTTTATTAAAAAGCGATGGCGTTGGTTTCCGTGCAGGGAACACCGCATGTTACGCCGCATGCGGCGTTCCCTCTCCTCTTGCGGGACGCAGCAATACTAATTTTGATTTTTCTACTTTTTCTCTACAATCTATCTATGCTTGCAGAACGTTCCGCCTCAAAGCAGCATCTGTAAGGTAGGATGCCAAAGCATTTCTGTCAGCCTATCTATGCTTGCCTATCTACGTTCTGGTGTTCTACCTCAAAGGAGCGTCTGTAAGATAGGCCAAAGCATTTCTATCTTCTTGCAGAATGATTTCCCTTATCCTTCATCTTTTTATTTCGGTTTTGCAGTGGGAACCATTTTTCATTTCGTTTTTGCAGTGGGAGATTGGACATTATTGTAATATCGGCCCATCACTTCAGATAGATTTGCAGAGGTGATTTTTCTTCCAGATGATTGCTTCCTTTTTTGGATTTTTGAGCTTGAGTTTAGAGTTTCGTCTTCTATCTTCAGGTTCCAGGTTCCCTCCCTCCCTGCGGGATCAATTTGCCGAAATTAAATGCCGAATTTGAACTGGGACGCCAGCATTCAATGAGAAAATTTAGAGTGAGAGGAAAAAGTTTGATGGCTACGAAATTTTTGTTCATCTATTCTTGCATTGCATCCGAGAAGATTCTCCTTGGTTTCATTTGGCGTCCGTCTCATTTGGCACTCAGCTGGGTCAGACTGGAAATGTGAATAGACATCATTGAATCTGCAGGTAAAATACAGCATTGGGAATCTTGGAAGGTTTCTCATTACCCTCATTTGCTCATTTGTGCTTGAATCAAAGACATATTCCTTCAAAACCAGAACGTGGGCTCAAAATCAAACCCAATCCATCCATTGGTTTGTTGTAGACAGATTATTTTTTACGAAGGGTTTGCTAGCAGATTAGCAACACATAACAGATATTTTCACTGTCTAAACTGCGGACTATTTGATCTTACAGGTACTTACCTTTGAACTTTGCGCATTATAGAGGAGCATATTCTCTAGCTCCTGGCTCTATCATCCAGGTCTGAATTGTTTTTTTTTTTCTTTATGTGTTGAGATGTGGTTGTGATATAGTCTCATGTGAATCCAGCATGGTAAATGCTTAATGTCTATAAGCGAATTTCAGAGAAATGTACCAAGGCCCAAGTCTATGTAGGATGCTACTGCAACTCTTAAGTTTACTCTTATGGGTGCTAAAAGGCCTATATCATTGTGGGTATTGAGTATCAGTTTATTCATGTTTTCAGAGTTTATCTAATTCTGTAGTATCCACAAAGCACATTTTCTCACTGCGCATGCGCATTTGACACCACCATTTATTGTGACAAGGTTGGAGCCCATATCTGCGTCCATTCAAGAGCTTGATCAATGTCCTGTGCAAGACTGTTGTACATGGCTGCAATATCTGCGTCCACAACTCTGTAAGTACAATAGTTTGGAGTACCAATGTCATCATTGTGTATTTTTTTTCTATATTGTCCAAACGATATATGCTCTATAGTGTGATCATGAAGTATGTTTTCTATATTGCCCATACTATTCCAGCTAGCTTCATAACTGGCATTTCCAACTTCTGTTGTGGAAGGCTTTTCTGATGATGCTAATCAGCAATGTGGCATCAAAGTTCAGGACTAAGAGACAAGTGTGGAGTTCACAGTTAGCAAGCAAGCAATTTGTCCTTGCCTGATTAGGTACAAGTATTTTGCTGCTTCTTTGTTTGAGCATCTGTGAATAATACATTGGATTTGTTAGGAAGCAAAGGGATAGTAGCAATGGAATGTGTTCTATTTTATATAATGCTTTTCTGGAGCTTCTTGGGCATGGCCTTTCTCGATCAAATGTTAGGTACTTATTTGAATTTCATTATGCACCATCATTGCCATCATGCAATATCCAGATTATTGAACTAGATTAGTTTGCATAAATGTACATCTCTCAGGCATGCCCATATTGTACAATCCAGCAAATAAACATATTTCATTGACATGAGATTCTATGTGTTGTCAATGATGGTTTTGTAGCTCTTTAGTTCACATGATCTTATAGCACTAAGAAACCTTTCAGTTAATTACATGTCTTTTTGCACATTATTTTGATATTGTAAATTAACTGATTATTTTATGACTCAAATTCATCTTAATATCCTTCATATCTGGGGTAGAAAGCAAGCATTAGAGGCAGATCTGGTAGATATAGGAGATGAAGGTGCACATACATATGTTAATAAAATCTGATTGTCTCAAGCCTAAAGCATACTAACGGTGAAAAGCATGCATTAGATATAGATCAAATTGGAAAAGTCTCAGGAGTCCAGTTGTATACAGATTAAAATTTGCTTGATTATGTTGTTCTCTGCAGCTGCAATGCATATTCCAGGTTTTAAAGAGCATCATCCATGGGGGTCATATCGATTGCCTACCTTAGAAAGCCTCAACGAAGGAACTTCCTTAGAAAAGAAGAATGTTGGTAGTTTTGACATCACAATGAATGATTTCATGTGCTACTCCAATGTGCATATAATGAAGCCCCCTTGCAGCTTCAATGCAAATCTCAAGCGGTTTTTATCATAGAGGAGATAATTCTGACCCATAGAGATGTGCCCTCAATATTCCATTTTCCATGCATTCATAGACCAGGATCATCTCACCAACAATGATTGGTTGGTAGATTAAGGACTGACAATGAAGTATACATGACAATGAAGTGTACACAGTTGCTCAAGATGTGGGCCACTGCTTCTCAATTTCTAGAGACAATGGGCCACTGCAAATTTGAGAGTAGCATTGAGTATACTATCATAATGGATGACACCATTCAAAGTTTGCCAACACCATGATAACATTCAAAACATTTACAGCTTATGTACGATGCTTCAATTGGGGATACACTACGGCAGGTGCAGGCATTTACTTGATTTGTGGTATCAAATTAGTATAGAATAAACTTTTTGATTCGGCACTATTTTTAGTATTATTTGGCAGCTTTACGGAATGCAATTGTCTAACAATCATGGCTCTAGGTGCCTGTTACTGCCATGGATAGACTCATCAGTACTTACAAGCTTTGTATTTCAATGGTTGAAGTAGTGTAAAATAAGAACATCAAGATAATAATGCAGTGTAATAATGATTGGGTTGTTTAGATGCGATGTGAAGAAATCATAGTTGATTGAATTTGTATCAAGGATTTTGCACATTTATGTGATGTGCAGGAGTGCACACTACCCATCCATTCTTAACAATTAATTGCCAAAATATGCAATTTTCTCCCAAATCCATATCTCACCAAAATGTTTCTCAAGTCACATGCACCATGCCTTACATATTATTCACAAATCAATGACCTATTTATTTGTCTCGATCCCACAATCTAAGCCTGAAGTTCTTTTTAAGCAGATCTTTGAATTGCTTTTTTAGAACAGCTTGATACCATTGGGATTTTGAGAAATAAGAAGGTACAATCGCAAATACAATCATACAATCACAAATACTACTCATGATAGGAGAAAGTTTTTTAACGTACTTCCATTGCCAACAGGTTCAAGGAAATAAAATGACATAGTTGTGCTGCTGATCCATTAACCTATTTATTATTGAAATTGAACTTCCACCATAACACACAAGAAAATATATACATGTTCAGTTTACATCATATCAATTAATGTTGTATAGAATCTCTGTTGTTTTATTTATTGTTGTTGCACAACTCACAATCCCCACTTAACAATAATAAGATATTATGCAACAAACTTCCATTTGATACATGTTAGTCTTCATGCAAGGCAGGCTTATTATTTTATACATATCAAATTTCATGCTCATACTCATGCTTTTTCCAACAAACCACTTTATGTAGGTTATCTAACACCATAACCATTAATCTCTCATATTTACCTGTAACCATTAACACATCATTGAGCACGTGTTTTCAAGGGTTCTTTCAAGCTTTTGCCTCTTATGTTTTAAGCAGAATGTCCAAGGATATTTGTAGGTTTACAACATCAAAGTCAACCCGGTTCACGAAATTCGAGTATGCACTTATAATGCCACCAAATATGGTATCATTTGCCATGACACACACCTCTACGAATATTGGAAGCCTGTATAGATACACATGCATACATAGACCCCACATCACATGATTTGTATTAAAAGATCATCTCCAACATGATGCTTGCATGTAGCAGTAGCAACAACACCACATTTCATGCATGTATACAACACCACACTTCAATTACCATCATGGTGAGTACCCATTACATGCACCACTTCTTATGATTCCATGACACTTACAGTTGTACAATCACTTTGAAATATGGCATTTATAACCCAGTACCACTACCATTGTCTCACAGTTGCACTTCATTGCATCATATAAAAGACCAATTTTCTATGCATTTCACTTGCAAATCGTGTGACTATCCATTAAGTCTACACACACCATTAAATCTACCTATTCCTTTCGATCCCATGTAGGCTTGCATCACCATTTGCCTATCCATGTGCCCACCACGACTAATGCCCGGCATCGCCGGGCACACGTTTCTAGTATATGGTGTAAATACATATATTATTCTGCGACATCACTAGTACGTGTCGACTATGACAACATGTACTTGGCGACCATAAAGGATTGCACCATGGGGCACAACCATCAGAACGCATTGCATTCCACATGTAAAGCAACATGTGAATATATTTAATATTGCCACATGGCAATACCCCATATGAGCCATATGGCCCATTAGACCCTAACCCTAAAATGTGGGCATAAAGTCACAGGAACTCTAAAAGTGCCCCCTTTTTAGAGTCCAGCCTCAGGAGCGGTCATTGCTCAAGCATCCGACTCATTCCGACCTCCCAGCAACAGTGAAGCTCGTGTTCCAAAGCGGGCCATCAAGACTCTAGCATCTCAACCCATTTTGGCAGCATGGATGCATTCTGAGGACTAGGAGCAAGCCAAGGATGGGGTTAGTGGACTGTCTAATAGGCAATGCATGTTCCCGATGAGCATTAGGCCGGATTTGCATCTGTTCTTAGCTGTAAATTACCTCTAGAGCCTAAGAACATTAGCCAAACTAACGAATGAACCTAACCATGTATGTTTAGGGTAGATAGATTAGATCTTTACTCTGCTATTTCAGTTCATTGGATGAAGCCTCAGTAGTACCTAATAAATATGGCATGTGCATAGGAGCCCCCCTGCTGTGGGTGTTACACTGGCTGATAAGGAAGGTTTGTCCAACTACAGTTGATCCCTCTGGTGCATAGCAATGACCGGGGAACGTTGTGTGCTAGGCCTAATAGCTTGCCACTAAGTGAGGGCAAGGTATGGGCTCGACGCCTCTTATGTGATGCGTCACCTCAGTGTGGTTCAAGTCATAGACGAGCAGTGGCTCCATAGCTCGCCTCTAGTTGGCATGGATCTTCTGGAGGGGAGTGGTCCCCTTCTGCCTCATCGGGACTAGGGAGACGCAACTCAGGAGTAGTCCCTCTGACTATGCACCTGGCAGGCTACAGTCACATTCAGTGTGGGAATTTGACACCCCAGAGGGTGTCAAAAGCAAAAAAATGTGTCAAAGAGACATCTTCCGTAGAGAAAATGTGTCAAAAGAGAATTTATAGTTTGATAAAATGCGTCAAAAGAGACTTTAAAAAATTTTAAATGTGTCATTTGACACACTTAAGAATATTAAGTGTGTCAAAAAAATTAGAGCCCCAAATACACAAGAGTTGTCTGTACAAGGTTTAATGTATGTGTATACTTAATAATGCAAGAAGAATTAATATTCAATAGAATTTTTCATTTTCCTTATATTTATATAAACTTATCTTTCATAGAAAAATTCATATTGTAATCTTTTGTTGTAGAATTTCAAATTATTTTCTTTATTTGATAACATAAAAAAAAGTGTGTCAATGATGTTCACAACGCGTCAAATGAGACACAAAAAAATTGGAAGTGTGTCAATTGACACATTCAATTTTAAAAAGCGTGTCATAAGAAATACAATAAATAAGTTGAATTTCCCACACTGGTCACATTCTTGATACTTATCAGCCTATCTGCGAAGTATGTAGGAGGGGCGGATGGAATGGACTATCCCAACGGCCATGTTCTTATGCCAGCCAAATCCATTTGCCATGAACTCTATCTGCATTGACTTATGTAGACCCTTAGCCGTCAGTCTACCCCCATGAGTCTGAACCTGGGTAGAACTTTCCCTTGTTGACGTTGTTGTTGTTGTATCTGTTAGGATGATGTTGTTATCAGTGTTGTATCGTACTTATGTACATATGTATTTAACCTTTTTTACATACAATACCTATTGACGTACTCCCTTATACAAAACTTACCTAGAAAAATCTAAGTACGTTAAAAGATAAGAGGTACTGTACCTCTAACGTACTTCTAGTACGTACAATATGTTTTTTATATAAAGTACTTGCAATCTGTATAGATTTGTGCTAAAATGTAGATTTATTTGCAAATTATTTTTATTTGTAGTGAAATGTACATTTATTACAGTTTGGTTTGCTTGGTTTAGTATAACACAACATTGTACACATATAAATTCAAAATCACACGCATTCAGTTGGATTAGTGTCTTGGATCAGACCAGAACTATTAAAACGTGCATAGTATTCATCTCTCGTAATTATAATACTTATTGAAAAACAAGATATCATATGTCATGGATATAGATACATCTTTAATACTTTGGTGCATACACAAGGCATACGGAAAGGCAAAAAAGCATATTTGAAGTGTTCGTATTTACTGAATCAAATAGAAAAAGTAACATAAAGAACACACTGCACAGGGCTTCAGGATCTGCTAATCTACACACATTACACCTGTCCTGCTCCTAGATATAATATTATAATGTGATTAAACACACTTGCTAAATCTTTTCAATCAGAAACCATTTTTCTGTGTAAATACGTCTTAGAAAAGAATTGCACAATAATTCCAATGCTAATTTTCTGTCCTAATTTACTCAACAGCAAAAAGTCATTTGATTTTGATCTATACATACCATGCTGCTACTGCACATATAGTCTCATAAATTTCTGATTCGGTGTAGTAATGTCAAGTCTAGCAAAGTAGTTAAAAATACTGTAGCAAAGTAGTAATGTAGTTAAAAATACAAACTAAAAAGCATGCATACCTGCTGTGCCAATTTTAATTAATGCTTGATATATCATCCGCACCACCTAATAAGAATTTAGAGAGCTTCAGTTGTCATAATTCAACATTTTTATCAAACGAAAATTAAATTCCTTTTACCTACCTAGAAGGTTATCTTCATTGCTCTCATTAGAAGAGCTTCCTTCAGTTGTTGAAGTTTCAACTTCCTCCATCTCCCCATCTTCGTCATCAAGTGCATCTTCTTCCCCATATTCTTCCTCCCATTCCTCCTCTTCCTCCTCTACCACATTTGAAACAGCCCTTCCTCGCCCCCTTCCATGCCCCCGTTGTAGCCTCTGTGATCGACATGACCTTCTACTGGCAGCAACAGATGTGCTAGCAACATCAGCTAGTCTACTTTGGCTTCTGGTCATCCGCCTAGATGTGGTGCTTTCCATAAAAACTTTTTTTTACCAATTCCCTCTCTTGTTCCGTCAGCACATCAATTGGGTGCTGGATTGATTCTCGTCAATTCAAGATGTTGCTTCAAATTTGCTCATGTGCCTCAAATTTTACCTGATAAAGATTTTTCGTATGCGCAAGTGCATGTGCACTCCAATTCATCTCGCATGCACCAGAAGAGCAATCCTAGATAACATCATTTCTAGAAATAAAGTATAACAAATATTGAAAAAAATAAAAGAAACTAAAATGTACTTGCCTTCACAACACTCGAAGAGCCAGTTTCCGTAATTCTGGTGTGTAGCCTCCAAAATGTTTCTACCATGAAACTGGTTTAGTCTGATAGCTCTCCGTTTGCACCAAAGGGGGCATGAACATGGATGAAGCATTATTACGGAATGCATCAAATTGTTCCAGCAACTTGGCACTCTCTTCCACGCTAAAACATCACTAATATAAGTTATCATACCTTCCATGAGTGTTGGAGGAACAAGAGGACTTCCTCGTCTCTATAATGGGTGTAGGAGATGTGCAACAATGTGGATTGGTTTTTTAAACCATTTCCATTGGTTCTCGAAGACGACTAGCACTTGATTGTACCTTTACACACAAAAGAAAATCATTTCAGAATCAATTCCCCTTGTGTAAAAAAAAAAACTGATTTACTTACTTTTCTTTATTTTCAGAATCGGATTCTTATCCATCTTTGAGCACATCTTTACACCTTTGTATGAATTCAAAGAGCAGACCCATCGTGCAGCCCTCAATGTCAGTCAAGCGCAGCACATGATAAAGTGGATCCATCACACTAACTATACACTCAAAAGCAACCTTAGTTGTCGAATCTAGGATATAATTCTGCATTGTTTTTGCCTCAACAGACTTGCTATCATTCTAGTGATGCCAAAAATATGAAACTACTGTTTACTGCAATGTGGACCAAAGTCTTATCAAACATTGAATAACAATAAAAACGACACCAAATCTTGTTTTACTGGGTGTCATTGTAAGATCATGACTGAAGTGTCTAAAAATGCCTTTGGCACATTTCATCTTCTTAAAAAACAGAGTAATCGTGTTAGCTTTACTTCGAGCGCTCTTCACCCAATCAAGATTTCCAATGTCTTCTAATAGAAGATCAAGACAGTGAGATGCACATGGTGTCCTTACAATAGTTGGAAACTCTGCCTCAATTATGTTTCCCATTGCCTTACAATTAGATGCATTATCTGTCACAATTTGGACTACATTCTCTTTGCCTACTTCCATGATGGCCTCTTTCATTTTTTCAGCTAACCAAATCCCGTCAGTGCTAATTCCAATGCCACTGCAATCAACTGTTTTCAGAAACATAGCGCCATATGCACTAGAAACAATGATGTTTATTAGATCCCTGCCACACACATCTACCCATCCATCAGACATTATTGTGCAACCATATTTTGGCCAAAGTGGCTTTCACATGGTCACACTTTGTTGTCACATCCACAAGTGTTTTTTTTAGCCTTGAAGTCCGCATTGTAGTATAAGATACACCAGTACAAGTCTCTCCAATTTGAGAAAGCTTCTATCATTTTTGTCCAACAAGGAAGTTTCAGCAAATTAAAGGATAGGGATCGGTTGAAGAGGATGTTTAGGGTTTCGAAGCGGCTAGGGTAGCCGCCTTTGGCGGCGGCCCTGATTCGTGAAGACTCAACAGGAGAGGATGCTGGAAGGGCCTTCTTGGCCAGACTTGTAGCTAGAAACCTGCATGATTCGTTTTCCGAAGTCATGGCGATGCCTTCCAAACTCTGGTGTGCCTTTGATCTTCTGTGAACTGTGACCACTGCAGTTCAGAGATTTTGGGGGATTTTGCACCAGTCTGAGGCATTATCTGGCTCTTGAAGTTCGTGAGGCCTAGCTGCAATGTCAGACTGTTAGTTCATGAATTCGGCTTTTTGCCCAGGTATGGCCAGATTTCTTAGTTTTAAGCATTAAAGGTTGATCTTCTGCTGGACTTTGGCCCGCACTCACTGCGGTTTCTACACTGCACTCACTGCAGGTGTGTAAGGTCATGTTTCTATACTAACTAAGGCTGATTTGGTTCTTTCTTTGAGGCTTATGAGTTCTAGTTTGTGTCCTTGCCACAGTCTAAGAAATGGGGAATAGAGTTCCGTTTCAGAGCAGTTCTCCATTCTTTTAACATGGAAGGCTTAATCTCTCTTCAAAGCTCAGGGGTTTTGCAGTTGGATCGGTTGGGGCTAGAACAGAGAAAATGGGACGGGACTTTCATCTCAACTCTGCTACTGCACTAGTTACAGCTTGGGGTATTACATTCTATCCTGCTAACAGGTTGGCATAGTGAGAAGAGTGCCTGAGTTTTATTTAGCCGGCAGCTTAGGTACTATTTTTGTTGTGCTTGCCCGCTAGTTGTGAAAGCTTGGAATATGTAGCATACTGGTTCTTGAGCAGTTTTTATGTATGAAATCTTCCGGAGGCAACTTAAAGGTGTATAAAGAAGACTTCTCAAGATTGGTATGCCTTAGCCTGAAACGTTCCTATGCTGCTGTAGTGGGTTGTGGGTATGTGTGACTGCAGTTCCTTTGCTCAGGTTTGGCCATGACCGATTGAATTGTGTAGCAGCTGTTGTTTGAAAATGAGACCAAGTCTTGTATGTTGCCCTCTTCCATCCCAGCTGGAAGGAGGTGTGATTTTAAGAGGAGATTATCCTGATAGCAGCCTAGTTCAGGAAGTGATTTAGAAGGCATTGGTACAGGAGGACCACATGTTCTTATAGCTGATTGCTAGTTGAAGGACTTTAGCTCTGCAGGGGCTTGAGGCCATCTCTATATAGTGAGCAATTGGAGATGGAACCCAGGCAAGTGATTAGGAGAGTAGATTGGCTTGTGGACCACCCCTGGCATGAGTGTTTCCATCGAAAGAAGATAATGAGAGTAGTGCTCTTAGTACAAGGAATTGGAAAGGGGCTCCTATTCTCCTAGTAGTACTGAGATGGAGGCAGCTTTTATGTCGAGTTAACGCTAGGGATGAAGCTTCCGTCACTCTACCCTGACTTGCTTGCATTTTCGTGGAGGAGCTTGAAGGGGTATCATCTTTAGGGCAGCATCAAATCACTTCTTGGGGTAGACTGTCG
Source organism: Isoetes taiwanensis (assembly GCA_021234155.1). Taxonomy (NCBI): domain Eukaryota; kingdom Viridiplantae; phylum Streptophyta; class Lycopodiopsida; order Isoetales; family Isoetaceae; genus Isoetes; species Isoetes taiwanensis. The sequence goes on along the minus strand of JAJEKV010000020.1, from coordinate 20,276,546 downwards.
TAAGGGTTACCTTCCCTTATCTTCACACTTGGGTTTATCTTTGTGCTCCCACGGTTAGGCTACTTGGCTATTATGGGGCCTGAATAAATGTATTTTTTACATACTATTAATAAAACTAAAAATATCTTGCCTTCAAAAAAAAAAAAAAAAAAAAATAATAAAATAAAATTAAAGGATAGGTTTGTCTCTACAAAACACATTACCTCCATCGTCATTGCATGCTCCACCATTTTCATAGTCAAGACACTTCTCCCTTTTAACTTTGTTTGCTGTTGACTTCTTTTTGGCATGGGTGGACGATCAGAGGAATAAACAGGGGAAGATGGACCTTCTGAAAGGGATGTTTCAGCTGATTCCATTTCATCTCCATGACCAACAAGACTAAGAGGTAATTCCATTCCAAAACCAAGCTTTGACACGTCTATTTCAGCAGCCTTAGCTTCTTGGATATGTTCAGGAGTCGCTGCTAGACATGGGTTTACACCCTTGTTTGAGATGTGACCCGCTTGCACTATCATCTTTGTCTTCGTCCCTCTTCTCTCTTTCTCACAAAACCTGCAAGTCCATGCTCGCATGTCGCTGTTAACTTTAACGACATTGATGCAATACTTCTCCCAAAACTCTGACTCCTTGCGAGGCATTGCTCTTCAAACCTTTAACAAGCCTTAAAACCTATCATACACAAATCATCAATCAATATATTAAGCAAAGCACAATATAAAAAAATGCACCATTTAAACTAATAACCTTAATCATAAAAAAAAAAAAAAATACAAACTAAGTACCTTTCTTTAAAAAAAAAAAGAAAAGGGAACTACTTGATGTGCTGCTGTGTTGCAAGATTCATCGAGCAGCCCCTACTTGGCATTGCATTTCTGTATGAGCTTACCTGTATGAGTTTTCAAAACCTACATTTTAGTAAATTTGTATGAAGCAAAGTAAGTCTTATAGTAAGAGCAGCAAAAGCACTTACTTTTTTACTTGCATTCGACCTGCTTCTGGGCTCAGAGCTGCTTTATTCTGAAATAGAAAAGTAGCTATGGAAAATATTGATATGCAAGAAAGCGAATGCAAACCCACAAGCTTACATGATCAGAAGTGCAGTCCGACTTCTGAGCTTCCTAAATCGTGGCAGAGCTACTTTATTCTGAAATAGAAACCTCGTTGTGGAAAATATCAGTTATGCAGGAAAGCGAATGCAAACCCACAAGCTTACATGACCTGAAGTGCAGTCCGACTCCGAGCTTCCTAAATCGTGGCAGTTTGTGGCATAAACAAAGACGAGGTCGGAAGAGCTGACGGGATGAACGGCGGTCGCAGATTTAGGTCGACTAAAAAAAACATTAGATTAATATTTTGACAAATATGATTATAACATGCGTACGTATTGTAATGGACATATTAAATTTTTGAAAATGTTACGTACGTGTATGTTGTTCGGCCAAAAAATAAATTAAATTCATACATAAAAATATAACGTACGTATGGTACGTACAGTCCGGTACTATAAGTACTACAAAGGTTCCGTACGCGTTCGGAACCTACACTGGGTACAACCCTTTATGGTCGCCATGTACATGTCGTCATAGTCGATATATACTAGTGACGTGGCGATATAATATATGTATTTATATCATATATTATGCTGGAATGCCACAATTAACATTTGACAAAACTTTGCAATTGAATCCATACAAGTAGTTATACATAGCACGCAAATATGGATCCGTATTATCATTAACCAATTTATTACAGTAACCGAGTAAATCTTGCTGACCTTTGCAAGCAAATTCAACAAGACCAGATGAAGAGTATAAGTTCCGATGGGCTCGAATGAAAGGATCACAAGAATACATTTGTCCTTTAGCCTAGAGATCTATATTCATGGCTCTAGAAGCTCGCAATGCATTTCCATCTATTGGTTGCTTCCAAGTGAACTTATTCCTGTAAGGCAAGCATCCTTTGGCACTTGCACCCCTCGAAATTAGTTTGATCCTGGAACATGAGTATTAGAACAAGAACAATCAAAAGCATGCAATGAGAATTCAGAAACCAAATACCTTTGCCATTTAGATTGCAAAAGACCGAGTTCCGGAGATCGCTTAAAATTAAAAAGATTCCTGCTAACAAACAGAGCGAAATTGAAAAATTTCGCTCTATTTGCTGGCAAGAATTCGCCATAATTCGAATTCAAATGATGCTTGGGCGCTGAAGCAAGCTCGATGGCGCAATGGTGCGATAAGAAGCTCGATGGTTGTGGCAGTCCAGTTTGATGGAAAAGGGAAAATCTTAGATGCAATCATCAGATTTTGTGGTCGTTAGGAAATAATGATTGCAAAAATTTAGGATTGGGAGGGTGAAAATTAGGTATGGAGGGGGGAAAGTAGGTTCAGGATCCTACATGGCAGCCCCCCCCCAAAGTACTCTTACAAAGCCTCCAAATGATCCCATACATCCTCTAATGTGGGCTTTTCTTGCGTGCTTGATAAAATCCCTTAGGCTCCTTGGCTCTAGTAGGTACATCATTTGTAGTATTTGTGTGCGGCCTTTTCAATACCCTAGACCTTGTAGCAGACCCCATTAGTTTTTCCCAAAAGCCATTCGCCTCTTTCATAAACATCTTGAGATCTCGTTGAGCGTTAATTGCTTTCGTGAAGGCTAAACCTTCCTCTTCTACCTTCTCTGCCGTTTTACAGAGCTCGCCAAAAGAAGGATTGGCAACTTGAAAATCGAGCTACGCCTGTACCCAACGACGAACCCCACCCATGAGTTTTTGGGTTGCCCCTGAGGGGGCAAACCCTCGTTCATGTGGGTTTGTGGTATATTCCATGTATATGCCAATATATACTTGGAATATACCAATAACTGCTCCAAACCCATTATTGGTTGTACATAAATTGGCCGGATCTGCTTGTGAGGTGCCTAAACGAATGCCCAGAAAGGGTATGGCCAGTTCGGATTTGCATGCCATAGACAAGAAAACATGAAGACAGGTGCACCATGCCGGAAATAGGATGGCCGGATTTGGTGGGAGGGGCATTTCCAGACATATAGCAGCACCATTCTGTATGGCAAGGGCTTCGGTTCCATCACTATTATATTGTAATAACACCATTGTTGTGTTGTAATAAAATCAAGATAAATTTATAAAAATACCCCAATTTATAAAAATGCCCTGATCATTATCATTTTATCATTATCATTACAAGAAATTTATCGGGGGCAGCCAAGGCCGTCGCACAGATTTCTTTTACAACTCGCAGCAAAAGAGATTTTGTATTAAGTCGAAAGGGTCTTAGTTATGGACATGCAAAAAGTGAACTAGCTATATCTGAGCTTGCAGGATTCTAACCTTTATAGTAGTTGCCAATATATTTATGCAAAATGGTTTTCCGAAAAGCATATGGATAAATACATTTATTCCATAGCTTTCCACATGTTTTTTTATCAATGTCGAATGAATTGTCAAATATTTTAAAGGTTCCAGCAAGTATTCAACAAACATGACGTGGGAAAAGACCCTTAGAAATACAATTATTCAGTACTCTTTTGCACAATAAATTTTCAAGGACCCAGAAGATGATAATGTAATGCCCTTCGATTTTATACGAATAAAAGGATCTGATCATACACTGAACTAGGTAATAAGCAAAAACTACTGAAACATAATGCTGGAAGTTGGAACCTCCATAGTCTGACTAAATAATCCACAAATTATGAAACTGCAGGGCAGAGCTAAAATCTTCAAAAATAACTTAAGAAGCAAATGGATGGATCTTAGTAATCAGTGAGATAGATGGATCTTAATAATTAGTGGGAGTAGTGTTGAAAGTTCCAATGAGAACACCAGCAAGCGGGCTTTAAGTAGACCACTAAGCCAATATACCCAGTATTTTATCCAGTTAAATGTGACCAAAACAGGCCGCAAAGTCGTTCCTGAAACTTGCACATATAATGTATCTACATGAATTTATACGTTTGTGACACGTCCTTATATGCTGCATTTTATCTTCAAATAGGTGCGTTTTATAGTAATGGGCAGCATGTTTTACACTGATCGCAGATATGCGTCTTCCTTCTTGAGGCTTGTAACCGTGACATAAGTCATGCATGTTCCTTTTCATCACTAGGATATATGGTTGCAGATTGTTCAATTGCATTGGAAGAATTCAGGAGGAAGCAAAATTGTCATTGATCACTATGGTGGTCTCTGCTTGCTTTGCCCACATAAATTAGCCTCCTAGAGATGTCTAATAACATTCTAGTAGGTCAAGAGCATTTGCAAGAACAAAGCAGTACCATGAGTACAAGTGAATTGTTGAGTAATGGTCAAGCTCAGCGACAACAATTCTTAAGCAATTTAGATTTTATTTACCAGTCAGTCAATGGGGCAATGGTATAGTGGATGTCTGAAGTGCCAACCCACAGTGGATGGCTAAAATCTTATCCGAACTGGTACTGCGACTTAATTTGTTACTATTTTTTTAACCTCATAGGCCAGTCTGTCAGTGAAAAGAATGACCAGAAAAGCATGCTATAACGGTTGCAATTTAACATTCCGAATGCATTAAATACATGTTAGGCCAGTCTTTTAAAATTTTGTTTTCTTTCTGATTGTGTTCACTGTCATTCCTGCATTAAGTCTTACTAATTCTGTTTATTTTGGAATATTGAATGTGCTCTAGATATGAAGTTTTGGGCATATTTTAATGGTTGCTGCATGCTCTTATTTCTTTCCACAAGATATGCATTTGCAGAGCCTGGAAAGAATTAGAAATGGTTTCAAATAGTCCTTACTAAAAACTGACATTATTTAAGAGCAAACTTAAGAGAGCAAGAATATTCTCAACAATCATGCTGCTTGACAGAGGAGGAATCCTCATAACAGCCGCCTTCAGTTGGTGCAATGGAAGAGTGGGAACAATTAAAAGAGAAGGTTAGTGCCTTTTTTGCATATTTTTTAAATAGCTCAGATGAGATTTTGCGGGGCATTGCCTTAGAGCATAAGTGTTTTGATTCTTTACGAAACTATCAAATGGCTAAGTCATCCTTGTACTGTCCTTCACTCTCCAATATATCATCATAATGTCGTACTTGTTGTATGTAGCACTATGTTTGCCTCCAAGTTTCTGCTACTAGTTATCAAAGTTCTATTGTCTGTGGCATTAACAATGATGGCTTAAATCAATAGTCACTTGTGTTCTCATTCTCTCTTATGTATCTTATCTCCTTTTTTGGTTTGGGTTTGGTTTTCCAAAACTGTAAAATATGTGATTCTAATAACACAGATTAACACGGAAGAGAAATCGATGCATCCATTCTGCCTAGCAGGTAAACAACTAATTTTTTTTTAAAGTAAACAGCTAGTAAGTAAACAACAACAGAGCTTCTTGCAGAGCTTCTGGATCGTCTTGCAGAGATACACACCTAGCAGACCGTCGTCGCCAATATACACACCTAGCAAAACTTCCTGTTGCAAAGCTTCTTGTTGCCACAAATATTTTTGAGCAAAGCTTCTTGTTGTCGCATATGTTTTTTAGCAGAGCTTCAACTTACAAAGCATATTAAGCCGGATATTTGTGCCGAAACTTGCAAAACTTTTAATTTTTGAGCCAGACTAATGTGTTACGAGGAGGTAACATCTGTGTTTAACATTAGTTTTGTTGAGATCAACGAAGTTAAACAATCATGAACTTATTCTTAGTTCGGAGCACTATGCATCCATGCGCACATCCCTTCAGGACATTGGAGGGCAACCCTTCGTGCGCAGCACCTTGTTTAGACTTCTCCATATCGTTTTTACTAAGCTGGAGTGTTTTCTTTAAAACTCGGGCAGCAAAGATGCGAACAGTCAATTTATTCCACTCAATAATAAGATGTCCTCCCAATTATGACCCAAAAAACGATTATTTTGCTTTTCAAATTCCATAAAGGTACTAATGGGTTGACCGACTGATTGGTTCTTTTCGATATCCAGCCACCAGTCCTTTGCAACACCATCTAGATGACGCTCAACAAAATATAACTGTGTCTTCATCATCTTTAGTTTTGACAAAATAAGAATTGAATTCAAATCAAATCCAGTACCCATGCGAAAAGCTCATCCGCATCACAAGTAGCTGCAGAATACGTTTTGAACTCAATTTTGACATTGACACCAGTCTTGACGCCACTACGTGGACGTCCTGCAGCCTACTGCAACTGCGCCACCTATGCTAGAATGAGTTCGCATGCAGCCCCAAAGCTATCACAGTCATGCTGCATGTGAACCCATTTTTAGTAGCGCTGCCATAACTGTGATGTTGGTTTGGTTGGAGCTTTGCTTATCTTTATTGGCACAGTGCATATGGGTTGCTGCTTATCTGGTGACGGTTGTCATACGAGTTCTTTTATTCAAGCTGATGCCAGCGATAGACCGTTTCACAATTTTATGCACAAAAGCTGGGAACAGGTTTCTTGATCATCCTTCATGCCTGGTAGGTAGCTTGATATCACTTACCTTTATTAGAAATTGTGGTTGGATATTGAAAAACATCAGAGATACCTCATGTTTGCAAAGAGGTCGCTCCTCTTTTTTACTTATATGTTGCTTTTATTCCCACGTTTTCGGGCCAAAAAGTTTGTGTGAGAAGCCCAATCTTGAGTCCCATGAAGAGAATATTCTTGAGATTTCAGCAACAACAAAATGAGTTGCTTTTTGCGCCATTCTTCAGCGTTTTGGTGTCATCGCATGTAGGATTTGTTAGTCACATATCAACAAAAAAAAACAATCACTTGAGCAAAAGAGGTACCCAACTTGATTATTTTGCCCTGTGAACATCTCAAGGAGCTTCTTTTTTTGCCCATAAGTTCTTGATTTTCCTTGGCAAGTGATATTTAGCAAATCCCACATGCCGCACACATAAATGGACAGATACTGAAGAATTCAAATGATGAAGCGTATATAAAGGCAGGAAATTGCTGCGGTCATAGATGCCCTTTTCTTACACAATGCTGCAGATGATATATCATTTTAAGAATTCTAGTGACGTATCCTGAATCTTCAATAGCTAAGACATAAAAAAGGTGAACCATTTGAATACTCTTCAAATTCCACGTGCTTGATGAGATCAGAATGTCGTTGAGGGTGCTTCCAGACCTAGTCTTTTAGGGACTTAGTCACAAGAACTACATCAGTAATCAGATTCAACAATTAAACTGATTTCCCAATGAGATAAATTAAGCACTAAACACATCTGATACTTGGATCACAATCCACTATTCAATTTCAAGTGCAAAGACCAAACTCAAGTCGACAACTTTTCTATAATCACAATATCCCTGCATCGCGGGAATAAAAAAAAGGACGGCGGGAGCCAATTTGAGCTGCTTAGTCTGCTGGGACATGCAACTAGTCTGAGATGAGAGACTGCCAAATTTCTTATGGGAGTGCATGGAACAGATAGCAACAATGGACTTATTTTCACCTTGTTCTGAAGATATCCATGGCTAAACTTTTTTGCATCTATCCTGGTAATGGAGCGAAGAACTCCGCAACAAAAACTCCTAATTCATCGCAACTTCTTCTGACCAGTTGACATGAGCTCACAATCCTGTTGGAATCTCTGTACTATTCATCTGAGAATAAGCTTGCAGGCAAAAAGCTTGGAATGTCATTTTCAGGATCCATTTGGATAATATGTTCAACAGCATGTTTCCCATGTTCTAAATGCCTGTAAGTCCTACAAGCACCAAGAAAAGCTACCCATGATCCAGCAACTGGATGGCACCACATGTTATGAATCAAATCGTGTCCCTGATCTACTTGTCCTGCCCTTCCAAGAAGGTCAATTGTGCAATTATAATGCTCTATGCTTGGGGTGATAGCATAGTCCTGAGTCATAGAAATTAAGTAGTAAAAACCATCATTCACTAAGCCTGCATGGTTACATGCAGAAATAATACTTCCAAGAGTAATCTCATCAGGAGTCAGTATTCCATGCATTCTCTGGCATAGATCTAAGGCATCCTTACCATTTCCATATTGAGCATAGGTAGCTATCATAGCATTCCATGATATGAGATCTCGATCAAACATTTCGTCAAACACCGCCCTTGCATCATCCAAGCTCCCACACTTGCCATACATGAAAACAAGCGCATTTGATACAGCTGTGCAGGTGTTGTACCCACGACAAATAATATCTGTGTGAATATGTCTACCCTTAACTAGGGCACCCTCGCTAGCACATGCTTCCAAAATACTGCTGAAAGTGTAATTATCTGGTAGCAGTTTTCCACCTTGCATTTGTTCAAAGAGTTGAATAGCTTTCTCGCCATAGCCATGTCGTGAACAACCAGAAATCATAGTTGTCCATGAAACAATATCTCGTTCAGGCAAATCTAGGAATATTTCATATGCCTCACTTACCATTCCACATTCAATATAAGACGCAATCAGTGAAGTCCATGAGATAACATTCCTCTCCCTCATTATCTCAAACATCGCTCGTGCTCCCTCCAAGTTCCCACATCTGCCATACATGTTTAGAAGTGCAGTACCAAGCTTGATGTCTTGTTCAAGGTTGTTATTTACAATAAAGGCATGCATTCTCTTTCCTTCCCCTAATGCTCCTTCATTTGCACATGCATCAAGAATACTGATGTATGTCACTCTATTCGGCTTCACGCCTTCTAGTTGCATTTCCTGAGATAGTTGTAATGCCTTGTTTCCATCAATCCGTGCATAAGATGCAATAATGGAACTCCATGTAAATACATTTCGTTCTGGAAGCTTCCAGAACAATAGATACGCTTTGTTGACACAACCACACTTTCCATACATGTCAACAAGGGCTGTTCCAAGCAGAACATCTACTTGAAATGCATTTTCAATGATGCAGGCATGTATCCTCTTGCCCTCTGACATCCCTAATTGGTTGGAACATGCATCTAAAGCTATAATAAACGTCACTTTATTTGGCATATAATTTTGAAGCTGCATTTGTCGAAACATCTTTAATGCCAAATTGGCAAGCCCAATTTGAACATACGCAGAAATCATGATAGTCCAAGACACGACATTGGGCTGAGGAATATTGAGAAAGACATCAATTGCTTCTTTAAGCCTACCATGCTCAATATAAGCCGTCATCATGACATTCCAAGTGAAAACATTCCTAACACCCATTTCATCAAAGGCTTGCCTAGCTTCATCCAAAGCTCCACACTTTCCATACATTTGCACAATTAGATTACCCAAAAACACGTTCTTGTCATGTCCATTCCTAACCATGTGGAGATGGATGCACCTACCTTCAGACAACGCTTTCTCTTTAACACACCATCGTAAGGAACTCGCATATGCTTGAGAACTGGGTTGTTGAAGCCAATTAAATGTACCCCCTTGTGAACGTCTAGCAAGTATCTGATCATCTCCTTTTGCATTGGTATAACCTGACAGAGGCATTCTGTGGCACTCACATCTTATCAGAATGAATGTATAAACGGATAAGGGCAATTCCAAGGAGCCTATCCACGCGCCCATATTCAAAACGAAAGGAAGCCTCTGCTACAGCTCCTCCATGGAAATAACAATCAACAGAAAAGAAGGCGTATATAGAAAATGAAAGAGTGGAAAGATATTGCTTCTTTCCTGCTCTCTGAGAATGTATTTTCGTCTTTTTGAAGTTCTGATCACAATACATGGAAGACGATAATAGGAGCCTAATCAATTCCCGCGGAGATGCCATACGTTCCACTGGTGTCTATTCGAACCGAATTGCACATTAGCTTTGTCCTGTTAGAACTCAAAGCTCAAACTTAAGAATAAATTACAAAACGGTGTTAGTGTCATAGGTAGATGATTCTGATAAGGCTATGGCTAAGAAAGCCCATAAAAAGTTAAAAAAAGAAAAAGAAAAGGGGTTGGCTTAGAGAACATCATAAAAACATGATTGCTGAGATAGAGACAGATCCAAAAAAGTTTTGAAGAAAACTAAAATCCCATGCGGATGTGGGAGAGTTCTTCCAAGCAGATTTGGCACAATGGGTAACCGAGCTTTTTATACCCCTACAATTGCAAGCCAATGGCATATATGGGTAAATGCAATGGTTCTCTGTTTGATATTTCAGATGTTAAAAATGCTTAAAAAGGGATGGAGAATGGTAAATCACATGATACCATTGGGTTTATTGTTGAGCTACTTAAATGGGTGTTACGTCCAAATTTGTAGACCATTTTGTAAAAGTGAACATGCATGTTTGATCTGGGGCAACATAATATTTCCATGGTATGGGGATGCCGTGAAATATTTAATGGTTGCATACTAGGGGACGACATTGCCTTGTTCTTGTGATTGTGGTATTGACATAGACATTGATTTAGTTGGAGAACTAGACTATTATAAGTCAAGATTTATGTACCTATAAATCAATGGTACGAAATAACATAAAATAGAGGGGCGAGCACCCCTAATAGCAGGGCAGTCACCATCATGGCTGAGCCACGAATTATCAGGCACTGGATGGCAATCGGCTTCTGCCGATTTAGATTCCGAGGGATGCTGCCAAGTGGCCTTGCCACGTGGACAAGTCTGATACATAAAATCAGGGTAGCAGCAATTCAGCCGCGTCCATCAATCACGCCTCGCCACATGTCACTTATTCTTTTGAAGAATGTTAAAGAAAATTTCAAGCAACGATGAGCAAATTTTTACTGCAGCATTCTTCTTGCATTCTTCTTTCAGCCGAAGATTCTAACTTTTAACTCCACATTCTGGAGCTTTCACCTTGGATTCTGGCCGATTCACTTCGCATTCTGTCAGATTTCACTTCGTTGAATTGTTGCTACCTTTGATTTCACGTTTTAAGAATCACCTCTTACCTCTGATTCTGGTGTGTCAGCGCCGCCTCCGCCTAACAACATCGACAGCACATCCACGCCAGAATCACAAGTAAGAGGTGATTCTTATATACAAAAACAAACGGTGGGAGAATTGGAAGAGACCAAAGGGCAAAAGTAAAGGGAGGCTTGAAGCAAAGGGAGATGAATACGTATAAGGGATTTGGCATGACGATTTATGGAAGATTCACATGAACAGAAAGGAAAAAATGTCAGCTGCAAGAGGGCGTGACATCTTGGGCAGCGTTGCAAACTTTTAAGTAGCACTGCAGATTTTGAAGTAGCTCCGCTGCATCTTGGGCACTGTTGCAGCTAGAGGGTTGCTGCGCTGCTAGTCACACCCATATCCCTTGCTGCTGCAAATTTAAAGACTCACGTGAATCCTACATTAAAGAGAAGGTTTTAACGTGTGCACGGAGTGGCAGCGTAGTGGAGCCTTGATTCTGATAAGCCACATAATTGTGGGCTGATAGGCTGCCAGCTTCAAATTGGTGGTCTATGTTGGACGCAAACCTTAAGGGCTCAGCTTGTAGTGAATTACATTAGAGAAAGTGTGGGGTCTCCAATGGGCCCTTTATGAAAATAGAGAAATTCCACATTAGATTTTTTCTCTATCCAATCACAAATGAGTGACTTTGTTCTTAATCCATACATGCCTGCCATGCCTAGTTAGCTTTGGCTGCCACGTGTCGATTTTAGATAGGGTCCCTTCTCCCAAGGGAGAGCATTTCCCAATGGAGATTGGAGGTCATTTACTTACGTGCAGTTAATTTTGGTTGCTGCTTTTGAATTCTATGTTGGCGGGTTGGAGCTGGTGTGGGAAGCATAGGAAGAACAATTGTGAGGCACAGAAGCTGCTCCAAATCGGGTCTCAAGCACGGATTTACTGGAGATACCCTTTCGGTTCTGAACTACCAAATTGTTTTTCAATAACAGGGCCAGTGATTAGCTCTCACATGGTAAGGTATTGATCCGGCATTTCAAATTTCTCTAAAACTAACTTCTTGTTTTTTGGCATTCATGCAGTATGGGCAATCGATATGAAGGCCGGTATGAAGTAAGAACAGTAATCCTTCACAATGTCAAGGATGCCAATGGAGAATGGCTTGATTTTGTTGTTTTTGTTGGCTGCTGGGTTACCTCCGTCCTAGATCCACAGGTACTCACGCAGTAAAGCCAGAATAAAGGATGTCAATGCCCACTGGAAAGCCCGTGTAAAAGGAATTGTATTTGGTTCAGGAGGCAGTAAGGTGAAGGAGGTCATTGTGGAACATGGGTATACTAGCTCTGATTTGGCCAACAAGAAAATTTCTAGAAGGCCGGATCTTGAAGCCAACACAATTTGTTCTTCGGATTACACTGACAAAGTTTCTGCCTGCAGCATTACTAGTGTGTTTGAAGTGTATCATCACAAGCTTGGCCAGTTGATTTTTCAGGATTCTGCATCCAGCTTGAGAGCCCGAGGTATTTTCTTTCACAAGTATCATTACATGGTCTCTCGTGCAGGTATTGGTAAGCTGGCCGAGATTGGAGAGCCGGATTTGAAGCAAATTGGTGCTGACTTTTATGACAGGAGTCTTGCAACAACATATCAAGAATGTATTGGAGCTGAATTCTTTAGAACACTAACAGAAAGGGGTGGGGTAAGATGTGCATTCAAAGTATTTCTACCAATTGCTGCCTTTGCTTTCTTTTTCAAGCACGAGACGATTAGCATGGCACCAGTAACATACACGGTCAGCAAACCATCATCCGAAGCATTAGACTTGCTGCTGCCAAGTAACAAGAAAAGTAGGCAGCATGAAAGTGGAGGGCAACTGACTGAAACCTCAGTTGCATGGGACACAGTAGTGTTCAGGTATGTTGCTTGATTCACTTTAGTCCTTGATTGTCTAAAATCTTTGGCACTTGCTACTGCAGGTACAGTATCACCAAGCAGATATTTTATGCAAATTACTTTGTGGAGAGAAGACGACGCATTTGGGAACAAAATCATTGGGAATGGAAGGCGGTGGAAGATCACCAGGCTACTTCAAATTCAATGGAGTTCTCAATATCTTGTACGGGTATGGGTGACATAACTTTTAATGTGGAGGAAGATTGGACATTATTTGAGTGCAGGAAGCTAGTGGAGTCATTTTGCTGTTATGGTGATTTTCAGTTCTATTTGGATGGTAAGAAGATTGGCTTTCATCGTGAATCTATCGTGCAATGCAAGGGCTGCAAGCCCCCAAGCACTCTTAGCATTGTAATCTTGGATAATGGTAGAGTAGATGGCTGTTCATGTTGAATGTGATGTATTTTCTGTCACTATAGTGCAACAAAAAAAAAAGGTTGAGAATACTGGTTTAAATTAGGTTCAAATCCTGATACTCTAAAATGCAGGTCAGCAAAGTAATTGTATAGTTATATCAGTAGGTTTTCTTCATGAAATTAGCAAGCTTTCAGCTTGGTTTTAGTCACCAAGTTTTCTGATTTCTCTTGCTTGTTTGTATCCAGTCAACCATGATTCCAGCAAACTGAAGATAAGAATATGTTCTAAGTTTATGATTCCAGAATATCCTACAAAACCTGAGCACTAAAACTGATATTGATCTCGAATTGCAAGTAATATACAAGTTTTACTAAACAGGTTAAATACTAAACAAGTCTTGTATGATTCAGGTCTGTTATTGCAAACACGTGCTAAATTCGAGTTGCATGACTATTATACCAATTGGAAACTAAATACCAAACATGATTCTTATGTCTCTACTTCCAAATACTTGTGCCAGATTCATGTTGCATGTCTTATACCAATTGCAAGTTAAGTTTCACATGATTCTCAAGTCTGTACTTCCAAGTTCAAGTTTATGATTCTAAGTTTATGATTCCAGAATATCCTACAAAACCTGAGTACTAAACCTGATATTGATTTCAAATTGCAAGTAATATAGAAGTTTTACTAAACAGGTTAAACACTAAACAAGTCTTGCATGATTCAGGTCAAACTAAATACCAAACATGTTTCTTATATCTGTACTTCCAAATTCAAGTGCCAAATTCAAGTTAAATATTGAACAGGGTTTACATGATTCTTAAGCCTGTACTTCCTAATACTAGTGCCAAATTCAAGTTGCAAGTTAAATTTTAAACATGGTTTTCATGATTCTTAAGTCTGTACTTCCGAGTACTTTCACGATTTCAAGATGCAATTGATAATATCAAACAGGGTTTGCATGATTTCCAAGTGGCTTGTTACAGGAAATTCCTGTCCTTGTGTGAGATTCTTGTCTGTACATACAAGTACTTGTGTGCATTTGAAGTTGAAAACAGTAAAAAAAAAGTAACAGTAACAGAAAAGAATAGAACAGTTCAGTTAAGTAAAAGAACAGTGGAAACTAAGAGAACAGTTAAACCACAAAAATAGTCACAACAGTTGTATAGAAGAGGAGGTCTGTCATTAATCATCACCTTTCAGGTAAGTAAAAAGCATTTCTTAAAAAAGGGCATGTCCCTGAGGAAGCTTTACAAAAATAGTCACAAGGACTATTGCAAAATATACAAGTGAAACTCGGGATTAAAAAACACAAATCTATAAACTAAAAAGGGCTGGCAGCAGGCTTGATCTTCAAGCGGGGGGCATCCTCAGCTCTATATGCAGGTCGTTCTCCATGGCATATATCTTCATTTCTAGAAGACGCTCCTGATCTGGGTAAGCTCGATCAACCCATTCTAGAACCCGCATAGAACAAACAGCTCCAGCCTCGATATGCTTTTCAATTTCGGGTGGAGTAACCTGGCGACCACTGTAACCGGATGGCCTTCTGATGAAGATGTATTTGAGGAATTCCATGATCTGATTGATCAATTGGGAGAGCCAACTAATGCAAGTATAGTTGTTGTTGCATCAAAAGTGCATTCTGATCTTTCTGTTTGTTGTAGTTTTTCTGCATAATTGCCTAACTTACAAAGTGAAGTAGTTGTTATTCCATCCAAAATAAAAAAAACATATCATTTGTTACATACTTTGCTTAAAACGTGACCTGCTGTTAGTTATCTGCTGTATCTGAACCATTTCGATTTGTTTATCCCCTAAGCTTATCTACATATTGCTTTATTATCCAGCATAATCCTTCTCTTTCGAGGAAAAGGAAAAAAAAGAGACTTTCATTTACCAACATTATCTTCTTGCTATTCTTACTAAAAGAGTGATCCTTTCTCCAAGTTGCTAAACCTTAATCATTCTTCTTGAAACAATTTCCTTCTGCATCTCAAAACCTCAGTGCTACCATATCAACTAGCTGCTCAAAGGATGCTTTGGGTATAATCACTGCCCACCAGTGACTTGGGTCTAGATCGTCATCTCCAACACACGTGATTGCCTCAAGATCCAGGCTAGGGGCCATCATATTGGAGTTCCTACCGAGATTCTCCCTGGAATATTGTTCTATTTGCTAGAAGGATTGAAGGATGGTAAGAAGGATTGAAGCAATAAAGGATGGTAAGAAGGATTGAAGAAGAATTGGCAGACAGTCAATTTGCCACTAACCAAGGTCCACCTCTAGAGGATGCAAGGCAAGAAAATGCAGATGCAGGGCAAGGGAATGCAGGGCTCCATCCTCATGCACTACAAGAGAAGGGGTCAATTAGTGTCACCAAAACGTCACCCAAACTTTGAAAAATATACACTATGCCATTATTGATGACATTTATAAAGAAGTGATACTATAGGTGCCACAATGTTTGTCACCTATAGCCTCACTTATTGTGTCATTGGTAGTGTCAGTAACTTTGTTATGACACAATAAATGTTGTTATTAGCATCAACTATAGTGTCACCAATTGCTACACATATAGCATCACTATTAGTGTCAGTGTCCACTACTTATAGTGTCACCAGTTGTTGCATATATAGCATCATTATTAGTGTCAGTATCCATTACTGACACTATAAGTGGTGTTATTAGCAACAGATATAATAGCAGCTTTAGTCTCACAAATTCCGTCAATGTTTGTGTAGCCATAGTATATGCCACAATAGACGTTACTATTTGCATCACCAATATTGTTAGATATTGTCCCATCAATTGTGTGACGTGCTATCTCGATTCAAGTAGTGACATTATGAGTGTTATAGTAATAATATGACTGAAGATGCAACATTTTCAACAACTCCTCCATTAATTTATTAGTACATAGTCTTGTTTGCTTGTTACAAGTAATGTTTGTACTTGCATCAATAATTGTAACATATTGCCTTGATATTACTATTCGATTCATTATGGAAGGTCAATAACTATGTTAGTCCAACATTGCAATTCTATGGTATAAGCTATAGTGTAAGATTGCATAATGGTGTATCATCACAATTGCAAGAAAACATCGCTAGTTACTATTATATATAAAATCAATCTTTTTTTTTGATTGAAGGCTATATTTGTATTAATAAGTTATACATAGAAATACATATGTATATATGAGTACAAAAAGTCAACTTTTTTTATCTTGGGAAGTGATTAACCCATTCGATCTATCTTTTAGATTCTGGAAAAAATCTAAAACTTAGATACTACATCCATAGTCATATAAGACTTAAAAAAAAAACTTAAAACTGAGATGATCTAATATATAGTTCTATGATAAGTCTGATTTCAGATTTCTGGTTTAGCAGATCCAGATGCTTCTCCAACTTTTCTTTTGTCCTTTCTACCCATGCCTTTGGTAGCAGAGATGAATGAATGAGAGCGCAATCTGACTACATGACCCACATTTAGAAGGATTAAAACGACACGAGTGGTCTATTGCTTCACAAATGAGTCCTCTCCTCAAGGCCCGGACTTTGAATGCCTGAACAATACAACGACAATGATCACCATGGTAAAATTTGTTGGTGTGGCTCAATTGGTCCATCCAACCACATGGAATTTACCCCAGATTAATCCGATTCCAATTCTTCTTTTGTGCAATGAGAATATTACCTACTGGATCAAAAAAAAAGAAGACGTTAGTGAATTGAGAAAATCTCTCTTATCCAAGAGATATCATATTTGGTTTGCTTGATCACCGCAATCGGCCGGATAATCTCTTGGTCAAAAATGATTGAGTTCCTTGCTTTCCGGATCCTCCGTAGTAGAATGTAGATTCTCCAAAATCCTCGAGGATCATTAGGAAAGAGGATTTCAACCGAGGGGGTAGAGGACAAAGGGTTGGGAATTTGGAATTCCCTCGGCCAGACTAGCTCAAGTACCCACTCGGCCCATAAACAGTTCTTGAACAAATGACTTTCATCTTCAGCTTCACAGAAACATCTCTCACATAAGTTAGAAGCACCATGTTTAATCTAAATCTTTTTTTACATTGGTGGCTAAAGCCTTATGCCGAAGTTGCCACATAAAAAGGCCTTGATTTTGGGGTTAATAGGAGAGTTCCACATGAATTTTAGATTTGCTATACATCTCTCCTCAGTGATCTCCCATTTGGTATGAATGGAGATGGTGTAGCTCCTTGTCAGGAATCTGTAAGCATTTTTAACCCTGTAACCTGTGTTACCATGAACATGCCATTGGGTTTCTTGGTTATGCCACACTCCTTCATTAAGGCAACTCCTTATGGCTTGGTAGAGTCTCTCATGATCTTCACCCATGTCTGCAAGAACTGAATTTTGAAATTCTATAAAGCCCACATCATTAAACAGATGAGAAATGTGAGTGATGCCTCTATCTGACCATTTTTTGCACTGAATAGGAAAATGCATAGCCAAGCAGATGTCAGGGTTATTTAGAATTAGAGAGGGGTTCCAAAAAATTGTTTGATCCTTAGAAAGGCCCTCCTTCCAAGAATACATCCTGCTAACTGCTTTCCATGCTCTAATCCACTTTTTAATGATTCCGGGGGTATTATTAGGAACCTTGAAATCAAAGAATAAGCTTTCAGGGAGGTGCATGTTCACATTTCTCCACCCAAAGGGTTTACACTTAGCAAGGTAATGATCAATAAGCTTTGACACGTGGTGATTAATCTCATCATGGCCAGCTCTATAAATGTATTTATCGCCGGGGCCAGCCCTTGTTTCTCAATATCCAAAACTCCAAGACCACCATGCTTCCTTTTCTTCATACATTCTTTCATGGAAACTGGAACCCAGGTTCTGTTGCTACCCCCACTAGCAATAAATCTACCTAAAATGCCTTGGAGTTTAGAAGTGACCTTTTTAGAAGCTAAGAGGATAGAAGACTGGTAAACATGAGAAGAAGAAATGACCGAGTTGGCTAAGATAGCTCTTCCATTTTTGGACAGATATTTACTGTTTAAGAGATCAGCCTTTCTGTGGAACTTCTCAATAATATCCCCCCAAAGATTACTAGCATTAGTCCTTAAAGCAAAAGGAATACCCAAGATTTTAGATTTATTAGTAATTGGGGAGAGATACTCACAGCCAAGGGTTTGGGCAGTTTGCTGCCCTTTTACCTGATTTCTTGCAATGAGTTTGGATTTGAGAGGGTTGATCTTACATCCCGAGCAATTACCAAAGTCTTGGAGAACAATTTGGGTGTTTGTGATGGATCTTTCTTCCATAGTGACAAAGAGAAAAGTGTCATCTGCAAAGTGAGCATTAAGGAAAAAACATGCCTCTTGATTATCAGGAAGTTTAAGTCCCACAATTCTCTTCTCCTGGTCAGCTTTTTTGAAAGCACAATTCAAGGCTTCCATGATTATAAGAAAAAGAAAAGGGGCGAGAGGGCAACCTTGCTTGACGCCTCTCTTTATCTCAAAGAAAGGGCTGCATTCTCCATTGATCAGAACCGAGGATCTTGAGTTGTAAAGGATGGCTTGAAAAATACTTATCACTTCCTGGGAGAACCCCATCTTTTGACAACATTTGAAGAGGAAACTCCAGCTGACCGTGTCAAAAGCCTTAGTAATATCCAGTTTGAGCAGGGCAATGTCCTGTTTAGTTTCTTTAGCCCAATGCATGCCAATGATAGCTGTGGCTACATTATCTAGAATGGACCTATCCTTTAGGTAAGCACTTTGGGTATTGGAGATGGTAAGATCCAGAATAGGTTTCAGTCTAGAGGCTATGGTAGCAGAGATGATTTTGTAAATAACATTGGTGAGGGATATGGGTCTGAAATCAGAGAAAGTTTCAGGTTCATCTATTTTAGGGATCAAGGAGATAAAGCTGGTATTGATTCTGCAGTCTAGATTCCTGAGAATTAAAAACTCATTACACACATTAGTAACCTCATTTCCAATAATATTCCAAGTTTTTTTAAAAAATTCCACTGGGAGGCCATCAGGACCCGGAGTCTTACCATTTTCCATACCTGAAACATTTGCCCACAATTCTTCATTGGTAAAAGGAGCATTCATGCTTTCATTCTGCTCATCTTGGATGGATCTCTGAATCTGAATGAAATTGTCAATATTCTCTTCCATAGTAGTAGGAGAGGTTCCCATTATTCTCTTAAAGTGATCTGTAGCAGCTTGTTTAAGATCATTGTCCTCAGAGATGGGATTGCCATTGACCTTTACACTATAGATCTGATTTCTCTTAGCCCTCCCTTTAGCTTTGATGAAGAAATACTTGAATTACTCCTCTCATCATCCTTAAGTTCCCCGATTTTTTGCTTTTAGCTTCCAACCTTTAGCAATTTTGAGTTCTTCTCTCTCAACTTGAATTTTTATATTCTCTTTGCTGATCCAAGGGAGTTTGCTTGGAGTTGAGTTCTCAAATCCATCGTCTTGCTTTTCTTGATTATAAATTTGCTTGCCCCTGATTTTGAGCCGCTTTTTATATTTTGGCGCTTTTCACCCACCATTCCATCCATCCTAACCGATCTCTAGGTTTAGGGTCTTCCTATAAACCTGTTCAAATTCATGAAGAAAGGTAGTCTGATCAAGAAGAGAGACATTTAACTTGAAGTAGGATTTTCTCTTGGCATTTGAGGTGTCTCCTCTTATTTCCAGCAACTGGGGAAAGTGATCAGAGATAGTAAAGCCATTTAGATTGGAAACCCTATCACATTGGTTCCAAAGGTTCTCACTGACATAGAAACGGTCATGAAGGCAGTGGATAGGGTCATCAATTCTCTGATTAAACCAGCTAAAAGTATTTGGTTGAGTTCTAGCCAGTTTAAGATCATGCATGGAGATAAGGTGCCCCCAAGAATTCTCAGCTCTTGGTTGAGGAGAGGTCTAAAGTTAGTACTCCTCATAAAATCATGAGTAACCATGTTAAAATCACCAAAGAAGAATGCGGTTATCATAAGGGATATTAGCTAAGCTATTTCTGATTATATTCCACATGGGACTTCTCTCACCAGGCTGATTATGAGCATAGATATTGACCAAGGCAAACCTTTTGGTTCCGAGATCTCCATGGAGAATTTGCCATCTCCCACAGTTGCCATGCATCATCTGAATGTTGGATATATTTAAACTGCTTTTCCAAGCTATAGAAATACCTCAGAAATTATTATTTGCCCTAATAGCCCAAAGTCTAAAACTAGGAGGAAGGGTGTTAGCTATAAGTCTCTCAAAATCATCATCATGAAGCTTATGTTCCCGAAAAAAAAATCATGTCGAAGATTAATGGATGAAATGCAAACTTTTAGCCTATCTCGTTTGACATTTGAATTAATACCTTGGAGATTCCAAGATACACATCTAAAGTTAATATCCATAAAAATCAGTTTTTTTCTCGACCCTTGAACTTCTCCTTGAGACTTCAAAGGTTTGTTTTTATTTCTCTTTTTTTTCGCTTGATGTGACCAGTTCCCAAGAGCCTTTTTTCATCTTCTTTATCTAGGTCCCTTTCAATCCCCCCGCTCTAGGAAGTGTTTGCTCCGAATGGTCACTATCATAAACATAGTGAATTTCTTCCAAAACTTCTTACATATAACTAAAGCTTTGTCATCCTTCATCTCTTCAATCTCCTCGATGATCACATTATTTGCCTTGATATTTTCAATGTTATTCACCTTATTAGCAATGTGAGATCATAAGAGGAATGATGTTTATAGGATTATCATTCTTTTGTTTGCTTGGTTTCCCCACTCACCGCAGATCTCCCTCTTTCTTACTCTTTAGGGCTTTTTCCAACCCAAACCTTTTTTAGGTCAGTACATTGGAGCCTTTCCTTTATCGAGGGGAGCTTTATCTTCCTTATATTCCTTTATGACAGGAATTTTGGAATACTTGATTACAACATCTAGAAAGATGTCTTCATCAATCCTGGTACCAATGAATTTCTCCAGATTCAATTTCTTTCAAAATGCAGATAGAGGGGAAGTCGGTTTGAGGGATAGAAATATCGACAACTTCCCCCAGACAGCCTCCTATAGCAGTAAGGTGATTATGAGTCCAGAATTTTGGGGGAAGGTTTGGGCAGGAGACCCAAGTAGTAGTGGCAACACCAGAAAAATTGCCCGGGATATAGAGGGGATTCCAGTCCATAATGTAGACCGGGCAGTTAGCTATGGAAGAAATTTTCCTTGTGAGCAAAAATCTGGGGCAAGCTCTTTCTTCCATATATGTGGAGCATCCCCTTGTATTGATGTGGTGGCATCAGTCATGAAGAAAAGGATCTCTTGCACCAAATGCCCTTCTGCCATACATCCTTCTGGTCTAGCCATTTGACGAACAAAACCTTTTAAAACTTTCATATACCATTCCAAAAAGAACATCCAACGTCCAGGAGCTGGCCCAAGCAAGCGAATCCCCTCTGGGAGATGTATCAAAAGATGTACTTGAAGATCAAAAAAACTGGTAGGAAAATCTCGCTCTAAGATGCATAATAATTCAACAACTTCAACCTCCATTTTTGGTATATCAGACACATTAATTTCCTTTAAGGAAACCCACCTGTGACACATAATATTGCTATTAATACAATTTCACATAATGAACTAACAAGTCATAGGTTTTGTACCTTGCAAACTTTCCCAACCGATAAATGACATCTCGTATTTTTGGTGTCAGGCATTTATCTATCGCACATGGTAGAACATGCTAAAATAAAAAGCAAATATTGGTATCAAAATTGAATTATAATGCATTGTCGAGCATGATGCAACAAATGCAAAATGTATGTAAAAACTAAATGCAATTTTATATATTTACAAAAGGAATTCAATACTTACTTGTAGAAACTTGTGCCAATCGTGTGTCTTCAATCCCTTAAGCTCACCATCTCTGGTGAATGCCTTGCGCAAGGATGCAGCATAACCCGTGGGTGTTCTCATACTAGATATAACCTGTTTGACTTGGTTCTCCTCTTTCTTGCTTAGTACCCAAGGTGCACTTTTGCACTTCCGTCCATTTTGTGGTGGCCATAATTGCGGCATTATGTTTTGATCCTTCAAATCATTTCTACTGGCCAAAGTATCACAATCACCAATTAAATGTCTCCATAATGAGTGGCCGACATTTTTAAAGATATGCATGGGGTCGAGCAAGTGTGCAATTTTTAGCTGTGACCAGTACTCAAGGCTATAGAAAATGGAAAGTCGTTTCATACCAGGGGGTGCAACCACCAAACTATCATCAGTCAAATTTTGGGATGTACGAGCTTCTACCCAAGTATCTAACCAATCCTTGGGAGTTCTTCTTCTTGGTTTTCCAGTGTTTATACGTCCACGCATGTGATGTGCAGGTGGCAAATATTTTTTATGGCCACGGTATATTTGCTTATATAAGTGCTTCGAGCGATAAGATGGCAACTCGACTCCACATGAAGGACATCCAAACTTTCCACTTGTTTGCAAACCTATGCATTAAGAAATGAAAGATGAGAAAAACTATACAATCATCAAAGGATATAGCCTAGAATACAAATTTATAATATGTATAACACACCTGATGCATAGCCAAATCCTGGGTAGTCATGAATGGTGAAACAACATATAGCACGAAAGGTAAATGCCTGAGGCGACCTAGTTATATCATGCATTTGGATCCCTTTCCATAGTATTTGCAACTCTTCGATGAGTGGCTCTAGATATACATCCATATTTTTCACTTGATACTTGCCTAATTTGAAATAAGTTATAATCATGACTTGGGTTCTAATCATGCAGATGATGCATTGAGCCAGCAGCAGATTCTGGAAAGAATTGCTTTCTTGTCCCAATTATTAAGTCCAGGAATTAGGAAAAGGGCAAGCAACATTATGATGGGAGCGGCTGATGATTCTCCTAGTGCTTGTAAGAGTGGGAGCATATGTAAAAGCGGTAGGAAGTCAGATGCATCGTTCTCCAGTCGTAAGAGTTCAGAGCACGAAACCAAAAGAAGAGACCTCAGTAATGACAACCATGAAGTAGCCGATGAAGGCAGTGACGAGGAAGACCCATGTGGACACAGGGCCAAGTCTGTTACCTTTAGATTCTTATCCAAAGAAAAGGCTAGTGCATATTTTACTGTTATATTTGCTCAATATTTGATATGTAATTTCAGCATTGTTGTTCAAGACCTGATCTACATATTCTGACATATTGTTAGGCAATATTTGGTGTTCAAGATCTGATCTGTCATGCCTCCTTCTTCCAGGATCTAGCAGTATTTTTCTTTTCCTCATTCCCTCTAATTCCTGCCCCTGATTTTCTGTTACCTTGTAGCAGAGCTTTTTGCCCCTTTAATCCATAGCCATACTGCTGGTTTTATGGGTTCTTCTTGTTCTAACACTTGATTCTAATATCTATTTCGTCAGATAGTTGGATTGACGAGACCATGGCAGTGACTAAGTAGTGAATATAGAGATTCTTAAGCTAACTTGCATCATATTTTTATTTCATGCTTGTGTCTATAATACTAGTGCATGGATTAACTATAATAGTGTTGGTCTTCAGATCTCATTTCTAATACCTTCTTGCATTGCACCAGGTCTGTGTTTATGAAGGAGGGCAGATACATATGGATGAGGAAGGAAAAAAATTTATGAGATCCGCCATGGAACTTGTCAGACTTCATTGCCATGACATACATCAACCGTGGCCCTTGGTAAAAAGAGCCCATAAAGAAAAAGTCATTCATGCTTTGAAAAGTGACTATGGCACGGGTTTTTCTAGCCGTTGGGTCTTAGGAAGGCTCAGCAAGAAATGGAATGATTACAGGTAAACATTCTTGACTTTCATCGTCATTTTTATATTTTGCTTTCTAAAACATGTGATGCCTTGTTATAGATATAAAATGAGGAAACAAGCACGAGAAAATCCAAGAATGAGGAAACCTCAAGATTGCAAGAACGACAAGGTATGGGAATATTTTTAGAGGATAGTAAGAAGGAAAATAAGGATAAGAAGAATGCGGCTGCTGCAAGAAAGATAAAGAATACAACCGGTTCAGGGGGATTAGATTCCATTAAAGCTGAATTTGTAAGTTGTTGTTATTTTTGCATTCATTTCAATGTTAAAGTTAGAGGATTCTTCAAGTTCACATATGTCCTTCAACTTCTTAATATGTTAATGTTTTACTGTAACATACTAGTCTTGCTTCATGTCAAGTAACTACAGCCATAAAATGTCCTCCTCTTTTGCTGTCCTCTTCTTTTGCTTCGCTCAACTTGCATTTATAGTTATGTCTAGTTCTGAATGCAGACAGCCGTGTGGTCTCAGGTCGATTCATGTAATTCCATTTCGCTCTTTCCCCAAATCCTCTGTCCATGCTGTCAGTAACTTTTTCTGTTCACTAAGCAGGCATTTAAGCAGGTTGGTTCCCCAGCTCTGTACCTAGTTCTCTTGTGCGATGTAGACTATGCTCTTTTGAACCCCTGCAGATTTGTGCAAGCTACCTTTTTTAAATGGTTGCCCACATATGTGGGCTATTTTATGTTCTAATTATTGTGTGCATTACTAATTTAGTTCAAGCATTATCGTGGATACCCTACTACCATGCAACTAGAAGTGATAAAAAATGCAGGTGGGTTTAAGAAGTGGATTAAAACGCAAGAGGTTTCTGAAGTAAAGGTAAGGACACTGTATATAGCATTCCATTGAGTTCATTATAAATGATGGATCCATAATGCTATTGAGTAAAATATATTGATTAATATTATAACTCCAAAATAAGCAATACATTAGTTATCGTCTTATAAATCAAATACAAGATCATAGCAAATAGCAACAACAAAATCAAACTCAATGTGCTTAAGTTTTTATAAATTGTTCAGGTACTGTCGGTTCTGGTTCCCCTCGCCTACCATAGATGCTTTTACAAACATCATGCACTGTTTTTTTCTTCGGAGGTGGTGTTCTTGGTCTTGTCCCTAAGTCTGCCGCATCACTACTATCACTTCCATCCTTCTCATCATCACTTTCTGATGAGCTGCTAGTAGCAGATGAGCTACTACTTGAAGATCCACAACTAGAAGACGTATTTGTGTTTCCACTTCCTGGATTATTTGGATCAGCATTACCATATTTATCATTATAGACGTGATCACTTAGATCGTTTTCCTACAAGTCAGAATACTATATAAGAAAAAAAACGAGTTGTTTCTTAAAAGTAAATGCATTTCAAAGTATAAAAAACCTTTTCGTCAAATAGCCCCATGATGTCTATGTCGTATGAATCTGAATTTGACACAATGCTTGGAGCATCAACACTAGCAAATCGCTCAAGGAATTAGTCACTTCCACATTTAAATTGTCCTTTGAAGTGCCTGCTCCATCATTCTATAAGAAAACAAGAAAATGGATAAGAACATCTCAAACCTATTATAAGTATTATTTAGTTACTTGATAACATGTAATAAAAGAAGTACTTATAATACAATAGGAAAAATGTTGAAAATACCCTTTAGATCATATAAATGAAGTGTCTGTTTTTCAGAATCCATCTGCACGTAAAGAGCTTGGCATTGCATATGCTCAACATCAGATAATAAATCCAACATATGCATCTTTATGGTACTATGATGTCCAGCATGCGTGGCCATTGGAAGTGCATGCTAAATCTTCTCCAAATATTTGCATTCCGTCTATGGTATATGATGCAGTTCTGGTTCCATATGCTGTACAAGCTTTCAGGAGGACAGCCAAGAGCTTGAAGCCCTCCTGAGGGGATGAAGTAGTTAATGAAGAACAAGCAAGGGTTGGGAAAGAAGAGTATGAAGTAAATCCTTGGTTTGGTGTTACTGCGCAGCCCCCTGATTCTGGTGTCAGAAAATTACAGCCTATCAAGCAATCCTCGATGACCCTTTGTGCACCATTGATGAGAACCAGATGCAAGAGAACTTGGAGGAAGAGGAGGGTCAGGAGGCATTTCGATAAATACAACAAAATAGAAAGGCATTTTAACAATTTTCCCAATAAAGTATAATTTCAGAGCATACACACCTTCTTAAAAGCTTCCTTTGCCCTGAATATGCATTTCGTGGGGCCTTTTCCAGCAAAATCTTTTGCGTCAAACTTAAAAAGCAAGAAAATAATTCAATTAAAGAATTTCAATAGGTACTGATAAATGTGAGTCATTTGATACAATACAATTGCCTTTCAATGGGTTACAAATGGAAAACATCAATTGAAATAATTGAAGCAAGTGACAGTGCCATAGGTAGCGCCATTATACATGGCAATCTTCTACAATGGAGCAACAAATAACATTGATATTGAGGGACAGATGGCATTATTTATGACTTTTTGGGTGGCATAAAAATTGGCACTAGAGATGACAATATGTATGGCTTTAATTATGACAAAATAATTAACATTATGAGTGGCATTATCATTGACTTTACACGTGACGTTATGTGTGCAACAATAGATGATGCTACACGTGATTCTATAGACGACCCTAAAACTGACGTTGATGGTGACATTACGGTCGACATTATTGGTGACATAATAGTTGATGAAATGCTTTACGCTATAGTTGACTTTATAAGTGACACTATATTCGACTTCACAGGTGACACTATATATGGCATTATGGGTGACGTGGGTACTGACACTACAGATGACATACTTGCTGACGTTATATATGACGTTCTCACTGTTGTATTTGTGTCAGTGAGCTTTGACACCTATAGCGTCAGCTATTGAAAAAATTTGAATTGCCATTCTAGGCCAAAATTTGACACAGACCCCTTCTCTTGTAGTGATGAACTTGGAATGCTGCTAGCTCCCTTTACACCAGCTCCTCTAGCTTTTGATGGTTCGTGGAACCCAACTGCGTTCTTGCACAATTTTGAAGACTATTATGAATTACACGGCAGGAGGTGAGGAGATAAGATTTTTATGTTTAAAAAATGTATGAAGGGGAAGGCCAAACTATGGTATGAGCATTTTATTATGCATGAGAATGCTTTTGTTTATGCAGTCAGGGCAGAGAAAAGTGAGAAAAAGGAGGTAGCAGACTTGAGATAGAGCAAAAGAGGATCTGAAGAAGCAGCAGAAGGACTTGCAATTACAGCTCACAAAACAACAAGAACAGTTTGGGGAGCAGATAAAAAAAATGATGGAAGAGATGCAGAAAAACATGATAAATATGTCCACAGCATCAAGCATGGCATGCAAGCTCTGCAATAGGATCGGTCACACAGAGGAAACATGTTGGAGAAGACCATGTCCAAGATGTACTAAGAGTGGCCACTTTGGTAAGGAATGTCCTGTATGCACATATTGTGGTCTAACAGGGCATGATGATAAGTTCTGCCAAGTAAAGGCATTTGATCAAATCGGGGGAAAGGAAAAAGCAATTGAGGCAAGTTCTTGCATGATTGAGACCTGTGAACCAGATATAACGTCTGTTCTAGCAATAAAGAGATTGCAAGCAGACAAAGGGAAACAGCCACTTGATCAAACAAATGAGCTACTTAAAGCAAGGGAGAGGTTGCCACCAGTTCCGGTCCCAAAAATCTCAGCTTTGACTCCAAGCTCACAAGTAGAACACCTTCTTAAATCTACCAAGGTAAGTATAGATCTGTTGACCTTGTTTAGAGCATCGCCTTCCTACAAACAGGGGTTTTTGCAGTTAATTGATGTAGAATCACCCAACGATCATATTTTATTAGTTAGTGAAGCAAAATTTGAAGATCCAGATGTCTTACCTTGCTCAGCTTATGTAGGGGACTTTGAAGTGTCAAATGTTATTGTAGATGGAGGGTCAGGAGTCAATGTCATGCCCCATCATATCATGTTGTTAGGCTTGCACATCACTTCAACTTCATCTCTGATCATAAAAGGTTCAACCAGCAGTCTGTCAGTCCAATAGGGATGGTGGAAAATGGCAAACTAGATGTCCAGGGTCTGAGAACAAAAGCCAACTTTATGGTCATAGCCTTTGCCGATCCAATACAACATGCTTGTTCTTATGATTTGCTGTTAGGTAGGACATGGCTAACTGCAGTAGATGCTAGATCAATATGGAGAAAAGGTGAATGCACGATTTCGGATGGTCAAAACAAGGCTACAATTTATGCAAAAAGGGTGGGAAAAATGATGGAGACACCTGTATACATAGCTGAAGTTGAAGATGTTGTTGCAGAGGTGAGTGCTGGAAATTATAGTATATTTAATGAATTGGGCCCACCAGCAGGTATGTCAAAGAAATTAGGCTTAGCCTCAATCGGTGTTGTTATAAGAGGACCTAAGGGTGAGCTTATCCTAACACATGGCCAATCCATTCCCTTGTGCACAAATAATATGGTAGAATATGCAGCCTTGATAACAGGATTACGCTTAGCTTTGGACCAAGAGATTGAAGTCTTGCAGGTTCAGGGAGACTCAGAGCTGGTGTGCAACCAATCTTTGCAGCTTTATCAAGTTAAGTACGCTCATTTGCAGGAGCCATGTAAAGAGACACTCTCATTATTAAGCAGATTCAAAGAGGTTAGAATTTCTCATATGGCAAGAACACATAACACAGAAGCTGATGCTTTATGTAAAAAGATCATTATGGAAGCTTTTGTGTGAAGGGAGTGGTGAGAGAAGATGAGCTGCCACAGGGCTCTGGACAACACATATGCGAAATTTTTACTATATCTACTGAAGTGCCAATAAATTGTCTGAGATTACAGTTGTGAAGAATGGGAAGGAGAGAACTTTAAAGATTGGAGAATGGCTGCGAGAAAGAAAAATCAAAGCTGACCAAAATGTTTAACAAGTTTGCAGACTATTTTGCTTGGGACTATGGGGAGCTAAAAGGAATACCTCCAAAGGTTTGTGAGTTCCATATCAATAAAAAAGAAGAAGTGATGCCGGTCAAGCACAAGCTGAGGAGGATTAACCCGCACCTGCTCAATATGGTGAAAGAAGAGCTTGACAAATTGTTGCAGGTTGGTTTTATATATGAGATTGAAAATCCGATGTGGGTATCATGTATTGTCCCTGTGCTAAAAACGAACAAGAAGATCAGAGTATGTGTGAACTATCAAGACTTGAACAAGGCCACTTTGAAGGATCATTACCCCTTACCATTCCAAGAAGAGATACTTTATCAAGCGGCTACGCAGGAGGTATTTTCATTCATGGATGGCTTTAACAGTTTTAACCAAATCTCTATTTGTCCGAAAGATAGGCCAAAAACTGCATTCATCACGCCTTGGGGCACCTATGCCATGAATGTGATGCCCTTTGGCTTAATGAACGCTCCTGCCACATTTCAGAGGTGTATGGCAGTGACATATCGCAGCATGCTCCAGCAAGGTTTAGGCATCTTCCTTGACAATTTATGCTTGGCTAACAAACGTGCGGTTCACTTAAAATAGTTGGAGGAAGTGCTGACCTTAAGCAGAGCATCCCAAGTATGTCTTAATCCAGCTAAGTGCCAGTTCTTTCGTGACGGAAGAGTGCTTTTGGGGCACTATGTTTCAACCAGAGGGATACAAATTTCAAGTAAGAAGATCGAAATCATTCATAAGCTATCTGTGCCCAAAACAGATACATATTCCAAAATTTTCACATTTAATGGGTCCAATTACCAAGCTTACCTGTGTTGGGAAGCTCTTAAAGGGGCAAAGTAAAAGTACACCGGTGCATTTGTCACAGTAACTAAAATGCCAAGATGCTTTTGATAAATTACTGCAGATCATGACAAGTGTTACAGTTTTAGTGCCATCACAAGACGGTCGTCCTTACAATGCATTTGTCACAGTAACTAAGTGGGCCATCAGGGTTGCTTTATGTCAAAAGAATGAGACGAAGGGATATGATATAATTTGCTACTCCGAGAGGCAATTTTCAGATGTGGAGAACAGATATCCTGTACTAGAAAGGTATGCTTGTGCATTGGTGTTCTTATTTCATAGGCATGAGCACCTTCTACGTAAGGAGCACACTGAAATCATCATGAAAAAGAATCCCATGCCACTGATATCAGGGAAGAGCCTTAAGAAGGCTAAGCATCAAAAGTGGATGTCTTACCTGGCACAATTTGACTTTGCAATTAAATCAGCTCACACTCTCAGCAATCCAAGTGGGTATTTGCCGTATGCTCTCATGGAGGAGGACATCATTCCAGAAGAGGTGGCTGAAAGCTCGGCTTGCATATTCATCCAAGACTCATGGATGTTGTTCTACATATACTTATTACATGGATTAGACTTGCCAGATCATTTCATAGGCCCAGAACAGAGAAGAATAAAGTGGAAGCTATCTCAATTCTTGCTTGTTGATGGTATACTTTGTCGTAGAAGTGCTGATGGGGTACTCCAGATGTGTTTAAGCAAAGAGGAACAACAATATGTGTTGGAGATGTGTCATAATGGTGCTTGTTCAGCTCACTTCGCTAGGCAAGCTACAACCAAGAGAATCTTGTGAGCAGACTATTATTGGCCCACCTTATTCAAGGACGCCCATAATCATACCTAAGATGCCAAGCCTACCAATTTCATCAACCCAAATGAGCCAACTTTGCAGACTTAGCCATTGTTCCTATTTTTGGACCCGTCCACACTTGGAGGTTAGATTTCATAGGCCCAATCCCGATGTCATTCTCTGGACACCAATACATCCTTATGGCCACAGATTACTTCACTAAGTGGGCTGAGGCAATTCCAGCAAAGGCTGCAACAGCTCAAGTGGTTTGTACTTTTGTGTATCAATAAGTATGTTGCAGATATGGTATCCCTCTTGTATTGATTAAGTGATAGGGGTTCTCATTTTATGAACGAGCTGATGCAGGAATTAATCAACAAGATCAAACTGAGACACGTCTTTTCAAGCTCTTATTACCCCAGGGCAATGGCCAGGCAGAAAGTACCAACAAGCAATTGATACACATCATCACTAAGGTGATTTTTGAGCATGGTCATGATTGGCATACATATTTACAGGCTGCCCTTTGGCGTACAGGACACATGAGAAAGGTGCTTTTCAGTTGGTTTATGGCCATGAAGCAGTGCCTTATGAGATGGAGGTCCCTTCTTTAAGAATTGCTGCTGCACAAGAGTTGGGGCATGTCGCATATGTGCAGGACAGACTGGACGAGTTAGAGCAGCTTGATGAACATAGATACCATGCACATTTGGCTATTCAGCTGAAGAAGAACAGGGACCAAGTTCACTTCTGAAAGAAGCATGGTCCCACAACTATTTCAAATCAGGGGACCTTGTACTCAAGTAGAGTAAGGTGCGAGAGAAAGCTAAGAAGAAGTTTACGTCTTCCTGGAATGGACCTTATATAATTGACAGTGTATCAGGACACCATATTTACACTCCCAAAAACTTGGACGACATCTTTTTGCCCAGCCTGATAAATGACAGTTAGTTGAAGCCCTATTGGCCTTAGGGTTGAGGGGACCAGCCCTTCTTTTGGGGCAAAAATGTTGGCCACCTTTTTGGTGCCAACAACTTCATTGCATTTAATTAGGGCTTATCTTATTTTTGCATAAGTAATACCATCTCCACTTGCATTTGTTCATGCATTTCTCTATCGTACTCCACCACCATAGCATTTCCTTGCTTCCAGCATCTTTACTACATTTGAGCACAACAACTATACTTGCAGAAATGTGTTGCAGACATAAGGGTCAAATGGGGAATTTTGCTGAAGGAATAACTATGAGCAAATTAAGTTATGGGTTACAGAGTACCAACTCAGCATGCTACATCGATTAAGGCATCACAAGTTGGTGCAATGTTCACGATTTTTTGGATGAATTTTTAGAAAACTTGAAGACTCTTGCATGGTGCAGTCAGCATCCGCATCCACTTCGCCATCCTTGTCACAGTTGCCACATCTTTAGATCCATTTCACCCATTATCATTCATATCCCTAGCTCTTTTCCATCTATTATCTATGTGCACTTCTCGCTTTGCTTGCCATTTATCTCTATTCTAGCCATTGCCCATCTATTATCTCTGTACACTTCTTGTTTTGCTTGCCATTTATCTCTGTTCTAGCCGTTGCCCATAAAACTTGGGCAATAAAAAAGAAAAAAAGGGGGAAGAAAAGAGAAGGAGCAATTAGAAACAAGGTGCTTGCACACGGAGGGTTGCCCTCAAGTGCCCCGAGGGTGTGTTTGCATGTTATTTGTTTTATAGTTTCGTGTTGAAATTCAAAGAAGCAGGTTTATTTAAAGGCAGATGGTGAAGTTGTAAAGGCTAACAGGCTCGATTGGACGACATCTTTTTTTTTTGGAGGGGGTCAATTGATGGATCTCGTGATGTCATAGGTCACCTCTAGAATTAGTTCAAGTTGAAAGTTCCTGAATTGTTTGAAGAGAACTACTTGATTGGATTTTGAAATGTCAATGCTTGATTGGATTTTTATACAATCAGCAGTAGGTAGTGAGGTCAAGATCCTGCATGGTGGGTTGAAAACAAAAGGAGGCAACAGAAAAATAATCCTTTCGTAGTTCCGACTAAAGAGCCACCCTAGCTGACGCAGTGAATCCACGAAAGAGCTCTGCAATACCTTCTTCGGCAGCATATGTTTCTTGAAAGCCCAGCTATGGCGGTGGTATCTACGGCGGAGATCTCTTCTTTCATTTACCCGCAAACGTGGCTCCCCAACCTTCATTTAGATTGCGGCGGAGAACACGAAAAAAGAAAAGAAAAAATTAGAAACTCAATTACATATGTTTAGAAAATTAGCCACCAATTCTTGACTGACGACACCAAGTCAAAATAAAACCCTAACGTCTTACCTTGTTAAAGCCTTCTAATGTGTTCTTGCTAGTCTCTCTCTCTTTTTTTTTTTTTTTTTTTTTTTTTGTGTGTGTGTGTTTTCCTTATCTCTTCCCTTCCCTTCCTTCCCTTTATCTTTCTTTTCTTTTCTTTTCCTTTTCCTTTTTGTGGGAGGAAAAGAACTATGGAAAAGGAAACAATCATGGCATAGTTTGCTTTTACAACATTGATCTATTGTTCCGCAACTTTCAATTCTAATAATACAGATGGAAAAATATACTTGCACAGCAAACCTGCAAATTAGAGAGAGGGTAAGAGATAGAGTAAGAGATATAAATCACGCCTTATCTTTTTACCGGATCATTTTGAGTTCCAACAGCTCGGTCGGAATATGATAGATAAGTCTCTTCAAATTATTGACTGGAATATAAATAGGACTAAACTTTAGAACTTCACTAAGATACAGATATAATCTCGTAATAAACGTTTGCTTCAAATTACTGTAAATTATGTCTATTTTATCACGCGCAATATCGCCCCCGGCGCCTTGTGGAATTTTCTTTTGCACCGGTGAAGCCCAGCATTACGGCAGCCACTATGAAGAGCCCTGCTCTGTTTACTGGAGAATGAGTTCCTTGTGCGGATAATGGCACCTGCCAGACTTGGATCAAGCATCCAGACGTTAGAAATCTCTTCCAGCTCCTGCTTTTCATGCCTTGAGCTTCTTGATTGCTTCTTGTTGGGACAAATTCGACAACTTTTCTCGTAGTTTGGTTCAAGTAAGGGCCAATAATGAGTCGGAACCAAATCTTAGTCGTAATTGCTCACATGGCATGATCTTCCCATTTTCGCTCTGTACATTATCCGTTCTTTCATGATACTGCTTGACTCGGCCTGGGAAAGCATAGCGCAGCCCTTGAAGCTCGTATTTGCCGGATTGGGAACCTGGAAATGGATGGCTCCACCGACCACTGCAGCATCTCCTTCTTTAAACAAAAGAGTTGTGAAGAAAATGCCAGAGAAGAGCCTTGTTCTTAGACATTCCTCCGCCATAGCCGTTCATGCTCCGCCATGGCCGTTCCAAAAACTTAACTTGAAGCAAATGTTCATTACGTTTCATATTTTCAGGCAGTCGAGATTCCACCGAAAAACTTTTCGGCGGCCGCGCCAGCCTCGGTGGAGCACTCACGGCTCCGCCGCTTGTGCGCCGCCTCGAAATTTTGAGGCGGAATCCATCCCCCCTGATTTTGTTGCTTGGAGATATCCTCTCGAAGAACGCATTGAATTTAAGATGAAAATGAAGTATGCTCTCAAGCTCATATTCTTCTCCAAGGTACCGAGCTAATCATTGCACTGTGCAATGCAAACATCTTTTTTATGCTACTGTTCACATGGATGGTTCAGTTTGCATGAAACGACCATAGTTCCATAAAGTTTATGATTCAAGACCATCCTCACACAAAGAACTTGTTGATCGTGGCCTCTCAGTAGGATTTAATCTACCATTAAAATTCTCTACCAACGTTTGCATAAATAGAGAGAATGTGTTTTTAGCATAGACTAGGGGAGTTCTTGTTGTGCTGACTCCTCTTCTTCTATCTCCTAATCTTCCTCTGGCTGAAGGTCAAGCAAACAAAATTGCTTTGCACACCTGCTAAAGTTCCATCAAAGGAACTACCAAGATCGTAGGCTGCTTTTGCTAGACAGTAATGAGCGAATGAAATAACTTCTTGCAATTTAAAATAATAAGAGAGATGCATATTACATATATGGAAAATCTCACCCGAAAGTTGCACAACTCCGCAAAGTGTAGTAGGCAAGGACAATGATTCAATACAACAAGTGTAAATTGAACTACATCTAGACAAATCCCAAACAACGTTGCAATGATCTAGACTCACTCAAAAAGCTGAGATTCTAGCGATAAATTCAAAAAGAGACATTCAAATCAACAAAATGGAAAGCACACTCTCATTTTCAAGGATCTGAAATATGCCAGCAAGTTCAAGCTCAGACAGAAAAACTTGAGAGAAGCCCTGGCCAATACAATTGCTTATGAGAGGCTTCTTATTGATGAGACAAACCATCCAGGCAAAGATATTCAGACGATTTTACCATGGGAGGAACAATCAAGCTCAAGACAATTTAAGACGCAGAATTGCAATTGCTATGGCCCCCCTCCCAAAAAAAAGAATAAGGCTCTGCTGAACACTACAGCGCAAAATGAACCTGCATGCGAAAACATTGCTCTACTTTGCATTTTTCATAAAAGAAGCAGCATTAAAATGGAGTCTATCTAACGAACTCACAAAATCCCTCCATCAGACTTCCGAGTTCAATAGAACGGCTTTAACTCTAAAATACAACAAAGCTCCAAATAGTAAAAGCTCCAGCAAAATTACCTGAAATAGACGCACGAGGGTGAAGCTCTAGAAGAGCAAAGAATCTAAAATAAGTAGAAGGAACAACATTGGAAATGCGAATACCATTGTAGCTTAGGTAATACAGAATGCAGGATGCCAAAATCCTATTAATAGTTGCTTAATAATGTCCACTAGCTGCTCCTGCATATAGCAAAAGTATATGCTCAATTGTAACGCAATAAATGTACGTTGGATCATGCCTACACTCAAATGCTAGAATAACTTAAACAACACATTCAATGACATTAGGGTAGAAGCACGCTGTGGTGTTCCAATTCGGCTGTCCCCCTGTCCCCCCAAAATGTGGCGTTGCATCCACCACTTTTGTGGTATAAAAGTATAATTATGGCACCGCTCAGCTGCCGGTATTTAAAAATAGAGTCCCGCTCAGCTGTGGGGGAAATTCTAATTTCAAAAACTAAAATTCAAATTCAAATTCCTATTCTTTGGCCCCTTCCTGTTCTTTGCCTACGTCCTGTTCTTTGGCTCCCTCCCTGCTGCGAGCTCCAATCCATTGTGGATATGGATGTCAATGAGGTAATCTGTACACAAACCGGCATTTCAGACAAAAGAAAACGAAGAAGAACCAAGGAACAAGAAATATTGAAGAAAAGACGCCAGAGGAAAAGAAGAAGAGAAGAAAAATTGAGCTTGCGTGAATTGGCGTATGATCCGGTTCATCAAGAAGTGCAAGCAAAGAACGCCAGTATTGTCCTTAATTTGCTAACGCCTTTCCATAAAACGGACCAAAAGAATGGAGGATAGCACGAAGAAAGAAATTTTTACTTGATTTTTGAGGGATAAAACATTGGAAAAATTCATAGGTGAAGAATTAAAGGATCCGGAAGCCAAGAGCATCGCTATAAGGAGCCTCTGGGACTCCATGCGGAGACCGTCAAACTCTCTACCAGCAATGACCGCCTAGCAGCCAAGAATAATAGCCGCCTTTGCAATAATGTCACACACGCCGCAAGTGCATTCTCAAACAAGTGACAAAATCAGCCAAATGAGATCTTGAAAGGTATTAGGTGTTCACCCAAGAAACCCGCAAAAAAAGCAAAGAAAAAAGAGGGAAGAGATCGACACAATGGTGGGAAATGGGTTTCTTACAAGAGGGCTAAAAGATTCGATGCAATTTCAGATGAACATATAGAAAAGATTCAAAAATTTTGGATTGAGAACTCACAGGTTAGTTTATTTCTGTTATTCATGTTTTCTTAGTTATGGTGCTTAGTGTGGTGGTGCATGTGGTGGTTATTGTGTTGTATAGTGATTATGGTGTATCTTGATGCGAAGATGTGAATTGTGTGTAGTTGACTCTAGTCCTAAAATGCAATGTTTAATGTTTAGAATATTATTAGAACATGACAAATTGAGTACTCCTTTTTGGGTGTGTGTATGCAGTCTAAAAATATTTGAGCTATAACTAACTCCGATCCCGAGGTACAAATTTTTGTTGAATAAAGACAATTTTTTTGTCGATTCAAGCAAACTCTGTTGGAAAGTATGATATATATTAAAAAAAGGATCTTACAAAATTTGGCTTTACAAAATTTGGCTTTCCATTGAAAGCTCTGTACCCGAGAACTAAATTTACATGCATGATCCTAAGCAACAGGAAATGCTGGTATGACTGGCTCGAGAACTGGTGCATCCAAAATTATTGTTTTCTGCACTAAAGCATCTAAGCTTTCTGCAGTCATCCCAAATTTAACAGATGAGGTTTGCCGCTGCTTCCCGTGATCCTCCTCGGGTGGTAAGTACGCAATTCTCGCCAAGAAAACCCGCGCAAGCAGAGTCGAGCGGACAAGTGACAGAGAACAAATATACCAACTGCCCTTGCAGCAGCATGTAACATAAGCTGATGGACCTTGTCTAAGAGCTCTCCCAATCAATCGACTCCAAGCATAGCCATTGAAGGCCCAAATCCGGTCTGTTGTATGCCTTTAGGTTGGATTCAAATCAGCAAAGAAGGTGGATTTAGGCATATCCACCTTGAGAGATTGATCACGAGCCCCTGTTTAACATGTGCCTAAATGCCCTCCTCGGTCACCCTACAATAGCCGTAGTGATCTCTCAACATGGATCCTACCATGTTGCCTTAATGAACCTGTTTCTATTTGGCTTGAATTGGGAATGAAACGCCAAAAATCAGACGTAGGAACGAGGATTTAGGACCCGATCCTTTTCTAATGATTAGAAGAGGAATGTAATTATTATCAGGGTGTACGAATTTCAGAAGTGTTTATGAGAGCAGGCTAGGCAGATTTTTTATGTCAGACGAAATAGGATAAAAGTGATGTGATGTGATGTGTGGTGTCGTGATGGTGTGGTGTGGTGTGGTGTGGTGTGGTGTGGTGTGGTGTGGT
Source organism: Isoetes taiwanensis (assembly GCA_021234155.1). Lineage (NCBI taxonomy): Eukaryota > Viridiplantae > Streptophyta > Lycopodiopsida > Isoetales > Isoetaceae > Isoetes > Isoetes taiwanensis. Next base: position 20,238,824 of record JAJEKV010000020.1, on the reverse strand, counting down.
GTGGGTTGCGTTATGTCCATGGTGTCATGTGGGTGTGTATGATATGTGTGGATTCAATTTTATTTATTCTCCCCTCTTACCCCACCACACCCCATCTATCCCACCACCATAGACTACCACCACATCTTTGCGACCACCACATTACCACCACATGCACACACATCCCACCACATCCCACGCCACACCCCTCCACCACCACCACCACACTCCACCACCACCACATCACACCACAATCCACAACACCACACCACACCACCACCACTACACCCCCCCACCACACTCCACCACCACCACACTCCACCACACACCACCACCCACCACCACACCCCACCACCACACTCCACCACACCACATCATAGCACCACACACCACTACACACACCACCACCACCACCACCCCCACCACCACACCACACACCACTCCACCACCACCCCCACCACCACCCCCCACCACCACGCCACACACCACTCCACCACCACCCCCACCACCACACCCCACCACCACCACACACCACTCCACCACCCCCCACCACCACAATCCACCACCACCACCCAAGCACCACCACCTCCACCACCACCACACTCCACCACCACTCCACACTCCACCATTTGGTGTATGGTGTGTGGTGAATGGTATGGTGTGTGGTGGGGTGTGGTGTGGTGTGTGGTAATGTACACAGACTAAGGTGCTCGCTTAAGTGAATATGATGAGTGTGGGGCATGGTATGGTGCATGGTTTGGTGTGGTATACACATCCCAACAGTTTAGTGTTCATTTCATGCAGCCTATTGTTCAAGAGGTTTACGACCAACATCCGAAATTAAGATTCGTCTTAGAGCTTTTGAGAAGCTAAAACCACGGTTTGTTGTGAAATTGAAGGACTTCAATAGTTGCTTTGCATTCAAAGACGGAGGATGCAAATGCTAGTGGATGGACTCAATGGGATGAGAACCAAACATCCGAAGAATTGCACTTGCACTGCGATGTTTGTAGATCACATGAACTTGGTCAATGCAGGGCACACCAAAGATAAAATTGCAAGTACAGAAGCTTGTGGAGATCTATATTGTGTCCAAAGAGTGAATTAGATGAGTTTCACAAGAAGGCGTGCATCCTTGGAAATTGTGAGTCGTGTGGAATCAAGAAGTTTCGCACTGTCCCATGGAAGGAAGTGGCGAAGGAAAGTGAAATGGGAGTACATTGACTATGAAAAAGACAACGCCTCGAAGTTCTCGTAGGAGACCCACTCATCAAGACAATGAGACGTAACCCAAGGAGCTTCGGATAAACCGAAAGAGCGCCTAAAAATCTTTCCACCGCATAATTTCAAAAACCAATGGCGTGTAAAATAGTTTAAGGAGCTTCGAGAATCTCCCCCCAGATGCATGTCTCTCGGTAGTGGATTTTGCGAGAAACTATACATTCAAGAAACAAGAGGAGGTGCGCCGATCGCGCCGGGTCAATAACCGATTACCATTTTGGTTCAAATAACATATCAAGATGACTCGGCGGCGCATGAGATTATCAAGGAAACACATTACTATGTATCGATGATAGGGAACACGATATTTTGTTCGGGCAACACCGCTCATGAAGCACCACAAATATCCGGAGCGTAAAGGAAGGGGTTCCAAACAGGACATTATATGTTTTCGGATGGTGCGAAGATCTCAATTCAAGGCTTCTAGACCATTTTACTTTATGGCTAGGTACACAAACGACAATCGATGTCTATATGATGTGGAATTTTTTTGGTTCTAACCACGGAAAGGTGAACACGATGGCAAAGTCCGCCGAGTTGAAGAGATGGTTAAGACAAGCGCAATTAAAAATACAAAGACATAAAATTGGGTAATGCTCATGAAGTGGTAGAAGTTGCCGAAGAGATGTTTACTTGTGGAACATCCGAGTGGATGAACACATCTGAAAACCAAGAAGAGGAAGAATATAAAAAAGGTTCTTTTGGGAAGTCAAGGTGGAGGATATAGATAGAAAGAAAGCATGGGGTGCGTAAAAGGATTTTGGACACTAGGCGCATCCATTGTGTACATGCATTCAATCCTCAATCTCCCCGCGGCGGTTGCACACGAGGGAACTTTCATGCTTCAAGCTCCTACCGCTTGGATGGCATGTGGGACAGTTAGTGAACAAGCACTACGCTGATGATTGAAAACTTCAAGTTATTGTACCATCCTCCAATGTGCATCTTGACATTGAGGATCAGTAAATCCAAAGAGTCCTTGTTCTCCTCCAATCCCACGATGTTAGCAGAGGCACTTAGAGTTGGTGATAATTTTGTTTGTCGTTGTTCAAAAGGAATGATGAGGGTTCTGAATTTTGGATTCTCGATGTGCACAAAACCAAAATGGATAGTGGAGAAAGACTTCCAACTCAATGGAACATGGTACCTCACCGGTGATAGTGTCATAGAATGTATGTATTACAAGAAGGGCGCAAGATCAACCGGCCGCCTATGATCTTTGCGCAAAGACGCTTTAGGCATAGTATTCACAACACGACTGTGCAATCGGACTTCACATGCCACCAACTAAACGCCAAAAACAGATCAGATATAGATGGATCCTTTAGATGAGGAGAAAATTTTACGTAATTTACCCGGGTTCTTTTCGATGATGATGAAATGTAAAACCATTCTCAGTAGTTTTCAAACTCATGTGAAGTCTTGTGCTTCAAATTGTGAAAATGAGTTTGTCTTGATTTCTTTTGAAGATTTGAATTCTTACAAAACACTTGATTCCTTTGTTTGTGAGATGAATTGAATATGAATTTTCATTGAAATGAATCGAGGTTACAATAACAATTATGTACATAAGAAAGATATACAATGATTTAAGTACGAGGTGACTCATGCACCTACATATTTCCCAATACATATGTTCCTCTCGGTTCAAACTTTTGTTGCTTCTAATCTTAAAACTTCAAGCATGAACACTCTAACATCAACTAGATCTTGGTCTGAAATGTCCACAACCTCCGTAGTTAACCACACTTTGTCAATAACCGTTTGGTTTGTCTGCACTGCATTTAAGTTGACTTACTAGATCAGGCAACAATATATTCACTCCTTTTAAGTACCCCCTCACAAATTTGTACATAAACGAACATACGGCAGGGCCACATGAATGACCATCGGTTTGAAGAGGCGTTCTGGAAATTTTCACAACATCCGAGGTTATAAAGCTGAAATTATTGTGTCCAAGCAATTCCGAGGAACCCCGCACTCAAAGTTTGTTGTCATTGTGCCACAACAAAGAAATGCAATGAGCAAGCACTAACCTCTCAATATGTCATTCGCCATGCAAGCCCGAGCTATCAAAGTGATATATCCCTAGTTTATATCTCAGGCGAGACACGCGTTTTACAATCGAAAAAACGTCCATGATGTCCATCACAAGCGGGGCAAAAACATGTAATCGGCACTTATCCGATTCACATGTTTCCTTATTGCTTTGTAACTATTTGTGTCCTTGGACAATGTTGAGTGAAAAAGAGGGTCAAAGAAATGAAAGGGATGGCTCATTCCTTGGAGAATCAAGTAGTATTCCATGTATCTACAAACATATGCATATCATCTGGCACAATCTTGATGATCACAAATCAGATGAAAGTATCACCTTGAGAAGAGGAGGATCAATTGATCATTGAACCACTGCGTATCAGCTTCCAAAATTTTGATGTCGGTGGAGCTAATCACGACAGATTCCAGTTCCACTCAAAGACCACTTCCGGATGTGTATTTGGCTTTAGATAGTCAGGGACTGCCGAAGCTCTATCATCTCTAGTTCTAAACACACACGAGAACATTTGCTCACATTCCATTCAAATATTTTAAATTGAAAAAGTACAACACATATCATAGATTTTTTTTTACTTATATTGACTTTCAAAGAGTTTTACAAGATTCATTTATGAAAATACTTGTCGAAAGCATTTTCATGCGATTCTTGACTCTTGAGAATCCCACATGTTCCACATTTGATGTTCCTTCACATAAGCCGGCACACTTTCTCGCAGCCGTAAGTCCCTCCACCATGGTTTGAGTTGCTCCAAAAGGAAATTGGAATCCAACCCGTCGGAGCAAAACTATTTGGACATATCATTGTGTTCTTTGGTTGGCGTAACCCTTATATCTGCTGTCATCTATCAACAATGTGTTTGTCACCTGGTATCTCCAAAATTTCTGGTACACTTTGGACAGATCCTTAAGGAAAATTGGCTTATTAACCACTTTTAATTTTGTGTTGGTGCAGTCATCCTAATTTCAAGTAAAAAGAAATCTGCCCTTATATTCCTGCAGCAACTTTCTCGTCAACAAGTCAACATTACTCTTAGCCATGCTAGACCACAATGCAATCTCAAATTTTGAAAAACACCATTCTAAGAACTCTTGAAATCCAGGCCTGGAAACTGCGAACTTTACTCTTAGCCATGCTGGACCACAATGCAATCTCAAATTTTGAAAAACACCATTCTAAGAACTCTTGAAATCCAGGCCTGGAAACTGCGAACTTTTGATGGTTCAATTTCTGGATGGTTACTTCTGGCTCGGCCGATGTAGGGATCCTCTCTTTCAAGTCATAAAACTTGCCTAAAACCCCATTAAAATCCAGAACAAGGAGAATTTCAGTTAACCTCTTGGTTTTTGTTGGTTGAGGTTGTATTGGACTCGTTGAGCAGTCTGCATCTTGTCCAGGATCCGGGGTTTCTTTGTCAACTTCATCACCTGCATCCGCATTTGGCTCATATTCAGCACCAAAACTTTTTTCTGGTGAAGGACCCCGTACAGAATGAATCTCAAGGGAATTAATTTTCCCCCCTAAATCAGATGCACTAGGAATCTCTTCGTCATGGCTTCCAGTTGCAGTAGCATTTATCTCTGCAACATAATTGAAATCGGGAAGACCACGTAAAAAATACAAAAATAAATCATGTATGTGGCATCGGTGCCGCTTCATACGCTTGCATTCAGTTGACTATCCAAATTTCGTTTTGGAGTCTCCACGCCGTCAGCAGCTGGGATTGACTTAGGAGTATCAAATGGGGTGAATTCTAGGTACAACCGGGAGGTATCTTGCAGTCTCATAACTGATCGAGGCGTGGATAACTGTTGGATATCCTTGGTCTCAAATTTCTGCAATTCTGCAAACACTAAGTCAGTAGACCTGTGACAACATCAGTAAACATTAGTTAAGGCACTTGTTTGCAGCGAATCTATATTGTTTGCAGCGAACAATGTCAAGCCTGGTGAGTTGACAACCATTCAAGAGGGTCACGCACCAGGCTTTTTACTCTCTTTTCGATGTTCCTGTTTATATATATCTAAAGTGCCCCCTAAAATGAGCGAGCGATCTCATCCCAGGGGGCACTTTAGATACAATAAACAGGACAAGCAAAAGAGACTAAGCCAGCAAAAGGACTTACTTGTGTCTATTGGTTCTTGTGGTACCACTCGAACACCAAAATGTCTCAGTCATAATGTGGCCACAACTGGGGCTGCAGCAGGTTCTAGAGTGTCTGCAAAACCAAAATCAATAGAGTCTTTAGACGAGGGTTAGAGATGATAATATTTACCTCAAATGGTGTGATAGACATGGAATGTGATACTGGTGACTGCATTCTGCTATCACAACTGGCAACATTTTACCCTCCCATTTCAGACAACGTCCACAAAATGGACAACCTTCATCACCCTCTTCTTCTGCCTCAGGAAGCATTGGAAGTGCAGGATCTAAAGGAGTGTCATGACTACTACGCTCAGAAAAAATCTCAAATCTTTGCATTCGAGGTAGCAGCTCCAGCAGTAAGTCTTCACATGCCTTTAGCTCAATTTCAGTTTCTGTTAATTCCTTATTTAATTGTTTCAGCCCAGGCAACACTGTACCATTTAGCTCTTCATCATTTAGTTCGCTTACAACCCAAACACCCTCTGCTGCTTTCGGATTTGCTGTCATGATTGATTGCCATCTGTGCAAATCAGCTCTAATTTCTGATGCTTTATGCTCCATCAACTCAATCTTTCTTTTGATATCATTTTTCCTATCCTCGTTTGCTTGCAATCGTTGCTTGCATCTATCAAACCTAGCTGATGTTGCAGCCAACCATTCCTTCACAAGTCTGCCATAGTCTGCAAAACAAAACACTACGTATATGTCAGCCTCCTAAAATAGTAAGCCACGTACTGATGGAAAACCACAATCACACACCACACAACACAAGGTAGTCTCTACATACCACCACATACCACACACCACACAACATACGCTGCACAGTACACACCACACAACACGATGTGGTGGTGGTGGTGGTGTGTGTGGTGGTGGTGGTGGGGTGGTGGTGGTGGTGGTGGTGTGTGTGGTGGTGGTGGTGGTGGTGTGTGTGGTGGTGGTGAGGTGTGGTGGTGGGGTTTGGTGGTGGTGGTGGTGGTGGAGTGTGGTGTGGGACATGGTGGAGTGTGGTGATGGGGTGTGGTGGTGGGGTGTGGTGTGGTGGTGGTGGAGTGTGGGGTGTGGTGGTGGGGTGTGGTGTGGTTGTGGTGGAGTGTGGTGGTGGTGGATTGTGGTGTGGGACATGGTGGAGTCACGGTGGTGTGGTGTGGTGGTGGTGGAGTGTGGTGGTGGTGGAATGTGGTGGTGGTGGTGGAGTGGTGGTGGTGGTGGAGGAGTGTGGTGATGGTGGTGGTGTGTGGTGGTGGTGGTGTGGTGTGGGAGTGTGGCGGTGGGAGATGGTAGAGTGTAGTGGTGGGAGATCGTGGGGTGTGGTGTGGGACATGGTGGATGCCAACAACTCACCACCACCACACATACCTCATCTATTTCGGCATCCATTGCAAAATGCCCCACGATGGCATCATAGAGACACAACATGACAATACAGCCAACATGATGCAAAATGGTAGTAGACATACCTGATTCTTGAAGTGGATTTGATGTTACCTTTTCTGTGTTGATAGAAACAACTAGATCAAGCTTGAGATTTTTTTTCTGTTGTAACACAACTAATAATTGAACATGTTTTGGTCTCAGAACATTGCTCTGCTTTTCTGTTTTGATTGTGAGTTCAGATTGAATGTGTGGTCTAGAGGAACCTGATTTGGTTTTTTCCCTATCATCTTCATCATCCCTGTCACTTTTACTATTTTCCTCCTCGTCAGGTTGGATTTGCCTATGCTTTCTCTTGGGTCTAGAAGAACTGGCCTCTGCTTTCTCATCGAGAGTTTTATAATAATCCGAGAAGCTCTTCCAATTAACAGCCTCCCCCTTTATATGCAGATAATAAGCCACTGCCCAGGTTCCAGGAGCCATTCCGCCCCATGTATGTGGCTTCCCTGTAATTCTTTTGTAAATTTGCATGAACTCTTTGTATTGTTCATTGCTCAGATTCTTCAACCTGTACAAGAAAACATATGCCTTAATTTTTGCAGTTTGAACAAAACATTTGGGGGAAAATACCTGTAGCCAGATTTATTTGGAACTCTGTCACCCCAAAGCTTCTTTAGATCTTCGTGGGGCACAATCTCTTGTTTGAGGAGAGATTTCATCGTGTAACCAGTGGCGTTCAATTCTGACTCCATTAGGGTTCAATCGGCAAGAAGCGGCAAAAAAACAGAGGAAGAGGTGATTCTTTCTTAATTCAAAAAGGTGGACAATGACGTGGCATAAAATTCAAAATAATCGATGCTCATTAATTCGCACTCCCGCAATCTCCGCTTCGGTATGCACCACCCGATTCTACCACAAAGGTGGTGCCAAAATGTGGCGTCAAAATGCACATTTTTGATACACCACAGCGTGCTTTTACCCATTACCAGAAACTTTCAGTCTTACACTTCAGCAATGCAAAGTCATAACTTCATCCATTTCCCTAATAAGCATATATTTAGATAATGAAGAGAACATAGACCTACCACACACAATGATGGGTCTTTAATCTAGTGCATAATCTTCATGAAATGCATTTGTGCCATTTCATTTTGGAGACAAAATTGAACGAAAGGTTCTCCACAGGCTTCATGAAAGCTGCCAGTGTGTCTTGGTAACCATACGGCAGTACATTCTGCAGACATGACATAAAACAGTCAAGATGCTAATTTGAAAATCCTCATAGCATCCCAGTAGAACAAACACTACATACGCAAAATCAAAGGTAGGCTGCTTCAAGGTCAATTAAATAAGAGGCCAAGCTAATCAACGTGCAAAAGAATCTCCTGTTGCAAGCATTTTGGATAGACACTATCCAGCACTAAAATTTGAAGTCAATAATAGACTGGGTTCTCTATTTAGCCCCATGGCAAACACTTACTGTGGTAAATGCTGCATCGATGAAGCACATCCACATTTAGGTTACCATAAAACTTGGGTATAAAAATTGCCCTCAGATGGCCAAGTTATAAAACTTACCATCAGATGGCCATCTCTTCTCATATCTAATTTTCTTAAATCTCTTAGTTTTACAGATATTTAAGCATCTTATGCTCCAACGAACCTTTGCTGGTAACTGGTAAATAAGCAAAAGCTTCATATAGCAAAACAAAGAAGGGTGATATGTATATTATTGCGTTGAGAAAGAGAAACGAATGAATATGTTTTATTTGCATATACTGATCGTATTTACAGCAATTCTGCAACTGAGAATTCCCCAATGAAATTGCCAAGAAGGAAAACTATACTTACAGGAGCAGAAGCATCCATCCACGATCTTGTCATGCAAAAGGCAGGGATCCAGCAACAAAACTATTAACCTTCTGTATTATTTTCGCCGACATTCATCCCCAAGCTGGCCACTTATGTACTGATGAGTTGGAGTTGGGTTGTGGAACTCCCAGCTATGGCGGATTATAGATTTTCTCCGATGGCCATTCTGTTACATAGCCTGTATGTTTTGCCTCCACAGATCCAACCTACCAGGCAATACTCCTGTAGGATTTGATCCGGCAGAAATCAGAAGCATCCAAATTGCAACAAAATGCAAATCTAAAACTTTCGTACTGAATTGAAAGGGCTATCGTACCTATTCCACCATCGGTGCTGGAAAACCCATTCTTGCCCTTGTCCCAAATGTCCATCCTTGCTCTTTCTTGCCCTTGTCCCGAATGCCCATTCTTGCCCTTGTCCCGAATAGAACGGCAACATGATCCATCCAATAACAGTAAAGGTCCAGCAGCATCAGATTGGAGCTTCTCCTGCCCTGCCAGTTACCCGGTTGCAACATTCACAATCCAGAACCCACAAGACCGCCAGTTTACATGCGACAATGGGTTTGGAGCGGTCATCAGCGTATCCTAGGGATATTCTAGCATATACCTAGGATATGCCAAAAGCCCACATAAACAAGGGTTTGCCCCCCTAGGGGCAACCCAAAAAAGAAAAGAAAAGAAAGGCCTATCTTCGAAATTGCATATTTTATCCCTCATTTCTGTTTGCACCAACATTTCAAAACCTTGTATCATTCATTTCAGTTCTTACATTTTTGTTCTAACCTAAGCCTTTGTCCAATATTCCATTTCCATAGACGAAGACCTTTGTTTCACCATTTCGTTTTTGCATTCTTGACCTAGACCTATGCTGGCAAGAACTGTGTAGGAGGATTTGAGCTGGAGGGGAAAGAACAGGAAGAATCATTTGGATACATGAGGATTTGGCATAATCTGAAACAGAGCTATAATGGATGTCGAATCCACCATAGACATAGAGCCCAACGAATTTGTGGAGCTTTTAAGAAGAGGAAAAAGCAAGAAACGGCACACACCACGCTGCACAGGAGATCCAGAGAGATTTCTGGAAGAGCGGTTGTTGCCAAGGACTGAGATTTCTAGATTTTCGTCCTTGAGTACTTCCTTTTCCTTTCTGACAGGGAAAACGGGGCTGGTATTATGTATTTGAGTTCAGAAATTATGTCTATTTGTTCATTGTAAGAGAGAGATCTTGTTGTTTTAAGAATGTTATCTGGTTGTATTTGTGGCTGAGCTCCACAAAATTAGAAGACATTAAAGAGTACATCATGCCTAAGGTTTTGGAGAAGATATGGAGTATTGATGATACCGAGGTCAAAAAACACCTCTATAAGATTGAAATTAACCCAATGGCAGACTACAAAGAGCAGCAACCATATTTACTGTCGAATATTAATTGGCATAATCGAATCTTGATTTTCTCATTACCTTCATGTTGAGACTGGTAGATGGTATGATATACCAAGGCACGAGCATTGTTGCCCAAGCTGTCTTCATCCTAAGGTATAATTGAACATCATACATTTTTAGAGTGTCCAGCTTATGGATACATCAGGGATAAATATGGTATATGATGTTCTACTTTGCTTGAACTCTTTGTCTCTCCCACCAAATACTTTGAGTTCTTACATAAAGGATGTTTGGAAGGAGATGACTGAAATGGTAGATCTGTTTGTAAATATGGGTACTCTTGACGAGAGTAGGCCTTTTGTTTGGCAACCTTAAAATATTTTGATGTGAACATCTTTCGTGGCCTGGGGTTCTATAATGGCGTGAGAATACCAAAAAAAAAAAAAGGGAAGGAAAAAAGAAAGAAGGTAATTTGTTACTATTTAGGGGTGGCTTAGGGTGCAGGTGGTGCATGGCTGAAATTAGGTGTAGGTGCAGTGGCTTGACAAGAAATCCATAAATTCTAGGAAAAAACTACAAAATACCCTCTAATATTTTGACGATTTTCACTAGAGTTTTGATAATTTTCTGCAATGCTATATCCCTATGTAGAATTTAACTTTCATCAAATGCCCTCCAGTTATTCGTATTTTATTCGGTGCCTTATGCTATTCTTTTACAAGAGATAGAACATTCTGCCATGAAGCGCCATCTCCACTATATCTGCAAGGTGCACCACATGGATGATGATAGGTATCCTGTTCTTGCACTTGCCATGGCTGAATCTCCTCAGCGTTTGAAACGATGTTGGAAAGAGCATTTGCACTACATGGTTTGCCCGTTGGGCTGTGCAACCAGAGCACTGCCTGATGCTCGCCAGTTATGATCCTAAGCTTTTGCAACAATATCTCAATGGTCGTTTTTCTCAAAAGATATGGGATGCAGTTACCTTGGCCCAAGTGAAAACTGGTCATTATCATGCACACATAAATCCCACCTTGGCACCAGGGCTCCAAGCTTATTTGCTTGCTTCATTGTCCAGGAACAAGCTTGTAGCTATTGCATCAATTCGCACGGGGTCCCACAGGCTACGGATTGAGACAGATAGATGGGAGCGGCCGCAATTGCCGCGAGAAGCGAGACTATGTGCCTGTTGCCAGTTACAAGTTATTGAAGATGAAAACCATACTCTTCTGAGTTGCCCTGCTTTTGAGATAGTCCAGAATCATTTTTTGACCTTGCATTCCACTCTTCCACAACTTCTCAGAGCACCATCTGTGCATGACTTGGCATTATACATACTTGAGGTTCTAGATGAACGTCGTCAATTACTGAGCCCTCAGTAGTCATTATCTCTGATTGTCTAGTATCATCATTACTGCAAAGGTTTTTCCCTTAAAAACCTTTCGAGGCAGGGGTTTTTTAATCCTAGTAGTAATGATTGTACTAGCCCATTGTATGGGTCCCATGACCTATTGGTCTCCATGGACGTTAAAAAATCTATTCTATTTCTGTTCCTTCTTCAACAGATATCGATGGTGCCTTTTTGGTGAATCACATATTTATATTTGCAGTCCTCATAGAAAGCATTGAATTGTCTTCTGCTCCATCTATTTCGCTCTCAGCGATCATCAATCTACATCTCAGACAAAATCAATGAAGTGTCTCAATTGCTTATTTCTTTAAGGGCATTTGGATTATTTTGTTAAATCCTAAGTTATTTAGTAAATTTTGAAATATTTTAAATTTGGAAAAATGTCATGTTATGCGGCTTAAAGACATTTGAAAAATTAACAAGACATTTGGAGAATTAACATAAATCTTAAGGGCACTTGAACAATTTCAAAATATACAAAATATTTTGAATGTTGCCCAAGGGTCAGAAATGTATCAAAACTCAAAGGTATCTGGTAAAATTCGTCAAAACATACGGTATGTTGCAGATTATTTCCTAATTGTTTTTAACCTTCTAAGTCTGGATGTGTAGGCCAAAGGAGGGGGCCCCAGGTGTTGGGGGGGGGGGGGGGGGTGGGGCAGCGAATGTAAAGTCTATATGACATCTACGTGCATAGGATTAAAGAAAAAAACCCTTATATAGTTAAAAACCTAGAAAAAAATCCCCGTATATGGAATTTCTTAGAATCTCTAGATATACCCCCTACCATATATGTACATTGGATTCTAGGAATTCCTCCATATCCTCTACCATAGTTGTACAATGAATTATCTAAATTCAGCCAGACCCCTTATCCTATTTTTATAAATAGTTTCATAAATTTGAACAGACCTTCATCTACAAACTGCTATAGGGCCACTACAAGCCCGTCCACAAATGCCCTCAATCAAGTTGTGTAAGGGTTGTATTAGAATTTAATATAATCATCATGGTAATGGTACTGCAAAAGGAAAGAAAGAAGCAAGGATGCAGTTTTTTTGAAAATAGAAGTTAGCAACTATTTTGCAATCTCGGTAGGAGCCGATATTGGATAAGAAGGAGGTTAGAGATGCTTAGAGGATGATGGAATCATGCTTGTGAACATGGCCGTCATTGTGCATAGTCGTTATTTTTTAGCTACATTGCGTTGAGTGAGCAGTGCACTGAGTAAATTTATTGAACCATTGGATATTAAATGTTTAATATTTGAAGGTGCTTGGTTTGCCTAGAAAAACCTTACGCAATTCAATTTCATTGCTCTTTAGCTCACCTATCTTTCTAACAGCAATATCAAAGCCATAGTCAATATGTCAACAAGGTTCCCAGCATCATTGCTAAGGGAGCTGAACTATATAAGGGTGGATCTAGATTTTAAGTTTGGAAAGAAACGAACTAGAACATCTTGCACGAAAAGGCCTATGGGAATTGATTCATATAGGAAGTGACAATGCAAGTGAAGGATTGAAGGAAAGAGATCGGTTGCAAGTTCTTCTAGCAAAGGTACCTCTAACATTTCTGAAATCAATTGATACAAAGATCATTAGAGCAAAAGGTATAATTACTAGTAGAATCGGACTTAATATTCTACTCAAGTTAAAAAAGATGAGCCCAAAACAAATGTGTATATATCTAATGGATAGGGATGAGGTAAAATCTTTTTTCCAGCTAGAAATATTACAGAAGAAATTGAAACAAATGAAATATGAAGAAACTCAAGATATATGGTAATTTTTTAAAAGAATGGATGTAATTTTTGTAGATCTGGAAGCATAAGGAGCTGCCATAAGTGAATAAGCACAGATAAAAACAATTGATATGGTGCTGCTCGGAGGAGTGGCTGTGTGGAGCAAGAGAAAGAGAAAGAAAAACAGAAATATTTATGCTAATCCTTCAACCAAGCCTCTATGTTAAAATAATAGTTAGTGTGGATAATAAAAGCCAAAGTTGGCATTTAATAAAAGGCAAAGGCCTTTCTTTTAACTAAGGCCCTTTTTCCACGGTTGGCTTAAAATATGGCTGTCTTATAACTATAAGACACCATTTGAGGTGCCATGTCATTTGCGACATGTCTTAAAAAAAATACTCTTCCACGGCTCCATTATAAGAAGTAGCTTATAATAAAAGACGTGTCTCATAAAATATGATTTTCCACTACTCTGCAGTTTTCTTGCATGTTTTTTTCATAGACACAATTTCACTTTCGCAGAACCATTTCTTGATGCATGCAAGCTGTTTCAAATAAAGAACCATTGATGAAACCCATCTATTGCACTGACGAACAGGTAAACAGGTAACTGGAATAGGTAAACAGCCATCGTGCCCCTTCTATGTTGCATGGGTTGGATGTAAGAAACAGCCATCGTGCCCCTTCTTCTTCTCCTTTTTTAGTTTGCTTTCATTTATGCTAATGCTAGTCGTGGCAGTGCAGGGGATCTGTAAAGCCGATCAAAGTCTTATGTGGTTGTAAACAATTTCTTAACTGTGATTTCTTCGGCCGAATCAAGCTGTTTTCCCCTGTTTCGAGCCAAGCTCATGAATAAGTTCTGTTTTCCATGCCTTGCTTTCCCCTGTTTCAAGCCAAGCTCATGAATATATGTAGCATAATAACAGGGGGTTTTTTTTGTGTTTTTGTACGCTTTTCACAAAGGTTTGCCTAAGATTTCATGGCGTATTCGAATAGATGTACTAATGCGTACATCTAGAGTGCACCATTTCTTAGCCGTTGATTTAGCTTTTTTTTTTTCAATGGTCCAACATCCAAGGGCTCACAACAAAAGCCCTCTTTTTATTTTAGGGGCAGAGTTTTTTTTTCCTTTTTTTAATTTTACCCGTTTTTTTTTTTTGGCATGCAAAGTTTGAGTCACATATTTTAGAGTTTTATTTTGTTGTTTGAATGCAGAGACTTGAATATAGGGCAATCTCAATTTTTCCGGCACAGTTCATTGCAGCTAGAAAACTTGCCTTGCCTCCTTTGTGCTTACACAGAAGCCAGCGCGCGAGCAGAGCTCATGGGTATGGCCAACGGTTTTTATGAGGGTTTTGTTGGAGCACCGTACCGTAGAAGAGTTGAGTCTGCAAGTATGGAAGTGACAAAGGCGACAGATCGAAACAACTGTCGGTTAAGTAGTTTTCAGAAAACTTTTCTGTGACCCAAACGGCAAAGATATTGGTCTTTCCTTCTACTTGCAGGTATGTGTTGCTCTGTTTTCCATCTAGTTTCGAATTCGAGCAAAGTATTCATACGCAGCTATGCCATATCCTCTTCTGTTGGCATGAACCTTCTCATCCTTTTGTGCTGTATATGAACCCTTTTGTAGGCATGTTAATGGAATCCCTTCCGCTAATAGAATTTCCTCCACTACCTTGCATTCTAGCCATGCCAGAAATCCTACACAGCTGCTCTCCATGCACATTATATTTTCATGTCCTTGTATAAAACAGATTACATGCGGCATTAGGGAGGTCACTGTGGAAGAGAGGATATCAACATCCTTGTAGAAAAAGCCTCAAATTGAATGGGTGGACATAAGCAGCAGTGTACCATGAGATCAGATGGCAGTGTACCATGAGATCAGATGGGATCAGATGTTTGCATGACCAGTGTTCTATAGAAAGTCCATGTGGAAACAAAAAAACGAATGAATCACAGATTATGGGCATTTGCGGCATCTCAAGCTTTGTTGAATACATGTAAGCAAAGAATCAAAATTAGGCAAGTTGGAACAATGGCACAAATATCTTTGAGAATAAACCTTCCGAGCTTGCATCCAATGCATTCCAATGCTATCAGAGACGTATTGTTATTATGTACATTCACTTTGTGGCTTCAAAAATCGATCCACCAGTTTGGATCTGCTATAGAATCGTCTCTACCCCATGCTCTGCCAACACCGCAGTCAAATCCGGCACTCAGAACCATGTCCTGAAGCATGCACCTGCCATCTCGAATGTTGAAACCCTAGTCTGAAGCATGCAGCTGCCATTTCGAATGTTGAAACCCTAGCAGCTGCCATGTCGAATGTTGAAACCTAACGCTGCCCTAATTCCAAAAGTGTGGTAAAAAACATTGTTTCCTTATCTATTTTTGTTCAAAATCCTTTAACCTTGGAAAATTAAAATGGAACCCTTCCTCACAATATCTACCATATTACATATTCATATTATTACTCGTATTACTCATATTATTGCTTGGTTATTGTTAAAATTACTAGTTATTACCAAAGGGGATTATTAACAATTCTTTTTTTTTTTAAATTGTAAATATTACATATTAGTTCAACATATTACAATGAGACGAAATGGCTTTTTTAGGGCCCGAAGGGCCCAAAATTTTTTTTTGTATAACAACTAATACATAAGTACCTTTAACATTAATTAACACAACCATTGGGTCCAACATATTTAAATTAAAATCCCCCTTAAACCCCCTTTGGTTTGGGTGCTTATTCACACGGGGGGTGACGTAGGGCAGCGAGAGCTGTTGGATAGGCATATTCAACCCCCCGTGTGAATAACTTCTGTTTTCCATGATTGTAGGCAGCAAACGCAGTTAAAATCTTAAAATACAAGGCTCCGGCTTTGGACACCAATAAACCTCCATTCTCTCTTTCTGATAGATGCATGTCTTACAACAGTGACTACGTTTTCCTTTGGCCTTTTCCATTCCGTTCCCGACGATTCAATCAGCTGAAGGTCTGCAAGTCGACGATCCATTCCATGGCCAGGCTGACGATCCATTCCGGTAATGGCTGCTTCTCCTCTGTTTACTCTTTTTTATGACACCCTAAAGATCCGGCAGAGCAGCCCTGTGATAGAATAGAAATGCATACCTTATTTTGTGGCGGGGGGTTTCCCCCGGAATAAAATGCTCCACTCAACTTGTACGGAACCCATTTAAGACATGTCTTAAATTGTGTCATGGAAAAACTATGGTGACTTATTATCTTACGTGGCCCAATAATATTAAGCAAAATATAAGACAGAGGTGCCATGGAAAAAGGGCCTAATATAAGGCATAGAGCCTTGAGAAAAAATCCGATTGTCCTTATATAAGGGCGGTAGCGGTAAGGCATCAAAGGCTGGACAGCTCCCAATATCTCTGTAACTCCGACATCAACGATGCCTTATCGACCTGTGGCAGGGCCTCAGCTACTAAACTCGACAACGAGGCCGACAGACTGCAAATTCGGCCAATCTGACACTAGAAAATCAAGGATTGCCATTGATTTCTTGAACCCAGCTTTTCCCCCTCTCTTAATCTGCGACATATCTTTGTGGAATTTATTGTTGATATCTCTTTGTGTGGAATAAGATAGAGGAGTCTATCAATTCTTTTGGAGGTTAACCCAAATCCTATCCAAGTCTTTCTTACAATTAATTCTTCCCTTTGAATTTGTGTTATTGTTGAGCGGATGCTCTAGTGTCAAAATTGCTTCCTACTTTAAGCCAATTACTTCCAAAACTAAGTCTTTCTCTGCAATTCTCTTGCTTAGCCTTGAAGGCTAGACTTTGTTATTTGAGTTATCTTTTGCTTGTTAATCTTACTCAGTGATTACTGTTTTGCCATAAGATTTTGTATTCGTATCAGCAATCGCAAAAGCAGTTTCAACATATGAAAGCTTATTTGTACTAACACAAAATGTACCAAAGGATAAAGATCATGCGGAGTGGTATTGGAATAATAGAAATTATAAACAATAATGATGAGGAGAATATAGAGGTAATGTATATTTGAACAAAGTTTAGCGAAAACCATGCAAAATAAACTGTACAGAAACAAAAGAACTCAAAAGAACGTAGTTTCTATGACATGCTGTGTTGTTAAAATAAGCACGAACTCCCGGTAGTAGACACTCAATGGTAATAAACAGGAAAGGTTCTATAGGAAAGGTTCACCAACATGTGATAATATGTTAAAAACTCTGGGATCATTGATGCTCATTGCCCAAAGAAGGACCTGCTGCATTTACCTGTACATAATTCCGAGGCGCCAAATCATAGAGAGCAGTGAGAAACTTTTGAGGCGCCAAAAATCATAGAGTGAGCAGGGAGAATCAGAATTGTTGGAGATGAAGAGCTCGGCCAATTCAAACTAATGTTGAGATTGTTTGCAGGGTTTACAATAGAGATATGCATTTTTATATTTTTTTGTAGGAATTCACAAAGCTAAGACAAATTGATTTTGGCACTTCATATTTCATATTCATATGATTAAAACTCAAGGAAGCTATGCCTGATTCAAGCAAAGGGCTAGCAAAGGATTGCAGAAAATGAAAGCAATCTTGTTTCAGAGATAGGGGAGGTTGCCCAGCTATTGCGCGGCTCAATTCCACACTCTTGCCCACTGACCCCGCAGCCATATCCCCCTGTTTTGTGCATGCCCTGCAACTGTGTGTAACTTTCTCCACCAATATCAAGTTGACACGTGGATTAGTGCTTGCTGTCTCTTCCAGATTCATTAGAAGCAATCAATGGGCACTTCGTGCACAATGACTGGGCATTTGGTGTGGGGAGGTGGGCAGGCAAGGGACCCAACTTCAACACCTTGTAACTTCCTGTCAACTTATCCAAATGGACTAAAATTTTGATCCAGAAAGCTTAGGATCTGATCTTTCCAATAATGCCTCATTTGTGTTGGTTTGATGCATAAATCACTACTTATAGAGGTTTAAACTTTAAGTGCGAGATTAGTGGGGCACCCTCCCCTATGTGATAGAGCTTTTTCACAAATCCGGACCAAAGATAAACCAAGAGAACTCCATAGATACCTAAGCGCTTCAAATTTTATGGATGCAAGTGCATTTGCAGGCCTGCAAAATTCGCAGCAGAAGAAGTCGTCTTTGCACCTTGAAGAACTCGTGTCTGCACTTTGAAGATGCCTCTAATATTTTGACCATATGTTGAGGCGGTGGATTAACTCAGCTCATCGAAAAACCCATGAAAATAGATTTTCAAAAAAAGAATGGAATTGAATTGATTCGATTGGTTTGCGGAGGTAACTGAATGGCATCTTAGAAAATCTCCACTCAACATGAATTACAACCCTAAAATTGTTGTAAAACTTATTAAAACAAGGTGCTACGCACGGAGGGTTGCCCTCCATTTTCATGAGGGTGAAGTGGTTTAAATCATACCATAAAGTCATGTTTTCACAATCAATATTTAAATCTACAAGAAATTTATCGCAATGGCCAAGACCATCGCGAATATTTCTTTGTTTCGGCCCAGTGCAAAGGCACTCATGTATATAATACTTGGTGCAAACGTTATCGGGTGTTGAAGATACGCAGTGAAAAGAACAAATATGTTTCTATCAGGCTGCCTTCACATGCAGGATATATCCTACAGCATGATGATCTACTTCAACAAATCGATCAAAACACTACCTTTCTAAGTGTACATAACATAGGTTTCAAAGATAGCAAGTAGAGATGTCCAACTGCTATTGCCAATTTTTTGTCAATTTGAAACATTTAAAGATCGAACCTAGTATGAACGTCCATAGTTGAGAATGCAACTAAAGTTGGCAATCATGAGTTGTCTTTTTTGTCATAATAGGAATGTAATGGATGGCTAAATTCGAGTTCCTTCCGCTAAAGTGTCACATTTTGTGGGTGGTTCTAAAGTTGGCAATCATGAGTTGTCCTTTTTGTCATAATAGGAATGTAATGGATGGCTAAACTCGAGTTCCTTCCACTAAAGTGGTTCTGAATTGCAAAGACTATGTGAAGGGATTGAACCCTTGATCACATGCCTTGGAGCTTGCCCCTTAACCATGCCCCACTACCAAGAAGAGAGGGCTACAAGATAGGTAAAAAGGAACAAGGCCAGATAAGAGCCTCCACCAAACAAAAGAAACACATCACACTTCGGGGATTCTTAGCTCCACTAAGCGAATCATCATACATATAAAGGGATTGAACCTAGGATCACTAGCCTAGAGGCAAGCCCCTAAGCTAAGCACCATAACCACCAAGGCAAGGCAACAAGAAAAAGGAAAAAAAAGAGACAAAACAGTCATGGGGGAACTCGTACCACCACCATGAACAAAGGGATACAAAAAATTACAATTAAGGTTAACCACCCCACCAAGGGGGGACCGAATACCTCACGAGGGATCGAACCACTAACTTGAAGTCCCTGAATGTAGGAATTGATCCCCTTAACCCAACAAGGTAGGAATTGATCCCCTTAACCCAACAAGGCAAGAAGGATTTTTAACAACACAGTAACCACTAGGGAAGGAAATTGGAAAAAATGGCTAGGGGGCTCATACGTCCACCTTGCCAAAAGAATACATGTCAGCAACCCTAAGGTCAAAAAGATAACTTCACTTCATATGGAAACCTAACCTTGTTTCAAATGGAAGCCTTACCTTAAAAAGTTATCACCACAACAGGGCTCGAAAATAGCATGATAGCTAACCAGCAAAAATGCCTTACTTAATTTACATTTGACGGATTTTTTTCCATGTAACCGGAAAATCCTTTTCCTCTAAAAAATTACCAGAATATTGCCTTCCAATACAAATTACAAAAGGCAAGAGTTATATTCCTCACTATATTGTAAATTTGTAGAACACAAGGTAATAGTTATTGTAATTTATATTATTGCCTCCAAACAAAAAACTTATAACTGTCCAAAACAAATCAGTATTTTCCTTCAAAAATATATGCCCACCAGCAAACCCTTATACTTAAGATCAGGGCAGTTAAGAACCTGGGATTGGATCCTGAATCTAGTAGGATTTCTGTTAATCAGGCTAGAAATGAATTCCAATTCTAAATTTTGTTATTGATCAGTAAAAAGTGGAGCTATTGATGCTATTAAACCTCCAGGATAAGAACAAAGTCTGAAACCAGTAGATCAGGTAGACTATGCCGATTATGTAATTCTGGGGATGTAGAGAGCAGGCATCACTTTATGATATCATGTCCATCATATATGAGTCACTGAGAAAGAGACATATATGATAAGAGTCTTGCCAGACTGTCAGATTGCACCTATCTCTGTCTGACCATACGAAAAACATAACGGACGACCAGTTGGCAGTACGATTCTGGCAAAAAACTGAACTGTTCTATTCCGACAGTCTGGGTAATGATCGATTCTGGGCCTTAAGCATTTTTCTTACGCCTTAGCTGAAGCGCCATAGCCATGGTGACCATGCCCACTCCTGTGCAATCCAAGCCGAAGCTCCAGCTATGGTGTTGTCTTCCGATTACCCATCCCCTCTATGCAACTGCATGTCTTCGATCTTGCATGACTATTCCGGCCATTTGCATGTCTAAATGCATGCCTTACTTCGCTATAAATCTGCGGCTCCATATCTGGCTTGATTTTCCAACAGAGATCATTGACTATGGGCGACGAAGTTCGGCGCTTACTCAGAAGGTAGATTTGCTCTTCTATTAGTCTTTTCATATGAAGTAATAAAGACCTTTTCATTTGCAACTGCACAGCCGCCGGATTACCAAGCAAAATATTGCTGATAAAGCCTTTTTGTCATGCTTCTTACTGAGCAATATGCGATGGAGTCAGCGCTCTCAAAAAAGGTAGATTCACGCTTCAAGAACTCTTGTTGCATGGATATCCCTGATGAGACCCTTATGTTTTACCTGTATAGGCGCCGGATTACTTGCATTTGCTGAAGAAAGTCATGTACTGAGCTTTTGTTGGTTCTGGCGATTCAAGTTTCTGGCTATGGCGCTATCTCTGAATGACATTCCGCTCCATGCATCTGCATTTGTTGGATCTTTGCATGTACGTTCAGCTCTTTGCATGTCTTCATGCATGAACAGCTTCCCTATAAATCTGAATCTTCATATCCGGCAAGGTTAAACGACAGAGCTCTAGACCTAAGGGCGATGGAGTCCGGCGCTTGCAAATAAGGTATATTTCTGCTTCTACTCATTTGTTAACCTTCTTGACTGAAGATCTCTGACTCACCCCTTCTATTATTTAGATCTTTAGCTATGGGCGAAAAACTCTGGCATTAACACAGAAGGTTTGATCATACTTCTGTTAGCCTTGTCAAAAGAGCTGCATTTGTAGCTGTAAGGGCGTCGGAAATCAAGCAGGACGGAAATGATCTTTGTAGCTGAGCCCAGAATCTTCTCCCTTTTTTCCCCAATATGGCTGGAGCTATCCCTGAGATTTGTGTTAAACATATCTACTCTGGCACATTACTTTTGTCTGTGCAATGGGCAATGGAGTCCGACTTTGTATAGGCACCAGAATACTCTGTAAAACGCTGAAGAGAGACTTGCCCCTGATCTTCTGATGAGAGTGGATTTAACTTCTGCAGGCCGGAAAACACTGCTGGAAGGCATGTCTGAATGCATTATTTGTACAAGGTTTCTTTGAAACGAGTATGTTCACCACTGAAACAAGGGCTTTGTGATTATTACTTTGCTTCTAAATTATCCCTTTCTGATCTGTGTTATTTGCATTTAGATATGTTCGAAAAATGCTCTTCCAACTAACGAGCAGTGGATGCCTTTTATAGCTGGAGTGAACATCGATCTTCTACAGTGATGCGGTGGGATTAGCTGCACCCACCGCATCTATCGGACCCGTAAGCCCAGGGCCCTGCCAGTTACCCGGTTGGAGCATCCGCCATCCACAACGAAGGTGACCGCCAGTTTACAACGAACAGTGGGTTTTGAGCAGTCACTAGCATATTCTAGGTATATTTCAGTATATACGTAGGATATGCCAAAAACCCGCATAAACAATTTTGAGGTTTGCCTAGCCTAAAAGCTACCTATTTGCTTAATAGATAGACTAGTAACGGTGCCCAGCGTTGCTGGGCATATTTTGGGAACCTATAAATGTTGGGAACTTGTCTATTTGCGTAGAACAACTTCTGGGCCATTGGATCATTTTGGAAACATGTAGATTGCAAGTGGCCATGTCTATAGGTTGTTGATGGTGTTTACTAAATCTCATATAGTCATGGTCTCTTGCTGCTTGTACATGAATGTGGATGTGTTATGGCTATGGATGAGTTGTGAACATCATGTAAACTTTTGGAAGCATTGCATTTGTTGTGTTATTTAGTGTGACCTTAGAGGGCTTGTTCATTGTGTATTGCACCTTTATCTATAGTTATCTTTAAAAGTACTTTGCTCTTTTATTAGAGATATCTTTAAAAATACTTGGATGTTAATTGTGTGTTCAAATAAAATACGAAACTTGTGTTCATAACTCTTTCCAATTAAATATGAAACATTGGATTTTCTTGAATATATATACGCCTACTTGAAAAAGATGAAGGATGGGCTTAATGGATTTTCTTGAATAACTGTGATAACTATAGAAGCAAAGTTTTTTTTTGAACCAATGACAAAAAGTACATTGCAAAACAATGGGAACTATACCCACATTCATATTATGGCAGAACATTAAAGTACCACAACAACAATTACCATGTCATAACTTATAACACAACAATTAACATGTCATAACTTATAATATGCATGCAAGCTTCCCAAGAAGTTGCAAACCCTACTAATTGTTGCTTCTTTAATATGTATGCAAGCTTCCCAAGAAGTTGCACCCTATTAATTGTTGCTTCTCTGTAACATGTTGATTCATGCTGCTTTAATGACTCTAGTTTGCCTTCTTTCATATGCACTTGTTCTGCTATTAGGCATTGGTTTTCTAGCTGGAGTTGAGGTTAAAACAGTGAAGTGATTGTAGGTCAGCAAAGCCAATGAAATGAATTTATTCTTTTATAAACCACTGTTCATTGTAGAAATCGAGGGCCTTTTAAGGTAATTATTTTTTATTGTAATTGTGTGATCTCATGTGAAAATAAAAAATGAAATATATTTGGATCAAAATCTAGACTCCAGTCACATGGCAAATTTTACCTTCTGTTGTAAAGGGACATGAGAAATAAGTTGATGGGAACACGTGCCAAGAAGGTAAGCAAAAACACAATCATTGTAACCTGGTGAGCCCATTAACATCACCGCTGCACAAACCCTTAATATTCTTCATGAATGTTGTCTCGTCCATCACAACACCATGAGAGGATTTTCTTCTGTTTGAAGCCAGAAAGCTTGTTTCAAGCACATCATTCTTCTGAGCTATCTCGCTTAGCAGCAGAAAACATTGACTATCAGATTAGAATCTAACTTCTAACTAAAGGTGACATATCATATGACTGTAAACTTGAAAGACTTGAGTCATAGAACAATGAATCTCACATGCCCTAAATCACCTAATTTTCTAGCATCCAAGGAAAAGAGCTCAGCAGCATACGTTTCATCAACTTTGCCAGCTCCAAACATCTTCTTATTCCGATGCAGAGTATTTCTTTACAAACAGACACAAAAGTCCACACGATACTTCTTTGGTGCTTCATCACCACTATTGCTGTAAAGAACAAATATGTTGGTCCAAACCTGCAGAAATAGAACATTTGTCAGCATATGATTATTCCCAGGTAGTAGAAAAGTAAACTTTTGGTCGAAATTAGACCTGAACACTATCTGACATGCAACGCTGCCATGCAGGATAGAAGAGCCACCAATATTAGCTTCTGCATACTCTTTAAATATGGAACACTGACCAATTGCTGCAAGGGACATTTCCAAGCATATGAAAAAATCTTGGATATTCTCTGGACCTTTTAAGATGTCCATTTTTACTGCCAATCAGACAAACACACTGTGTAAGGATAAGCACACCTCATCATATCTTCTTACAACAGAAAAATTATTGAAGATAAACAATAAACACCTAAATACAGTGCAACCACCGACAAATCTCCTTAGTGTAACTTTATTTAACAATCACTGTAGAAACAAAAACAATAAATACCTAAATACTGTGCAACCACCACAATTTAGCAGCTATCGAAGCAGAAAATGAAGGGGCTGGCTTGTCATTTGTGGTGCTGTAAGTGTCTAACATAGAAACCATCCAGCAACATCTATCCATCCACTCATCGTGCTATACAAAGCTTTCATCTACAAATCCAAGTCAACATCAGTAAAGTAGTTAAAAACGTTTGTCAGCTTTTAGATCAATAAGGTAACTGCCAGCAAAATACAATAAAAAGCACAAAACAAATAGCTTATAGATCTGGCCATGGTCATGAGTAGCAAGATCAGAGACCTTTTTCACGTCATTGGGTGCTAGAACAAATTGCGGAACTTTATATCGAACAATTTGGAATCACAAAAGACAGATTGAATTTGCACAGAATAAAAAGACTTCCTGCAAAGAGAAAGAATGAAAAATGGAAAGTATATATGAGTCTTTGGATCTGTGATAAGCCACGTTCAACAAAAAGGGTCGGCCAGAATTCTTACCTATGGTGTCGTTTCTACCTGCTGGAACCATAGCCAGAGATGCAGCCGCCGGATCCATTGCTGAGATGCAGCAACATTGGGCGCTGAGCAAAAGGTTTTGTGGTCGCCATAGCCAGAGATGCGGCCGCCGGATCCATTGCTGAGATGCAGCAACGCTGGGCGCTGAGCAAAAAGTTTTGTGGTCACTATAGCCAGAGATGCGACTGCCGGATCCATTCTTTTTTGGCACTTAAACCCTAAAGAAAAGAAACAAGGTGCTGCGCACGGAGGGTTGCCCTTAGTTTTCTGTGGGTAAAGTGGCTTAAATCAAACCGTGTGGAATCAAAATTTCTACGTCAAACCCCCATCATATATATCGACTCAATATTTAAATTAAAGTAGACCCCTACCATGTTCTTATAATCAGTTTGTAGATCCCCTACATTCATCTAGAAGCCCATCTACAAGTCTCGCTCGATCGAGTTGTGTATGTAATTAAGTACTTGGATGTTCTAGAAATGTCTGAACGTGTTTTATGTCTTTGTCTATAATGTTGTTGGGCGAGTGGCAACGTATAGGAGAGTCGGAAAGAACTAGGAATGGAAGTGCATACCCAGTTCATTTTGAGTACTAAAGAGGGTATGTAATGTTTGTGTTAGCCACACATTTTTTGTTATCACAACGTCCTTCATAGCATATGGTTTTTTGTAACAACTAGAGGCACTACTTCTTCGCTTTATTTCTGAGCATGTGTATGTACTACTGTAGATATGCAAACTATGTATTAGTATATTTAGACAAGTCATAATTTCATGGAATGGAATGATATGAAAATAGCTTCATGTGTAAATGCGAAAGATGTTCTCAATCATATGATGTGATGTTTTTGAAAATAAGAAGTGCATGTAACTTTTTTTGTTGTATAGAGCAAGAGTAGGTTGTCTTTGGAACTTTCAAGTTGACCTATTTTAGACTTTCGAAACAATACATATGGTGTTTATGCAATAAATTTAGATTATATGTTTTTTGAATACGTGATCATGTGGATTATTGTCAAATTTCTTCCAGTTTAGCTTTTAGAACAAGCACACATATACCAGAATACTTTTTAACTATTTCATTGATTTATTTACATTTTTATTTTTTCCTTGCGCAATTTAAGAGTCGCTAGAAAGAGGAAGATAATCGTCCCTCCAGAGTTACCAAAATTATAAAGCATGATAAAGTACCTAATGAAATAACCAATCTGTTTCAAAGCCTCATCTTTGACCTTTAGATCAGATCTGCATTAACTAAACATTAAACTTGAATAAATATAACATTTGCACAAACTTTTCTATCATGTACATATTACACAGAAAAATATACATTTTTAAAACGAACCGTCCTTTGCTGGTAGCTATCCACCACGTCCCTAGCAAGATGATTCTGAAGCCAGCTACATCGCCTTTATCCTTTACAGTGAAGGTAGAACAAAATAATAAAGTCAATAAAATAATGAATACCTTTAATACACAAAGACAAACTAAGCACTACAGCATGGGATCGCATCGATCCGAGCCATCGGATCGCCATTCTAGAATGGGACGAGCATGCATGTCATGCATGCATGCGGTCGGCGCATGCCCGTTTTGGTTGGGAGTTTGCTATTTCAGGCGCATTTCTGCATCCACGACTCATCGGCGCTTCCTCTTCTCTCAGCAGTACCTTATTCTCTTTGAATTGTTTCCAGGCAGGGGAGGGGCTTCTTCCTGCCTGGCTTAGCCAATTTGGCGTATCTTTCATGCTATCCTTTTCCGGCCTTTGGCCTCGTCCTGTGACCTTCGTCCTCGATCCTAGTTTGTCAGGAAGTTCTCTGGTAGTCGGGCGGTTTGTTGGTTTCTTGCGAGTCCCATTCTAGAATCGCATCGATCCGAGCCATCGGATCGCCATTCTAGAATGGGACGAGCATGCATGTCATGCATGCATGCGGGCGGCGCATGCCCGTTTTGGTTGGGAGTTCGCTATTTTAGGCGCATTTCTGCATCCACGACTCATCGGCGCTTCCTCTTATTCTCTTTGAACCCACCCTCCCCCCCTTCTTTGTTTATTATATTTTGTACAAGTTCTGTTTATCATGTTTTTCCACCCGCTGGGTGATGCTATTCTCTGGTATGTTTTCTCGTTTGTTGTGTTGGTGATGTGCGGGACAAAGTTGGCGAGCATCTGTTTCGACTTCTCCATGCGGGGGTTTTGGGAGCGATTCTATGCCTTACGTTTGTCTAAGCCCCTTGCCGAAGGCTTATCACTAGGGTTTTTCCTCGAAAACCCGAAAGGGCGGGGTTTTTTAATCCCGGTGATAAGCTTTCGGCAGGTACATCAGCCACTCATCTATTAGCATTGTATTTGTTTTGGGGTCCAAATGATATAATTGGATTTTCCCTTTATTTTTCGTGGGTAGTTCGCATGTGTGCTACCCACCCACCGGCCCACCACCATTGTAGAAAATCACGAGATGAATGAGAAGCCTATCTCGGCGGTTTGTTGGTTTCTTGCGAGTCCCATTCTAGAATATATCAGCAAGATCATATATGAAGCATCAACCTTCAAAAGGCATGCCCCAAAAAATGTTTGGTTTCTACAACACAAGACATTTATCACCTACACATTGGCTCATGAATTTGCCAGTAAATCTCGACTTGTATGGCAAATCATTTTTATTTCATTCAATAAAAGTTGTCAAAAGTACCTTGAGATGATAGAAGAGGTCAGCTCCATTTAAATACTCCATCACAATGTATAAGTTTGCAACGGTTTGAAAAACATATCTCAATATTACAATGAATGTGTGCTTAGCTGCCTATGTATGTACAAAAATAAGCACAAAAACATTTGTTGAAACTACTGAATGGTGAAGAGTATCACCTAAAGTATATATGGTGTTCAGTTTTTACCCGTTCTACTATTTTTTTTATTGAGATCGTCCTTGCTCACGACTTCCATTGCAAAAAACACAGATACAATGGCAAAAAATTTACTTACGGAGGATCTCATTCACTACATTAATTGTCTGTACAAACTCCTCATCACTCAAATAGCTTCGAATGTGTTCTTTCAGGATAAGATGAGCAGGATCAAAGGCTCAGGTACTGCGGCAAGCACTGTTCACTGTCTACTCTTGTGCTGTAATCAAAAATCCCTGCAGCTTGGTTTTGAAGGCAAACTCTTTCCTTTTGTTCTTGGGACATTCTATCGATTTCAAATCTGCATGCATTCCCATATTCGAGCCCAAAAAAATCTGGGTATTATTTCGCTCTTCATCCACTAAATCACAGGCCCAAGATCTAAAGCGAGGACCAAGCACCGGTTAGCCGGTTTATCTACTAAATCACAGACTCAAAATCTAAAGCGTTTCCAGAGTGGCTGCCCAGCAACAAGGGCCACAGATAGTTTACAGTCGATAATAGGTTTGGAGCAATTATTGGCATATTCTGGGCATATACTGGCATATACCTAGAATATGCCACAAACCCATAAGACCTTTTTTTTTTTTGGGAGGATAATACAACTCAAAGTACAGAAGGCGCGATAAAGGGAAACATTTGCTCAAGTAGACACAATATTTTTTTTTGCACAAGGCTTTATTTCACGTCTCAAAAGTAGCGGATGCCATTGAATTGGCTCTATAACAGAATTATGCGCTGGAATTGGCTCCAGGTAAGACGAAGAAAACTATATGAATCTGGATGGGGATGCTGGCTGGACTAGAGCCCGGAAGGAAGTTGGAGCCGGGTGTTTACTGCTTGGGAGGCTAGTGCAGGAGCGTCTAGATGCCGAGGCAGTGGCGGAGGTGGTGGCGCATGAAGGGAAGATAGATTTTAATGAAGGCTAAAAGATACTTATATCAAAAAAATCTCTGGTTACTTTATGCAGAAGAAGCATGCAAAGGATATGTAGATATTTTATTTTATGCTCAAGATCTCTCTAGACCCTATTTTCGTTGAAGTTTGCTTCATGCTTAGGGTTACCAGGGTGTGAAAATGCACAACGAAGGTCTTCCACAATTGCCACAATAGATACATAGAGAATTTGGAAACATCAAAAACTTTAGAAATGTGTTTAGGTTCCAATATGATAGTCATAGTCTCAAACTGCATGGTGATTTCTTCGTCACAATCTCGTATGTCTTTTAAATATTTACCGCATGTGACATTAAAATCTCGTATATCCTTTAAATGTTTATAATGCATGTTGATCACAATGTAGAAAATACATCGAGCCTGAGTCTGAGATGGTAATACATAAGATCACACTTGTCGCACAGTGCGTTGCAAGATGGAAGAAAGACATACAAGAAATTAAATAAAACGAATCTAATAAGGGAGGGCAATCGGTAATATTCCTGTGCTTAGTTTAAAAAAAATAAAAGAATGAATTTCTGGTTGTCTCTAAGAAAGAATTTTAGGACATTTAACTATCGTTATGTGGTAATACATAAGAGTTAAAATGACAAGCTATAGCTTGCCCTCTTCCTTCCCCGTTGCTTCATCACCATTACAAGCATCTGACCAAAGGTAAAAGGCTCTACTACATTGCATGAGATGTCATTTAAAAACAGAGAGCTTTTAGTTTGCGGAGAGGTAAAGAAGTATGAATATCAACTCGGCCAGATTTACAAACTACTAAAATGATTGCAAAACCGTATCCTTGTATTCAAAGATTGGAAAAAGATGTACAAAGATTGCTTGGACAACATACTCTTTCCCCGATAAATGTATTTACATTTGGTGAGATCATCTGTTGACGAATACTTGATGTATCAATTCTTTTTTCCAATTGAAAAACATGATGAAAATATTCTTAACAATCAAACAAACTGAGCAAATAGAACATGGGTGATGCTCTGGTTCTCAATATACCAAAGAATGCAAAGCAATCCTAATAAGCATGGTTCATTGTTAAATGATTATGAAGGTTGAATCCAAATGTCTACTAGCATTTTTTATATCTTGGTTCATTGCCAAATTGTGTCCGCCTCATCCCAGGCAAATTCAAGTGCAAAATTTTTAATGCATCGAAGAAACATAACATATAGCAAACACAACATATCGGGTCAACGTAATATGACAACTATACAAAGACTGGACATATATACCATGTTGACCTATTTCTTGCCAGATTAGTTTGACATGTGGATGGTCAAAAGACCAAATAACAAATCTTTATTAGATGATAGCAATTCTGAAGGAAGCTGCCTGGTGTGCCTTCCATGACACAATTACACAAATCTGCAAGTACTTCCCAATACGGCAACCTAATTTTATAAAAAGAAAATAAATACCATGCCCCAAATTTAAGCCATGGAGTCTTATACTTTCTCTTGTCAATAGCATATGCAAAGTCTATTGGACAAGTCATTCCTGTTGAGGCAATAAATGTCTCCACAGTTTTGTTAATATAGTTGTGCATTATGTAACCCAGAAGTCATGGCAGTCAAATCTCTAGAAGGATACTTCTATCAAGGGCTGAAGAAGCGGACTCCACCTGAAAGGCATCCTTGAGTAGATGGTAAAGCAAAATGATTTGCTTTTCCGCCCTTGCACATGATCGCCCAAAATAGTTTCATAATGAACCCTAGCAATGCAAAGGTTTTTGAATCGAAATGACCATTTTGAAAGAGCATGCCACCTCCTTTAGCCTGCAAGATCCAGTCTTTGCTACAAATAAACTAAAAGGAAGAAAAATGGAAGGAAGCAGAGGCAAGGAAGAAAAGAGGGGAACAGAGTGGCAAACTGTGGCATCAATAATATGCTGAAGCCACCAGGGTACAGAAGCATTAGCTGTGACAATGTAATTACTTTAAATCTTACCTAATAATGTGAGGGACTAGACCATCTGCACTCTAGGTCTTGATACTTGTGCCAGTTTGCAAAACTCACTCTCTCTCATCGATGCTTCACTTGCTATACATATCCACAAGGGCCCTCCTAACAAAAACTTCAAAGCCAAGACCCTTCTCAGTTACCTGCTCATGATCCAATAGACGCACTCCCCTGCAGATTGGGCCCTGCCCCGTAAAACCATTATAAATCCAGCAAGCTTTAGGAGTTACAAATATAATTAGCATTAGCATTCTCTGGTAAAAATATCATGAAAGCAAGATTTGAAGTTAAGAGCAAATTCTGGCATAAAGAAGTCAGAAGATGAATCCCTTTGAGCTCTACACATAGATATCTTACCACTGAAAAAGATATATTATGTGTGTTAAAAGCTCTGCTATTCTGCTTGCCTCTGCCAAGGTCTGTAAGTTCTTTTTTATTTTTGTGTGTGTTTTTTCTTTTGTTCGCACAAATCAACGCAGAATGTCCCCCTCGTGTCTATCTCTGTTCCTGGCCGTCAGATTTTGTCACTTGTTGCATCTCTTTGCTGGACTGAATATATAAAACACACATAAAACACTCATAGGACAACAATATCTACACAGCCTGTATAATCAGTCAAAATAACCTCCAAGCTCACAGGCCTCCAATCCACAACAAATGCTTCTATGATGAACATGATCTGCCTCTTATCATGATCCTACATTTGGAACTTTCAGGATGGAGACCAGTTTGACAGACAAAATCTATGAAACACAATCTCATTCAAGGCTCTTTCAGCTATAGCCCAAGGAAGTCTGATTGTAGTTGCAGCAGGTTTTAGAAGAGTAAGTAGGGTGCCTATAACTTCAAACGTACTAGATGCATAAAATATGGAATATAAAATCCATATGACATTGGATGCACGTACACAATGTTGTGACACAATGACAGATTTAAAATCTAAAGAAAATAAGAATGCGACAGGCCATTCATACTTCTTAAACAACAATGGGGATTAGGTCAAAATAGTGACTATAGAGATCAATCTGTTATGTTAAATCAGGGATATGTCGCCTTTGCAACATAAGTGTCTCCTAGAGACCTCGGACTTTAAAGGATCCCACTTATAACGTGTCAAATTCCGACCGATTCTGTAAAAGTAGCTTCAAAGGCATATCACCAGATTCCAGTCCATAGTTTTTCAGGAGACAAAAACTACAGTTCATTCCAAGAGAGACATGAGGTGTATGCAGGATATCATAATCTAGACAACTAAACGCTATAATTTCAAATTAATATTAAGAGAAGAGGCAAGTAGATTAACTGTACCGCAGTTATATACAAACGATCCCCAATCACTTTTCCCTTGTAGGGAATAAATCGAGCTTGATACTTCATCTACACAAAACATGGTGCTAAAATATTAGAAGAACATCCAATGAGCCTATAGAAATGGGTCATTAGTAGATGTTTGAAGACATTATGACAGAGTAACCTTAACATTAATAGCTTAAAGACTTTGAGCACAATGTTCAAGCATTCCTTATAACCAAAAAAAAATCCTGGGTGTGTATCTGTAATAATACTGAAGGCCATGCAGCCCATGCTAGAGGATCATGCTATCATCAAATTATGATCAGCAAATGGACCGCATTAACACCAATACGTATAACCTTTTCCCCATGGAAGCTTTTCAGGATGGGCCTTTTCCCGGCATATATAGACCAGACAGCCCCATTCCAAGTGAGCCAAGACAATGGAGGGAACTACTATGTTCGTGGATGCGGAAGCAATTAACTATCTATTGAATGTTGAATTACTTTTGCTAAATGTAGATGAGCTAATACAACACAAAGTAGATAAACAATCAGAACAACTTCTAAAGAGCTCTTACTATTGACAGTGGGGCACTGTGCCCTGATCTCACCTTGGGTGCCTGTCAAAGGGCTTCAAGAAGCTACCCTCTCCATCGACATACATGGATACTGTTGCATCAGGAATCACAGAAGCTGCAGTCTGCAATACTTGGTCCGAAATCAACAAGCCCTAAGTTCCTGTAGTAGTTATTGTCAATTATGAGAGGGGTGGCAACATCTAGAGGAGCAGTGACATTCCCATCTCCATTTTGAGGACACAGTGGGCTTGAAGTTGAATCGAAGGTTAGGGTCCGTAGGCGGATCAGGTTTTCAAGTTTTTGGAAATTGTAGAGCCTAGGAAGAACATTTGCACAAAATGAATCGCCAATGGTGTGTGATCCGAAAAGAGCTAACATATTCTCAAGATAAACCTTTGTTCCCAAATTTGGTTATGAGTTGTGATAGAGTAGAGTTTGGTGATGGAATATCTCAGATTAGCTTGATTGAAGTTTGTCATTAATGCATCTCATGCCCCTAGAAGCACATCATGTGATGGCCCTCCCGTCTCCAGGGAATTAATAACTTACATATTTATTTGCAGATTAGAATGAAAATGAGTAGGGCTAATTAAGATTTAAGACATATTACCGTAAATACTGAGAGTCCTTTGCAGCTATGGCTATAATATCCACACAAAGATATTACTCCCGACATTGTTGTTCCAATGCAGCCTTCATTTCATCTATATATTCATAACCTCTAAGAGAATTCTTATTTGGTCCTGCATTCTTTTCTCCGTGCATGGTTGACGTATCATCTAGAAGAACTGATGCATCACATCCCTGTCAGAGAAACCAAAGCTTATTCAATTACATGCTTAACAGAACAGTGATATAAGTCAAATGCTATTTTTATCCTTACATCTACAAAATAATCGTGGAAGTGCATTCTCAAGACTCAATTAGCCCCTCACTAACGATTCCGCTTCTGGAGGGCCACTTCACTCTCGGGCCATGGAGGGCTTCTGGAGTGATAAGTTGTGCCAGTGCTTTATAATTCGTACAAAGCAAGATGATCAAAATGTTGCAGCAGCTAAAGTAGACGGCTAATTTTTGCATCTTAAATCTGCAGACCTTAGAGAAGCCCAGTAGCTTTAGATTAAAGATGTATTTATAAGGTGGTATAGTATATATCAGAATCTCCCAGCCCAAGACTTCGAAACCACGTAACTCCCAAACCCCGAAGAGCTGAACCTCGCTATTCTTTGGCGAAATCAAAGAAAAAGGGCATCGCCAAGATTAGCCTCCTTAGTACACAAATTTTTCCATGTTTTTCTTTGAAAAAAGCATTTACCTAGCCCCAAACATGATCACATACGCTAAATGAAACACAAAAACTATTTCAAGGTAATCGAAATGGCACCTGGATATAATCTTGCAATGAGTTACTCTTCATATCAACATCTGAAGCCTCCAGTACAGGTTCTGGGCATTTTAATTTTGTGATATTTTGGTTGATGCATGCTACGTTAATCTTCCATGGCTGCAGCTTGGAACCCATATTGCTGCTTCTTCCACCATCTTGTCAATTTTTGGCTGAAAATATGTTGCTAGATCTCGGAAACGGGGTGTTTGGTAAGAAACAGCTGGTTTGTGCCATAGATTTCAGTCTAATTCATCCAATTTCAGTCGTTGCCAAGGGAAGGACTAGTTTAGCCGATGTAGTTGGCCAAGCTTCGGAAGGTGAGCCACGACCGGGGTGTATTCAAACTCCAGCACATCCTTACTTGCACCTACACCTAAAATGTCCACTGTTCCACCATCGCTGCAACTCCTAGCTCCATTTTGTCTTCCTTTAACGGCGCATCCCGCAGCGAGAAGCCAGTTACCAGTTACCCGGTTGAAACATCGTCCATCCAGAATACACCTGACCGCCAATTTACAGGGAACACTAGGTTTTTAGCAGTCACCAGCATATTTTAAGCATATTCTAGTACATACCTAGAATATGCCACAAGCCCACATAAACAAGGGTTTGCCCCCTTAGGGGCAACCCAAAAACCATAACTAGCAGAAATGCAAGGTTGGGGTGAAGGTTAAGGCGGGGATAGAGTAGTTGCATTTGACGAGACTTATTTTGACATGATTGTCTTTTGGAGTTTGTTTGTTAAGATATGAACAAAAAGTTGCTTAGTGCTTAGTGCAAGCTATACATTTAGAGGTGCGATAGGGAAAGGGCGTGAATTTTAGTGTTATGTGATGGGGTTATACAATGGCATTTAGAAGGTATTGTAATTCAAATGCTATGTGATAGGGCTATGTGATGACATTATCAATCCATGTTACTAAAGATTTTCATTATTGACGAGCACATGGCATTGTTGGAGCGCCGTATATATCGGACGCCGTCATGCTATAGCCACGGGCATATCCGTGGTATATCCGTGTCTTTGATATGTTATAGCCATGCCCAAAAAAAAATACACTGCGTTTTTGTGGACAACGGATTTTTTGCCATTTAAGGCTGGCTATAACATGCCCACGTCCGACATTTACCGTGATGGGGCATTGTTGGGGTGATTTTGATACGATCATTAAGACATGAACTGAAAGGTGCTTTGCACTTAAAATTAGTGCAAACTACACATATGGATTCCTTGCAGTAGTCCTTAAGTTCGTGAGTTGGTGCAAGGCTCCAGTTTTCCAACTCCGATGACTTTGCTTGTATATTGTTGTCCACTTGGGATACAAGATAATTGCTCGAGAAAGTCAAACAATAGTGCCAGATGATTCTCTTTTGTTCTTGTACCAAATATACATAAGTATATGGGGAGACTACTCTAAGCGATGGTGCAATAGTGGAAAATGTTTAGTTAGATGTTTGAATTTATCTTTCCTCTTTAGTTGTGAAGTGTTTAGTAGGGTAGGCTTGAGACTAGGGATGGGGTTTGCAGAA
Source organism: Isoetes taiwanensis (assembly GCA_021234155.1). Lineage (NCBI taxonomy): Eukaryota > Viridiplantae > Streptophyta > Lycopodiopsida > Isoetales > Isoetaceae > Isoetes > Isoetes taiwanensis. The sequence goes on along the minus strand of JAJEKV010000020.1, from coordinate 20,203,297 downwards.
GTGTTTAAAGATCCTCTGCACAACAGTACTATTTGCAAGAATGCTAGCAACACAGCAAATGGTCTAGCGATGCAAGCAGAGATCTTTCTTGAAGGAATACATGCCTAAGGAAGTATTACAAAGGGTTAGATGTGGTGGCAAGGGGTAAGAACCATGAGAGGAAAGAAACATGAAGCATGAAACATAGAAAACAATGTCACCTTCACATTTCATTTGGGAGTCACATGCATATTTATGGTGCCTTCTTTTTCTTCGTTGTAGTTGTAGAGTGTATAGAGCCTAGAGTCATTGATAAAGTTAAAGAGTGTAGGTTGTGTTGTGTGAGTTGATTGGAACTTTGGACATCAATTATTTTCTTATAAAGTAATACCATGCTTACTAATTTGGGCATCCGCATCATGCATTAATTGAGCTTAGCAGGAAAGCATAATAAAATTCATGCAACAAGTTCTACATAATAAAATTCATGCAACAAGTTCTACCACTTTGTTTGAGGATTAGTTTTTTTTTTTTTTAAGATGATGTCGTCGTCATAACCTTCAATTGTATGATGGAATTTGATTTAGTATCTTGGAAACCATTATATACGTCAAAATTGGGGCGTTAAATTAAATAAGTTTTTCTATAAGTTTAAAGGATGCAATCTATGAATATGTCAAAATTTAGATGATGCAGTTGTAGTTTTTCTAAGTAATGCCTCACACTAGCGAACAAATGACACGGGATGTGTTGATGCCAACCCTTCACCTAGAATAAAAAAATACAAAATGAACCATAACATAAAGAAAAAGGAACTTGCAGATTCCAAGCAAAAAGGTAATTTAATTATTGAACTGCATCAAACTTATCCTACATATGAGTGCATCCCTCTTGGATGTGATGGACTTTTTGGGTTTTATATCCAATTGCATGTTCCTCATTTTGAAACGGTATCATTTATGTCAAACAAAATGAATCCGTATGATTTGAAGTTTCACAATGAAGATAGCCTTAAAGAAAGAACCAAAGCGATCACGCCAACTCAACCTTTATATAGAATTTTCCGCATGTAGCTAGTGCATAAAACTGCCTCATCGTCATGGTAAGATTGCCACATCCGAGCATTTTGTAAATAATAGAAGATACAAATGTAAGAAGACACCAAAACAACCATCGTTAAAAGAACGGCAGAGATGCAATTCTAGGTCGCCAACCTTCACCTTTACTACAAGCACCAAAAATCAATGCAAGAACAATGGAAAATATAGATATCAATCAAGCTCTAAAAACGAATATAAAAGCCAGGAATACAAAATCATGTCAAGGTGAAGCTAGCTATGATCCTAATGGAATTTCAAGTTCAACCCTTCAATTTAATCACTCTAAGCTGCAACATCAAGTTCTGTGAGAAGATTAACAGATGGGGTCTATAGCTTCTTGTTCATATAAGGTCCAACATAAAGATGTTACGCATGTCTTATGTCCAATCTTTACGGGCAATGGAGGTAGGTATTCCAAAGGGCCAGTATCAACGTTACAAACAATAGAATTCCTTCCTTTAGGCTGCAAAAACACCAAGTTTCCACTCCCACAAATTCTGAGCCTGTCTACAGTTGAGTACATGTCATCCCACAGCTCTGGAGGCATCCTTGCAACCTCATTCAAATTTCAAGACATGTGCATGGATCCTCTTCCCTTGTCCAACCGCCAATGTGCTTGTGCATGCACTAATAATCTTTGGCGTAAGAAATCTCATTAGGTTTCATATTTTCTGGCAGATTTCAAAAAAAGCCCCAAATGGCTTCCCAGTATCCAAATTACGTGCATCCTATAATCATTCTGTTCCATGAAATTATATCTTGAATTTCCATGCTCTCAAAAACTTTAATGGCACTAATTAAACTTCGAGTCTTTGCTTACATGTCAACAAGTGCATTTCCAATGATAGTAGACTTATATCCAAATTTTGAGAGCGTAAGCATCACGGATGCTTGCCATAGCTCAATGACGCTTCAACCGTACATGTCCCCACAACATTGATAAATGTAATGTCATTTGGTCTTGTATCTTCCCATTCCATCCGAGTGAATAGCTCCAAAGATCGCTTTTCTATTCTCTCGTTTCGTGCATATCCCGCAATTAATGCGGTTCATGAAACGGCGTCTTTAATGGGCATCCTATCAAATACTTTACGCAAATATGCTTCCATAGAGAAATGAAAACCTGGGCCTTTTACTACATATTGAATCAAATCAACATGGCTGCATTGAACTTCGAATTTTTCATCTTAAGGTTCATTGTCAATGTATACATGTGTTCAATTACAACCTGGTTGCCCGTAATTCAGAATTAAATCATCTAAAGGTTCCCAATGAAATGCATCTCGGTGAAGATCTAAATCACAAAAGCTACACAAAGTTATCAAAGGACGTAAAAAACCTTGTCAATGAATCTATAGAATTAAAATATTTTATGCGTGACCGGTCAATTTACAATGCATAAAATTCGCCTAATGACCAAAGCTATCCTATAAGTCCGTAAGGAATCACGACCCATGAAGTTACATGCTTGAGATTTAGATGTTCTAACAATCGAAGATAACATATTTCGAATGATCCCGTTGTCATAAGAATATTATGGGAGGAAGCAGTCTTATGGGTGTGTGATTGTCTAAGCCTCATCTAGAGAGTGCATGAAGAAGACATTGAACTCTAAATATGACAAAATCATGCATGTATTAAGCTAGCTTTCAAACTCAATATCCATTAAAGTAATTCTTTGCCAAGATAAATGTTCGGCCAAAACATTCCGTAAGCTTATAACAAAGACAAGAAAATTTGTCATGTAAGAGCGAAGAAGGATGGGTTCTTGATGGTGCACCAAGAAGGAATCTACCGATGCCAAAACAAAATCAAGAAATTTAGGAACTAGGTATTAGTTTACTTACCCGTAGTTTTCCCCGCCAAGCCTCACAACCATATATGAAGGCCATATTTCATGCAACAGTTCTAGTCCTTGCACTGCCAGCATCTTTTGAAAGTCCAAGTTAGAATGCAGATTTGCGTTGAGAAAGCTCGAAAAAATAGCTTATCAAGGATACTTCACCGAAATCGAAGAGCAAGAGGAAAAATGGCAGAAGCGGCTACTTGCAGCGGAGGCCAGAGGCGATGCTAGAAGAAGGGATTCTACATGTGGCGTGCCTCCCCATCGCGGGCATCTCCGGAAGACCACACGAATGGAATTTTCTTTACTTTCTAATTTTCCTAACCGTAGATGCGAAAATAGACAGATCTAACGGCACATGATCAATTTGGCCTATGTGGCATGACACGTGGCATAGCTAGGAATGCAGGAAAGTGGGGAGGGGGGGTTAGGCAACCCTGCTAAAGAAAAGAAGTTGGAATACTTGAGATGATGCCACGTGGCATAGAGTAATCTGAGCCGTTCAATTTAGGGCTCATGCACTACAGACTTATTATAATATAAAGAAGAATATAAATGCCATAATAATAATAATATCCATCTAATATCGATTTAAGATTCATATCCATGCAGACTTTAAGAGCTAATTACTTTTCAGTGACTCCGCCACTCATTAAGACGGATTTGAGTGTGCATATTGGGCAGCAGACGGACGGATGAGGATCTAAAGGCAGGCGAAGAATGTGCATAATAGAAGGTTGTGCAGATCCAAGTGGGGCAGGGATATGGTGGAGGGACAAATTCAATTGGGTTCAATACGATGCCTCCAATACCATCCTTATCATCAAAGCACTTGCTAAAGGCGCAAACAAAGTGCAGCTTGGCTCAATTTGTTCTGAAAAGCATCCTTTTGGAAAGAACTACATGCTCAATCTTAAAGCAATGAAACAGGTGAATCTCGAATCCGGCTTCAAAAGGCCCATTAAAATCATTGAAGCCGAGCAATCTGAATCTGAGGAAGAGGCGAGCAATATTCTAATAACTTATTCTACTTTTGTATTTGCATGCATGCTAGCTCAATCTTATATGGGGCCCTTTTTTTTCTTCTCTTTTCCAGGATAGCAAAGAGGGAGAAGAAGACGACGATGAAGAAGACGAAGACAATAGGGGTGGCCACATGCAATATTTGCTGCCTCCACCTCCGTATCTGAATCTGATACGAGAGCAGCTACGAGAGAGGTGAAGAGAGGGAAAATTGAAGGGGGAAGAGCTGCAGAAGAGAGGGGAAGCAACAAATTAAACTACTTTTTCTGGATCCACCTCCCTCAGGAGTGGAAGATTGAAAACTGGCCTCCGATTTGAAACGGAGGCCTCCACCTCCATTTTTTCATAAAAATCTGCCGGTGGGGAGGAAAAAATAATCATGTGGCCACCCTTAATGACGAAAAAAGTACTAGGTTAAAAGTGTGCTATGTTAAGAAGGCAGGATCTCCACGCCCCTTATCTAGCCTGGCAGCCCAAGAAATCCTGATTTATTTAGCAGGCGGTAACCATGGAGCTTTCAAGCTGAAGCACCGTCCTGGTCATGTTCTTGTGATTAACAATAAAGTCGTCATGTTTTCTGGAGTAAGCTTATACAAAATAGTTCTGAAAAATGTCCTTCACGATGAGAGTATACTAGTCTCAGCCCAAATGCAGGTACAAGATAGGATATTATTGTAAGCTTTATGAAGCAATTTTACATCCTCTTGCATGTCACATGCAGGTAATCAAGCAGTTGGTTTCTTTGTTTTGTGATGCCAAAACCATCAAAAAGAGAGGATCAGCTTGGTGCTTTGTTAAAAAGGTAAATATTAAGATGCCCATCTGCGCCGTTTCCTCAAAACCTTCTCGGCAACCATTGCAGAGGTAGCCAGATCGGACACAAAATTATGTGGTAAGTTGTTGACAATACAAACAAAGAAAAAAAAAAAGCAGAGATTTGCTCTTAACGTTTGCATGGTTGACAGGCGAAATTGGGAAGGCTTTGATAGATGGAGAAGTAGAGGATATGAAAAGGATGAAGTTCGTTTTTCATGGAACTGCCGACAACAATATTGAATCCATTCTGAAATATGGAATTGATCCAACTAAATCTAAGCATGGTTCTCGTTGTTTCTTTGGTTTAGATCCTGGAACCAGTGAAAGATACTGCAAAAGCTCAGGAGGAGCATCACTAAGGATGATAGTGTTTGTGGTAGTGATGACACCTCAAACACGACAGTTTATTAATCACATAGAGGTCGACAAGCATGTGCATAACCTCTTACCTGTTGCTGAAATAAAATTTCCGAAATAAACGTTTTGGAATAATGTAGTGTAGGATAAAGGCAGGATAAGACGTCTACCCTTCTATAGTAATGATATTACAAATGTTGCAATCTAGAGGCTCTACTATTTTCTCTTCACCCATTGTAATATATATTGAATGAGCCCATTCATTTATATAAAGTATCTCAAAACTAGCATTTTCTGGTGATTAAATAAACAATTTGCTTAATTTTTGTTGAAGTTTGTGATTTCTTCCAAAATGTCTTGGTAAAGAAATTCACCCTCACAAAAAAAACAAGTATTTTGAATGAAAAATAAGCTCCAAAATACTTCACACATCCTTTTCTTGTAAAATAAGAGGGTTAAAAAAAAGTGGGAATGGAATGAGACCCACTTTAATTAAATACGACTTTTGTTTGTTGTTCTGCACTTCAATCATGTTACCATCTCTCCAAATACATTGGGGACATTTGATTTCTTAAGACTTTTAAAATCTTTACAACTTTTCCACTTTCATAGAATAATATTCACATCAGTCATGATTGGGGGGAATTCTTATTTTTAAACTTATATAAACCACAATGATTGTGCATGTTGTCAACACATATATTTACAAAAAGCAAATGTTTGTATCTTAGGTTGATTGGACAACTCTTTATATTTATATTTGTACCAATTTGGAGACCAATTTCTTATTTACCTCAAGAGCACTAACCACATTTTCTGAAATAAGAAAGTGAAAAGCCGAGTATTAAGCCCTCTCTCTGATATGTCTGACTTGACTAGATTAACAAGAGCAATAACCAAAGCAAACACAGCTTCAATAACATAGATCATGAAATACAAGATAAATTATGTGTATATATTGAAAAATTTGAAACTAAAATTAAAATGAACCTTAAGATAATTCCAATGACAACTAAAACTAAACGTATAAAGAAAAGAAAAGAATATCTCTTAATCCTAGGTTAGGCTACTTTTCTTCTTTCAATGCAGATTCTAGCTTTTACGTACTAAAAGTGTCTAGCATGTGAACGGTTTATGAATCTAAATGATTTGATTTGTGTAACTCTTTTTCCTAACAACTGGAAAGCTTGTAAATATTGAACAAGCAATCAAATCTGCAACCTTCGACAACCAACATCAGGTACCTTCCTCATGGTTTAGGTAGGTTCGCATGTTCTAGATTTTGCTGGTGTAGTCGTTCAAAGCATGCCACTGTTACATTTTCCTCGTCAAAAGCTCTCCATGCACTAAACAAGGCAATGCATGTCTGTTGAGGCAATGAACACTCTGCAATTTCTATCTGTTGAGGCAATGAACACTGTGCAATTTCTACCAAGTTCATATTGCATCCATTATTAGCAGACATGAGACTTATTGTTTCTAGTACCATTTAGTAGTCCATGCACTTACCTTGTCACTGCAATGCCACCAACATTTAGGAAGCTGGTGGTGAATATATCTGTTGTTCACAAACCAAAGTTCCACAGCAACGATTCACAAGTCAGAGGGTGGATTGCAGCAACTAACCTCTTTCAACTATAAAAACATCACCTATTGCAGGATGGTTTGCTGATTTTAATAATGTCATGAAAGCCATTCCCAATATTTGTTATTTAGATGACGAGATAGTATAAAAAGAATAGGTACTTGACATTCATGTGGCCTTACAAATGTTAGTGCAACATTCAATGATGGCCATTCTAGTAAATAATGAGCAATAAAAGTATACAGCCAAAAGGCCAGTATATTGCTAGCAGAAATTAACAACCTATAGTTGAGACTGCAACCACAAAACATGATATTTGAAACCTAATTAAACATCGTCTATCGTCAAGCCATCTCTGATGACGGCTCTCTTGAAGTGAACTCAAAGGCCAATGTTTGTTTGTCATCCCACAGATTAGGTGCAACACATTCACATCATCTATCTGCTGTGCAACAGCTTCAAGTCTTTAGAATGAAGTTTCCAAATCATCAAAAACTTGTAACTCACATTTAATGAACACTACCACACAAAATCCTAGACCATTATTCCTTACAAAAGAATAAATGGTATAATATTTGTAGGCTGCCATAATGATGGAATGGACTTGGAACGTATGAATACAAACATTCGAAATAAGGAGACCTTAAACCAGCATGTATCTACGTGTCAGCTGATGTAACCAACCTTTGAAAGCGATTTTAACACCTCTTCGGTAGCTTCCTTCTTGCTGCATACATCTTCAAAGCTCTTGTAATGCCCTTTAGCCCGTTTTTCTAAAGCTGTTTAGGAAGGGGTCATTACTGTAATGCAATAACTTTGGAAGGGATCACCATGCATCATGATGTTATCCACATAGGGACTAGCCATCAAAACTGATACTACCCGTTAAAGCAGTAAAGTTAAAAAGAATATATTTTGAGCAAATCTCATATACCTTGCAAAGCATCCATCAGAATCAAACTGTCCAATGCTGTCTAATATCGCCCATGTAAAACCAGTGCATCCCTCTTTCATCCACCTTCACAAGGGCAATAGTGAGGTACTAAGACCATCTATTCAACCACTTGTTTTAATAAGTACCTTGTTATTTTCACGTGTCTTTTCCTCGTTTTTTAAGTAACCCATGGTAACACTTGGCCTATCTATGACAATTTCTCCTCTTGGCATTGTTGTATCGATAGTGACCTAACCTCCAGCCTCCCAGTCTACAAGATGCATAAGAGGAGTTTTGGACCATATCTACGAGTGCATGCATGAATTGAGAACATTAAATATAGATGAAGAATATTGTTGCCAAGCGCATGGATGTCTAGGTGCCATAAAAAAAGGTTATATGTACAAGTTTCGAAATTTCTAAAACCAATGCACATTGCTTCACCTTCATATAAAAATGGGGTAATGGAGGCCCCATAAGACCAACAAATGTATCATCCCATTTAGTTAATGTAGCACCAATACACGTTTCAGTACCACAGTAGAAAGCTCTACATTTAACAAGTAAAGAAAAGAACACCTGGAGAAAAAGGATCAACTCTAGCAAGAGCAGGAGATCTTTGTTGTAGATCCTTTAGAAAATTGTAGTTTCACATTCTTGGAATCAAAACATGCAGCAAAATGCCCATCCACCTCTAATAACTTCAAATGTTGTGCCTTTGTTTGTGCAAGGGCAAAGATGGGAACTCAGTTACAACAATAGGATGTGGAACTAATGCATGCTTCTGATTATCTATGCTATGAAACGAATTTGGAGGCTCTCTACCCATGTCCAGCATACCCATGTACATAGAATAGGTAACAGTCTTGATAGATTGATTCATATAGCAAAATGAATCATCACATATGTATGTCTACTGCATGTAATTCAAAACCAAATTACTAAGTAGCGATCTGAGAAACATCAAACCAATGCAGATTGCTTCGCCTTGATATAGAAATTGGGTAATGGAGTTCACACAACACCAATAGATGTATCATCCCATTCACTTAATGTAGCACCAGCACACGTTTCAGTACCACAGTAGGGAGCTCTACCTTTAACAAGGTAAAGGAAAGAACATACTTGGACAAAGCAGATCAACTCTAGCAAAAGCATGAGATATTTGCTCTTAGAAAATTGTAGTTTAACATTCTAGGACATGCAAAACATGTAGCAAAATGCCCATGCACCTCCAATAAATTAAAATGTTGTGCCTATGTGCAAGGGCAAAGCTAGGAACTCAGCTACAACGATAGGATGTGGAACTGATGCACACTTGTAATTCTCTACGCCATGAAAAGAATGTGGAGCCTCTCTATCCATTCCTTGGCTACCATCTCAAATGTCTATGGCAATGCTCCATACATGGTTTAGCCAAAGTATTGAAGATATAGAACGTCTTCAAAAATAGCTTGAAATTCTAGCAAGGTTAATGATTATAAGCGTCCATCACAACATTTATCAGAAAATAGGTAACTCGGATTGCATACTCATGCACATAGAATAGGTAACAATCTTGATAGGTTGATTCATATACCAAAATGAGTCATCGTACATGTACATCTACAGCATGTAATTCAAAACCAAATTACTGGAACTGCCTAAGTAGCAATCCGAGAAACCAATCGACACAGCCACCAAAGACATTCTTCGTTCCAAAGACAAGCATATTCCAAAACAATTTATCAAGATCCTATGGCTAGCCAGCTTCCTTCAATCGCTCTTAATCTCCGATTATAAGCAAGTTGAAACAGTTTCTTAGCAATGCCATCTTTGGAATTAATCTGCCAAAGATGAGATGCAGTTAAATAACAACAATAAATCAAGCAATATCATTAGCATCAATAAACTTATCTTTGGCATGTCTGTGCTGCCATTACTATACATAATCACTGCTATGCTATATTTTCAGGCGTTGTTAAATCCGAGTTGGAATTTGCAATCTAAATCATGAAAATGATACATCTGAATTTACCTAAACTATCCCAAGTCTCAAACATCTAGTGCCAGCTCCCTACTAATCATTGCCATGTAGAAACATTGCATCAAACATCCTCTGCCCAAACAACAACTCTATAGCTTTAGGCTTAAGCTCATTGGGAAACCCTTTCCTGATATTTTCTCGTTTCAATTTCAGTGCCTTAGTCTTCAAAGAGAATCAAGAGGTCATATCACCAAATCAGCTTCTACATACGATACTTGAAAGGCTAAAAAAATTCAGGCTAGTGTTTGAGAGCGAAGAAGCAGTAAAGGTTGAAATATGGGGCACCTACCTAAGTCTACACTAGGACGTTCAAGAGAGTAGTGCAAGAAGGAGCCATGTAGCTATCCTCATCTCAGATTTGTAGATGGGTGCTCCCCTGCCATGTGCCTGTGTATCGTTCCCTTAAAGTAAATAAAGTCTATTTTTTATCTTTCAAAAAAAAAAAAAAGGTATTAGGGTGTTGGTTAGAGGACTCTTCAAAAATATTTTGTTTCTCTTTTATGGAGGTTCGAGTCCTTGTATCGATGGGATTGGCAACCATTGCAAATCATAGGGTATTTGATTACAAATATAGTGCAACCAATCATTTCTGAGCGTATTCACATTGGTCGCGTGTTGGACATACTGGAGCCGTAAGATGGGCAAATCCGACGTCTGCATGGGGTGTTTGGCGCGACGAGTGCGAATAAGCATAAAAATGATTAAGAGAGGTCCAGCGGGGAAATGAATATGGTGAGATAGACCATGACCCTATGCCACTGATGTATTAAAAGAGCTGGATCACAGGTAGGAAAATGTCTCCCTTCTCAAGCATGTAGGGGTATAAGGGATTGGCAACCATTGCAAATCATAGGGTATTTGATTACAAATATAGTGCAACCAATCATTTTCTAAGCATATTTACATTGGTCGCGCGTTGGACATACAGGAGCTGTAGGATGGGCAAATCTGACTGCATGGAGTGTTGGGCACGACGAGTGGGAATAAGCATAAAAATGATTGGAGGGGGATGAATACGGCAAGATAGACCATGATCCTATGTCACTGATGTATAAAAAAAAGCAGGATCACAAAAAAAAAGTAGGAAAATATCACGTAGAGGACTCCTCAAAAAGTTTTTGTTCCTCTTTTATGGAGGTTCGTGTCCTTGTATCAACAAAAGTGGCAACCATTGCAAATCATAGGGTACTTGATTACAAATACAATGCAACCAATCATTTCTAAGCGCACTGGTTCACGTTGGACATAGGGAGCCGCAGGATGGACAAATCCGACGACTGCATGGGGTGTTGGGAACGATGAGTGCGAGTGTGAGTGTGAGTGCAGTAGGATGCAGAGTTATAGTCATCACCAACATGGACACACCGGGAAAAATAGTCAATGGAACAACAGGCAAAGTCATATACATAGAGACAGATGAACAAACAGGAAAAGTGAAAGGCATCATGATCCACATTGACAACTCTCTCTAGCACATGCACATCAAGCGAACACTTGTTGAATACAGACATCAAGGGCCCAAGACCGTCTTCAAGCGAACATTTCCACTTGCACTAGCGTATGCCATAACATGACACAAAAGCCAAAGCTCTACAATAGAGGGCAATGCAATAATGATCGTGAAAAGAACATTCACACCAGAACTATTGTACATCATGCTATCATGAATAAAAGATAGAAAACAATTGTCGGTTGTATCAATCACGATATGTGACTTCGAACCAAACAAAACACTTTTGATGTAGCGACAACTGCACATATGATTAAGTATTAAATGTTCATTGTTTATTCATATCAAGCACAAAAATCTCCTAACCATCTTTTATTTCATATTCCGTAACGGACAGGCACAGCAACAACTCCAAGAACAAGCAATAGTTACATGTACCTATATAATGGACATGCACCACACCATGACAGTACCAGCTTTAGCAATTATATTAAGTACAAAATACTATGAATATATGTGCATGATATTTTACCATTTCTACTACTGCTACTTTAATATCCACTGTGATGATTCAACACTAAAACAAAGCTTGTTCATTTTAACAACCATCCTATGTGAAACTTCTATGCACATTGGAATTAAACACAACAATTTATCCAAAAACACACTAAAATATATCTTCTCTGCATATCTACAAATCATATTTGTTGTACAAACTCAAACTTCTTATTTGTTATTATATCTATTCAAGCAATATAACCAGCTAACAACTAATTCAATACAATAAAAACCTTTTAACAAACTACTTAATTGTCATTAATACCATTTCAAATGATATGAAACAATCCTTGTAACTCTTTATAGACAACTTCTCTAAACATTTGAACAAACCCTCAACATTGCGAATCCAGAGGTGCTGCTGTGGCGCTTGCCTCGTAGTTTGCTTCTTCGGTGGCGCCTTGGCTTTAGCTTCCATTTGATATCCTTTTTGCCGAATTTGGAGCTTGTTTTCGAGTGTTGTGATGAGTTCTTACGTCTCTGTGTCTTTTGACGAATTGAGCTTTATTTCTTGCTGCCATGTTCTTGAAGATCTTCATCCCAAGAAATTCCTTTTCGGCCAAGGCTTTACCCCTACCAAATATTCGCCAAACAAGCTAATCTCAGGGGAGACAAAGCTCTAGCCATGTTGGAGGCCCTGCCTCCCCTTGTCAGTAAATATTTTCTGGATTTAGACTCTACTTGGATGAAGCAGCCTTCTTAGGTTAAAGATCGAGTTATTTTTCTGCTCAGGAATTTCTGATTTTCGATCACTTGTAAGTAGATTGTTTTTTCTTACTCCCTGTATTTTTCCTAGAGCTTTTGCAAATTGAAAACTTATTCTGATTCCAATATTTGACAGGAAATGGCGAATCCAATGGTTACTTTGCCGTTTGCAAGTGTAGTTCCATAGTTGGGGCGTTTTTATTGTTGGGTTTTAAGACACAACGGAAAGTTTGGTGGATATTTTGTGGATATAGAACAGTGCGGTCTGTTTGTATAAATACTGCGCTCTTGATGATAATTTTTTGCAGGAATGTACTTGAGTTTTGGCCTTTGTAACAACGATCCATAATGTATAATGCTCATCCTCTTGGATTGAAACCCACGCCAAACTTTTATTCATTTACATCTGATTCCTGTTCCATGTTTGAAGCACTTGATTTTTAACATGGATAACCATGATCGAAACATTATAATGCAATAGCCTCGATATGGCAATTAATATTGTTGTACTGTACTTGGCGGCGCCGCTTAAGCTCCCCCAACAATTGAGGTTTCGATAGACAAAACAAAAATAGGAATCCAGGAGAAAAAATGCCCCCCCCCATCACCATAGGCGAGGAACATCACCATCACACTACCTTCAAAAGCCGTGATTTCTCAACATCTAGGTTCATGTATGCTTAGCTCCACCTTCACTTAAATACTTATAATTATCGTCATTACAAGAATCAACATAGTATTCCAAAACTGTTCAGAACCTAATAACATGTGATAATTGAAATGCTTAATATCAAAGTTGGTATCCATTTTACTCGATGCTCCCATCATTTTTATGTGATCTTCAACCCCTCTAGAAATTGCTCTGAGACTCCGTTCCGATGGGCCTAGAATCTCAGCCCATGGGGAACTGCCCTAAGACCTCAAGGGTTAGCCACCCTTGTGATGTTGTTACAACCCGTAAATGGGTGAGCCCATTTATGGGCTGTAAAAGCTGAGTAGGGGTGGTTTCCCTTAACCAGCAAGTCAACACCATGCGTCGATTATTATCAACTTTCAATCCTCGAGTATCACCTTCCTAGCCTGATTTATCAGCTCTGGCCTGGTTTATCACCATCCGAAGTGAATATGGAGAGATTTGAGCTGGTTTTACCTAATCACATGGTTGGAATGGACGGCTACGGGGCATGCCGGTGAAGCCCATACACACTATAAGGGACGCCTCACATGTCACCGGCTCCGGCGGCCCCAACGTCAACGTTTTTGGCAAAAAAATTTGGGGCGTTCACATGTGGACATCATTTTTTTTAGGGTTTTGTCATTTTCGTGCCTCTAGCCGGTAACAAATTTCGTGTCGATATGGCTCCAACGAGAGATCCGGCGAGATTTAACCGTGCTGCCTTCTTCCATCTAGTGCAGATGATGCTTGTCCTATTCCAGCTCGTGCGGGCTCATTTTGAACGTAGATCAAGAATTGTGCAGCTGCTCCTGGATGGTGGAAGTAGTGGGAGTGTTCTTGCTGCTCAATACCAGGTCTTTCTCTCAGTTGCAATGACCTGGGTTCATAGAATTTTCAGATATACAGAGGGTGTCTTCTATATCAGACCACGGTCTATTCATTGGTGGGGGCATTTTGCATCAGAGGTCAATGGAATTGATCCTCGCAGGTACAAAGAGTTCTTCCATGTAAATTTAGAGCAGTTTGAGCATCTATGCTCCATATTAGCTCCCTCCCTGACTTCAATCCCACCTCCTGGATTAAGGAACATCCCAACAAGAAATGTTCCAGTGGGTTTGAAGGTAGCTGCCGCTCTATCTGAGTGTGTCTGAACAAGTAGGACTAGCACCAGCAACTGTTCACAAGTACGTGAAACAATTTAGTGATGCAGTTGTCAGACATATGAGCCATTACTTGCATTGGCCTGAGGACTTGAATGAGGTTAAAAATGGATTTGAAGAGAGGAGAGGATTTCCCAACTGCTGCGGGGCAATGGATGCTACTCATTTCGAGTTAGATCTTCCAGCAAATGCTTGTGCTATTGATTACTATGATAAGGACAAGGATTATTCAATTACTTTACAAGCAGTGGTGGACATTCGAGCGAGGTTCTTAGATGTCTTCGTTGGAACCCTAGGTAGCTGCAATGATATCAATATCCTTCGTAAATCACCTTTGTATAACAATGCTATTCATGGAATGCTTTTCAATGGGCCAAGAGTTACAAGAGGAGGATTCACATTTCCTGAGTACATTATAGCAGATGCAGGATACTTTGATCTGCCATGGCTAGTGCTTCCCTATCCTGGACGTCACTTACAAGATGATTTCAAAAGCTTTAACTACTTACTATGTAGCAGCAGGGTTTGTGCTGAGAGAACATTTGGTATATTTAAGACTAAGTGGAGACTGTTTTATAAAAAGCTAGAATGTGAGAATGTTGAAGACTTAACAAATGTAATATATGCTTGTTGCATTCTTCACAACTACTTAATTGAGGTTGGTGAAAAAGAGGATACTATCTCAGCACCAATTGTTGATGATGATTACGTTGAGTTCCTCAGGGCGCCTGCAGGAAGAAGACCCAATGCTCATGAAGCTGCCATGCAACTTAGGGATAACTTGAAAACTTACCTTTTGGGAGCATGATTTGACTACTGCATCAGCCACAGCTGCCATCTTCTCTGTCATCATTTGTAGTTGCTGAGCAATTGACAAGTCTACTTGCAGCATTTTCTCTATCATGTC
Organism: Isoetes taiwanensis; assembly: GCA_021234155.1. NCBI lineage: Eukaryota > Viridiplantae > Streptophyta > Lycopodiopsida > Isoetales > Isoetaceae > Isoetes > Isoetes taiwanensis. The sequence goes on along the minus strand of JAJEKV010000020.1, from coordinate 20,188,178 downwards.
TCGCCTGTGAATGCTTTCCTCTCTCCTTTGAATGTTATCCTCTCTTGCTGTGGCTGCTAGTTGCTCAGCTGTTTTCATAAGAGCAGATCCTATTTCTTGAAAGGAGTCTTCTTTTGTCTTGCGCTTTCTTTTGCCAGAGCTAAAACGAGGAGTGCTACTTGGTGGAATTTCCTCCCTGGGAGGCTGCATAGTTGGAGGCTGTCTTGGAACTTGCCTAGTTGGAGTGCTACGTGGAATTTCCTCCCTAGAAGGCTGCATAGTTGGAGGCTGCCTAGGTAGAGTTTGCCTAGTTGGAGTTTGCTGCACTGATGGATGTAGAGGACGGTTGAGTCCAGCTCGATGTCGTAAGATACTTGGTCCTTGACTGAACTCTTCACAATCTGCTTCAGAGTCTGCAGAAGTATAGAGATTTCCTACATAAAACCATAATCAGCAAAAGTTGAAGAGAATGTTTGAAGAACACTTATTATGGAATTTTCACCTGGTTGGCTTTCTTCCGTCTGGATATCAAATAGGGGCATAGAAGAACGAGTCTGTATATCAGCTGTGGTTGTTATGCGAGAGTTCATCCAACTGTCCATGTGTTCATACAACTGCAATAAAATACAAAAAAAGTTATTAGCTTCAAAACTCTCAAGTAACTATAACTGAAAATTCCTGTAAATGTAGCTGATTATGGATCAATGGTTGCAATACAATCCATTATGTATGTTTACACAATATAGAAGCCCAATTTCATATTTTATGGTCTCTGAATGCCTTTCTGAGATCTGGGGCTATATTTTAAACTTGGTATCTGTGCTGCAGGTAGAGACATACCTTGCACTAGGCAAAACCCTTGTTAATTTTACGACTGCATATCTTACCCACAGATTTGCTCACCAGAACAATGCTACGTATTGTTTTTTGCACTTTACCTTGTGCCCTATGCTTCATATTGCCACCATTTTGCAGGCAATTGATTGCCACATGTGCAACTTGTACTGGTCAAACTCTTATGGTTATGAGCATGGTACTCTTATGGTAGGTAATTACGCCTTGACTCCATGCCCATATACATGTGTAGTGAGCAGTAGACTAGATACCCCTGTGTTAGTATAATTGTGCACATAAATATGTCCTGCATCATTTTCTTCAAAATCACTCTATGTCACCTCAATATCTTGAAGTTTTTTGCTATTTTTTGCACGTTCAATGCCTTTGCCAAGATAACTTACCCACTAATGTTATCATTAGCGCCCATGTTTCCTGCACCCTAGCATATCAGTTTCTCACACTTACGAAGGGATAAATCACTTTTGGCTGCTGCAATGCTTTGCTTGGACCAGTCCTAAAGATACTGCAGATATAGGCTATAAGGCCAACTCCTAAGGCAGAACACAATTTTAGCACCATATGTGGCATGAATTGTTTTCATACAGGCTTTTATTAGAACACACCATACAGTTGACAACCATGCAGGTTGTATCCTGCGTAAAACTGGTAGGGGGTTGAGCCGCCCGACAACAAAATTTAACATGTGAATATGTTTTTTAATACATGTGAAGCGTCCCTAAGGAAGTAGTTTTTTTCAATTCCCCTTGGGTTGTCAAGAAAAAAAGAAAGAAAAACAATTGCCAGGTCAGATGGCCAGGTCAGCAACAAAGTTATAGCCTCAAGATGTGATGCTTTTAGGTTTGAAGCTCCACATCCGGCGCCTGTTCCTAACAACACCATGTTGATCAGGATCAGAAGTCGGGATGGGTCGGAGCGGGTGAATGTAGAAGAAAGGTTTCCGACTGTGGGGCACCTGCAATCTTCCATAGAAACGCAGCTTAACGTCCCCAGAACAAACCAGGTATTGTCTAGAAGTAAAGGACTTTTGCTAGCTAAATCCTTTGATGTAGCTTCTGATATGGCAGATCTTAAGGACCCATCAGCGCTCCTGTCTTCTCTAGGTCTAGGACATGGTTCTATAGTCTTCCTATATTATAGTGGAGAGCGTGTAATAGCAGGTCCCCCAGTAAATCCAGCAGGAGTTTTTGGGAGGAAGATGACTATGGATGACCTGATTGCAAGGCAAACTCGAATTGAAAGACAGGAAAAACCTCACTGTAGTTCCTTATCTTTTGATAGAGAGGCTGCCAATGCTTTTCAACACTATGTCCATGAAAATCTGGCCTTTGCAGTGAAGAGAGGGGGTTTTATGTATGGATCCGTGAATGATACAGGGGATGTTTTTGTAAATTTTATTTATGAGTTTCCTCAGCAAGGCACAGAAGAAGAACTTATATTTTTGAGGGATCCTGATGAAGAAAAGCGAGTGGATGTAATTGCTGCCGGGTTAGGGATGAAAAGAGTAGGTTTTATTTTCACGCAGACCATCGGCCAAAACAAAAGGGATTACACACTTTCTAATTTAGAGATCCGACAGGCTGCACAACTGCATGCTGAAAGTGAGTTTGAGGGATGGGCAACAGCCATTGTGAAATTGGAGGTTAATGAGGAAGGCGCGGCAGACGTTCATTTTGAGGCTTTCCAGCTGAGTGATCAGTGTGTGAAGTTATGGAAAGAAAGTTGGTTCTTAGATGATGCCAAGGACCTTGATCCAAAATTGTCTCGGATGAAGAAAGATGTGGTCATACTAGGGAAAGATACAAGAGAGGTGGACAATGATTTCTTCCTTGTGCTTGTGAAAATAATGGATCATCAGGTATGCTCTTGATATGTGTATATGTACTGCATGCCAGAGCTGCTGCCCCCTGTTTTTTTTTCATTGTCACATATCCTTGTGTCGCAGTTGAGATACCAGAACAGGCGAGTTGCTCGAGATCTGGGCAACCTTCTAGAATAACTGTTTATATGAACTTTTTTCACATTGCATATCAAACTACTCTGCACTTTTCTACCTTCATGGTATTCACAGTTCCAGATACTTGCTCAATTCCACCACTATGAATAGTTTTTGAGTCCTTTTAAAGTCACTTGGTATTGGATGTGAGGCAATTGCATTACAGCATAAGTCTAGAACACAGATTTCAAATTGTAAAGATCCAGTTGAAAACATAGGCAGGCACCCATGGAGATACTGAAATTATTAATGAATAATTGCATTGCTAGTGCCATTCGCATAGTGAAATTGCCAATAACATTATCCGTGCTTGTTTTGCAGGGTCTGCTTGCTTGTACCTTTCCGATTGAGAATCGAGCTGTGCAAGTAACTGCATCATCACTGAGAAACCATCTTGATCGGACAAAGAACCTGACATATGTGAAGAGGATTTCTGATTTTCACTTGCTTCTTTTTCTGTCAAACTACCTTGACGTGAATACAGACCTCCCACAGTTGGCGGAGGCTGTCAGAACTCAGAGTGCCATTCCTGATGGCTATCAATTACTAATTGACTCTTTTGCCAGAAGCTATTAGCCATTGTATCCTCTTTAATCCTTGTTCTGCCTTTTAAGAATCCGATGCATAATTGTGGCAGAGCTTAATGTACAAAGGTTTACCTGCACATTTGTTTTGGATGCTATAAAAAACATCACTAGATTGTTTTATATTTATTAAGATATACCAATCTTGGTGAATTTGGAATTATGTTACTACATTGTTGCCTCGACTATTTGCAAAGGAGCTGTAAACTTGCAGTGAAATGCTACTCTTAAAGGATGGATTGTCATTCTATTTTCGGACCTTTAGATGCACGGATATGTAATTTTTTTTTTTTTCAGATGCATCGGAATGTCAAAGTATTTGTCCGCAATGTTTGGGGGCCAGGCATATTCTTGGGCATATTCTTGGAGATATGTTGGGGTCCAAAGAAAAAAAGGAAACGCCACACCAATATGAAAAACAATGTGAGGCAAATACCAAGGCAAATACCATGGGAAGCAAACACCACATCAGCTCTTAAACTTGGTAAAACCTTAAATTGCCATACCCAAAGTAACGGGTTCAAGGCCTCGTTGAGAAATGGCCATGTGTTATTGTAAAGGACTTTGAGAAATGGCCATGTGTTATTGTAAAGGACTTTGGGTTCAAAGCCTTGTTGTGAAAGTGGCCATGTGTTGTTGTAAAGGACTTTGGGTTCAAAGCCTTGTTGTGAAAGTTACCGTGTATCATTGTAAAGTTTTCTCGACCATTTGTAAAGTTGTGAAAGTGGCCATGTGTTGTTGTAAAGGACTTTGGGTTCAAAGCATTGTTGTGAAAGTTACTGTGTATCATTGTAAAGTTTTCTCGACCATTTGTAAAGGACTTGGGTTCAAGGCCTCTTTGTGAAATTGACCATGTATTGTTGTAAATTTGGTGGGGGGAGAACCCACTTCAGCCATGTACAATGATAGGGGTAGGACACATCTGGATGTTCCATAAGCTACGGTTTCCCATGGATGTTAAAATTCCATCAAAATGGCCATGTGTTGTTGTAAAGGACTTTGGGTTCAAAGCCTTGTTGTGAAAGTTACCGTGTATCATTGTAAAGTTTTCTCGACCATTTGTAGAGGACTTTGGGTTCAAGGCCTCTTTGTGAAATTGACCATGTATTGTTGTAAATTTGGTAGGGGGAGAACCCACTTCAGCCATGTACAGTGGTAGTAGGACACATCTGGGTGTTCCATAAGCTACGGTTTCCCATGGATGTTAAAATTCCATCATATCATATTTATAGGCCTTGCTTCAATTCACTTTATATACTAGCATGCTCTATAGTCGCATGTTATATATAAAACTTGAAACACATTGCTCTATCATGTACCATGTACTAGAACACTTCCATCGAGCTATGTGACACTACTCTAAAAGGCATTGTATGGCAGAACAATAGTCACAAAGTGGAGTTGTATGACTAGGCCCATCAGTCACACTTATTTACGGTCATGATGGAGCCCGTTCTTCTATATGGGATCGAAGTCTGGAGTCCGATGGTGTCCCTTGCTACCTGGAATGACTTTGGGGCAGGTGCAAAATGCCTTCTTACCATGGGCATTGGAAGTGAAATCTACGGTCCCATATCAGATTCTGCTGTAAGAGATAGATTTCTTGCCTCTTCAGAGAGCAGCTGTTGATCTCCACATCGTCTACTTTCAAAAGGTAGCAGTATGGACAATGCCTCTCCAACCTGGCTTATACTGTGACAATGGGGCCACAATGCCTCAGGACCTACTGAAAGGAAAAGAGAGCTCGATGGCTGGCTAGATGGAATGTTCAGGAGCACATGTGCATACAGGTCCAAACATAAGAGGATCATCATAGCTTAAAGCAGTATCTTGATGCTTACTTCCTTAGAAAGCTTTGGGATGTCAGTGTCATTCAACAAGTCAAGACAACACATTACCAACATCACATAAATCCCACATTGGAACGGGACCCGCAATGCTACGTGCGTACCATTTGCCCATGAGAAAGTGCAAACTCATCGCCTCAATTCGTACAGGTGTGCACTATCTCTGGATTGAGACAGACAGATGGATTTGAGAGTCACGGCAGGACAGGCTTTGTCAGTGCTATCAAATGGAAGTCATCGAGGATGAATGTCACATTCTTCAGAGCTATTCGGCATATGATCATATCCAGGCACGCTACGCTGAGTCGATCAGGCTCAACCAGCCGCTGCATGTGATATTGCGCACGACTTTAGTGCGATTGCTGGGAACATATCTTCAAGGGGTCATGGACATGCGAGCTCAGCTATGTCCTCGAACAAGGTCTTAACATGTGCCACAATATTTCATAACGTATATTTGTACAATTTGTTAGCATTCTTATTACTGCCACGTTTTTTCCCTCGAAAATCCTTCGGGGTATGGGTTTTGTTAATCTGGACAGTAATATGTCTGCTGCACTCCGTTTTTAGGTCCCATAGACCGATTGGTCTCGTGGATAATTGCTGCCATGCTATGGCAGCATGTAAGAGCAAGACATATTTTTGACACTAATTCTCACGCTTTGATCTAAATTTTGAGGCACAAGAAGAATTCATACTTGCACACCTTGAAGACTTGAAGAGCAAGGTGAGGACATTTGAATCAGGTCACACAAACAAGGCAAAAGGAGAATCAAGCAAAGGACTGAAGACCCCTTGAAGATTTTTTGGTATGTGATCATTTGAGTTCTTGGCATGATTGCACCCTTTGATTCCCATCCTACATCCCCCCTACCTTCAACCATGATGAAATGCCCATAAGATCTTGAGTTCCATGCCTGCACCTCATTTCCAAGTCAAATTTGGCCTTGAAGATTTTTTCTAGTTAAAACTACACCTTCACAAGTCATTCACATGCCATACACTTACCATACCATTTCCATATCATTCTAAGCACTAAACTCCACTTGACTTGGTCATACATGTGGTCAAAGGTCAACATCCTCTCCCTATAAGTCAAAGAGGAGAGAGAATGCTAAAATTCCTAAGGGAAACATTCAAAAATCAAATTTGCCTAGAAAATGCTAATGTTATGCATTTATGCCTAAGTTGACCCATGAGAACACCTTTGAGATGCCAAGTCATCATGCATGTCACCCTTCTTGCCATGTCATATCATACACTTGTCACCACATTGAAACTTTAATTTTTTGCAAAAAACCTTCAAGTTACATGTTTGATCCTATGAAGTTGACACATTACCATGCCACATCATCATCAACACCTCCACATCATCATCCACATGTCATACACATCATGTCCACCTCACTCAAAGTTTTGACTAGAAAAAATATTCTAAGCCAAGTTGATTGACACGTCCATCCTTGTTTGCCATGTCACCCCTACTTTGCCATGTCATCATTCTCACATGCCACATCACCTTCTTACGTGCCATTTTTAAGCCAAAATTTTAAAGTGCCCATTTGCAAAAAAGATTCCAGCATCTTCTAGAGCATATAAAAAGATTCCCCTTGGAAAAAAGAAAATTGAAAAAATCATTTGTTTTGGCCATTAAATTTGTTTCCTTGGGAATCGTGCATAGCCTATTGGACAAGAAAAAATTTCCTATCTACCTCCCCCAGGCCTATTTTTCTCCCCAACCAATCTCCCCATGCCACGTGGAACATCCGGGCGTGTGGGGCGGTGGAGGTACCGAATCCCACGTGGATATTACACGATTAATATTAATAATAAGGAATTTGTTATTCCTTATATATCTTGGTCTTTCAAACCTAATCCGGCCTGTGGGATATTTCTTCGAGAATTGCCAAGAACCCTAAAACTTGAAAATGCCAAGATCAGAACAGGGGAATTTCAAAAGGGGCTTTTGTGCACAGAAAAAATTCGAGGGCTTTGAGGTGAAGAAGCGATTGTTTACCTTGAAGAAGGACCGGCTTACTTGATTGGAGCTTGATTCTGCCTTTCATACTTGATCTTCAGCTTGAATTATTGACAAATTCATCTGAATTCCTTGATTGTATACCTATTACATCCTGTACCCAAGACTCAGAGCTTGGGATTCTTGTTATTTGCCTATGTGTACCTGTTTCAAATGAAAATCCGAGCCTTATTATCGAATTCTGAGTGTTCCATATCAATAAGTTGGCACAATTACTAAGCTTGCATTGTTCCCCTTATGCATTTCATTTCTAAGGATATAGCATTACTAGCTTAGCATTTAGGCATCTGCAACACAAGTGTTTTCTAGCCTTATTGATTGCCGCTATCACTACAAGAAGCTAAGCTCATATCTAGAGTTAATGGAGCAGAGATCCACACACAACTCTATAGCAGTGAACAAAGTTCCTCAAAGTCTTAAGGGCTTCATATCATGCTTGGTTACTGCATAAAGAGCAAGATTTGCACTCATTTTCTCTAGTCACAAGTATATTTTTGCCTGTGCTCATACTTTATGACAGTCAATCTATAAAAAAATCAAAAACCCAAAAACTAGATCTACATTTGCAAAGACCATCAAGGACCATTGAGTGCAAACATTTTAGGAATAGGCAAAAGCATCAGATCACAAAAAAGGACACCCAGCATCGAGTTCATAAATCTAGCTCTCTGCCAGGGATATTGACCAAAATTGACTTGGTCAGGAGTGTCTTTTTGATCCATCTAGCCTCATCAGATCTCCTCTGACTTCTATCCTGAGGTAGATACAGGCCTTGAGCAGCCATGAATGCAAGAATCATGATCAAATCTTTTTTGGTGTGCTTTTGGCATGCTTTTTTGTGAGACAGACTTTTTACTCTTCAGGGAATGCTGAGTTAGATAATTATTGGAGCATTTTTCTTGGATCTTTTTCACTCAGAGTGGTTGCCTTAAGCAACCTGGAGGTTTTTAACCACTGAGGTTGAAGGTTTTGCCAGGAACACCTTCAACAATAATAAAAATTATTCAATTCATTTCTATGGTTGCACGTCGATTAATGGTAGTGTATCTATCAAGTAGACTAAAAAATTAAGACTTAGATAAGATAAGACACAAACATTGCTTTTCATCTATCCTTAGCTAAAAGTAATATAGTCTAAAATTTGGCTCGCATGAATACGACAAAAGCTCCATAGATAGGTTTCTCATTTATTGCAGCAGAGTTTTTATAATGGTGGACTGTGAGTAGTCACACACCTGCAAACCACCGACAAAAATGAAAAACATAAGGAATATCCTATTATACAACTTGGACCCCAAAATATACAATGGTAATACATGTTGGTTTGTGTGTCTGCCGAAAGTTTATCACTAGAATTAGAAAACCCCGCCCTTTCGGGGTTTCGAAGAAAAACCCTAGTGATAAGCCCTCGATAAAGGGGTTTGGACAAACATAAAGTAGAGTAATCGTTTCCAAAAAAAGTCATGAACGAAGAAGAAGCCACTTGCCATCCTATATCAGCACATCACCAACACTAAGATATGACATGAAAAAACAAACCTTCGGTGCAAAATTTGAGCTCCATCGCCCCCATTTTCAGCTAGCCAATTTTTCAACTGATCAATGTATAGTCTAGACAATGTTGGAGAGAGGGCTGGCGGACCCCAATACTGATGTAAAATCGTGGGTCTATTGATTCTAGACAGTCTGAGTATGTCTCATATAGCCTGTATACCGCATTCTGTAGCTCCACAGGGACCCCCAGCTATTGCAGTCTTGCCCAAAGCTTTGAGGGACAATGTCAAAAGTCTTGATGAAGGCGACAAAGCAATTGTATATGTCTTGCTGACAGTTCCTACTGTCTTCAACCTGATTCGACAGGGTGAAGATATGGTCAATATTTGAGAGTTGAGGCCTGAACCATACCTGCGTGAGAGCTCACATCTCTGCTGCTACTCTCCATCTCGTCAATTGCTGCTCGAGAATGCTGACTAGCAGTTTCGAAAATATCAAACTGACCATGATTGTTGGCTGGGCAATGTGGGTTACCTGTCTTGTAGCCCTGCCCACTACAGGAAGAGGCCTTCTGTAATGCCCTGGTGAGTAAAGCAGTTAGGATCGGTAGCATGGATGACCCTGCCCACTTGAGTAACTCTACGTACATATCGTCCAAGTGTCGTTTTTCCGTTGGCAAGTCGCTATAAGCCCTAGAAAACATCCGCTTCTGTGATTTCTAGCATTGGGCCCTCCAGCGGGGGTATTGTTTCTCGAGCACCATGAGGGTAAAATCCGGTACTGTCTGGCTGCTTGTGGGCATAAACCGAGATCTATGGCTTGGTGGAGCCAACATTTAAGTTCTTTATGCTCATCGTCAAACTCCCAGTTACGTGGGAATGTTGTGGTCCCAAAGCATCTTTCTGTAGTAGTTCCAAGGATGTCAATCAGCTGGAACGTCTGTTGCTCTAGGGTGGGGAGCTGCAAAATTTCTGCTAGATCATCTGTGAGCATCTAACGCATCCCAACACTACCAAGATTGTTGTGCTTGTCGCTGAAACATATTCAGTACTCGTTGGAAAAGGCAACTAGTTTGACAAAAGCCGCATCGATGGACGAATTCAAAAATTGGTCCACAATTTCAATTTTTTTTTAGATATAATAAAACTGCGCTTATACGGAGACTCAAAAACATCTTTTGTACAACAATTTGGGGTGTGGAGGCAAAAGCCTAGTGAGAGTGTTGGCAAGCAAGAAGTATTGCTCAAAGGGCATTTTTGCATGCTTAGAATCTAAAACGGAGACTCAAAAACATCCTTCGCACAATACTTTGTGGCATGGATGTAAAACCCCCCAATGAGAGAATGCAGGCAAACGCTAGAGATAGATAGATAGATAGATAGTAGTTTTAACGTCACGCCACTAGGCAGCATCCAACTGGACATGTGACCACACACCACACTACATTGCTTGGTTGGGCCCTGCCCCCAACCACCTTACATTGCGTCTGTTGGGATTTGACCCCCAACAGTACCGAGTGCGATTCTGGGCGGTCTCGAACTCGAGACCACATTGCTAAGGAACTAGTGTATTGGAGAGAGAGGGAGGGAGGGAGGGAGGGAGGGGAGAGAGAGAGAGAGAGGGAGGGAGGGAGGGAGGGAGGGAGGGAGGGAGGGAGGGAGGGAGAGAGAGAGAGAGAGATGCATTGGCCACATGCGGGCCGAGAGACAATTTGAGAGATGGGGAGAGATGGGAGATGGCGAGAGATGAAGGGAGAGTCAAAAATTTGGCTCTCCCTTTGAGAGACAATTTGCCCGTAACTATAGTTAGGGGCATTCCCATATATTTTTCGCAGTTTAGCATAGTTGCCGGTTAAATTTTTTGGGTGCCCGAAAACCCTGCCGCAATTGTGAAACCCCTGTTTTTGCGTGAACTCTCTTCAATCCTCAGGCAAAGCTTCTAGCAGGCGATCCATCTACAGCCCGAATCAGCCCGAATCCTCAGGCGAAGCTTCTACAGGCGAATCATCATCTCCATATCCGAAGCTTGCTGGCCGCTCCATATCCGAAGCTTGCTTCCGTATTTCCATATCCTGCATCATTTTTTTTCTTGAATCTACTAGGAGTTAAGAGCTAAAGTTTTGAGCTTGTTACAGAGTTTCTTTTGTGCTTGTTTCTTTTCTGTTATAACTTTGCTTCCACAACTGGAACAATCGTGGTTCTGAAAAAATTGTTGGTTACAGAAAACATGCTTCAGAAATGCTGACAAGCATGAAAGCTGGGAATCCGAAACCCCAAGCTGCCACTGTAAGAATTAACAGGGAAAAAAACTTTAATATGAAAATACAGAACCAATTTCTTCATCTTCGAAATGGCTTTTGATTTTATTTTAGAGAGGCGATTTCGTAGACATTTCCTTGTAAATCTTTATAGATGCGAAGTAATCCTGAAGCCTGATGGCATGCTGAATATCTTACCTTAAAATCTATATGTTCATTCAGCAAGTATTCACAACGAAACGGATTTTTGGGCTGTGGAACCTCTATTTAGCCAACTGCATGAAACAAATTGCCTATTCTGCAAAGGAAGAATTAGGAAAGCCCGAAATGCCTCAAATAAATGGGATTCTTCTGTAAATAAGTGGGCTTCTACTCTTCTTCTACAATTCTGCCATAGCCGGGCTCCAAATACCAAACCCCAAAGCTCCAAGCTCCATCAATTTTTAGCTTGACTTTTTAGCTCCAAGCTCCGTCAAGCTCTCCGCAAGCTCCATCACGCTCTCCCCTGCGCTAACAGAGGATCTCCCCTGCTTAGGATCGTCTGCCATAGCCGCCTCTCCCCTGCGCTAACAGGGGATCCAAAGTGATGAAAAAAAAAACAAGGGGCTCCAAAACCAAAATCCGGCCGGCCAATGTATCAGTTTTTTTTTTTGCCCCTAACGGGCTAGTTAAGCAACGAGAGATTATAATCTCTCTTTATCTCTCGCGCTATACGGTATAAAAATTATCTCTCGCCGTATAGCACGAGAGATAAAAAAATTTTGTGCATGTGGCCGACGCAAGAGAGAGAGAGAGAGAGAGAGAGAGAGAGAGAGAGAGAGAGAGAGAGAGAGAGAGAGAGAGAGAGAGAGAGAGAGAGAGAGAGAGAGAGAGAGAGAGAGGTGAAGTGAAGTGTTTATTACGTCCGTTGAGACCTATCAGGTCTATAAGTCGAACAAATTACATATTAGAAAATGCCACCGATATCATCGGTATAGGCACTACTCTCACTCTCCGATGTAATATCATTAACAAGATCATGATCGACCTTAAAGTACTTCTCTCTAACATGGAGTACATCAAATATAAAATGACAAGTTTTCAGGGTTGGGAGCTCAAAAAGTTCCAACGTCTTTTCATGTATCCCATGCTTGTGTCTGATATCATCATATGCTGGGTAGCAGAGCAAGGTGTGAAGCTCATCCTCTATGTGACCACTTTCACAGAACTTGCATATGCGACTATCCCGAGGTAAGGGAAGATGACTAGGCATTTTAGAGAGAGAGATGGCTAGGTGTTAGAGAGAGAGAGATGGCTAGGCGCTAGATGAGCTTCGCAGCTGTTGTTGCCTTCCTTGCTTTGCATGTATGCATGGTATGCATACATTGTGTGGATGCATTGTGTGCATGTACCCGGGGAATTCATCTATATTCATATTGTAAATGTCATATGCAAAAATGGGATCAGGTGAAAACCCCTTATTTACCACTATTCTAGCAGAAAACCCCTTTTCATGCTCCTATCCATTCCCTTTGTACCCCATAAAATATTTCTACAGACAAACTAGAAAACTTTTATATGTATTCTCTACCTATATTCAACTTTTTTACATATTTTTATCCATATTCTATACCCCTTAGTATATTTTTCATGCAACTAGTCTTATACTTGCATATTTTTTTGGTACATATATGAAAACAGATGGCAATAAAAAATCCCTCAACATACAACACTACAAATGTGCACCTCCCTTGTGCATGTACTACATCCATGTGCGCATGCCAAAACCATAGAATGGGAATGCAAACTAACTAGAAATACAACACGTGCTTTACAAATACTATTACCCTCACATAAATACAACAATATATTCGTATGCAAACCTTAGCAAGATGGCCATATATTTATACATTTTGCGCGACAAACAATTTTTTGTGATATTTAATATTGTTAAAGTAGCTTCAATATTAGTAGTTACTTGCTACATATTTAAATGTACAATTGTGATGAATTCATATATCTAATGTATTACAATCAACACTTGGCCTTATATATAATGGTTATCATGGCTATGCAATCCTTTGTTCCCATTGTTACTTGCATTACTAGGTTATTGGGGCTGTAAAAAATTTCCACATAACTAAAAATAACTTTATAGCCATATAATTCCATCAAGACCCCTTTTAGTTGGGGTGCATACATAGGAGGCCTCTATTTACAATACGTCATAAGTATTTATCTGAAACTTTAAGGTAAATTTTTATTGTTATATTGTATATGGCTCAGAAAAGAACAACTTATGAATATGCCTATCCAACAACAACTCTCAAGGTCCAGAAGCACCCCTTGTGTGACTGTTGGCTCATAGACCTTTGCACTTACCGCATCTTCAGTAATTAATGAATAGAATGTCTCGAATATGTTGGAATAAGATATATTTATATTACTTTAGAATAAGAGTGTCATAAAATTTCATAAGCATATTCTGTGTGATATACTACTATATAGTATTTCTAATATGCGCATATATTTGCATATTTCTTTTTCCATATTTCCAATGGTTATAGCTCATGTACTTTTCAACAACAAAGTCTTATGGGACTTGTAGTGGAGGAGACAAAGTCTATCATTTGGACATGAGATAAGCTCTCAATATTTGGATCAGATCGTTATTGGTTATACTTTTTAACCATGCATAGCCCATTATATATATAAATATTATCAGTATTACATATTACACCATTGAACTTTTTTTTTTTTGAAGGACGTCAGACTTTATTAATAACACTCCAACATAATACATAATACAATGCAGAGAAAGGAATAAAAAAATCCAGCGGAGAATCAGATCCAACTGAGCAGGGCCACCCGTCTAAGCATGACAATATAATGAAGTTCACAGGATCCTAGAAAGAGAAGAATAATATATAATCATATTTTTACAAAAGTTACTTTAACCAGGTCGAACTTCCACATCCATAGAATCATTAACAACGACTTGATCTGCTCCCTGGTGTCTCAATGCCATTGAATCAGGGACATCCACTGTAACAATCGTAGCAGATATTGGAGCTACAGAGTGAACCAGCGCAGATTGAGGAGCCGAGCTATTTTTGCGACGTGCAAGTTTCTTCAGGCGTGGAGTAGACCATCCTTCTTCCAATAATTTTTGCTTCTGAGCAATGTCCTGAAGACGAGAGTGTTGATTCTCATTAAGAGGGTCTGCTGATATAGATTGAGATGGAGATGCAATAGAAGAAGGCGATGGTGCAGAAATAGCTAAAGAAGGAGGCACAGGGGCTGGTAATACTGGCGGATTAACTAGTGCAGAGGCAGATGAGAAAGAAGATGATACAACACGACATTCAAGTAAAGTGGATGCTATATGACATGGGATAGGAGCAGTTGAGGAGGTAGAGACAAAAGTATGACTGGACCTGTAAGTAGCGAAAGCTTCAACATTGGGAAACATCTTGGCAAGCTCGGGTCCATTAAGTAGACGTAGTCTGTATTTGAAAAAAAGTGGGCCACTTTTGACCACTACTGACTGAGGAATAGAGACACAAGTGGGAAGTGATACACAAATTCGAGGACCATTAACAATAGAATGGGCAAGACCCAATCCATTGGCAATAGCAATCATAAAATCAGATACTTGCAGTTCTAGTGGAAAATCCTCTAAGGCAAGCCAACAAGGCATGCGCAATGCACCAGACTTACTTGGCAAAAATCTAGGAGAATAAACCTAATTTAGAAGATAATGTCCCCAAAGAGGATCAACACCACGCTCCACAAGCCTGTCAACTGCAAGAGAGGAGTCAAACATGACCAGGAAGAAATTATTATCTTTATCCAAAACCTTTAGAGACGCATAATGAGGGAGACCTAGTCTCTGAAGGTGATGTTTAACCAGAATCCAACTCTCCTGAGATCCAAAAACTGTCCAGTGAAATGGCAAACAACTGCAAGGTTCTGAACACACTGCAAATGAGCATTATGATCAATTTCGACAACCGGTAGGCCAACCTGTGTAAAAGCATTTGAACACTGCTGTGCCTCATAGAATACACACCCTCAGGAGGCAACTGAACATCCATACAGTCATCTTGTGCTTGTAACTCATTTAGATACGAGCTCAATTCTTTCTTGTTATTCTGTAACATAATATTCAATGCAGCAGAAACACGAGCAGATTGCACACTGGATGTCAAATCACGTTTGATCCAATCGCTAAATCGTGTAGAAGGCGCTCTAGCCACAGCATCAGAAGAACCCCACGGAGCAGAAGGAGCATATACACACCCAGCAGAAGTAGACACAAGGGAGGCAAAAGCAACAGTAGAAGTATTTACAGTGGTCTCTACTTGAGAAGTAGACAAAGGTGCATATTTAGACAGAGGGGGAAAGTGTTGCAAGCTTGCACTCATATTAACAAGAGAAGGGTCAAAAGCAAGAGGATTGAGGCGAGAATTATTAGGTAAATTAGGAGGTGGCAAAGGAGAATTCATATCATGAAGAAGAAGCAGAAGCACCACTTATCACTTTCTTGGCTGACAAATGTGTTCCGGAAGCTGGCAAACTAGGGTTTGCCATGGTAGCCGAAATCTGTAAACTCCAAATCCGGCCCAGATAGACGCAACAAAACTGTATGAATCATAAACCAATTGAAAGCTCACATCTCTAGCTTTCCAATGCACTAAAGAACACCCGAATCTGACACTCGAGCCATAAGTTATGAAGAAAACTGCGTCGAGACCCTACATGGCGGCCATCACAACGCCACTTTCCACACAGCCCCCTTGCAGAGCAAGAATCTCGCCCAAAAGACCTACACCATTGAACATGACATCCCACGTCTCGGAAAATTGAATTAGACCCCCCAGATGCCCCAGTTCTTTTTGTTGGTATTCGTGCAAGTCGTCCATTGTTAGGCTCGAACTGTTGGATGTCGATTTCGGGTGATCTTGGCGATCATCAAGTGTGACTAATTTGTTAGCAAGTTTTAATTAACTATTAATTTCAAATATGGAATTGAAACAAAGGTTATGAAGTGCATTGTACAAATGTACAATGGATATATACGATCATTGTGTTTGGGGCTCCTTGCCAACTGTTGGACACCCTGCACGAATATTAACAAAAACAACTGGGAGGTCTGGGGGTTTTAATTCAATGGTTCAATTTCCTAATATGTGGGATGTTATGTTCAATGGTATAATATGTAATATTAATAATATTTAAATATATATAATAGGCTACACATAGATAAAAAAGAAAAAAATATAGCCCCCAGAGGTTGTTTTATAAACAATGGGCTCTATTGTAAGTAATGATGCAGTGGAATTACTCAGTAAATGGATCATGTAATATGGAACAATATTTTTTTTTTCTTTTTTTGGAGAAGCATGGAATGCGATAATTCATACTATCTGTCAATTATATTACGAATAATAATGGATGTATAGAATCATATTAAGAATAATAATGAATGTATAGATCAATTGACATATGACCATGTATTTGAAAAACACCAAGACTACATAACAATCCACACTATATGGCAACAATAGAACTCATGGGAGTGAACCATGATTACAAAATCATTGATCACTTGTCACTGCAAATTCAAGAGCAAGTAAATATGCCAAGAACCTCAAAACAAAAAGAAGTTGATTATCTTGAAGAAAGGTTGCACGCGTAAGTCTCTCATGTGAAAAGACATGTATGGCATGTGCCTTGCCCAGTGTTAAGTAAAAGTGGGACTCAACATGCATGCATTGCATGGATGCATGGTATGCATGCACTGTGTTCATGCATTGTGTGCATGCCAAAACTATAGGTTGGGAGTGAAAACTAACTGAAAATACACCACACGGTCTATAAATACTACTGACATACCCTCACACAAATACAACACCACAATCATATAAAAAACCTTAGCAAAATGGGCGTATATTTATATGTTTTGTGCAACAAACCATTTTTTGTGATATTTGATATTGTTAAGCTAGCTTCAATGCTCATAGTTACTTGTCACATATTCAAATGTATGATTTGTGATGAATTCATATATCTAATGTACTATACTCAACACTTGGCCTTATATATAATGGTTATCATGGTTATGCAACCCTTTGTTCCCATTGTTACTTGGATTATTAGGTTATTACATTAAGACGTGCAAGCATTGAGCATCCTAATTTAGGGTAAGAAACACGCTCAGCTTGAATTGCCTATAAATGCACGACGTCTTAGAGTAGTAGAGCTTATTAATGGTGTGATTAAGTTATCCGAGTGTTTCATTTCTCAGTTATATTTAAGTTATATCATTTGGAGTTCTATGATGATTTTGAGATCTATGATTTGATTTTGGAAATGGTATGGTTGATTGGGGTGAGCGCCCATATTGATTGTGTGAAAAGATCCATATGTGCACACCTCCTGATGGACCATTGCAGCACTTGAAAGGTCATCCAATCCTTTCTGAACCACCTATTCTTACATGTAAGCAAGTTAAGCATTATACACGTAAGGGAGGAATCATATATGTGGGAATGCTAAGAAGTAAAGCTGCAAAATTGCATGAGACAGCTATTCCACATGCCATCCAAGTAGTATTGGATGAATTTTGAGATGTATTTCCTGCTAAGTGTACAGAGTTACCTCCTTTTTGTGAGGTTAATCATGAAACTACAATAGATATGGCATAACTGAAAAAAAAAAATTAGAAGAGCTAGTAGAGCAAGGATTTATCTGCTCTATCACATCTCCTTTTGGAGCACCAATGTTTTTTTTAAAGAAAATGGATGGTACTTTATGCTTACCATCAAGAACAGATATGCGCTACCTAGAGTGTATGATCTTTTTGATCAACTATGTGGCAGTTTTCCAAAATTGATTTGAGATCTGGCTACCATCAGATTCGTATTAAGGAAGCAAATATTTCTGAAACTGCTTTTCAAACTCAGTATAGGCATTACGAGTTTGTGGTAATGCCTTTTGGCTTAAACAATGCACCTGCTACATTCATGCGTCTGATGAATGATATCTTTAGACTGCAGCTGGATAAGTTCGTTCTAGTTTTCTTTGATGACATTCTTATATACTCTAGGACAATGAAAGAGCATATTGAGCATCTTAATACCGTACTAACTATTTAAAAACAACAAAAGTTGTATGAAAAGCTCTCCAAGTGCAGTTTTGCCTAAGAACATCTAATTTATTTGAACATGTTATTTCTAGCAATGGAATTGAGCCAGATCCTAAAAAAGTCAAGGTTGTTCAACAATGGCCGCAACCACTGTCTATTAAAGAATTTTGAGCAATTCTCGACGAAGGCAACTCCTTTGGTTGTGCTGCTACAAAAGGATCTTAATTTCCAATGGACTCTAGAATGTGGGCAAAGCTTCCAGTTCCTCAAAGATGCCTTAACACGAAGTCTATGTATTTACAGATGTTTTAGGAATTGGTATTGGGAGAACTTTATTGTAAGAAGGCAAAGTTTATGCTTATGTGTCTAAAAAGCTTACCCCTGCTGAGTGCCATTATCCAACACATGATTTGTGCATGCTTTAAGAATGTGGCGTCATTACTTGCTAGTCAAAAAATGTACTTTAAAAACTGATCATCAAAGCCTCAAGTATTTCTTGACACAACCTCTGCTTAATAATCGCCAAAAGCTATGATTGGAATTATTGCAGGAGTATGATATTAAAATTGAGTACCAACCAGTAAAGATAACGCAATTCCAGATGCATTATCTAGAAGATCCTAATATGCCACCTTTTTTTTTTTTTTTTGGTTGAAGGACATCCGTTTTTATTTAATCAAAAGTCAAGTAGAAGTAAAGATGCAAAGATTAGAATAAAATCTGAGAGGATAAGCCACAATTAACATCATCTCAAGGCAATTGAATTCGAATTTATCTTAGCAAATCTAGAACAATCTGTATTATAAAAAAGGCTTGACTGCAATTGAGCAAGGAACTCGTTAAAATCCTTATAAACTAGACAATGGCCATTTATTCTTTCAGGAAAAACTATGCATTCCAGATAGCGTTGAATTAAAGCAAAGGATTTTGAAGGAAGCTCATGATAATTCTTTGTCTGATCATTCAGGTGATCAAAAGACTCTGCGCAAACTAAGAAAACAATTCTTCTGGCCAGGCTCATTTTATGCCAACTAAGACCATTGATGCAGCTGCTGAAGTCGCTAAATTTTTTTATCAAACATGTGTTCCAATTGCATGGAATGCCAACAATTATTGTATCTGATAGGGATACTTGTTTTGTTGGGCAGTTTTGGCAAGCTTTATTTCAAGGAATTGGAACACAATTGCATATGAGTACTGCATATCATCCACAATAAAATGGTCAAGTTGAAACAGTTAATCAAATTCTGGAATTTTTTTTTTTTTTTTTTTTTTTGAAGGACGACAATTTATTATCAAGGAAAATCAAGATACATACAAGGGATCTGTGACATGGGACTCAAAACCTAGAGGACGAAATAGTCCACTAAGCAAAACCACCCATACACAGAACATAATCATATTCCTTGCGCCATCTTGAGGCGTTTAATAGCCTCATCACAATCATCATGTTCTGCGTCATCGAGATGAGCATCAACAGACATCAAATTATCATGCCACTAAATAGTACGAGGCATGATAGCCTCGTGAGATGACATAACAGATTTCTTCCTCGCTGCCTTCTTCCAATTGACCTGTTGCCATGACTCTTTAGCGCACTGAATATTAGGACCATCAGCTATAACAAGCTCAGAAGCATGAGAGGCAGAAGCAACATCGTGGAGAGTAGTAGGAACTATAGCTGCAGCTGATGGTGCTAAGGATGACACCACCGGAATAATATGTAGAGCATCTTCCATAGCTGAGGAATGCAAAGCAACCGGCAAAGGTTGATCATGAACAGATGAAGAAATAACAATGGGAGCTTGAACATGGGAAGAATGTTGAACAGATGCCTGAGACACACGAGTACCACGACAAAAGCTAACAAAAGCCTCCTTATCAGGAAACAGATGGGCTAATTCTGGACCATTCAGAAGTTTAAGATCCAGCTTTTTATATCAAGGCCCGCTCTTCACAACTATACAATCTGGTAAAGGCGAGTCCACTGGCATAGAAACACAAATTCTTGGACCATTCATGATGAAATTCTGGAGGATATGTTAAGGATGTATTTTGTAGATCATCCTCACACTTGGGAATCCTACCTTTATCTGGTTGAATTTTCTTATGATAATACATATCAAGATTCCATAAAGACATGTTCATTTGAAGCAATCTATGGACAGGAGTGTGATTATTTTGTTATATGGTGTGCCAGAATGTAAGGTGGACATGTTGCAGTACTTAATACGTGACATAGACCATCAAGCACAATATGACCATTGCACAAAATAGACAAAAGCAAAATGGAGATAAAAAATGAAAGCCATTAGAATTTCAAGAAGGGGACATGGTCTTCCTATAGATTAATCCTAAGCAGAGTACATTAAAGTTTCAAAATTCTGGAAAGTTGACTTCGGCGATATGCTGGACTAATCAATGCATTGAAATGGCGGCTTATCAACTAGAACTCTACCAGAAGTTAGGTCTACAATGTTTTTCATGACAGTAATCTCCAAAAGCACATCGCAGATCCAACCCTTGTATTTTCTCTAGGTAACTTAATAGGAATTGATGAGGCATTAGCAGTTAAATTTCAATAGGTTCTTCAAGTTGATGTGAAGGTGTCGAGGAATCTGAATATTAAAAAGTATTTAGTGCAACAGTCAGGTTACCCTCAAGAATATGCAACATGAGAAGATGCATATCAATTTTACAAGTCTTTTCCAGATTTTCCTGATGTCTCATGGGGTGATTCTTACAAAGAGATATTGTAACAAGCCCTTAACCTGGTCGTATGAAGAACGAATAATATTTCGATCTCTAGAATTGGTTTTGTATTTACATGTAGCTTAATAGATAATAATGAGAAAATTGTGCAAAGGTCCTAACCATTGGAGTGAGCCTAAGAAAATATAAATAAAGAGTTCAAAAATAATTCAATGGTATTTTCAAACACCGTAGGTAGGCTTTGGTTGAAACTTGGGGAGGTTTCCATAAAGGAAAATTGGGGAGGTTTCCTGTTCTTGGGAGCCTAACCCAAATTGGGTCTATATAATTTGAGCATGTTGATTCGTTCCCTATCCAGACTCACATGATCGATTCTCACCTGATCGATTCGAGTATAGTGCAAACGCATACGCCTAAGGATAGAGATAGGGAGAGAGGGAGAGAGAGGGAGGGAGGGAGGGAGGGAGAGAGAAGATATAAGGAGAGAGAAGAAGAATAGAGATTGTAGAGATAAAAAAAGAGGGAGAAGAAATAGAACGAGAAGAGAGAGAACATAGAGAGTAGAGAACGAAGAGAGACATGGACAACAGAGATAGAGAGAGAACATAGATACAAAAACGTAGATAGTAGAAAGAGGATATAAAGAGAGACGAGAATCCAAAGAGAATAGGAAGGTATATAAAGAGAAAACAAGAATAGAGAGAGAATAAGGAACACTTAAACAATCAGATTTGGCATTGAGGCAATTTGTCATGCATTGGCAGCTTGTCTTTTGTTCAATTATGACTCAAGTCATATGATCGAATCTATCATCCTACAGTCCAGAGGACTATGGAAGGTGATCGGATCTATGGCCCAGAGCATATGTGTGTGGCCGGTCCTATAGCCCAGAGCATATGTTGGCACGTCTTATTTCGCTGCTCAACTATGACTTGAGGCACTGGAGTGGTTTTAAAATATGATATATATTATGTGTATGGTATGTTGTGGTTTAGTAGACCTGCACGTACAAAATTAATTCAATGTTCTAAAGAGAAGAAGGTGGATAAGACCTCAGAATAAACTTGCATACGTATGTGCAAGTGTCATTTATCTGCTAGTCACATCAATGAGGTGGCCACCAAAGAATGAAGCTGGTGAAAGGCCACTTCAGGTTCGAAAAAATTATCCTGACCATTTAAAGAACCTGACGGACAGGATAAGGAGCAACCCCAATGCTCATGTGCTGCAATAGTCGTTATTGTTGACAGAATGTAGTGCACAGATCCCAAGAAGTATGACAACATGCAGACACTTACATGCATTATGTTTTGGGAGGTAATCACAGCTTCAAGACAAGGAGGCAGTTGTACAAAGAAAAGAATAAGCCGAGATATCTCTCTGTTCTCTGTGCTGTTTACTGTGGTCTGACAGACGAAGAAGCAAAAATCGTTGCCAACATGAACAATGCTGACAATGAGTACAAACTAAAAATGAGCTTCGTCGACAAGATAAGATTCATCCACAAAGATTATATAATCTTCAAAGAAAAATACGGCGATGATCTTAAGAACTGGCATATGCTATCGAATGTTGCCTTAAATACGACAAGGCTAACAAAAGGCAGTCACTCATTAGCCACGACAACTGGTTTCAACTTGCGTTTAGAGATGGCAGGGTTAGGATAACCTGTATTCCAAAATAATTAC
Organism: Isoetes taiwanensis; assembly: GCA_021234155.1. Classification (NCBI taxonomy): domain Eukaryota; kingdom Viridiplantae; phylum Streptophyta; class Lycopodiopsida; order Isoetales; family Isoetaceae; genus Isoetes; species Isoetes taiwanensis. The sequence goes on along the minus strand of JAJEKV010000020.1, from coordinate 20,165,599 downwards.
TTTTGTTTAATTTGCGTTGTATCGCTCTTTTACGTTTTGTATCACAGTGTACACACTAACGACCTTTCGTTCGCAAGTGTAGATTTGGGAATTCCAAAAAGAAATCTTCAATATGTTTAAGCCCAGAGAGTTGAAATGCAAAGGCAAGGTTTCAGATAAGAAGAAGGGCTCAAACGTACCAAAAAAGGAAATGACCATAACCATTTGGAGAGAAATGAAGGGCTTTACAAACATGGATTGCTAGAAAGGCTGCTGCAAAAAGTCCAAGAAGTCACACAAGCTGCAACTTGTTATTCTAAATACACATTAAGTTTTTAGAAAAGCAAAAGTGTATTCTAGAATACACTTTGCTTTCTTGAAAGTAAAATATAGAAAAGTGTATTCCGGAATAAACTATTGCTCTCTTAATAAAACAATTCCAGAATACACTTCTGTTTGCCTGAGAGAGCAAAGTATATTCCTGAATACACTGTTAGTTTGCACTTCTTGTTTTACCTTTTTCTGGGTTTTTTTTTAGCACACCAGCCCTACCGGGCCTACAGCCTTTCCTTGAATTCTAGCCTATCCACGTGTAATTTCCATGTCATCAAAATCTGATGTGGCTTATTTTGCACCATCAGATCTCTACTTTTGCAAATCTAAGGCCAGAAAAATTAGAAAATCAGTAAAATATTAGGCACGGGGATGGGAAAAGTCAGCAAATAACTGATTCTTTCGTTCCTGCATATCTATCGGATCTATTGAATTTCTATATCACGGAGAAAATAGGCACGGAGATGCCAAGGTTATCTGCTTCGCATCTTAGGCTTTATCTGCTTCGCATCTCATTGCTTCCATGGAATGGCACGCAAGGCCTTCTACGGATTTTTTTTTTTGCCACAACGGATTGTTTTATATGGCAACGGATTGTTCGCAAGCACATTTTTTCGTGATTAGTTTTTCCTTTATCCTCGAAGTTTTCTTTTGCAGGAATCAACCCATCATCAGCGGAGTGCGGAGTTCTGTTTCTTATCCATCAATTCATTGCCTCTCTGTATCCATCTTTTTGCTATGGGGTTTTTACCCTAGCTTTGCTCTGTTTTGCATTTTTTCTGTTCTTCTGTCCGCTTGGGCATTTTTGGGGCCTTTTGCTGGCTATGGCAATCCTTTAATGCAGCTACTCTGAGCTTTGCTCGGATATTTAGACTCTGCACTATTGATAGCTTGTCGTCACTGCCAATCATGTATGCATTTGTTCTATTGTATTATCCTTTCGATTAACACTGCACATTTATAGGTGACGGTGGAGGCTTCTCTAAGCCCAGATAGGCTGGGTTGTCCTCAGTTTTGGCTTTGCCATCTAATGGGGCTGTTGTGCTCTTCTAGACCTGTTTTTGCATTGGTTGCTTCATCATTGCTCTTAGGCGTTCCATTTCTGTAGCATGCGCCAGACCGACCTACAGGATTCATGCGCCAGACCGACCTACAGGATTTAGTAGTAAGGTTTTCATCGCGAACATTTTCATTCATTTTCCATTCATTCGTTTTCCATTCATTTTCATAGTTTTTTCCCTCAACCTTCAGTTACACAGGTTTCTAAGAACAGGGATATCCACTTATTTGCAGGTACGGATACCACATCTGCTGGACATTTCAACTCGTTTACAAAGCCCCGAATTTGGAATGACATGGATCCTAAGTTTCGGTTGGCGCCCCATGGAGCAATGACATCTTTTACAAAAATGCCTATTGCTGCTCCGACCTTGCTGATAGTCTGAGGTTTGAATTCAGTATATGTTGTAGAACTTGCCTAGCTGAAATCCCTAGTGCATATCCCGTTGGATGACATGTTATTCTATGGCAAGCAAGTTTGTGTTGTTTGCCGGATTCAAATCTGATATTTGCATATTCTAGGAAGTAACAGAGTAACATCGTTGGTGGATTAGCATACGTCCAAACAGAGCCCTCATTTTGTCCTGGTTTTTGGGCCTTTTTCTAGCAAACCAATGCTACAACTCAAGATGGAAGGTTTTCACATGGAAAGAGTAGCGTCTTCATATGTACGATGTTGATCTGCCAGAGCCTGCATTCTTGGGGCTTTCCATTCTTCTTTAACCCTAAAGCTTCAAATACGAGGAATGTGAGGTTTTGATACGGCCATCTAGATAAATAATTTCACCCTATATGGGATTAGATTTTCCTGTCAGTCTGGACGTCCAGAAGACCCAATTCATGTCTCATGCAGAACCCTGAAAAGAGGAGATTGGGCCTAGAGGCTCCCCACCATGGCACATTAATGGCGTCTGGAAATTAAGGTTTTCTGTTGCTGAGACTATTGTCTGGAAATTAAATATTTCTGTTGCTGAGACTATTTTCTAGGAGAACTGCAAGACTATGAATGGAGTTTGCAATGGAACTGCTAACATAGTTTATGCTGGAAAGCATGCCAATGCATTGAAGAATCAGAAGCTCCAAGGCATGGAATGAGAAAAGAAAGATAAATTTGAGCAAAGTATTGCGCTTATGGAGCAGTTATATCAAGTTGCAGCAGGGCTGAGCAGATTTATATATTGGGCTTACGGAAACTAGTATATGCTGAGGCCAATAACAAAGGAGTACATTTTTTTCTCTGTCCTATTTCTGCAACTTAAAAGGAGAGAAGATTTTATGCCATTCCAGATAAGTTATCTTACTAGTCGTCTTGTTTGTTATGGAAAAAAATGTTGAGATTTTTTGTTTATCATAGCTGTCGTTTTTGTGTCTTTCTGCAGGCTTTGCTTGTCATAATATACTATGTGATGCATACTGGCACACAAAGTTGTTCCTGGATGAAGTATTGGCCGCTCAGGAAATCGAAGATTGGTAATGGTGATTTGAAACGTTTTACTTGCTTTGTAGAGATCTGTGTTTCGTGAAAGGAAACCTTTGATGTTTTCCGTTTTGAAAAAGTTCAAATAAGAATACAGTACGTTAATGTCTTTTTTCGTGGCAAAATATATGCAACACTATTCTCTTTGTTCTCTTATTTCGTTTTGGTTTTGACATAAGTGTTTGGGAAATAGATGATGTCTCACAGGCAAGTCAGTGGGAGTTTCTCAACATGCCAACTGGTGCTTTCCAAAAGAATCTAATAGAGTAAGATGTACGTATCTGAGTTCGTTACCCCTGGATGTAAGATCTTTTACATTCTTGCACATTTTTACAGATCACTTTAAGATATATAAGATATATAGGTGAACAAAGGTTGCAAATCCAAGACATTTTAAGGATTGCATGAGGAAGCTTGATAATAATGAATTAGATGCTTAAGCTTTCAAATATCTTTCAAACAAATTTATGGATGTTTTGAGTAGGAAGTCTAATGAAAGTTTCTTAAGTGCAGAACAACCACCATTGCTTCATGTTCCTATTACTTCAAGTTCTCCATTGTGCAAGTGGGTTTATAAGCACAAAGTCTTTATTATGAACTTCCCTGTGCAGTAGATGTGCAGATATTCTAGCTCAACATCTACTTTATCACTTCTGTGCTTCTGTGCCAAAAAGCATAAGGATCACATCATGCAACCATATGCATGCTATGAGGTAACATGTTGACACTGATTATGCAGGAATTGCTGCTACTCGTTAAGACTGTTGGTATGGCTATAAGTATTGAACACGACAGCATAATGAAGCGCATGCATGAAAGCTGAACCAATTTTGCCAGCCAGTATGTCCCGCAAGAACCTGACTTTGAACAACATAGATCTCCATTGAGACATCTAAGTGTAAAGCAGATAATTCTATTCCGCGATTTATAATATTCCTTCCATTTTTCGCCAATTAAAGCAAATTGATGCGTTTGTAGTTCAACTAAGTACAAATTATTTGTAGTGCAACTAAGTACAAATTATTTGTACCATTAGATGAAATTCAAAATCCTTCTTGTTGAAAGCTTTTTATAATGCATTCTATACAGAAGCATTTTGTATTGGAAGATTGACCGAAAGCCTTGTGCTTAACCTAAACTCCAAGCATGGCATTTCAAGAGACCATGTTTTTTTCCCTTCAAAAACTAGGACAGGTTCATTCAATAGGTTATGATGGACATAGCCTTCATCATTATTGTCCAAAACAACAGTTTTAAATTTTTGAAGGCCGTTGACATGAAATTATGATGGGCACTTGATTCATGCAACAACATTTGGTAGTGTTTTTAATGGATGTGCTAATTAGCAAGCTCTTGTTAAAAGGAAGCAGGTCCTTGCACAATTCGATGCTTTTTAGTATGAACCACTACTATATCTTCCATAAACCTAATGTAAGCTCTTTGGAATAGATTTTGCCGAACTTAAACTAGCAAAGACACCATGTTCTTGGCCTTCACGAGCTGATCATTGACTTAAAATATAGTGTCCTTTAGCTTCTAAATCTTTTGGCTGATTACATTATAGTTCTTTGGCATTCAATATTTGCTATCTAGTTGTCTTTAATTTCTCTCTCAGATCATGGATAAAGAGCTTAATAGTCTTAGAATGTACCATAGCACTCTATAGCATTGCATTGTTTTATGGCGTATTTACCGAATCTATGTAGTTTCATGGCCTAATTTGCAAAAATACGAACCTGTTCTCTCATATCAACTTAAACTCGAAATGTTTTTCCAAGATTCAAGTAGGAAGGTGCAATGAGAATGCTTTTCCATGCACATGCTTATAGAAATGTCTAGGATGCCAGAGCCTCATTCTTGTAACCTGCCTTGTCTAGATAAATATTTATCCTTCGCTCTGAATATTTAGTAGAGGCATCTTCAAGATGGAAATATGTAATCCTTTTCGGCTATGCAAATGATTAACATTGCAGTGCACCCTCATACTTCCCCTTCAACACAACCTCCAATTATCATCCATGTTATTAGTCTAAATGTTCCTTCTTTTCATGCAATTTCAGATGAATTAATTCATAATCTTTGGCAACATTCCATTGTTGCAAAGAATCAAATTTGAAGCTACATGTGGTTAGAAATGTGAATTACGCAAAACTTTTAAGAACATAGAACAATTATTTCCAAAGCCTAAACAATAAGAACCTTGTCAAAGCCTACTGGTGTGCCTTTTGCTAGTTTTGTTTTCTTAATTATTTTCTTGATTTTAATTCAGCCAAAAGAATGTCATAATATGTCAAACATGTTTGATGGAACAATTAAACGTATGTTTGAAGCAGAGAGTTGAAATGCAAAGACAAGGTTTCAGATAAGAAGAAGGGCTCCAACGTACCAAAAAAGGAAATGACCATAACCATCTGAAGAGAAATGCAGGGCTTTACAAACATGGATTGCTAGAAAGGATGCTGCAAAAAGTTATAGACAAGGACTTTACATTGGATAATATGTCCAAGGAGTTGCACAAGTAAGTTGGACCTTAACTTCAATATTTATGCAACTTGTTATTCCAGAATACATGTTTGGTTTTTAGAAAAGTAAAAGTGTATTCTGGAATACAATTTGCCTTCTTGAAAGTAAAATATACGAAAGTGTATTCTGGAATACACTATTGCTCCCTTAATAAAACAAAAGTGTATTCTAGAATACACTTCTGTTTGCCTGAGAGAGCAAAGTGTATTCATGAATACACTATTGGATTTGTGTTTCTTGTTTTACTTTTTTCTGGACTTTTTTTTTGTTTTTTTAGTCAAATCTTATAGTGTATGTGTTGTTTGGCTGTCCTCAAAAGGAGTTCAATTCTATCTCACGTAACTTTGTTTGGGATGGCCATGAGGAAAGTGCACTTGTGAAAGTGACTTAGAATAAGTGCATCCATCCATACCATTAGAAAACCATGAGAGCTTGGCAAAGAGCAGGAAGAAATCAAGGAATAAGGGCAGAAAAAACCTATTTGAAAATCTATCTTGATTACATCATTGACCACCAAAACTAGGTTTTTCATAAATCATATACATACCTTCAAGACATAGTAGCTCCAAGCCCTAAGGTTTGCTGTAGATGATCTTCAACGGTTTTTCAAAGGTCGGGAGGGTTTTCAATATTGTGTCCTTTGTTCAGTGTGCTTTCTAAGTTCATTTTTAGAAAGTGCATGAACTTCCTTTCTTGACAGAACCCAATCTTGTTCCAGAGAGATGGCGGTGAATACGATATGGCAGCAAATTCAATTTGGGGCCACTGTTCCGGACAGTCTGCTTTGGTTTTGCATGCCTCTGGTTTTTATTTTAGCTTGCGCCTCTAGATGTGCTGCAACATCAATTTGGATTTTCATCAATTTGGATTTTGTTCCGGATGACGCTGTAATCGCCCTGTTGCTTGGAGGTAGATCAATCCGGCACCTGAGGCAGATCAATCCAGCATAGGCTTGGTTTGTTCTTTAGGTTTTTTAATCTTCTACACCTATGTTTCTCTAGATATTTGGCCAGCCGTCTCCATTCGAAGCATAAACCTTGCCTGCTTCGGACTTCGACTGCTTCCTTGTCACGCCGGTTTACGGTGGCGGCAGCAAGCTATGGGTTTTAGCATGTATTTCTACGACTTTATGTATACATCGCTTATCTTTAACAATCAAATGGTTATAATCCAATGGTTAAGCTAAAAAAAAAAAAAATCAATAAGCTTGGATTTCACTAAGCTTATGAAATTCGACGCCAAGGTAAATTAGTCGTCCATGGAGCCTCTTCAAGTGTCTCTGTCCCAATTGTTTTCCACACAGAGAGTGAATTATGTATGTTTCAGGAGAATCTTGACATGTTATACCCCATAGAGGGCAAAGTTAAAAGAGACAACAAAGCCTTAAAGAAGCTCATCAGGTCATCTAGGTTTGGAGTAAGTTGTAATAACATCTGTGCTGGATAGATGATTATTAAGCCAAAAGTCACCATTAGAGAACCATACCAAGATATTTAAGATGAAAAACGTAAACGGAAGACCTTTTATTATTTTACGTGGAAGGAGTTCTAAACTCCAGAAACAGTGGAGCTATGGGATGTATTAGAACTCCTAGAATAGACAGGACTAAAGCTTAAGAGGAGAAGCACGTTGTGCATTAGGGAGAGTGTTTCTCTGTTTGTGTTCCCCAGCTGGCAAGCCATAAAGTCTCATTACCCGAAGAGATATCACTGACAACTAGTCCTTGCTAGCCTTACTATCTATATGGATGGGAATGAAGGCAATAGAGAAACATGTATAGTTTTAACTTTTAAGGAAATTTACATGTAAATATCTTAGATCTTCTCGTAGGAGAACTGTACTGAAACAGGATCCAAATTGGTTTACAGTAGACATATGGCATTGCAGCATGAAACACACTTGCTCCTAATGATTTATTACATCTTATCAATTACCAGAAATCACAAGGATGCCAATGTCTAATACCACAAATGTATGTACGGGTACTCACCAATATGGTTCAATCAATTATGTATAAAATTTCGGACACTGGGTTACCGCCATGTTTTTTCTGCTAAAGAAAAAAGCTGCAACAGCATTCCAGTTAGCACACAGAAATGGCCTGTAACCAACCATGTATTTGATACATTACCTGACGGGCACCCTGCATGAGACGTCTGTTCTCACGTGAGGATTCTAATCCCAAGCTTATAGGTTTTTCTTCTGCAATTGTGTAATCTTCGGATATATAATCCCTATATTTCTTTGCATTTTCACTGAAGCCATTACCCCTTTCAACTGTCAATCCTTGCCTTCCTTTTCTTTTTCTTCCAGACTTTGGGAACTTGATATTATCTTCTTTCATATAAGACAAAGGCTCACCTGCAGTTTCGAACTCATCTAACTTGGACAAACAACCACCCTTTTCTGCACCTCTTTCCAAAACATCTAAAGGCCCAGGTTCTTGAGCAGCAGAGCTTATGCATCTTTCATCATGAGCTCCATCCTTAAAGGTACTCTGCCCAACTGGACTCACTGTCAATGAGTCTGGTCCTGAACGAACTGAACATGCCTCAGCACCATCATCACCAGCAGACTCTGACTCATGGAAAGACGATTCCTTTTTGTCATGGTCAGTTGATTTTTGATGATCTTGTCCCTTGTTTGATGGGTCTTTCTCGTCAAGAACCTCTACTTTAAAATGTACAGATTCTAGAACCCCTTGAATTGCAGTTGCGGAACCTTCTTCAGATGGAACTTCTTTACCACGTTTGTCCTCGTCATTAATTGCGCAACATATGGGATCTTCTTTACTTCTTAATGAATGATGCTCAGGAGCTGGTTGGGAACCCTCCCCTGTCCTATGCTTTTTAGCTCCAAAATTCTGTCCTCTTTCAGGTGAATCCTCGCTTCGCTGTCTACAGGAACTTCCTTCTGCATCTATAGCTGATAAAGATGATAAACAAAAGGAATCATGTAAAGTTGGTGAATCCACTCGAATTTGTTGTTCTGTACATGTAGAACAAGGCATAGAATAAGCATACGTTCTATCGGCATCCTCACAAGCAACATCTGCAAACAGGAGAAGATTGTCTGTTCCTTCTTGTGGTTCCTTCATTTTTGCATCCTGCCTTTCATCCTCAAATTCTTGACCATAGTCCTGCTCTTCCTCCCGCTCCTTCCCTATTATACTTGGAAACCTTTGAAATTTCTCCAGCAATTCACTTTTTCTTTTCAGCTCACTCCTCAACTGCTTAATAGAATCTTGCAGTTTTGCCTCTGCATCCTGAGCCCTCCTTTTTTCATTAAGAAGTTTCTTTTCTGACTCAAAAATCTGAGAAAATAATAGGGCATGACCATTTGAAGATGCCTATAAGCTATAACATTTGTTCAACATAACCAACTAGCTTAAGTGAAATGGCAAAAGAAAGGAAGAATGTAGGGACCTGAGCATCAGCAATATGCTTGAGACGGAGTAGCATTGATAATGACTGGTCCTTGACAGAAATAAGATCGCGCTGACAAAGAGCTGCCTTACGCTCTGCCACCATAACCCGTGTGGTTGCATCCTTTGTAATATTGTTGATTATCTCACTGGAAGCTTGCTTCAAAGCAATTAAAACTCGTGACTCAACTCGCTCCACAAATTGCTGCATTGTTTTGGTTACCCTGCTTTCCGCTGTGGCAATTGATGGGCGCAAACTTTCTTCTAGCTGTAAAATGCACTCTAATCAAACCCTCATCTAGGAACCCTAAACATGGCAAAAGCAGCTGCCATACCTGTTCGAATAGCAGTCCGCCTTCCTTAGAGTTAAGGCTAGAAAAGAAGGGCATAGCTAGCTCCTGCTCCGGAACTGCTGTTGCTTCTGTTTTAAGATTAGATGGGCAGTTTTGGCCTTCTTCTGACTGTTCCAAAATTCCAAGCATCAACAATCCGAAGCAACCCAGCAACCCAAAAAGAGAACAAAGTATAATTCACCTTCTCCATTTCTGCATAGCTTAATCAAAGCGAGCAGATCCTGATGGGCTAGTTAGAAACCTAACGCTCCCCCGTCTTTCCGACCCCCGGGATAGTCTATTTCGTTAGTAGTACCCATGTATAGGCTAAATGTCAAATTTAGCGATTTAATCAGTTCAAATCAAGAATTGAATTGAATTGAATCGGTGGTATTGTTTTTCTTTATTGTTTTTTTATCGGTTTTTTCCCATCTTCCAATTTCAACTTTAGCGATTTTTAATCAGTTCAAATCAATTTTGAATCGGTGATATTGTTTTTCTTTATTAGCAGGGTTGCCTAACCCCCCCTGCACAAAAGGCTGCAATTCTAGCTATGCCACGTGTCGTGCCACGTCACCCAAAATCAATTTGAGCCGTCCGATTCTCTAATTTCGCATCGGACGGCCATGAAAATTAGAAAGTCCTTGAAAAATCTTCTTCTCTGTTCTCGCGCGGCCGATTCGTTAGGGTATGGCAGATCGGACTCCCTTTGGTGTTTATCTTGTGCAAGCATAGAGCAGGAAAAACGCACAGGGTTGCAAAGATACAACAACAACTGGCTGATTTGGAGCGTAAAGAAACTGAGTACAAACGGAATGCAGCTGCAGCTGCCCTCAAATATACACAAGCTTGTCAGGAGATGGGAATTCTGGCATGTGAAGATATCCATCTAATAAATTTGAAGCAAGCCAACCGGGTAAATGTGACTTGGTAATGCTCCAGACCCGAGTGTTTTCCATAGCTGATCCTTCTCTTCCACAGTTTCTTACAAGTCGACTGTGCAGTATGCTCTTCGAGTCAAGAATTCTCTATAAGTGCTTCGGGCCAAGTTACTTTGACTTCAGATTCTTATCTGCTTGAGGTTCAGAAAAAAAGGCAAGAAATTATTGTTTATGTTTGGCTCCATTCTCTTGCATCAGATGAACATAAAAGGCTGCTGCTACCATAAAAGATTGCAGCTTGATGATATCATTGCAAGCTTCCCATTCTTCGAGTATGGGGAAAAGTATGTCCGCTTTGCAATTCTTCGACGAGTTATTCTTATAAGGTACGTGATAAAATGTTTTATTTATGTGCTAAGCATCATCACTTCATGATTTAATCTCTACCTTGTGATCCCAGGTGCCTGTATTTGATCTAGATCTAAAGCTATACATAAAATTTGAAACTTGATCGAGAGATTACAGAGTTGTACATAAGGGCTCATTCTAAAGCTTTGTAACAAGTTCCATGGTGCAATGTGTGTGGCTATCGCAGCAAGAGCATGACAGACACAATGGTCATTTACCATAATTCTGTCTGTTTTTCACCAAGTCTGCTAGCAGCTCAATGCTTTTCCGATCAAATAGGATCATGAAGTCCGAGTGCCAAGGACATAGCCCATCTCCATGTCACTGACGAGGCAACGCTATCTGGAAATGTGGATGAAGCATATAGTATGCTCCATAATCTCCTCCATGAGGGATTTGTTCCCTCGTCCGTCGTTTCTGCTAATTACTGAATTATGGAAGGTTGGAAAAGTAAATGAAGCTCACCAGCTTATTCAGGCAATGAGTATGCTTGGATATATTCCTAAAATTTCAACTTTTGTACTTCTGCTTGATTGCTTGAGTGCAAATGGTAGCTTTCACGAACTTCTTAGTATTCTTAATAGGATTCATCATTGTGGACTGGTTCCAGATCCTGCACTGTACAGTATAATGCTTGGAAAGTTATGTAAGTCTGGGCAAGTAGATAATGCTTTACATTTCTTTAATAAAATCTTTGCCACTAGTTCTGTTGTTACTTTTGATGTCTACAAGATACCTTTTGTGCATTTTGAAACTGATCCTTTTTTGCATATTTGGAAATCCAGATGCTTTGTGGTATATGCAGTTCATAGTGATGATCGAATGGTGGTATATGCTTTGTGATGATCGAATGGTGGTATCAATCTGCTGAAGAACGAGTAACAGCACCAGCTATATATCCACTGCCACCGCCGCCTCCAGCGCCAAAGGTCATCACCATAACAACACCCCTAATATTAAATATTTACATTATGTCTATAACAATATATCTGTAACTTTGTAGAGTTATGATCTTGTTTGTGAGTGCACCATGACAGAGATGTAGAAGAAATGCTGCTTGGTAACTTTGTAGAGTTATGATCTTGTTTGTAAGTGCACCATGACAGAGATGTAGAAGAAATGCTGCTTTCGTCTATTGGCCGCTGATGAGGCCCCACAGGGCACCTGGACCACGAGCAGACTACGGTGCGTTTGTCTTTGTATTCCTCTTCACCCCCTTTTTTTTTGGTGAAGCTCTGAAAAGGGGAGAAGAGTCTCAATCTGCAGGGGCCACTTGACTTGGCCGCTTCTTTGTCCATTCATTTCGCCTTAAAAGCCGAGATTGAATGCTCCTTGACCCCATCTGTGATCATTTCAGAAATTGGAAGAATCCATCCCCCCTTTGCCTGTCAGGAGTTGAAAACAAATACAGAGGCACTGTTCTGCTGCAGGCAAAGAATTCACGTGGGGAGTTTACTTAAATATGTTCCCCCTCTAGCTCCTACAGCAATTAAAACAATGGTACGATGTGGATTATGCACCATGTTAAGCATGATATCATATAGATTATGCAGCTTTATCTCACAATTTTAAACATGCAGTCAAATTTGTTTGCTTAAGACCCTGTTGAGTTAGGATCTAAGCACATGTTTAAGATATAACTTGAGGTGTCAAGTTTGTGCGTAACTTGAAAGGTAAAATTTAGTCTAAGAAATCCATCTTACGTACAGCCTAAGTGAGTTTTTGGAGGCAAAACTTAAAATTCCAGAGGAAATGGATAACTGCCTTTTGACTTTGGGATATTGAATGAGAGCTCAGACTGAATTTTTTTGGCTAGCTAGCCTCGCAGACCAAGATATTTTCAGATAATGACCCACATGGCTGACAGTGCAGGTTTAAAAATAATGTGTTGACATTGGCCTTTCCTGCAGGTGCCATCACACGGGCAGAAACATCAGCACATAGTTACAGACTACAGAATAGAAAGGTGGAGTTTTTTGGACAAAGCGTATGAGTGAGCAGCTCCACTCCACCAGAATTAAACATTCAACTATCATCATTCTTAAACCAGATCAAGCAGCCCAAGCAGATACTACGTGGAATATGTCCAAACAAATGTGTGTTGATCATTTACCTCCCACGTGCTCTCGACTACCATAGTAAAAGGATCACTACAAGCGTGTCAGCAGACCTTGTCCATAGCCATGGCTACGTAAAACAGTCCCCGTCGAATGTTCTTTTGCCAATATCTTCAATTCCCTTTTTGGGTTTAGGGGTTTTCTAAGATTAGATAAATCTATTTTCTAACAGCATTGTTATTCTACATGAAACATTGATTTTGTTTTTGTTTCAAGCTGGATAAACAGGAATATTCATGCTCCATTCCGAAGACAATGTTGCTTTTATTGTGTTGCTGAATAAGATATATCTAAGTAAACTACTGTTTATGATTTTGTCCTTTGTCTAGATGCAAGTGTATTTTACTGTCTTAACATTTCGGATAGACGCAAAGACCATGTATTACTTGTCTCAATCATTTATGGCAACTAGCCAAGTGTGGGCAATATCTTAATATCATCACTGTCAATGTATTCATAGGTTCTTAAATACGTGTTCACACTTTCTTTTGACGAACATCATGCACGTTACCATCTAAGACAAGTCATCTCGATACAAAAAGAAACTGTGCGGTGCACTTTTTCTTCCCTTGTCATGTTTCCTCTTATATCCATGTTTTCTTGGAAATGATGTAATGTTAGGGAATAGCATGCATCACTCTATTCCCTCATGCATCACTCTATTCCCAAAATATCTCTAAGATGGCTTGAGGGTCTCTAGGGGAGTAGGCATTCAGGATTTCAGTTGTGGCTTCTTTATGTTTTGAGTCGTTAATACAAGCTTGTTCTCCTGAGCTTTCATTTGCTCAATAGTTACTCTTAGATGCTACTCTTTTGGTTGTGTCTGAACCATTTATAACTGTTCCATTGATATATCACTAATCCATTCAATCAAAATTTCTATGAATTTATCCACAAGGCATTTGGAAAGATGACATCTTCTTTGCAAGCCTGTGGTATAATCCCATAAATGTTTAGATGAAAAGTGGTTGCCAAACTTTTAGAGATAAATGGCCAAGCTCTCGAAATGACAACCAATGATTTATCGAGACAATTTATTTTGCTTCATTTTTTTTTTTGTCAAATCCCCAGCCTAACCTTCTCCCCAACCTTCACATATATTATAAACAAATTGACTGGAGAACAAAGGTCTATATGACAAAATGCCATGTAGAAGAATATGCTTGGGTACAAATGCATCATAATACTCATAAATCTTCTTCATGTAATAGATAATTGGAAAATTACAAGTTTATGCCAAATTTCTTTAATTGTGCCTTGGCTATCTTGGGTGCAAAGAACATGCATATTCACAAATAAACTATGTATTGTATCTTTCAAAATCTACTCAACAAACTTGTCTATATTATGCAGTATTATGCACGTATCATTTGCCTCAACATAGGCAAGTGTCTTGTACTTTGCTAGGTTATCATGCTCGCATGGCTCACATAGAAGTTGTGTACAATCCTTTTCCAAGTTCAGTTGAGTGTCTTATGCCATTTTTCCTCTATTCCTTCCATCTTATGACATACGACATAACATGGTAAATTAATACAAAGGTTCTAACCTCCAAAATATTTGCACTCAATAGAATTCATTTCAACAACATAGTATTGTGTATGCATTAAACAAAATGTCAACTACTACAACATTATGAACGTCAACCACTACAATACTATGGCCACATTAAAATTATTAAAATTATTTCCTATCAATCAATGAGCGTGACACTGCTGCATGTTGGAAGCCATCATAGAATTTTTAATCTTTCATAGTTATATGCATTGTACACAATGTTAAAATTTTCTTCACTACTAAAACATCTTCAATGTAAATAAGAAATCACCATAGATGTAAAAAATAGATGGGCATAATTACCAGAATTGATTGTTTGAAGAAACAAGGGCATAAATATGTCACTCATCTCCTAGAGCTAAAAAATAATTGAAGCAACTGCAACATCCAAACGAATTCTTGTTTTTGAAATTGTATCACCTTCCCTTCCAACCTCTTCTTCCTCATCCAACACAACTAATTTTCCTTCGTCTAGCCAAAATGCGACGATATAAAATATGCTCAAAAGGTATTTGATACGATGCATGGTACAAGATATCATCTAGAATGGGTACAAGATATAATTTCCTAAAATATTTTGATTGCAGGGTATGCAATATTTGGAGATGCAACAGTATCCATCAAGCTATTTAGACAAATTGAACAATATGGCTTGAAGGCAGATATGGTGACATATAGTGCTTTCAACGCATGCATCAATACTAGCAATATAAAGTTGAGCAAGCATGTGCATGCTCAATTAATAAGAGACGATATGAGAAGGTGCTTTGTTCCATACGTCCAAGCTTATCTATGGAAAATTTTGGTGTGCAATTTTTTCAATGGGCCATGGGATGGTACAATGGCAAGCAAACAAGCGGTAGACCTCCGCCACAAAACAACAGGCATGTACCCCAAACATTCACCATAAAAATAATAAAACAATGGGAGGACATGACTATACATAATTCGTCCATGGATCAGAGGGCCATTGATTTCGAATAACAGTCTCACCTTCCCGATATATTGTCCATTTTCATTTTTGACATGCTTGTTGAAACTGACACAGTACTTCTCTCCACCTGCGAAGGTGCACTAGGGAGAGAAGATGGGTGTTTGAAGTGCAATTTTTCAACTTTAGATAAAAGATGGGTCTTTTGAAGTGCAATTTTTACAAGTTTAAAGAAAAGATGGGTGGTTTAGGTCCCCTAGTGGCAATTTGCCTTGGAAATGCAAGATGAATTGAATTTGCACCTAAGACTTTAAATTCATTTACATCTTGAATATGATCCCCCTCTTCCCATACCCCCCTCCCCTAAAAAAAAAACTAACCTTTTCGCCAAGCCTCGCTTTTGTAGGTTCTAATCGTAAAGCGGTGCTTGGGGAAAACCCAACCTTTCCCCAAGCTCCTTTTTTATCGAAAACTGTTTGTCCAAGAGGACTTAACTACAGAACAAATGAAGTAAGTTATGCCACAAAATCAAATGCAAGATCGACATTTGATATTGTAGTGTCTATAAGATTGTGAGCCAATATTCAGTATTGACTCGTTGCTTCTCGATTGGATACATTGCTGTTAATATCATTGCGTAATTACGTGAAAATCTGGCGGTGCTTCTGCCAGCATGGTTGTCTCCCTCTACATTTCTCATGTCCTTCTCAATTGAAAGTCATTTGGGATACTTTATCAGCTTGTTTATTTAGTGATGTACACATAAGGAATGGAAGGCATATCATATTGTCTTTTGGTATTTTGACTTGTAATGGGTTGTTCTCTTAAATCTATAGGGTTAAATGCTCCCCTTTGTCTTTAAAAGTGCAAGATTCGAAAAATGAAGCCCATTAATATTTGGCAATAAAATGCACATACACCTCACAAGCCATTAACATCTTCAACTTATGAAGTTAATGTATTACTATTTCAGTAACATGCAGCAGGCTCCAAAGGCCATTGCACTAGATTCTAGAAAGACTTTATGCAATCCCAACGCACCAATCAACCCAACCCTACATGTCACGTCGTTTTATTTCATAATTTCCCATTTCTTCTCGATACCAAAATTTTTTGAACTTGAAGGGTTGCCACGCGAAATTGTTATAGCCATTCAAAAGCAGGTCTTATACTCCCGTATAAATTGCTTTTTCTAATATGTTCGCCCTCGTCTCGATTGGCGGCATGACCCCAATATCTCAAACCGAACATGTTCAAAATGCATCCATACTTCTCAACATCTTTAGCCATTTTCTTATTTGGCTTCTTCATATGTTGTTTCATACGTTTCCAAGGATTCGACGATTGCCCTATATATTTCATCCCCCTCCCCACACATGTAATGCAATAGATATAAATAGGTTTCAATATCATGCACTCATTGTCTGCAAAAGCAAAATTTTGCATGTATAAATAATAAAGAAGCTGGTGCTACAAAGAAACGAAAAAATTGCATCCTATTATTATCTATGAAAACATTATCAAACATTATCATTACCATTGTCATTATCATTAACTATCATTATCAAACGCGTTCGCTCGTAAAACTATAATTCAGTTACATCAAGTGTTACCAACGTCTGTTGGGCTCGGGAAAAAATCTTTGTTCCCGAAAAGCTCGACCGCAATTACGGGATTAATTTGATAGGTAACTTTCTCTATTGTCATCGGATTTTTTGCTTTATGGTCATGCCCATACATTTGCATTAATCTTGACATCAACTTCTGTGCTTGACTGTTTTGCATCTCCATCAATTCGGAAATAGTCACATTGTAACCAAAGTACAGCATTGCACATTGGTAACCGTTAACGCCTTTGGTAACATTACCCAACAACTCGGTAGCCTCATCCTTCCCCAAAGCATCGTAATCGCACTCAACATTTTGCGACCTTAAAAAGAACTTCAAGAAACCTGCAAATGACAACTGAAGTCGCATTAACACAACCAAAACTCAAAAGAGGGAAGAAAAAAGAAACCACTGTTGCGCATACCATCTGCGGGGCCGTCGCTATTCTCCTTTGTAAGACTCGCCCTCTTCTTCTTTGCCAAATCGGTAAACTCATCCATCTCCTTCTTCGTCTCCCAACCTTTTATGTACGTCTCTGGTTCCATGCCGCACAAATTCAAATGTCGCATGTGAGCACTGCCTAGAGTAAACCTTTTGGAGCTCGATGAAGCCGGCGCAGGAGATGACTGTTTAATCTCTTCTAGTAAAAGCTCCCAAGCCTAATCATGTTTGACACAAAGAGAATAAGAACAAATAGAAATTCCACATGTGAGACCCCATGGAAAAAATAAAGACTAAACAAAAACCTGTTTGGTAGCCTTCCTCTTTTTCGATTCTGACGCGCTAGAGTTGGTCTTCGGAGGGGCCATGTATAAGGCAAGGCACACTAAAAACAAACTGCTAAAGAGGACTTGAACTGACGAGGTTAAGAAATAGAAGACCTATTGCATGAACATATATAGGAAAATGGAGAGGGAAAAAGGCCACACTAGCTAATTATAGAGATAAGACCATTTAACCATTGGAGTTTAAAAAAAAGGGCATTTATGGGCGTGGCTGATAACGGGCCGCGAGCCCTTCAGCCGAATTATCCCAAAAACGTAACAGAGTTCCAGAAACTTCCGGATCTTGAGGAAAAGGCAGATCTGGCCGTGCAGAAAAGGTAAATCCAGGATATTTTAAGTTGAATCATAGATATTTCTGTCTATTCGCCCTTTTATCAGATATTTGTAGCCAACAAAGGTCAAATCCGGAAATAGGTTTCTTACCTTATAAATACAGCCGTTCTTTTCAATCAAAACAAGGAAATCCGGCTCAAAACTCCAGATAATCCTCTGCCCTGCTCAAGTAAACGATTACTGAAATTCCGATAGACTGCAGATCCAATATTGGCAGCATCCTTCATTATAGCAAGCTTGCAACATCTGGTGTCCTGTGAAACTGATCCTCTTGAAGGCCAGGTATTAAATCTCATTTTCTTCTAACATAGCTCTCATTCCGTTTGCACAGTTTCAAAACTACTAGAATCTGTGGTAGTAATTTAGAGTACAGGAAACTTCCTCAGTCAGGCCATGGAGGAGACAATGTATAATATTATTCTGTGACCACAAGCGGACCGTACATAGCGATCCTCGTTTGTGGGGTATGCATGTACAAGTTTTTGTATACTGTATATTAAGGTTTGCAAAATACTATAAGGTTTGATAGAATGTACTTAATGGTATTAATTTTGTACATGTATTGTGAATATATTTTAAGGGCTCTCGCTGCCCTACGTAACCCCCCGTGTGAATATGCACCCAAACCAAAGGGGGTTTAAGGGGGATTTTAATTTAAATGTGTTAAATGCAATGGTTTATGTTAATAATGTTAATGGTAGTTGTGTGCTGATTGTTATATTAAAAAAAATTTTGGGCCCTTCGGGCCCTAACTAAAACAAACATAGGTAAACTTTATGGGCCTAAATATTAATTACTAAAAAGCACAATAACACGAAGACAAATAAATTATTTCCATGGCAAATGGATTCAATTGATGATTGCATGTATGCATTCTTATATACATGGCATTCAAGTATTACCCATTTTTCTCAAAACAGTGAATAAGCCGCTTAAGAATTTCCTGGCACTCTATATATACATGGCATTCAGATATTCCCCATTCTTCTCAAAATAGTCAATAAGCCGCTTAAAGGAAGCCCTGACGAGACACTCTTGCAAAGATCACAAATGATGCAAAGATTGTCTTCTTGCCCTTGTAATTGCAACATTCATTCTGCGTTGATCACAAAGAAACCCCACCTATGTCAATCTAAGGAGACAACAATAGCATATTGCTCCTTAATGGTGTTTAAACTTTGCACAACATTGACTTGCACCACAATCCTTAGGCTTGGCAGCAAGCTCGAGGTTTTTACTACCTGCTCAAAGAGTCTGATGTGAATAATTGCAGCCTTTATAATCTACTGGCTTTTGAAGGATTGTGAACTCCTAGATTCCCAACCCACCTTAGCAAGCAGGGGCATTTAGAATAGAATGGCAAGGATTCAAATCCCATAGCTGCAAGCTAATTATTTCTAAACTGTAATATCTTGACAGTAACCGAGTAAAGTGAGCCATGTTATGGTGGTTGGCTGCATAGGGAGATTATTGATAAATTCCTCTCGCTTCATCCAAACACCCCCGCCTACAAGAAGGTTCAAATGCTCCTCCTTAAGCAAAATGTTATGGATTCTACTCATGCAAAGGAAAAAAGACAACCGTGTGTGATCAAACCCGCATGGCTCAAAGTGAAAAGGATATAACATCATTTGGCATGTGGCTCCTAAGTCGCATCACTCCAAAAAGATGGAGCACCTCCTCACCACACCCTTGATAAGCATAAGTCGCAAGCATGGAGGTGCATGTAACAACATCCGGCTTCTTCATTGTCCGAAATATATCCAATGCAAAGGTCTAAACTGCCACATTTCCCATACATGTCCACTAGAGCATTTCCTACTGCAATGTCTAACTCTGACCGACTTGCTACAACATAAGCATGTATGTGTTTACCTTGAGCTAGTTCAGCTTCGGCAGCACATGCATCAAGAATGCAGGCAACCATAATGTTGTCTGGAGCCAATCCGTGTACCTTGCTCTGCTGAAAAAGTTTTATAGCTTCTGTGCAGGCCGGATTCAAATAATACTGCCATACCTGTTCCAGGGTAAAAAGGGGTCCAATACCAGGGTTTGGGAATGGATATACGAGATCTCTGAAATCATGCATGGAAGTCCTAGCACAGCTCTCCTGATACGATGCATCCATTGGACCTCTCTCGTTCTTCCCACCATCTGGGTAGCCATCCATACACTCGGCCAAGGCAAAAAAAGCAGAAAGCTCGGCAGCTGCACGTAGGGCTTTGAGACGTTCCTTTCTCTCCTGTGCTTCGTCTAGTCCCGCTACAAATCACACGACCTTTAGGGAAATTCCAAATACACCACCCAACTTTTAACTGCAAAATCTGTTGGAGATTGTTGGAGATGTAAGATAGGTTTTCCAATCCGGATATGGAAGTGCTTGCATAGACCAGACCCTAATCCACACAACCCTAAAAATAATGGGAGGATATTGACACCCACCACACGATTTGCCCCTTTTTCTAAAATCAACGGCTAACAAAATGGTGCACTCTAGAAATACTATTTAGTACACCTGGATGAATACGGCCACCAAATCATATGAAAACCTTAGAGAAAACAGTACAAAAGCACAAAAAAAACCCCCTGTTATAATGCTACATATTTCGATTTGGTTGACTTACAACCATTAATCTGGCATAACAAAATGCCCATTCCTAGACTTTGTGCAATAAGTAATCATTTAGTAAACGCTCCTTTGCTGTAGTTCTATCTCTTATTCATCTATGTAATGCATGACAGGTAGTCTCTGTGACATCAATCAGAGGAGGGGATACATATAACGTAATTCCTAGTTCAGTCAGCATCAAAGGATCTTACCGTAGCTTTTCCAGGACGGGGATCATGCTTCTCAAGGAAAGAATCAAACAGGTTTGGTTCGTTCTAGTTTTCATGCAGGACATTGCAATTATCCCAGAATCTAAAGTGTTTTCATTGTATTTTATCTGGCTAGGTCTAGCTCTGCCTATGCCATTTCTTATCTACTTGCCCTTTCACACCAGGTGAGTCCAGAACCATCTTGTCTAATGACATCTGGACAGATTCAGGTTGCTCCTCCAGAGTAGTAATAGCCACATCTGCTTACATCTGCTTACATTTTAGATTTGGTTAACATGCATAAAAGTGAATGCATGCATGCCGTTAACATCATGTTTCACTGCAGACCTTAAACATCCCCTGCTTACATCCCTATTACAAATTACAAGAAAATAAACTCTACTATCGGCCATAAAGTTCAAGTATATGTGCATCTTTATGCAAAGAAACGGAACTAGAGCCGCAATACAGTTTTTAAAGCCCATATGCAGATTCTTATTTTGCTTTACAAAGGCTAGAAACACAACAAAGGCTTATATAATGTTTATTTCTTGAGCATGAAAAGCATTTGCATCAGCACCTCCAGTGCCCAGAAAGATTGGACATAAGACATGCCAGAACATCTTTATGTTGGACCTTATATGAACAAGAAGCTATAGACCCCATCTGTTAATCTTCTCACAGAACTTGATGTTGCAGCTTACGAGTGATTAAATTGAAGGGTTGAACTTGAAATTCCATTAGGATCATAGCTAGCTTCACCTTGACATGATTTTGTATTCCTGGCTTTTATATTCGTTTTTAGAGCTTGATTGATATCTATATTTTCCATTGTTCTTGCATTGATTTTTGGTACTTGTAGTAAAGGTGAAGGTTGGCAGCCTAGAATTGCATCTACATCGTTCTTTTAACGATGGTTGTTTCAGTGTCTTCTTCTGTTGTATCTTCTATTATTTACAAAATGCTCGGATGTGGCAATCTTACCATAACGATGAGGCAGTTTTATGCACTAGCTACATGCAGGAGAATTCTATAAAGGTTGAGTTGGCAGATTGCTGGTTCTTTCTTTAAGGCTATCTTCATTGTGAAACTTCAAATCATACAGATTCATTTTGTTTGACATAAATGATACCGTTTCAAAATAAGGAACATGCAATTGGATATAAAACCCAAAAAGTCCATCACATCCAAGAGGGATGCACTCATATGTAGGATAAGTTTGATGCAGTTCAATAATTAAATTACCTTTTTGCTGGGAATCTGCAAGTTCCTTTTTCTTTATGTTATGGTTCATTTTGCATTTTTTTATTCTAGGTGAAGGGTTGGCATCAACACATCCCGTGTCATTTGTTCGCTAGTGTGATAGTGTGATGCATTACTTAGAAAAACTACAACTGCATCATCTAAATTTTGACATATTCATAGATTGCATCCTTTAAACTTATAGAAAAACTTATTTAATTTAATGCGCCAATTTTGACGTACATAATGGTTTCCAAGATACTAAATCAAATTCCATCATACAATTGAAGGTTATGACGGCGACATCAAACAAAGTGGTAGAACTTGTTGCATGAATTTTATTATGCTTTCCTGCTAAGCTCAATTAATGCATGATGCGGATGTAAGCATGGTATTACTTTGAGAAAATAATTGATGTCCAAAGTTCCAATCAACTCACACAACACAACATACACTCCACAACCTACACTCTTTAACTTTATCAATGACTCTAGGCTCTATACACTCTACAACGAAGAAAAAGAAGGCACCATAAATATGCATGTGACTCCCAAATGAAATGTGAAGGTGACATTGTTTTCTATGTTTCATGCTTCATGTTTCTTTCCTCTCATGGTTCTTACCCCTTGCCACCACATCTAACCCTTTGCAATACTTCCTTAGGCCTGTATTCCTTCAAGAAAGATCTCTGCTTGCATCGTTAGACCATTTGCTATGTTGCTAGCATTCTTGCAAATAGTATTGTTGTGCAGAGGATCTTTAAACACTTCTGCAAACCCCATCCCTAGTCTCAAGCCTACCCTACTAAACACTTCACAACTAAAGAGGAAAGATAAATTCAAACATCTAACTAAACATTTTCCACTATTGCACCATAGCTTAGAGTATTCTCCCCATATACTTATGTATATTTGGTACAAGAACTAAAAGAGAATCATCTGGCACTATTGTTTGACTTTCTCGAGCAATTATCTTGTATCCCAAGTGGACAACAATATGCAAGCAAAGTCATCGGAGTTGAAAACTGGAGCCTTGCACCAACTCATGAACTTAAGGACTACTGCAAGGAATCTGTATGTATAGTTTGCACTAATTCTAAGTGCAAAGCACCTTTCAGTTCATGTCTTAATGATCGTATCAAAATCACCCCAACAATGCCCCATCACGGTAAATGTCGGACGTGAACATGTTATAGCCAGCCTTAAATGGCAAAAAATCCATTGTCCACAAAAACACAGTGTAATTTTTTTTGGGCATGGCTATAACATGTCAAAGACACGGATATACCACGGATATGCCCGTGGCTATAGCATGGCGGCGTCCGATATATACGGCGCTCCAACAATGCCATGTGCTCGTCAATAATGAAAATCTTTAGTAACATGGATTGATAATGCCATCACATAGCCCTATCACATAGCATTTGAATTTACAATACCTTCTAAATGCCATTGTATAACCCCATCACATAGCGTTAAAATTCACGCCCTTTCCCTATCGCACCTCTAAATGTATAGCTTGCACTAATTCCAAGCACTAAGCAACTTTGTTCATATCTTAACAAACAAACTCCAAAAGACAATCATGTCAAAATAAGTCTCGTCAAATGCATAATTTTGCTCTTCTTTGTTTTACTCATAAAAATTGTATAATTATTGAGCATCTCTATTATTTACCGTTTTTTTTTCCCCGGTTTAAAATTGTATAATTATTGAGCATCTCTTTTTTTTCTGTTTTTTTTTTTCCTAAGCTATGCAATCACGAAAACACGGGATGTTCCTTGCAGAATATTAGCGTTCCATTGGACTAGGCTTGCCATTGTAGGTCTCAGCTGATATCGGTGAACATACTAGCACACATTAATATTTTATAATTCTTTCCTTTGCCTCAACCCTGCACTTCTGCTAGTTGTTTTTTTATCGGTTTTTTTCCCATCTTCGGATTTCAACGATTGGTCTGGCGGATATTCCATGTTTTATGTCATATCAAAGGCCATTAAATTTTTTATCCGAAATCTTCCTACCACTTCCCATGGTGTAAACCAGACCAAAGGTGCAATATTTAGAGAAATGGAGAACACAGATAGCCTTGGAGTTAAAGAATGATGTCTGGCTGCAGCATCATCTCACTGTAATCAGGGCGCAACACAATCCATTGCATCAACTGCAACCATCCACTGTAATTAGAGTGCAACTGCAGCCCAAGCAAGCAAGCAGCCCCCGGCCGCTCAAACCTAGCCTCACCAGAATGTCGCCCTCACCAGAATGTTGCTTGAAACCGGTCTGCCCAGCACTTCACTTCCAGAATCCGGCTTGAAATCGGCGCCTCTGTGCACTTCAAATCCGGCTTGAAACTGGCGCCTCTATCCACTTCACCTCCAGAAACAACGGCTATGGCAAAAACAAAGGTAGAGCGTTGGAGCAGGGGCGGCCCCATTCGGCATGCAACCATGACCTATCTTCCCAAGGAACATGCCCTTTCCTTCTATCCTCATACCATGCATGCAGAGAAGCAAAAAAAAAAAAAAAAAAAAAAAAGATGCCACAGTTAATTTTCGACTGCCCGCCAACAAGTGTCTCGAATCAGCCAAAACATACCCCTTGCATACGATTTGCCATACGATACAAGGTTGAAATCTTGACCCAACCATGCCAGAAATACCGCCCGCAAATACCAAACGAATATATATATACACAATAAATTTAGCACGTCCTACGGTGCATATTTCAGTTTACCATGTTTCTATGATGCAATTTCTTACCAGCGCATGTTTCAAAATAGTATTGAGAATTAGAGTCTAAACTTTTTATTTTGGTCCTAAGCTGCTTACTCATGTTGTTACTTTAGGCATGTGGTGCTTTCGCACTTGTGTCTACAACATTCTAGAAGATACTTTTGAAACTTTTTCTAGAACATCCTACAACATCTTTCTATTTATAGATTGAGGTGCCTACCCACAAGCATCTAATACATTTTAGAACATTCTATTTTGGTTCTTTGCAAAGTTCAAAAAAAAATCTCCCTTTTTAGACTGAGGTGCCTACCATAAACATCTGAAACATACTACAATATTCCAAAACATATTATTTTGGCTCTCATGCACATCTATAACATTAGAGAACTTTCTAAAATTATCTAAACTATTATGTAACATTTTATTTTGACTTTCATAAATTAAAAAAAAAAAAGAAAACTTTCTATTTTTAGGTGCTTATCCACGACTATCTACAATATTCTAGAACAATCAAGAACATTCTAGAATATTTTAAAACTAAGATTCCCCTAGGTTTTGTAAGAATTTATGAAGATTCCTTTAAATTCCCTTAGACTCTCTTAGATTTTATGAGATTGCCCTGGGTTCCCTTACATTATATGAGATTCAAAGATTCTATGAAGATTCCCCTAGTACTCTAAGACTTCATCAAGTTTCCTTTAGATTCCCTTAGATTTTATGAAGATTCCCTTAGATTCTCCAAGATTTTAATAGATTCCCTTAGACATGAATATTTTCTTAGATTTCCTTACATTTTATGAGATTTTTTTAGATTCCCTTAGATTCTCCTAGATTCTTTTACATTCTAGAACATTCTAGAACCTTCTAGGACTTTCAGAACATCCTAGAACTTTCTGAAAGTATTTCCTTAGATTCCCTTACATTCATCTAAATTCCCTTATATTCTAGAACTTTCTAAAACAATTTCCTTAGATTTTTTCTTATTCTAGAATATTCTAGAACTTTCTACAAAATTTTGGAACTTGCTAGAAGAATTCCTTTGAATTCTCCCTAAATTCTCTTACATTCTAAAACGTTCTTGAATTTTCTAAAATATTCTAGAACTTTCTAGAGCATTCTAGAACTATGTAGAACATTCTAAAACTTTTTAGAGCCTTCCAGAACATTCTAGAACTATCTGGAACATTATACTCTATTTTATCTTAATTAGATTATTACGCTTAAGTATATTTAAAATATTAATCATATTAATGAATTAATGCTTGGTCTAATGGTTAGAATAGGGGCTCTGAGGGGGTAATGACTAGGGTTCAAATCCTTCAAACAATAAGAAACTTTTAGAAGCCTCTTCTAATGGATCGAGCATTCAATGTGAGCATTATCTTGGACCAAATCAAGGGTCGAGATCGCCCCATGTGGCAAACATCTAAAGCAACATGAGCCCTAGGATCTTGGATCGACGATCATGATCAAGAACAATCTAGATCGTCGGATCTATTACATATAATTCGCAAAGCCATGTGCACTATAGGATATGTCCCCAAGCAACGTGAGCCATAGGATCTCGGATCAACGATTAGGATGAAAAATAACCGGACCGTATGAGCCCTAGGATCTTGGATCGACGATCATGATCAAGAACAATCTAGATCGTCGGATCTATTACATATAATTCGCAAAGCCATGTGCACTATAGGATATGTCCCCAAGCAACGTGAGCCATAGGATCTCGGATCAACGATTAGGATGAAAAATAACCTGGACCGTAGGATCAATTACATATAATTCTCAAAGCACTATAGGATATGTCCCCAAGCAACGTGAGCCATAGGATCTCGGATCAACGATTAGGATGAAAAATAACCTGGACCGTAGGATCAATTACATATAATTCTCAAAGCCATGTGCACCGTAGGATATATCCCCAAGCAACGTGAGCCGTACGATCTCGGATCAACGATCAAGATCATATCAACCTTGACCGTCGGGTCGTCCATATAGAAACTATATAGAAACTTCCAAGCCATCTGGGCCGTAGGATGTGTTCCAGAGCCACGTGAGCCGTAGGATCCAGGACTGACCGTCAGGATCAAATCAACCTGGACCGTAGGATCGTCCATATAGAATCTATATAGAAACTCCCAAGCCATCTGGGTCGTAGGATGTGTTCCAGAGCCACGTGAGCCATAGGATCCAGGACCGACCGTCAGGATCAAATCAACCTGGACCGTCGGATTGTCCATATAGAATCTATATAGAAACTCCCAAGTCATCTGGGCCGTAGGATGTGTTTCAGAGCCACGTGAGCCGTAGGATCAAGAACCGACGGTCAGGATCAAATCAACCTGGACCGTAGGATCGTCCATATAGAAGCTATATAGAAACTTCCAAGCCATCTGGGCCGTAGGATACGTCCCCATGCCAATATGTATTTTCGCAAATAAGAAGCGTCGCATCTAAAGAAATCACTATGCTACTTGCTCAAGAATGCATATTGTTCATCTTCACAATACTAATTGCATTAGAACGCATAGAGCTAATTGCTCAAGAATGCTTATTGTTCATCTTCCACAGTGTCTCTTCTACAACAAGAGGAAAATGAGTTCTTTTGGAGTATTATAAAAACGACCAACTTCAATTCTCTCTCATAAAAGGTCATAAGGGAAAATTGAATTGGATGCATAGAGGACCGTATAGGCAATCTTTCCAAGAGAGATTTTTGGAGGAAAAAATAAATAAAACAAAGAAGTAGGTCTAAAAAAAATAAAAATAGATTGTTGATTTTGTTTGGTCTCTTGGTGCCTTTCCTTTGCCTTTTTTTTTTTTTTTTTTTTTTTTTTCCTTTTGGAGCTTCCTTCTGAAACATTTTCCATTGCAATTTGCTGCACTTTTCATTTTTTTGGTTCTTTAGCTGCAATGGTACTTCATAGCCTGCTCCTCTGTTGCTGCTCTTTTGACTCTTTAGAAGTTTGGTCTTGTTCTTCCTGACTAGAACTAGCAATGTTGGGCCTTTGTTCTTCAATTTCTTCGTGCTCAGATTCGTTGAAGGAGAAGTCCTCGCTTTGAGTAGATTGAACCCTTTTTATGATGTCACCAAGCCTTTCTTTGTTTATGTAGTGTGCTACATATTGTAAAGGGCATTCGGGTTTACCACTAGAATTAACATTATCTTATCTTATTCTTGGTAGCCTTTTCATATTTTGTTATTGTGTTTGGTGATGGGGCCTAGTCCCCAGGTTCTAGATGGGCTGTTGCCCTTGCATGTGCCGTCCCATAACCCGTTGGGTTCCCGTGGACGTAAAAAATCATCTTATCTTATCTTATCTTATCTTATCTAACCAGTTTAAAAAATGCCGTGTAGCCAATTATAAACCCCTGGGATGTTTTAAAGATCAGTCTTCCTTATTGTCCAGACTGGCTGGCAATCTCAGACACTTCTTTGATGGTGCCCATACACTTAAACTCGCGGTCATCGTACTTTTTATGCCCAGTACTTGCTCAGATGTGCAAGAAAGTAAGGATGCTGTACTTTCCAGCCTTGCCCCTTGTGATGAACTATTGTGTTTGGAAGTTTTCGTAAATCGCATGCTCAAAAGTCTTCTGGACCTTTGCTTGTGGATGAAGCTTCTTAACAATCTTAAGTGTGCTTCCTTCTTGCCTGTGGAAGAACTATTGTTTAAAGTAGTAAAAGAAGATAAAATAGACTCTAAAGCATGTTCTGGAATAAAAAGTAGGAAAAGGTAAGCATAAGCTTTACAAAAACAAGCTTTTACAAGGAAAAAAAAAAGTAGATTTAAATGCATTTTTATGTTCTAAATAAAGCATAAGAACACGCTTTTTTTCTTTCAAAAACAGCAAAGTGTATTCTGAAATACATATTTGCTACATAAGGAAAGCAAAAGTGTTTTCCAAAATACACTTTCGCTTTAAGAGAAAAATAAAAGTGTATTCTGGAATACACTTTTGCTTTTCATGTGTAGGAAATATGTAATTCGGAATACACATTGCTTTTCACAAAAAGCAAAGGCATATTCTGGAATATACTTTTGCTTTTCGTGAGGAGCGCTGTGTATTCTGGAATACACTTTTGCTTTCTATGAAGAGCAAAATGTATTCCGGAATACACTTTCGCTAGTCCTAAATATTATATTCCGGAATAGGTTTCAACTTTTTACAAATGCTAGAATGGACGTACAATGTACTTTTTGCACTCATCTCTTCATAATATCTCTATGCAAAACTGAATATAGCCTCTGCAATTAGTTTCGAAGGCGCTGGTGCTGGCGACTAGAGCTGCGGGGCTAGTATATAGAAGTGAGGGTGCAAAAATTTCTTTTTAGAGGTTGCCCATGGACCCTTCTCTTCTTCTATGTAAATTAAAATATGTTTAGTCTTACTATCCTGCTCTAGTGTATTCTGGAATAGCTTTCAGTTTTCTTATTCCTTGATTTTTAATGGGACTTCTTCTTTAACAATGTGGTCTTGTATTCTGGAATAACAATCGTTCAATAGTCGAAAATGTTGCTCATGTCTCCTTATTATTTTGCAGTTGTTGAAGATGGTTAATCGCTTCGTGAACAAACTTCCACCACCTTTTGTTGTCTCTAGTTCCTCTAGTTCCGAGGAAACACTTGGCCAGAACGTGTTTTCTCCTGATGCTTCTCCGACTCCTACCTCAACAAGATCCTTGTTGCTTCTCGAAGACACTCCGAGTCCAGCAAATAGTAGACGGCCACCACCTTTTCAACCATCATTAAGTCTTAGTAGAAAATAGTATGTCCCCTCCCTACGTAGCAGGCTTCCACCACCTTTTGTTCCATCCCCTGAAACTACACAGGCACCACTTCAACAGGTGATTCAGAACAAGTTATCCCTACCATTTGTAATTTCTCCTGCTTCGAGCAGAAATATAAGGATTGCTGCACGTTCATAAGAATACAAGATTCTCTACAACTTCTCTCATCACAACTTCACCACAAATGAAGATGATGTTGCAGCATCTACTCCTCTTCATACAACTATCGTGACACATGGATTTGCAGAATTCCAGTCCGTTGTAAGAGATGTTTGCAAGACCTCCTTCTCAAGATGTTGCAACAACATCTGCTGCCATAAGATCTTATGCCCATCACCTTCGTTTAACACTGTGCTTCCGATTTATCTGGGTACAACTTTATGTGGTCTGCGTTCCTCTACAAATGCACCACTGAGGGTGGAGGAGGTCACCTCTAGAGTAGAATTCTTATCAAAAGATGAAGATACCAACGAGAAGCAACGAGATTACATGTTCTCCAGCCAATCTTCCAAGAAATTCAAGGTGGATTTTAGTTTGAGAGCATGCTCCCCTACAAGAAGAAGAGACGAACAGAAAATGAGGAGACTTCTAAGAACTAGATGCTGCTCATTGGGTTGCATTAACAGATTTAACATGGCTAAACTTTGTGCAGTTAGCGACAATTATAGTTCTATGACATTGGCAGACCAGAATGCCTACTTGGCTTATCATGTAAGACCATACCGCCACACCTTCTTGCACTACATTAACTGTGAACAAGTCTGCCAGAAATGCTTTATGGTTGTCCACTATTTAGGGTCCACTAGAATGTCTCAAATATATAAAAGACTGGATAAAACCCATTAATTAATGATCACTGCGGTCCAAGAAGAGTTGTAACAATGTATGCCCTAGCTACTATGTCATGGATGGAGAAATATTTTAGAGACGCATGTGAAAAGTTACCTAACAGCAACATGTATCATTTGACAGACAACATCACAAAAAAATATGTCTTCCAAGAATATAAAGAAACATGTATTCAGTCTCAGCACATCTCTTACTCATACTTCACTGTGGAAAAGTGAATTCGGTCTTGTGAAAATTCCCAGGAGACATAGAATGTCTATTTGCTCAAGGTGTGCAGAATCAAAGAGTCAAAGAGAAACTGCAAAGATAGAGGTTGAAAGAAGTAAGTTAAGGTTCTTCATTCTCACACTTGCTTCAAAGAATTGTTTTGATCTAATTTCTTCTATAGACAGAACCTTGCTAGACACCGTGAACAACAAGCACCCGAGAGAAGGAATCACAGGAAAAAAGCTCTTGAACGTCCACTGCAGTATATGTCTATTGTAATTGATGGAATGGATAAAAAAAATAACTCTACCTGGATATTCCTAAGGATGTGCCAGAGGAATGCTTTGTCAAGGTCCACCTTGTAGGAGCTATGGTCTTCAAAGGAAGTCTAAAGTGCAAAGCCTTTTTAACCTATCCTAACTTGCATGATGATCCGAACCTCACAATTACAATTTTAACAAGGTGCTATGTGAGCAAGAGCAATCACCACCAGCACTCTACCTGCAACTTGATAACACTACCAGGGAGAAAAGAATAGAATCAAACACTCTTTGCTTATTGTGCCATGCTAGTGGAGCTAAGGATCTTTAGAAAAGTAAAGCTTGAATTTTTACTTATAGGGCGCACTCATAATCAAGTAGACCAGTTCAGCAGATTTTTCATGCATCTTAGAAGGAAGAAGGTTTTTTGTCTTCCTACTTAGCTCAAATCATTGAAAACTCTTATATTCCCATACCAGTGGTTAGAGCTTCTTAAGGAGGCTACTGACTTTAGAGAATTTGTTTCCTCTCGATGTTCTGGTAGAGAACAAGCTGTGAACAAGTTGAATGATCTCACATTCAACACCACATCAAGTTTTATTTGAACAATGGAGAAAGCCTTTTACAGGGAAAGAAATACACCATAATTAAAGACTGGAGTCCACCAGAGGGATTGCGCTTCCTCAAATCTGTTCCAAGCACGTATTTGGTAGAATGTGCTCAGAGCAACTTCCTCTGAAAAATCTAAAGGAGTCAAAGCAGAAGAAAAATACCCCAGTGACATCCTTGAAAGCCATTGAAAATGGAAATCCCTTGGGCTTTAAGTATTTCTTATAAGAAGATCAGATGTGGTGGAGAAGTTTCTTTCTTGAATAAAAGATTGTTATTCAAAACCTAGCTCTAAGGCAGTTGCAGGAATCTTTTGAGTGGCCTAATGCCTTCCATCAGGTCCAGAACCAGTAGGTCCAAGCAATGCTACAGTGGCACTTGCAGTAGAGGAAGACGAGGACCGAGTCATATACCTCGGACGACTTTGCAAGAATGAGCCTCTAGGTAATATCACATAAATTACCAAAGGCATGCTAATTGCTTTTCCTATTGAGGCGGATGACAAAGGTCGACCTTTTTGGATAGTAAAAGTAATTGACATAATCAAAGATGAAGGCTTAGTGACTAAAATCAAGATTCATTGGCTTGCTACACATTCAGAAAATGCTTTTGAAGCTAGGTATCAGTTAGAAATAGGAACTCAAGGAAAGGGGAGAAAGCCCAAGAAAGGGTTGTAGGGATGAGCTAAAACTACGAGAAGTGTATATACTATGCTATGATTTCAAATTGAAACCTAACAATCGTCTACATCAGAGGACGAACAGTTTGCTTAAGAAGGCTTGTAATTACGAGGAAGAACATGAAGAAGGGAGTGGTGGTGGCAATGCTTCACCCTCTGTTGACAGTAACGAGAAAGATAACTCAAGCACTTCCTCAATGACAGTGAAAGAAGTGAAGGTGATGAAGATAGAATAAAGGAATATGATGACGTGTTGGATCCCTACCTCATCACTCCTCACACTTTTGCATATAACTGAGTCTTAGGAAAAGACTATAAATTTTGCATGTGTATGTAAAGATTTTATCTTCAATTTTTGAAAATACTACAATTTCTGTTACAGACTTCACTTTAATTTTTTGTTAGAAGTTATATTCCCTTTGTTAGAAAAATATTATGAGTCATCACATGTTCCTGAAGATCTGTGGAACTGTTCAAGAAAAGGGGAAGGATATTGTACAGTATAGTTGCTCAGTTCAACATCAAAAACTAACACAGTGCAACAATAGGGAAGGAACAGTTCAAGATGGTTAAGTTAAAAAAAAAAAGAAGGGTGCAACATGGTTAAGTTCAAAAGGAAAGGTTAATGGTTTATTAAAGGCTTATATATTAAGTCTTAAAGGTTGACGTGTTATTAAAAGGATAAATTCATCTACTGGTTTGCAAGAGGTGATGGCAGGAAACTTGGAATGAAAGTTGACAATCTAAAAACGACCTTATCCAGCTTAACCGATGCCGGATCGGCCGAAGCATGACCATGTAAATAACCCTGTGCATAATTATTAAATACACGATTCGAATGAGGCCAGACCAGTGTGGAAAAACTCTGTAAATTAAGGAGGAATTCTGAATGTATAGTCTTGGTGTTACTATTCATTTGGCTCACTAGACCATTGCTACAGTAACTTGATATTATGCATAGTTGATTAATTTGCATAAGGTTATGATCATATTTTCAATGGTTTATTAAGACTCAAATTGAAATCTTGTTCATCTAAGCTAAATATATTAAAGGCCTCAAGTTTGCTAACATTGGTATCAGAGCTAGTGTGATTGCAGAACAAGTTGGTTGCAATGTCTAGCAGCTTCGGAGCAAGCTTGCTTGCCACAATGGAGGTGTATCAGGGAGGTCCTGGATTCCAGATATGGAAGAACTCCATTAAGCATGTGTTGGAAGTCGAGGACTTATGGGATCTTGTTGATCCTGAAGGAGTTGCTGAAAGCATGGGTATAGGCAGAAACACACAGATGAGGTCAGTTTCAAAAATGTCTGTTAATGCTGGAACTAATAATGCTGGTGAAGGTTCAGGTGAGACAAATACAAGAGAGACATCTGGTCTAGGTGCAGCAGGAAGGTCAGTGAATGCCAAAGTAAAGGAAGCTCAGGGAATCATAACTTGCAAGGTGAGTCCAACAATTAGACTTAAACTCAGAAATAATAGGGAAATGTGGATGTTTCTCTTACAGCATTATGAACAAAAAACATCATCTCAAATAGATCTTCTTGAAAATGAGTTGAGAGGTCTTAAACTTCAAGAAGATGGTGATGTATCTGAATTCTTTAATAAATTTGATAATATAATAGCAGACCTAGCAGAAGCAGGGGTAAATGTCTCAGACAGAAGTCAAGTATTACAAATTTCTAGAGCAATCAGTGAAAGTCAAAATCTGGCCCTATTCATTAGAAACATGCGCAAAACCAGGGAGGATGCAGAAAATGTTCTGAGAACAGAATTTGAACAGAGAAAAATTGCTCAAGAAGAAGGCCATGCAAATGAAATCTTATATACTGCTAACAAATCTAAACAAGCAAAAGGAAATTGTTTCCATTGTCATGAACCTGGCCATTTTAAGGGAGATTGTCCAAAACTCAAAAATGAGTTGATATGCTATCATTGTGGAGGCAGAGGTACAGGCAAGGGAAAGGAAAGTGGAGGAGGAAGAAATATGAATTACAGGGGAAGAGGAGGCAGAAGACCTGTTGGAGTACACATGGCTCGAGAACATAATGAAGGAGAAAAATCAGAGGTTGAAGATGAAAATGAGGTAAATCTTGCATTATCTATTATAGATAAGGGAATAGAGTCTAACAAAATCCCTGATGCTCTTGTAGTTGATAGTGGAGCTGAAAGATCAGTAGTGCAATCATCTACTCTGCTCAAGAATGTTTCCCAAGCAAGTTCAAGAAATATTCAAGTTGGAAGTGGAGATTTGTTGCAAATAGAAGGAAAAGGTCTGTTGCAGTTACTGGATTTAGAAGGGAAGATAGTAGACATTGAAAAAGTTTTGTGTGTGCCTTGCATAGTCAAGAATTTAATAGTCATCTTGTTGACTTAGGATATAGAGTCAATTTTGACTCAAAAGGATGTAGAATCTATCTTAACAATGAATTGAAGTTTTTTGCAAAAAGATGTGGCAATTTATTCCAAATGGAAAATCAGTGTCATAACAGCGTGAATTCTGTTAGTATGTCAGAAACTGAACTATGGCACAATATCTAGACGCTTTCGTGAGGACGTAAATGCAACGAGGAGTGTTGATGCTTCACTTTTTGCCATTATGATCCACTCGTACAAATCGACCCAAGAAAGCAATACATGTATCAAGGCACAGACAAGTTCCATGAAGAAGAGAGAATGGTCGGAGTGGAAGATAATTCAGCAGGGTTCAATTAAAAACACAGACATTGCAAAACAACAAAATGCAAGGGCCCGCATTTTTCAGGAATTTTCAATTTCATGGAAAAAAAAAAAGCTCAATACAATTGGATAACTCTAAGGAAGCATCCCTGCTCAAGATACATTATACATGTAAGTTGGAGCATGAGAAATGAGAAAAGTTCCTAATAGATGGTTGTACTTGTATCAAACCTATGAAATAATTATATGATCTTCCAACAAAATACGCTCACTAACTATTCTACTAGTATCTTGTCCACATGCATTATCCTAGTTCATGTATTTACTTGCAGCTTCATATTGGTCAACAGAATATATCATCTCCCTGATTTATCCATATGCAAGGGTAATGCCATATGAATGGGCATTCATTAGAGCATATGTACACGGACTTGCAACTAAATTTCCCTGTCAAAGTTTTGGTTCATCAAACATCATTTGAATTCAATTTCAATCTCCTCCAATGTGACAATGCTATCATTAATCAACAGAGTTACCAACAACAGAAAAAAAAATAACAATGAACATCAAGTTGAATAAACAGTTCGTAATGTTTAAGTGCACAGAGATGCATTAATGCATTGTCGGTTTTCTCTACTGTAGAACCAAAGAATAATGAATTGATCTGGCCCACCTCTCAAAGAAAAAGTCTACTATGATGTCATGCCACCATAGATTTGTAAGGAATAGCCAAATGCACATTCTTCAATTGTTTTTAACTATTTGCTGTATGTACAATAGAAAAAGTATTCGGTGCCAGCATTGCGATATACCTAGAATGTACTATAATTTTAGGAAAAGAATAGAGTAGAATAGAATAGAGTTTTTATCGTCCACGGAGATCAATTGGCTTATGGGACTTAAAAAGGACAAACTAATCTAGAAGCCTTGCGCATAAAACATGATAAAGAATTTCAAAGCAGATGAACAAAAGTAGATGAATGTACCATGATTTGAGGAAAAAAACAAACAATCTAGAAGGCCTTACATAAAGTAGATGACATGAACCTGTTTGTTTCATGTTACAATGGAGGATCTGATGTACACCTCCTTAAGCGAGAATGATAGGAAGGAGTTCATTACCTGCAAAATCAACAAAGTAAGGAGCACATATAACTTCAAGAACTTTATGGTAAGCTTAACTCTTAGCACCAATTCACCACCCAACTGGTTTCAGGCTTGAGAACACTGCAAGTAGGTTTCCTCTGGCTCTACCCAATTCTGAGAATCTGATAGAGCAATTGCTCTCTCTTCTCTGGGTTTTTGTTGGCAATTTAACAAAAACATAAGACAAGGACCTGGTTTAGATGTGAGACTGGAACAACAGCAAGGAGAGGTTTTGGTTATCTAAACATGTCTTTCCAAAGCTAGGAAGAATCTAAATTCTATCGGAATCTGCCCCAGAATGAAACTTGAATTCTTCTTTATAAAGGATTGTGCCCTTTAAAAAAGGTTCGTTTATGTAATTAGCCAAGTCTTAACACATTGGCTTCTAATATTAAGCTCTTTTTAACTTAGACTTAACCTTTTGAATTTTGACATCTCAATATTGAATTGTCTAATGCGTCATATGTCCTAAGGGATGTTGCCAAATGGCATGGCATAGAAATTGCTTTTTCTTCTTCTTTTGCCATGCATTACCTCTGTGATCATACATCAACTGCTCCCTTGAGTTTGTGCCATATCAATTTCTATTCTTCTCAAGACTGATTGACCTCAGTCTGCTTGTGGAGATAACTTCTTTAAAGATTAATTAAACTCGATCATTTGTCTTAAAGATATCTGGGTGTGTTGTAAAGTGTCACATGTCCGATAGGACGCTGCCTTGTGGCGTGACGTTAAAATCTCTTCTTCTTCTTCTTCTTCTTCTTCTTCTTCTTCTTCTTCCTCTCAAAGACTGATCATATATTTAAAGAGGTAATAACCTTTTCCCAAAACTGGTGACTGACCGTCTGCTTTCAAAGACTTTCTACCTCTTCTCGTTGTGAAAGTATTGTAAAGTTAGTGGAGGATGAATTCACTTCAACCATGTATAGTGTTGGGGCGGGTCCAGTCTCGATGTGTGTTCCATAAGTTTTGGCTTCTCGTGGACATTAAAAACGGTATCTATCTATCTCAGAATGGGAATCTTACCATCTGTCTTGGGAGGCTTTCTTCTTGTCTCTTCTCCAAGGCTAGTATACTTATCATCTGGTTGAGAGACATCTCTAAAAGTATATATAAGATCTGGCTATTGCGCTACAGTTGCCTTAACCTCCTAGTAATCTTCTTAAAAAACAACCATTAAAAAACAACTCAAACTGATTAAAGTGTTATTTACCTTCTAACTCACGAACACCTAAAACCTTAGGTTGCCCCATGCCTTTATAAAAGTAAGAATTTTCTCTTCTTTAAAACATGTTAAAACCAGCAAACCCAATCAAATTGCTACCATCGGGTGGGAGACGTGGGTGGGTGCAAGTCCCACCAACCATGCCTTCAAAAAAAAAAAAAAAAAAAAGATTGCTATGGCTTCTTGACCGTGCCATTAACTGCATGCAAGCTGTTGAGTTAAGGTTTTCAAGCAAATGATTTATAGGGCAGAAGTGGCAGCGGGTAGCCCAACAAGGATCATTTTCTACGACAAGGATTTATAGGGCAGAAGTGGTAGCGGGTAGCCCAACAAGGATCATTTTCTACGACAAGGATCGTTTTTTTTCATTTTCTACGACAGAAACCCTTCTGAGATCCTCCTCAATTGAAACAAGATGCCTATTTCAACAATTACACACATGTTCAAAGTTTAACCGAAATTTGGTTCTGACATCAATTGATACATGATAGTTGTGCTCTCGGGTGGCATGAAAATGGTAGGTTTTGGCCAGCATACCCGTGTGTTGGAGGACATGGCATCTCAATGTACTCCTAAAAATTAGAAAAGATTTATATTAATCGTCGCTCAAGCAAAACAGAATGCAAGACTTGATGAATTATAATAGGGCCATCAATTTCCCTGGCTCTGTGTTACAAAACCATTCACCAACTTCAGATTACTGATTAAAATTGCAGTCTTTCGCCCTGCCTACATGCATTTTAATGGAGTCACAATTTAGCTCCATAAATACTTCGACAACTTTATTGAGCTTCCTCAAAGTCCAAAGCGCTTTGGACAAATCTTTAGTTATTATTGTTTACAGCCAGCTTGGGAGAATAAGTTGGCTGTTATTTTAGTCTGTCAAAAAGTTTCCTTGCCACCTGAAATGTAGAACAGTAATAATTTGAGAAGTGGTGGTAGAAGGGACAGTCTTTGATGAAACAAAGTTCACTTACGCATTTGTCAATGCAAGCCCAGAAATCAAAGTATTGACCAGTGCAATGTTTTTGTCCAGTCTCATCACCCTCAATTCGCTTTGCACATGCCTGCATTGTCAAAGCATACGCCATTCGTTCAGCAATTTCTCTAAAAACCTATTCAAAGCATCCTGATCTGGCATATCATAGGTACTCTTGTATCTAATTTCTCTACTTGTAACTAGTACTTGGTCATAAAAGCCACGAGACTCATATACTTGGTCAAACAGATATTTAACTCGACACAAACAAAAATCTTGAATGTTTTTTGAGAGAGACATTTAACAATCACCAACAGTGTTCCCAGGCGTTACTAATTGACTCAATTCAAGGTAGCTTGAAATACTGCTATTCCTAGATGTATAATACGTATATTGCAGCTACAACATATTTATGGAATGCTCTATTTTTCTTCAAACAAGAATATCCAGCCACTTGAACCTTAATAAAACAAAAGTCAAATCAAACCTGATAAGAGAGCCACTGCTTTACACATCGTGGTTTACACATTTCCTCAAGTTCAGGTTTAGGATCAACAGCATCCTCAGTTTCTTCAGACCTGGAGCAGCGAACAGGGAATTAGGTTGCGTAAAAATGGCATGACCGAAGTATCAAATAGATTGACTATTCTCCTGAGTTTTCTATAGTATAGAAACGTAAGACCAATGCAGAAACTTCAAAACATGGAGCAATTATATATGATCTTAGCCTAAACTGGAAAAGGAAAAGAGAGCCAGGCTGACAGGAACTATGGTAGCAATGCTCAGTCAATTGACCATTATGGAATAATCTTACCTCTTAAAGTTGGTGGTGCAAACGCAAGAATTTGGCATTTCACTTAGGAAGCCAAATTTCGTTAAAACATGCATGTTCTTTCTCAAAAATGACATTTTACAGCTGCTTTTAATTACTTTATATTATTCTACAACAGCATTTAAGAGAAGTGAAGAAATACAATGAATAACCATAATGCACAAACAACATAATGAAAAATAAGATGACACAACAAACGTAGAGCCATATTCACGTTATTCGTACGCTTCTAACTTTCTATGTTCAAGATCGAGAAACTACTGCCCTCATTCACTGGCAGTCCAATATTGATAAAAATGGTCGCTTCAGGGAGAAGATTTACAAGAAACGAAAGGAGTGACTTACATGTCGCTAAAGCAAGCTGGTCCTTTGGCGCTCCGGACTGCGACTCGCCCTTTTCGGGTTTAGGGCGACGAAGCCTTTGGAGTTAATCCTCACCGCTCACCAAAATCAACCCTTCAAACTGGCAGTATTTGTTTAAGCACTTCCTCAATCATCCGTTCATTTATGAGGCAAGGGCGCAGGTTTGGCATATTCCTTGGATATTCTAGGTTATTCTTAGGATGTGAGTGAGAACTAAGTCGAAGTCTAGTAGTGCTTTGTTTCTTCTTCTTTGCAGAATGGAGGCAATAGCTATTGTTGCATCTTTCTAGCGAAGGGGATGGCCGCTCTTGCCCTAAAAATAATCAGTTTTTCTTGCCTAAAAATAATCAGTTTTTCTGTGGGAATCGGATTTTCTTTTTTCTCCTTAGCGTCTCGTTTTTTTCTATTTAGATCATCTAGAGTATGATGAGCTTTTTTGTGGTTAATACCATATGTAGTGTCTTGGCTTTCATTTCTGAAGCACTAGTATTTCCCATATATGAACTCAAACTTTTATCACAAACATTCGATCTAGATAGACTAGACCCATATGTCGATCTATAGAATAACATTCAGCAATATATGTAGCTGGGGCATGTCATATTGGCTAGGGATTGTAATGCATGTATACTATGACACAGTTGACAAGGCCTAAACTGGACTTACTGCAACTTCAAAATGAAGAGGTTATGTGGAACTCACATCAGCTGATGGAGGCCATCCTCTCACACAATGTAGGGGGTAGTTGCGCCAAATATATGACATATTTGACTTGATCATTTGCAATCTCATTGGACATCCTCCTCCTAGATCATCTTATTACACATGTACAAGTGGAGACAAATGCAGTGATGGGTAGGTGGATTCTGGCCACCAATCCCTCTTCTTCCTAGTTGATTGGCAACTAATACAGACCCAGTGTCAAATCACTTTGTGCGTGTGTGATGCTTCCCCAGCCTATATATGGTGCTCCCATCATACAGATACGAAAAATTCCCCTACGAAAAATTCCCATTTCCGGTGACAACTATTACCAAGAAAGACCCTCCATCTACCCAGGCCACTTGTGATGACACATCCAAGTGAAGGACATGGAGATATCATTGGCCCATTCCTCCTCTAGGACATCCTATACTGTCGAAGCATGCCTACATGTTAGCACACCTTAACAATAGATATAAATAATATGCCACCATGAAGGGTGGCCCATCAATCAACTTGAGATACACTAAGAAGGGGATTGACGAATGGTCGAATCTTGCAGATAGCAATAAATGGAATCATGAAAATGGATTTGGATGGCATAGAACATTGGCGAGTGTTGTCCAATCCATTCACCCCTCTTGTGCACACTTTACAGATAGGTTGAAACATGTTGTGTGCTTCCAGATACGTGATCCTGAGGATCCATCCTATAGGACTACTCCGGGTTACATCTCCCCTGTCTGATGAGGAAGGTGTTGAAACAAGCCTCGTCCATGAGCATAATGGATATGTGGGCAGCTAGAGGGAATGTGGCAACACACACGTTCGTACCCGACTTCTCCTGGTCCAAGGAGTATCTGACCCATATCCGGCCCACCTTGTGATCAACTATAAGCCTAGCCCATTATAAGGACCCCAGTATCTGCGTCAGCAAGGTCCTATGTCCACATCTACATTACCCCAATTGTCTAGTGCTCAATCACGACATATAATCTAACAGCTAGGTGGGCTCTTATGCACAGGACGAATCTCGAGTTTTAAGGACAATGCTAAATTGGGCTATTTTGGGCCAGCCTCATGGCGCTAATCAATTGGTGCCATGTGGCACCT
Source organism: Isoetes taiwanensis (assembly GCA_021234155.1). Classification (NCBI taxonomy): domain Eukaryota; kingdom Viridiplantae; phylum Streptophyta; class Lycopodiopsida; order Isoetales; family Isoetaceae; genus Isoetes; species Isoetes taiwanensis. The sequence continues at coordinate 20,124,622 of JAJEKV010000020.1, read as the reverse complement.
AGGTCTCCCTTATAGCTATGGTTGTTAACGTAGCTAATGTTAATTAATTCTCCAAAAGTTATAGTGACATATCACTCCATTATACGTACTTAATAACAAGAATGTTGTCGGTAGTAAGTGGATTTTTAAGATTAAAAGAAAGGCGGATGGGTCCATCGAGAGGTACAAGGGTCGCTTGGTTGCCAAATGATATACACAGCTAGAAGGAGTGGATTTTAAGGACACATTTTTGCCTATTGTTAAGATGAATAGTTTGAGAGCGCTCATAGCCATTGCAGTGCAAAATGACATGGAATTGGGTCATATGGATGTCAAGACCGCCTTCCTAAATGGAGACTTGGAAGAAGAAATTTATATGGGGCAGCCTCATGGATACGAGCAGGGTAGTAATATGGTGTGCAAATTAAAAAAGGCTATTTATGGATCGAGACAGCGATCTAGACAATGGTACTTATGCATGAACAAGTTTTTGGTTGACAGTGGATTCATTAAATTAAAAATAGAAGGTAATATTTACATGAAAAAGGAAGGAGATAAATGCTTGATAATGGCTTTATATGTCGATGATTGTGTCATTGCCAGTAATGACAAAGCCTTGCTGGACAAGTGTAAATTATTGTTGAGAAGCCGGTTTCAAATGACTGATCTTGGAGATCTTCAAAAGCTGCTGGAAATGGAAGTAAGAAGAGATAGGGCATACGGTGTGTTATACCTCACTCAGGAACAATATATCAAGAAAATGCTAATCAAGTTCAGAATGCTTGATTGCTTCATCTTTTCAATGTGCTTTATATTCATTATTCTTGTTTCTTGCCTCTTCCATTATGTCAGCCAATTGTCGTTCTCGTTGGAACCCATTCAACAAGACGACAGTCTAGTTGTGAATTCGCTAATACTGTCAATAAATGCAATGAGTAGAAAACCTTTCAACTCTGATCACCTTGAAAATGATAGTATATGCATGACTATTAAGCTCGTTGTTTAAATTCTATGGATTTCATATCCATCCTTTGGATGTGTTTTATATCTAGAAAGATGGAGATGCCCCAAAGAGAGTAGCTCAAGCTGGAAACATGTAGGAGAGATAGCTAAGTTGATTGATTGTGCGATATTAATCTTTTTATGAATAGATGTATGTTAGAATGTTGTGTTGATTCTCCAGTTATGCTATGTTAGATGGTTGTCTGAACCTAGACCTAAGGATCAGCCCTAGCAGTCTCGATAGATGGAGACACCAGGAAGAACAGCTCAAGCCAGGAAACATGTAAGAAAATTAAGAAAATACTTGTCTGTGACATAGAAAAAGTATTTGGAAATGGAAATATGCAATAATTTTGATTGAAACCTTGTTCAATGTTAAGACGAGTGGAGATATAGCTTCCATGTTTCGGATGTTATTGTGCTACATATTCTAAACGAGGTGCACCATGGACTACCATGGTCATCGAATTTGTCTATCATACAGTGCAGATCGTACGTTGGGCCCCCTGTTTCAATTATGGTCATTTATGACTAGGGTGGCTATGATTTTGAAAGATGGAATATAGGTTCACCTAAAGTTTTGGAATATGAAATATCGGGACTCCTACTCCTCTCTATAGGGGTTCATCTAAGGTTTCAGATTTTGAGATACGGAGACTCGAACCTCTACCAAAATAATTCAATATCCTAATAACAATGCTTTAACCAATGCAACCAGCAAACTAATGTGCTTATTTTTTCTATTGAATCTCCTTTTTCCTTTTTTCAATAATAACCTATTCAATAGTTTTAGGGTTGTGGCCTATGATCTAGGGATAGTGATTTATGCATCCATATCAAATCCTTCTAGAACCCCCTGTTATTGTGCTACATATTCAGCAATACATTTTACGCTACCTTAGATGGGTCATATAGAGAGTAATACATGTATTAATATTATGAAGTGTGACTAAATTTTTCTTATAATGGTATATGATAACACTGAAAGAAAAAAGGCACAGCAAAAGTGATACTCGAGACTCTTCGACAATCTTAATTCCATTCTGATGAATCCAAAAGGTTGTGATCTATTTGTAGTAAGTATTTTGTTTTAATGATAAGATTGAGAAGAGGAAGATGTTTCAATCCTTTCTAAGTTTCTGTTCTGACTCGTATATCTCCATTAGTGGCTCTGCTCTTTCATGGATAGAGGCTTTATAGTCCGACATGAAGAATTTGCAGGAAATTTTCGTTTAAGTTCTATCGTTTATATTCTAGAAGCCCTTTCATTTTGAGTCGCTTATGCTATTAATTATTTACACTGCCTATGGCCAATCTGCAAAAGGTGGCGTTGTATACATTTTGGTTACTTTTTCAATGTGGTTATTTTTTGCTATCTAGTTATTTGCCCCATGTATCTTTTGAATGTAGATCTTGGTTGATATCTAATTATTTGCCCCATTTTTGTTCAATCGATCCATATTTGAGTGGCAAAAGATTGTGGATGATTGGAATAAATGGATCAACAATCGGGATGGCATATAAATTGTAGCATTAAAGTGTTGATAATCTTGGTTGGAAAAAGAGCCAAGTTTGTGGAGATAATACTAAATATTTGTTTTACTATATATCAATATGGACTCACTATTTGCACCTTGCAAACCGCCAGAAGTACATTACTGTAAGCATGAAATTTGTTTCATAATGCCATGGAGTTTTATCATTAGGTCTAATTGAATTTTGAATCATCATTGCCTTCAAATTTGGTGTTATGAAGTTACACTTGTCTTTCCATATGTAGATTGTCTCAATGGCCCAGCAAAATATTCAGTGGTAACTTTTCGCCGATAGTCAGATTATTGAAGGCTCCCTATTTGCTGAATTTGTTTCAATCATAATTATTCTTTTTGTGGTGGTTGACTTAACTCTATGTAACCTTTTTGTCAAAATTCTTCCATTCATGCAAACTGGCTGGACATTCAAAACTCAATGCATATTCAATTCACTGACATTCTTTTAAGTTAAGAAACTTAACCTTTTCTACGAAACATAACTAACATAAACCAACATTATTTTGGAATCAAAAGAAACACAATTAGCATAGACCAACATTATTTCGGAATCATGTGCACAATTTTGGTTACTGCTGGCAACACTTCTCTCTCTTTTTTCAAGCCATGGTCATTTCTTAATCTGATTCCTTAGTTAATCCTCATCTGATATGCTTAAACTGCTTGCAACTTAGTTTGTCCCCTTTATCCCCAAAGCCCTTCCTGTTCAACTCTAGATGCCGTACTTGAATGCCCTAGCTAGCTCAGGGTTGATCAAACCAATGCCCAGTTGAATAAGCTAATCTATTAGCACTTTCAAGCATCTACACCTCCCTAAATAATTTACCTCGCCTATGGAAAAGAAGACTGAATGCTTGCAAACTATAATGTCCTTCCAACTTAACAAGCATTGCATATATTTCAATACTAGAAAGGCATTGCAATTGCACATCCTAAGCACTTGAAAAATCGTAAAAACCAACCTGTGATTTTGAAGGCATGTACACCATCGCCTCCAACAGTTTCGACATCGCAAATATTTGCCTCTCAGGTACAACATTTGCTCTCTAAATCGTTTTGCATTTTCTATAATATATGCCTTTACATTAGGGATAATATTCTTACTTGCAGGCCTCAGTGCAGAATATTGGAGTGTTGCAGCTCTAAAGGCCATTTGTTTACAGGTAGGAGAATTTGTTGGGGTTGAATTCAAACCAGACTCCCCAGGAAGGGTGTGCCTCACGGTAGATCTTCTGCGACCAATACCTACAGGGGTGGCATTTACGGGATTCGATATGAAAGAGGAATGGTTCGACATGAGATTTGAAGGAATTCCACTAGTATATAATCTATGTAGTAAGAGGTTCCATTCTGGTCCCCCATGTAGGGAGATTGTCAAGGATGCCATTGGCGATCACAAATCTGATGATGGCTGACTGACCATACCCAGGCAGGTTGGTCGAAGGGATGAGAGAGGTACTAGAGGGAGGCGATATGCCCCATCTATGACTAGGGTGGTGCATGGGGATGTGAGCTACATTAACCAAGATAGTGTCCCTTATAAAGGAGAGTATTCCTATGGCCCGCAAAATGAGGAGATAGGGACAGACACCATGGAAAATGAGCCCTCTCTTAATGAGCCCCTCCAAAAGGTATCATGTGGCGCTAAAGTTGGCATAGATGGCACGGTCAATATGACAAAAAAGGTGGATAAGACTTCTAAAACCGAGATGGATGTGGACATAGGCACTGAAAATAAAGTGGACAACATCGGCAACATCAATGTCGTCTTGGAAGGGGGACCAGATAGTGGCTTGGATGAACCACAAAAAGAGAAGATAAAGATTGGCACTAAGGATAGTGAGCCCTCTCTTAATGAGCCCCCCCCTCCCCCTCCAAAAAAGGGATCGTGTGGTGCCAAAGTTTGCAAGGAGGGCACAGTAAACAGGATGGAGAGAGCAAATGGCACGCAAATTGATGGAGGTGACGAAGAGGTAGATAAGAGTACCAAAAACGGTGTAGATTGATATGGAATACATAAAAAGAACACAAATTCAGATTAGTTACCTCAAAGAATTCGATCTCTTCAACCCTGCATCAAAATAAACTCATTAGAGTAAAAGGGATTAGAGGAGGTAGCTCACCACCCAACCGGGTCCTTCAGGAAACCGTATCCTGAGCCAGGAAATCGTTATCCAGGGAACTGAGAAATCGTTATCTCAGCCTGATATGCACTCCAGAGGAAGGGTTTAAGGATGAAGGCAAGGTCTATGAAAGCAACAGGGGATCAGGAGGCAAGAACAGGAATCTTGGCTGTGCAGTCCAGTCTGACCCACGGCCACTCTTTTGGCGATATCTCACGATCCACAAGGAGTTAGCGAATGGGCGACCCTAATCCGGAAACTAGACTCTGAGTGCTTTCCAATGAGCCCTGGTTCGCCATAATCCGACCCTAGAGATTAACTTGGCTTAACACAAGGATAATTTCCTTAGGGTATCAAATAAAGGTTGACTCCATAATAGGGTTATTTGAGTGCATAACAGTGGACCACACCCCCGAGCTACTAGGGAAAAACCATCATATCAAGGTCCTCCCCTTTTAAAGATGCTTGACCTCAAGCATTAGTGTTGGCAACCTCGGTTTGTCAGAGGACCATTTTACGCCTAGCAACCTCAATCGTTAGAGGACCATTTTACGCCGTATGGAAACCACGGTTTGTCAGTGGACTTTTACTCCCAAGGGAACCTCAACCGTTAGAGGATCTTTTACCCCAAACACTTATCAATTATTAGATAAGTGATCTCAGTCATTAGGTATATAAGTAAGGTAAAGGTTAGGTTTTTAAGCTTAAAGTATGAAGAGGAATTTCAATTATAAAGTAAAGCAAGCAATGGACAATTAACTGCTGTTAACTTGCACTTCCTGGTGAAGAGAAGTTTCATAACTATGTAAAATATCTGGATACTCAAGAAGCTACTGTGCACTCCTCTATGTCCACTATAGGGAGGTTCATGAGATTCTTGAAGCATCTGCTGCCTAAATCCCTGAGTCACACATAGGCGATGCTTATAACAAAGGAAGCCACCTACCAACTGATAATCAGGAAATTGATAGTTATCTCCATGCATAAGAGCCGTATAAGGTGCTCTAAAAGTATTATCAGTAAAATACTGCTCCTTCATTGGATCCAAATCAGCTGTACGAGCAATGGAGATTGCATTCACAAAGGCTCTACTAAGAGCATCAGCTACTCTGTTCTCTTTTCCAGGCCTATATTCAAGCTGAATACCTTCAAAGTCTTTAATTATATCAATTAACTTCAATTGCCGAGCATTTATGATATCCTGGGTCTCAATATATTTCAAACTTTGCTGATCAAACCTGCCAATAAACTTTGTTCCCATAAGATAATGTCTCCAGCGCTTCAACGCATGCACTAGAGCAATAAGCTCTTTTTCATAAACATTGTACTTTCTTTCATTGTCCTTCAACATTCTACTGACATAGGCAATAGGATGACCATCTTGCATAAGCACAGCACCTATAGCATCTCCACTTGCATCAGAACATACAACAAAAGGTTTATTCCAATCAGGCAAAGCTAGAACTGGCTCACTAGCCATTATGGCCTTCAAATCTTGAAAAGCTTTTTCCGCTCGTTCATCCCAAACAAATGTAACATTTTTCCTCAAGAACCTATTTAATGGCAACGTAATTCTTGCAAAGTGTTCTACAAATCTTCTGTAATAACTACACAACTTTACAAAGGATCTTAAGCCTTTAAGATTAGTTGGTCTAGGCCACTGGAGAACTGCTTTGACCTTTCCAGGATCCATCCAAATACCATCCTTGGAAATTACATGTCCAAGTTAAACCACTCATTCATGAAAAACCTGCTTTTGGATTCATTAACATACAAGTGATTCTCTCTCAATAATTCAAATCTTCGCCTCCAGAATGTTTGCTCATGCTCTTCAATATTCTTGCTATACACAAGAATATCATCAAAGAACACAACCACACACTTCCCTATTAGAGGAGCCAATATTCTCTGCATGAGTCTGCAAAAAGTAGCAGGAGCATTAGTCAATCCAAATGGCATAACATGAAATTCATAATGCCCAAAGGTAGTGCGAAATGCCGTTTTGCTGATATCCTCCGTTCGCACCCTTATTTGATGGTATCCTGATTTTAAATCAATCTTACTGAAAACACAAGCTCCTCTTAACTCATCAAAAAGATCATCACTGGTAATCGGGAATTTATCTTTCACAGTGAGTTTGTTGAGAGCTCTATAGTCTACACACATTCTGTATCCCTTATCTTTCTTCTTAATAAGAATTACTGGAGCTCCGAAAGGTGAACAACTAGGTTGAATAAGTTGCCTATCCAACATCTCATTGATTTGTCTTTCTAGTTCTTCTTTTTCAAAGTGACTTACTCTGTAAGGAGCTCTGCTTGGAGGCTTAGCATCAGGTACCAAATTAATTGCATAATCTTCTGGCCGTGCAGGAGGAAGATCTAATGTCTCTTCATCTTTATAAATATTATCATACTGCCTTAGAAAATTATATAATTCATAAGGCACATTATTTAGAGGCAGTGACTCTCTCAAATAAACGAAGTAGGCTTGAACAGCTGGTTTCATTGATTTCTTTATCTCAGTGTGAGATAATAAAGGAATACATCGTTCAAGTACATTGGCATGAATTTTAATTGACTTCCCATTAACAAAGATAGTCATACACTTATTCCTGTAATCTGGTATGGCCCCATACTGAATCCTCCATCCAATGCCAAGTATGATATCCACTGAACCCAAAGGTGCTACCATCATAGCTCTTGTCTCTTTGTACTCTCCTATCTGGATTGGTGCACAGACAAATTTATGACAAGATTCATGTGATCCATTCAATCCCTGTACCATTGTGACAGCATTAGGTAAATCAAACATAGGAAGCTTCAACTTCTCCACCAAACTGCTAGAAATGAAATCATGTGTGGAACCATCGTCAAGAAGTATAACAGCTTCCCTGTTCAAAACATAACCATTCACCTTGAACAACCAAAAACTCTGAACTATTGGAGTTCCACTGCTAAGATGCTGCATATAGGAAATTTGCAATTTCCCCTTTTCTTCAGCTGTCTTTCTAGCTTGCTCCTCACTGGCTTTAGAACATTCTGGTTGTTCATCAACAAAAGCAACATGTGCCCTTGGGTTTGGTCTAGAAGGAGTACTCTTAATTGCAGGCTTCGCATTAGATTGCTCTCTTGACCTGTCAACATGTGGGCATTGAGATTTAAAATGAGGTCCTCCACAAATAAAGCAACCTTGTTGAGGCCCTTCCGACTTCACATTCTTCTCATCAGGTTTCCATGGTCTTCTAGGGGTTCTGCTTCTTTGTTGACCTGATCTATCATTTTTCTTCCAATTCGATTTTCCCCTTTTTCCAAACTTACGCGCTCTGTCATCAGGCTTGAATAAGTAGCATAATAACAGGGGGTTCCAGGGGGATTTCATATGGATGTTAAAATGACAAATCTTAGAACCATAGGCCATATATTCCTAAGATAATTGAATGGGTTGTTATAAAAAAAAAAAAAAAAGAAAAAAAAAAACATAGACTCAAGATAGAAAATAGTTACATGAGCTCATAGAGAAATGTTGGTTAATGTAGACTTATCAGGATATGGAGTTTTTTTGGTAGAGGTTCAAGACCCCGTATTACATCTTCTAAATCCGTATACAAAGCCGTATAGAGTCTCGATATCGCATCAAAACCTTAGGCAAACTCGTATTTGACATTTCAAAATCATAGGCACCCTGAGGCTCCAACATACAATATGGGCCGTAGGATCGACATATCCAACGACTGTGGTAGTTCAGGGTGCACCCAGTTTAGAATAAGTAGCATAATAACAGGGGGTTCCAGGGGGATTTCATATGGATGTTAAAATGACAAATCTTAGAACCATAGGCCATATATTCCTAAGATAATTGAATGGGTTGTTATAAAAAAAAAAAAAAAAAAAAAAAAAAAAACATAGACTCAAGATAGAAAATAGTTACATGAGCTCATAGAGAAATGTTGGTTAATGTAGACTTATCAGGATATGGAGTTTTTTTGGTAGAGGTTCAAGACCCCGTATTACATCTTCTAAATCCGTATACAAAGCCGTATAGAGTCTCGATATCGCATCAAAACCTTAGGCAAACTCGTATTTGACATTTCAAAATCATAGGAAACTCCATCATAACTGAGCATAAGCGAAACGAGAGGCACCCAGAGGCTCCAACATACAATATGGGCCGTAGGATCGACAGATCCAACGACTGTGGTAGTTCAGGGTGCACCCAGTTTAGAATAAGTAGCATCAGGCTGTCATCAGGCTTGAATCTCTTTCGAGATGATTTACTTTCTTCATCCCTGGATACATACAAACTATCCCATATATTGTACTTGTGAAGCTTAGGATTTAGCCTTCGCTCTGCTGCATTGGTCTTGCGAACTGCTTCCTCCAGATCTGCAGGTTCTACAAAATCCAACTCTGCAAAGATGTCTTCTTTCAAGCCACTAATATACTTTCGAAGCAACTCTTTTCATCCACAGTCTGAACTCCCAAGTTAGTGACTTGTGATGCCAAGAAATTGAACTTCGTAGTGTACTTACTTATAGTCTCTTGGTCAGATTGCTTTAAAATATCCCATTCCCTCCTAAGTACCTGATGATAGTTAGAAGGTAAATACTTGGCTTCAAAAGCTCGTGTGAAAGCAGACCAAGTCTCTATCCTCGGCACTATAGTTCGTCTTCCATGCCACCAATTCAGAGCTTCCTCATCCAACCATACATCCATGGTATGCATCTTTTCTTGTTCTGTCGCATTAACTCGTTCAAAGTGTCTTTCAAAGATGCTAAGAAAACTGGTGACCTTAGAAGGTTTCACATTCACACCTCCCTTATAGAAAGGCAAATCCGCCTTCTCCAACCACTTTGCCAGCCTAGGGTATCTCTCTGCGGCATCTTGCACAGGAGTTACAGGTAATGCTTCTTCCGGCGGCGGCGGTGGCTCAGATTGGCATACTGGGCATCAAAGATTGGGTTTCCCATACTCACAGGTGTGGCAGAATCACCTGCTCTGATACCAATTGATATGGAATACACAAAAAGAACACAAATTCAGATTAGTTACCTCAAAGAATTCGATCTCTTCAACCCTGCATCAAAATAAACTCATTAGAGTAAATGGGATTATAGGAGGTAGCTCACCGCCCAACAGGGTCCTTCAGGAAACCGTATCCTCAACCTGGAAATCGTTATCCAGGGAACTGAGAAATCGTTATCTCAGCCTGATATACACTCCAGAGGAAGGGTTTAAGGATGAAGGCAAGGTTTATAAAAGCAACAGGGGATCAGGAGGCAAGAACAGGAATCTTGGCTGTGCAGTCCAGTCTGACCCACGGCCACTCTTTTGGCGATATCCCACGATCCACAAGGAGTTAGCGAATGGGCGAAACTAGACTCTGAGTGCTTTCCAATGAGCCCTGGTTCGCCATAATCCGACCCTGGAGATTAACTTGGCTTAACACAAGGATAATTTCCTTAGGCTATCAAATAAAGCTTAAGACTCCATAATAAGGTTATTTGAGTGCATAACAGTGGACCACAGCCCCGAGCTACTAGGGAAAAACCATCATATCATAGATGAGGACATTGGTGCTGAAAACAAGGTGGATAAGGATGACCAGGGAGACTAGAAAGTAGTTTGGATGGCACGGAAATTAGGGAGGATGGGGAAAGTTGCACGAAAATTGATAGGGATGGCTCTACTATGGGAGGCTTGGAGGGTAGACCACCTACCACAAAAAATAATAAAAGGGATACTATCAGTGTCCTGAAGGGGGACACCTATACCGGAGAAGAAGTGGATGGGTTTGACAACATTAATCTGGAGAAAGGGATGGGCATAGGTGGCCACCCTCTTGAGGACAATAGTCCCTCTTGCACAAAAAACGGTGGGGATGGGACGTGTTCAAAAAGTAAGGAAGACAATTCCCCTTTTGTTGATTGGAATTCTGGAACTCCTGAGTCATGCTACATAAGGATGGTATTATTAAGAATAATGATGGGTCACATAGGGTGATGGAAAAAAGTGCAACGACCCATATGGAGGCAAGGATGCATAGCTAGGGGAGAGGGAGGGAAAGTCAAGGTACAGTAAATGATGGGTGGGGTGACCTTACCCTGAGGAAAGTACACCATCAATAAATGGGTTGCGAGGGATGGCGCAGATGTCCTTGCGATCCCCTTCGGAAAAAGAGGTAGGCTGTACTTCCCAAGCATGTGTGTTTTTATGGGTAAAACTATGTTCCATAGGGGAGGTTACCACCCGTAGGCAGATATTTAGCAAGGGGTGTGAATCTTTTACCACTCATACCTTCTTGACCGTTTTTATGTTGCTAATAGAACATCTAGCTTTATGGATCGATGCTTTGTACAGGCTGATTTGTGCTTTTCCCATTCAGACCATATTCCGCAAGTACTGACATTCGAATCCTTACCGAAGGTACACGAGAAGGGATGCCTACCCTTCAAGTTTAATACAAGCTACTTGACTAAGCAGAACTTTGTAGATGCATTCAAATTGTTTCTTGCCTCTTTGCCCCAAACATCCTTACCTAGCATGAAAAGATGGGTACAAAAGGCACAGGCTATGAAAAATGGATAAAGTCATGGGGCAGGGATCGTGCTGTTATATTTAGAAAGGAGAAAAATGACCTCCATAATGAGCTAAGAAGCATTAGACAAGATCTGCTGAACGACCCCCTCGATGCAGAGATGGACCATGAGAACTCCAAGACGTTCTTTAGGGTGGCAGGTGCTAGGCTAGCAGAGAATGGAATTTCTAGGGACTTGAATGACATGGGGGTGATCATCAACAAGCAACATGATATTGATGTCTTTCTTAAACAGGCATACTAGTCTCTTTTCTCGGAGGACCCTCAGCCGTCGGGTTTTGATGATGCGATGGAGGCCTGCTCCAGGGTAACTCAAACCAGTATTCTTCATGCTGACAATCGACAACTTCTGGACGACATCACAGAGCAAGAAGTCTTCAAAACCCTATGCTCTATGGCAATGGGCAAGTCTTCTGGTCCAGATGGATTTCCCCCTAAGTTTTATGTGGAATTTTGCCCAGAACTTAAGGTGGATTTGGTGGAAGCCATCGGAGGGGCATGGTCGACCAAGGAACTTCACCCGGCCATTTATGTAGGCTTTATTTCCTTGATTACCAAAGTGGACAGACCATTGTCTATAGGCGAGTGGAGACCCATTGCTCTGACTAACACTACTTATAAGATTTTGACTAAGATCATTGCATCCAGAATGAAACTTATGCTGCATAGAGTGATTGATCATGAGCAGTTTGCCTTCCTACCTGGTAGATCTATATTGGATAATTATCTTGCAGCAAGGGAAGGGGCACACTAGTGTCAAAGTTCATGTCAACCGGCAGTTCTTCTGAAGTTGGACTTTAAGAGAGCATATGACTCTTTACGTTGGCATTGCTTAGAGAGGATTATGCATCGAATGGAATTCCATCCCAATTTGGTTGGGAAGGTAGTGGGCCTTAACAATCTTGCTAGTGCATCAGTGATCCTCAATGGGAAGCCTACAGGACTACTTCAAATAAGGAAGGGAGTAAGACAAGGATGCCCATTAGCGCCCTATCTATTCCTCATTGTAGCTAATGTTCTGATGCGCTTGGTCGAATTTGAGGTACAAATACATAGAATTGAGGGATTGAGACTTCCAGGCATGGCTGATGCGATGCTCACGTGCAATATGCGGACGACACCTTCTTATTCCTCAAGTATGATGACCAGCATTTGGATAAGTTTAAAGGAGTTCTTTCAAGTTTCTCTATTACATCTGGAATTGAGCTCAATAGGAACAAATGCTCTATCCTTGGCTACATGAGGGACAAGTCCACCACACTGTTTTGGCCCTTGGGCTTCAAGTACTAAGACAACAAGACACAATGAAGCTTCTAGGCATTCACCTTTCTCTTCAGGCCTCTACTCGTGGGCTGTGGACCCCCATTCTGGAGAAGGTTCGGAGGAAAATAAATCTCTGGTCATTAAGAAGCCTCTCTACAGTGGGCAGAGTGACGGTAGCCAATGCTGTGCTTGGATCTCACATGTCTTCTACTCCTCGGTCCTCTTGGGCCCTAAGGCAGTCTATGAGAAACTCCAGAGGATGACCAGGATGTTCATATGGAATGGTCCCTCTGAACTTGCATGGTCTGAGGTATGCAGAGACAAGAGGGATCGGGGATTGGGCTGCAAGGAGCTACTGCTGGAAGCTCAGGTCCTTGCAGTAAAAATAATCTAGAGATCTCTTATGGAGGAGCAATCACCTGCGCTTCACTTTGTTCGACTCTGGCTCGGCAAATACGCACCCTTATGCAGGCCATCAGTTTCTATGGATGAGGTAAGCTCTTTTTTTTACTCGTTCTCAATGCCACATGGTGTATCTCCTATTATGCAAGGTCTACTCGTGCATGGCAAGAGGTTATAGAGGTTTTTCACCTAAAGCCGTCCTTAGAGGAAGTGGAGGGCCATAGCATCTTCAACCCAACAGTATGAGAAAAGCGTGGTCTACCCCTGGCTCTGGTCCACCCCCGCATATATTCGAAGTGGAGACAACAAGGGATCCACCACTTAGTTGATGTGTGGTTGGATGGTCAATGGTTATCTTGGTCTGAACTCCAAACTCGGCTCAAACAAGCTAATGTGTTGGACAAGGGTATTTTTAGATGCATTTTGGCTAATGTGCATGATTGTTCAGGGATTGTAGGCTTTGGGTGAGGTCTGGGGGATGGAAGGGCAAGAGGGATATTTAGCAAGTGGGATTTACGGGCTAAAAAGGAACCTCTCTCCCTTCAAGGTTTGGCCAGCTTAGATGTTACAGATGAGGTGTTCCTACTACTCTTGGTGGATTCCTGGCAATGCTGGTGCTCCAACAAGATACAGTTGATTTGGTGGTTAGCTCTCCAGGATGCAATCAACACCATGTCGCTGTTGAGAAGGAGAAAAATAATGGGATCAGATCTCTGCCCACTAGGATGTGGGCAATGTGAATCATTGTGGTGGTAGACTTTTGGCACTGGGCTTCGCCCATACTTCACTTAACCCCTGAATAGTGGAAGTGGCCACATACTTTATTGGTTTCAGCTAGGTCACAGACCAGAGCTTCGATCATCAACATCGCTCTATGGGCAGTCTGGAAACATAGGTGTGATGTTGCAATTGGAAAACAGACTCTCTCTACCACTCGAATCCACAAATACTTCAATATGGAGGTTGCAATGATGGGGTTGGGGCACCATAGGATATGGTAGAAATTATGATAAGGAGCTAGATAAGATTGGTAGTATAAGGGCTTCAGCATGTTTTTTCGTTGCTCTTGGAACATGGAGGAGGTAGCCATTGGCCTAACTTAAACTTTGGCAGTTAACCCCCTCACTTCCCTTGGGACTAGGCGAATTCCCCTTGTGCTCATGGATGATATCTGGACATCAGGTTCATCTAGGTGTTTTTACTTTTCATTAATATAATATACATACTTACCTCTAAAAAAAAGAAAACAAAAAACTCCCAGGGAACATTACATCGGGTAAGGGCCTAGCGAGAGCCTGTTAGGGTGAGCCAACCCGAACCTCATGTAATGTTTCCTGGGGGAACATTTTCCTACTTAAAGGGAAGGGGAGAGAATTTCTTCCTTCGGCATCGGCATCCACTGCCATAGCTCCGGCTTCCATTGCCCTGAGAAGATTTTTGAAGATTTTCCAATGGCTTTTGGCCTGAGAAGATTTTGAACCAGCTCCATCTGCTATAGCCAAAGCAAATTTGGCGAAGCTATAGCCAGAGCAGGGGATCAAATTGGCTCCATTTGCCATAGCCAGAGCAGGGGATCAAATCGGCTCCATCTGCCATAGCCAGAGCATATTTGGCAAAGCCACAGCCGGCAAGCAAGGATATGCCATAACCATAGCCATCGCCAGCAAGCAAAGGCTCATTTCACTGCACATTTCAAACATATAGGAAATTATACGATTTAATCTGGGCTAGGGTATTGGCCTAAAGCATCTTGTCTCCTCTGGAGGCATCGATTAAAGTTTCTGGAGGGATCTGGCTTCATCTTACCTCCATTCTTTCCTTTTTTTTTGGTATCTACCCGTGTACATTTCTAAACATAGACATAAACATACACAAACTTCACTTGAGTTGCTCCCTTATCCACCCTATCATAATTATATATTAGGGACAGTCTGCTTTTATAGCTAAATCCCACTTTATAGCTACCCAGATCGTTGGTCAAGAAATAATGTAGCATATGCTGGGAATCATACAATTTGGGCCATTGGCTTGGACCTTAATCTCAAAATACCAGACGTCGAGAATCTAATCCAAATTATCAACTACTGCATGGTTGCCCCTAGGTTTGCATACAATTTGAATTTGTATATACGGAAGTATAAATACAAGGTTTCAAATGAATACTTTCAATTACAAAATATACGCATAGTTGGCATCTTGACCTCTCTGTTGTAATCTATCTAGCAATGTGGACTTCAGTCGAGTTGGAGCAAGGAATAAGGGAGTTACCGACAGTCCTAGGTATGCAGAAATGCGTTCAAGTTTACATATGGTTTGTAGTAGATAACTTCCTTATCAAGGTTTGGGCAGTATGCTTTGAGGTGCCCGGAACTATCACAATTAACATGGTTCTATCCTTGTTTGTTATTTCTAGTTTGTTTTTTTCTGCTTATATCTGCTAGCATATAAAACCTCAGAGGTATCATCATCATCTTGCCCCATCTCACCTTGCTCAAACTCAGTTCTAACCATTTGAATAGCATGGTCTTTGGACTTGGCAACATTTCTTAGTAGGGTAGCAAGATGTGCATTGTGAGACACAGCCCTTGAAATTGCAAAAGCCTGGTATTGTTCATTCAATATGACCCCTGCACCTTTCAAGTCTGCAATAATTGAATCAAGCCTTTCAAAATACTCTGTTATATTATCATTATCATAAAGTTTCAGTTTCCTCAATTGTTTCTATGAAGATGTTTTAGCCTCATAGCTATTTATCATATACATCTACGAAGAGAAAACATAGGGGCTTGGTAGCACCGCCGGAGGAACTCCATCTCTTACGCTAATGTGTAATTTTTTCCCGTGTCCACATCACATTTTTCTAACCTCTGCCCACCATGTGTAATTTTTTCCGAGGTATGAGAGTTTGGATTATCTCTAGAGCTGTGGCAACAAGTAGAAAAAATATAGAAAAAAATCTTGCATACTGAACTTGGGATAAAAATGCAAATCCCTTATGAAATGATGCTTGCAGAATGTGACATGATGCACTTGGAGAGGCTTTATATTGCTACTGGGCATACTTGTGCAAAGTGGGAGAAATGAAAGAGGATAGTTATCTCAGGCATGGATCAAAGAAGTAAAGAAAGGACTTGGCATAATCCTAGAGTAAAGATGCTTCACGATAGATAGGTGATGAATCCTTCATTACAAGGTATGATGTACCTAAATGAAAATGTATCTATGAAGAAAAACCACACAATATGTAGAATGCGGTTGATTGCGCATAATTTGGAGGATAGAATTGGGAGATAGTATAATATACCGCAGGGCTTGTAGAGGGGATGAGATAGAGGATGAAGAACATGCGATTCTTCTATGCCCGGCATACCAACCATTGAGGAAAAAATTTGACATCTCAATGAGTAGTCTTCAACAATACTTTGGATTACCGACCTCAAGAGTTGGCAGTTTTTTAATTGACTTGTTGTAACTGAGAGCGGTAGCAATTAAGTCTTTTGAATGTAATTTAAATGCATCGCGATTATGAGTGCTTATCAAATGATAAGATACAGTTTAGAGAGTATGATTATGTGAATGTCCTCCTCCTCCTAGATTATCTATATTATGTAAAACACATCTACAAAAACAAATTTCATTCTAGGCAAACGCAACCCCAGCATATCCACCATAGATTTTAACCCAGGCCACAACCAAGGGCACTGCTTCAGCCCTTTAACAATGTAAGTAATTACAATATCCAGAACACTTCAGCTCCATAAAGAGAGAACATTTCAGCTCCATAAAGATTATAGCCGAAGCACATCTTTTATTTAACATATCAATTTTGTACAATATCAACACACAAGAATACACCCAAGCAAACTTCGAATCCTTATCAATTAGATACATGAGAATAAGACAATAATATTTCCATTTATGTTTATTCATTGTAACAGAGTACCATATAACTCTATCGCTCCAATGGAATAGTCTCACTATATGTCTTCATGTTTCAGATCTCAAACAATTGCCCATATGATTTGTAACAAATTCGAAATTGACAAACTGCTAGGAGATGCAGTTTTGGTTACCTCATCCAAGCAATACAGTAATTAGGATTAGAATGGTAACAATGCAAGGGATGACAAATAAACAGTATAACTACATGGCTCTTTGCCCTTCATCTAGATTTTAAAACATCAGTATGATATAGAAACAAATAAAAAATATAATCTTAACAAATTTGGAATCATTGGTTGCTTACATCAGCACTATTATATTACATTAGCATATGCAATAAATCACATCTGAATTCAGAGCTAAAAGGTGTAAAATAGAATGGATGTAGTTGTTTTTTACATGTCTGCTTTAATTCAAATAATGTATCAGACTTCTGCCAAGCCATCAACACTCCTAAGGTAAGGATTTCCTTAAGAAAAACCGTGTCCATCATTTCATATGAATCGTACATATCCCACTGATCTCCTTAAAATATAAGCCTTATAGAAGGAGCTAAAATGCCCCCCTTTTAGCCTCATACCTCATATGAAGCAACAATCAGCATTTAATTATCTACCCTAGCATTTCTCTACTCTATGTAAGCATGTAAACTAGGTCTCCTAACTATTAAGCCACTAAGCTGCAATCTATTTACGCATGTAAAGTAGGCATACTAATCGTTAAGCCACTAAGCTGCACTCTAGCATCTTAAGCCCAAGCACCTTTACAAGCACAACCTAGCTGCCGCACTATAAAGAACCTAGCAGACAAACTAGCACTAAGGCAATAGACCAAAACTCACCTGCGTAACAGTTGATCTCAACACTTACCTAATTCCCTCGTGCAGTATCAGCTCAATAGCATGCCTTATCCGCCAAAACCTTGGCACAGTTGACCATCATTTCATATACACCAGAGCTCCATATAAAACATTGTCATATACAAAAACTGCTACAGCAAGAGAAACACTACAGTCACATATTATTTCAATAGAACCACTAAATAGAGCATAGGATAACTATTAAGCACAACCTAAAAGCTTTTTAAGTATTGACTTGCAGTATTCAACACCTGGAATCACAATCTTTACTATTTCATATCACATGAATCAAAAGAAGCTGAATAGAATCGCTCTTGCCATCTTTACATTGCCGTTGATCCACTGTAATGTTGCACTTTAAGAACATTTGGCTTGATTTTTGAAGTGCAATCATCGTCAGCACTAAATTGCAGTCACACTAGATCTGCTCCAAACTGAAATATAGCCCCACGA
Source organism: Isoetes taiwanensis (assembly GCA_021234155.1). NCBI lineage: Eukaryota > Viridiplantae > Streptophyta > Lycopodiopsida > Isoetales > Isoetaceae > Isoetes > Isoetes taiwanensis. The sequence continues at coordinate 20,106,455 of JAJEKV010000020.1, read as the reverse complement.
GCATCGTCTCATGCTGTCGACTTTGTTACAATGTTGCATACAACCATATCTGCTATAGGAAGTCCCTTCAAAACCGTCCATAGCTTTTGCTTCATAGCTTTCCAATATGCAAAATCGACCCCTTTCCTTTCGAAACATTCAATCATAAACCTTTTCTTAACAATAGATGCGGCTCACCTACTTTCCATAATCGATATAGCTCCATCGATTTAGCAAAGGTTTTCTATTTCCTCTATCCCATATTGCTAAAAAGAACTTCTTGAGAACTTACTTTTGCAACAAAAGAAATTCGTCTCTCCATATTAATGAATAGATAGATAGATAGATAGATAGTATTTTAATGTCACGCCACTAGACAGCATCCAACTGGACATGTGACCACACACCACACTACATTGCTTGGTTGGGCCCTGCCCCCAACCACTTTACATTGCGTCTGTGGGTTTTGACACCCAACAGTTCAGAGTGCGATTCTGGGCGGTCTCGAACTCGAGACCTATAGTTGCTAGACCTAGTGTGTTACCACTAGACTAAACGCCCAGACACAACATTACCCTTGTTTCTCATTACCCTAAGCCTCCAAACCTAGATCAAAAATTTGCCTTTACATGATGTTGGCTACCTCTTACACATTCACCATGGGCCCATACCGCGGATGATAAAAATCAATTCAATTCATAAAATCTCTTGGACTAAGAAATAAATTTATGACGTATCCAACATATCCAACTTTTAGCAAAATCTCATTCAAAAATTCCAATCCCACTCCACTCACAACCTAATATTATATAATGCCACGGTACCGACATTCCTTGGATGGGGACGCCCTACCTCGCATGTCCTTTTTATACCGCCTCCTTCCTCATTTCCAGTCATCGGCGTTCTCTTGAGCTCATTTGCATTCTGCTCATTTCTGGCTCCACAAGTTTCCTACCTTCAACGCTCTACAAGTTTTCTATCTTCAAGGCTTTTCCCTACCAGTTTCGGCAAGCGGTTGGATTGTTCCAGCTTGGATCCGTTCTCTTGGACGCTTCGGTTTTATGGGTTCGTGAAGAGCTGCGAGGTTGGCAGCTGCGATGGTGAGTTTTTCTTTTTGGTTCTTTGGCTCCGTCGGTATTCTTTCAATCAGGTTTTTCCGTTTGGACATCGGTTTGTTGAAGTTCATGTTCTTGGCTTTATTTCGATTTTCTGGTTGGGGTTGAAAGGGGATGTCGGTCTCAAGCTTTCTGGTTCTTCCTGTTCTTTTTGGTTTTTCTATCTCGATTGTGGCTACTGGTTTGGTCTTCTTTTTCTCACCTCTTCTTGCCGAGTTCATCTGGTTGGACGATGTTGAGCTTCCAGTGATCTGCCTACTGGCTGCTTCCAGTGATCTGCCTCCTGGCTGGTTCACCTCTCTGCAAATCGGCCCGCACCCCCTGGCCCCCGTCAGCCCATGCGATCATGTTGACCCTATTGCTTGTGGCTTCCCCATTCGAGTCTGACCGCGAAATTTTCTGGCGCCATCCGTACCTGCTCTTCCCTGCCACCGCCTCGGCCGCCGCCTCTGTCATCACAGGTGTTTTGGTGGGGATACCGGGAGTCAGTTTCCCTTGTCATCCCTTCGTTTGGGGTTACCAAGCCTCTGTTATCCCTCTTCTTTTTTTAGGAATAAACAACGTTGTTTTAATAGATCCTTTAGCTCTATCTTCTGCGTTTTTTCTTAGGGTTTGTTTTTATGTTACAGTCTTGTTTTTTCTCATAGGACGTCTTGTTAGACTCTTGTGGCACTTTGCTCTCAACCTCCTAGATCGATTTCACTTTCCTATATATTGTCTAGCGAGTGCATTGGGCATGTCTTTGGGACTAACTACGGTGGGATTTTAACCTGGATAGGCAAAGTCTTGTCCCACAGTTGTGATTTAGTGTTCTCGCTTATAGTCTGCATATTGTGATACAATTTGGGGCTTGGATCTTTTCACGACCGTGTCTTGGGCGTTCCACATCAATTTTTGACATTGTTATAATTTCGTTACATTGTTTTGTTTCTTTTGCATCCATACTTAGACTTGTTCCCTTCTCATGGCTCCATTATGTACTTTTGAGGTTCATTTGCTCCAGTCTTGGATTTCTACTTGTTTGTTTGTTCCCCTGTTGAACATTGTTGTTTCATCAATTCACATCTTTATATCCATTTGGCATCTTCCAGTTCCTCGGTTATCTAGCATGCCCCTTTGCGCTTTGTTATCTTTATTGGAGGATTTGCTGATTGTGGTTTCATGTGGTTGTTGATGTGTGGGCGGCTTCCATGATTTTTATTCTTTTATGCAGCCGAAGTCCCCTTTTTTATTGTTTAGTTTAGATCAGCATGCGACGTTCCATTGTCCATTGCTTAGTTTCGTTTTCTTAGTTGTATCGGCATTTTTTGTTCTCGCATGCTTAACATGGGTATGACTTTTATATAGTTTGGACCTTATTATCATGTTTCTCAAACCTCTTTTGTTTCATCAACGTTTAAACAAGTCGTCTAGATTTTGGCGTTGTTTGGATTGTATGGTGCATATGTTGCAGGGAGGTAACTCCTATGGTTTTTGTCTACGTTGTCTCTCGACAGGTCTAGTACCTTAGATACATTCATATGAGATATAGTATGTACATATGCAAATGACCTCTAGGACTATTGTATTAGGTGGATCTATCCTGCTACACGCAAGGTTCATTCGTTCATTATGGTATATATGCTTGACAGTAACTTTAATATCTTTTGGTTAGTCGGTTCCCCTTAGTTGCTGGTGTCGGGTGCCCTGCCTGGCTTCATGGTTGGGGTTCTGGTATCTGGTATCGTGTCCTTTATTTGATGCAGTGTAGTGACAAAGGTGATTCCTTCTAGGCGTGGTTGCTAGATTTTTGTATTCCATAATCTTCATCAGGTTATCTCTCAAGCTTTCGTATGTTTGTTGGTTTGTCGACTCATTCAGGTAACAATGAATATGTATGTGGCTTCGTTCTTCGCGTTGTTCTATCTTTTTGTTTTTAGACGTTTGATCTTCTCTACATACTCTTGTCTCATTTCTATGCACTCTTGTTGGTTTTAATGGTCTGACTTTGGTTGGCGTGATTTTCGTAAACCTTGATTTCATTCAGTCTTATGTGTTGGTTGGCTTGATCGTTGCTATCTGTAGTTCTTTATCACGTTGGGGGCTATGTGTGTGTCGCTTATCCTGTTATCTCTAGTTTGTTTTTTGCTCCATTGGCCAATCCAGGGTCTTGATTCATTCCCTTATCAAAATTATGTGTTGCTCTATTTTGCCTTCGGGTTCCTATGTTTGTCCCTTTTGTCTGCTTGTGGTCTAACTGCTAATAGTTCTATTTTGTTTCGTTCGTCCATTTGGATGTTGTTGGTTCTTCCCTTCGTTTTTGCCGCTTGATGTTCACATTAAATTTCTTCATCTTGGGTTTTTTATAGTTTCATGGGTACAGTTTCTTTTGGTCGTTGACATTCTACATAGTATGCTTGATGCAGTTTTGGTCATATACTTCTAGCATAATGTTTATATCATATGGTTTATGTCTCACCTTAGGCTTTTTACATGGTTCCTTTTCAGGCCTATTTAGTTTCATTTACTATATTCTTCTTTCTTCATATATGTTTGCGCATTAGATCCATTCTTAGTATTGTCTTCTTTTATGTTTGCACCCTCTGGCTCAGAGCATTGGGATCATTGTGCGTTGCGTAGTTTCCAAGCTCCAGGTTGTTTGAGATTGCCATATTTCATTCTCTAGACCACATAATTAGCGCCCAATGTTCGCATTACATTGCCTCATCCTGGGTTGTCTATTTTCATTTATACAGTTTATTTTGGTCTCCGACATTCTATACAGTATGTTTGTTGCATATTTTCATCGTATACATTTGGTAGATAGTGTTGTCTTACATGGTTTATGGCTTGCCCTAGGCTTTTTACGTGGTTCCTTTTCATACCTTTTCGGTTCCTTTTGATGCATCTTCTTCATATATGTATGGGCATTGGATCCATTCTTAATGTTGGCTTCTTTTATTGCTCCTTTGTTTGCATTTGAATGCTTGGACACACTTCTGAGATCTTTTGGTGTTCTTGGACATTGTCGATTCCATACATATTTATGCCCACTTTATGTTGACTGCATCTTTATTGAGCATTTTTTGTGATATCGATTGATCTCTAATCTCGGTTTGTAATTTTTTGCTCCTTTGGTTTGATTACTCCTTTCTGATGGTTCCTTACGTAGTCTTGTCTTCATGACCTTGTGCTATTAAGATCGGTCATATATGTTCTATCTTGGTCCATTCCTTTCTTTCCCGTTGACGTCATTTACGCCATTTGTCCCATTGGCTTTAGTTCTTATTTTGCTCTATAATTTCCTTCTCACTTCTTGTTTCTACTCTGCATATTCCATTCATTCGCTCTTGTTATTCTGTCTCTCGCATATATTTTGTTTTGTTTATTGTTTCCTTTATAAGTATTTCTGTGTTTCCTTTGCCAGTTAGTTTTAGATTCTCTTTAGTGCTTTTAGTTCATTCTTTGTTTGGTCTCTTTTTGCTCTATGTTTTTTTATGGTTCCCATGTCAGTATCTCTTATGATCCCTTTAGCTCTTTCTTGTGTCGTGTTTCTATTTACCCCTTTTGCTCCGTTCATTCTATTTTTAGTTTTGTCTCCTTCGGTTATTTTACCCACTTGACTCGCCTAGGTTCACTTCTCTATTTATCTATTGCTCCAGTCCCTCATTTGTCCTTCCTTTTTTACTTTTATTTTGAATTGTCTTTGTCTTCTGCTTCTTATTTGTCATGTTTGACCCTTGTAGTCATTTCATGGGATCCTTTATCATTAGCCGATCATGTTCGTTTGATGGTTCCATTTGCCCCTTTTTATGGATATGTGGCCTCAGTGTTTTATATAACATAGGATCCTTTGTCATTAGCCGATCATGTTCGATGGTTCCACATGGTCCCCTTTTGGATCGTTCCATCTCATGGTGTATTTTCATTCGTCATTTTTTTATGCATGTGGTTTGATTTACATATCTGCGCATTTCTTTCGGATAGTTAGTCCATTTTCAGGTTTTTATGTCGATGAATTTGCTTTATTGCTCAAGGTTCAGTTATCATTATTTCAATGCAGCATTCTTGGGTTTTAGTTCAGCATCTTTGGGCATCTTCTGGGATTCACTGTTTTTGTTGATTTGTGGTCTATTTGGGTGTTGATGAGTGTGTGATTTTCGTTGCTCTTACGTTCATTGTGTACACTTGGCCATCTCTGCACTCTTGTTCGTTTCATTTGGATGGTTTTTTGTTTTACGATGAAGCTAAGATTCCTTCAATTTTTTGATCTTGTGCATTCCATTATTAGTATGCTCTCACCTGTGTTGCAGATTCATATTGCTCGACGTCTATTGTGGTCTATGTTATGGTTATTTTGTCCCTTACGTGTTTGCCCTTTCTTCGTGTTGTTTTTCGCTTATAGTTTAGTTCTTCACGCTTTGATCACTTCTTGATATGTCACCTTTGTTGAGGTCCTCCTTCCTCCGCTGTTCCTTGTATATGGTTGGTCTGTTCTATTTTCTCGATCTGCAGTTCTCACTTGACTTGTTGTTCGTATTTATTACTATTGTGCATGATTGCCACTTTTTTCCTCTTATTTCTCTGTTCTCTTCTTTAAAATCATTGTTCCATATGGCTTCTGTCGTCTCAGTTGCACCCATATCCATCTATTCTTTTGTGTACATTTGTTCTTCTTGGTTCTTTTTGATCCATTGCGTTCTCCCAAGGTAAGTCGCTCTTTGCATGTGAGCATTTTGCACTACATTTTTGGTAAGAGCCTCCATTTGTGCTTGTCATAACTTCAGTTTGATTCCTCGATTATTGCTTAGCGATTCTATACAATTTTATCTTTGCATTCTCTATAGGAGTATCCTTTGCACCTTAGATCTTCAGTCTTGGAAACACACATTTGTTTGGTTTCCTTGTTTCATGGTTTGGTTGGTAAGTTCGCTCTTTACATATGTGCATTTGGCATGGAAGAGTTCTGTTCACCATTTGCTTTGTCGTTCTTGTCTGACCCGCTTTGCTGGTATCCTTTATCTTGTCCCCTTTTTTGGTCCTTGATGTGTCGCTTTTGCTGCTACTCAATCTCGCTCTCTGCTCTTTGGGTCGGTGTTCTTCTATTTCTTTAATCCTGCTACACTTGCTTTATCTTTCCCCGGTTTGACTGCCCCTTTGTCCTCTAGGTACTTCATTGCCTTGTTCATGTTGGTCTTTTTCGTTATCGGTCTTGGCCTTGGCTCTCTGGTTCTCTCCTTTCGATTTGCCTTGCTTCTTTTTGCCCTCTTGATGTCCATATATCAAGTTTTCTGCCTTTTGCTCTGATTATCCCTGTTACTCCGGCAGCCTTGATTCACAATTTGTTGTTATCCCCCAAGGGCTTGATCTGTTCTAATTGTCTTTTGCCCATTTCTCCCTTAGCTTCGCTTTTTGCCTGATTTTTTCGTTGTTGTCCTAGTTTGCTTCATGTTTTTTGAGGTTGATTCCTCTTCTATCGGCCAACTAGTTGTTTCATAGGACCCATCCTAGGAATGCCACGGTTCTATTGCGACAGCAATAGAACCGACATTCCTTGGATGGGGACGCCCTACCTCGCATGTCCTTTTTATACCGCCTCCTTCCTCATTTCCAGTCATCGGCGTTCTCTTGAGCTCATTTGCATTCTGCTCATTTCTGGCTCCACAAATTTCCCGCCCCCCTCTCCCTCTGTCACATCTGAGCTTGTTAGTCATTTTCACATACGACTTCCCCTTTTTCTCATATTACGTTCTATTGTTAAAGTTGCTCGCGGATATGCTCTTATTTTTCATTTTTCTCGGCGTGGCACTGTAGCCTCCGAGGCTTACTTATCATTTCTTTCTTTCTCGGCGTGGTTGTGACCTCCGAGCCATACTTTCTTGTTCATTTTCTCTCCGCGTGGCACTGTAGCCTCCGAGGCTTTCTTCTTTTTCATTTCTCTCTCGGCGTGGCAATGTAGCCTCCGAGGCAGCACTAATCGGATGTTTTTTCCCGCAATGGTCATTCCGCGGATGGTTCCCGGTTGGTCGGCTGTTGTTTCTTCCTCGGCGTGGCCCTGGAGCCTCCGAGTGCTATTATATTCTTTTTATATCATTACAGTTTGGCACGGGCCCTGGCTTAAGGCTCCTAACTTTCTAACGGGTCATTCTCATTTTCAGACTTTCCATTGTAGGTCCTTTTTTACAGTTCTCTCGATTGTCAGCACCATCCTGTTTGCAGCAGCTCACTTCTTGGCTGACGTATGCTAGCGGCATTCAACGAGAGCGTTGGCGACCGTTTCTCATTAGTGTTTTCCTCGAAAACCCGAAAGGGCGGGGTTTTTCATCCCGATGAGCGGTCGCCAGCTTTCTCACATACCAAGTGGCGGAACAATCATCTTTTTATTTGGCACTCTTCAGTTTCATCATGCTCTCGATCAATTGTCTAGTTTCGGAGCATGTTCAATTTTCAAGCTTTTAAAAAATTTCTACCCCCTAGTAGGGGGATCAGTATGTACTCAAAGATTTTACAAAAGCTCAATGAGAACACCACTTCACTTTGTTTCATAGGACCTAATATTATATAATATTTTGGCCACATCACTAAGGTCAACCTTTAAGCCAACCAAAGATCACTAGTTTTTCATTTCACTTTGTGAACTCCCAAGTTTTTGAAGCCTATCTAGCGACATGTGAACTCTCATTCACGTTCACATTTTTGCATTTAACCAAATATCATTAGTCTTGTCTAGCACCTCAATAAAGCCGTCATCCCAATGTCTAATACCCCTCTTTAAGCCAAAAGTTGTATCCATCTTTAGAAGTCGTTATTCGAATAATGCCTCATTTTTTCCAGAACTAGAAAGTCCATCTTCCATCTATACCATAAGCCCATGCTCTCGTGCTTTGTTTTACCAAGTAGTACTTTTGATCAATCTCATAAAACACACTCCTTAAAAAAGAAAATCAATTTTGTTAGAAACCATTAACCTCAAAGTCATCCACAAAAATATGTAATATCTTGTAGTAGAGTAATATTCACCCAATGGCACCAAGCATCCAATTCCATCAAAGTTTGAGCAAATCACCCAATTAGTCAACATGAATTCTAGTATTGCTATTATGCACAAGCAACATGCCGTATAGATTAAATTCTTTTTCTTCTTCGTTGGATTATCTTCACCAAGGTTACTTTCCACAATATGAAAAACAGGTATACATATATGGATTTGGTTCAAGGCGAAAATGATAGACATGACATATCCACCCTGGGTTTTATGCCAAGCCACAATCACATAAAGTGTGACGCTCCTCGAATCCATACGATGCTCATATAAATACGGGAAATTCCCCTCTCATGGCGAATCCATCACCATGGAAAGGCCCTCCGTCTGACTCAAACCACTTGTGATGGCCAAGAGTCCGGGTGAAGGACACGGAGGTGTCATTCATCCCACGCCTTCTATTTTAATCCTATATAGCGGAAGCGTACATACAGGTTAGCACCTGGCAACAATACTAATAAATAATATACCACCATCATCATCAATACAACTAACAACAGAATACTGACATAACAAAGGAAATGCACCATAAATAAGGGCTCTACCCCGGGCTCAGACTCCATGGGGTCGACTGACGGTCAGGGCCTCTAGATAACAACAGACAGAGGTATAACATGGTGTTGGCTGGCATAGAACAATGGCTAGGGTAGTTCACTCCATCCGCCCCTCCTGTGCACACTTTGCAGATAGGCTGAATCATGTTCTGATGTGGTTGTAGCCTTCCGGAGATGCAATCTCATGGATTCACCCTATGAAACTACTCCGTTACATCTCCCTGGGTCCGATGAGGCAGGGAAGGGATGAATCCCCTCCAGAATCACATGGTTCCATGGATGTGCTAGAGGATACGTGCCACGAGGTGCACATGCATCCGTACTCGACTTACCCCCGAAACTACGCAAAGTCCAAGACGTCCATATAGGCATGTTTTCTGTGACCCAGGAGGTGTCAGACCTATACCCAGCTCACACATAGTGACCGACTATAATCCTAGCACACTGTAGGAGCCCCAGTAGCCACGCTCAGCAAGGCATCCACCCCCACTTCCCCAATTGTGTATATTATTTGGTGTTGAACCACATCATAGCATCCACAGCCCGGTGGTCTCTTGTGCACAGGCCGCATTTACTGGATTTTAAGGGTTCTAACTAGGAACATCTCTACTTCTAGATGGCCCTTTGGTCTCTACCCCTTTTTTACCCATACAACACAGGAGGAACAAAAAGAGAACTATAATTATACATCCATCCATCCATCCATAGCTTCGAATAGAACATAAAATAGAGATTAACCATACATCTATTTATACAAGGGTTAATCCTAGCTATCTTCTAAGCATACAAAGGTTAGTCCTATGACTATCTAGAAATCCAGGCTATCTATGTACTAACCGAGATCATAGCTAGATCCATTATCTCTCTCATTCTCCATCCTTCTGGTTGGAAAGTTTTGACAGCAGCTCCTCCACCACCACTCCCTCCCCCAATTCGAAGGCATTAGAAACATATTCGCCTCCATTGTCACTTCTCAACTTTTTTATTACTAATCCTGTCCGCTTTTCGACTGTTGCTTTGAAGGCCTTGAACTTGCCAAGCACCTCAGATTTGCAGTGCAAAGTATACACCAAGTGTACCTACTGAAATCATCAATCAGGGTCAAGAAATACCAACATCAGGCATATAGCACAAATCAGAATGTAGCAGCTCAAGGGGTTGAGTTGCTCAATGAATAGCCTGATGTGGAAAAGGCTGTTGAGGTTGCTTTCTGAGATGGCATGCAGCACACTCAAGCTTGACACATTTCAGAAAGGGAATACCTGTAACCATCTTGTTCTTGTACAAAGCATGTACAGCAGTGCCTCCAACATGACCAAAACGAGCATGCCACAGATGCTCAGCAATCAAATCAACACATACAAGACCATGTTCAGTCTTATGAACTGAACCATCAAAGACATACAAGCCATTCTTCAGCGTCCACTATGCCATGAACTGCAAACTTTTCAAGTCAATTCCTTCAAGTGGATTCCTGCCCAGCAGATAGGCTTTGCCATTTCCGAGAACAATGTGATGGCCTGCTTTATCAAATTGAGCAGCAGACATGATATTAGACTGTAATCCGGGAGCAAACATGACATTCCTGACCTTATTAACTACATCACGTCCATGCAATTGAAAAGCTACAATGCCCTTTCCTGTGATAGGAAGAGAATATCCATCACCCATCTTCACATCACCTCCAGATCGATGTTCAAGTTCAGAAAACACATATGAATCTCCGATAAGATGAACCGTGGCCCCTGAGTCCAAAATCCAGTCCTTATGTAAGGTGCTGGCTGCTGCTGCAAGATTCAAATATTCAGCATCAAAAGTGGCACACACAACAACACTTGTCTCTCCCTTAGAGTTGACTGTTGTGCTTCTCGTGTCACTATCCTTTGAGCTTTTCTTCTCCTTACAATTCAAACTGTAGTGACCCTTTTCACCACAATTCCAGCACTTGAACTCCTTGGATTTCTTACCATCAGACTTCACATTTTCTGACTTCTTAGAGTCTTTGCTATCAGTAAACTTCTTCTTGGTGTCAGCCTGAGAAGTAGACACAAAATTAGCATGGGCCACTCTCCCATCCCTTTGCTTCTGCACCAACTCCTCTTATTGCAGTAGAATGGTTACTTTGACTATATCAATCTTCTCCTTGTACCTGATCTTCGAAGAGATAATATCATACGAAGGAGGAAGACCAATCAAGATATCTTGAATCAGCTGTTTTTCAGACAACACTCCACCAGTAGCCATGTAATCCAAGCGCCATTGCTTCATCTGAGTAAGGTATGCTGTGAAAGATTTGAAATCACCTAATTGGGCATGTCTCATTTTGTTCTGGATTAGCATTTGGGTAGCCATACCCTTGCTATCAAGAGACTTCTCCAAATGAGACCACATCTCCTTAAACTCAGTAAAATGGTTGATTTCATGACCAATTATCTCTTCAGCCAACATTTTGACAAGAGCACAAGCTTTCTGGTTTACCCTGCCAGCATCTGCTGACATGGTGCTGATAAAGTCTTCATCAAACACCGCTCCCATGTCACTAAATATCAAATAATTCGTCATGAACTTCTTCCAAGCATGGTAATTATTATTAGTGAGCTTTGCATTCTGCGAAAACTTGAATGGATCCATGAATTTCTCCTGTTTTTAGCAGCCAAAACGATGGTTGAGAAAACAAATTCGTCACCAAACAAAGCACCCACTAGAAAAGTTGAATCTTGAATTTTGTCGCCAAAAAGGTCTTGAAAGACTCGAATCTCACACCAGAACTTGCTGGAAAATCCGAATCACTCTCCCAAAACACTTCCTCCAGGCCAAAAAACAAGAATCTTCTCCAATGCTGCAAATGAGATTTTCCACCACCAAATCTCAGCCAAAGAACTCTGGAAACGATGGCCAATCCAATTTGGATGCTTTTCCAATAGCTTGCTCTATTCTTCCCTCAAGAAAGCGTCTGATACCATGATAGAACTAGTGCAAAACCAGCACAAACCCGCAAGATCGACTCAAGAGATAGAATAGAAGACAAGAACAACTCTATTGAGAAAGCAATGGGAAATACAATCTCTACTTCTAAGCATTGCATAGTACATAACGTACAATCAATATATACAACTGGTGAGACTAAGAATAGTAGTCTATCATTTAACCACCGTCCACTAATTACGACACTGATTTAGGATCGGTGCTCAGTGCTGACAAAGTGCTGCCTTCTGTACATTTCAGCACCTTCTCAGCACCTGTGTGCTGAGTGCTGAACCACTGCTGTTTCAGCACATTATGCTTAGTCAACATATTTATATTCCAACATTCGAATTGGGGCAAATGGGGGTGGAAGCCCCAATTTTGGTGTTCCAAATTGGCAAGCCTGCCTTGCCCAATCGATTTGGGCCAGGTGGCAACTCTAGATTGGCTAATATTAACTAATTTAATAATTGAACCCCTTTTAATATTAGGTTAAGCCCTAAATTTGAATTAGGGTTTAAGGTTAGGTTTCCACCTTAATAATTAATGGTTTACATAGCTAACCTTAGCTTATGAATAATTAATGCACCATTAATTATTCATAATGACGTGTCATGTACTTATACCCAAAAGGCATATAAATACGTGGAACGTCACATTCTCCCCACCTTGAAAATGATGAGGTCCACAGCATCAAGACTTTTCTTGCTTTGGACCAACATATGGCATGTCGGAGGCAAGTCTCCCCACCTTTAGAGACAACGCAAAATTATAAGCCACACAAAAGTTGTCACGTTCAAAGTGATCAAGTTTGAAATGACACGTAATGTGCAATTCATAACTGTGGGAGAGTTGAACTGTAATTAATCTGAGCAACGTTATGTGGAAGGGAACATAACGAGTTATGTTGTCCTCAGCATTGGCACTTGGTTAAGTACAAGGAGAGTAAAGGAAGATTGAACGGACTCAGGTCGGTGATATAAAAGGTACATATATAGATCGTGGAGGATCATCATTTAGGACCATAGCCTATAGGGCAGAGCAGTGCAAAGAGAAAGCACATATCGCACGAGAACATGATCCCCTAGTGACCCTTAAGAGAAGCTGCAGGTACCAAGGTAAACGCCTCTGGCCTACAGAATTACAAGACATCAGTATGTACAAATTAATTTATATGTTGTGGTTGAAGGGACCACCCCCTTGAAAAAGAATAATGAAGAAGGGGAAACCTATTATGCCTAAGGCTTGCCATCTGTCTCGGCGTAAGGAATGGTAATGTTCCCATTATAGCCGTAGACGAAGGCATCCTATCATGCCTATATGCACATCCCCATTCCTAGGATGCATGTAGCCCGACGCCCTTGCATGATCCCTGCTTCACTATACTGATCGATCCATACCTCTCATTACTAGACTATTCATTCATGTTATACTGTTATAGATATAAATTGGAGTGACACTATCTCACTGTATACCTAATTTCGAAATCATTCTTTAGGCATACAGATGTAGTAGATTATATATTGTAGACGAGCATAGACATAGGCAACTTCTAGTTCTTCTTTTAACATGCGACATACTTATAATTCTCGCAGTGTTTACTACAAGCTCATTCTAATCCTATTAACTTCTGTCTATATGTTTATTATAGTCGCTCTTCGCTTTACAATTTGGTTTATTATAGTCTGCCCTAATTTAATTTTGTATCAAATTTTTTGTCTTATTTCGTTATAGTTTTAACAACGCATATATTGTTATCCTCATTGTTTTACATGCTCATCACATTTGTACTTATGCTTTAATACAATTATATATTGTACTATATCTCCCATTTTTACATGTATAGTTTGACATTAATTACACCCACACATCCTTCATTATTTATTATTCATAACCTTTTTATAATCATAATCTAACTCTCGTTATTCCTTCTATAGTTTATGTAACACATACATAATTATCTCATTTTATTATATTTGACCATGTGTTTAAATACCTTTCTCCTTTTGATTATGTTTAATGTTTTCACACTCACACTCTCCATCTTAACCATACTTTACAATCACGTCTGTACAGATATTAATTCGTTATTATAATATTTTCATTTACATACATTTATCACACATACAGACACTCTTATATTTACATCGCATATGTACATCTCATAGGTACATTCTATGTGGCACCGTTAAGTTATGCCGCTGGAGATGAGTCGAGTAAAGAGGTTGATGGTTCCTTGGCCATCTGTGGTATGGCCATACGATCTTCTTGTGTCACAGAAGGGCAGTTGTAAATACGACGTTCACGGCGGAAGCATCGAAAGCATGTCTGATCCCTCTTGAGCCTGTTATATAATGATGGTTGCACAGGTCTTGGGCTCGTGCTTGGAGTAGAAATGAAGGGGTTCGGATCTGAGGTTGGAGGTGTTTTCCCCTCTAATGCGAGGGCTCTTGCTGCGGCTTCAGCTACTGACTTGGTGGCAAATGCACGTACCATGTTCAGGAGATTGCCAGACAATCTGGCAATGTATCGCTCCATAGCTGTCCGTTCTGAAATAGCCGGCACATACGAGCGGAGGTGCAAGAACTGATGAGTATAAGCTTGTACTGATAAATGTTTCTGTGCCAGCCTATAAAAAGTCAGAAGTGGCTCACACTTAGGAGTATGTGGAACATAGCGAGCTTTGAAAGCTTGAGCAAATGTATTGAAGCTGCACTTATTGCTTGTTAAGCCATTAGCTAATGCATATCCTCGGCACCAACTATGTGCAAGGCCCATGAATTTACTGATGGCAAGTCTTGCAGTGGCTTTATCAGTAATCCCATATCCGGTGGCAACCTGTAGTATCAGACTCGGAAGAATCGATGGAGTCCAAATTGGAGCTGGATGTTGGTGTAGGATGTGGCCGTTTAACGCGCCTATAGTGTGGAGGCACGCGACAAGCCATAGTCGGTGGTGCACCTTGCAAAATATACGCCTGCAGTTCCACCATCTGGCGCTTGATAAGAATGATCTCCTGCTCGCAAGTCAAGCGCGGACGTTCCACTGTGGCAATCCATGGGGCCTGCTGTATTCCATCTATAGAAAAAGGCATATTACTTATAGATGAGAAATGTGTATGAATCAAATGAAAAATGATTGAACATATACAGACGTAGCATCCATATATGTAAAGGATCCTATTCATGGCTTTAGCGAATAAAATTTGTTTATATAATACAGATGAGCGTGCGAAGTAGGTCTAAACATAGAATAGTGCCCGAAGGGGAATATAATTATAACATTAGGAAAAGGGACATGGAACGCTTGGGTGGAAGGTTGTCGACTGAGAGCGAGCATTGCGAGTAAAAAGTAAAGTATTGATTCAGGCACCTTTGACGGACAAAACATAAATGTTACTATTTCACATAATAACAACATAGTGGTCGTGGATGTCAGAGGGATTTGGTAGTATCGAATACTACATTAGTGAGGATATTAAGGATGTCAACCGGAAGATAGTAGAATATTCGTACAAGGCGAGTGAAATATTACTTGACAAGGTTTAAAAAATAAGCATAATTATATGCTTATATACGAAGATATTGGGTTAGGTATGCTTTACCAGAGATAAGCATTCAAGTTATCCCAATGGTTGGAGTTGAGTATCTTAGATAATCGTACTAAGGGATATGAAAAGAGTTTAAATCAGTGAAAATAGCTAGAGTAAGTCTAGCATATACAGTGATGTTACATTCAAAAACATCTCGGATGGTTGGAATGGTGTTGAAATAACAGATAATGAAAGCTTAACTACTCAAAGGTTCTAGATACGAATGAATTACTTCAGCGTTATAAGACGAGAGCATCTATTCGGTTTTGAGAATAAAAAGGTGTATAAAATATCGCGTCCAATGATGGAAGAAAAGAAGGACGGCAACTTTGCCGATTATACCTTTAGGGATAACCGAGAAGAGGGCAATACATAGCAATTTTAAGTCCCGATAAAAATCAAGACGAGATGTATAGATCAGAAGGGGTGAGAATTATATAGACCAATAGTCCTGGGGAGCAATCGTAAACATTGAAGTAGAAGCTGGCGGATCTGTTGCCGTGAGGCATAGACCTCTTATAGATTATGACTTTAAGACTAGGTTCCAACATAGGGGTTTTCTATTATGAGATCAAGAGGTTTTAATGCCTTCATCTCATTATGAGGGAGCCAAAGACAACAACATTTGAAAGCGATCAAAAGTTGAAGTTGATATGATAACTTAAGAAAGTAGGTTAATTGTGACAAAGCATGGTTGACATTGAGGCACAAAGGATATTTGGCAGAAGAAGCCCTTAGAAAAGCTCTCCATGTGGGGTAGTAGCCTTCGGAATTATGGCATAACCCGTGTGGAGATCATAGTTTATGTACGGGAATGAAGTACCATAAGGCATTCAAGGAATAGTTGAAATACCTAGGGACCCTATTAAAATGTAGGCAGCATATATAGAGTTGGCTACAGTCCATTTGGCAAGTCTGTGGGTCAGCCACACCATAAAGGTATATAGGCAATGGGTTTTGTTTCAAGGAACTACCAAAGTTACACTTTAGGCAAGTTAGAGCAGAGCTCTAGCATTGTGGGATGAAGATATATATTTATTATGTGCATACTATGTACACATACAGTAAACATCTTGGAGAGGTAATCTAAGTGGTGACACGGGGAGAGAAAGACGAGTGTACCCCAAAGTTACCTATGAAGGGTCTAGAGAGATGTTTAGAATGTGCAAATGACTGTCAATCTATTGCATGCTAAGGTATGATGTTGTAGTTGGCACTTGAAATAAATGTCAACGGCTCATAGAATAAAACTCAAGGTGATGGGGTTGAATAGTACAATAGTACAATTCCAGGATGGGTAGCGAATAGCAGTCACCTGCTAGAAGCTCAACATGTCTTGCATAGACACCTAAGACTAGATCTCTGATCCATATCCGGGTCAGGCAGAGGTGACCCCCATGGGTTAGATGGAAGTGTAAGTTAAAACGTATAGGGCTCGAACATCGATACAAGCCCAGGTTATATCAAATGCAGGTATTTTAGGAAGGCTCACAAAATACAAGGCATGCACCTTGATGGCTCCAGGTAACTTACGATTCATACGAAGGCTCACTCGCTAACTTAGGCCATGACTATGGCTTAAATGAGGATGCCAAGTCATTTGGAATGCCACAACAGCGGCATAACGTCATGATAGAGAAATGTAATGACTAACATTTCTAGGATGTAGGACAACGTTGAATCATAACCCCCAATGATAGGTGGGTTAACAACATAGGGGGCATATAATAGTGGCTTAGAAGCCACAAGACGGTTAATGAATACGTAAAGGAGTAAATGGATTGGTGACTCTATTGAATAAACGTCATAGCCAAAGGATGAATGGCATATATTGTGTCTGGCGTAAGGGCCGGGATACTGAAAATCAGCCATAGACGTAGAAAACATACTGAAGAAGAGAAGGAATGAAGGACCCTTATTATGATATTTAGCAACCTGGATAGGAAGGTTATTACCTTCACGATCCTTGGATGAATCTCATGATTTGAAGGGTGGTCTTTCCTGTTATGCAAAGATAGATTTTTGGCTTGAAAGGCGGCAAGAGCTGAAAAGCTCTTTAAAGGTTTGGTGCATGGCTTAGGGAAGAAGACTTTCATTTCCTACGACAACATGGTGGGTTGAATTCCTTTGGGATATTCACATAATCCCTTGGAATTGTAAGTTCATTTGTGGAACTTAATGACATTTAGGCACTAAAGTAATGGTTGGAAACACTTTGCCCCGACCATATCTAGATACCCTAGAAGGAGGTGATTAGACAACAATGGTTGGATGCCATTGGAACGTACGGGAGAACAACTCCAAAAGAGGGTAGGCCGCTGTCAATTTGATAGGCATGTGGTGCAGACAAATAATCATGGCCATATAGGTGGTGAAGTTTGGCACGTACTCTAGATTAATTAGAGTAAAGTGTTGATATTGTTGTGGGGGTTCTAACACAAGCACTCACTACGTGTTACAGAGTAGGTGTCATGATCTGGGGGGAACACGACCAGTGAGAAGAAATATTGAAGGGTAGTAGGATTAAAGCTAAAGCCATGGTCTAGAGTGTTGCATGGCAGTCCCTAGTTTGTTGGGCGAAAAGAGATCCTTTCTCTAGGAAATGAGACGAGTTAAGACTTAGACACTGAAGGAAAAAACGTGAGCTATGGTGGTCTTTATGAATTTTTACTTAACCCCAGTATATAAAGTCAAGTAAGATATAAGATAAAGGACATGAGTGTAATGTAGATTAAGTCATGGCAGGGCCGGAAGAAATTTTATTATCAACTTGGAAGTTTCTATCTTACTCCGAGGAGTTCCCTTCCATCGCTCAGTGTGAACGTTCATCGATATGGTTGCGGGAGACATTCCGCATTGATGATAATAACCCTTCGGTTATTCCTACCTCACCATGGTTGCACAAGTCCGGTGGAGTTGTTGCCACCACAGCGTTGGTTTAGGGAAGGGTGATTAGTAAACAGAAGTCGTACTAGAGAAAGAGAGATGCTATTGCTTAAGTAGAACAAAAGACTATTTATTAAGAAAAAAAGGCTTGCTGAATTGGTAAAGGGTTTGGCTCAATTGTGGGAGGTCAATGGTTCAAGTTCCCATACTATATTTTTATATAAAAGTTGCTAGGAAAGAAAATAGAATCCTATAGTCCCTAAGATTCTCTTGAGATTCCCCGAAATTTTCAAAGACTATCCTAAGGCTCCTATAGATTCCTCAAGAATCTATCTAGATTCTCATAGCTTCCCTTACATCTTATGAGGACACCCCTAGATTCTCAAAGATTCTCTCAAGAATCCCATAGATCCCCCAAGATTCTATGTTGATTCCCTCAGATTCTCTAAGATCCTATGAAGATTCCCCTAGATTCTCAAGATCCTTTTGACATTCCACTAGATTCCCTAAGGTTATATTGAGATTCCTCTAGATTCCTCAAGATCCCATGAAGATTCCTCTAGATTCTTTTAAAATAACATAGATTTCGTGAAATTCTAAGAAGATTCCTTTAGATTCTCTAAGATTCCCTAGATTCTCAAAAATTTTATGAAGATTCCCATAGATTCCTCTAGATTCTCCCAAGATATATAATGATATATAAACACACTTTGATGTGTGGGACACATCAGTTGCTCCTTTCCATCTCGGCCATCAAATTTTAGGGGTTAAATCTCAACCACATATTTAGATGTGTATACATGCATGGGCATGCATGGGGGCATGCACCCCATCTGTGAACCGTCGGATCAAAGGGGGAAGGCGAAATCATAGCCTTTGATTTTTGTGAGGAAGGTGCGAGGAAGGTGCCAAAAAGTGAATTTGGTGTAGCAGATCTTAGCCATTAGATCAAAAGGTGAGCATAAATCCTAGCCATTAACTTTTTTTATATTAAATTACATTTTTTCTTTTAAATGAGGTGAGGTGGCATTCTCATTAATAAAAAGGTAATGAGGTGGCAAAGCATTTATGAATAGACTTTCTAAGAAGCTTCCTTTTGTTTAATCACATTCAAAGGCCCGTAGCTTGCACTACAGGGGTCGGATTAAGGTGGGGCCCACGTCCTTGGATTCCTCTCGTCGAGAGCTTTCCAATGAGTGGTGCTTTGGCACCATTTCGTCATAGTTGGAGCCAAGTTGATCGGATCCTAAGAATCTTCTTATCTTAGGATCTGAATGGAATCTATGGTATGTTAAGAGAATCCAAGGGAATCTTTCTGGGATCTTTGAGAATCTAGAGGAATCTCAATAGAATCTTAAAGAATCTATAGGAATAACAAGAGAATCTTTGCGACTCTAGTGGAATCCAATGGAATCTTTGTAAATCTTAACGAAATCTATAGGATTAGAGAGTCTAGGAGAATCTACATAGAATCTTGGAGAATCTATGGAAATCTTGGGAGAATCTAGAGGAATCTATGGGAATCTTCATAAAATTTTTGAGAATCTAGGGAATCTTAGAGAATCTAAAGGAATCTTCTTAGAATTTCACGAAATCTATGTTATTTTAAAAGAATCTAGAGGAATCTTCATGGGATCTTGAGGAATCTAGAGGAATCTCAATATAACCTTAGGGAATCTAGTGGAATGTCAAAAGGATCTTGAGAATCTAGGGGAATCTTCATAGGATCTTAGAGAATCTGAGGGAATCAACATAGAATCTTGGGGGATCTATGGGATTCTTGAGAGAATCTTTGAGAATCTAGGGGTGTCCTCATAAGATGTAAGGGAAGCTATGAGAATCTAGATAGATTCTTGAGGAATCTATAGGAGCCTTAGGATAGTCTTTGAAAATTTCGGGGAATCTCAAGAGAATCTTAGGGACTATAGGAATCTCAAGAGTATCTATGGAAATCTGAGGAATCTTCATAGAATACTTGAGAATCTAGGGAAATCTTGATAGGATCTTAGAGAATCTATGAGGATCTATATAGAATCTTGGGGAATCATGTGAATCTTGAGAGAATCTTTGGGAATCTAGGGGAATCCTGATGGAAACTTTGAGAATCTAGGGGAATCTTGATGGAATCTTGGAGAGCCTAAGGGAATCTTCATAGGATCTTAGAGAGTCTGCGAGTGTCTACATAGATTCTTGGGGAATCTATGAGAATCTTGAGAGAATCTAGAGGAATCTTGGAGAATCTAAGGGAATCTTCATAGAATCTAATGAAATGTAGGAGAATGTACATAAAATCCTGGGGAATTTAGAGGAATCTTTTATGATCTAGGGGAATCTCGATAGAATCCTAGAGAATCTTGAGGACTTTCATATGATCTAAGGGAATCTAGGAAAATATACATAGAATCTTGAGAAATGTAGAAGAATCTTGGGATAATCTTTGAAAATCTAGGGGATCTCTGTAGAATTTTAAGAATCTAAGAGAATCTTTCACACTGCATGTGTTTTGCAGGGTGAATCTTGGAATCTTTTTTTTTTTTTTGGCAGTGATATTATATTACATGTGAATACATAGTAATACAAAAGGACAGGGGGAAACCCTGTTATAAAGGCCAAATTGAAAATTGGCCTTGACTCTCCCAAGGAGGATAATTATCAAAGTTCAAACACTGATTAAAAGTTTAGTAATAACAGAACAAAAATTTTAAAACCATTAAGTTTTCACTGTTCAGATAGCTGCTGTCATTGTGATGAAACATCAACCTTCTGTGACTCCGTCTAAAGTTATGACTGCAGAAGCATGAATAGTATAGTTGAACAGCAGGTAGTCAAGCTCCATTGCTCCATAAGCAGAGGCATCCAGAATGTGGAGGATCCACGATTCCCGGGCCCCTGTACAAATCCCGAGCTTCTCCTCAAAGTATGGCTTGATTTCCTGTTTAAACAGCCAAATATCTTCATCCTTCAGTATCCGCTGGAGGGTTCGAATCTTGGAATCTTAATGGAATCTATGGTATTTTAATTGAATCTAGGGGAATCTTTTTGGAATCCTTGAGAATCTAAAGGAATCTCAAGACAATATTGGAATCTATAGAAATCAAAAGAGAATCTTTGCGAATCTAGAGGAATCTAATGGAATCTTCATAAAACCTTTGAGAATCTTGATGGAATCTGGGAGAATCTAGGGAAATGTTCATGAGATCTTAAAGAATCTAAGAGAAGCTACATAGAATCTTGGGGAATCTCGAGAGAATCTTTGAGAGTCTAGAGGAATCAAAGAAAATCTTCTTAAAATCTTTGAGAATCTCGGGAAATCTTGGAAAGGAATCCTTTATAGAATCCAAGGGAATGTAGGAGAATCTACAAAGAATCTTGGAGAATCTAGAGGAATCTTGTGATGATCTTTTATAATCTAGAGGAATCTTGATGGAATCCTGGAGAATCTTGAGGAATTTTCATATAATCTAAGGGAATCTAAGAGAATATACATCAAATCTTAAGAAATGTAGAGGAATCTTGGGATAATTTTTGAAAATCTAGGGGAATCTCTATAGAATCTTAAGAATCTAAGAGAGTCTTTCACACTGGGTGTATTTTGTAGGGTATTTTTCACATATTTTTGGGACAACCTTCTCCAAATGTGCAGGCCCTAAATAATAATAAACTTGCATATATATATATCCCATATTCAAGAAAGCTTGGCATGGTGGTAAGTGCCTAAGGTTGGAGTTGGAAGGTCATGGGTTCAAATTTGGGTTGAGGGATCAAAAACATGCATATAAAGCAAAATATAAAAAAAAAAAATTATATGGAGGGGTCAGAAAACATGCATATGAAAAAAAATATGGAAAAATTTATTCGACGAAAATACGTATTTTTATATGCCGGTGCCGCTAGATTTATACGGCTTTATTTTCAAATTCTAAGGCGTTGAAAGTATAGCGGCGCCCGATTAGGGTTTTGGGCCCTGTTGCTGCCATTTCGAGGCCAATGTCGATGGCCCTAGGGTAATTGGACCGTGCCCGACATGAAGGAGTTAATTAATGAAAAAATCATTGGGGTGGTTCACAACCTAACATACTTACCCTACTAGCTTACACACTCCTATTGAACTAATTTAATCCTACCATCACTGGGTCAACCCACGTACTAACTATAGAGTTGGGATAGTTTATTCTAGATGAAAGTCCCCTACTAACTATCGACTAATGAGTTAGAATATGGCCAGTGCTATGATCTGGTATACCAAAATCATGGCTCTAATACTACTGTGATGCTCCCCGAATCTATATGATGCTCCCATCGTATAAACACGGGAAATTCCCCTCCCATGGCGAATCCATCACCACGAAAAGGCCCTCTGTCTGACTTGGACCACTTGTGATGGCCAAGTGTCCGGTGAAGGACACGGAGGTGTCATTCGTCCCATGCCTTCTATGGGAATCCTATATAGCAGAAGCGTACATATATATTAGCACCTGACAACAATACTAATAAATAATATACCACCACGAAGGGTGGCCCATCATCATCAATACAACTAACAACAGAATACCGACATAACAAAGGAAATGCACCATAGGGCTCTACCCCGGGCTCAGACTCCATATGGTCAACTGACAGTCAGGGCCTCAATATAACAGCAGACAGAGGTATAACATGGCGTTGGCTGGCATAGAACAATGGCTAGGGTACTTCACTCCATCTGCCCCTCCTGTGCACACTTTGTAGATAGGCTGAATTATGCTCTGACGTGGTTGTAGCCTTCCGGAGATGCAATCTCATGGATTCACCCATGAGACTACTCCGGGTTACATCTCCCCGGGTCCGATGAGGCAGGAAAGGGACGAATCCCCTCCAGAATCACAATGGTTCCATGGGTGTGCTAGAGGATATGTACCACGAGGTGCACACGCATCCGTACTCGACATACCCCCCCTAAATCTACGCAAAGTCCAGGACGTCCATATAGGCACGTTTCCTGTAACCCAGGAGGTGTCAGACCCATACCCGGCCCACACGTAGTGACCGACTATAACCCTAGCACACTATAGGAGCCCCAGTAGCCACGCTCAGCAAGGCATCCCACTTCACCAATTGTGTCTGTTATTTGGTGCTGAACCACATCATAGCATCTACAGCCCGGTGGTCTCTTGTGCACAGGCCGCATTTACTGGGTTTTAAGGGTTCTAACTAGGAACATCTCTACTTCTAGATGGCCTTTTGGTCTCTACCCCCTTTTTACCCATACAACACAGGAGGAACAGAAAGAGAACTATAATTATAAATCCATCCATCCATAGCTTCGAATAGAACATAAAATAGAGATTAACCATACATCTATTCATACAAGGGTTAATCCTAGCTATCTTCTAAGCATACAAAGGTTAGTCCTATGACTAGGAATCCAGGCTATGCACTAACCGGGATCATAGCTAGATCCACTACCTCTCTGATTCTCCATCCTTCTGGCTGGAACAGGGTTGAACAGCAGCTCCTTCACCACCACTCCCTCCCCCAATTCGAATTGGGGCAAGTGGGGGTGGAAGCCCCAATTTTGGTGTCCCAAATTGGCAAGCCTGCCTTGCCCAATCGATTTGGGCCAGGTGGCAACTCTAAGTTTGGCTAACATTAATTAATTTAATAATTGAACCCCTTTTAATATTAGTTTAAGCCCTAAATTCGAATTAGGGTTTAAGGTTAGATTTCCACCTTAATAATTAATGGTTTACATAGATAACCTTAGCTTATGAATAATTAATGCACCATTAATTATTCATAGTGACATGTCATGTATTTATACCCAAAAAGGCATATAAATACGACGTCACATAAAATGTAGTATTAAAGTATGTATAATATATCAAGTTCAAAATTCCATAATAATAAGATAACTTGGTCTGTACATTATATTATATCAATAGCATATTTCCATATTCAGAACATGGTTTTAAATACTAAATTTCAAATATGTTTCGAAATATCCATTTTAATTATATCAGTAGCATATTTTCATCCTCAATATATTGTTTTAAATAATAAATTTCAAATATGTTTCAAAATATTCATGTACAATATATCAGTAGCATATTTCCATACTCAATATATCGTTTTAAATACTAAATTTCATCTGTATTCCATCTAACTCACAATTGTTTGTCCTTTTCAATTTTGGTATCATTCCCATTAGAAAGATCCAACCAATAGCAACTCCAAATATCATTGTACAAATAAGTAGCAATCCTCATCTGACTGCTTTGTACCATCCAAGGATATGACAACAACATCTAGGAGATGTAGTCTTAATTAGCTGCACCCAAACAAACCAACATTAGCACATTAATGGTAACAAGGAGGGGAGTGACAGGTAAACTATAAGCCAACATGGCTCCTGGCCCTTCACCAAATGTTTAGTCATTAAAGATATAAACAGCTCAAATTCGATTATTATAAAATCCAAGAGCGATATTGTACTCTGAAATGATTGCTTACTTCAGCCCAAATCATAGCATGATAAGCCACTCAACACAAAGAATATAAAGCATATCCATGTACTTCAAATAAATCAGATATGAGCAATTTTTTAAAACTCATACTATATGCTTATCATCAACCAATGATTTAAAAAGGGCAGTGCCTTTCCTTGATATGAGCAAACAACCTTTTCCTTATATAAAAATAATTGGATTTATATAAATCTCTTCAAGAGTTAAAAGCCATAACATAACATGAGAGTTATGTAATTGAGGTAATTTCTTTCAAGCTCATGATTTGCTTACCAAGACAATCTGTTATAAACCTTAAATATCACATCAATTAATTTAATAAATGTTATGCCTTGCACCATGCAAGCTTTCAACGGCAGATCTAAAGAGAGCACTTCAGCAGCACCTACATTAAGCATACTTAACTTGCAAATCAAGCACTCTAAACTATCAAATTGCACCCTACCTAGAGCACATCTAGGGCACGCACATGCAGCATGAAGCCTATTTCTTAGCTGCAAAGACCAACAACTAGCAAAGAACTTACCGATATACATCAACACCTAGAGCATCTACAACTAGAGTCCCTATCTATTTACATCTACAAAATCTATTTACATCTACAACTAGCGCACCTACAACCAGAGCATCTATCTAGATACCTTACAAGAGCACCAATTTATTTACATCTACAACTAGAACACCTATCCAAGCAATTACAACTACCTGGGCCATTTATAAAAGCCGTATTCTAAATACCTCAGCATCAAGCATCTTACCTGCAACCTCCTAATAAAATATATACCATAGCTGATTTCAATCGACAGAATAGACATAGAATCTGTCTCCACAAATAGAAAACTATTCTTAGTTAAAATAGACATAGCATCTATCTCCACAAATCAAAATCCAGCATCAAACAAGAACCTGAGTATTTTCGCTTCCGTGAGTTATTGTTGATCCTAGCCATCCATATATCGATTTTTCATGCTTCAGCACCCCAACTTTTATGCAAGCTATCTGATTTTTAGGCCTCAGAACCTATAAGCCTGAACACTTATAATAAAAAAAATCTCTGCATTGCACTATTTCGTCCAACATTTTTGTCTAGAGGGGGCATTCATGTTAGATTATCTAGTGAAGCTTTTGCTCAATGCTTTTGCCCAACGTTTTTTTTCGTATCCTAGACTATAGGGAGGATTACATTCCTAAGGTACCTGTAAAGGATACTATCTATCTATCTATTATACTGAGAATCAATGAACCATTTGCATACAATAAGCCAGGAGAATTCAATTAAGGGTGGGTCACATTCTAAGGTATCTATAAAATGAACATGCCTCGCTTTTATGGCATCTATCTATTTGTTATTATGTTGAGAACCATTGAACCATTTGCATACAATAAGCTAGGAAGGGTCACCTTCCTAAGGACCTCTAAAATGAACATGTATCACAAGAGCGAGGAAAGTTAATGGAGACCTCCAAGTCAAGAGGGTTGCCTCAAGTTAGCCTGCTTTGTCTGAAATGAAACTAGGATGAGTAACCCACCAACCAAACATCTTGAATTCTGATTACGATGTGAATGACTAGGATATGATAAATCAACACCACGGTTGTGTCACTGTCCCTTGCCAAAGTCCATTGGAGATCCTCCAATGGAGAATTCGTGGTTTGATTTAGTGCTGATATGGCAGCCTGTGGTTCGTACAGACAAAATGACCTGTAGTACACTTTTAACAGTCCACATCTAACCCTTTTTGAGCTTCCATGTTTTGAAATTCTAATTCTTTTATATCTGGACGCTTTGGTTCTCTCGCCTTAATGGCATCAATGTCTGTCTGAATTTTTGCCTCGTGCCAATGTGCTTCACATCTGCAATTTATTTTCACACCATCTACTTATCCCATACCATTAGTTCCCCAAGAAAATTGTTAGCCTTACGTTCTGCTACATGCCATTTGCAGTAATGGGCATCGGCACATTATCAATGTTGGACAAGCTAATGCCTTCCATTACCAACTTCCAACAGGTTGATGAAATGGAATTGCTATTGACCTTTTATATTTCAAAGAATACAATCTGATTTTGTCAGTTACCAACCCACTGCACGTATGTGGGAGACATTTTGATTTATTTTCTTCACAACAAACTTAATCTGAAACTGGATTAACACCTGTACATAGATGAGCAAGCATCCTCTGATATTGTCCGTAATATTCACAGACTGCTGATACATCTTCTTGATGCTCTTTCAAATTTCCAGGCAATTTTAGAAAATCATCTTCTTCCTCTACAGACTGAGTACTTCTTACTGACGCCCGCTTTTCATCGTGACATGCTATGAGGAACATAGCAGCTGTATCTGGCTGTTGCGCATTTCGAAGAGCTGCTAGAGCTTCGGAAAGAGCACCTGCTGCCACATACAAAATCATGGCCCTGCAAAACAGTACTTTCCTACATTAACCTTTCTTTCAAGAACGTAAAACACTAAGTCCTCTACCTCCAAAGGTTGTGCTCAATGTTCAGTACATGTTCTGCCCATTTTTCTAGAACCCTGTAACTTTCATAAGCAAATCAGACCACTCTTTATGACAAAACCCATCCTTTTTTTACTAATGAAGTCTCTACCTTGCATAATCTGCTCGTTGGAGGTGTGCGGCTGCAAGAGTGCATGCATCTACCCATCGCCCAGCATCTTGAAGCTGAAAAACAGAATAGAACACCAATGAGAATGGCTCTCGTTAGATCGTGAATTATCACTTTTAAGGCATGAACCGACAACGAAAAAATAAAGTGACTATAACTACATGTCAGCTACATTTTTGGCGCGATTTCGTGGACGTATTCACTTTGAATTTGATAAATGTATTGCTTGTGAAGTATGCGTTCGTGTATGTCCAATTAATCTACCTGTTGTTGATTGGGAATTGAAAAGGAACATGAAAAAGAAACAATTAAAAAGTTACAGTATTGATTTTGACGTCTTGAACGTATATTGATGTCTGATACCTGGATTGGTTGGCCTTTACACAAGGATCATATTGTGCCTGATTTTTACGAGCCACAGGATTCTTTTCAGATAGAAATGATAAAGATTTTTGCAATGACTATTCTTCCAATTAATAATATCTTATTGTTTCTTAAATAGGATTATTTGAAGATCAGGAGGTTCTTACTAGTAGCACTCACTTGATCACAGAATAAAAAATGCCAGCGCCGACACGTCCTGGTATGTGAGCCAGCATACGATGCCACGTCATTATCTTCCTAACAAAAGCTAAGGATAAAAGAAAATAGTCTAAACCACAGTCTAGTTTCTTTATCGCGTGATATATGTAGACATTCTGTATTCGTGGAGGAAGAGATACAGGGTATGAGCGCCTAACAGAAACAAGAAGCTCTAGGAAAACAGACTAACTACACAGATTATGGCCAATAAGAATGCCATGTCAGCAGCAAGTGTGCAGTGTGTCAGGTCAGACTGTGACATCATCATACATGTCAGCATATAAGTCTAACACCCTCCTGATGACTTACTGCTGCAAACTTAAATCAAACACTTCCGATACAGATTAGAGTCAACAAGAGTAGAAGCCATGACAGGAAAGAACCATAGTCCTAGAACAGATGTTGCTTTCGTAGTGAAACAGAAACGTCATGCATTGTTATGAATACATTCGAACTCTGAAAAGATAAATGATAATGTTCACAGTTGGAGTTGCCAGTTACATGGAAGATGCATAATTCCTTCAATGTGGAATATCTCAGGCCGTTTAAAGGAGTTAATTCACAGTTGGTACCGCAAGCACCAGAACTGGCGTTGGTGGATGATAATCCAGTGTATCAACCTAAGATGATTTTGAGGCATAAGGGCCGTGGTACTAATCGCAGGTATTTGGTGAAATATACAGATGTGCCACATACCGAAGCAGAATGGAAATCACAGGATTATTTTGTGCATTACTACCTTTGTTGGAAGCTTAGAGAAGTCTACCTATGCAATGAAATAAAACAGGCCCATATTATTTCAGGGGGTTTTTCTCCTTTGCCAACTGAAAACAGTTGATTCTCTACCCCGACGGGCTGTTATGAATACATTCTAAGAGTTAGAATGTTATAATAAAGTTGAGACTTTTATACAGCCATGGCATTAGAATTAGCTATTCTATTTTCATGCCAATTATAGTGCACCATCAAATATAGAATTAGCTACTCTATTACTGGTTATCTATGATTGGAGGAGGTTAAGGGATAGGATGATGCTAATCTTAGTCTGGTGTATTAGAGGCGCCAGAGCCAATAATGAATGAGTGGACGAGAATAGATCCTTAGTGGTTTAAAAAGGGCAGGCATGGCTTGGGAGCAAGGATCATCATTGGTAGCTTCCCAAAGATTGGCTCTGGGAGACGGCATCATAGGTTCATGGGAGGAATTAGCGGCGGAGTCATGGGGACTTTTGGCGGGTTACTTTTGAGCATAGAAGTGCTAATTCTATGGTTGAGCAGTTGGAACTTTTCCCTACCTCTTGCTGTATTCGTCTCTTTAAAGAACTTTTGTCTTGTGTGGAATAAATTCTTTCTTTTCCCTTAGTAGCTTTTTAGCCCCAATCCGTAATATGCATTCACTTCATGTGAACCATTTCCAGAGCTTGAATGACCAGATTTTTCATCTACGAATAAAGACCATTCAATTATCTGCATGTCAGCAGCTAACCAAGGAAATTCTAATTGTATCTGTTCCTTGTGAACATCAAAGAATTCACCTGTTGCTGGTATTGAAAAGAAATGCCCAGACTCTATGTTATCATCAAGCAGGGAAACTTCAAGGGCAAACGATCAGCAGATTGATCTAAACTAACTGCCAACAATAAAGGAATAACGGCAGTCTCGAGAATATCATCATAGAAGACACTTCCAATGGCTGTATGATGCCTCTTGCAACTTGGTCTAGGTGACTTGAAAAAGATTATGCAAATAGAAATTTAGCTGTTCTAGAGTTTGATATTCCCTTTTCACTGTTATAAAGCTGACAATCTGGTAGTATTATGTTCTGCAAGATATTCTGGCAAAGAAACTCAGACTATCTTGGGCGGCACAAGCAATACTAGATGGCACCTCGAACTGTCATTTGTTAGACCTGAAAACTCATCCCAAGAGGTGCCAACAGATGAGAATTATCATCAATTTCAGGAATTGGTAGATAGAGCAGCCACCTTGTTCAAATCTGAGCTTAAAAAGTCCTATAATTTGTCGCAAGTAGAAAATTTATCAGAGACCAGGGATACACCTCCTTATCAAATATCAGCCAAGGCTTCCCACTAGTAAATCAAACCTTTGTGGATCTTTTGAATTGAGGCAATTACCTAGCAAATTGTTGTGCATGCAATAGGTGCTTCCCACTTGCAATTTCCCAGTAACCATTGCATTGAAGAAGTTTCTTCATGAAGATCTTCCATGTTGAATAATTGCCATGTGATACGACCACAACCTTTTCCAATTTCGTCACATGACAACAAGGAGGGGGAGGGAACTAATTCCAATCATGAGATGCGAACCCAACTCCAGAGTTGAATTGCAGTCAAGAAATCCATACCAAATGAAATGCCAGATGTCCAAATTTCGACCAATCTGGGAAAATGTATGACAATTATGTGAAGAAAGCTTTTCCAAAGCAAACTCGGCCTGGTAACTATGTAAGCCAGTTTAATGGAGAATCTTAAAGTTGGGTATTTGCTTCTTTTAACAGGCACTCATGTCTGCCAAATGCTCTTGGTTGGAAAAACATTATTTGTTCAAAGTTGGGTATTTGCTTCTTTTAACAGGCACTCATGTCTGCCAAATGCTCTTGGTTGGAAAAACATTATTTGTTCAAGCTGGTAGGAAGATCCAGGCAGGGAGCAAATCAGTGCTCCATTTTTTTGAAGTTTTACTGCCCGTGAAATGTCGTCAACATTCATGTCACAACTGGGATTTTACAAGCTGCAAGAGATGCATGCTTGAGCAGTCTATTCAGAAATGACTTCCAATATGTTATGCCCAATGTGATTTAACAATGCATTGCACGCATAGGCTGTCCAAGTGATTATAGAATTTGGGTGGTTTGCTCTTGATGTTGAGAAAGCCATTGAATCTCTTGATAGCCTCAAAGAAGAGGAGAAAGAATTAAAGCATCAAGTGCCTCCTCTTATTTTGCAGCATTACAGTCTTTAGAGGTCCTTCAAGAATCCCTGAAGAAGCTAGCATCTGAAATGAAAAATGCACAGGCCATGCAAGCTAGTGTCCCAAGTCCCATCGGCACGCTGCTTTCACAAAAGGCACTTTCACATGTGTTCTTTTGTCTTCTAGACATTTTCATGGTTACTCCTTTTGAGATCGGATGAGATGGTCCAGGAAGGGAACCTGACTTCCGTTTGTTATCATTATCACCTCCAATGAAAGAGAGTGATCAGCCTTTGTGTACAATCATTTTCCTGTCCGACTCTTCTCCCAGCTTGCTCCTTCAATAGATTTCTTACTAAATCAAGGCAAATTAGATGCTAACTCCCAGCCATAACTTACGAGCTCTTGGAAAAGAGACTAACTACAGATAGGCGTGACTATATCTTATATAAAATTCTATGTCAATAACCTGTGGTGTGTCGGGTACAGTAAACTCATGGTGAATACCATGTTCTGTGCAAAGAGCCTGAAAAGCTTTGGATTTATATTCACCACCATTGTCAGTACGTAAAATCTTAATAGGAAGGCCAATTTGAGTTTCAACAAGTTTGCGGAAGCTTTAAAAATATCAAATACCTCAGATTTCTTTTTCAATAGATAGGTAAAGGCATACCTTGTGTAATCATCAATGAATAATAAGAATTAGGAAGAACCCCCAAAAGAGAAGGGAAAAGGACCACAAACATCAGAATGTATCAACTCAAGAATTTGTGTAGCACCAATGGCAAAATGTGGAAAAGATTGACAGTGAAGCTTACCCAAGGCACATGATGGACAAACACCCAATTTGGCATATGGCTGTAATTGTAAACCATGGACAAGATTTGACAGCATGACGTTCCATTTCTAAAAGCCTTTGAAAACTGGAATGGCCAGAGCGTGAATGCCACAGAGTACTATCAGGGGTACTAGAGACTAACTACAGATAGGTGTTAGACATTTACTATATCACATTGTTATGATGACTCAGCATAGTATGCCACCTATTGTGCTGACATGGCATCCTACTATAAATGTCATAGTCAGCTTAAAGTAGTAGTTCTTCTCTGTAGCATTCTGAGAGAGCTGACGCTCCATTTTCCTTTGTTGTCTCTATTTCCTTCAATACATTGAATTCAATAGACTTTCATGGTATCAGAGCCTGATTGGAGGAGAGAGTCAGCATTGATTTGGAGCTGGATTCTTCTAAGAATGGGTCGAAATTGCTGGTGCTAGTGATCAAGACCAGGATTTCTTGAATCAGAAGAACGGTGATTAGTTTTTGCCGAATCTGCAAGAACAAGGGTTTCGAGACGGTTTTTGTCTCAAGAACAAGGGTTTCGAGACGTTTTTGTCTCAGAGTTGCCGGATTGTGCCGGATTGTGCCGCATTGGTCCGGATTATGTTTGATCGACGCCGAATTTCGTCACGTCGAATTTCTTCATTGTTTTGTTGATGTTCACACTTCATACTTCACGTCGGATTTTTCACACTTCACGTCGGATTCTTCACGACGGATTCTTCACGTCGGAATTTTCTGAGGATTTGCAAGATTATCCATAATTTCTTACAGATCAGTGTTCTTTTTGGCAAGATTCACTGGATCTAATTGCTTTCTCTATTCTCTGATCTTCACAATGGCAGTTAGTCAAGATCCATGGAAATATTTCCAGCATCCAGTATTAGATGGGGACAATTATTTTACTTGGAAAGATGCCTTTCAAACAAACTTGAATCTCAAAGATCTGGGTGAGGTTCTTGAGAGCACCTAGAATCCTCTCACTCCAGCAGAACTGAAGAAGGATTTCTATGCTCTAAATCACTTAAGGGCATGTATCTCTCCAGAATTTATGAGAGACATAAGAGATTGCAAGGCTTTCAAGAAGGCTTATGAATTTCTTCAAACTACATGTGTTCATCAAGGAGATGGCAAACAATTATCTCTACAAGGCAAAATGGATAACCTCAGATTGGCTGATTGTGCAAATATGAGGGATTATTTACAACAGTTGAAGGCCTTACAAGAGAAGTACTTTGGAGCTGGTGGTCAAATGGATGAAATCAAGCTAATCTTGTATGCTTTGAATGGATTATCAGCAGAATATCAACATGTCAAACAATTTTATACATTGCAGCCAAAAATCCACATCACCTTTCATCAATTACAGCAGCAATTATATGATGCTGAACTGGAGTGCAAGAAGTTGTCCCAGCAAGAAGCAGCACATTATTCCAAGGTTAAGTCCACTTCTACCACTTCCAATCAATTTCAGAAAAGGTCTACCTCTGGATCTGAGTCTAATTCTAGCAAAGAGCCATTTACTTGCTGGTATTGTGGTGTAAAAGGTCATATGAAACGCAACTGCAGAAAACTCAAGAGAGAGTTTGTCCAATTTTGCAAAGATAAGCCATCTCCTCATGCTCCATCACCAGAAATTGTTTCTCCACCTGAAGTTGCTGCCCATGTTTCTCATATTGATATTGATATACTGGAAAGGCAATTCCTCAACCTTGTTACGGAAAATTTAGCAAGTGATGATGTTTGGTTAGTTGATTCTGGAGCTACTAAGCATCTTGCTGGAAATTCTGCTGTCTTTCAGACTTTAAAGTCTTATGATAAGACTTTAGTCAGAATGGCAGATGGGACTGAAGAAAAATCAGTTGGCAAAGGTACTGTTAGTCTTCCTACAGACAATTGCCTCACTTTCAAGTTGGAGGATGTGATATTAGTACCTGGATTACTTGTCAATTTGCTAAGTGTTAGTGAATTTGATAAGAAATTGGGGCTGTCAGTACTGTTCACAGGAGGATTTGTTCACATTCTTCAAAAAAATCCACTGGTTTACATTGATCTTCAAAAACTTGGACCTATTGCACAAGGAATTCTTAACTCAGATGGGCTATATATGCTGCAAAAGAAATCTCCAACCAACGATTCAGCAAGTTCATATACAGCAGCAGTCTCTAGTACTCAAGAATCTCTATGGCATGCACGATATGGACATATGGGTATCTCTGCCTTAGCAACAGCATCCAAACATCAAATAGTAAATGGATTACCACTTCTTAAAGAACAAGACTTAAAATGTTCAGCCTGCAGTCTTGGAAAGCAAGTTCAAGAATCTTTTCCAGACTATGCTCAATTTCGTGCCACTTCGCCTCTTCAATTGATTCATTCGGATATATGCTACTTATCACTTGAGTCACTATCGGGCAGCAGGTACTTTGTCATATTTGTTGATGACTTTAGTAGATATACGTGGATATATCCAATCAAATTCAAGTCTCAAGTATTTTCCATTTACAAAAATTTCAGTAAGCTTGTGGAAAATGAATTTTCTACAACAATCAAGGCATTGAGGTCTGACAATGCCAAAGAATACTTATCTCAAGAATTTGAAGATTTTCTGAAATCCAGAGGAGTACACAGGGAGTTGATTGTCCCATATGCACATCCTCAAAACGGAGTTGCTGAGCGCAAAAACAGAACTATTATGGCTCTCACTCGGAGTATGCTGAAGTACAAACAATTACCACCTGTTTTTTGGGCTGAAGCTGTTGTCACTGCAGTATATATCTCCAATAGAGCGCCAACCAAGTCTTTATTCCTAAAAACACCTTTTGAGGTGTTGTATGGTCGTAAACCTGATGTCTCTCATTTTAAGATATTTGGCTGCCTGGGCTATGCTGCATTCCCTCGTGAGATATTACAAAAGAATGGCAAACTGTCTGACAGGTCTCTCAAGGTCATATTTATAGGATATACAACAAATATGAAAGCATGGCGGTGTTATGATCCTATTTCAAACAGAGTTTTTGCTTCGCGAAGTATGATTTTTGTGGAGGATGCAGTCTATTCATCAGATTTTTATCAGCTAGACAAGACAGATTATGACAAAGTTATTTGCAATCTCTTGGATGACCATTCCTCTCAGGTTACATCTCAGCCACTCACTATCGAACCATCTATCAGTTCCTCCTCAAAAACAGTGCTTCTTCCATTAAGTTCAGATGTTCAAATTGCCCCAACAATCTCCAATGCTTATGACAATTTTGTACCCACTGATTATGTTGAACCTGCTATATCTCCTGCCATATCTGAAGATGTTGAACCTAGTGTTGATTTTCAAAGTACTGCGGATCACCTTTCTGCTATACTACCACACAGGTCTGCTCGAATAGCCTCTTTACAACGTTCCAGTAATGCAAATTATACATTCTGTAATTATGCATTGATGGCTAAGGTATTACATGAACGTGATCCGCTTACCTATTCTCAAGCAGCAAAACATGCTCACTGGCAGCAAGCTATGAAAGAAGAATTGTCCATGCTTTCTAAGCAAGGAACTTGGGAACTAGTTCCAAAACCAGCAGATCACAATATTATTGGAGCTAAGTGGATCTTTCGTACGAAATATCACTCAGATGGCACACTATCTAAACACAAAGCTAGACTGGTGGCTAAAGGGTACACACAAGATGAAGGTTTTGATTACAACGAAGTATTTGCACCTGTGGTAAGATTGGACACTATGCAAGCTGTTATCTCTTTGGCAGCACAGAAAAGTTGGCCCATCTATCAAATGGATTTCAAATCTGCATTTCTAAATGGAGATTTACAAGAAGAACTGTATATGCAGCAGCCGCCGGGATTTGTAGATCAAAATCAACCTAATTATGTTTGCAAGCTCAAGAAAAGCATCTATGGCTTGAAACGAGCACCACGCTGTTGGAATATGAAGATCAATACATTCATTACGGATATGGAGTACCAAAGATCAAGAGCAGATCCAAATTTATATTTCAAATTTCAAGGGGATTTGGTTTCTATAATACTCTTGTATGTGGATGACACGATTATGACGGGGGATGCCGCTGATCTTAACCTTTCTACAAAATGTCTTCTTAAAAATCATTTTGAGGTTACAGATCTAGGGCTCATGCACTATTGTCTTGGAATAGAAGTCTGGCAGAATCATACAGGTATCTCACTGTCTCAACAAAAATACCTCTCAGAAATTTTGGAGAAATTCCATATGGCAGACTGCAATACATCTCCAACACCATCTGACTTGGGTCAAAAGCTAGTATTCGAGCCTGCATAAGAAGATGTGGATTCTACATTGTATAGACAATTAGTTGGAGCACTCCTATATCTTTATACTCCTCGACCTGATATTGTCTATGCCGTTGGAGTCTTGTCTCGCTTTATGACACATCCCAAACAATCACATTGGAAGGCAACAAAGCGTGTACTTCCATATCTAAAAGGCACTGCCACAGATGGTCTACACTACACTAAAGTGCTTAATCCACAACTTGTCCTTTACTCTGATTCAGACATGGCCTCCACCGATATTGACTCTAGAAAATGTCTCACAGGCTATCTTTCCTTCTTTGGTGATAATCCTATCAGCTGGAAGTCCCAAAAACAAGACTCTAACAGTATTAGTACCACTGAAGCAGAAATTAAAGCCCTTACTCTCACAGTGCAGGAAATGTTGTGGTTAGTTCATTTATTTGAAGATCTTGGCATTCTAACCACACCAGCAAAGATATACTGTGACAATCTTGGAGCAATACAACATGCGAAGGACTATCAGCTTCATTTACAAATCAAGCACATGGACATCAAACTCTGTTTTGTTCGAGAACAGCTGCAGAATAAGTTACTTACACTTTCCTACTGTTCTACTAAGGATCAGCGCGCTGACGGTTTCACTAAGGGTCTTACAGGCAGCACTTTCTCCAATATGAAAAATTTCTTACATGTTGCACCTGTGGCTCATTCCCAGGGGGGAATAAAAACCTTTTAGGGTTCTTGTTTGTTAGGATTTAGATTTCCTTTCAGCTATGCTGGTCATCAGGGGGGATGTTAGACATTTACTATATCACATTGTTATGATGACTCAGCATAGTATGCCACCTATTGTGCTGACATGGCATCCTACTATAAATGTCATAGTCAGCTTAGAGTAGTAGTTCTTCTCTGTAGCATTCTGAGAGAGCTGACGCTCCATTTTCCTTTGTTGTCTCTATTTCCTTCAATACATTGAATTCAATAGACTTCCAATAGGCGTGACTATATCTTATATAAAATTCTATGTCAATAACAAGCATGCAGTGTGCCAGGTCAGCATTCTGACGGCATCACACACATCATGCACATAAGTCTAACAATATGGAAGAAAACAGCCAAGGGGGGCTGAGAAAGGGCAGAAAATGGACAGTCAATGCATCACCTCGGAATGAACAATCTTATATACGTTGAACTCACCCGATTTTCACTTTTCTTGACAAGGATGAAGACTCTATTTATGAATGTCAGTATCAACTCATATTTGGGATCCCTCCATCCTATATTCCACATTTAACATTTTGTAAGACCATGTTATAAGATGTTGCAAGTTGTATGTATCAATTACATGGGTAAATCCCGTCAAAGATCTGCCTGGTAAAAAGAAATTCTATAAGGATAGCTTCCTAAATATTTCAGCAGATGGTTTCATCATACCTGGATATTTGGACCGAATAAAGTGAGATACTCTATGGGGCAGTTTAGAGTGTCATCTCACCAGCTGGAGATGAGAGGTTAGTAGGGCGAAAAGTATTAATTGTGAAGATCGGAAATGCCCAATGTGTGATCTAAACATGGTTGAATCAGAAGAACATTTTAATTTGACCTGCCCAACCTAATAGCTTAATAGAGGCAGATACCATTGTCTTGTTAGAGACCCTGCATCTCTATGGCAGCTGGTGGAATATTATGATCAGAAATGTGTCTCACTTTGTATATTAACTATCCCTAGAAAGACGAAACACACTCAAACAAAAGAATCCAATGGGCTTGAAGCAAACAGAAATAACACTTTTCTTTTCATCTGAGTCGAATGATGATAAAATGATGGTGGAGGCATCACAGAAAAGGAAGTATCTTGACCGTAATGATGTGACTTTGGCGAAGAGG
The DNA here is from genome assembly GCA_021234155.1 of Isoetes taiwanensis. Taxonomy (NCBI): domain Eukaryota; kingdom Viridiplantae; phylum Streptophyta; class Lycopodiopsida; order Isoetales; family Isoetaceae; genus Isoetes; species Isoetes taiwanensis. The sequence goes on along the minus strand of JAJEKV010000020.1, from coordinate 20,068,696 downwards.
CCGAGCATGAGACATGAGAGCAAGTAAAAAAAGGGGTATTATGATTTACTTTGCAGCAGTCACGGGAACAAATCGGCTACCCCCATCAAACCCTATCTGAGCAGATTTTTTACTATGTTTGTTAGATTAGTATTTTTGTTTGTATACTTTAGAGAACAGGAGGTTTTTCCACCTGGAGGTCTTAAATATTGTATGTGTTATGGTCTCATAGACCCTTTGGGTCTTCCGTAGATGTTAATAAATCTTCCTTTCTTTCTCTTCTTTGAGTTTTCTAAAATAAGAGCAGTATAACCATAATGATTTCTAATTTTTTCCCTTCTCTCTCTTATTGTCAGTTCTCTGAAACAAGGGCAGGTATTAAGTGAAGTTACCTGTGAACATGCTTCTTGATATCGTCCAACTGCACAAAGCAGATGTGTTCCTGACAAGGAATCATCTGTACCTACCATGTTTGCTGCGATTACCTAGAATGATTGTGGTCTTGTTAAATAAGTATAGTAGCATTTTATAAGTCCAACACTAGCAGGTAACATACTTTGACAGCAAGCTCATGAAGCCCTGGTGAGACTGCTGATGCTAAAGAAACTGCTCGAAGAGCATCAATATAAAAATTTGGATTGTCAGGAGGCGTGGAAAGCAGCAAAGTGACAGCTGCTTCAAAATCTCCTACTGCCACTAACCTGCATATCATGAATCCTGATCAATAAATAGTAGCTCATATGAAATTGTTCATCTTTTACAGACACAGAAGAAAGTTCAAGGATCATACTCATGAACCCTCCTCTGTAATGCTTCAGTTCCCCGAAGTTTATCATGCCAGAATATTCTTTCCCGTGCAGCTGATAACACAGCAGGCCGATTGTTTGGCACGGTGTCAACTGGACCAAGAGGCTGTACATAGCATAAACTCTTTTATCATTAACATATCGCAATCCAAGCGCATATACTCTTTTATCACTAGGGTGTCCTTATCCAAGTGCAGGGAAGAAAATGCAATTATGTAGGATGTATATAAGAGATCTGACCAGTTCTCCAGGTGATGATTGTTCAGCTAATAGTTCTAAAATTCCAGAGTCTACAGCACCATGAACTTCAGAGCTTTCCGTTCCCAGAAGATTATCAATGGGATGATTCAAAGTAGGAGAATCATTTGAGGATTGGAAAACTGTATCACATTTATCCGGCTCTTCAGTCAACAGAGCTAGCGCGCTTGGAAGTTGGAGCCAAAACACAGCTTCTGCATGGTCTCCAAAGTGCAATGCAGCAAAAGCAAACCTGTAAGCACATCGTTGACTGCAGATTGCATTGTAATTTTGGACATTGTAAGAGTCCAGGAGCCGTCCTGATTATTGGAGTTCAAAGTAAAGTGAAAAATTAGAGACAAAATAAGTGATATTGTACAACAAATAAAAGAGAAGGGACTAGAATGCATGCCAGTTTTCCGATAAGGTTCCAGTGACTTTAACAACAACTCTGCAACTGCTGCGTCTCCAATGATAGGCAAGTTTGAAGAGAGTAGGTAATGCCGTAGGTCCTCTTGAAATTGTGCACCACTTTTAGCTTTATTTATATCAAACCAGGATGCATGAATACCAAGTTGTAACAGCATTCTCAAAGCCTGGATTAGAAATATTATTCAGTACAAAGACAATATCTAGATAAAAGGGATGTATAAATATTTGGTGCATTACGGCACAAGAATTTGCGTACTACCTTCTTTCCTAATTTTCCTCCTATGACAATAAAAAAGAAAACATATAGTAGAGATTCATGTTGTACCAATGCAAATGGCAGTGGAAGCAGCGCTACAGAATAAAGTGGCATTGGCCTCAAGCATCCCCATCCAGATGTTTTTTCTGATTGCAAATATAGTGCTTTTGTTTCACGAAGACTGCAAAGATCATCAACTGATTAGCTAATATGCATACAACTAAGAAAGATGAAAAAACTAATCATGCCCGAAATTACCTTTTTTGAACTTCAAGCACCCGGAAGCTGTTATCAGCTGCAATAACACATAGAGATAAATGATCCACCTTCTCTGACGGTGTAGGAAACCAATCCAGCTCAACAACAAGGATACCAGCTTGTTGAGGTTGGATAATAGCATTGGCCAAAGGATCCTGAGCATCCTGTATAAATAAATGCAGTATATAAGAAATGCAATCAATGATAATAGAAATCTCTAAGAATTCAGATATTCTACCAGGTCATATTGAATATTCTACCAGGTCATAGATTGCAAATGTGTTGTCATTGAAAAGAACTGCAATCCTTCCTCTTGTTTGATCCCGAGCAAAGACGGGGGCAAACTTTATCCTCCGAACTCCTCCACGATGTGTATTGAACCAGGACGAGAATCCGGATGTTACATCCCACCAGCGAAGGTTGCCTACACGGTCACCCATAACCTATAGACAATTCACAGTTCGAATTAATTGCTCACTGTCATAAAATAAGGGTATAATATCCTCTACTGAACAGCCACTGTACATATGCATAGCCAGCACAAAGGTAATTGCACGTATAAACTAAAGACTATGGCAGCACAAGTTTCACTAAATAACATTTTTCTATTTAGGTCGAAAGGAAATTGTGGAGTACTTTATTAATAGAATCAGAGATTGCCATGGTTTCATTTTGATGAGAACAAGAATGCTAGTCAAAACTAGAATTACCACATGTGGCATCCGATATGCCATGGCAGTTACAAGGACATCTGCTGACACAAATGATGAGACTGGCCACTTGGGCCTGAAACGTGAAACAAAGAAAGTATAAATCAGTGGTCAACATTAACATCGTATATTCACTTCATCCACTTCATCCGCATGTTCATCATTAAGAAATGCAACAAAGACCTAAGAAAGAGATTTCTATAATCAGTAAAAGCCCAAAAACGCATTGAAGCAGGTGTACTCTGCTGCTGCATTGTAATAAATATCGTGTACATGAATTATAGCACTATCTCATGTTGCAAAAAGAACAGCCATCACTGCAGAGAGAAGATTATTAGCTAGTGAATTTTAAGCCCAGACCAATGAAAGCATTCAGGCACAATAAAATATACTAAACATCAAGAGCGTCATGAAGCTCAAACACATGACCACACAACCAGCACTATTTCATTCGCCGTCCTCGATGAGAGAACTGATCAGAGGTTAAGAAGCCTTACCTGCTTTGCAATTCTGTGATGGTGTGCTGGGGGGTTGGAAATCATTAACACTAATGGCATTATCATAAAGCTATGACAAATAGCATCGGATCTACATTGCAAATCAAGCATTAAATGAACATTACAATAAGGATCGATCTGCTTATGAGATGCTTTGGAAGACTACTGAGGGCTGACACTTGAATGATATATTCCAGACCCTCAGTTCATTCGGAATATCTAACAAACAAGCCGCCTTCCCTCTTTGTGCATCATTTTCTCAACCCAGTGATGCTCCATTCCAAATTTCTCAACACACATATCGAGGGTGGTATCAGAAATCAAAGATGAGCCTCTTTTTAATTATGAACACAACTTTTATTTCAATACCCCCAAAAAAAAAATAATAATAATAATAATAAAAACCTTAGCTGCTACATTTAAAAATGATTAGATATAGATTCTGGGACATACTTGAAATCACGGACTCTGCGCCCTCTTAACTCAAAAACACCAAGCGAGCCATTCACTAGTGCAAATGCAAAACTTTCAGCTGTCTCTTCCTGTTGAGTTTCTGTTGTTGCAGACCCTGCAGAAATATTCATGGTACATTCATCTTTTTATATTCTTGGATATGCTTCATCATGCCACACAACTTGCTTGCTGGAACTGTGGAAAAAATTATTTAAAGGGCTCTTACGAGTAGGATGCTGGCATTGAAATCTCAGAACTTATCTAATGATAACAATTAAAAGCATCATCATAAGAAACAAAAGAGAATCAGAGCATTCTATTGAGCAGCTAGGATGGTGACTGGTGGAACATCTTCCTAGGAATTTCTCATTGAAATTTGATTAGTTGTTCTTTACAAATAGACTCTTAATATGCCGGAGGCTAGCATCCTCGTAGATCTAAAACTCTGTATGGACCCTATGGGTCTTTTATAGACGTTAATAAATCTTTCTTTCTTCCTTTCTTTCTTTCTGGTCCGAGCCAAACAGCTAGTCCAGATGCTTGTTTGCTGTTTCTGGGATTGGGTCAGCAGTAAAAAAAGCTTCTTGAAAACTCCAGACGAACTGCTATACGAATTTTGGCAGGAAGGAAAAACTGTGCAGGTAAGAGTTTGAAGTTCCCGATACCTGAACCAGTGGAAAGGCCAGGCGGTGCAATAGCTGCTGCAACTGTAGATGCAATAGTTGGTCGTTCTTTGGAAGCAAAAGATTGCCTTTGAGAAGAAACTTTCAAAGATCCTGCAGGTTTTGGTGCTGGTGGGAGTGCCCATTCCATGACGGTAAAGGGCAACGCTAGAGATCGCAACTATAAACACATAGTATCTTGGTAAGTATGTTGAAAAGGAACTGCAAAAACCAAGAAATTGGCTTTAAATCAAATATGCCAATGGGACTTCTTGCACTAATATAAATCACTTGGAATGTGCTCTCTTATATTTGTGAACTATATATCTCTCTCTCATCTAAAACTGCCCGTTCTCTGCTATATCTACCCTGTTCTGGTCCTCTTTTATTGCATGTGGCCAAAATGAGAGACAAACACGTCCATTCATAATGCAATGGCAAAGAAGACAACGATAAAGACAAGACGCTACCATCTGTGGATTCTTTGTCATTGCCCACACCTCAGCAGGAGCTTCCCGAAATAATATTAGCATGTACCTACATAAACATTATGTAATGGTAGTTCAGACATTGAGGTCTTTGAAAGGTTACTAAATGCAACTATCATGAAGTCAATTTAATTAAACAAGAAACTAAGGTTTCCAACCGTCCAGAAGGGGAGGTACGAAGAGCACGCATTGGGGCACGCTCTGGTTTTTGCAGAACACGAAAATTCTTGCTTTGTCCACTCCGAACACATGTAACAACAAGTTTGTTGACAAATCCTCCGCCCTTCCCTTTCACCTGAAAAAACACATTGTCAGACCTGGCTGATGAAGAATAAGCTTACACTAACAGCATGGGTAAAACAACTAGATATTGGTGAAGGAAGCAAGGAAGGGGAAGGAAGGAGGGAAGGAAGAAAGACTTAATGAAGATCCATAGAATTGTGACCAGATAAGTTAGCAGAATCATTTAGGGAGAGCATCCTAGCTTTGAGAAGACGATGTCCCCTCCCACATTGGCCTTGCTCACACCAGACTGGCTGGATTAAAGACTGGCTGGACTAAAATTATCTGATATCTTGTTTACGTTGAGGAGACTCATCCTTCTTTCAGAAAGAATTTTATGTTGCTACCTTTGCCCTTTTTGGCCTTCTGTAAAGTCACTGTTATAACTAGCACCTCTAGTCATAACCAACACACCGAAAGAGCGGATCCTTCATGAAATCATTATCCAATGGGGCCCCAACCTTTCCAGGCTTTATCCCATACTCCGCAAACCATCCTACTCTCCTTGAGATGCTTGCCCTCAAGCATGTGGAACACACCAATGTTGCCACGAGGAATTGAACCTTAGAAATATTACATACTAATACCCAATGCTAACCAACACACCAAAAGGGCGGATCCTTCATGGAAATCGTTATCCAATGGGCCCCAAACTTTCTAAGGCTTTATCCCATACCCACATACCATTTCAGTCACCCCTTCAAACAAAATTTGATTTGCTTTCTGTCATTATTGTTCACATCAGAGGGTGCCATATCAGGTGCATTAAAAGAGGTAAGCATTGTTTCTTTTCTCGTTAAATATCTGATTCTTTGAGCTTGCTAATGATCCTTTGAGCTTGCTAATGCTCCTGAGTTGTCTCAGTTCATAGACAAAAAAAGCAAAATATTTATGGCCCTGAAAGTTGTGCTGCAATGTAGTTAGTTCTGAAAAGAGTGGAAATTTCCCCTTATTTCCTAGCATACTGGGTGAAAAGAAAGGAAGTGTTCATACTTCAGCAACCCTAATTTGCATGATCAATAAAGCCTTGTTCTCGTCATGCCTTTGACTCAGCCAGACTAAATTTCTAATTGATGTGAAGAACCCCAGAACTACCCTATATCCGGTCTCTTGGTTGATAGCTCCTTTATCCTGTCTCTTGGTTGATAGCTCCTTAGGGGTGGTTGTTCATTTCTCAGCCATGTGCTTCAAATTGCTGGACCAGGTGTATACTCCTGCTTGTTTCAGCCAAAGGCTGAAGGATGGTATTGAGGTGTAAGGTGGTCCATCAAGAAGCTCATTTTGTCTAGAGGTCCGAGAGATCCACTTTTAAAGCTTTGGAGGAATTATATACTGATATAGGACGCCTTGCTAGCCTTAGCAAAGGGCTGCAGCCTATACAATATGATACTACTTGAATTGAGTTGCATATTTCGGCAGCAAATCCTGCTACCATCCTGTCGTGAACCAAGAGTTCACTTTTGAACATTCTAGACAAAATTTGGACCCAGTCGCATTGATCCTCAGAGCAAGTTCATGCACCGCACAAAGCAGTTTGCTTGAAGAGATAAAACCTAAAATAAAATCATGAGAATGCATTGCCTCTCCATTAGGGTCCATAATTGAACAAAGGGCTTGAGAACTCAAGACCAGGATAACTATAAGTTGAGGCAATTTCCTCCGGCGGGCAGAGTGGGAAGTACTGATATAGAATTAAGATTGGAAATTTACAGCATCGTTTCTAAGCTCATCTATGAGAACGTGATACAATAGTGGGCTGATCCAAAGGAGGATAACCCTCTGATTATGCTGTTCACATCATCTGATCGTCTTTCAGACATTTTTATTAGACCTGAAACATCCGTGTAGAGAGTTATCCCAGATAAGTTTATTGATAGCACTACAGATTCTCATATAGCAAATTTCTTGGGTGTGTATCAAATGCTTTATGGAAATTAGCGAAGCAGCAAAATATTTTCCCTGGTTTTCCCTGATATTTAGCATTACCTACAAAAATAAGTTTGTCTTAGATTTCTCAGCTTTCCAAAGCACTTCTAAGGATAACGATGGGTATGTCTTTCCTGCTTAATGCATCATCAAGATGAATAGGGCCATCATTAGATATAAACAAGCTGTAATTCTGTTATGATTCTGAGCTGGAACCTTGGAATGGTAAGACACGCTTAGGGGAGGCCTTCTATAGAGAAAGGGGGAAAGTAGCCATATAAGGTGTACGCCTTATATGCCAAGCCACCTTTAGTGAAAGGTCTTGGGGAAGGTGAAGTAAGAATTAGCTATATAAGAGTGGCAGTTACATGGACCTGGGAGGGAGGAATCCTGGGATCACATGGTCATCTTGTGTATGCTAGCTCTCAGCTCAGTGAGGAGCTGGGATTGATCTGAGTTCATAGGTTGGGTGCTGTGTTCCACAGATGCGCGCATCTTAAGTTAAGATGCTTAAGATGCAGATGTGGCGCATCGACACGCATCTTAAGATAGATGCGTCCACTATTTTTTTTTAAATTTTTTTTTTTTGCTAAACTTGTTTGCCCTAAGGTCCCGAACCCTTTTGCACAGTCCACTTTTGTCGTTGACGCTCTGTTTGCTCGATTCAGCCTTCTGTGTTCTCCAACTCTCTGTGTTCTACTGATAGAGATCGAAAACAGCATCAGGGCGGCAACAGGTCAGGCATCAGGCATCAGGGCGGCATTAGATAGGGCTTCGGCAGCCTTGGAGTCATCGGCTGTAGGAATCGGCAGCATCTGATGATCTAGGTTTGAGAAATAACCCACCCCAAACTGTTTACTTCATTCTATTCTATATCTATTTTAAGGGGAAAACCCTGCCTTTTTGCTATCCCCATTGATTCAATCAAGAAATATCTCCCTACCACTAATTCTGTGCTACAGGTAAGGCTATTTTTCAATTGTTTTTAAAATTTTTCAAACGCATCAACTTAGGTTGGGTGGCGAGTCAGTCACCATTTCTGCTATCCTTTCGGCTGTGGCCATACTTCTCTTATGGTCCTGTGTGGACTTAACCTGATCCAACTTGCTATTCGTAACAGTAGTGCTTTCTCGGAGAAGTCGTCGTTTTGTTTACAATAGCAAGTGAGGGAGCTGAAACATGATATAAATAGTGTGTTTACTCCTGGAGGAGCTTTGTGCCCCCAGGGAGATTATATGTAGATAATCCTGGATACAGGTGTTACTCCAAACTCCAAACCTTGGGTGAGCCGTGTGCCCTCACAATGAATCAACCATTAGCTAGGCTAATGGAGGCATTAGTTGAACTAATGCAGTGCATATATGGTATTAATATTAGGATGGATAAGGCCCTAGTATGTCGTATGTGCCCCACGCTGAAGCCGAATGGCAAAAAGAGGAGTTCTCTTGGAAGCTTAGCGAAGTTTACCCAGCAGCTGAACATGGGAGGCCAAATTTGAGGCTGGATAGTCTAGCACTGCTGGAGGTCCCAATGACTGAGATAGATCAAGGGACCTGTGTGGTGGAGCTGTGTGGTCTGTGTGGAACCTGTGTGGTTAATGAGCTATTTGGTCTGTCTGGAACCTGTGTGGTTAATAAGCTATGTGGTGAATCTGTGTGGAACCTGCGTGGTAGACCGGGTAGTTTTCGTTTTACAGCCCCCCCCCCGCGGAAAAGCTTTTCCCGGCATTTTTTTTCATGTTTTGAACACTTTCAGATGCTTTTTATCCGTTTTTTTCCTGTTTTTTTCTTCATCTGCAATTTTCCGGTGGTGTTTTCCGGAGGGGCGGGGGGGCTGTAAACCGAAAGTCTTCCGGTAGACCTGTGTGGTCGGAATAGTGACTTATGTAGTCAAGGGACTTGTGTAGTCAATGACCTCTGGTCGAAAGAGAGACCTGTGTGGCCGAGGGACCTGGTCATTACAACTGAGGTCAGTTGTCTTTTTATCCCGGTGGGCTGTTACTCTGAGCTGGAACCTTGGAATGGTAAGACACGCTTAGGTGAGGCCTTCCGAAAGTAGCCATATAAGGTGTACGCCTTATATGCCAAGCCACCTTTAGTGAAAGGTCTTGGAGAAAGGTGAAGGGAGAATTAGCTATATAAGAGTGACAGTTACACGGACGTGGGAGGGAGGAATCCTGGGATCACATGGTCGTCTTGTGTATGCTAGCTCTCAGCTCGGTGGGGAGCTCGGATTGATCTGAGTTCATACGTTGGGTGGCAAGTTAATCACCATTTCTGCTGTCCTTTTGGCTGTGGCCATACTTCTCTTATGGTCCTGTGTGGACTTACTTACCCTGATCCAAGTTGCTATTTGTAACAAATTCGTACAGATCTTCCAATAGAAAATTCTGTCATTTCTTTCTTCTCAGTCAGAAGAACTAGCTAGGCTATTTGCAGACTTTGAAGTTTACTATTATGGCTGGTGTGCCCTTGGTCGTGAGCCATATGCCCTAAATACAGATTACTAAACGTCACAACCCCATTCATCTTGTGAGGAATTTTTATTACATTAGTTTGCACGCATGAGTCTCATACCTATCGAGTCTAATAAGACATTTCGATGACAAAATAGAATCGATACTCACCTCTAGATATGAGAAAGATACAAGGCGGGAGTTACCGAGCCAACGAACTCCACGAACAACATTGTTATGATGAACAGCAAACGATGCAGTTATTGCATTTGCCACAGGATCTAGTAATTCCAGTGTCCCTGCTTGGGTTGCCAATACCACTAATGCCACGGGTGCAGCAGCTGCATTGCCTCCACCTGGAACATTGGACCCTAGAGGATTGAACAAGTTTTCAAGCAATGCCAAAATACATGACACACTTCCTCTCAATTTTATTACAGTTAAGTTCACGACTGCCTTAATCCATTTCAGCCACTTTGTAGAACGTGGAGCACATATAGCATGGAGGAAATAATTTCATCCTTATGACAAACACATTTAAATAATGGTCGGAAACTTACACAAAAGAAATTCGCTGCAATGTATATAAGCTACAAGCCCACCTGAAAGTGAAAGATAAACGTACCAGGGATTGCAGCTTGTAGGGACGGGTAAGGTACTGCCATTGTTATCACGCTAGATGGTAAAAGATGCAGCTGCCCTGTCAGTTCCAACTGGGAAAAAACAATGTATAAGGTAAGTAAATGACAGAATAAAACAAAAAACAAATTAATATATCTGACTTGCTGACAACCTTTGGAAAAAAGGAACAGAGTGATAAGAAGAGAAGGCTTCGGAAACAACTGCTATTGGAAGCAGTAATAATGCTATTGGAAGCAGTAATAATGCTAACAACACACTAGAATAAAAGTTGGCACAAGAATGTAACCACCAAATGGTGGCTTGTATTGATTTAGTGACAGTGGCATCCAACCTACAGACCAGATTGAGAAGAGGGCCCTGTTTCACCTGATACTTAATGCAGGTTCTGCGGCTATTGTCCAAGCTCTCAGCTATTGACCTGAATGATGTGGATAATGTGCAGAACAACACTGCCAGAGGGGCAAGAGAGGGTAACTAACCTATTTTAGTTTGCCTCTGAGAGAAGTTCATATGTCTCCTACTCTAGTGAGCTCCTTCCTAGGCTTATGAAGCATCATTGTGCATCAACACATCGATTAGTTACCAAACATGAATTGAAACTCAATTCGTTGTGCTTGTAAATGTAGATCAATATGGCACCTAAACTCGACAGGCCATACCTATGACAAAAGTGTGGTTCTAACGTACAGCAACCTATATGTATAAAGACATTGATAAGAGTTGGCAAATGCAGCTTCAAAAGATAGATGAATCATAACTGTCATCAGATGAAGCTGGTTCTATGAGACCAGCTTGAAAAATTAGAATAATCAAGACATCGTATAGTGATCACTAAAGCTTTTAAAAACAGTGTAGCACACAAGGAAGATGCAATTCTCTTAGCTACAATAAAAGGAGATCTTTCCCGTATATTCAAACCTGAATTGCAAGACTGATGTCATCTTCTGGAGAGGTTGATAAGGGTTGCTGTTTAGCAATGGTCCTATTATAATCAGATGATTGCACCTGTATTTCAGCATTGCTAACCTCAGAATGCTGACCAGTAGCCTCCAGATGGGACATGTTTGAGCTTTCAGTCCTTATCTGCCAGTGCCATAGCCGCCCATCATCCGAAATAGAGAGAAATATTGTCTCATAAATTAAATTTTCCCCTGATCGAATGGTGGGCAGCTCGACACAAGAAACTGGAGCTAGACAATGATTGTCCTCGACAATAGAACTGGCTGTCTTCATAGGTTTGCTATCATCGTGCAGATTAAGAGAAGAGCAGCAAACGCCAAGTATTGCAGGAGCAGGGACAGTTGTACCCAACGGAGGCATTAGTGTATCAAGATGGCACATGGCGAATGCCTGAGTACCACTGCATTTAAATTTTGCACGAATTAATCACGGCCACTGGTCTATGTCCAAATAACATCGATTGTAAATATCTAATGAGTTATAATAGGTTTCATGCTGCAAGTTACTTAGGATTTCAGATAAAAAGTTATCCACTGCAACGACAAGCTGCAATCATAATAAAATGCACAACCTTGTGAAACGAAAAGGATGAACCACTATTTGAGATACATGGGTGGCACAACTTACTCCTTCCTCGTCCAGGCACTGAATTTTCCATCCACATGCACACAATATAGAATTTCGCCCTTCACAAGTGATATGTAATCTAAAAGCTTGCTGCAACTGCGAGGTAGACTAACAGAGGATAATGTCATCCCAAACTGCAGATCAAAGACGATGATCTCCCTTGAAAGTATGACATACAGAATGCCTCTCTTGGTTGTTGAAAACAAGCATCGAGCGACAACCCCAGGTATTGCAGCAAGTGCAGGAGCTCCCGAGCTTGATGTTTGAGCAACTGATCCTTCACTTCCTGTGCTAGTTTGTGTGCTACGATCATCAGCACTGCCTAGTTGATGTTGTTTCAAGGAAATCTCATTCTCGTTAAGGCCATTGACACAGATTGTGACCAAAGATCCCTTCAATCCAACAGCACACATTTGCCTGGAATCAAAAGGATCGCATCTAATGCACCCCAAAATTTCTGGTGAAGCATCACATTTCCACAAGGAAGTCCTACTATTGCAATCCCAAATCACAATCAAAGACGGGCCATGAATGGCAGCTAATAACCAATGTTGTCCATAGATCCAGCAAAGGTCTTGAATTCCCAATTTACCATCTAATCCCAGCCAAGCTGTTACCTGAATTGAACCAACATCCCACAATGCAATTCGACCCTGTCTATCTCCAGCAGCCATACGCAACTGACCTGCTGGACCGAGGCTGAGATCCCGAACTAGACCTTCTGGAACCCATCGCAGTGCCGTAACGTAAGGTGCGGGTAAAAGAGGAGCCCCTCGAAGGGCGGGCATGGGCAATACTACAACCAGCTGCATGGATCTGACATCCACTATCACTACGCTGCTTCCGGCTCCATAAGCAACCAATCCATGGGGGCTGCAATCTGCACATCCTCCGTTCTCCTTGTTCGCCGGACCGCACATGATAGGAGTGCTGCCCGCCATCGCTAAGCTCTAGCAGCATCCCCCAAGAATCTGTCAATCCTTATGTTTACTAGGAGTGTTAAAAGGATGTTGACTCTATCGCACACCTCCTTTTGAATTTTGGAGAATGGAGAGGAAAGAATGGGGAGGAAAGAAGGAAGGAAGTATATTTTTACGTCGCACCACAAAGGCAGCGTCACGAAGGACATGCGACCACAAGTACAAAGAAAACAAAAATACATTACATGGGCCGAAGCCCGTGAGCACCATGGCCCGGATTAAAAAACCCCACTGGGGAAAAACCGTTGCCATGATGACCACAAATCCAAAAAGCTATGTTGCTGCAAAAAGCAACAAGCATACCTCCAACAAACAGAACTTCAACAAACGCCCCCGAACCATAACCTCTTCACAGCTAGGTGCCGAGTACTGGTGCGGACTCATGCACGCGCTAATCATGTATTTTTTTTGGAAAAACTACAAAATGCCATTTATGTTTTGAGGAATTTCACTAAATGCCCTAACTTCTCGTCATTTCACCACGTCCCTTGGTCAATTACGTTTGCACATGTTTGTAAATGGCTTTTATAAATTTTTTGTTGAAAAAAAAAAGGTTTTAATCAAAAATAAGATTCATATGAGGTTATTTTTTATCAAACTATTGTATATAATATCTAAGTCACTAAAAATAGATAAAGAAGAGAAACGCTAATGTCATAAACCTATGCGAAAACAAGAAAAAGAAAAATACTTGAAAAATACGCAAGAAATATGGAGAAAATGCGCCAAGATCGGCGAAGAAGCTAATATATGAACAAGAATCAAGAGTACAATGGGTCGAAGGCAAGCAGGAACACGAGACAGGTGCCTAGAAGGCTCAAGACTGGCGTTGAACCGGAATGCTTTGACAAGAAGGAGGTGCCTCCTTATATATCTAGGCCAACGGTCAGGATTGCGCAACTCCAATGGATAAGATCGCGCCAATTGTCGCGCATGCATGGTTCTAGAATATTCTAGAACCTTCTGGAAACAACCTCGCATAGAAGAAACACGTGAGGAAATATCTTCAACAAGTATTGGTAGTGCACTTGACAAAGGTGTGCAATTTGCAACTAGAAGGTTGCAAGTTCAAATCATGTCTTGTGCAACTACCCCTTCGCATCCGTGTGACGATCATCTTTTGTACATACAAGTATAATGTTCGTATGATATGAATATTTGTATGGTCGTCACACCATCCCCCTGCTACAATGGCGACGAGACCTCAGAGCTGGGGCCGGAGTACTCAAACTTGGTTTATCCGGATAACGTCGGTGAAACTCCGCAATTTTATCAGGAGCATTAGTCAGATTCTCGACAAGCTCCCAGGTTCTATCACTTGGTGAGTGTTCTTCCCAATCGACCAAGTAATACAATCGCCGACGAAGAAACTTGGAGTCCAGAATCTCTCGAACCTCGAGCTCCTCATCAATTTCCACTGGTGGTGGAGGTGGAGGTACTTGATCTGGAAATGGATTCGCCATATAGGATTCCAACAAAGACACGTGGAACACTGGGTGAAGTCGAACTGACAGTGGAAGCTCCAGACGGAAAGCAGCGTCACCAACTCGTTCAATGATCCGATAGGGACCCAAGCGCCGGAAGTCGAGCTTGTTACAAGGACGAGCTGTCGGCAAATCCCGACACAAGAGCCAAACAAGATCACCAACTGCAAAAGGAGTGATCTGCATGATAATGATAACGTGCTTGGGCCTGGAGGAGATGACGTTGAAGATCATCCTGGAGGATGCGTTGCTTCTCAAGCATGTACTTGGCACTGGGATTGACTGAGTCATATCCAAGAGCAATGAAAGATCATCGGGGATGCATGCCGAAATTAATAAAGAACGGTGTCAGGCCCATGGAAGCATGGACAGAATTATTGTAAGCAAATTCCTCCAGGGGTAGCCAATCAATCCAGTCATCCTGCTGATAATTGATGAAGCATCGCAAATACTGCTCAAATGTTTGATTAGTGCGCTCCACTTGCCCGTTGGTCTCTGGGTGATGTCCGAAAGAGAGCGGACGTTCCACATGCAAGAGTTGCAAAAGACGCTTCCAAAACTGGCAACAAACTAGAGGTCGCGGTCACTGACAATGGTATCTGGTAAGCCATGGAGTCGAACCACCTCTCGAAGCAAGAGAACAGTTGTGGCTTCACTGGAGATAGAAGTGCTGCAAAAAATGAAATGCGTCATCTTGAAAAAATGGTCAACGATAACAAGGATGGCGTCATGGCCCTGGGAGGATGGAAGCTCGACAATGAAATCCACTGAAAGCTCTTCCAAGGACCAGCTAGAACTGGTAAAGACTGAAGCAGACCATGTGGATGGTGCTTGAGAGCTTTTGCACGACAAAGTCTCAATGGTGCAGTGGAGACCTAGCCACCAATAATCTCGAGCAACGAATTCTAGAGTCTTGGCAATCCCAAAATGGTCGACGAGAGGAGAATCGTGATAGGACTGCAGGACTTGAAGTCAGGGAGCACCATCCGGAATATACAGAAGTCCATCACGAAATAGAAGTCCATCTTTAGCCTCAAAATGATCATAGTCCAACCACATTTGCCGGGAAGACGATGCTGAGCCAAGATGTGAAAATATATCCTGCGCCAAAGGATCAAAGAGAAGAGATGCTCGAACTCTGGAATTAGAGGGAGAGGATATTGATTACGCACAGTAATCTTGTTGAGGCCGCGATAATCCACAACCGACTGCAAAGAACCGTCTTTCTTGAAAACAAAGAAGATAGCAGCTCCTGCAGGTGACTGAGAATGTCGGATAAATCCAGTCGCAATATTCTTCTTGATATAGGTCCGCAAAGTCTCCAATTTTATTGGCGACAAACTATAGATAGGGCCATATGGCATGGTTGTCCCTGGCTGAAGATCAATGGGGTAGTCATTGGGACGATGCTCTGGAAGCTTACTGGCTTTGACCTTATCAAAAACGTCGCCAAAATCCTTGTACTTATCAGGAAGGACAGGAGCAGACATTACTGAAGCAAGGCTGGTCAAAGGATGAACTTGGATTGCAAATGCTGAATTGGGATCTTGCCTATCAGATCTGATAAACTTGTGAAGGGAGATCTTCGAGATAAGAAGCTGAGGGTGTGAAAAAATCTCTACAGAAACAGGAGCAAAAGCAGGAGCAGGAGCAACTGGAATGGGAACTAGGGCAGGAACTGGAGCAAGAACTGGAGCTGGGACATCATCTAGATCACGGTCAGAATATGAGACATAAATTGGAGCAGAGACAAGAGCCGAATCAGGACGTGGAGCAGAAACAGGAACAACAAGGACAGAATCAGGAGCCCACGATACTGCATGGACTGAAGTAGATGTTGGTGTAGATGCATGCACTGCAGATGGACTGGAACTAGAGCTAGCACCATCAAACCGAAAAGATCTAGTACGTCAATCAATCTGTGGTTTGTGTAGCTCGAGCCAGGGCAGACCCAAGACTACTGGCGCATGTGGGCTAGCAATGAGATTGAAGGAAATGCTACAAGAAGCTCCCTCGAACAAAACCTGAAGAGGTGCAGTACATTCTGTGACTGCGCCCGAGGAGATCTCATGTCCATCAATCACACTGACCGAACTGGGATGCTCAACCTTGCTTTTAGGGATAGCGTGCTTAGTGGCAAATGCACTATCCATAAAGCAGGCAATTGCACCACAATCAAGTTGCGCCAATGCTTCCAACCTCGCAACATCTGATTCCAATGATATAGAGATAAAAAATTCCTTACTGTCCTTATCTAATGGGACAAACCTCTTATGAAGCGTGCAAGGAGTCTGAGGAATGGCGACCAGCCGATGAGAGGTTCCTACTACGCGGGCCGGCCCTTGGAGTTTTTCGACTGATTTGGGCGCTTCAGAGGGCATCCATGCACAATATGACCAGCTCCTCCACAGTAGAGGCAAAGATTAGCCTCTCTCCAACGCTGCTTCTCGGCAGCAAACAAGCCCTCGGACCACCCCATCAATCTGCATAGGCTCGAGCCCAGAGCTGCTGGATTCTACAGATGGAACTGGGTCAGCATAGCAACAAGTGCTTATGAGATTAGAAAGACATGACTACGTCTCTCTTGCCTACATTCGAAGAGTCGATTATAAGAATGAACTGCAAATCTGATGGCTTCTTCTAGAGTCTGAGGGTCCACCATAGATAACATATCTTTGACATCCTCACTTAAATCCCTTCGAAAGCAATCTCGAAGTGCAACATCATCCCATACTGTATCTATGTCAATTTGGCAAAATTCTGATGCATATACTGATGCTGGACGAGAGCCTTGTTTGAGATTGCAGAGTTTTGTAACTGCTATGCGTTGACGATCGGTATCTCCAAAGCATGCCTTGAGCTCCGCAGTGAAGGCTGCAAAATCCTGCAATTCTAGGGCTCATTTCTACAATAAAGGAGCAACCCAACTTAGAGCTGGCCCTGTGAGGAGGGAACCAATCGATCCAATTTGTGCCTGGGCCGTGGGATATCTATGAGGATGGAGCTGGATCACAAGCTTGATCTGATTCAGAAAACCATGAAGTTTGGATCGAGTGTCGTCAAACTTCTCGGGCAAGCTAATTTTAGGCTCTGATGACCTCAATCCAGAGTGGGAAGTAGCTTCATGTGAAGCAACCCATTCTCTGAGCTTCTTATTATCTGACTGCAACTGCTGACATACTTGAACAAGCTGCTGGACTTGCTGTCATAAGGATGAAACCTCCTCTACAGAGATAATAACCACCAAATGTGGATAAGGGCAAGGGGGGTTCATACATGTATTTCATATAATACATGTGCGTGGGCATTAGAGGGGTTTTTTTTTTGAAATTTGAAGTAGGTATACTTAAGGTAGCTCTTACATTTTGGCGCCCAAGGTGTATGTTTTTTTATGGTTTCGGCAGCATTTATTGGCAAGGCACAGGAGTTAAGAATACATTTGAGGCTAGAGTTTGGTTGCTGGCTGCTTGAAATACGTTTAAGGGTGGTTGGAGTTTTGGAGGTGAGTTTTTTGGAGTACAAGCCCACAGTTGTGAATCTTGCTCATACTCTGAGGAAACTGAAGAAGTAAGTTAACTGTTTGGAACAAATTTTGACATTATTTGACAGCTCGTGAATGATCATAGTTTTTTTCATCACATTTGTGTTACGGAGTAGTTTTACCTACCTGCCTTCGATGATTTGAATTATAAATAAATAAAATTTCAATTAGTTCCTCAGATGATGGATTTTGCGCATAAACAGAGTAGTCATAGAGAATAATAATGTGTGTTGGTTATACCTGATGCTTGTCAATGGAAATGTATAGGTTGTATACCAAAGCTATTACAATATATGAGATGGCATTTGCGCTTTGTCTAAAGGGTGCCACTACTTATGCATCATTAAGGGTTACGTATAACCCGCAGGTAACTCATATCATTGACAACTATTGGGCCATTGGTAGAAGAACTGGCAAGTCTGACAATAATCTGTATATGCAAGGAAGCACTGGCCTTGCCATTGATATTTATCACAAGATATTCTGTCCTGCTGCCATTAAACAAGAATAGCAATGATATTTTAATGAAAACAAATAGGAGTTATCTAATTTTCTGCCCTTTCATGAATGCTTAAAACCAGATGACGCAATCATTGCAGAGATGCTCACACTTGCTTTAACAGAAGAATACATTCAACTAAATCCTTGTAGAGATTTTTCTTCTGCAGTCGTTCTTTTGTAAAACGAAATTTATGCTTGGATGTCAGAATTTGAATGGATGAAGAAGCCCTTGGTATGACAAGAATGTGAGTCACCTATTTGTAGGTGGCATTGCTCTTGGCCATAACAGAAGCATGTGCTGAAACTTGTTTACATATCAGCGAATGCCATGATCTTATATGGGCATTATGGCTGATGAAGGTCGTACAATGAGAGGGCATGAGAGGGTCCATGATACATAACATAGATTGGATTTAGGATCGAAGCTATCATTGGAAGATAATATTGCAAAGCTGCCATGTTACTAAAGAACTCTAGTAGCCTTTATACCCATACAGAAAGCAAAGTATGCAATGAATAAGTGCCAGATTCTCCGGCTCTAGAGTGATCTCAGAAAAGTGATCTAAGGCTATTGTATATATTCCAGGTCAGCAGCATCATGATTAGCTGGGGTTTGCTGTGGTCTGATAAGGGTTATGGGGATTTGCAACAAAGAGGCATAGGTGCTTAGATTCTTGCTGGGTGCTACTAGTTCTAAGATTTCTTGCTTTTGGAGGGTCTGCAATATATATTGCTCAGCTGCATATGTTATGTTGTTTTGGTCATTATTGTATTCTTTGTTTTTATTGTTTGCTCATATGCATTGTACTTTAGGGGGATGTGAACGGCTGTTGTGAGCTATAATAAATAGGTGCAGGTGCGCATAGATGGTTCTTTGTTGCCTATGATGGTCTGTAGCTTATAGATAGGCATGATTATAGATGGGCTAAGTTATTGTGGTATTTTTGGTTAAATTATTGTAATGGTTTTTTCCGACTGAATTTTTTCAGAGGCAACAGTACTTAATGGACTTAAGCAACAGTACTTAATGGAGGTTGTCATTTTCATCATACTAGGGTGTTTTATTGTGGGCACATTTTGAGGTAGACCAATGCTAAGCATGTGACACCAAGTGCAGGCATTGGGCTATGGATTTGCACAATATGTAGAATCTGTGTTCATTCGATGCACAAGCATGGCAAAGGTTCATTATGTTTTAGGCAGTGCTATTAGAAAGCTACTTCATTTCCTATGTTCTAATATCTCATAATGTCCTACAGAATGATTCAAGAAGGGCGGTTAATTTGTTGGCTTTGTCTTACATAACTGCATATCCTTATCAGATTGTTCAGTTTCTTGTGCCATTGCTGGGTGATAAACATCCTCTTATGCGTGTGTGTATGTGTGCGCGCGCGTGCATATATGCCCTCAAACTGCTTATGTTAAGGGGTTTAAAAAGTCAAGTTTCTCAACTGAAGATACTATAATCACAGACATCGAAAATCATGGTTTAAGATGATTTGGCGCCAAGTCAAGGTTCGAATACTCGAGCGGTCTACCATGGGCCCGTTACAGCATTGGAAAATGAAAAAGCTAAAGAATATGTCTTTGGTATTCCATTAACGAAAAACAATCTCAACTTCATGGGAAAGTTGTTGCATCCTTGAAAATCAAGACTGTCCTGCATATTGCAGCAATATCCATGAGGTGGTTCACCATGTAGCTTCCAAGCTGCATTTTATTTATGACCATGAGGTGAAAGATGATGAGAGAAAAGAAAACTCACTCTGGTCTAGGTGTCCTATATTCCTTAGATTTGCTATTGTGCGATTAGGTTGAGGATTGTCATATGTCCTGCCAAGGAAAAGCAGATTCTATATGGTAAGTGCTCTTAACTTTGATATGCCAATTTTATACGAGAGATAATTTTTCTGAGTTGTCGATCTTCTCTCTTCTTTTTGTTGGTTTGGTTTTATGATGCTGACATATGACAATGTTGTTGCTCATCCCAATTTGCAGTCAGACATTGTAGAAATCAATCAACTAATTCCACGCAAGCAAACCATCCTGTGTACATTAGAGCAGAAAGTGCTATTGACATGCATGATAATGGGAGAGTTGAATATTTGAGAAATTATTATGTTCTTTAATCACTGGCAACCCAAAATCCCCAATGTTCTCTAATTGATTGGCGACAAAATTCTTGCAGAAGTCCAAGACCATGGATACAAGTTGTTGATACTAGAACCACCATGGGAAAATAAGAGTATATTTCATTTTAAACTATTAGGTAAATTGTGGTCGATCAAGCTGCTGCCAGTTGCAGAAATTCTGGGCTATATCTTTGTTTGGCTTTTTCTATTTGTGATATATAAAAGGTTGTTGCTCATATTTTTCGCTTTTCTTTCTCTGATATTCATTTCATTTTTAACCGGTGTCACTTGATGAATGAAAATTTCTCATGCTCAGTAATAGAAAGCTGCTTTTAATCATTCTGCATGTAAAAGATCCTCCTTCTTTTTCTTAATGCGGTATGTATCTCCTTGCAGATATATGCTTCAAGGTTAGTCAAGATTGGGTGCAGCTGGCATAAGCACACTGCTGAAATTTTGTTGATTTACTTCATGCAAGTTTTCTCGAAGATTCTTTTTCTGGCCCCAGTATGTTACTTGAGTATGTTGGCATGAAGCGCATTATCTTGGACATTTGAGAACAGTTCCGTTCTATCTAAACTAATTGCTGGAAATATAGTTATTGTGTATTATATCTGATGGTCTGGATCTGAAGCAGGTGCAGGTTGTCTCTACATTTTTGCTTTATTGATTGTTTGTTTTATATGTTCTGGCATTGGAGACATATCACACATTGGCAATAAACATGCTCAAGCCCATCCACATGTGCATCCCACATTTGTTTGCCTAAGTGAATTGGCATGATAGGGCTATACCGTTTAAGGACCAAAACAATGAGGCATTCTTGGAGAAATAGATTAAGCCAGTTTTTGTTTGTTAACATCCATGGTCATGTTTTGTCTCTCCTTCTAGTTTTACTAGTATTCCCATCGTATAGGGTGGCGCTGTAAAGTATATTTGTTCTACTTTCAGTTTTGAAGTGCAATCGGGATTTCAAACTCACGAAAGCAATATTATAGTGTAGAAAGCACATATGTGCACAACTTGAGAAAGGACAGCTTTCTGGAACTGGAGATAGATTAGTTGCAATGGAAAAAGAAAATTAGGGGAAGAAGACTCAAAAAATGTATCGAGGAGATGGTGAAGCATTTGCTCCCCAGGGACAAAATTAAACAACGATATCCAGCAATTTAAATGAGAAAGTACTACTGCTCATGAGCAATGAACAATTTGTAACTTTTTTTTTTTTTGAAACTTTTATATGTGACTATATGTTTAGAATATGTTACAACATAAGTCCTGCATAGTGGAATTCTTAATTTCACCTCTCCTTTTTTCAACCGACCCTAAAGTGTAAGTGGAAAAAAAAAAGATAACCTATATGAGGGGCCATGGAACAAAATCCATGTTCTCAATCCTCGTCTATCATATGGGCAGAAAAACACGAGGCAAGAACATGGTCTAAATCCCCTGGTTCTCAAATTCTTACCCACACAAATCCGACGTACATAAGTCAATACAAAGGAATCTTCTTACACGAATTCTTCACTATTAGGTCTTGCATTTCAACAAAATCTTTCACATCATTCCAAAGATATATAAATCCGCCCTTGCAGGAGTAAGTCAGGGAAGACAAATTTATTGCGACAGCCCACATGAATTTTCTTTTGCAGTGGCTACATTTTGCACTATTTCTTCTTTCACACCGAGTATCTTTTATACCCAATATCCTTTGCACTGGGTCGAACAAAAGAAATGTAAAATTTCTTGTACTTATGAGGATTCTGTTAAACTAAATTAATTAATTACCCATTGTTCCCTTCTTGTCATGGTCTAGAAATTGAGGGAAACTCTCATAACCCAGTTCGTTTAATCTCTCATTAAATAACACATTATTAAGAAGGTGTCCTAGTTTTATTTACGAATGCAATTCTAAGTACATGTGATAGGAAAATATTATACGTCATTGCCTTAGTGTATCTAGTTGTGGACGATAAAATCATATTCTATTCTATTCTATTCTATTCTATATTGCCATGTTGTCATCCATCACGGTAAATGTCGAATGTGGGCATGTTATAGCCAGGCTTAAATGGCAAAAAAATATCCTAAGTCTACAAAAATGCCGTGTAATTTTTTTTGGCTATGGCTATAACATGTCAAAGACACGGATATATACCACGGATATGCCTCTGGCTATAACATGACAACGTCCAATATATATGGTGCTCCTGTTGTCATGTGTGTTTTGATAATGCATGGGTTCTATGTATTAGTTGTGATTGATTCTAGAATTACACTATGACAGATATTTTTGGTGGCATGAATGGTATAATTGTTATTGCGATATTTAGCTCATGCTTTATTGATTGATTGATTATATTTTTACGTCATGCTACATTGGCAGCGTCTATGAGGTCATATGACGGACAACCAGAGACTTGAACACAAGATCTCTTATATACATAAATATAGTTTATTGCAATTAGTAACTGATGCATGCTAAATGCATGAAATGTGCCACCTTCGACGAGTGGATCACCATCTTCGACGGGTGGATTAAGGGGAGCCTTGCCGTCTAGATATCGTTCCATGTTGATGAGTCATATGGGAGCATACGCATCTTCATGGGTGTCTTGTGCCAAGGTCGGTGAGTCATATGGGAACATATGCATTGACTTGGTTGTTCCATGGTTGATGAGTCATATGGGAGCATATGCACCTTCGTGGAATTTTTGGTAGGTTGTACAGACCCAGTTTGGAACTGCGGGTTTCTTTGATGTGACTGAACATGTGATGTTTTGGTTTTGGAATCTTGGTGCATTGTGCAATATGGATGTATGGCGGCATGGAAAGTGGGGAGAGGATTCTAGAGGGTCCCGCGACCGACGGGAGCCGGGAGCGGGTCCTGGAATCATCGACCACTTTCCATCGGCCACAAAATGGCAAGTGCGAGCTTACCTGCGCGTGACCTGTTGAGCGGAATCATGCTGCCAGTTTCCATTCCGGAGGCAGAACCAACGATCCAGTTGCCATTTTGTGTTGCATTATGCACCATGGTTATTATGGCATCATGCAAGGATGGGTATTGGTGTGTATGTTGTCGCATTATGCATCATGGTTGTTGGTCCATGATGTAAAATGGAAGTTGTGTGCATTATGCGAATGCTAGGAATAAAACATGTACCTTGTTCCCTTATTGTACCTTTCCCACTTAGTGCTTGTAGACCAAGCCCATGTATGATTGGTTGTGTGTGTGATAAAGATCGCGAACAGTCGAATTAAGTTAATGTTCACCTTAAACCTCGAAGATTTTATGGGATGGTGGGGGTTTGTTTTTTGTTTTGGTGCGGAAGCAGTTTCTAAAGATGAAGTATTAGAAATGCTCACAAGGTTATTCCATGAGTTTTACTATGATAAAAAAGTGGACATGATGATGAGGCAACCTCCTCGACTGTCATAGATGTGCAGTCACATCTGTGACAAGGCCCTCCGAGAACATTAACTAATGTTTTGCTTCTTTTAAGGCTGAAACACTCGTCTTGAGATGTAGCACAATTTTGGAACTCATGTTATGACTTGTAAAGAGGATAAGTTTTATATATGTAAATATATCCCAATTCTACCTCTCTTGAGAATTGAGAGCATAATGTAGATGTGTTGATTATAATGGAGTTTTTATCTATTCGTGAGGCATGAGTTGATTTTTAATGTTTGGGTGGCACGTTGGCTTGGCCAACATGGGCACAGGCTATGCGCGTCTCTCACACCTTGCCTTCTTCAACCATGACTCTGGGCAGCCTCCAATTCAAAGCATATTTATTCTTGAAATAATGCGTTACCACTAATCAAACGCCTAAGACACAACTATATTTTGCAATTCGAGAAGAAGTGGGAATTATTCAATGAGGATGCCACTTTGTTGAGATGGTAATAAAAAAAAAAAAAAAAAAAAAAAAAAAAAAACCATGTTAACAATTTGGCCAAAAAAAAAATATAGTATTTGATGCCTTTGCTAAAATTGCCAAAACGCCCCTGTTGGGAGTATTTTTATAGAAATGGCTACAACCCTTTGTGATGATCCAAATGTGAATATGTCCTTCAGATACATTGTAGAAGAGGATGAGATATTTCCATCAAAGCTAAAATCACCTAATATCGATGTGCAATATGGATGTGTGCATTATGCACTATGGTTATTGTGGCATCATGCAAGGATGGATATTGGTGTATATGTTGTTGCATTATGTATCATGTTGTTGATGCATGATGTAAAATAAATGTTGTGCATTATGCAAATGATAGGAATAAAGCATGTAGCTTGTTCCCTTATCTTAGCCTCCCCCCATTTAGTCCTTGTAGACTAACCCCCTATATGATTGGTTGTATGTGTTCTTAAGATTGGCGGCTAGGCGAACTAAGCTTATAATCACCTTCAACCTCGAAGATTTTATGGGATGGTGGGGGTTTGTTTTGGTGCAGAAGCAGTTTTTAAAGATGAAGAAAAAGCTCATAACCTTATTCCGTGAGCTTTACTATGCTCAAAAATATGGACGTGATGACGAGGCAACCTTCTCGACCATCACAGATGTGCAGTCTGAGACAGGGCCCTCTGAGAATGTTAACAATTTTTTTTTTTTTTAAAGGTTGAAACACTCTTGTCTTGAGGTGCCTAGTGCACAATTTTGGAACTCATCTTATGACTTGAGTGAATTAAGTTTTATATGTAAACATATCCTAGTTTTACCTCTCTTGTGACGTTCTAGTATAATATACGCCCCAAATACGTATATTATACTGCCACGTCACACGTACATGTCATCATGACAAGTACTAGCAAGACGTAGAGGGTTGCACCTAGGGGGCAAGGGTTGCACCTAGGGGGCAACCTCGTATGTTGTGCATGTTTGATAAATATATGCAACTATAAACCCCATGCCAAATGGCAAAACCCCATTTGGCCAATGTTAACCTAACCCTAAGGGTTTCTATATAAGGGCTTCCCCCTTAAACCCTAAACCCTTCTTCCTTTTTCGCAATTAGGGTTTCATAGAGCCATTCCGGTCAAGCCAGGACTCTAGTTCGCATTGCCAGGCTCTGAAAAGCCGCCCTTGCACAACAGATCTTCCAGCAGCAGCAGTCTTCAGCAGGATCAGAAGCATGGACACATTCTGAGGATCTGGAGCAAGTCAGGCGCCAGGTAAATAGTCATTCTGTTGTGCAAAGCCGCCTTTTAGCTTAGCAATGAGCTGATTTAGCATATTAGTTCAGCCTTAGAGGCCTTATAGATCCCGAGATCATAAGCTCTAACAAAAGAACCTAACTTTGGATGTGTAGGTAGATAGATTAGATGTTATTCTACAATTCAGTTCTTTGATGATTATGGTGTTCATTCTATGCTCTCCCGTGTATTGGGAAGGGGGGTAGAGACCCTAAAAGCCTCTGTAGCAGATGTTCCTAGATAGCCTCATTAATACCCAATTAATGCGGCCAGTGCACAGGAGCCTGCCTGGTTGTGGGTGGCGGGGCTAGACCGGTCGACAAGAAGGACTTGTCCCATCACAGATTGATCCATCTGGTGTGTAAAGCCTACCGGGGATCTTAGTGGGCTAGGCTTAATGGTTTGCCACTGCGTGTGGGCAAGGCATGAGCTCGACACCTCTTGGGTGATGTGTCACCTTCAATGGGGTTCAAGTCGAATACGGGCAGTGGCCCTCTAGCCGCCTGTGATGGGCATGCATGCCTCTGGAGGGGAGGTGACTCTCCTCCTGCCTCATCGGGACTGGGGAGATGCAACCCAGCAGTAGCCCCTTTGGCTATGCACCCGGCAGGCTACGGTCAGGTCCCAATACTTTTCAACCTACTCTGCAAAGTGTGCATGGGAGGGGCAGATGGAGTGGACTACCCAACAGCCATGTTCTTATGTCAGCCCAATCCATTTGCCATGAATTCGGTCTGCCTTGACTTCTGGAGACCCAAGCCGTCAGTCGATCCCCCATGAGTCTGAGCCCTGGGTAGGATTCCCCTTTGTTGCTGTTATTTATGTTGATGTATTGTTCATGTGATGATTATGATGTATTCACCCTTCGGGGTGACTTTATTGATGTACTGATGTCATGTGCTCATGTTTATTCGCACTTCCGCAGCTAGGTCGACCCGAAGGAAGACGGGGCAAATGACCCATCCACTCTTCCCTTGCTGGCTCAGTCCTTGGGATTGGTGTCAGGTGGATGGCCCCTGTCGGTTTGGCTGTCAGGGGGATGAACTCTGCCTTCTGATACGATGAGAGCATCGTAGAGGAAGTAGGGGACGTCACATCTCTTGAGTATTGAGAGAGTAATGTAGATATGTTGATTGTAATAAAGTTTTTATCTGTTAGTGAGGTATGAGTTAGTTTTTGGGTAATTTACCAAAATAACCTTAATTCTTGACTTAATTCCCAAAAAGCCCTTTGTATTTTTAAAATTCCTAAAATGCTCTTAAATGTTAAATATTTTTCCAAATATCCTCGTATATTTT
This sequence comes from Isoetes taiwanensis, assembly GCA_021234155.1. Taxonomy (NCBI): domain Eukaryota; kingdom Viridiplantae; phylum Streptophyta; class Lycopodiopsida; order Isoetales; family Isoetaceae; genus Isoetes; species Isoetes taiwanensis. Next base: position 20,041,890 of record JAJEKV010000020.1, on the reverse strand, counting down.
AAAAATCACCAATGCACATGATCATTCTTTACAGGGCTTTAAATTCTTGGCTTCTTGACGCTAGAGATAACCTATCATTCCAATGCTAGAAATCATTCGAAGACAACTAGCGGAACGCTTTTACAAGAATCGTACTGAAAGAGAAGGTTTGTGGGCATCTTATGGAGAAGCTGCTACATATGTTCAATGACATATTACAAAGGTCACTGGACGAACTAGAAGGTACATAGTACATCCTTCTGATGCATTTATATTTGAAGTACAAAGTACAGAACGATAAGTTATGGTTAATATTAGGTCTAAAACATGTTCATGCTTAAAGTGGAAAATGTTAGGATTCCACTGCGGTTACGCAGTTGTTGCTATTCTTTTTCGGCGATAACGTCCAGAGCTTTATCCCCATCTAGGTTGAAGAAATCCTATTTGACATTTACGTTGCATATTTTTGTCATAATGCCATGATTTCTAACTGTTTTTTCCAAATTAGAATAGAATAGAATAGAATAGAATAGAATATAGATTAATGTCCCTTGTGCCGCGAGGCCCCTGGACTTGTGTAGCATGGGCGAGCTCCCTAAAAGGGCGCTACTAGCACATCACGCTGTTATGATGTAGCCTTTTCTGAAGGCTGACTTTTTTCTATTATTACTGGCATCCCGCTTTACTTCGGCTTCGTGGCCGTGCAGTGATGCGTCGTTATCAATCAGCTTTTAACTGAACAATTTGTGTGGGGTTTATGAGCCACTTTTGTTCGGTTCATATTACAAACCCTCTTTCCCTGTCTATGACCTGGGCTACATTAGTGACGCCGATTACTAATAGGATTAAAAAACCCCGCCCCGAAGGGTTTTCGAGGAAAAACCTTAATAGTAATGGGCTCACTGATGCACAGTATTATTATCAGATCCGTTTTCCGTCATTCTGGATTTTGGATTTTTCCCACGCCATTATTGTTAGGCTGCAAAAACCCTAAACTAAACTGATTAGTACTGATTAGAGCTCCAATCCGGAGCTATGAATATGTAGTAATTACTGTCAACATAACATCACGTGTCCAAAGGTCCGTGTTTATAAACCATCTTGAAATATTCTAACTACACTATGTTAACACAATCCCCAGCTTATGTAGTCACTGCCTAATAGTTCAGATTAAAGCGTCTAAAGAAACTTCCTAATTTCATACATAGCATGCATATTCTATGTTGATAGAACTGATGCATTGTGCAAAGAAACCGTCCAATTTCATAGCTTACAACAGCCAATCTATATTTATACCTAATGATGATAAAAGAATGAAAAGATCAATCATCCAGATTATGCAGATAATGGTATCACCCTTCCCTTGTTTTGTGTGTTACTAGATATTCAATTCAAATGAAAAAATCTGATTAGATGAACGTCCTCATCTTCGAGTTTTTTGAAGGCCTGCAGCATAATTGATTGTGCTATTCCCTGTTCCACTTTGTTGGACATTCTGCAGTTGGCAAAACTTCTTGTAGGGTCCCAAACATGGTTTTTGATTATTCTATGGATGTCTTCACATAATCTGCAACACATCCTCAAGCACTTGATGTAAGAGCACTTGTAAGCTATTATTTATTAAAGCCTTTAGGCTCTCCTTCAGTCATTTTGGTGATCCGGGAACCAGTTGGAGGATCGTGCCCTCGCTATCCTGGCCTACGGTGGGGTTTAGACCCCTCAGTCCGTAGCGTATCCCAGTCTCCTTTTTTACTACAAATACCACACTTATATACATATGCATTGTGTCTTTTCATGCTAGCTGTTATTCTATGGCGGGAGTTTATAGTGGTCCGGATTACCAGTTGGTGGGTCCAGCCCTCGCTATCCTGGTGTCTGCGGAGGTCGAGCCTCTCTCGTCCAAAGAACTTATTCCGGCCCCACTTTTTACTCAAATGCATTTGCCTTGCCTATGCAGCCCCTAGCCTCTGCTGTATTCCCTAATTTGTTGCTGAATATAAACTAGAAATATTTGATCTCTTTTATAAACTTAAGAGCTAAAGAAATCTCAAAGCCAGAGAAAAGTAGAGAGCAAATTAGAGTGACTAACATGCCAGAAAATGTCTTTACTAAATGCAATGTCTTGAAATCAAAATATATGCTACCCCAAGCTAACTGAATTGGTCTTTGCCTTGATTCAAAATGAAACAGAAAACTTATCTGGAAGCCGTTCGTTCGTGTGCAAAGTTTCAGAGGCCGAAGTTTCAGAGCTGAACCGTCTTTCCCAACAGGCCAATCTCTGAAAAGCTTGAGCACCACTGGATGGAGTGCTCAAAGAGCTTTCCAACAAGCCCAAACACACCCAAAACTGCAACCAGATACAGAAGTTATGGCCAAAAGAAAACTGCAGCCAAACCCTAGCACCGCCAAAAGAGGGCCGGGAATGTCAGGTGGATTCCGTCGACTAAAACAGAGGAAACACCATACAAATCATACACCGACGGAAAGCTCGTTCGATAAGCTTTCCAAAGAGCCCAAGAACACCTGAATCTAACACCGAAATCCCGAGTTATGAGCAAAAGAGCAGGGCTGAAACCCTAAGCGCCAACATGAGCGCCAGAATATTTCAATAACTTGATAACATGATCCTTAGTGTCATCATAACAAACACTTCCCCTATCTCTATTGTAAAAACGTGCTCTTGCTGATTTTTAAAATACAAAGGGCTACTTGGAAAAATACTTAGAATTAGGGGCATTTTGGGAATTTCAAAAATATGAAGGGTTTTTGGGAATTAAGTCAACAATTAAGGTTATTTTGGTAAATTTCCCTAGTTTTTTAAGGTTTAAGTGGTGCCTTGGCTTGGCCAACGTGGGGGCAGGCTACTCGTGTTGTATGCGCATCTCTCACACCTTGCCTTCTTCAACCTTATACTGGATGTCACTCTTGGCAGTCTCGAACTCGAAGCATATTTATTCTTGAAATAATGTGTTACCACTAAGACCACACACCTAAGACAATCATATTTTGCAATTGGAGAAGAAGTTGGAATTGTTCATTGAGGATACCACTTTGTTGAGCTGGTATACAATGTATAAAAAGAACCCAGTCATCGTTAAACCACGTTAATAAAGTGGAAAAAAGACGCCTTGAGTTAAATAGGGTACCTTATGAGAAAAATTCCAAAATACCCTTATCTTTTGCCAAAATTGCCAAAGCGCCTGTAGATTTTTGGGGTATTTTGGGGTATTTTATGGGAATATGTCCTTCAAATGCATTATAGAGGAGGATGAGAGTTTCCATCAAAACTAAGAATATGGATATGTTGCATTATGCACTATGGTTATTGTGGCATCATGCAAGGATGGGTATTGGTGTATATGTTGTTGCATTATGCATCATGTTGTTGGTGCATGATGTAAAATTGAAGTTGTGCATTATGCAAATGCTAGAAATAAAGCATGTAGCTTGTTCCCTTATTGTAGCCTCCCCACTTAGTCCTTGTAGACTAACACCCTGTATGATTGGTTGTATGTGTTCTTAAGATGGCGGGCAGTCGAACTGAGTTTATAAACACTTCGAAGATTTTATGGGATGGTGGGGGTTTGTTTTAGGTTTTGGACAGAAGCATTTCTAAAGATGAACTATTAGAAAAGTCCACAAGCTTATTCCGTGAGCGTTACTATGCTAAAAAATGTGGACATGATGACGAGGCAACCTGTCATAGCTTTGCGATCTGAGACAAGGCCCTTTGAGAACATTAACTAATGTCTTGTTTTTTAAAAAGGTTGAAACACTCTTGTCTTGAGGTGCTTAGTGCACAATTTTAAAACTTTGGACAGAAGTAGTTTCTAAAGATGAACTATTAGAAAAAGTCCATAAGCTTATTCTGTGTGCGTTAATATGCTAAAAAATGTGGATATGATGACGAGGCAACCTGTCACAGTTTTGTGGTCTGAGACAAGGCCCTTTGAGAACACCTAAGACACAACCATATTTTGCGATTCGAGAAGATGTAGAAATTGTTCATTGAGGATACCACTTTGCTGAGCTGGTGTTTAATGTAAACAAAAGAAGCATTCGTTAAACAACTTTAACAAATTGGAAAAAAAAAAAATAGTACTCAACGCCTTGAGTTAAATGGGTACCTCATTGGGAAAAATTCTAAAATACCCTTATCTTTTGGTAAAATTGCTAGAACGCCCTTGGTTTTGGGGGTATTTTTATGGAAATGACTGTTAATCTTTTATGATGATCCAAAAAGGGATATGTCCATCAAATGCATTGCAGAGGAGGATGAGATCTTCCTATCAAAGCTAAAATCACCTACATTGAAGTCCAAAATCACAAGTTATGTTATTGCAATACACAAAAACGTTGTAAGGATTCAAAGAGGATTTAAAATATTGTGGTTTAAAATTTTGAACTCCGATTCAAGTGTTCTTTAACTTTGATAAGAAAGATACATTCCTATTTGAATCATCACAAAATAGTTGCGGTCATTTTCATAGAAATATCCCATACCGTGGGCCTTTTAGCAATTTTAGCAAAGCACAAAGATATTTTGGAGTTTTTCCGTACTTTTTATAATGATGTACTTTTTATAATGATCGGTTTATGACACTGAATTCCAAATACAAAACTAAAAACGTGGAAGTTTATGACATGATCATTTATGTTGAGGATCCCATTATTTTCTCAATGGCCCTTCTTCAGGTATGGATCCATGATCCATCCCATGCTTCTTTTATTTTCTTGATAGAGCTTAAAAATCTTATAATTATTTATGAATGTACCACAGAAGACAGCGGATGTGTAGCTGCTTCATTCCTGTCTGCCAACCATTTACTGGTACCGATTACAGAGGATAAGGCGTTTGATTCTTTCATTTGGTTAATTTTTCTTTCAGAGTCCTCCATAGTTTAGCAAAATATCAAAAGATATTATCAATAATAGGCTGTTTTGTTTGAAAACCAGTGAAATTTTCTGTTGCTGCCTTTTTCGTCTGTACTGCTTTTGCCTTGTTTATTTATCCTGGCATGGATTTAGAGGTTAAGTAATTTACAGCTGATTCCGTAGTAGGCCATGGAATCTTTCTTTTTCTTTTTTTTTCTTCTTCTAGACTATTAAATACCCGTTTTATCCAGTCAAGTGGGCGGTTTTAAAGTAGTATTGCCATCCTTATTCCAAGACAAGCGTGAGGTGTCACCAAGTGGCCTGCAAGAAATTGAATTGTTAATCTAAAAGGTAAGGTAAGTATGCAAAAATCATTCTAACTGTTCGTATCTTGTACCATGAGTATATATACCTTGGATACTTGTACAAAAGAACAAAGAACAATAGTGCCAGAAGAATGCTCAGTGCTCCAACCACAATATATGCAGCACCAAGAAAATAGTTCTTCCCCCCAATCCAAGTAGTAGTTGAAAGAACTAAGCTTTTTTTTCCTCCAAAGCTATATGTGTTGTATACATTGCTAACATCAACAGAAATAAGGTCCCCTGGATCAAGGTCCTGTTCAATTTTGCCCCACAGTTTCCTAAAGTTTGGCAGTGCTGCAGTCCGCATCCACACAATCAGATCTTCATCTTCACTCAACTATATGTTGTACAGCAAAAACATGAGCACGCAATTTAAAACATGCAAGTGATACAAGAGGTTCATACATACAGGCTTGTTTGGATCTAGCTGAGCCCCTCCAATAAGGCTTCCATTCTGGCTTGAGGGTAAATTGTTTGGAAAGTTAGATGGATAAACATTTTTTCCAAATTTATGTTCTCTGTCACTCTTCCAAGAAATGCCCGCTTTATTCACAGAAAGTGCCTGACCATTAAGCTGAAAAGAGTATGTGTCATTAAACAAGCTCCATGCCACTAGTCCACAAGGCACGATTAGTTGCCCATTTAGTGTCTTTGCTGGATCGCAGTTTGCAAGACTTTTTGGCGATGCAGTTCCTTCGAGCAGTTGCAGATCGCTTCGGCTCTTCACATATCTTCCGTACCAATGTAACAAAACAAGGAACATTATAGAACACGCTAAGAGAAACCTACCCTTGTGTATCGAGTAATATGGCTCATATATTGTACATCTGAATTAAACTTTACTTGAAGCTATTATTTTCTTGTCTATGGAGCTCACGCTATTATTAATATGTGCAATACCTACTATTAACATGTGTAGTACCTACGATGATTCTGGTAGAAATTGTCTAACTCATAATATACATATATTGGGCTCTTCATTTTCTTAGAAACCTACATAATCACAAATACATCCTTAGAATAGTTCAAGCATAGCCGATAGGCAGATAATTTAGTTATTTTAAGCAGGAGATGTGGCAGTTAAAAAAGCATCATTTTTATGTGTTAACTATTGTCTTTTGCACATTTGTTAAATCTTGAATGAGACCTCTAACAGAATTCATAGTTGTAACCTGGAAGGTTCGCAGACACTGCTTATTTGTGTAGATGCTTTGTATATGTGCTACTTGCTGCTGTCTTGTTGCAAGTGGGTTGCAGACCTTATCATAACGATCTTTCATTTCAACAACCTTCAGAATGCAAGAAAATGAAAGTCTGGAATCTCTCTAAACATACACGTTAGTAAGAGGAAAAACACTGCCATACTTACATCTCTGGCAGCGATCAACGCAGCAACCCCAATTGGAATAAAAACAATTCCAATTGACATAAAAATAGCAAGAACCTACATTGCTAAAACACAACTCACATAAGGCATATTCAGATGTGATCAACAGAGAGTTGAAAATTTGCTCACCCATTTTGGTGTCAATAATGGCTTGCAAGCAGGAAGCTCCTGTTGTGTAAACCTTGAATCTGATGATGGAAATAGATGAGGATGTTGAAACATAAAGGAAGAAACAAATACATAGTTAAACAAAAAAATACGGATATACATTTTGGCTTGTTCTTCTTTGGAGAGGAGGATGCTGGAGGAGCTTCGGCTGTCCCTGAAGTGCTTGCTATATCCATCCTGATGTTGCAAGGCAGCGTTGTTTTCTCATAATAAAGAGAATGTTCAGAGATAAAACATGATGATTTTCTAGGATCGTGTTATGTTGTTCTGAATCTGTTTGCATTTGCAAATTAATGAAATCATAGACAAAACCCTATGATGGCAATTTCCAGCTGCCATGATGCCATATGCCATGGCCCAATTCATACCAGCCATGATTCTTTTTGTGCCTCATGCATTAGTCCACTGCAAAAGCAAAAAGCTTTGTAAAACACAAGAGACAAGGTTATTACAATTACTGCTATCTAGATTTCCGAACAATACATTATCTTGCATTGCACACAAAATATACAGAAAGCAAAAGAGGTGTCAGCCCCCCTAATTTGGACGCCCCTTCTCTTGTCAGGGTACTCTTAAGATCCTCTTCTTTCCAAAATGCTACATCCAAGACAGAATCGTCCAAGCCAGAAGCTTGCAGAATTCTCACATCCTAGATAAAATTCAAGCTTTAAGAAGATAGTTTCATTGGCTATCAGGCAGCATACATTTACTCTGGACAAGTGTACATAGGGATCAAGATCCCGAAGATGGCAGCAACACGTCACAGTGCAACTATCAAACTAAAGAGCACAAGGGAGATAAAATAGAAATGTAAAAAAAGGTCCAAATCTAAATCGACATTCTCCTTAAATTTAATGCTGACGTAATGTTTCAGCAAAGAGGGATTTGAATCTGCAAAGTAAAAATGCTGCCATGTCTGTGGAAGAGAAATCCAATGTTGTATAGCCATGCTGTCAAAAAAGATTGCATTCTACAAACACTTGATAGAAGTCGCTAGTTACATGTTCCACTCAAAGGAAAACTTCAAAATTTATATACTAATATTCCTCAGATTGTTAAGTACACTAGACCGTAGCTGTTAATCTGTAAACCAAGGCCCGTGATAAAAAATTTCGTTTCTACCTCGCAAATTGACGAAACTTCCATAAGCAGCAAACATCTTGCCTTCCTAAAGATGATCATTCATCGACTCAATCCTTTTCCATTTGTTTATCATAGAACTCCAACTAATTCATGAGAATTGTTCCCCATCTGCTCAGCATGCAATTCAAACATATGATCTATGGTGCATTTTTCTCGTGGCACTCAGAACATCCCAAGAATTCAGCCCAACTCAACAAATCAGGCTCTATTGGTATTTTATTAAGAAAATCCTAACTTGATCTATTTGGCCTGCTCTGCCTAAAAGTGAAAGCGTGCATCTGCAATGATCTGCCAGTGGTCTAAGGAGATAATCTTGTATCATAGAATCAAAATAACGATACCCTTCATCAACTAAACCCCTACAACATAATGATAATATTCATCAATTAAACCCCTAAAACAATCAATTCTTACTACTTACTCTTAAGTTTTCGTCTGAATCCTTTTCCGTTTGTTTATCATAGAACTCCAACTAATTCATGGGAATTGTTTTCGATCTGCCCAGAATGCAACTCAAACTTATGATCTAAGGTGCATTTTTCTCGTGCCACACAAAACATCCCAAGAATTCAGCCCAGCTCAACAAATCATGATTTATTGTATTCTATTAAAAAATCCTCAACTTGATCTATTTGCCCTGCTCTGCCTAAAAGTGAAAGCATGCATCTGCAATGATCTGCTAGTGGTCTAAAGAGATAATCTTGTAACATAGAATCAAAATAATGATAACCTTCATCAATTAAACCCCTAAACAATAATGATAACCTTCATCAATTTAACCCTGAAAAAAAGCAATATGCACCGCTGCTTGACAGGTTCGTACACACCCAATTGACTGTCAAGCTCAATTGCCTCCAGGCATAGGATGTAAGGTCCCTTTGGACCCCTGATGGGATAATATTCCCCAGTGCCATCCATAATCCTTTACTTCCCACCAAGTTCTAAAGGGCTAAATAACTTCACTTAGGGTCCTCCTTCTCTGTGCCTCCTTCCCTTGCATTTATGCTTAAACAATTTGAACACAATATGGTGCATTAGCAAACCTGCTTGTCATAAGCACCAAAAATTCATGCGGATGTGGATGTCCTTAGCATTCCTAACAATTGTTTGCTTGTTTCATTAAGTTGTCTAAAATGTTATGATTCTTCATACAGTTATGCCTTTGATACAAAGTGAAAGAGAGTTTTCTATGGAAATTTATAACCTGTAATAAACAAGAAAGCACTTACGGCAGAACTCCAGCAAGGTTTCCATTAAACCAGAATAAAGACCCTTAAGAGATAATCTTTCAACCCAACTGAGCTGCCTGGAAAAACCTACATACGCATAACGCGATATCATCCATAAGCATAATGAGAAATCCTCAAATAAGTATCTTAAAATGGAAGTCTTGAACAAAATATGAAGAAAGTTAGCGGACAAGACTGCAGCAGGTTACAGCAGGCTGAGGGTCCGCTACCAGACTCATGCACTTTTTGAAGTTCGAAGCGACAAAAAGGACACGAGCAACTAATTTTTCAACATCGTTTAGCTAAATCACACTAACCTAAACCGAGAAAATAATTTCAAATAAACGAATTAAGTAATGCCAAATGGATAGTTAATTGTTCCAAAAAGGAAATGTCAATTTCATTGCATCCGTACTCCTTGGGAAGCTTAGTCAATAATTTAGAGGATTCCAGAGGTATCCTATTATACTGAGCATATGCACAGCCCTAAATATGACAAATATATTCTGACGCACTTGCCTGGAATTGGGGAGCTGTTAAACTATAATACTCCGTCTAGCCACTAATTTTGAGGATGCCTATGCAGAGGTACCCTATTATACTGAGTATAAGCACAGACCCTATAATCCAAGGTAAGGTAGGAGGCTTAAAAAGCAACATGTCATAACTTCAAGAACGAACCAAGAATTGATCTTATGCCAGCACATATACGTTCTTTGTTAGTTTGTAAACATAATGAGCTGATAATAATTGATTAAGGTAAACCTAGGAAGGAAATGGCAGGCTGCAGGAGCAATGCGTAGCCACATTAGAGCTGCATTTTCATATAGAAGTTTTGGTTATGCAACACATCAGCAACAAGGTATAAAGATTAAGATGTGAATTGACTACCACTGTTGTCCTAAATAGTCACCCCAAATTCTCACTAGAGCACTATATTATACAATGTGCCAACGCCCAACATCAAAGGAAAGGGGAACGTTTTGGTCCTTTAAATTCCAATAATTAATGTAAAAGAGTCATAGCCATATGCTGGTGCATTGAGTTCAAACTTGTTCCTTCTTATTTGACGCACTGAAGGCAGGCGGCAACTTAAGAGACATACAGACTGGCATTCCTTTGTGTTGACGAATAAAAAGCCATAGACTTTATAATTGCCATATAAAGGGTAGCACCAGAGAAATCATCAATCAGGCCCTGTTCATCAGAGAAAACTTTTACTCATGTCATGCAGAGGTGTCTACTAAAGAATGCATTGCACATGCCTTTGCAGCTAAAACTGTCGACACCATTAATCTGTGATGCCGGGAACTATAATCTTTCATATGATCCTAATTAAGGCTGGGATAGATATGCTCTAAGAAAACCCTGATTTACCTTTGAGGAGCATCTTCTGCTCTGACCATCTCCTGACTCTTGTAGATCATGATCGAATGGCTTAAGCCACATCCAACTCAAATTATCCTGTGATGCCGGGAACTATGACCTTAATTAAGGCTAAATAGAGCTACGACAAATAGGAGCTAAGAACCCTGATTTTTTACCTCTGTGGATCATCATAAGGCGACGACCCATACCTTTGTGGAGCATCTTCTGCTCTAACCTAGGTGACGGTCCAGAACGGCCATCGAATTTTGGAGACCGTCTATTCCTGTAGATCATGATCGAATGGCTTAAGCCGTAACCAGCTCATATTTTTTGCCACGTAGATAGGCGATAAGCTGACACTTGTGGTCGGCCTTTGCGCTAAAAAGAAATACATATATTGTGTATAAGGAAACGTTCTCAAGAAACCGACCGTACTCTGTTTTTCTAGGCCGAAGTCGAAGTCGAGCAGTTCCCATACAGTAGAGGTAAGGTTTGCCTTTAAGGAAAACTCGGATTTTTCAAGAAATGAAAGACCATTTCTGAAAGGTCGGGTTGCTGCCTTTGTTTTGCCCTTTAACGGATCAACAGGTGATGAAGGAGCAAGCAGCCGATGAAGCAGCCGGTGAAGATCGAGCCGGTGAAGATCCAGCCGGTTTCTGAGCAGAAGAGTACTCCGGTCGCATGGGAACAGTCTTCTTCGCACTTCAACCTCGACCTCACTCTTTTGCGGTCAGGTCAGGCTCATGGGAACGTCGCCTAATTGAGAATGTCAACTCACAATATTTAATAAAATCACATTTAAAGATAGATCTAAATCCAATGGGGCAAGAAGAGGCCAGGTCATTTTTTCTTACACGTGGATAGGCTAGGCTTCAAGATAACATGACACCCAAGGTTAGGCCATTGCGCTAACAAGATAATTTGAATTCAATTGGGAATATTAATATTACAAGAAATTTACGACAGGCCTTGTTTCTCTTTATCAACTTGTCTGAGAGTTGAGCCCATGATTATACCGCATGTTCTTATGTTCCAATTGTAATTTAAATATTTCAAATGTTCCAACTGTAATTTAAATATTTCGCACTAGAATACAAGTTGATACTATCGAGCCAATGGTTACTATTGCTATTTAGAATACAATAATAAATTGCATAACTTTCTTCTTTTCGTGATTTATTTTTGGATAATTCATAACATATCAACATCAACCAGGGCTATCAACTGCAAATGTAGCATCGTCAATAACATAAGATGCTTTCTCATCATCAGAATGATATTTTTGCAAATAGCATAAGTTTCAAAATAAAATTAAGATGAGTTCTAATACAACTTTCTTTGATACAAGGCCAATAAGTTACGAAAGGTGCTAATCCACCATCCATAAAAATCATCAAAGTTTAGCTCAATAATGTACTCTCCTTTTATGTGTGCTGATACAAATCGGTCTTTCCTATCTGCAAAACTGCCAAATACTGTTAATCAAAACAACCTGGATCTCCAGTTCAAGGTCTCTCGGCACAACTTATCCACCCAACCGGGCTCTGATTTACAAACATGGCAAGTCTGGACTCAAACTCTTCCCAATTCTGAGAGTCTGCTAACCAGCTGGATAGCTTCTCTAGGTTTCTTTGGAATTCTCTAAAGCTCATTAAGGCACTCAACAATGAAATTCCGGCTGTCCCCTCCATTCTGCAGATCGGTTCCTTCTTCTACTGTTCTAAAAAGGCTGTGTATATCTAAATTGGGGGTGTCCCTTTAACTTTTTCCTGATACCGGAGCCTTTTTCCTGCAATCCGGCCTGGTACGTTAGCCCAGGAGCTAATTCCGGGCAATTCCAGAATCTGCCGCTGGTCGCTACAGTTGTAGCGACCTTTTTCACTAGTTTTTAACGTTTTCATTATTTCAACGGTTTTTTAAGATTTCAATAGTCCTTTCCTTTATTTTAATATAACCTTTAAGGCTTCTAACAATCAATCAAAATTCTGTGTTTGTCTCTGAAAATCATTCCTCTGAGCCACGCCCCCAAGCTAGTGCCGTATCAATTCCTTCCCTTCCCAAGGCTGATCGTCCTCGATCATCTGCCTTAGGGAAGTAACAATCTTTCCCAAAGCTAGTCAACTGAATATTCGCTTTGCTGGAATGACCACCTTTCTTTCCAAGCTAGTCACCAGACTATCTGCTTTGAAAGGATTTCTTCTAGGCTGGTAAACTTACCATCTGCCTGACAATTCTAAGGGTCTGGCTTCTGTGCTGCAGTCATAGTTGCCATCTTCTAAACTCTAGAGCAACATTCATTTGAAAAAGAAAACTCCTTCCTTAACTATGCTCAAACTAGCAATTACAGGCACACACAATCTTGTTTAGTTTACTTATCTTTCAGATGACCAATCTGAATTCGCCCGCTGTCTCTTAGGCTTCTGCCTTCTCTTTGTCAACTTGAGAATGGATCATTCTGATCATTTGCAAAGCATGCTTTTCTTGCTCAATATCTTCTAACTACTCAGGACAATCCTTTATCCTTTTCGTCTTGTCCTTTCTTACTTCCCCTGCATTAAGAACAACAGCAGTTTCTTTCTTCCTTCTCTGAGAGTCTGTTAACCAACCGGTTAACCTCTCTGGAACTTTCTAGTCATCAGGTAACATCGAATTGGCTAATACAAGATCTCAAAACGTGTTAAAGGCCTAACACAGGATTATTTAAACAAGATCAACTTATGCTCTGATACCACTTGATACAAATCGGTCTTTCCTGTCTGCAAAACTGCCAAACACGGTTAATCAAAACAACCTGGAATCTCCAGTTCAAGGTCTCTCGGCACAACTTATCCACCCAACCGGGCTTTGATTTGCAAACACGGCAAGTCTGGGCTCAAATTCTTCCCAATTCTGAGAGTCTGCTAACCAGCTGGATAGCCTCTCTGGGATTCTCTGGAATTCTCTAAAGCTCATTAAGGCACTCAATAATGAATTATTAGTATTCTTCTGCAGGAGTAAAAAAGATTTGCTCTCTCAATCGAATGAGAAAGTCTTAGAAGCCCTCTCCTTCGTACGCAGGGGTAACAAACAGGACATTGTGAATTCCTTGAAGGACGGGGCTCAAGAAGCATCATTGCCCATATGCCAGGAGACAGAGCAGGTTCCATCTGGGGTTCGCTTTGGGGATATAGTAGTTGTGAAAATCGATCAAGAAGAACATATGAACTACATTGAGAATCTAGTGGCATATTCTATTGTCAGCTATTAGACTGGTGGAAACTTTGATATGTGAGGTGGTTGAGTGCTCTTCTACGCAGAAATCGTATCAACCCTTTTGAATTTATCAAATAGCTTGGCAATGGCTTTTTTCTTATAACGTTTAAGGAAGCAGAGAATGTCAATAAGTTGTGGCAAGTGCAATTAACGCGATGGAAAGCACTGTGGTCTTGTTTCAGAAACTAGCTCATTGCCGGACTAAAAGTTGGCATTGCATAACAGAATAGCCATTTATCTAATCCTTAGCTTGCTCCAGGGCAAAAGTATGCTAGTGGGTATCAAATAAACGCAGTTCAGCACCTAACACCAGCACCCTTCATACTTTTTTTTCCACCCTTCACCAATTATAGTCTAACCTATTTGATGCTCGTTACTTCATATAGACCGTACCCGTTCTAATCATAACCTCCTTACCGCCCACCGTAAGTAATGAATGTGACTCGAAGGGAAGCGAAGTTTTGAATTTGTAAATTGCAACCGTCTGTCTGTTCCCCAACTTTTGCTACTCCGGCCAAAAAGCCCGCGGAGAAAAAGCTCGAGAATTTCCACATTCACTCTAGTATTCCAAAACTCAAATGCACTATGGTGAAAGCCAGTAATTCCAACGGATGCCATGCGCAGGGTAAGTAAAATGCACTGCCAATTTTGATATGGGCTTAGGTTGCCCATTTAATTTGTTTTTCTTGCTTTCTTCCAGCCCAGAAGGAACGTGCCCCTGAGACCGGACCTGGCTGATTGCCGAACAGAGGAGGACTTTTGTGCTTATGTGGGTCTACCAAACGATGGTGTACATCCCTCTCAATTTCGAACGGATGTCATTTCTGCTGCAGAGTATAATGAGGTTTGGGATACCAATGGTGTCATTTCCAACAAAACATCAATTGACAAGGTAAGGCTAGAGCATGAAGAAGCTTTAATTGAACTGCTGAGCAAGATATACCCAGAAGGGTTGAAGAATAGAGAAGTAAGGAAAATGGTTTCCTATCTATTTGCATTCAACAACTGCCAGAGGGCCAAGCAGGATCCAGAAAATTTCAAGGTTAACTGGGCAGCAGTGGCAGCAAAAAGCAGGGCCTATTCGAGCAAGGTTAAGAGTGAACCCAGCACCAGCGGCCCTATGACCATAGCAAAGCCCAGCAAATCACAGCAGACAACAACACCTAAAAGCATAGCAGAAAGGCCAGACTCAGCAGGCACTGGTGTAAAATTAAAAGGGAGGTTGTCATTCAGGAGTACTGCAATGTGCCCAACAACGTTCTCAGCTTATGGGGAAAACATTGCCCGCTTGGAAAGCATGATCCAAGGTGTGCAGGATGCCTTAAAAAAGCAACAGAGTGATCTAGTGTCCAAGAAGGAACTAGTTGCACAATCTCAGGCAAAGGGCACCTTCTTCTCGGTTGCAGAGCAGAAGTTGCAGACCATAAAGGACAATATTGCACGTCTTCAAGCCCTGTCAGATCGTAATGCAGGTGCCTCTGCTGAGACTCATTCTTTGGAGAGGGAGAAAGATATGGCAGAGTATATGCTGAAGTCCCTCCTTGAAATGGAGGGTGGGCCAATAGATGAAACCATGGTACAACAGGTGGCTGCACTAACTGCTGAGATTGCCAATAACGAGTCCCTTCTTGCAAAAGCCCATGCCAGCAGCACTTACAGAATGTCACCAGGCTGAAGGAAATGACCAAGAGAAATGATCAGCTGGTCAGCATCACTCCAATACCATTCCCGATTGCCAATTAGAGATGAGGAGAGATGTTCCACCTGTGGTCTTGCATTCCAGGATTATTACACCCTCAGTCTGCGGATGAAATGTGGACATCATTATCATGTGAGCTGCCTCAGTTTTCTCATGGAAAAAACATGCTGCCTCAAGTGCTCAGAGACTATTCCTACAGGGTTAGTGCAGGAATTGGGGAAGCAAGGAACAGTAAAGCAGGAAGTGTTATATGCTGGAGCATCTCACAAAACCGAGAATGAGATAATTGATGTTGATGAGCATGTAGCTACATCTCCTGATAGCAACAGGAAAAGGAAACAAGTTAATACACCAAGAAGTAAAAGGACCCCAGGATCAGCAAAGCACAAGTCTACAAGGGTTCAAACTCCACAGCCAAGACATGGAAAAAAAGGTATACATGCCTATTTTCAGGGTCTCAATTTGAATTGGCAACAGTAGAAGATGCTGTAGACATTGGACAGCAAGCTATCAGTAGTCTGCAGCACATTGCAGCACCTGACAGCATAGTGCTGAAGACACCAACCCATGCAGAATCTAAGGGAGATTCAAGTAGTACTGATGATGCTGCCAATTATGTTGTAGTTCCAAATTCTACAGCTGCCTCTACAAAGGCCTCCTCTAACACGGTTGCTGCAGGGAAGGAAAACGATGGCGAAGATGTCGACAAGCAGGTTCAGGCAGTCGTTTCCAAGGTCAACAGGTTGACACGGTCAAGGACCAGGAAGGTTGTGGAAGAAGAGAGTGAGGGTGAGTCAGAAGTTGATCTTGATGAAGACGTCTCTATAGAAGTAGCATTTGGAAAAAAAAAAAAAACAAGGCTAATGTAATTTTGCCATATGTATTTTAGGCAGGCAAACCTTGATTGCTCAAGACAACCCTAAACCATCAGCGAAAAGGTTTTTGTTTAAACAATTAATATATTTGATCCCTGTTTTCTTCCACCGTGAATGTGCAAATTTTGTTTGGATAATTCATTTAACTTAGGCTTGAGTAAAAACTTGTCTGCAGAAAAAGAAGGCAGCCAATGGTTATACTTAATGAATCTGATGAAGAAGACAATGCCACTAAAGGAGTGCCAGCACAACCTCTAACATACAAAAGGTGCCTGTTATCCTGTTATATTTCACCTTGTATATTCTCTACAAATTTCAGTTGGTAATTGGAGCACATCCTTGCATATAGAAGAACAAGGCAGGTTGTGAATGATGAAACGAAGGATGAAGCACGGAAGGCCACTTTAAGGGTTACCGATAGCCAGGAAACACCAATACATTAAAGGCAGGGAGATACTAATACAGATGTATCTGACTATGGCTATCATCACTCTCCATCATCGGGTAGCAAAGCTAAAGCAGAGTCCAGCAGATTGCAGCAAAGTCCAGCACATCTCGGCAGCACTGTCCAGCACAGTCTAGCACAGCATGGCAGCACAGTCCAGCAGAGTCCAGCACAGCTCGCAGCACAGTCCAGCACAATGCAGTACACCTTGACAGTGGATGCAAATGTTGAGGGATGGGAACCCAGACGGAAGTTGATGGTGCTTGACATAGATGATGTACTGGCACAGACACAAGAGAGGAGAATGGGCCAAAAAATCTTGCCTCCACCTCAAACGAACTATGTTGTAAAAGAAACTGCAAATAAGTACCTCATTTGCAGACCAGGGTATCATGAGTTCGTGGAGTGGGCACTGTAGAGGTTTGATATTGTGATCTGGAGTGCTTCTCTACTTCGGAATACAAGGGATATGGTGGATGCATTGTTCCCAGATTTGCGGACCAAATTCTTAAAGGTATGGTCAAGAGCAGTGCTATGCATGCGAGCATCCAACCAATACAACAAAGCAACTTTTTTTCAAAGAGTTGAAGGTTGTACTTGAGGATTTTCCTGAATATCATGGTATGATTTTCTTGGTAGATGACAGCCTATACAAAGGGTTTCTAAACCGTTCCTGTTATGCCTTTCAAGGGGCAGGAAGAGGACAACTTTTTGCAGAAGTTTGTGTGTCCAGCATTGGATTACTCGTCTTCCCATACAGTTGAAGAAACAATCTCACAGCTAGACATCACTGATGCATGGTTGCAGAAGGAGACAGTTGATGTGCTGGATTGCTGTCTCAACAACTATCTTGTCTCGGCCTATTATATCCTCAATGCTCCAGAAGAGGTACAAAGGTAGTTGATGGGCACCATTCATGAAGACTCTAATCACTCTGAAAACTCCAATGACTCCTGAAAGTACCTTGTACACTAGCCTTTTGTAATATATATGACTTACTTTATGTAATCTTGAGTATTGATTCCAAGTAATGTCTCTAATACAACATAACAATTTAAGATAAAGGTCTTCAAAATTTAAGATAAATGTTGAAATGATGAAACAACTAGGTCAAACCAATTTCAAACTTCATATGGGTCTAAGCACAATATTGGGGGGCAAAAATGCGCATGGCAAGCACCCCTTCAGCACCCCCCTAAAGAAGTTTTTTTCTCTTTTTTTTTCCCTCCCCTTTTTTTTTTTTTCAATTGCGTTCTTGCTTTACCCTAAAATCCTTTTGTCGCACATTTTCTACGTGAAGCCGGACCTATGATTTCATGCTATGATTTGAGGCCAGAGCTATGATCTTTTGCTGCCAATGAATCACGGGT
The DNA here is from genome assembly GCA_021234155.1 of Isoetes taiwanensis. Lineage (NCBI taxonomy): Eukaryota > Viridiplantae > Streptophyta > Lycopodiopsida > Isoetales > Isoetaceae > Isoetes > Isoetes taiwanensis. The sequence goes on along the minus strand of JAJEKV010000020.1, from coordinate 20,023,735 downwards.
ACTTTATCATAATTGCCATGCCTGCTCTGATGTTGCCGCTGGGTACAAACCCTGTAGAGGTTTTATTTGAAGATCGGCGTCTCGGCAAAGAACCAAGCAAGCCGCTTACCATACAAGAGGTAAAAATCCATGTCTCTGTGTCATCCTTCCTGATTTTTCTGTTTGTCTTTGAAGTTAAGAAAGATTCAAGATTCAAGACTTATTTTGTTTTGTGTCTTTGTTGTTTCACATTTTCTTCCATCAGTAGTAACAGAACCATATTGTAACCATTGGTTCAACCATTGTAACCATATTGTCAACAAAATTCAAAGTGTTTTAATATCAAGTGAATCTGGTTGATCAAGTGTCTTTTTTCTATTGTTTTTCTTGTTGGGTGCCCGGATTGTCAACTGCCTGTATGGAACAGCTGTATGAATTGAACAAGTGTTTAAGTAATGAAATTTTACAAGTAAACAAGTCCATTATTTCCTATCATCTTTGATCACTTGTATAATGTTTAAGTGTGTTGGTAGTTAATGTTTAAGTGTCTTCATTATTTCATGAAGTGAAATAACTTGTGTTTTTCTATTTCAATAACTTGTGTTTTTGACTTGTGTTCAATAACTTGTATTATTTCGAGTTCAATAACTTGTATTATTTCGAGTTCAATAGGCTGTCAAGGATCATCTGATGGGTAGCCCCCTCAAGGGAAAACCTGTTGGTGTCAGGAATTTGATTCATCTCAAACTTGATTGCTGTGACATGATGACTGTATTGATAAGTAAGACCTTTATTTTGAAGTAGCTCCCAACTACCATCGGGTTGGATAGCATAGTATAAACTAGCCAACACATGCTCATCGACATTAAAAGTCTGACCCCAACTGTCATGTACAATTTTGTCAAGAATATGCCTCGGCTTAACACACTTCACCATATAGAAGTCTGCATTCTCTTGATTGCCCTCCTTGGCTACAACTGCAAAGTTGTCACCTTCCTCTATGTTTCCACTAAGTCATTCCCCATCACCTTCAAAAAACGCCTCGTCAATTTCGTCATCAAGTGTTTCGCCAGTAGACTTCATAGGCTTTAGTGTCACATACTTCTAATTCTTCAACCTGTGCCTATTCATACAACATGACCAGTTTCCCTTCAAACAGTTACCACAGAAACAACTTAAACCTCTATGAGCCACCCTTGTGGTCGATTTGGACATGTATGTCCAGATGCTGTGTATTTCCTGGGTCCCTTCCACCCTGGCACAGTCCAGCCAGTCTGTCCTATCAACATCATCCTTTCCAATTAACCAGAAGTACCTGCAAAGAGATACAACAAGTATTGCAGCTCACAGACATCATTACTCAGCAAAATACATCACTACTCATCACATTACATCAGTTCACAGACAGCACTACTCAGCACAATACAACACTACTCAGCACATTACAGCAATTGACAGCATTACTCAGCAGAATACAGCAGATGAAAGCATAATACCTTTTGATGTCCCCGTTGTTGGTACCTTCATTCCAACGAGTTGCGAATTCACAGGCATCAGCAGCACCCCTAAATCTCACCCCATCATACTTAAGCTGCTCTCTAGTGAATGCCCCCTTAAGGACTGCCCCTTGTCCATCGCGCTCTCCCTTACCATGGGCTGTCCCAAAGAAATTCCACACTATTTCCTTCCCTAGCTCATTGTGATATCTTGTTAGGAAATAGAATGGCCGGGCAGATTTGAATTGGCTAGAATAACTATCTGACCAAACTATATGCTTGGAGAATTCTACACCATTTGATACAAGCCATGAATTGTGCTTTTTAAGACAGTGCTGCACAAAAAGAGTGTCATGAATCTTGTCATCACTTAAGTAAAAATGGGTTTCATTCAATAGCTTTCTGATCCCAGAGCTTTTGTCTATCCTATACGTGATGTGGACGAGAATTGTTATCTGGTCATTGTGCTGGCTCTGAACCTCCCTTTGTATTTTTATACTGTAATTCTCTGCAAAATCAATTACAGAAATAACGGTGCCATTTTGGATATTGTCCAGGCAACTCCTGAATTGCAGGGCCTGCCATCTAGCCCTGTAATTATATGGCACAAATATCTTCAATGTGGAATGAAATCCACTGCCATTCTATTGTAAGACAATCTAAGAACTGGCTTTAGTTCTTTCTTTTTTTTCCCCTTGCCAGTTGAGGTCTCGTTTTGTGCTGCAGTTTCAGAATGTGTCTCACCAGCTACCTTAGATTTCTTACTTTCGTTTCCCTTCTTGGTCGCATTGGATCTTTTCTTTTTGCTGCCACCTGGTACTTCCTTGGTAACACAATCTGCAACTCCAGCAGCTTCTTCTGTCTCCACTGGAATCTATAGCAAGGTCTGTGGCATAAAACAGAAGATTAGTGCAAGTTGAAAGCAGAAAAGCGGGATTCAGCGGATGACAACACATCTCAGCATGTTGCAGCATGCAATAAAAAGAGTATTACCTTTTCAAACGTTTTCCATTCAAGCAAGAACTCATGATCCTCTCTTTCTCTTGGACATACAGGAAGACTTTTTATGCCACACCTCTGACATTTCTGCATCAAGCAGTCATGTTTATACCATTCTTCACCACTTCTCACCAGGTCCACAGACCTCACAACATCACTTGCACTCTTCACCATGAAATTCAGTTTTCGCTGACCTTAAAGCATTCAGGCCTACTCTGGCATACTCCAACTTCATATGGTATATGCAACAACAGGTTTCCCTTTCTGATACTTTCTTTACATAAATAGGCTTCAACTTCTCGAAAGCCTTTAAGCAAACGGGCTGTTCAGGATGTGTCTTTTTGTATTGTTGAAAAAGCTGCAGCTGAATGGTGGCCTTTGGTTAGAAATATTTATGCAAAAATTGCAAGGAGCTTTTGTATGGAAACTTATACCTGTGTGACCTCCATAAGGTGTAAGGGATAAGAAATTTGGAAGTCTGAGTCTCCAACAGTGTTCACAACATCCTTCTTGCAAGGAGAAACTCTGCTATTTTATTTCCAGAATTCTGTAATGCTTTGCTTGCAAGCAGGGGTGAGAGAATCGCACCTCAACCTCCTTTGGAAGCAAGACCACGGACCATATCCAAGGACGGCTTCCGATTTTCTTAATGCAGCAGTTGCAATTGTTGCCCTTTTGGAACCTATCATAAGAAATATTGCACATTATTCAATGAACCTCTCCCAGCCAGCAGCACTCAGCAGATATAAGCACTTAAAAGCATAAAGAAGCACAGACTTGATTTCGTGCACTCAGCAGATACACTTAAAAGCATAAAGAAGCACATGCATGAAATCAAGAATCTGATGTACCTAACAACCCTACCATAGTGGAATTGCATCTCGATTTTGTGGAAGAAGCCATCACCAGTGTCGAGGTTCTGGCTCTCCAAATATCATGGTTCCTTTGCCTCTTTGTGGCTATCATTGTCTGTTTCAAGTTGTTGAGCAGCATCCCCGCTGCTTTGCACTCCTTTGGATTTGGCAAAATTCCAGGTTCTGAGATTTCCATTTCGTAGTGATGAACCACCCTCTTCATCACATCGGCCTTGAGTTCGAGTGAATGCTTTTTGGTAAGCTTGTTGAAGTAATCAACTACAAGCTTGGCTATTTCTTGCCTGCGTCTCATGCTCAGATCTTCCCGTTCAACCGCTGCTTTTCTCATCGTATTCCGTAATCTGTAATCTCTCTTTCTATGTGCATCCAATTTCTTGTAAATTGCAGAGGAAACTGGATCTTCACGATATTTCCTGTGTTTCAGTGAGATTCAACAAATCTGGAACAGTGTATTGGAATTCATCAGGCCGAAAATCCAATGCTAAACGTGTGGATTGCCTCCAGGCCGGTATCAGGGAGCGCCATGAATTTCTTGACAGATGGAGAATAAGTGAATTGGAGGGAGAATTTACGCGGGCCATGGGATCGAAGTAGTTCTGGGCTCGAATTTGCAATGTAAAACCACGCGCGCGAAAATCCAGCCAAAATCCCACAAGCATTTCCTAACGGTTCGTTGCTGATGAGTACATGAAGGGCATGGAAAAAATGACAGGCAGTTACACCCGCCAACACCCAAATTAAGCAAAAGCAGGGGTGCTTTAAGTGGGCTAAACCCCTGCTATAAGCATACGTCCGGACACATGCTTTTGATACCCACCAGCATACTTTTGCCCTCCAGTTCCTCGAAATGTGTCCATGCCTTCGTTTGGGCTGAAGGCAGCTGCTCCTGGAAGATCTGTTGTGCAAATGCGACTTAACGGCGCCTGGCAATGCGAACTAGCAGCTTGGCTTGGCCGGAATGGCCCAAGGAAGCCAAAATGCAAAATGGAAAGGGTTTAGGGTTTCGCCTTTTGTTCTTTTCATATGACCTTTATTTGGCAAAGGGGTTTAATTGCATATGTTTAATAGACATGTGCAACATACGAGATTGCCCCTAGGCACAACCTTTTACGGCTCTCAAGTACTTGTCATGGTGACATGTACGCGTGACATGTCAGTATAATATACGTATTCAAGCCATATATTATACTGGAACATCACAATCTCCCCACCTTGAATTGATGTTGTCCTCAGCATCACGTGTCTCCCCTCCTTGGAAACCTGCATGAACCCTGCAACACATTCCATGCATGCAATTTTATAACACAATTATCCCGAGGTAATATTTAAGTTTAAATTTTATAATCACATCACTTGTTCCATAACATACTATAGTAAGGTGATCTCTCAACCCTTACATTATCATTTAATATTCACAAAATTTTATGGTTTGCACACTTATTATTAACACAGTTTCAATTATAATTTAAGGTCCATTTGGTCTCCTTGCAACACATTATGACAAAAAAGTATGTGTTGCAAGCCTTCGCAGTGCGACCCTCCTGCCCCTTAGGTCAGTCCAACACTACGTTAGTACACATTTATTTATTATAAGGATGGTTATTAGGGAACCACCCATTTAATTATAATTAATTTAACTACATGGATGCAAGACTAGAAGAGGATGCTTCTTTCATCGTGGCGCCTAGGATGATGTCTAATGCCTATACCTCTCGTTGCCCTTGGCGTGGAGGATGGCTTCCTCCCCGTAGTGGGCATAGACTAGAGGTGCTTTCCTATCAATGCATGATCCTATATGACCTCTTATCTCTCAATTTGTCTACTTCCATGGCATCGGAAGTAGACTTTTAATCTACCTTCCACTCACCTATCGATTCGGTGTCGACTACTTTGGCGACGAGTCGACCCTTGCATTGCTCCATGAGTTGTAGGTACTGCTTCTCAAGATCTATTTATAGTACCCGCGTAGTGTCTTCCATTGGTAAGTGTCCATTTCACTAGGTATTGGAGAATTGAGATCTTCTTGTCTTCTTATAGGATCTGTCAAGAAGAACATCTGGAACAATCTCAAGTTGATCGTCCATCATTTCCAGTAACTCTGGTGTTTCCAATACTTCCTCTGGATTAGGAGTGTGCCTCTTTAGGAGACTTACGTGGAAATCTCTATGGATCTTCAAGTGCGCTGGCAGGTCTAACTTATAGGATTGGTTACCTACTCTTTTGGTTATCCTGAATGGTCCAGCCCACCTTGGAGCAAGCTTCTTGCAATTGTCGATGCAACGCTTCAGCCGATGCAGTGCTTGTCTGCTATGCTCTTCTGCTGGCTTCTTGCTGCTAGAAGATATCTTCCACCAACTGTTGCATGTTGGCTAGCATCTGCTGGGATACTTCTACCTTGGATACAGGTTTTAGTTAACGTCTTAAGCATTAGCTTGGACCCCTGCATGATCCCTGCTGGACTTCCTTTAATGCATGCAATTACATTAATTACCTTAAGGTAATATTTTCATATTAACATTATAGTAGTATTGGATATATTGCTTCCAATAGTATTATATTTAACTAACTGTTATATGATAACTTTACGGCCTTTAAGATATGTCATCATACAATTATCGAGGTAATACTTATTTTGAAAAGTATTTTAATTATTTATCATATGGCTAGGGTTTATATCATCGGATCCAAGCGTTGAGTGTGTGATTCTCGCTCGCTACTTGGTTGGTATGTATCAACCTTACATGTATATACTTTATATTTGCTATACTTATGGAAAGATAGACAAATTCTTATTATATTTGTCAGGACCCTATGAAGGTTACTTAAATGCCTTTGGAAGGAATTACATCCTTGCGAAAGGTTTAACTAAGATTTTATGTAATTATTATCTTACTTTATCTCGATACTAAGATATCTACACCAGACAAAACTATCTATGCAGTTATTATGAGCATATAATTTATCAACAAGACATTAAAGCTTATGATACATGCCCTCATGGAGTGCTATCAATGCCTTGCATAATAGTATACTTAAGATTATATAGTTTATGTGGTTATAAGGGGTTCACAACCCTGAATAATTTAATTAAGAGCTAGGATACTAGCTCATTCCTAGGTGTGAATGCAGGCATCACGGCATAAGAAAATTATGCTTTTCCCATCATGCATTCTATCTATCATGCAAAGCCTCTCCCCACTTTAGTTGTCGCACCCGCTAAGGCTAGAATACATGTCCCCATTGAGCCGGCGTCGACTAGTTTGGAGATGACTTGGCCGTTGCATTGCTTCCATTGATTCGCTCCCCCGCTTTGGTGCAGTTGGCTACCGCGTCAGTCTTGCATGTTGAAGGTCATATGGACATTAAGCATCCATCTTACGCTCCATGTGCTTTGGCTACTTGCGGAAGGAACTCTATTCTAAGGGTCGAGTAATTTGATGGCGATTCAACATCTAAGATGCAGGTAGGTTCAGTCCTAAGATTGAGGCCCCACTTTCTTCATAAGAAAATGGTCCTACACCTATCCAATGATGCTATCCAATGCATCCTATCCCCTCAATTGATGTTGTCATAACATCGCAGCAATTCTATCTACCCTAAGAGGTTATATGCTTCTTATCTAACACATTAATTTACTAGCCTTAGCTAACATGTTTAACCGTCTATGATGGATGCAGCCGTCATGTTTAACATATCTATCCCTAAGCGATGACTTACTAAATTATTTAGAATAATTCTAAACTGCAAGGTTTTATCATCATGACAATTCCTTTTGTCTCAAAAGACTATGTGATTAATATACTTCTTATTTTAGATGTGCCTTTCATGTATTATTCAATTTTATATTCTAGATATCCCTCTTTCTTAGTTATTTACTCTCTTATAATATTCCTATCAATTAAATTAATGTCATTATAACAAGTTGGCTGGACTTGTTTAAATTACTTCCTTTCATTCAGTCGGATTATTCCTTGGAGGTACTAGCTTTATACATGGTCCTTCTTAGCGAGGTGATCAATCTCCCCAAGTGGTTTCAATATGTTGGATGTCTATTAACAATCGTGTATAATTTTAGTTACTCCTATGCATTTCCTTCCCAATCGTTGATGCTTAGCTTAACTTGGGGCGATCCTTTCACGAGAAAAATATAGAAATGCCTTCCAATCCCATTATGGATGTTATCATCCATAAGCCTACTACTCGACTATATGATCATAGCTCCTCAATCTTGCTAGCAGCTCATTCGCTCGTTGCCTTCTTGAAGCAGCAAGGTAACGTTCTTTCGAGTTGCTTGAGACTCTGAGCTCCTCCTCAATGTAGAGACCAACTTTCTTCATTAGAGGCTTCCCATTGCTGCTGGTTTTGATGGCGTAGTTGACCACTTGAAATCTTCTGTCACTTCTCAAAAAAACCTGAAGGTGGTTCCTTTGAAAAAAACATCCTCCACGTTGAATTCTTCATCTTAGCGGCTAAAGGATTGGCTCTAGATCAAATCCTTCTCTTGTTGATAACATGTTGACAGACAAGTTGAGGATGTTGCTCGCTTCATGCCTTCCAATTGTCCAGCCTCTTTCTTTGATCTGTTACACTGTAAGAGGGAGGGAATAACAAGGGAAAATATGCATGCAAGGCATATAGCTTACACTATTATGATTACAGATACTACTAAAGCTATTAGGCCCCCTTGATGTCTCCCCTCGAGGTGCACACGTACTCCATGGCAGTGTTGTCGATGTTCCTCCTAGTGCGCTGGTGTTTGAAGATCTATATCCTCTTATTTGTACGTCAGCTTGTGCTCGATTAGTAGACTCTTTGATATGTTTGAGCTCTCCAATGTCTGTCGGCTACGGCACAACCTGCTTCTGCTTCACATGCTAACTAAGGATGTGACGGCCGTTGATGCTTCAACGTTCTAGTCTGCTTCTTAGTCTTGTTCTTGGGCAATAAGTGCTTCCTCTTCACAATGTCTGAAGATCTTTGGAGGTGCCTCTTGAAGTTGTGCGCAATTCCTTTGGCTAGACTCGTAAGGAGTTGTTCTCTTCATTAGTTGCCTTTCGAATCGTCGATCCTTGGGTTCGCGAAGTTGCATGCGAGTTGTCGTAGCTTGTTGAGGTTTTCTAGTTGACCGTCGATTCTTTGAATCGATTCTCCTAGTCAGTTCTCCATCGAGCTTCCCATCTCACCTGTTTGATCCCCTCGACTCGATGGCTTAGACATTGTCACGTTCTACGGCGCTATGCTGCCTTCTAGTCTTGTGGTACTTTCTAGTTGCATTTGATCACGCTCCACAGTTTTGAACCTGATGTTGCATCTAAGGAGCTCGTGGAAGTACTAGCATTCCTTCAGCTTCTGGTTTGTGGCCATTGTCCCTTAATACATGTGCATCTTCCTGGCGAGTAAAGCCTCATGACTCTCCTCCATGATAGGTTTGCTGTCAGGGATGATGTACTCTTATATCTGCGTAGCTTGACCCTTGAGTTGAAGAACTTACTGCCCTAGATCTACTTTTGTCCTTGAATAGGTTGGCTATTGTCTTGAACTCTCTTTTTGCTGAAGGTGCTTTGGTTACTATCCTTGTCATTAAGGTATCGAATGCTTCTATCTTGGGCATTGAGGTCCCTCGTGTTGGAGATACATTTGGCTTCTTCTCTTCTAATTGTTGGTAGTACTTGACGAAGCCATCACCTAGTTGTTGAATGAGCATAGGCATAGCCCATTGTTGTGGCGCCTTTCTTAAGTGTATCTCCATCTAGCACACATGTTACAAACATCACCATACGAGGCAGGATTATGGTCGTCGAGAGGTTGCCTCCTCAGTTGGCTCGTTGATGTCGGATCGTCCCAAAGAATTCCTCGACGTCTGTCGGCTTGAGGTCATGGCCGCAGTTTTTTAAGATCTCTGGTCGATCTTCCTTCTATTGTTGAGGACACTCGTGCCATAAGGACATCAAGTGTTTCTGCTGCTACAAGAGGTAGAGTTGCATCCCGAGGATGTTGCCGTGCAAAACCTAGATGGTGCAGCGCTCAGGATCTTAACACGACTGGCGTTATCTCTCATCTTGACATTGTGATGGACGAGCGGTCTTCTACTTGAGGCCGCTTCTCGAAGTGTTTGGAGTCGAAGCTTGACTTGGGCTCTGATCATCTCTCTCTCTACTTGCTCTTCCATTCGAACACTTGATCTTGGCTATAGCGGTGGTTCTTTGCTTCATCCTTTGGCAGTTGAAGCGATGGAGTTTTTGATACAAACACTAAACCCTAAAACATGATCCCAAACTCATGTTTTGTACTATGTGTGAGCACCTGATACTGATAATAGACATATATATCATTATCATTATATTTATAAAATTATTCTATGTGTCTTAGGGAAACGATGCACCCATGGTTTATATAATGTGCTAAAAATATGTGACATGCTTCTTTGCCGTCGGATTGGGGGCACTGGTTAAGTGGTGCGACATGGGCCATTGGATTATGGATGGGTCATGCATGGGACATACATGGCCATGCATGTGGGCATGCAACATATCTCTAGACCATCAGATCAAAAAGATCAAAAAGGGGAGGCGAAATCATGGCCCTTGATTTTTACTAGGAAGGTGCAAGGAAGCTTCCTCCAAAGTGGATTTGGTATAACCAATCTCCACCGTTAGATCAAAAGGGGGAGGAGAAATCCTAGCCATTCATTTTTTTATTAAATTAAAGTTTTTTATATTAAAGGGGTGAGGTGTCACCCTTATTTAATGAAATGGTAATGAGGTGGCACCCCATTAATTATGAAGCTTTCATGGAAGCTTCCTTCTTTTGTGTTGCATTCAAACGACTTTATCTTGCGATCGAGATCTCGGATCAAAGTGGGACCCACACCCTTGGATTCCTCTCATCGAATGCTTTTTAATGAGTAGTGGTTTGACATCATTCCGTGCAACCTTGGATAATTTAGGGGAATCTTCATAGAATCTAAAGGAATCTAAGAGAATCTATATAGAAGCTTGGGGAATCTAGAGGAATTTTGGGATAATCTTTGGGAATCAAGGGAATCTCAAGAGAATCTTAAGAAATCTATGGGAATCTCAAAAGCATCTAGGGGAATCTAAGAGAATCTTCGAAAAATGTTTAAGAATCTAGGGAAATCTTGATAGAATCTTAACGAATCTAAGGGAATGTTCATAGAATTTAAGGGAATCTAGGAGAATCTACATAGAATCTTGGGGAATCTAAATGAACCGTCAAATAATCTTTGAAAATCTAGGGGAATATATAGAACCTTAAGAATCTAGGGGGATCTTAGGGGAATATTAGGGAATCGAGGGAGAATCCAAGGGGACCTATGGGAATCTTTGACACTAGGTGTGTTCTACGGGGGAATCTTCATAGAATATAACAGAATCTAGAAGAATCTACATGGAATCTTAGGCAATCTAGAGGAATCTTAGGATAATATTTGAGTTCTAGGGGAATCTCAAGAGAATCTAAAGGAATCTAAGGGAATCTTGGGACAACCTTTGGAATTTAAGGGAATCTTGAAGAATCTACATGGAATCTTGGGGAATCTAGACGAATCTTCATAGAAGCTTCCTTCTTTTGTGTTGCATTCAAACAACTTTATCTTGCGATCGAGATCTCGGATCAAAGTGGGACCCACACCGTTGGATTCCTCTCATCGAATGCTTTTTAATAAGTAGTGGTTTGACATCATTCCGTGCAACCTTGGATAATTTAGGGGAATCTAAAGGAATCTAAGAGAATCTATATAGAAGCTTGGGGAATCTAGAGGAATTTTGGGATAATCTTTGGGAATCAAGGGAATCTCAAGAGAATCTTAAGAAATCTATGGGAATCTCAAAAGCATCTAGGGGAATCTAAGAGAATCTTCGAAAAATGTTTAAGAATCTAGGGAAATCTTGATAGAATCTTAACGAATCTAGGGGAATGTTCATAGAATTTAAGGGAATCTAGGAGAATCTACATAGAATCTTGGGGAATCTAAATGAACCGTCAAATAATCTTTGAAAATCTAGGGGAATATATAGAACCTTAAGAATCTAGGGGAATCTTAGGGGAATATTAGGGAATCGAGGGAGAATCCAAGGGGACCTATGGGAATCTTTGACACTAGGTGTGTTCTACGGGGGAATCTTCATAGAATATAACAGAATCTAGAAGAATCTACATGGAATCTTAGGCAATCTAGAGGAATCTTAGGATAATATTTGAGTATCTAGGGGAATCTCAAGAGAATCTAAAGGAATCTAAGGGAATCTTGGGACAACCTTTGGAATTTAAGGGAATCTTGAAGAATCTACATGGAATCTTGGGGAATCTAGACGAATCTTAGGATAATCTTTGAAAATCTACAGGAATCTCAGGAGAATCTTTAGGAATCTAGAGGAATCTAAGGGAATCTTCATCAAATCTTTGAGTATCTAGAGAATCTTGATGGGATCTTGGAGAATCTTTATAGAATCTTCATCGTATGACTTTAAATTTGATTTCTAGTCGAATTTGTACAATCCCTCGAGGAATCAACATTGATGGAATCTCATAGAATCTAGGAAAATCTTTCTAGAACCTTGGAGAATCTAGGAGAATCCTAATGGAATTTTCGTTGGATGGCACTGCATTTTTGGCATCTAATCGAATTTGCACAGTCCCTCATAGTACATATATATATATATAAACACACTTTGATGTGTGAGACACATCAGCTGCTTCTTTCCATCTAGGCCGTCGAATTTCAGGGGTTAAATCTTGGCCACATATTTAGATGTGTGTACATGCATGGACATGCATGGGGGCATGCACCCCATCTGTGAACCGTCGGATCAAAAGGGAAGGCGAAATCATAGCATTTGATTTTTGTAGAGAAGGTGCAAGGAAGGTTCCTTTAAGGTGATTTGGTGTAGCAGATCTTAGCCGTTAGATCAAAAGGTTAGGATAAATCCTAGCCATTAGTTTTTATATTAAATGACGGCATCTTCATTAATAAATCTCATTAATAAAAACGTAGTGAGGTGGCAAAGCATTTATTGGATGGATTTCTAGGAAGTTTCCTTTTTCTTAATCGCATTCAAAGGCCCGTAACTTGCGCTAGAGGGGTCGGATTAAGGTGGAACCCACATCCTTCGATTCCTCTCGTCAAGAGCTTTCCAATGAGTGGTGCTTTGGCAGCATTCCGTCATAGTTGCAGCCAACTTGATCGGATCCTAAGAATCTTCTTATCTTAGAATCTTAATAGAATCTATGGCATGCTAAGAGAATCTAGGGGAATCTTCCTGGGATCTTTGAGAATTTTGAGGAATCTCAATAGAGTATTAAAGAATCTATAGGAATCACAAGAGAATCTTTGCAAATCTAGTGGAATCCAATGGAATCTTCGTAAATCTTTGGTACACTAAAAGAATCTAGGGGAATCTTTTTGGGATCTTTGAGAATCTAGAGGAACCTCATTAGAATCTTTAGGAATCACAAGAGAATCTTTGCGAACCTAGAGGAATCTAGTGGAATCTTCATAAATCTTTGAGAATCTGGGGGAATCTTGATGGAATCTTAGAGAATCTAGGGGAATCTTCATAGGATTATAGAATCTAGGAGAATCTACATAAAATCTTGAGGAATCTATGGGAATCTTGGGAGAATCTAGAGGAATCTATGGGAATCTTCATAAAATTTTTGAGGATATAGGAAATCTTAGAGAATCTAAAGGAATTTTCTTAGCATTTTACGAAATCTATGGTAATTTAAAGGAATCTAAAGGAATCTTCATGGGATCTTGAGGAATCTAGAGGAATCTCAATATAACCTTAGGGAATCTAGTGGAATCTCAAAAGGTTCTTTGAGAATCTAGGGGAATCTTCATAGGATCTTAGAGAATCTATGAGAATCAACATAGAATCTTGGGGGATCTATGGGATTCTTGAGAGAATCTTTGAGAATCTAGGGGTGTCCTCATACTTGAGGAATTTTCATATAATCCAAGGGAATCTAGGAGAATATACATGGAATATGAGAAATGTAGAGGAATCTTGGATATTTTGAAAATCTAGGGGAATCTCTGTAGAATCTTAAGAATCTAGGAGAGTCTTTCACACTGGGTATATTTTGTAGGTTATTTTTCACACATTTTTGCCACAAATTTCTCCAAATGTGTAGGCCCTAAATATTAATAAACTTGTATAATTATATTGGGATTTTAATTCATCCACTTTTCTAACTTATAGAAGAGGATATACTTAAATGTTTATACTCTTTTAGGATTTTCCCTCCTCCAATGACATCTGATTCTTCGTTTTCACTGCATATTCCTCGTTCTGCTTGACTCCGAGGTTCCTTAAGGTGTTGGGACTATAGTTGACCTTCGTGTGTGATCTGAGGTCGTTATCCCAATTCGCAGAGAACGTTCCTCGATGTGAACCCTTGAGTTGAAAATGCTCCTCCTTAATGTGTTTACCTGTCATGTGGAGTGTCGTGACTGCGCAGCGTCCCTACATGTAGTGTGTCGTTACAAGGTTGAAGATGTGTAGTGCCATTGATCGCTTCAGTACGATCACCTGGTTGTTGCAGTCGGGCATTCTTGCATGTCTTCAAAGCTCTAAGATAGCGATCGTCAAGTAGACAGTGTCATTTCTCGGCCGATTGAATTTCTGAGTGCGACTCCTGTTGCTTGGACTTTGCTTCGTTATGAGATGCCTCCCCTATGCCTGGAAATGTGGTCATCTCCATTGCACGTGCTATCGCTCCTTCGAGTTGCCTTTGAGTGGTCTGTGGTTGTTGGCTGGTCGGCTCCTCCGTCCTTTGGGTCGGGTCCACTCGAGTCTCAAACTACTTGGCCGAAGCACTGGAATCGTCCTTCCTTGGGTTTGCAGGCGTTTCTGGATCTGGAACTCTTGTTTCGTACCGACTATCCTCCTTCTTGATCTTGCCCCTGATGCTGATATATGCCTTCAAGTCGGAGATGTTCCTCCCCTATGATGTGTCTCTTTCTCCTTCCTCCATCATGATCCCCCTAATTTTTGAAATCGATGAAGTCATTTTCGTCTTCTTACTAGAGCAAGGGAGCTGGGAGCTCGTCATGGCTGGACTTGGGTGTTTTGCAGTTGTCTAGCTTTGTTGCACCTTTTATTGATGTTGCTTGACATCCGCTTGAGCGGCTTGGCTGCGAGATCGTGATGGTCTTCCCTCTAGTTTGTTTGCGCTCCTATGTCACTATGAATTGTCGTTTCGAAGGAAGATTATACTCTTTATCCCTAACTCGTGATGATAATCTAGGTTTCCCCGTTCGACATACTCTTGCACCTGTATGTTTCCTTGCGTTCTTCCATTTGAACTCATGTGCCTCGAGTCGGTGAAGGGGTTGAGATCTTCTTTCTGCGATGAGCTCGTGGATCGAGTGCTTGATAGTCGAGAAGGTTCTTCATGCAGATGATTAACATATGTCTTCCATTCGATGAAGATTGTTGATAGGCCAGTTGTGCCCTATACTACTCGTTTCGTTTGTAGAGGTGTTTGCCATAGTGCTTCCTCTCTTGGGTCTGCCTTTTCACTCTCCTGAGTCTTCAACGTCCTCAAAAAGTCATGCCCCCTGCTGCTCTTCTGTGGCTCTAGCCTTGTACTCCAAAAACTATTGCTTCTATTACTAAACAAACCCTAGTTTGGAAGACAAAAATTAGGGTTTGAGCAATTTTGATCATTTTGAGGTGGATTACAAAACTTTTAGCCTAATTTGAGGTCATAAATGGATTCTAAACTGTTTAATGGTCACATTACAATAAATTTCAGGCGATTTGGAGCTGTGTAGCTCAAAGTTTGGACCCCTCACACAGTGCGCGAGAAGCACTTTCAAAACTTTTGGAAATGCCCTGGGCACACTCTATGAGTGGTTTCCACCTGTTTAGGTCCTATATGACTCTAAAAAGTTGGTATGAAGGCCGAATCCTACTTATCTCGCAGAGTTAAGGTGGTCTGTGCCCTTAGTTTCTATATTGGGACAAGTCTAGACATAGATCAGTGGCCAAACACTCACACAGTGCGAGAGAAGCACTTTCAAAACTTTTGGAAATGCTCTAAGTGCACTCTATGAGGGGTTACTCCTTTTTGGCTCCAATTTTAGTTTTCTATGCAGTTTCTTAGTGTTAGAACATGCATTCCTAACTTAAAAATTCTAAGCTACTCTGAGGTATCAGATTACTCAAATTATGCATCTATCTAGGTCAAAATCGATCAAACACTCACACAGTGCACGAGAGCCGTGTTCAAAAAATTTGAAAATGCTTTGGGCACACTCTGTGAGGGGTTGCTTTCTAATGGCCAGACTTTATCAGGGTTTCTACTATTTCTTCCTAACTTAACATTATTCTACTTTACTGTTCTAAGGATTGGAAAAAAATTTCCCAATTTTCGAGGTTCATGCTTGGGATTTCAACTCCAACTGAAGATCTAGACTGTTAGTACTACTAGGGAAATGGCCAGTTCTCGATCCTGGTCCTCCAAGATCATTGCTCTGATACCATTGTGACGTCCCCTGCTCATATACGATGCTCCCATCGTACAAAACCAGAGTTCATCCCTCCTGCCAATGCCTTGGCTGACATGAGGTCGTCCACCTAACATCAGATCCTTGCTAACAGTCAAGAATGCAATGGGGAAGAATGGACGTGTCATTCATCCCGTCTCCCTCGGGACCTACCTAGCTGCGGAAGCACATCAAACATGAGCACATAGCATCAAATAACATACATATCCACCTCGAAGTGTGGCTCACCATAACATAACATATGTAACAACAACTCAGTAACATCAACATAAGGGGAATCCTACCCAAGGCTCAGACTCATGGGGGATCGACTGACGGCTTGGGTCTCCAGAAGTCAATGCAGACAGAATTCATGGCAAATGGATTAGGCTGGCATAAAAACATGGCCGTTGGGTAGTCCATTCCATCCGCCCCTCCTGTGCATACTTTGCAGAATAGGCTGATAATTCTTGGGACTCGACCGTAGCCTGCCGGGTGCATAGCCAAGGGGGCTACTCCTAGGTTGCATCTCCCTAGTCCCGATGAGGCAGGAGGAGATCACTCCCTCCAGAGGCATGCATGCCCATCACAGGCGGCTAGAGGGCCACTGCCAGTCTATGACTTGAACCCCATGGGAGGTGACGCATCACCCCAGAGGTGTCGAGCCCATGCCTTGCCCACACGCAGTGGCAAACCATCAGGCCTAGCCTGCTAAGATCCCTGGTAGGCTTTACACACCAGAGGGATCAATCTGCAATGGGACAAGTCCCCCTTATCTGCCGGTTTAGTCCCGCCACTCACAGCCAGGCGGGCTCTTATACACAGGCCGCATTAATTGGGAATTAATGAGGCTATCTAGATACATCAACTACTGAGGCTTTCAAGGACTCTACCCCCTTCCCAATACACAGGAATGCACATAGAATAGAATATCATCATCCATAGAACTGAAACATAGAATAACATCTAATATATCTACCTAAACATACATGGTTAGGTTCCTTTGTTAGGGCTTGGATATTAGAATCTATAAGGCCTCTAAGGCTGAACTAACATGCTAAACCAGCTCATTGCCAGACTAAAAGTCGGCATTGCACAACAGAATAGCCATTTACCTAATCCTTGGCTTGCTCCAGCTCCTCGGAATGCGTCCATGCCTTCGTTTGGGCTGAAGGCAGCTGCTCCTAGAAGATCTATTGTGCAAATGCGGCTTAACGGTGCCTGGCAATGCAAACTAGCAGCTTGGCTTGGCCGGAATGGGCCAAGGAAGCCAAAATGCGAAAATGGAAAGGTTTAGGGTTTCCCCTTTTGTTCCTTTTACATGACCTTTTAGGTTTAGGTTAGAAGGGACTAATGGGGCTTTGCCATTTGGCAAAGGGGTTTAATTGCATATGTTTAATAGATATGTGCAACATACGAGGTTGCCCCCTAGGCACAACCTTTTACGGCTCACAAGTACTTGTCATGGTGACATGTACGCATGACGTGGCAATATAATATACGTATTCGGGCCATATATTATGCTGGAACATCACAATTCTCCCCGTCCAATCACAACCCGCCACGTGGTACACCCGGGCATGTGGGGCGGTAACGGACCGTATCCCACGTAAGCGTAGCACGTCACTTTTATAATGCTGACTGTGTTTGTCTTTATAAACCTAGGCTGACTTTCCTGAGAATTTCTGTGGGATATTT
Organism: Isoetes taiwanensis; assembly: GCA_021234155.1. Classification (NCBI taxonomy): domain Eukaryota; kingdom Viridiplantae; phylum Streptophyta; class Lycopodiopsida; order Isoetales; family Isoetaceae; genus Isoetes; species Isoetes taiwanensis. The sequence continues at coordinate 20,006,174 of JAJEKV010000020.1, read as the reverse complement.
CGAGCAATTTCTCAAGAACCCTAAATCCACTGTTATGCCAAGATCCGTCGAATTAACTACATTTAACAACTCAATCATGATGAAATACCTTCGGATCCATCTATATTCACCAAGAACTCAATAATCAAGCAAAAAAGACAAGATTCTGGCCCAGATTTGCCAAGAAGAGGCCAGGACATGGCATTTTAAAAAGGGGAAATATGCACAGAAGGTTTTTGGAGGCTTTTAGGCGGATTACTGATCGAGATTCGAGCTTGAACCTGCCTTCCAAGCATTAGATTACCATGAAATTCATGATATTTTCACTTGATTACTTGATTTGAAACTCTACTTGATCCTTTGCCCAAGACACAGGGCCTGGGATTCTGATTCATTGCTGTGTGATTCTTGAATGAATGAAAATCTGACCTTGGAGATATACTCTGAAGCGATTCTTCTTTAGCATTGCAAAAAATGTGGCTGTAAGTTCTTGCACATAGGCACGTATTGATTATAGTGAAAATTGCACTTAGGTAAGTATAAGAAAGTTGAAGAATAGCTAAAATGCATGCTCCTTCCATTGAGAGAAATTCCAGCTTGCATAATTAAACAAAGATTTGTATATTTTAGCCTAAGATAGCATCTTTGACCAGTTGAGTGGCATATCCTCATTTGCAAAATATAGATAGCTTCAGGATAGATTCAAAAAGACAAGAAAAAACCCATAAAAGATCAGTTTATCCGAGCTTAGCTTATTGTTCACAGTATGTGACAGTCTGTCATAACTAATATCAAGATTTCAACATATCTTGCACCCGCGAGAAAAGAGTACTTGACCATTGCGTGCAGGCATATTAAGAAGAGATCCAAGCATCAAATCACAAAAAGGATCTACCTTTTTGAAGTTACACAAAATCACTCTCTGCCAGGGACATTGACCAATTTTTGACCTGGTCCGAAATGCATGTTTGAGTGATTTGTACTGATCACAAACCATCTGACTTTTTACCCAACAATCCGAAGATCTTGAGTAGCTTAGGCATATCATAAGCAGATCCTTGTTTGTTTGCGTGTGGTTTGTAAGGCAGTCTTTTTCCTATTTTGGGAAACTCATTGAAAATTATTATTTGAGCTCTCTACTTGGAATTTTCTCACATAGAGTGGTTGCCTCAAGAAACCTGGAGGTTCTAAACCATAGAGGTTGAAGGTTTTGCCAGGAACACCTTCAACACTCGTTCCCTTCTTTTAAGCTTCATGTTCCCGCTCCTCGCTCTTCTCCTCATCAAGTCACATCTGTCTCTCTGCCCACTCCGAGAAGTGTCTCTTCCCCAGCTCCGACAACAGGCTTTGTTGTGCAGCCTCCCTCGCACTCCACCTTGTCTATCATCTGTTATCACACTGTCTCCCTCTACCCCCCGCCCCTCGGCTTGCAGCAAGTGCCATTGGCACCAGTCGCTCAGCCTTCCCCAATACCACCAATGCCCTCTGCTTCTACTCTACCTTTGCCTTCTCCAATTCAGCGGGACTGGACTGAGGTGTAGTCTAGAAGGCAGAAATGCACCCAACATCTGTCTTGGGCTGATCAGGTTGATGCTGCAAGCATGCCCTCCTGCACTACAGATGATGTAGATGATTCAGGATTGACTTCAGATTATTCCCCTTGATAAGGATGTGGCAATGTAACCAGTTGACCAACTGGCAGTGGTGGTATATGATAGGGAATCTCGATCTACATATAAAGCATCAAAGAGAAGAAAGAAAAAGGGTGCACTTGATTCACAGTTTCCACCTTCGTGATGAACATTGTCAGTTGGAATGTAAAGGTACTTAAATCCTTCCCCAAAAAAAGGGCTAGAGCATGAGTTATCTTTGACTCCGCAGATTTTATGTTTGCGGAGACTTGTTAAACCTTATGGGTAGGCAACTTTGTTGCATTATAAATGTCTATGCTTCTAATGTGCCTAGGCGATGAGCAGACACGTGGGCTTCTTTGATGATTAAATTGAAAAAATGGAAAAATAATACACTGTAGTTGTTGTTGGGAGACTTTAACATGGTTGAGGATAGTATTGATAGGCTTGGTAATGGTGAGACCATTTTAGGCATTGAGAAGGACAAATGGGATAAGTTCCTATTTGACTATGGCTTTTGAAAAATCTCAAGGTTTCACTTGGTGCAACGGCTCAGGGAGAGGCAAGTGCTGCAACTAGGCATGATAGGTGTTATGCCACAAAAGCAATGCGATGCAATGCAAACATGCATGCATGCGTACGTTACCTGGATTGCATCGTAAGAATTATGTACTCCAAACTAGTTATGACCATCATCCTCAGATCATTGGTTCAGTGGACTTGTCGTCTCCTGCATCCGGTAAGAATACGTTCAAATTAAATGCTCAGTACTTGAAAAATGAGGATTTCATTGCCGGGTGTCATCAAGTCTGGAAGTCCACGCCCTCTGATCCAAGTCCAATGAGGAGACTTGTGAGTGCATTGGTAAATGTCAAAGCCTATGCTAAGCAGTGGGGTAGGAATTTTGCTACTGTGTTGTCAGGTAGATAACTGACCAAAATTATTAAGGCCCTTCTGCCATCTAAGAAACTAAGGTTCACTTTTTCATATGCAAAATATTGAGGGTGGACTTGTTTATAAACCGAGAAAATAGAGGGATTATTATCATACCTTCTATTATTGTCTTAATGGCATGTCAAAAGCACATAATTGCTATTCCAAGTACTTGACCACTCTACCTTCACAAAGAGCAGTTATAGGGTCATATAATAGCTTGTTGGAGGCAATCCATCCAGTTATAAATGTTTGTTTGCAATGTTATCACAGGACTATGGATTATTTTGAACATGTTTCAAGTCTCTGATATAATAGAAACAGAGATTATGAAAATAGTTTATGAGAGTCCAAAAAAAGAGATAGTGATGTTTTGATTTTGGTTGTCAAGTGTCAAGTTAACTAGATTATTGCTTAACCAGTAGGCTTTTTAATCCAAGCAATCTACACTGTTGATTGAAGCCATGTGATAGGACGTAATAGGCAACTGTAGGCAACTGTTTATAACCAGCAATAACATCTATATATGTTTTGAGCCTAAATTCAGTTTGGGATGGTGATATTCCAAGCTAAAAGCTATAGTCTAGCTCTGGATGGTATTGAACTTCTAATAATCGAGTTGTAGATGTCAATAATCTAGATGTGGGTGAGGAAATGTAGCTGTCGATTAAAGGGGATAAACACTTCGACTTTTCCCTTATAGCAAATAAACAGGCGATAAATAAATGGGCTCTGGCCTCGCCCACTTATTTGATGTAAAAGGCTCGCATAGTTGTTTGTCCCCTTTTTAACCGGGTGATCAGATAATCCTGGTGTCTATTCTGCCTCATATTTCATCTGGGCAAAATCACCAAATATACGACACCCGTCGTACATCTCGTGTGAAATCCCCCATCCAGCCCTCCGGCCGCATGGGCCCTCCGTCTATCCCACACCCAGGATATCTCTGATGCGAGAAGGGGACACGAAGGTGTCTTGCGCGCCCTTCCCTTATGGGCTCCTATAACAGTAGAAGCATAATATGACATCAACACTAGCAATAACCATACATTCAACTACCCCGACGGGTAGTACATCCATACATCTATAGATACATCAAAGATATCAACATGCTGTAAAACATATGAACTCCTACCTCCCTTGAGTTTATAGGACTTCAAACATACTTCTCATTTGTTAAGAGCTGGTACTTATAGGCCACATCTGCCCATCATGTAGATTATATAAAAGTTCCATTTTAGGTGCCTATCCTGCTTGAGATGAGTAATATCCATACTTACCTGTCTGAGATTGAAGAAACACTGATCTAGTGGAGGCTCTAGCATTTGGAGCAAATGCTGGAGATGGAAAGCTAACAAAAGACGAATGCTAACAAAACAATGTTTTATTAGGAAGCATAAAACAAATACATAGCAATAATAATTTGGACTGAACCAGTTAGTTCATTACATAGGCCTGTTCAAGATAAAATAAGTGCTACAAATTTGTGGCTACCAAGCTTCACCATCGATGCATGAGAACAACTACATCTTTGAGAGAAGAGGTTATTTTGAGCAGGGGAAAGCAAACAAAGGGGAATGAACCTTGTAATAGTGCATATTGTTCAGATCATGACTTGTATTGTAAGCCAATTTACAGTGCAATCAGAGCAAAAATATAAAGTAGAAATTTGAGAACAAATTAATTGAGGATAGGTATGGCATAGAAGCTTTGGATTGCGTCAAAGATGGCCATTCGAATCCAGTTGAGCCTATTATAGAAGATGGCATTAAAGGTGCTTGCATTGAAAACAAGCCCAATGATTGTGTCCCTATAAAGCTGGAACTGGGCAGAAAACTGAGAGAAGGGGTTGTGAAACCAAATCCAAGAACTAGAGCACTGGCCGATGTTGAGGTGAAAGAGGAACTAAGTTCCCCTTTGCTTTGCCTCACTGCCTCAGGCGCCACAAAAAAACGGAGATTACATCTCCACCTTCCACCCGACTCCCATAAATCTACACCGTCTAACCGTCACTAACTGTGATTGGAGTCCCAAAAGTCCACAACCGCACACAAGAAATATAAGAATAAATTATTATAAAATTGAAGCCCTCTAACCCTAAGGGTTGCCTCCCCCCCATAGGCAACCCAAGAAAATACGAAAAAAAACTACAAAATGGCCTTATGTTTTGATGAATTTCACCAGATGCCCCCAACTTTTCAAAATTTTACTAAATGCCCCTGGTCAACATATATCCTTCTGTAACATTTCAAGTTTCACAAAATGCCTTCAGTATTTCGTATTCAACGGAATGTCCTTTTTCAACAGATACTTTTTGGCATCGTTTTTGGATCGATGCCTACTTTTGTGCATGGTTCCTCAAAAAGAAAAAGGAAGGCACAAGAGGCTCCATCAAATTTGCATCTAATCAAAACTCATTTTGCTCCATCAATTTTTGCCTGCTCCATCGGTTTTCGCTCACAGGTTCTCACAATTTTGCACCAATTCTATTTTCTCAAGAACTTTTGAAAGATCAATCTCTCACAATTATGGAGGCACGGGCTCTCATAATTTTGAAACATCAAGCCCTTTTGCTCACTTCCTATCCTGCAATCTATAGAAAGATCATGCACCCGATTATTGTTCCTACTATTCTAGGTACAATGTTCCCTCCATCGACAATACAATGTTGTTCAAGGGCATTTCAATAAATTGAGTGCAACGTATTGGTGTTTGGTGCTTGGTATGGAACTAGGATGGCAGAAGCATAAGGAGAAGTGTAATAGAGGAGAGAATGGATGTACATGTTTTGTGAAGTGGCTTAATGTTTTGACATTTTATTCAAATTGCTACTTCTAGACAATAGAGTACTTGAAACCATGAGTTTATTAATAGGATGATATACATGGGAGTACTTGATACTTGATAACATACGATGAAAAATCGAAATAGAGGAAGGGGGGAGGGGGGGGGGTGCAAAAGAACTTAAGAATTATGAATTGTTTTGCGTGTCGATTTTGTTCAGGGCATGAAGGAAGAATTCAATACTTTAAATTGAAGAAGGTTGCTAAGAATTTAATAGCATGGAATACATAGTTGCAAGCAAAGTAAAGCTGCTTAAAAATGTGAAGGGATGTCTTTTGTTGCTCTATAGTTATGGATAATGTTTTGAGCCTAGATCCTGTCGAAGGCAATGATTTGGAGTCCGTGGTTGAGATCAAATGTGCATTTACTCTGGCTCTTCAGTATGCTTTGGCAGAATGATCGGGGATCTGTTTTCATTGTAGCTAATGCGCCTCCTAATGGGTAACCGAGAAATTTATTAAGCAATGCTCCTACCATTGTGACATGTAGCACGTTGGATCTAGTGTTGATGTCGCGGAACATTGTTAACTCTTCTGTCATGTCGTCGTTCCTGCACGTGTTGCAGAGATTGTCCGGCACTACCTTGTTGTAAGCATTGCATGTCTTCATGACCTTATTTTCGCCAATTATATCACAATCTTAATGTGCCTGAGATATGTACATACAAGGATGTTTGATTAGTGGAGAGCTGTATGAAAGAAGGTGAGAAGCGAGGATAATTTTGGCTTAGTTTTAGTAGTAGAAGATGTACGTTGGTATTTTGTGCTGCGAAGACTTCATTTGTGAGTGTTGCTACTACATCATCGTCTGGAAACCATAATTTATATGGAAACCAGCTTGACACTGCGTCCTCTACAATCTTGAATGCCATTGTAGCTTCTGTAGACGTTAAGCTAGTCTGGCCACGGAACGTACTGGCCTTCAGGGTCTTGAATAAGACAATGGGTTTATGCCCTAAAAGAAACAAGCATTTGAGCTTGTCAAACACGTATGCCTGTTCAGGCCAGAACTTCAATTCTGCGACATCTTGCGACTAGCAAACAAGGGAATATCATATGTTCTTTGACCCCGACAATAGCAACTAGCAGGTTGACGTGTACGGGTTGGTCATGGGTCGCGCTTAACAGTAACTGTATATTTGCACTGTCTGTGGGCAATAAGGAGAGCAGAACTCCAGGCCCTTCAATGGGTGTCACTTCAGTGTTCCTTTGAATCTTTATGGTGTTCACACAATCTCTATACTCGTACAATGGATTTCTCTTCCTTACACCGAAATTACGTATGGAGACCCAAAAGCCTGGTCTCAACACGGTTTCCAATTCCATGCCGCGTTCCTTGTTTGCAGTTATTGTGATTGTGTGCATTGCTTGCTCGTCCACGACATCCACATTCAACGCCCTGTAACTGTTGGATGTTGGTCGTAGCAAGTTTCCGTATTGGATTAGAACGAGGACATGTATCTCGTTTCTAGGAGCAGCGAACAAATAAGTTGATTTTTGGATCGTTTTTGTTGACTTTGGATTAGGCATGTGAATAGATTCCTCGCTTGTTGTGTGCTTGGTGCCACTGGATGATGCCATCTGTAGTGTGAGGCTGGTTAGTGGGATGCGAAAGGAATGAGGACAAGCAATGCAGGTTAATGACAACAAACAATGGGGTTTTAGTTGTTGATGGTTGGAAGGCTTGTTCCTCCACCATTTTTATAGAGTTATTATATGTCATGATTGGGAACAAAAGGCAAAGGCAAAGGCAAAGGTAGGTCAAAGAAGGTTGAAGTCGCAGAGAGTTCTATAAATAGAACCTGAAATTTAATAGGTCCGCAACTACAGCTCCGATTGAGGTGAAATTTATTTCATTAGAATTATGTAGGAGTCTAGTTTCCGAATTGGGGCTGCACTTCCCATAACATTTCCGAATAAGAGAGTTATGGATGGAAGAGTGACATGGGGTCAAGAAAGACTGCTCTTCTCATTCCGTCTTCAATCTGATTCCTAGAAAGCCATTACTTTTTTCTAGAGCTTCTTCTGTTGTTATTTAATATCCTATTAGTATCCTAGGACCTAGTTTTTGGTGTATCATATTGAGGGTTGGCTAACCTAAGGTTCATAATAAGTGGCGAAAATCCTCATGCACAAAATGAAAACTGATAGGCTAGAAGATCTTTTACTTTTGATACCTTCAACCTGATTTTGTCTAGAAACAAAAAACTGAGAAGCTTTAAGAAATTTCTTGATTTTGTATAATTCATGTTCCATATCCATAAGCTGGTCCCTAAGCTTTTATCCAGCTAGATATTGGATGAGAGACTTGCAAAACATGGTGCCAATTGTCTTTTTTTTTAATTCTAAATTGTGTATGTATCAAGTCCTTCGTATATGTTGGACTTTTGCAGCTGGTATGGCAGATGGGTCATTCTATTGCAGTATAGGATTGTAGTGTACTTAGTTGTACTGTTACTTTTTACCTTTTTCTTTTTTGTCCTGTGAATAAAGGCAGTCTGCAATTTTTTTGTGCATTCTAAATAGATCTTAGCATCTAATCAAATCCTGGAATATTTGTTTATAATTAAATTTAGTACTGCATCTATCAATTTCTACCTTGATCTAATATTGTGGTTTTATAGGGACTGTCCACAATGGTGTATGAGTGCTGACAAAAGGAGGATGATCTGATACTGCTGCAATTTTGGGACATGGAGGAAAACAAGATGAGATTAGCGCAAAGAAAAGCAGTTGCATTCTTGCAAGAACATAGGCATGATCAAGTCTGCCCGCACACAGTAATGAAGCATGCGAAGAGATTGATGAGTGCAAAACAAAGCCAGCTGGCCCTTGGGCTAGACATGCACACCAACCCATCGATACTAGCGACTAGCATGTTGTCTACCATACGGGAGCAGGCAGAAACAGAGCAGCATATAAGGGTAGATGCAGCCACTTCATCTGGTGCGGATGACATAGTAGCAGTCCCACAAATCACAATCCAACCACACCACACATGATAGATAGTAGCATGCACCCATATGCAACTGGCATGCAATATCAGGCATGTACGCTAATACAACTCCTGCAACTGCAGCCATTGGCACAATGCACAAGTGACGAGCAGGCCGGGCTGCAGCCGCCACCACGAAAGCATCACTGGACAAATGAGCAGGATATGTTGCTGACAATGTTTATGGAATGTCAGGGCACTGATGTTCAGCCCACTGCAAAATGCGCCCGTCTATTCATGAATGAGAATGCGAACATCGATATGTCCTATTCAAACGTACGCAAGAGAGTGAATAGCATACTCGATATGAGGCAAGCTTTAGAGCAGCAAGATAGCAATGTACAGCAGATTGAGGACAGTGTACCTCGTAGATGGAACCACTAAAAGCGACGAAGAGAATGGTCTAGCAAGTATGTCAGGAGATGACGAAAATGAAAATGATGAACGAGATGATGAAGCAGACAGTGTAAAGATGCAATCAACCAACCAAGCAACCAACATTTCTTGGAAGTGGGATAATGTTATAACCTAACTAAGAGTTGGAGCGTGAGATTTCGAAGGTTTCTTCTCTAATTTGGTCTTGGGTTTTGCTTGCTAGAGTTGCATGTGCTCGTGCATTTGAATGTTAGGTATTTCGTGACATAGTCATGCAATGGTTTGGTTGCCGTACAACATTGGGGAAGTTTGGTCACAAGGGAGATTTGGTTTCAATTGGTGTAGTTCTTTTGGCACGTTTTGAGCATGTTTTAAGAGTTGAAATTCTATTGCTTGTTAGTGGTTTCTTAGTGCTACATTTGAATCTTTTTTATTGGTGTTGTTTTGTTGCTTACTCTTTGTTTAAGGTAGCTCTAGTTTAACATTTAGAACAAACCGGGTTATTTGTCAAAGATTTTAAAAGTGTTATGAGACGCTTGCAATATTGTGTAGGTTCCTAGGGAAATCTATGGTGTCAGTTCATCTTGTCGTTTAGCATCTTCTTTATCTCTAAGGTCTCTAAGCTGCATCAGTTGTTCTACAACATTTGTCGTAAGAATAGAGAAGCAATGATTTAGCCCTAAATACAGAACTTACCTGGAGCCTGCGTAACTGCATCATGCATGTGGAATCTGGAAAGGAATATATCCATTCTTTTATGTCTCTCGATAGAACATCAGATGTTTCTTTCAATTTCTGGACAAGCATTTATGTCTCAGAAAACTATAATAAGAAATGACACTGTAAAATACCAGAATGATCACACTAACCTGGGCTTCCTCAAGCCAAAAGTTTATGCAAAGAGCTTCTAGAAAATTTGATTGAGAGATTCGGTCATGTATAGACGAACCTGTAAAGAATATTATATGGAGAGTCATTTTTATTACAGAGAGCAGCAATGAAAAGCAAATACTAATTAAGAACAGCCCATACCTGATACTTCTGCTAGCAAACTATGCACCTCAGATAACCAAAACTAACTTCTCATTTATTTATTAGTGATCATCTTCTATATCAACCTGCAAAATGTTTCCATTACAACTGTCTGTTCAATCTTGAGCCACTTGGGTTCTTGCATGCTTATCACACAATCAGTGGATCAATGGAGTCCAAGAACTATTTTGGCTGGAGCATTTTTCTGGTTTTCCTGTTATTTCTAAACAATGAAGCCACAAAATAAATAATCGCAAGCATACAGAAACTATTTCAACCTGCATACAGATGGATCACATCATTTGACTATGGGGGCCATGCTCGTTCAGATGTAATATCTATATTGAACCTTATGGTCTCGCCTTCCTTCCCTCCTCGTCTCTTTCAAAATGAAAGCATAAAATAAGGCCAAACAAAATACCTTGTAGCCAGATGCAACTGCAAGAACATCCCCTTGAGCATGAAAAGCAAGAGAGGCGCGTCAGCAGCATCTCCATAGAAGTCAGCACCATTAATTCTTGGATCTATAACGAAGCGGCAAACATAGACAATAATAGATAGAATGACCTACAAAAGTCACGAGATCCAATGCACTCAGCAGTATTTGCATCCCAAAGTCGTACTTCATAGTCAAGGCTGCCACTTGCAAGCACTTCTGGTCTGTTTGGATGAAAGCTTACCAGTGAAATGCAGATAAACTATCTCACTGCATATTTCCCATGTTAAATAAAGACACCACAGTTGCAAAAAGCAAAATTTGTTGGTTAAAACATTCTAAAATACCGCAGAAAGATAATACAGATTTACTGAATAAATAAGGGCAAAAATTTTAATTAATGTTATTAGAGATGTCTCAAAAGTAGAAATGCATATTTTCTCTATGTAAATAACTAAAGTCTATGACAAGGTTTTGGCACCCACCACCCAAGGAGTTCTACGATGTCCACTAAGCACTTTCATGCAAATGCCTGTTTGACAACAAATCTTCACAGTATGGTCACCACTGATAAAATACTTATGTTAGATTAAATGACGGTATTGAATAATGATAAATTAGGAATAAGGTTTCTTGCTGTGTTGATGCTAATCCCATCTGGGCTGAAAGCAGCTGCAATGGTTGATCGTGGAGCAGGAAGAAGAGGGCAATACCTAGCTATTGAATGCTTGAACGATTCGGCCTCTAACCTACAAAAATAAAGCATACATTTAGCTAGAACCTTAGCAACTTTCCAGCCACTTTTCTTAGATTATTCAAACCAAGACTCAAAACATCAATGCAATAGTTTGTTGTACAGAGATGCATTGTAACTCGAGGACTCCATTGTTAAGTTTTTAAGTAATGACGATTTGCGAAGCTACATCTTATCTAAAAAGAGCAAAGAATAGAGACCAGGAAATCAGGGCCTTCTTTGCATTGGTGGCTTCACGCTTATGTCCTAAACAGCTGATGCTTGAGGCATCATCCTCACCCCATTGACGTTGTAAAGGATGCTTAACAGTAGGTGATATTTCCCTCCACGCCAACAATCGAGCTACATTCTCCCCACTGCATCAGAAAGAAAATTACGTTCTTCAGCCTCAGAACAAAATGAGCGAAACAAACAACAAACATCAACCATTAATTCTTTTCATTTGGGTAAATTATAATCATATTGAAATATAACAATCTGTTGTTATTCTATGTGCAGGGATGTGATGCCTCTATTCTTCTGGATGGCGTAGCCACCATGCAAAGAGAAAAAAATGCATACAGATGGATTACATCATTTGACTATGGGGGCCATGCTCATTCAGATGTAATATCTATATTGAACCTTATGGTCCTGCCTTCCTTCCCTCCCCATCTCTTTCAAAACGAAAGCATAAAATAAGGCTAAACAAAATACCTTGTGGCCAGATGCAACTGCAAGAACATCCCCTTGAGCATGAAAAGCAAGAGAGGCCATTGGACGATCTATCAACAACATCTCCATAGAAGTCAGCACCATTAATTCTTGGATGTATAACGAAGCGGCAAACATATATAATAATAGACAGAATGACCTACAAAAGTCACAAGATCCAATTCACTCAGCAGTATTTGCATCCCAAAGTCGTACTTCATAGTCAAGGCTGCCACTTGCAAGCACTTCTAGTCTGCTTGCATGAAAGCTTACATGTGAAAACGCTCCATGTTAAATAAAGACACCACAGTTGCAAAAAGCAAAAATTTGTTGGTTAAAACATTCTAAAATACCACAGAAAGATAATACAGATTTACTGAATAAATAAGGGCAAAAATTCTAATGAATGTTATTAGAGATGTCACAAAAGTGGCTATTTTCTCAGTGTAAATAACTAAAGTCTATGACAAGGTTTTGGCACCCACCACCCAAGGAGTTTTGCGATGTCCACTAAGCATTTTCAAGCAAACGCCTGTTTGACAACAAATAATCTTCACAGTATGGTCACCACTGATAAAATACTTATGTTAGATTAAATGACGTATTAAATAATGCTAAATTAGGAATAAGGTTTCTTATTGTGTTGATGCGAATGTTTTTCCATGTGGGCTGAAAGCAGCTACAATGCTTGATCGTGCAGGAAGAAGAGGGCAATACCTAGCTATTGAATGCTTGAACGATTCGACCTCTAACCTACAAAAATAAAGCATACATTTAGCTAGAACCTTAGCAACTTTCCAGCCACTTTTCTTAGATTATTGAAACCAAGACTCAAAACATCAATGCAATAGTTTGTTGTACAGAGATGCATTGTAACTCGAGGACTCCATTGTTAAGTTTTTAAGTAATGATGATTTGCGAAGCTACATCTTATCTAAAAAGAGCAAAGAATAGAGACCAGGAAATCAGGGCCTTCTTTGCATTGGTGGCTTCACGGTTATGTCCTAAACAGCTGATGCTTGAGGCAGCATCCTCACCCCATTGACGCTGTAAAGGATGCTTAACAGTAGGTGATAATATTTTCCTCCATGCCAACAATCGAGCTACATTCTCCCCACTGCATCAAAAAGAAAATCACGTCCTTCAGCCTCAGAACAGAATGAGTGAAACAAACAACAAACATCAACTATTAATTCTTTTCATTTGGGTTCTATGTGCAGGGATGTGATGCCTCTATTCATCTGGATGATATAGCCACCATGCAAAGAGAAAAAAATGCATACAGATGGATTACATCATTTGACTATGGGGGCCATGCTCATTCAGATGTAATATCTATATTGAACCTTATGGTCTCGCCTTCCTTCCCTCCCCATCTCTTTCAAAACGAAAGCATAAAATAAGGCCAAACAAAATACCTTGTGGCCAGATGCAACTGCAAGAACATCCCCTTGAGCATGAAAAGCAAGAGAGGCTATTGGACGACCTGTCAACAACATCTCTATAGAAGTCAGCACCATTAATTCTTGGATCTATAACGACGCGACAAACATATATAATAATAGACAGAATGACCTACAAAAGTCACAAGATCCAATTCACTCAGCAGTATTTGCATCCCAAAGTCGTACATACTCAAGTCTGCCACTTCCAAGCACTTCTGGTCTGCTTGCATGAAAGCTTACCTGTGAAAACGCTCCATGTTAAATAAAGACACCATAGTTGCAAAAAACAAAAATTTGTTGGTTAAAACATCTAAAATACCACAAAAAGATAATACAGATTTACTGAATAAATAAGGGCAAAAATTCTAATGAATGTTATTAAAGATGTCTCAAAAGTGGCTATTTTCTCTGTGTAAATAACTAAAGTCTATGACAAGGTTTTGGCACCCACCACCCAAGGAGTTCTGCTATGTCCACTAAGCACTTTCAAGCAAACGCCTGTTTGACAACAAATAATCTTCACAGTATGGTCACCACTGATAAAATACTTATGTTAGATTAAATGACGGTATTAGATAATGATAAATTAGGAATAAGGTTTCTTACTGTGTTGATGCTAATGTTTTTCCATCTGGGCTGAAAGCAGCTGCAATGGTTGATCGTGGAGCAGGAAGAAGAGGGCAATACCTAGCTATTGAATGCTTGAATGATTCGGCCTCCAACCTACAAAAATAAAGCATACATTTAGCTAGAACCTTAGCAACTTTCCAGCCACTTTTCTTAGATTATTCAAACCAAGACTCAAAACATCAATGCAATAATTTGTTGTACAGAGATGCATTGTAGCTCGAGGACTCCATTGTTAAGTTTTTTAAGTAATGACGATTTGCGAAGCTACATCTTATCTAAAAAGAGCAAAGAATAGAGACCAGGAAATCAGGGCCTTCTTTGCATTGGTTGCTTCACGTTTATGTCCTCAACCCATTGCCGTTGTAAAGGACGCGTAACAGTTAATCCGGTTAGCTGGTTTCGAAATGGATGCCTAAGAACAGCCACGACCCCCAGTTTACACCCTATAGCAAGTTTGGAGCAGTCATTGGCATTGGGTAAATTATAATCAGATTGAAATATAATAATCTATTGTTATTCTATGTGCAGGGATGTGACGCCTCTATTTTTCTGGATGACACAACCACCATGCAAGGAGAAAAAAATGCATATAGATGGATTACATTATTTGACTATCAGATGTAATGTCTATATTGTTAATGAAAGCATAAAATAAGGCCAAATGACATATTCAATGAAACTTGGACTTATCCAGATTTAATAGATAACACTTCAAGGACGCCATTATTAAAATATATGTATTGTTTAATTCTTCTTGATTGTTAACATTTTTATAAGTTTTAATTAACGTAAGTTATCTTTAAATTAAAACTGTAATGGTTATCAAAAAATAAAATTGCTTTTCGAACTAATTTTCACTTGAAGCTATTTAGAATTAAGCATTTCAAGAATATAAAATTTCAACTTTCATTGATTTCATCACATTTAAAATTTGGCAATCATGATATTTCTAAATGAAATCTGATGGGTTGATAAGTGATTGACTTAAAAACTATTATGAAGAATTTCACAAATTATAAATTTTTACAGTTTGTAAAATATTTTAAGAAAAGATTTAGGTGGAATTGAATTAAATGATAAAGTTAATATTTTAATAAAAACTATTGAACAATTTATTATTGATGAAATAAAATATATTGAAATTAATCTATAATAAACTATTGTTTTTAGTTAAAACACAAACATAATCATTTAATTAATTTCAATTTAAAATTTTCTTCTTAAAATATTTAAAAAGTAATAATATTTTAATCATAAAGAGTTTATCCTAGATGAAGATTTAGTTCTAAATGATTAAAGTGAAGATTTAAATTAGAATGGAATTTTATACTTTAGTAACCATCATACTTTTGATCTAATGGTGAATTGAACAAATTATTATAATCAATAAGAGTTAAAAATACATCTTACCATAGCAATTAGATTTGAATAAGTCCAAATTTTATTAAATATGTCATATATTATATTAGATGTTATTCTATATTTCAGATCTATGGATAATGGTGCTCTATTTCTATGCCCACTCCTATGTATTGGGAAGGGGGGTTAGAGACTTTAAAAGCCTTAGTAGATGATGTACCTAGATAGCCTCATTAATTCCCAATTAATGCGGCCTGTGCGTAAGAGCCTGCCTGGCTGTGGGTTGGTGGGGCTAGACCGGCATATAAGGACATGTCCCATTACAGATTGATCCCTCTGGTGTGTAAAGCCTACCGGGGATCTTAGCGGGCTAGGCCTGATGGTTTGCCACTGGATGTGGGCAAGGCATGGGCTCAACACCTCTTGGGTGATGCGTCACCTTCGATGGGGTTTAAGTCGTAGACGAGCAGTGGCTCTCTAGCCGCCTGTAATGGGCATGCGTGCTTCCAGGAGTGACCTTCTCATGCCTCATTCAGACTAGGGAGATGCAACCAAGGAGTAGCCCCTTTGGCTATGCACCCGGCAGGCTACGGTCAAGTCCCAAGACTTATCAGCCTATTTTGCACATGCACAGGAGCGGACTACCCAATGACCATGTTCTATACCAGCAAGACATGACATATTCAACAAAACTTAGACTTATTCAGATTTGATAAATTACACAAGAATGCCATTATTAGAATATATATATTGTTTGATTCTTCTTGATTGTTATAATATTTATTAATTTTAATTATATAAGGTCATCTTTAAATTAAAAGTATAATGGTTATCAAGGAATAAAATTGCTTTCCAAACTAATTTTTACTTGAATTTATTTAGAATTAGACATTTCAAGCATATAAAATTTCAATTTTCTATGATTTAACAAATTTAAAATTTGGCAATGATAATTTTTAAACAAAATTTGATGGTGTGATGAGCGATTAACTTAAAACTATTATGAGAATTTTCATAATTTACAAACTTTTACATTAAAGAAAGTTTAGGTTCCGTTTATTATCGATTAATTTTAAATATGTTTTATTTCATCAAAAATAAACTATTCAATAGTTATTATTAAAAACATAAACGTATTCACTGTTACGAACCAAAATTTTAATACCCAAAAATTTCGATTTGTATTCACATCAAACCATCAGAGTACACAGAACAAGTACTGCCTCCCACGAGGCTATATACATGAAAGCCACGTATACAGATAACAAGACGATAACACAAGATAACTAAATGCACACGTACGCTCCGCCAGCTATCAAACAGCCTGCACAAGCTTCCACGTGTTAGTAACATGCATAAGAGTTATCCAATGGTGTCAACATGAAACAACGACTGATGACTACAAGAACACACATATGGAATCCACCACACGCACCATAGCATCTGCCAAGCAGACACACCCCACCATATCTAGACAGTACGTCGTCTAGAACCCCCGCGCTGGTGGATCCAATGTAAGGGAGAAACTGCAGGCATTGTAAGGACGCAGGCTACTCGACTGTTGGTTCCGCATGCCACTGTCCCATACCAGCGACAAGCTTTACCTCACAAGTACCTCTCGTTCTTCTTTAGACGAGCCACGCTCATCTAATATCATGCCCTGCATAAAACTCCCTTGTATTATATAATGGTAAATGGGTAAATGATCCTTCTGGAGAAGGTGGCAGGCTTGCATAACTCAGTCTTGCATGATTAAATTCCAGTTCTGCCCTTATGCTTGCTCCTTAGATGCTAAGCCAGAGTGTTACAGGAAATTATACTCTTAACTCAAGGATGATGAGTTAGTGTATTAGTTCCAGCAATGGTAATTCTAGAATTACCTTATACTCAGACTATGTGTGCTGCTGTGACCCGATTAATGCTTAGAACATTATGGGAATACCATTGTATTAGTGAGGCGGTATGGGGCAATGGTATGGGACATTGCCGCGTACTTGCCAACAGTCTAGTAGCAGTGGGCGGTCCCTAATGCCTGGCACGCGCATCCTTGGATGCATAGCGTGATGGGCGATGTTGCGGTGTGGATAGACGATACCGTATATGTCTACAAAGATAAAAAATGAAGACAATCAATCCATATTTGGCCATATACATATTAAATAGATATAGCTTCATAAAAATCACTCTCAGAAAAAATCAACGTAAGACAAGAAAAGAATTACACATAATTATGCTACACGTGTATAAGCCAAGGTAAGGTGAAGGACAAAGGTTGATCAAGGTCAAGATCAACTTCATACAGGGTGATAACCATGAATTAAATAAACTTTGATCAAGTTCATGTTCCAACAAAAAACAATAGCTCAAAGTTGCAATTTACAACCTATGTCAATAGCGCGAAAATCTGTAACTACGAAAGAACATTAAGGATGAATCACCCGAATGACATAATGAACTCACAACATATTGTAACTTCTACCAAATGCATCATAAATAACTTGACGGCTAAGCATTCCTATAGCAAAAGGGAGCTAAAAAATCCGTGTCCCGAATGAAATAAACAAACAATAAATTACCTTGTGCGCACCTTTGAGGTTCCCTAATAATGTAAACAATCACAGCATGTAAAGTGTTCTTGTTTCAAACATCCTCATGAAACCCACATAATGTGTCTAGCGACAAAGCTTGGGCAAAGGATCTAGCTTTGGCAAGAAAGTCTTGTGTTGGTCCATCTCATCATGAATTATACACAAAAAATCTGTCAGGCTGCATCTGAGAAAATGTTCTCCACTGCCAATACAGCTATCTACATGATATTTGGTCTGATTGGTGATCTGCAAATTGCTCCCCGATTGCCATTTTTTCTTTCTCTATTGCAGTTGATGCAAGTGTATCCTTTAGTTGAATGCAAGTGTTGCACTTTGAGAATGGCATGTGTTGCAAGACACACATGTTTGAGAAGTGAGTTTTCCATAACCTGCTGAAAGATGATTGAGAAAGAGGCCGAGCTCCAATAGTTTCTAGAATGGAGTTGATCTCTTTAAGGCACTCTTTCTGGATGTAATGATGTGGCAACACCCTTAGACCATTCGTACACCGTGCTCGTTCACCTTCGACTTAGCGGCATAGACATGTATCTCACAAAGCTCTCAAAGACTGCAATGGCGCTCAAAGTATTTGCTCTAAGTTCCAAAGTCAGTGCATTGCCATGCTATAACAACTTGTGCCCTTTTTTGACATGCTCCCAGTATCTGTAAAATGATGTCTTGCTCGGGCGAAGAATCCATCTTAATGCTCTCATACATACCTTCAGGCCCCTCAATTGATAATGTAACATTCCCGTTTCTTCATCATAGCAGGAATTTCTATACAAGGAGTAGATGAAATTAATCCTGTCTTTCTGAAGCTGTCCAATGTATTGGGATCTTATTTCTACAAGGTCATCCACACTATACTGAACCGTGCAATCTAGATTGCAACACTCTTGTCCCCTAATTGCTTCTAGGTTTTCTTTGGTTACTGCCATACTTTCCATCCTTTGAGAATATCTCTCACTTTCTAGCCCTTTTGGGCATCCTTGGCTACCTTTTATGAAACATGTAGCGCCTCTTCCTTGTAATCAAAGGATGCTCATCCACCACCAAGCCTTCCACATCTCCTGGGTTGGGCCTCGAGGTATCTATTTCAGATGGGCCTTCTAGGTTGTCACCATTCTTCTGTGTAATATATCTAATTGGCCATCTTAACTGAGTTTGAGACTCGAGCAACATGCAGTCACTGGAGCTCCCTTGGGACATGATTGTATCAACCTGGATAAGAAGCTTCCTAATGCCAACACCCAGATGATCATCTCCCAGCCTTTGATCATTCACACGATCAGATGGATCCACTGCAGTTATGATGCCCTCTGCAAAGACCGTCCCGCTGCAGGGGTGTAACAATAAGCAATCCATCTTTCTCCATTGGATCCTGGGGCAATGTTTCACGTTTGGATTGCTTGACTCGATTCTGCTTTCAGATGCTCCCTAAATGAAAGAAGACATTCAACATAGAACATTATAACCATATAACCATCAACACTATAAAACAATAAACAATAAACAATAACCATATGACCATATAACATTATAACCAATAAACAATAAACAATAAACAACCGTAAAACCATAAACAATAAACAATAACCAAAAAACCATAAACAATAACCGTAAACCATAAACCATAAACAATAACCCTAAAACCATAAGATATTCCTATGGCGACGTGTCGGTTCCTCAGCGACTGCTGATGTGGCAACCACGTCAGTCATCCGGACAGCTATGTCACGCATGGCATGGCCTTTACGCGCCACACACTCATTAAGGTACTTTTTCGAGGATCGAGGTTGCAGTTGGAAATAACTGCACTCTTCCCCTTCTTGTATTCCGCTCTTCATCCTCCTCTATTTTTCAACCATTGCCTCGGACTTTGTCTCAACCCATATACAGCTCTCTTGAGCTTCCAAACCTTTCCTTCTCCTTGTTCAAATCCGGTGCTTGTTGCATGTAAATATCTTCCTCCAGCTTTGCATTTAAAAATGCAGTGCTGACATCCATGTGATGTGCCTCCCAATTTCTAGCATTTGCTAAAGCAAGAAGTAATCGGATGCTTGTCATTTTGACAATTGGAGAGAAAGTATCTTTATAATCAATCCCTTTTCTCTGAGTAAACCCTTGTGCCACAAGCCTAGCCTTAAATTTTGGATTATCACCTTCGGATGAATGTTTTACCTTGTAAATCCATTTGCATCCTACTATGTTTCTGTTTTCTGGAGTATTGACAACATCATAGGTTTCTGTTCTCTTAAAACTCTCCATTTCCTCTTGCATTGCCAATTTCCATTTTGTTGCATTTTCAGAAATTATGGCTTCATCATAGCATGTCGGAGCTTCTGGATCAAGCATTATTAATGCCTCTACATAATCTGTATTAATTCTTTTACTTCTACCTTCTGGATTTCTTCCATAATCATTAGAATTTACCTCTAGCTCGTCTCGGAGTATTTGAGCCTGTGTTCTTTTCTTCCTAGCTGATTTTTCATGCAGGGCTACTTGTTTCTCTGCTGCAACATCCATGCTGATGTGTTCAGTTCCAGTTTCAACCCTTTCATTCTCATCACTTGCTTCAGCCTGTATGTAATCATGCACACTATCATCGTCAGTATCATAATCCATTATTGCATCATGCATATGATTTCACGCTATTTCTTGATCCTTTTCTTCTCCACAAACACTACCTGCAGTTCCCTTTTCTTCTTTATCGTTCTGTGCAGTAGCAACCTTATAGAATTGAGACTCGTCAAAAATGACGTCTCTACTTACAAAATGCAAAAAGTCATTGACAGTGATGGAGCCTTCCACTGGGCCAGAGATCATGAGCCATCTAACGAGGAAAAGGTGACATCGTGCTTTTACATAGTTCAAGTATCCCATGGGAAGTGGATAATTCTGACTAATATGAGATGTCAAAACAGTATACCTTTCTATGTTGATATGAGCATCTTCTGCAGACTGTTCAGCTTGGTGAAGTTGGCATCTCAGGTCCTGAATTTGATTGGTCTTCTCATCTTCTCATCAACGGTGTTCCTGTGCGCGTAAGCATCATGAGAGGAGGAGGCACCCATAGAAGAGACGAAGCTGGAGATCAACGATTTCAGTATCATCAATGATTTTCTGCTTCACAGAGTTATGCAGCTGAGTTCCTAGGGACTTGACATGGATGTGTGCAGTAGTCAAAAGGCCTTCAAGTTTAGCTATGCAAAGTTGGCATTGTATTGTAGCATGCTATTGAGTCTGAAATTCTTCTTGAGGACTCTGATGAAGGATCAAGACATCTTAAAAGGCTTGATCCTTGGCCTTGAATTGCTTTGTCAGAGTGTCAAATTGAGGGTGGCGTGAAGCTTGAAGATTTTTCAGTTGGATTTTTGCATCTTGGACACTTTTGAGTGATTCTCTAGTGGTCTGTGGTTGGAGCTGGTCCTCCAGTTTAGTTTCCAGAGCTTGAAGATCGTGGAGGTCATGCTTTAAGGCATCCATGGAATCTAAATGATCCTTCATACCATTCATCAGCTTATCCTGAGATTTTCATAGCTGGAGAATACACCCAGGAACGTATTGCTCATACTCATACAATGCCAGTCAAGATAGCAAAGGTGCCTGAGAGTGATGGATATGAAGCGTGGAAGCCCTGGAGATCTGTTGATGATTAGACGGTGTAGCCATGGTCGAATGATGAGAGGAAGAGATGGAAATTATGGGAGAGATCTTGTGTAGAGGGGGAGCCCAAACTTCTTCTTGAACAATATTGATGTTCTTGTGGCTGTGACGTCTCTTCCATTTCTCGGATAGCTGTGATCTTAGAAAGGACCTTACTAGAGGTATGCGAGAGAGATATTGTTTGATATGTGGAAACTATACTTGGAACCGAAAGGCACTGGTTGATGAGCGCCTGAAAATATCGCAGAGTCAGGACTAGAGGCTGGTGCTTTACGAAGGCGGTAAGTTCTTCTAACATGGGATGCAGCAGGAGCTGCGGCCAATCAACAGACTTATCTTAATGAATAGCTACAATAGCTATGGGCGACATTTGTGGCGTATTTGCTTTAAGAGTATTTGCTTTAATGAGAAAATCCTTGAAGGGATGAGGATCATGAAAAAAATTAGTGGCTAAACTTAGTTAAATGGCGAAATTTGGCCTTGTTTGGAAAAAAAATGGCTCAAAAAATATTAGTAAATGCGGCAGAAAACACAACAAAGCTGCTAAAGATGTGATACTTTGAGCCTGTGCAAGCCTGCGACCTGAGCCTGGGTTCTTGGCTTCAAACCTGCGTCCATGTCTTGCCAGAAAAGAACCGTACAAAAACGTAGATAATTCCAAAAACCAATTTTACTCTGCATTTTTGACCGGCAAATAGATATAGATAATTCGAAATGACCCTTTTTGGAGCCGGGTTTTTTTTCTAATAATCTTATATATAGAAGGATATCTAATACTAAAAGCAAAAAACTTAGGCATTGATTTTGTTATGTTTGTTGTGGGCCATTAGATTATCTCTTGTAGAAGTTATGAAGGAAAGCACCGTTCTCCTCTTGCAATTCCCTCTTTTCGTGTCTGTGCATCTCCTATCTCCGCCTTTGCATCTTCTATCTCAGCTAACCCTGAAATAATTAGGCCAATTGTTTAAAATTCAGACAGAGGGTGAAGTAGTGTGATATGTTTACAAGGATAATTATTTTTGTTGTGACTTTCGACAAAGTGATCTTCTTGTCAGGTCCATCAAGGAAGGCTGGGTGAAACAGAATCTAGAAAGTACCTTCAACAGCTCATTGATGCAGTGCATTACTGCCACAGTAAGGGTGTTTGTCACCGAGATTTAAAGGTATTGGTAACAATCATAAAGATCAAATATGGGACAGGCCTTGATGCCACATGCTTGAATGCAGCCTGAGAATCTTATCTTCGGTACACGTGGGAATCTGAAAATATTTTATTTTGGTTTGAGTGCACTTCTGAATGCCCCACAGCAGGTAAGGCTGGCTATTCTCTAAACATTTTCAAGCTAGCAACCCAATTCTGATTCCAGTTCTAGGAAGATGAACTCTTACATACTACTTGTGGAACACCAAATTATGTTGCTCTAAAGGTATGCAATTGTCAATATTACTCTTCTGTTTAAAAGCAATGGTTTGTATTATAGCTTACTAATAATATTGGGTGCATGGTGAAATTTCCAAAGTATAACATGGCTATTACTTAGAAATTAAATCAAACTCAATAGTGTCCCAGAAGTTCTGCTCAAATTGTAGGCTTTTTCTTTAACACATTTGCTACCTTAGTCTCTAATATAGGTTCTTGAGCACAAGGGTTATGATGGTGCAAAAGCTGACATCTGGTCATGTGGAGTTATCCTTTACGTGTTCATGGCGGGATATCTACCATTTGATGAAGCAGATCTTATGACCCAATCTATTTGCTCAATAATCCATGTTTCCTCATGTATTATATAATCTGCGATATCCAGCTGCGGGCAGACAGGCTTGGTCTGGAGAGTTCAGAACTTCGAGATACAAGACCTAGAAATTTGGAGCCAACCCTAATCAGATTGGACGAATTGGAGGTAGACCTGCAAGTGCAAGATCCTGCAATATTCAACCCAGCTTATTAAATACTGATCTCCCAGCTGCTTTTACATGTGGCAGCTTCCCCATTTAGATATTAAACGGAGTAAGTTTTAGGATCTTCTGCTTCAGGAGTCGCTGTCATATAAGAAACTCAAAACTCATAATGTAGTTGATGCTTTTTGCTTATTTTCCCCCTTCTAACTTCGAATGCCTTACTAACCTTGGGGATTGAGGATGGTCTATTGAGATGTTTGCAGACACATTATATCTTGAGCAGAAAAAATTTGAGTGGCTTAAGGTTTGTGTCCATCCAAGTCTAGAGATGATCGTCGCATGAAGAATGGGAGAAGGCAAGGACAAGTTTTTGTGCGTACAATACCTTGTGAGGAATATCCACTGTGAAATTGTGTGACCTCGTGCAAAGATTGCGAAATTGTGTTCCTGTTCCTTCACCTATTGATGGAATTATGGGTTTCGTAGATTGTTCTAATCCACTTTCAAAAAGAGTTGGAATCTAAGACCGAAATGATTAAAACTCTATATGCAAAGAGGCGACTTGACAAACAGGTGCCTTTCTTGTTAGCTATTGTTTCGTATCTATCTTTGTTGGTGTCTATTCTATTCTTATATTGATTGATTGATTGCTGTAGATACAAGGAAAATTATGTTTTACCCATTTCGAAGCACATGAACTAGCTGTATTTATGCCAAATGCATCAAGGTATTATGAAGCATTGAGTATTAAGAATTGTCCAAACCATTTTCTGTCAGATGATTCCATTAAACTATTTTTGGAGTTACGGAGTGGATATTAATATATCAAGTGGGCCAAATTGTACATAGAAACATGGCGAAATTACCAGCATCAACTGATGCAAATGAATCGAATGCATCAAATGTTGGACGTTCTTGGGTTTGATATAATCCATATGATTTGCAGATTGGCACCAGATATTTTGTTGTGATTTTGACTGTGGTACGTGATCTAATCTCACTCTACCATTTAAGGCTAGTAAATGTGGTATCCTACTTTAGTTCCAGGTTCAAAATCACTTTTCATTGCATTTCCTTTGGTATAATTTCATTGCATTCCTTTGCGTAATAGTGCTTTGCTAGATTGAAAGGCTTGAGCAGGTGGAGTTTCAACAGGTATCTGGAAGAACATGCTATGGTTGTTCTGGCATCACCACATTTGGCACGGGAAAAGTAATCAATAACGAAAATAAACCCCAGGCGATCATGTGCATCACAAGCATTTTTTTACTATCAATATGCCTTTGCCATATTCTTTGTGTTTTCAGCAAGAGTTCTCCTAGCAATGGCTGCAACGCGGACTAGACGAAGCTTTTAAGATGTCTCTGATCCTTCTTTGGCTTAGTACATAGGTATGAATTTGTCCTTCCATTCTGTCTTTCTGCTAAATGGGAACCACTCGATATGGAGTGTTTTTTAAGTGCTCATTATCTACTGAAGATCAGGCACATAAAAAGACAGTCACCAGATTTTGAAGCTATCTATATGGAGATATATATCCAAGGTGTAGCAGCTTATAATATTATGGATCATGAGAAGATAGTAGCCAAACAGGTGGAAGTAAAACCCTTAGTTTTCTAAACCTCAGACAATTGTTTTATATCTCAGTTTCCTATCAAGTTGGAGTCATTATTCTCACCTTTTCTTTTAGTGCTATGTCCACCGATTTTGTAGGGATGTGATGATGATGCATGCAATAGGATTTTCGATCGGGTGGTTTAAAAAAAAAAAAGGAAACGAAAAAGATATCCATCGCGCTGGCGGCCTAGTGGTCAAGCCATTGGTAATGGGAAACCCCCACCCAGGCTCAGAACCCACTGAAAACAAAAAAGTACATGTACACACATATACATATCTAGCCTATTCAATAGACGACGTTCTACATAGTTACTATGGGATTCCCTTTGCTTACATAGATAACAGAAATGCTTATTGCATCGGCAGTCTAGTGGTTAGGCTACTGGTTACGGGTGTTCCCCGCTACTGGTTACGGGTGTTCCCCGCCCAAGCTCAAACCCCACTGGCTATAATTGGGTGGCATGATTGAACTATGAAAAGGCTTATCGCAGTAGTAGTCTAGTGGTTAGGCTGTTGGATATGGGTGCCCCTTGTCCAAGCTCAAATCCCACTTACTATTATTGGGTGGCATGAATCATGTATGGGTGCCCCTTGTCCAAGCTCAAATCCCACTTACTATTATTGGGTGGCATGAATGATCTATGTCATGGTGATCATGGCCTGGTGGTCAGACCATTGGATACAGGTGTTCCCCTGCCCAGGTTCAAAACCCACTGGTTATCATTGCATGACATGATTGAAAAAAAAAAAAGAAGGAAAACTGGGCATCCTATAGTCGTTATGGTCAGCATCCTTCTATCGTGCGGGGCACTGAACACAAGGCAAAAAAATGCAGGTTCAAATCCTGCATGTTCTAGCACGTATAGATGAGTTGTCCATCATGCGGGGCACTGAACACAAGGCAAAAAAATGCAGGTTCAAATCTTGCACGTATAGATGAGTTGTCTATTGTGCGGGGCACTGAACACAAGGCAAAAATATGCAGGTTCAAATCCTGCATGTTCTAGCATGTATAGATGAGTTGGTAAAGAGAAACATTTGCGATGGCCTTGGCCGCCTCGATAAGTTTCTTGTAATTGTAATAGATTGTCTAACAAGTGTATTATCTATACTCTCAAGTGGTGGTTGTGGTAAAGGGGAAAACTTGGTATAAATTCTAATTTTAAAATAAATAGATAGTACTACATAACTAGCTTAATGAAACTCAACCTCCGTTCAATATTTACGATTACAAATAGTCTAAAGATATGATATAATGTGTTAGAATTATTGGCAACTTGGTAGTTGGGTTTGTCTACATATTATTATTGAGGCATTCGCTTTAGGTGTGGGTAGATCTGTGTGTAATTGACAACCGGCAACAGTCTAGGAAACAGTCTGTAATGAAGGCCACACCATGTTATATACATTGCTTACTATGTATGAAATCTCATTGACTGTAGACCGAGGGAACCATGCTGAGTTCTGTTTGATGCACTTTATCCTGTCTGATGTATTTGGTACTGAAAGCAGATTGTACACCTATAAACATCTTGATGTTTGACTTGTTACTCGATCTCATTTGTTTGTTTTCTGTTCGACATTGGATTCTAGTAAATCGTACAACACTGTAAAAAAAAGGTTATGAAGCATAGGTGAAAGCAACCTTACTAGATAGGTAAGTTGCCCGTCCCTTTTGGGTAGATCTTCTTTGTATGTTTATTGAAAGTAGAATATTGTTCCACACAGACCTGTTAGTTATAAATATGGGGAAGTGGACAAATGAATAAAGTATGAAGGTCTTAAATAGGCAACATACCATTGAACCCGTTAACAGATTCTGCGCCTTAAAGAAGAATAGTTAAACAGTAGAGAAGAAATAAATATGCACAAGGATTGATTGCCACGTTTGAACAAGAGTAAATTATTTGAAGGGGACGAATATCCCACATGGATGTAAGCACCAAAAATGATAAGTATTTACATATTTTAAGCGGTACAAGAGAAGCAATGGGAAGGGAGATGACCAGTGCGGCGCATTTGGAGGGCACGTTGTTTGGTTTTGGCGAGTTGCTCCTGCTGTTGGGCGATGGCAGAAGCTCGCATTTCTTGGGCCCGACGTTGGGCAGCTTCAAGTTTGCTCATGATTTTGTCACGCCCATGTGCCCTAATCTTCTCAACCTTCATCTGCGCAATAAATATATAGCAGTCAAAGCAACGCCAGACGGGATGAGACGTAAGCACCTCTCAAAAACGACGTAAACAAACCTCAAGTTTTCGCATGTCAGCCTCGGCCTTTGCCGAGTGTTCGTTTTCCCATGCTTGGATTTTGGTTTCCTCCCGCTTGAATCTGACAGAGGCGCAAAAGGGAGATTTAATATTGAAATGTATTCTAATCTGTTGACTAAGGGGAAAAGGTTAAAGAAACATACTTGGCGATGCATTTAGCTTCTTCGGCTTCTTCCCAGGCAGCAGCGCGGGCTTCGACGACGGATTTACGGAGTTCAGAGAGGTCGAGGTGGCGCAAGCTTTTGGAGGATTCTTCGTCTTCCTCCTCACGGGTACTCCAGCAATTGGAAGAGGTACGGTCGAGGGGGGTGGAAGTGGCATCGGCGGGGAGGGGAATTTGGCGGTGCTGAAGCTTGGCCAAGTGACAGCTCTGCAGCTCGATGACGTCGAGCGGCGAATCGGAGCGTTTGGCCGGGGTGTTGTGGCGAGCAGGGGAGGTGTTTTTGACCGGCGTGGCGCACCGCGACGGGCGGGAACTTGAAAACGGTGTCATCTGAGTGCCCATATCTCGATGCAACACCGCCGGTATAACGTCAGTGCACGCATCCTTCATCATCGACTGATGCTTCGGAGTATGCACCAAAAACTCATCCTTGTTTCGCACTACCGTGTCAGCATATTTATCTGCTCATACTCAACAAATTCAAATCCGACAAAATGCGTTACACTTTTGGACAGAAAAAACAGGGGAATTGGTAATCAAAAAACACAGAACCAAACCTGTGGGGAATAGCTCCGACGAGGATCCCAAGAGACAATCTGTCGAAGCTCGAGGACTGCTGCTGCATTTCTCCGACGGAATGCCGTGCTCTTTTGAAGAATCCCCATGTATGGGGCTTTGGCTTGGGCTCGGACTTGGGCTTGGACTTGGACCTTGGTTTCTTTTCCTTCTGTCAGGAGATAACGGAGATGTAACAGTAAATTCTCTATGGGGCGTTGCAATGTGATCCAGATTGCTCCATATTCTGTCACTGCAGCCGACCATTCCGATCGATCTGCTGGCCTGTTGGATGGATCCCATTGATTTTCTTCCCGGCTGGCTATGGTGGTGGCTTGGGGAGTCGGAGGAATTCATCAGCCATTTTTCCGCATCGTCCCATTTGGAAGGTGGAGCCTGTTTCATTAACTGCCCTGGAACATACCTCGGTGAGAATCGGCCCGCTGCTACCGCTGATGCTTTTAATGCTCCATTATTGCCGGAATTAGAAGTTCTGGCCATGGCGGATGAGGGAGAAGTTAAAAATCTGGAACTCGAGCCGCTCTTATCTGCCGTTCTTGAACGGCTTGGAAGGATTAGCTCATTGTTTTCTTGTAGATCCATTTCTGATGCAAGCTCGTGCTCGTTGAATTCGCTGCTAATCTTGAATGTATGGAAGCCTGAACCTTCAGAATATCTTCTTCCGTCAGGCTTGGGCAGTGGTCTAGGAACTCCTCTAGATGATTCTACACCAAGAACATAAAAATGCGTCAGCTTCTGCAGATATAGATTTGTTGAACATGAGCTGTTTGACAAGCTTTTGAAAACCTGATTTGTAAGCCTGCTACCCCTGCTGAATCCGCACTTGAAGAAGTTCCTTTAAGCTTCGCTGCAGAAACAGAGTGCTCCATGCTGCCGGAAGACGAGGAACTGGGACTTAATATTGACGATTCTAGTATGACAGAGGTAGGACTGCCTTGCTTAGATTTGAAATACATATTGGAAGAGCCCTCTTTTTGAGCTCTAGAAGCCAAGGCACGAGCTTCCATAGCCATGGCTAGGCCGGAATGGCTATGGTGATAGAGGAGACAAAGATCCGGCGGGGACGTGGCCTAGATGACAGGGCATGGTAGCAGCGGCAGAAAGATGATGAGATGAAGGCAAGGGCAGGGAAGAAAAGAGGCAGGGGCTGCTGCGCTGCAGCGGCGAGGCCAAAAGGCGATTTGTAAGCTAATGTTACAACGAAAAACAAATGTGCAGATCGGCGAGACAAAAGAATATAAGGATGTTCTTGGATTCACAGAATGTGACCTGAAACTCAAATTTTGGAGCAGTTTCCGACGACGCAGACTCAACGCACATGGCTGGCATGCCTCCTGCTCCTCTTCTTCCGCCACTAACATTCCACATGCGTTACTGAATTAGTGCGTTAGGGGGTTTTATTAGTGGAGCCTTCCAGCCATCTGATCATATCACCTTTCCCCATGAAAAATCATAACCCTATTATTTGCACACCCCCTTCCCCTGCGTCATATCATTTTTCAAACAAGTCTATTTTATTTATAATTTGCCCCTTCCCTGTCGCTTTCTACTTACCTACTCTCCATCCCCCATTGTTGCGCTATATTCTGTCGGCCTTCTCTTACTCATCTGGCATGGCCTTGCCCCTCCCACCGTTTTGCATGGTTTTTCTTTAGTTTTCTTTGGGCTAGGCTAGGGTTCCTTGATTTGTTGAATCCTTGTTTAACGAAACAACCCAAATTGTTTTAACAAACAATTGTTGCTTTTGCACCCCTATATGCATTATTGATGATTGGACTTAAAGTAATTTTTGTAGCTCCTCATCATCGTAGTACAAAAGTAGATTTCCTTTTTCTCGTCCCAAAGTTACCAGTTAGTAGCACACAAAATCTCACTTTTATCCATAAAGTGTAGCGTGGAAGAGAGCCATAGTAATTGTACGAATATAAAATCATGCATTCTCAATGCGATTCAATTTACGAGAGCTGTGATGATACCCATCTTGGGTTTTCGAAAGAAAACAATCAACTCCATAAAGGGAAGTTACACCTCTATAAACCACTTGGCAGTGTTTTGCTTGTAATTTGGTGTTAAGTTGTTTTTTTGGTAACTTTGGTTACCAGTTTTTTAAGCGGCACCACCAGAGCACCACTTAAACTAAAACATTCATATATTTTAAGCCAGTGATAAACCATTCACTTCACTGTATTAAACTGAAACCATTCACTGATTAAACTAAAACATTCATTGTATTTTAAACCGAAATCATTCACTGTATCAACTTTGACATTCAATTGAATTACACTTGTATTACACCACTCACTTGTATTACATGAGTTACTGTAAGTTGAGATACAAAACTTGAATTCAACTAAATTACAAAACTGAATTTCAACTCATTGAATGTCATTGTATCAAGACTGAACACTGGCACAAACTTGAACTTACTAAATTTACTGTCACTTTGAAATCACATTTGTTTTATCAAGAAAATGTGTGTGGCCACTGGAATCTGGAAGGTTGCTCCAATGAAACTCTGACCACCTGAAATCTGAAAACAAATGTAAACATAAGAACAAGCCTATAATAAAGATAAGGATAAACTCAAAATTTTGAACTTACCAATATTGTTCACTTGCACGCCTTTCGGCTTTTTACATGATGTACAAAATCAACACCATATAGTACATTGTCTCAAATCTTATAGTATTTTGCAAACTGTGTTATACGGTATACCAAAACTTGTACAGGCATACCCCACAAACGAGGAACTTTACGTACGGTATAGATTAAGGAATAAGGGTTGAATATGCCTATCCAACAGCTCTCGTTGCCCGGAGTCACCCCCCGTGTGAATATGCACCCAAACCACAGGGGGTTTAAGGGGGAATTTTATTTTTAAGTGTGGAATGCAATGGTTTGCGTTAATTAATGTTAATGGTATTATGTGTTGGTAGTTATACTAAAAAAAATTTTTGGCCCTCCGGGCCCTAACAAACGCAAACAAAACCAAACAAACAAACAAGCAATTTATAACAATACAATATACACACAGTCAATATATACACACAGTCCAAGCTCCCTTGAGTGAATATCCACACACCCCAAGAATTGCGAGCACACATCTAAAAATAAAAAATATCTTAAAACATGCATGTTGAAATTGAGTTATCTGACAACCTATAGTGTGATGCTAAAAATTCCCCGTTATTCATAGTCATCCCACCCTATTGTGATTCCACCATAACTCGAAAGTTGGCATATGTTCCCCTCACTCTCTTGGTCGCTCAATGAAAGATTCCATTCCAAGCCAAACGGCTATACATCTTTTAACATATTCTTCTAATTTAAATAGCGAATGCAAAGCAAATGGTGGAATATAGCATAGCATCCAAATAAAACTATCATAGTCGAGAAAAACTTCGTCTTTTCATAAAAAGAATATGCCAAACGGCTATCCCAACCTTACGTCGTGGGAAAAAATTAGCATTAAGCGGTAATTGCAATGCCACAACACTACAAAATTGGTGTAGGCCCCTTTTGGTGGACATTTCCACTTGCCTTGATTCCGAGCACGCCTCCAAAAAATACCAGCTTCTGCTCACCGGAATAATTGTACAAATATCACAAGGCTATATCACAACCTAAACTAACACATATGCATTACATCCAATCCGTTATTTGCATGCCTTGGACTTCGCACACCACAATGCCAATGTTGAGGTATAGCTATGAATCATAATTACTGCGACTTCAAGAACCATATTCCACGTAATCATATCCGGTTTGCTCAAAGCTTCCTCATACTAATTTCAAATAGCCTAGAAATCAATGTGTCATCAATGTGTGACCAATATGCTTTGTTTTGGAACATTGTCACCTCGCCAATTTCTATCAAGCTAATGTTCATGTTTTATAAGCACTTGCACGGATATGAATTGTGGGCGCAGGAGCTCTTGAGGCTTCTGCGGGGGCTACAAAATTGACCAGGTGAAGGCGCTGCATTGGAGAGCCATGATGGCGTCGTTTACTAAAGAAACTATTTATTAGAGCCGCAGACCCAAGCCGGATTGTAAATCTGGATATTGAGCTCAAATGCTTTGGCACAATCGGATACATGGTGGTGTCCATGATGCCATTGTCAACTTCCAACTTGTGAATGAAACATATGGTTGAGAATGTGAGCAAGATACCACATTACGACAATAGAAACATCATCATCTTATTTAAGACATCCACGTTGCATAGACAACATCAAGCGAATGCATTTCTTGAATGTGCAAATTACAGTAGTTTAAACTATAAAAGTGTGTGAGACCGAACATTGTTCTTAAGACAAAACCAAGACTTGGACTCCTACAACCTAAATATATCAAAAGTACCATAGATACTCTGTCGTCGAATGCTATGAGTATCTGCAAACGCATAAGATGAAAAGTGCAATGTGGTTTCTTGTTCTTGTTGCAACGGATTGAAATAACATGGAATAGGCAAGGAACCCTGGTTCTAAAGACGACCCCTGTCTCAATCCCTAAATATCCAATTTATCATCTCTAAAATCCAAGATTTATCTTAAGTGGAATGTAAAGTGGCTAGAAGTAGATGGAAGCTCGCTTTCGTTGCATACCAAGAGAAAAGCAACAAACAATGACAAAGTGAAAGGGGCAAGCTTTACACGGCAAGATGTTGTTTTGAAGGCTGCGGGCTGATCTTGCCACGGATCTAAGGCTCCTCAAAAAGATAATGATAAATAGTCCTCTTTGAGGATCAACGGAAGAATCACCTTTGATGGTATGAGTAGTATGATGAGCTTTAACGAACTGGCGGCGCAAAACCGTATTGGAAAGTAACCTCGGCCCGATCTATTTGCAAGCCCTAATTTTTAGCAAATCATGGGAATTTCTTGCATCGACATTTATCAATGACTTGTTTTGAAAAATGCTGGTTCGCCCCCCTTCCTTTAGATGCAAGCTCTTCTTTCGATTTGGTGCTGGCAGTTGCACCAGATTCAGTGGCCCGAACATAACCCTAAACGCATAAACCCTAAAATGGGTTATCTCGAGCCTTGCATGTCGAGCAAGAAAATACAGTTTAAAAAAAAAGGAAGTGATAAGAAAATACAGTTTAAAAAAAAAGGAAATATATGATATGTGGGTCTAAACCATTGGATATAGGCATCAAAATTAGTTCAAGCGTATGCGCACTCTAGATATACTAATTAGTATGCCTCATCAAATACATCCATGAAATCATATAAAAACCTTTGGAAAAAAAGTACAAAAATACAAAAGAAACCCCCTGTTATTATGCTACATATTGATATGATGTTCGTGGGAATGGCCTTGCATAGAACAATATTTATTGATGTGATCAAGTAAGAAAGCCATCCAGTATGTCTAAGCTTTGATATTATCAAAGAGAGAGCTAGAAATAAACTTGACCTTTATTTAAAAGCAAAAAGGCAAAAAAAAAGGTGGTGTTACCTATAAATAGAAGGAAAAATTTGAGACGTGATATCTCCGCGATCACAACTCAAAAATCGGCGACCCTTACCTTATTGGAAGCGCTTGAAGTCAGATTGGGTTTGATTGTCCATAGATTCTTTACACTTTAAAAGTTATGCACCTAGGGGTCCAAGCTGACTGCACAACAAGATCTGCTTCTTTCTATGTTTGATGAAGAGCCTAGTTGCTCTGCAGTATTTTCTCTTGCTTCTTGCTTGATCATATCATTAGAAGGAGTTCGTGTAACACCAATGGTTGGTGACTAGAGAGAGCTTGTTCTTATACAATCTTGCGGAGTAGCTTGACTTGGTGACATCTCTTCTAATTGGTTCGGTTGGGTGGTAAATCGAGTACCCTGTGGTGTCTTACTTTCTAATAAGTTGATGAATTTTGCAGAAGAACAGAGCATTCGTAAAAATTGGTATCAGAGCCTAGTTATTCTTGACATTTGCAAGTTATTTGGTTGGTGCTGGAGATTGCAAACTGGAATAGAGATTCTTATTTTAACTATTCTTGATGTTTGTAAGTTATATAGTTGGTGCTGGTGATTGCAAATAGAATAAAAATCCTTATCCTGAGAACCCAAATGATTTCTCTCCATGGATTTAATTCATTACCGATATGATCCTCTTAAAAGCAAGAGAACCTTCTAGAGTAGCCCTTGAATATCTGTATCACGAATTCCTTTTTTGTTGCAGGGAAAATTTATGAATTTATTAGGTACAGGTCATTTGCAATAAGACTGCTGCAAAATTAGAATATTTCCCTTAGTTTAGAAAACATACTGAAACTAAATCTCAAATGCACAATGTGCATATGGAGGAAAGGATGCAGAAACTTCTGAAGCTGAGAAGAATAAGGCTGAGAAGAAAGCAGCACTAAGAGGTGGAGAGGAGCAAATTGCAATTCAGTTATCTCTTGTCTGGTTACCTGGTATGAAATTGATGTTTAAGGATTGTGATTAGAATCTTTAGATATTTCTTATTGCATCCTTGTGGTTGAGGTTGGTGCCTCAACGGATAATTTTAGATTGTTGTCTAAAATTATGAGCAGTAGTTGGTGCTACTAGGTTGAGGTTGGTGCCTTATTGGAAAATTATGAGCAATAGTTGGTGCTACTGGGTTGAGGTGTTGATGCTACTGGCTGAGGTTGGTGCCTCAAGAATGGAAAGAGTTGGTGCTCTTGTCAAATGGAAAGAGTTGGTGCTCTTGTCCAAGAAAATAGAAAGAGTTGTTGCTCTTGTCCAAGTGAATGGAATGGGTTGTTGCTCATATCCAAGTGAATGGGATGGGTTATTGCTTATACCTAAATAAGAAAAGGAGTGTTGGTACTCACCTTCACAATTGAGTTGGTGCTCAACTTGTAGTTAACGGTACAACTGAGGTTAGTTGCTTTCCAGAAAGGGAAGGAATTGATAGTCTTTGAGAAGGGATGTAAATCCTTAAGAAAGGTGATCGAGGACGATCAGTCTTGAGAAGGGAAGGAATTGATATGGTGCTCAGGGGCGTGGCCTCGCATGGAATAATATTTATTGATATGATCAAGTAAGAAAGCCATCCAGTATGTCTAAGCTTTGATATTATCAAAGAGAGAGCTAAATATAAACCTTGACCATTATTTAAAAGTAAAAAGGCAAAAAAAAAAAGGTGGTATTACCTATAAATAGAAGGAAAAATTTGAGACATGATATCTTCATGAACACAACTCAGAAATCGGTGATCCTTACCTTGCTGGAAAGCCCTTGATTGTCCATAGATTCTTTACAATTTAAAAGTTATACCCAGAAAGGTGCATAGGGGTGCAAGCTGACTGCACAACTAGATCTGCTTCTTTCTATGTTTGATGAAGAGCCTAGCTTTGCTCTGCAATATTTTCTCTTGCTTCTTGCTTGATCATATCATTAGAAGGAGTTCATGTAACACCAGTGGTTGGTGGCTAGAGAAAGCTTGTTCTTATACAGTCTTGAGGAGTAGCTTGACTTGGTGACATCTCTTCTAGTTGGTCCGGTTGGGTGGTAAATCGAGTAACCTGTAGTGTTATTACTTTCTAATAAGTTGATGAATTTGCAGGAAGAACAGAGCTTTCGTAATAGATTTCAACTAACACATGTTTGAATAGGGCCGAATATCATGTGCAAAAAATAAAATTATAGTTTGGATCACGAGAAGTGTCTCTGTAATAACATAGATACTTCTCATGATAACATGCTACGCAATTCTCATAATCCAATTTTACCTTTTGCACATGATATTAGGCCCTATTCAGACCTGTGTCAGTTGAAATCATGCAAAAAACACTTATCAAGCTCGAGTTCCAAAAAATTGCTTGCTGGTTTTCTGTGACAGTTCACTGACAGAATTTTTTTTTTTTTTTGAAGAACTGTGTCATCAATATATTAAAAGAATGGTAATGTTACAAAGCAAGTGAGGAGGAAGGAGAACTGCCCCAAAGAGATAGCGATACCTCGACACTCCACAACAAACTCACAGAAAAACTGCAACTCTACTGTTGTACAAACCGACCATCACCATCTACAACACCCAAGAAGTCCCGCCAAATAGCAAACTTCCACTCTACTAATGCCGGGAACACCAGAAAGCTTTGAAATAGCTTGTACCTGAGTCGAGGAATCAGAGAGGCTGCAGGCTGCTGAATCCCCTGAAAGATTCACAACCGCCGTCGCTTCCAAATCAGCCACACCAACCAAGTCACGCACAGATGCAAGGCTTGTTGCCGCAAGAGCGGCCAAGCACCAGGATACACATGAAGCAGCAACTGCTAGCTAGTCAATCTCACCTGAAACAGAGCCCTAACCCAATCCCAGGCAGCCTGCAAGTGAGGGCATAAAACCAGACAATGCTCCACAGTCTCACGATGAAGGCCACAACAAGGGCAGAGAGGGCTCACAAGGGCATTCACCCTGATACATCGGTGCACCACCTGGCACAGAAGCACCCTAACCTTCGGTGGGGGAAGTGAGCTCCATGTTCACGTCCAAACCGAGCGGCATCGAGAACCCGAAAGCTGCAGAGACCACTTGCCTGAAGGGGGCAGTGTGTCATGAATAGCCAGCACCTGGTAAGAAGACCGCACAAAGCAAGAAGACACAACATCCGGATGAACCTTCCAAACCTGCACCACCACATCATCCTGAGGGACTATAGGTATGTGTAGCGGAATACTCCCCGCCACGTGTTTCCAGATAGCCCGGTCACTGCCCCTCAGGCGAAAGCGATCTCGAAAGAACTCCCACGAAGCTAGCTGACCACCCCAATACCAATCCTCCAAGGTGAGCACAGCAGCTCGCCTCCAACGGGCCTGCGTTCGAGCATGCAGTGGCAGCCAAGGGCAAGTGCGCAGGGGGTAGAGGAACCCACAAGAAAGGAGAAGAGTGGTGATAAACTGAGGCATAATCTAGCTGGAAGAGCACACGCACATGATCCCAAGCCCGCAACACCCCTGTGAGAAAAGGGGATGCATGTGGGAAAGGCCGGAGACCATATAACAGTGCCCTGTGTAGAATTTTTTATCTACTTTAGACTCGTTTTTCTCCATCATATTAGTTCCAAATCAGGCCAAGTTTTTTCCCACATGTTCTTACAATGTTTCTCCAATAGTCATTTCAAAAACCATCCAAAACCGTTTAGTAAAACTAGAGATAGCATCATTTGAGTGTGCTGACCTTGTTTTGTCTCAGGGAAGTGCACTGACCAAATTTTCTTCCAAATTTAAACCTGATTTTCTCAGACATCCCAGATCCAAATTGAGCCAAAAATTTTCCCACACCTCAACCACAACTTTTTGCTGATTGTTCTTCCAAAGTCATTTGTCTCAAGATATTCAGATATGAGTGAAACTACCTCATTTTGCTTTAGGGATCCTAATTTAATGGTGGCATGGTGGAGCCCACGTGGCATTTCGGAGACTAGGTGGCATGTTTGAGCCACCTTGGCATGTTGGAACCGAGGTAGCATGTTTGAGCCCATGTGGCATGTTTGAGCTACCTTGGCATGTTGGAGCCTAGGTGGCATGTTAGAGCCCACGTGGCATGTTTGAGCCACCTTGGCATGTTTGAGACTAGGTCGCATGTTGGAGCCTAAGTGGCATGTTTGAGCCACCTTGGCATGTTGGAGCCTAGGTGGCATGTTTGAGCCTAGCTGGCATGTTTGAGCCACCTTGGCAGGTTGGAGCCTAGGTGGCATGTTTGAGCCACTTTGGCATGTTGTAGCCTAGGTGGCATGTTGGAGCCTGCATGACATTTTGGAACCTAGGTGGGATGTTTAAGCCACCTTGGCACGTTTTATCTTAGGTGACAAGTTGGAGCCCAGGTGGCATGTTTGAGGCACTTTGACATGTTGGAGCCTAGGTGGCATGTTTGAGCCATCTTGGCATGTTGAAGCCACGTGGCATGTTTGAGACACCTTGGCATGTTGGAGCCGAGGTGGCATGTTAGAGCCCACGTGGCATGTTTGAGACTAGGTGGCATGTTGGAGCCCACGTAGCATGTTTGAGCCACCTTGGCATGTTTGAGACTAGGTGCCATGTTAGAGCCTAAGTGGCATGTTGGAGCCCTCGTGGCATGTTTGATCCACCTTGGCATGTTGGAGCCTGGGTGGCATGTTTGAGCCACCTTGGCATGTTAGAGCCTAGGTGCGCCCACGTGACATTTTGGAGCCAAGGTGGCATGTCTAAGCCACCTTGGCATGTTTGAGCCTAGGTGGCATGTTGGAACCCACATGGCATGTTTGAGCCACCTTGACATGTTGGAGCCTAGGTGGCACGTTGGAGCCTGCATGGCATTTTGGAGCCTAGGTGGCATATTTAAACCACCTTGACATGTTGGAGTCGAGGTGGCATGTTGGAGTCCACATGGCATGTTTGAGCCACGTGGGCATGTTTGAGCCTAGATGGCATGTTGGAGCCCACGTGGCATGATTGAGCCACTTTGGCATGTTGGAGCCTAGGTGGCATGGTGGAGCCCACGTGTCTGTCATGTTTGTGCCACCTTGGCATGTTGGAGCCTATGTGCATATGTTGGAGCCCGCTTGGCATGTTGGAGCCTAGGTGGCATGTTTGAGCCACCTTGGCATGTTGGAGCCGAGGGGGCATGTTGGAGTCCACGTGGCATTTTTGAGCCACCTTGGCACGTTGAAGCCTGCATGGCATTTTGGAGCCTAGGTAGCGTAGCATGTTGAAGCCGAGGTGACATGTTGGAGCCCACGTGACATGTTTGAGCCACCTTGGCATGTTGGAGCATCACGACTTTAGATCTAAGATCTGAGAGTCCCATCTTGGTGATTTCAACGCCATCAATTACTATTTTCCCACCACAAGGTTCAACCAATCGAAGGTTCAACTATTTGCCATACTGACCAATACAAGCATGTAATAAGTGACCATAGGAGAGTGATAAGCCAATGTTGTCTGCAAGTTATCAGTATTCCACCCTCAATATATCAGTCTCACAAAAGTGCAAAACACATGTTTAACCATGTCTACACATACCTGGCCTAGTGATGTTTGTAGGAAGGGCTACAACCAATAATGCTGATGAACAAAGCACAGTTGTGCCAAGCATCTCAATCTTACACCCTAACCACTCATTTGCAGGATTATTGTGGAAATCCATTCGAATATTGTCATTTACATTTTCAATTTTTTTTTTTTTTTTTTTTTTTTTTTTTTTGAAGGTAAGAGATGTGTTTTCCATTAATTAATTAAAGCCATACAAATGTCTGACTAATGGGAGTAGATACTTCCACATTAGTTACAGCTTAACTTAAGTGAACTTTGAGCAAAATAAAAAGTATGTAAAGCTTCAAGGTTGCAGCAATTTTAGCAGCAACTTTAAAAAAGTGCAGCACAACAATAATTCAGTCAATGATACTTTGCCCCCCTGTGTGAGAGCTGAAATTTGAGAACCCTGTAATGCCAACCAGTGGAGTCCAAAAACCTGCATAAACAGTATGTCCAACCAAATACTAGAGGATAAAGTTAAACAAGAGGTAGATAAGATATTGAGCATTAGCTGTTCACAATGGTTCAGGATTTGAAGGCAAGTGAAAGGAAGATAAGATGGAGTTTGGGAGAGGTGACTAGACAGGATGAGACGGTTGGTGCATGATCTAATCAAAGATAGAATTGTATACCCAGTAGAAACCATTGTCTGTGCCAAACTTATAGCTGTTGTGCTCTGACCCATTCTCCATAATCAAATGATGGATATCCTCCTTTTCCATCAAAAGTAGCAGGGTGCCATAAAGGTCAGCCAACATCTTGTGTGAGTAATACATTTCTCTGTACCTACTGAGCTGCCTATCTGTCAAAAAATAATGATACATGAACAGAAAATTGAACAGGCAGTACATCTGCACGACCTCTCTACAGTAAATCTTGGCCCATGATCTTTCATTGCTGTTAAGTCTGACTTCATATAGTTTGATCTCATCCTCTGTTGCACCTGGCCCTGGAGGCTGTAAATTTGTGACCCCTGTGCTATTGCTATACAGAGTAGCTTCATGGTAGGTGAGCACTGTGTCAATTACTTTTGGCATACATATCGACAAGGGTACTCCCCAGCATAACATCAAAATGCAATTCACTTTGAAGAATCTCTTCATGGACTTGCCTGCCTTTGTAAATGGCACTTGTACAAGTGCATGCCTTCAAGGCACTCAGAAATGCATCTCTAACTGATTTTATTCCCCTTTACTGCATAATCACAAACCACTCTAATGCAATGTATCCTTCAACATGCGTGGCATCTCAATCATTATACCCCACAACATCACATCTCCATTTGGCAAATTGTCAAAAACTTTACGGGCTTCTTCTAAGCATGCACATTTTGCATACATATCAATGAGAATACTACCCACGACAAGATCAAATTGAAGTCCATTCTCAAATATCTTCTCGTGAATGTGGCGGCCCTTCTCAGTAATAGCACGAATGCTGTAGGCTTTCAAGATACTAGAGAATGTCATTTTATCTGCTTTTATGCCCTTATACAGCATAGTTTCGTAACATTCTAAGGCAAAGAGACCTTCATCTTGTTGGGCATATCCTGGAATTATTGCACTCCATGACTATAAGACGGTTATGAATGCTTCTTCCTTAAGTTATGTGTACTACTACATGCTCTTAGTATGCTAGGAAATGTAAATTTGTCTGGTTTTGCATCCTGGGTATTCATTGTATAATACAAATGAAGGGCAGTTTCGCTCTTACCAAGCTTAGCATATCCAGTAATGATTGCATTCCATGTATACTGGTCGGTTTTGAATTCCTATCAAATACATAATTTGCTTTAGCAATATTTCCACCTGAGGCAAACAAACGGACAAGACAGTTAGCCAAGTAAGAAACTGAATCAAGCCCACTATGAAGCATAAGGGAATTACTCGCCTGCCAAGTTGAGCATCTTGAAATTTTGTGCACTCATAGAGCATCCGATGTGCAAGGGGCTTGGAAATGCTATGCCTAGCAAATGCATCGTCCAACCATTCTAGACATTGGATCATGATCATGAAGCTCATGAAAGAGTTCAAAATGTTTGGATCCGCATCATCCCTTTAGGGCTACTTGATCCATCCCAACTAACATCCAGGTTTCTGGCACCGACAATTTAATTACATTTTGTGACTGAGCAACAGTAGCAGGTTTACTTCAAGCAAGGGATGGGGCAAGCGTTTGAGCAATCTCGTATGATTTTAGACCTAGATCTTTTTAGATCGCAAAGCTTCGTCATGGCGCCCGAATAAAGAGGCCACGTCGCAACCATTACATAGACATAGACAGTAAGAAATGCAAAAAGAATCCCTTGAATTTTCGAAAGACTTCTGGCCAAGCATTTCGTTATTTCGTGGCCTCTTCCATCTCCTTGCCTATTTTTGGGCCTATTATCTAATTTTCTTGGCCCTAGATCTGAAAAAAAGGATGATCGAACGGTGCAAAATAAGGTACATCAAATTTTGATGACATGGAAGTTACATCTGGATAGGCCAGAATTACAAGAAAGGTTGTAGGCTTAGGCCCTTTTTCCGCGGTAGTCTTATTTCTAAAAGTCACATATTTTATCAAATGACGTTTGGCAACCTATTGTCCTTAAAATTTTTCACTTTTCCACTATAAAAATAAGACATGTCTTATTTAGGTTCGGGATAGGTTTGGATTGTTAATGGAGTCTTATTTTATTTCGGGGGATTTCCCCTGCCATAAAATAAGACACCTAGTCTTATTTGAAATATAACTAAAAATATGTTTTCATGGTTTTCCACTAGTATTTTAGTGGTGTCATATTTTATGACTACCATGCAATGGAAAAGCAAGATTCAATTTGTGTGTCTCATTTTTAGCCCTGGAGTCACAAATGGTGTCATATATGGTATATGGTTGTCGTATTTTGCGACTACTGTGGAAAAAGGGCCTTAGTTGGTCTGGTGTGTAAAAAAAAAATCCTTTTGTAATAAAAAGAAAAGAAAAGAAGGGGTATTCTATCAATCTTATCCTACCCAATCCTTGCCCCAAGCCTGCCCTATTTAAAGCATTATCCCAAAATTTAGGAGCATCCCAGAATTTTTCGTGGTTGCACTTATAGTTGAGAATTTAAACCATTAAACCCAGAATCTTTGTGGGGTTGCATTCTTGGCAATGTGGCCATGGCGAGCCTCGTCTTATCCTTTTCTCCATTTACAAGCTCCATCCACCCATCTCTAGCCTTGAAGCCATTGGTGTGCAAAAGAGTTTTGGTGCGGGTGTGCATGTGCATCAATCCTGATATTAGTTCCCTCGGCAAGAAGGACAACAGTGAAGACATTACACAACTACAAAATTTTGTTCAGCTCAATATTGGCTGTTGGAATGGAACATTTAAGGTATTATATCTCCTTACAAGTTCCAATTTACAAAGATGTGCTCTGAATATGGAGAAAAATGCAGCAATTTGATGCGGCAGGGAACATGCTGGCTGCTATTCCCACCAAGCTTAAAGCTAGTCCCTACGGTAGAGGAGAGTTCACTTCCTTATACCAAACGTAAGAATTCTGTTTGTTTAGTTTATTTGGTGTAAGTCTTTCATTGAGCACACTTTAGGAACTCCTTTCATTCTATTTAACGATCTGCATTTACAAATACGACATTGTAAATCATTGCATGGCCCTTCATTTTGCATGGTACTCCTTTTATACCTGCCCAATGTTTGAACTTTTGAAAGTCAACTCCAGTAAGGAAAATGCAATGTTTTTTGAAAAAAAGCTGCGGCATTGTGCAGATAAAATACGAAGATAGCACTGGTTCAATGTTAAAGTAGTTTATGTATGAGAACTCTAAGAAGAAGATTAATAACAGCCTCAAGAACAGCATGCTCCGCCTCAGCAAACTTGGTGAGAAAGAGAGGTCCATTATTGCAATATTGACATCAGGGCGTTCTGTAAACTTGTACCTCATCATATGCAGCTTCTCGTTTGAAACTTCCCCATTTAAAGATGGGTGTAATATTCACAATTTACTAACTTTTTGGATTGTGGAGAATGTAGAAGACTGGTAGGTTTGTGCCATATAACTTGGCCTATCTAGGTCCAATGGAAGAATGCAAGTTAAACTATGTATAGCATACCAGAGTGTAGTGACTAAAGATATCCAAGATCATACACAAAAATGTATAAGCATTATCCTGCAGGACTTTCTACTGTAGTTTACTATCAATCAGTCTGGTAACTAGATCTCATGTGTTTTTCTGTTGCATGATTTCTTTCTTCCAGTCTAAGTGTGAAGCAACCAAAGTCAAGGACAGTAATTGCAGGAAGTGACGATGATGTTGAATGGTTTGAATACCAAGTCGATGAGATAGATATTTTTACTATTGATAAAAAGCACAAGGTGATATTTGGAGAACGATGCAGATAGTTCAACATCTCATCTTCAGTTTTTAACTTATATAAGTTGCTTACATTTTGCAGCTTGGATATTTTCACAATGAAAAGGCATACTGCTTATCACACCCAACAGCTGAAATGTTGAATGTACTATTGCGAGCTGGGTTGCTAGGAGAAGAAGATGATGAGCACCAAGAGTTTTTCGAGTAAGCTAGCTTGCCTAGGTGTTTAAATCCTTATTTTCCTCTCCCTGTTCGATAAGAATTTGTATCTTTTATTGACCTGCATGAAGAGACTGATAATTTCCTTTCAAACAGAGGCGTGAAGCTTCCCTGCAGAAGGCCTGCTTTGGTTACAGAAAGTTGTTTATATTCCGAGGAGGGAAATAGTCGTGTTCGTGCATTTCATGTTCTAAATGCTCAGGGTCTTGTTGACACAATTGGGATTTTCTATGAAGAACGAGAAAGCGAGGCAAAAAAGGATGAAAAGGCTTCAGGAGTAAGTCTTCATATCCATTATGCTAATAAATCCAAGTTTTGTTACCACACAGATAAGTAAGACATTACACAACTACAAAATTTTGTTCAGCTCAATATTGGCTGTTGGAATGGAACATTTAAGGTATTATATCTCCTTACAAGTTCCAATTTACAAAGATGTGCTCTGAATATGGAGAAAAATGCAGCAATTTGATGCGGCAGGGAACATGCTGGCTGCTATTCCCACCAAGCTTAAAGCTAGTCCCTACGGTAGAGGAGAGTTCACTTCCTTATACCAAACGTAAGAATTCTGTTTGTTTAGTTTATTTGGTGTAAGTCTTTCATTGAGCACACTTTAGGAACTCCTTTCATTCTATTTAACGATCTGCATTTACAAATACGACATTGTAAATCATTGCATGGCCCTTCATTTTGCATGGTACTCCTTTTATACCTGCCCAATGTTTGAACTTTTGAAAGTCAACTCCA
The DNA here is from genome assembly GCA_021234155.1 of Isoetes taiwanensis. Classification (NCBI taxonomy): domain Eukaryota; kingdom Viridiplantae; phylum Streptophyta; class Lycopodiopsida; order Isoetales; family Isoetaceae; genus Isoetes; species Isoetes taiwanensis. Next base: position 19,961,966 of record JAJEKV010000020.1, on the reverse strand, counting down.
GTAAGGAAAATGCAATGTTTTTTGAAAAAAAGCTGCGGCATTGTGCAGATAAAATACGAAGATAGCACTGGTTCAATGTTAAAGTAGTTTATGTATGAGAACTCTAAGAAGAAGATTAATAACAGCCTCAAGAACAGCATGCTCCGCCTCAGCAAACTTGGTGAGAAAGAGAGGTCCATTATTGCAATATTGACATCAGGGCGTTCTGTAAACTTGTACCTCATCATATGCAGCTTCTCGTTTGAAACTTCCCCATTTAAAGATGGGTGTAATATTCACAATTTACTAACTTTTGGATTGTGGAGAATGTAGAAGACTGGTAGGTTTGTGCCATATAACTTGGCCTATCTAGGTCCAATGGAAGAATGCAAGTTAAACTATGTATAGCATACCAGAGTGTAGTGACTAAAGATATCCAAGATCATACACAAAAATGTATAAGCATTATCCTGCAGGACTTTCTACTGTAGTTTACTATCAATCAGTCTGGTAACTAGATCTCATGTGTTTTTCTGTTGCATGATTTCTTTCTTCCAGTCTAAGTGTGAAGCAACCAAAGTCAAGGACAGTAATTGCAGGAAGTGACGATGATGTTGAATGGTTTGAATACCAAGTCGATGAGATAGATATTTTTACTATTGATAAAAAGCACAAGGTGATATTTGGAGAACGATGCAGATAGTTCAACATCTCATCTTCAGTTTTTAACTTATATAAGTTGCTTACATTTTGCAGCTTGGATATTTTCACAATGAAAAGGCATACTGCTTATCACACCCAACAGCTGAAATGTTGAATGTACTATTGCGAGCTGGGTTGCTAGGAGAAGAAGATGATGAGCACCAAGAGTTTTTCGAGTAAGCTAGCTTGCCTAGGTGTTTAAATCCTTATTTTCCTCTCCCTGTTCGATAAGAATTTGTATCTTTTATTGACCTGCATGAAGAGACTGATAATTTCCTTTCAAACAGAGGCGTGAAGCTTCCCTGCAGAAGGCCTGCTTTGGTTACAGAAAGTTGTTTATATTCCGAGGAGGGAAATAGTCGTGTTCGTGCATTTCATGTTCTAAATGCTCAGGGTCTTGTTGACACAATTGGGATTTTCTATGAAGAACGAGAAAGCGAGGCAAAAAAGGATGAAAAGGCTTCAGGAGTAAGTCTTCATATCCATTATGCTAATAAATCCAAGTTTTGTTACCACACAGATAAGTTACATTTTACAGGAAGGATTCATGGACACCTGGGAAGTCCTACTAGGGGAATGGTCTGGACATGCAGTGACCCGAAGGACAGGGACATATGGTTCAACATTTGCAGAGGAGGAGGTGAAAATTATCATGAGAAGGGGAGAGCATGGGAACATTGTGCAGGTATAGCCAACAACTTCAATATAAAAAGCAGAAGTGACGAAGGTTTAAGTTACCATAACATTTGCGTGAACACCTCGATCTATAGTTTGATACCTGCACTATACATTTAAAGGATCTATTCAGCCCAAATGGTGCTATTCTTAACTTGGAAATTCCTTTGACTTCCTTCCATAACATTTGAACCAACACCTCGATTCATAGTTTGATGCCTGCGCTATTCATTTACAGGATCAATTCAGCCCAAATGGTGCTATTCTTAACTTGGAAATTCTTATGACTTCCCTAAATAATGGTTCTATGCTATTGACTCTTGGACTTCTATATTGAAAGCTCAAGGCGGTGGCAAAGTTGGCTGAGCCAATTGATTTGAGCACAATGTGACGGAAATGCAAGCAAAGCCGGTCTTTTCCTCAATAATGTTAGTAATCATGACACAAATAATGCAGTTGAGCTGAGACATTATGTATTAGAACGTGGTTCCAGCAAAATGCTTTTATTTTATCTGTCTCTTGTTTAATCAAATCGAATCTTTGTCTGTTAGTCTTAGTCTGCATTGGAAGATACAGAAGTTTGTGAGATAGAAGCAAGCTGGGAATATACTCAACATAATGTGAAAGGAGAAGCAACTGTTCAGCAGTTTTTTTGAAATGTAATAAGATTTCTAATTATAATGTCATCATGCTGCTTGCAGGAAATTGAATCTTCTTATGCAGGGGTGAACAAGAAGTTTAGTTTGGAAGCTGCCATAATTGGAAAGACACTTCAATTCACACGAGGTCTAACCTCAATACTTCTACCTAATGGCATCATAATGACCTTCCCAGTAAGTGTCGGTAAAAGTGTCACTCAATCTCAATCATTTGCGCTGGAGTTTTGTTGGATTACTATGCCTCAAACCCGTCGTAGAATAATTCGTACTTATGATATGCAAGGAACAGTGGTATCCACAACCGCATCAAATGAAACAAGGTGTTAAAATTGATTTACCATTTATTATTTAATACTTGTTATTATAGAATGTAATGGACCAACATCATGTAACCAAATTCAATGAAACACTTTCCACTGTTTATACACAACACCTATTTGTCTTACATTTCATATTATCGTGAAGATGAAATCTGGTTGAGTCAAATTAACTAGCCTTCATTCCTAAAGACTTGGCAAAAGACAATATACAACTCTATAAAAATGCTTTTAAGGAAAGAGATTGCATTGAATTGAATTCAATTTTATCGTCATTGACCAAATGGTTCTATGGGACCATACAAATGATCTATGGGACTGAGCACAATAATGGTAAAAAATCAATCTAAAACGTGTTTGGAGGGCAAAATCTTGCTAGTAATAAATCTACTGAGAAGGAGGAACATGACATGACCATTTCACCACTTTCTATGTTCAATTCAACTAGGTGTTTAGTTGTATACAGTGCTCCACAGTTGGCCCATTTTCCCAGACTATTTTTTTATGGCCCATCTTCCCCCATCTATTTTTCCAATGGGATTTTCGCCCTCTCCTTGCACTTTCTCTCTCTAGCGCCTCTGACCTCACTTTCTCTCTCTAGCGCCTAGCACTTTCTCTCTCTAGCGCTCTCTGACCTCACTTTCTCTCTCTAGCGCCTAGCACTTTCTCTCTCTAGCCCTCTCTTACCTCACTTTCTCTCTCTAGCCCTCTCTTACCTTCTTCCTCTCTGCTCAATCTCTCTAGCCTTCTTACATCCCTATTTTCCTCCCCTGCTCTATCTCTCTAGCCTCGACCTCACTTTCTCTCTCTAGCGCCTAGCACTTTCTCTCTCTAGCCCTCTCTTACCTCACTTTCTCTCTCTAGCCCTCTCTTACCTTCTTCCTCTCTGCTCAATCTCTCTAGCCTTCTTACATCCTATTTTCCTCCCTGCTCTATCTCTCTAGCCTTCCTTCCCTACCTATCTTTCTCTCTCTAGCCCTCTCTTACCTCACTTTCTCTCTCTAGCCCTCTCTTACCTTCTTCCTCTCTGCTCAATCTCTCTAGCCTTCTTACATCCTATTTTCCTCCCTGCTCTATCTCTCTAGCCTTTCTTGCCTACCTATCTTCCTCCTTGCTCTCTCTCAACACACTGTCAGTCTGTCTAGGCGACCCACTGTCAGTCTGTCTAGGCGACCCATGGCGCGCCAATGACTTGTTCCAGATTCTAGCATGCTCAAAATTCTCTGCTTGTGTTAGTCCTTTCCCATCTAAGCCTATTCCAAAAAGCACACTCAAACCAAGCCCATACCAAAATATTCCGACAGCAGCCGGAATCGAACCTCCCCCCCACAGGGTTGAACCCCCCCAAACCCCCCCGTGCCAACCACTGAGGGCGGGCATCGTTTGTGCTTTTAAACATCTTCCAATTCTTCATAGCACTTTAGTTCTTTAATCCCCATCCATACCATACAACTTCATGGCCGCTTTGTAGCCCCTTGCCCGAGACCCCCATTTGGAGGGGAGACATTCCCCAGCCCCAAAATTCCCCGGCCCGGCCCGGCCCCCAGGAGAACCAGGGGAGGGCCGCCACAAAACGCCCCGGTCGATAACAAAGGCAGGGGAGAAACCTCTTCCATGAGGAGGGAAGCGGGCGAAGGCCCAATCTGAGATTGGCTCGGGGAGATGGATGAAGGCTGCTCAAAGCTTCGACACCCGAGGCGCCTTGAGCGAGGGCCATGAAAGCAACTGGAGGAACGGTCGAGAATAACTGGGAAACCCGGATTGCGGGATTGGCAGCGAGAGATACAATCCTCGGCATCCCATGTGCTCAAAAGACGGTTAGCGGTGGAAAGGCAGCAGGTTCTGAACATGGAGACCCGCATCAAAGCGGTTAGAAGACGGGCCGGCAGCCCCACTTTGAGAGGCAACAGGATAAGCGAGGGCCTTGCCGACTTGCGAGCTTCAGCGTGGATTCCCTCCTCACCACCGTGGAGACTATGGCATCGCGACAAGGGGTGTGGAAGCGAGGATCTGATGGCGACTATTTCCGCCCTCGAGTCCCGGAAGGCGAGGGGTATGCCAGCTGTGATACAAAGCGTCAGGAGCCATCGTCCGAAGCCAACCCGTGAGCTAAGAACCTCTGCGAGTAGGGGCTGAGACACAAGATCGGAGATCCGGGAGCTCAAAGCAACCATTGCCCGGCAAAGGCGGCGGCCTCCGTGCTTTCGAGTCCATGAACACTGCGGCCTTTGCACAAATGAGTTGGCGAGCGTGAGATTCCAGCGGGGCTAGGCTCGACTCCGGCGGCAGAGGCTGCAACGAGGACAGCCAAGCGCCGCGTGCCCACAGCCCGGTGCGTCAAGCCTTGAGGCAGGCGCCGCCCACCTCCTCCATCTCGCACACCACACCGCCCTCGGGCGTGAGCAGCCCACACTCCCGGCCAGCGTCCTGCTGGGACAGCTAATGTTGCCCTCGACTCGGTGGCGGCCGGGGCGGGGCCGCCGGCGCCATAATGTGGTGGTGCGTGGACTTTCGAGAGGAGGCGGGAGAAAGATCTCACCAAAGCGCGTGAGGATGAGATCCTATCTCGAATGGCATTCAGCTGCGGTACAAATTGCTAGAAGCGAGCAGCCAGGGGCTCCACGCCTGTGAATCGCCCGTGTTGTCACCTTCCGCGATTGGCGGAACATCGCGGTCTGAGCCATCTAGCGTCCCGGAGTAGACAAGCCCGGGGGCCTGCTCGTATGTTGACCCGAGGATCTCACCCGATGCAACAGGGAGTCCCTTGGCGTGTTGGCCCGAGTCGAGGGGCGTCCGGTCGTGGAGAGGCTGCGGGCCTTGTCGGGGGCAAGCCGCATTTTCGAGCGGCGCTGCTGAGGTAGCGAGGCAATCGTCAGTGGCTGCCACTCCCTCTGCTAGCTGCTTTGCTGCGGCCGGTACCCTCTTGCACCTCTGCTCCCGCCCGCTCCGGAACTTTGCTTTCGGTAGCCGCTGCTACTCCCCCACACCAGCGGGACCCCAGATCATCGGCGTCCACATCGAATGCCGACAAATAGGAGGCTGTGCCTCGGGATGGTGTCTTGGAAGCTGTCGGGGCTTCCCACAGCGAGAAAGGCGAAGTCTCAACTCTATTGCACGGGATATGGATCTCATTTTTCCTCATGGAAACATGGGAGCATCGCGAGAACCTGACTACCAGACCTCGGGCTATCGCATTTCTCGGTGTTCAATGAGTGCCGCGAGGCAAGCGAGGGCATGGCGGGGTTACTGCTACTACCGTGCAACAACAGAGGCACTTTCGGTCTCGTTGCACAAAGCAGGCGAGTACAATCGCTACTTGTGGGTGCGGCGTGCGGCATGGCGGTGGCGACACTCTCCTCATAGCGGCATGCTACTTTCCACATCTGGAGAAACGCTTTTATAACACTCATTCGGATGTGGATCGATTGGAGCCTTATGTCGATCTATATGATGACATCTGGCCAAAGACAAAAAGGTTAGGCGGGGGTTATGTTGCTTGGCGACTTTAATGCCGCCACGGGCCGAAGCGGGTTCCAAAATTTGAGCCCCAGCGGGGGCGTCTTCGCACGGCTGAACCCCTTGAGGTGTGGCTTGGTCAAGGATATCGGATGACAGCCATATTTCGGCGCTATGGCGGCGATTCTTTATTCTTTGGGTAGTATCTTTGACACGGTTATACGTAATGGGTTGGTGCAATGGCCGTCTTCCAGTTCTTTGCACTTGTAGACGGGGAGAACCAAGGGGCTCTCGGTGTGGTGGATTATCTGGCGGGTTGAGGAACGAGTGCACACTGGTTACTCATTTTTCCATCGGGGACGGAACTTTCGGGGCGAGGAAGTAGACTCCCACCACCCCTGTTCATGCATCTCCACCGGAAGCTCCCCGTGCACCCCTCTGCCTCAACACACCGGGTGCCCCAGTGCGCTGGACCCCTACGACCGTCGGGGGGACCTATGCCCGGTTGCTTGAGCATGATGCGGCGGATCTGCTGCAACTCCCCACACTTCAAGAACAATGCGCTTTCCGGTGACTCACACCGCTTCGGCGGTGCGGAAAGATGCTTTGGGAGAGGCCGCTCACGGCAAGCCTCGAGCACCACCACCTTCCCCGCAAACCGATGGTTTGATGATGAGTGTCGGGAGCTCAAGCGCACACTCCGGCAAGTCATCGATCCCATCTCTAAGCCCACGGTAGTCGGTCAATACCGTTCCTTTCTCAAGAACAAGAAGGCGGATACCTCGCAGCAGCATCGACCAGCGATGTTTGGTCTCTGGACCGGCACCCGGACATTACGGAGAAGGGTCTTGAGCAAGCACCGCGACCCACGGGAACATCACCTCGGGCAATGGAGTGCGGTACTTGCAAGCACCTGTATGACCGGCCGGGGGCGGGCACCGATCCCTCCACAGATAGGCATGGCTCACGGTTATCACGCGAGGGGATGTCATCATGGGCCTCTGGCGCCTAGCTAATGGGAAGGCGGCAGATTTAGATGGCATCGCGGTGAGCTTCGAAATGGGCTGGGCCTCCAGTGGTGCTGTTCTCCGCGGCATTGTTCAATAAAGCATTGCGAGAAGGCTTCCCTACGCAATGGACCACTAGTAGAGTAGTGCCCATATACAAAGCGGGGGACCCTCAATGTCCGGCCAACTACCGCACTATTATGGTCAGCTCTCTCTTTTTGCAAAATCGTTGGTGGCATCCTTGAGCGGCGGTGACAATATGGGCGGAGGAAGCGGAGGTCGCGAGCTCTTACCGAGGCGGGGTTTTAGGCCCGGACATTCCACCATTGATCATATCTTCACTCTGCGCACATTGATTGAAGATAGCGAGGAATCGCCGGCGGAACACTGTCTTGTTGTTTAATGGATTTTGCAAAGGCATTGACCGCGATTACCCGCAATAAGCTATGGGGCCGGTGCGGCGGTAGGGACCCCACGGACTTGCGAGAATCACGATTATATAGGCTGTTTGTCGAGGCATGCTCGGGCCGTATCACATCAGCCCGCCACGGCCGGTGACCCGGTAGCATTGGAGTCGCGTCGGGGTTGCCCCTCTCCCCACACTCTTTGGCCTCTACATTGATCGGTTGGAAGATTGGCTCTCGACGAGCATGGAGGTGCGGCGCACATATCATGCATCACACAATCCGGCAACTCATATATCTTGGCGATGTCAACCTCATGGCCTATACTCCGGAGGACATGCAGCGTCCACTGGATGCTCTTGACACTTTTTGCCAATTCAGCGGCATGCAAGTTAACTTGGCCAAAACTAGGGTGTTTGCTAGTTGCATCATCCCGTCGACCAAGGCTTCCCACATTCACTTACCGGGGGCAAGGGGAGGTAGAGGTGGCTCCGACCTACAAGTACTTGGGGATTGAGTTCTCAACTACCACCCATTGGGATCGCGGCTATCGGGTTGCGGGTCCCTGCGGGTTGGAAAGCACTATATGCCATGCGAGAACAAAATGCGACCACAAAGGCGAGTTGTATGCACAGGGTCACCGATCACATTTGTTTAGGGCCTTGGTTGAGCCGGCCCTTTTGTATGGGGCGAAGTTTGGGGTCCGGTGATATCCCTCAACACACGGAATGACCTCGGCGGTCGCGAGGCGGCCTTCTTGGCACGGGCCACGGGGGTGAAGTCCACGATTCCGTACCGGATCCTACTCCAGGAGCGAGGATTTCTACCCCTTCAACGGGCTGCATTGGAGCGCCATATCGTTTACTTCCAAAAGGTGGTCGCTATGGCTGATACACGCTTGCCCCGCCTTGCTTTGGCCCGCGGCAATGGGTCCCCAGCGCGCCGAAATCCTGGCTGGAAAGACAAGCGGGCTCGGTGGTTCTCCACTCCATTGGGGTGTCGCGGGCAAGCGATGTGTCAGTCGGGACAAAGAAAGATCGCGAGGCACTTAAACTATACCTTGATGCTACTTTCCTTCGCGGTTGTGGGATCACGAGAGGCTCGACACATGTTAAGGCGGCACACTATCGGCAGACAAGTCAATCCCTAGGCTCACAAGAGGCCCACACCGATACTTGTACACCCGGCTACCCATGAAGAAACGCAGAGGGCTTATAGCTTCCATTCAAGCGGGGGCACATCGCCCTCCGCATTGAAACAGGCGTTGGGCTCGTGAAGCCGCGGAGAGCAAAGGCTTTGCCGTGTTGCCACCGAGGCGCGATTGAGGATGAATGTCATGCCCTCCGGACACGCCCGGCATTTGCCCATATCAGGAAGCGATATGTTCGATTACTAGTGCACGGCCAGCCGTTGCATCGGTTATTGGCTCACGGCGTCGGTGGGTTTGTTGGGGTCATACCTCCGAGGAGGTTGTGGATGCCGCGGACTGCGTTTGTGTCCTACGGGGCGGTATTGAACTGTCCTATGCAATTTATGCGATTGTGCCCGGCGAGGCTTATTATTATGCTAAGGTTTTTCCCTCGAAAACCCTTCGGGCGGGGTTTTTAATCCCCGATGTATGCTTGTTTGCTCTCTTTTTGTTTGGGTCCCATAGGCCAATTGGTCTCCGTGGACGCTAAAAACCTATTCTATTCTATTCTATTCTATTCTAAGACCTTAAGAATATAAGATGCTAACGCAACTACTTTAGTTGGAGTAGACAAGAGAACACAGCTAGCAACATTCGCATGTCCAGGTGGATGCAATTGTCTAGTGCGTCAAGTATACTAAGATATATCCATGTGACACAGGGTTTATTTTTTTCCGTATAATGCACTCTCTTAATCCTTTCCAATGTACAAGCATTCCTAAGCATGCCTTCTAGATATTATCTTAGCTACATAAGCTCCATATTGTTATAATAAATGGCCTTGAACCATCCAGTGATAAAGTTATTTCTTTCCCTATGTTTTTTAAGTTTTTGCTGGCCCATGGCGAGGAATCTTATTAGCTGCAAGAGAATTATAGAACTATGGGCTTGACTTCTAGTACATCATCTGAGAAAGTCTTTGACATGCTCCGTACTATTCCATGTAGCTATTATATATTTTGAGCTGTTGATGGCCTCTACCACTGAGCTACCGGCCCTTTGATGGGCTTTCAGCACTCCTCCACTGAGTCATTCTTCATGTGTGCCCATTACACATACTCCAACACATAGCAAATTACTTTGTTTACAGGAGGTTTGGATATAAAACTATGGAGTTGACTTATATACATCATCCAAGAATAACATGATCCATACAATTCCATGTAGCTACTATTATCAATGGATCTACAGTTGCACACCTTTATACCGTACAAAGGAACTGCCCAAACTAAGATGCTAAGTAGGTATGTCTAATATGGTCAATCATAAAGCTACATTTGCAACCAATCCTTAGAAATGTAACTACAACATGGAAGACTTTCTGTCTCATGTAGAATCTATGCCATGAGAAAACAAACAAAACTTTTGTCTTTGCAAAATTGTTTGCTAAATTATAGGTAGGTAGATAGATAAGTAGGTAGGTACGTAGGTAGATATAATTTCACGTCCACAGAGACTGCCAAGGGCCATGTGACGATATAATGATAAGGGCATGAAGCCCAAATCAAACAAGGGGACTTGGCATCCTAGACTACCTCAGTCATCAAATATGTCCATCCTATGGCCCAGATCATATGTTAGGATCCCTAGGTGCCTTTTGTTTCGATTATGGTCATTTATGACTAGGGGCGCCTATAATTTTGAAATATGGAATACATGTTCGCTAAGATTTTGGAATACTGGAACTCATCTCTATGATAGTAATACGCTTGATGCTCTCTTTTTTTTTGGATCCTATAAGCCAATTGGTCTCTGTCGATGATAAAAATACATTCTATTCTATTCTATTCGAGTTCGCCTAAGCTTTTAGATTTTGAGATATGGAGACGTGAACCTCTAATAATTCAATATTCTAATAACAATGCTTTAACCAGTGCAACCAACAAACTAACGTTCTTATTCTTTCTATTAAATTTGTATTTTTTTTTAATTAATAATCTAGTCATTCAGGGGTATGCTCTATTGTCTTAGGGATAGTGATTTGTGCATCCACATCAAATCCCACTGGACCCTTGTTATTGTACTACATATTGGCCCATATTAAAAACAAAACATAAATACAACACATGTAAAATCAATTATAGGTAACCCAACCAAGGGTTATTAAGCCATTGTCATAAATAACAACTACTCCTTCTCTAGCACCTTGCCCACATTCTCGCTCTAGCACCTTGCCCACATTCTCTCTCTAGCTTTCCTACAACCCACGTTCCCTCCCTAGCATTCCTTGCCTCCTTCACTCTTCCTCTAATTGCTTTCCCATGTTCTCTCTCCAGATTTTCCTCGAAACCACGTTCTCTCGAAAGTTTCTTCCTCCGTTCTTTTCCTCTAGATTTTCCTAAAAATCACACTCTCTCTAAAGTTTCTGGCTCGCATTTCCTTACTAGTGTTTTCGAGCATTTTCTCTCTCTCTAAGTGTTTTAATCAAAACCCACTCTGACTATGCATTTGCCACATACAACAATCTTGTACGAATAAAATGCGTCGTGACCCAAAATCTACAATCTTGTCCAAATAAAATGCGTACTGCATGGAGTTTGTACCATTTGGTCCAAAATCCATAGAGTAGGTTGTTTAGGAGTGCTTTTAGCTAAGCTACTAATTCTGAGTTCCTGATCCATTCCCCATCATCCTAAAAGGAATTCCGTGGTAGTAAGAACCGAACCTCCCACCCTTAGGGTTGAATCCCCCCAGAACCCTATGTACTCTTTCTAGCTCTCATACAACCCACATTCTCTCTCTAGCATTCCTTGCCTCCTTCACTCTTCCTCTAGTTGCTTTCTCGTATCCTCTCTCTAGATTTTTCCAGAAACCATGCTCTTTCTAAAGTTTCTTGCTCACGTTCTCTCTCTAAAACCATGCTCTCTCTAAAGTTTCTTGTTCACGTTTTCTTTCTACTGTTTATAACCACTTTGTCGCTCTCTAGGGTTCTTAGTCAGACCCACTCTGACTGCGCATTTGCCACATACAACAATTTCACTTTGACTACACATTTGCTACATACAACAATCTTGTGCAAAATAAAATGCGTTGTAAATCCAAATCCACACCCTTGTATAAATATAATGCATTGTACGTAGAGTCTGCCTTGTGGCGTGACGTTAAAATCTCTTCTTCTTCTTCTTCTATAAATAAAATGCGTTGTGCGTGGAGTTTGTATTACTCGATCAAAATCCACAGAGTAGGTTGCTTAGGAGTGCTTTTAGTCAGGATACTAAAAGCTCTAAGCTCCTAATTCATTCCACCTCATTCTAATAGGATTCTTGCGATAGCAAGAATCAAACCTCCCACCAAGTAGCAAGAATCAAATCTCCCACCCCTTGAATTGAACCCCTAGAGAAAGCATCACTTATGGTCAGATTAATCTACTCCATCAGTTTCTTGGCTTCCTCCCCTTGATTACATTCAGTCTTAGACCCCCATTTCTAGCCCCCTCCTCCAAATGGGCACATCATCCCCAATTTTCTCCCCAACCCCCATGGACATACCCATAGAATCATAGCCACCCCAAGGGTACATCCACTATGGCAGGCAAACTTTTGCTAAAGACTATCATAGACTCCATTCCACTACATGAAATGGACCATACTGCAAGATTGACAGGCCTAGATTAAGAAAAGCAACAAGGGAAAAGGCAGATGTAACACGCTTGGCAAGGCAGGCCTATGACTGCCAATTGAAGCTCGCAGCAAGTCGCTCACAAGGAATTGCAGATCTCTGTCTGAAGATCCTTGGAAACAAAGCCAGACAAATGTTGAAGACCTTAAAGCTAAGCTGGCGACTTTATTGAGCAAATAGAGTCTTCTGCATCCACACAATTAATCAAGCAGATAGGCGTAAAGAAACAGTGCATATCTGGCATTGAGTTGCGTATGCAGCAGCTTGCTTCTTTCAGCTTACATAGTCTGAACATTATCAGACTAGATTGGATATTACCGACCTCCGTGCCATGGAATAATTTAAGGGCTAAACTTAGCTATTTGGCGATTTTTTAGCACATTTTCAAAATAATTTGGCTAAAGTAAATGGAAAAAATTGGGAAAAAATAATAATTTTAGCTTAACTTTTTTCGGGACTGCACCAACCTTGGAGCTCTTTAGCCAAATGCTAGAAAGTAAGAGAGTGAAATTTTGTATTGTTTAGCTAAACCATAGAAACTTTTAGAATGAATTTCGGGCCAGTTTAGCTAACATCATTCTAATTTATATGAAATATAGGATTAGTAATTTAGTTTCTAGCATTATGAATTAATTTGAGTCCTAGACTTTGCTAGTTAGCATTATTTTAGAATTTTTTCACAAAGAAAATGACCAAAATAAATGGAATATATTGAGAAAAAGTATAGTAATTTGGCTTAATATTTTCTGTTGGTCATACCATAGAAATTTTTGGGTTGATGTTTGGGTTAGTTTAGCTAAACGCTAGAAAGTATGAGAGGAAAAATGTGTAGAGTTTAGCTAAACCACAGAGTTTTGGGATTAATATCTAGCAAGTTTAGCTAAAGTTCTGGCTAATAAGAAATATGCGATTAGTAATTTATTCCCTGCTCCGTGCAGATCTGGATACAACATAAAAAGGCTGGACATTGTGGTCCAAGGTAAGGAACACTTTGAGCAGGAAATTAGGGAGGTCATAGCAAAACTCCATACGGAGATTATAGAGATGGCCATTAGCTAACAGCCTTTGCAAGATAGAATAATACCCTGCAGAAGATAAATTCTATTTCAGATACTGGCGACCTCCAGGTTTCAAAGGTTAGAAGAAGGTTCCTCCTGTCGTGACCATGCAACAGTTGAAAAAGATGTTCACCTCGTAAGGCAAAGAGTTGCATGCCAAGGCTCATGAGTAGTTATATTACTCTGTGCATGGATTGCAGAAGCAGGCAATGAAGCATTGAAGCACCGTGAGCTAAACTCCCAACCTCAAAAGTTGAAGGCAAGAGTAGATGTTGCAGCTACTGCCCATGTTGAGCTACCTCGGGAAGGCCCTATACGCTCAGCATAAGAGCCAACCACTAGCACAAAAACACAAACCGACACAATACCCCAAGCAGCCGACCCACCAAGCCAAAACCTTCATTGCATCAACCCATTGGACAGAGGATACTAGATAAGCACTCAATGAGCAACAAGAGCAGAGATATAGGTGCCATGATGTAGTGATTTGAGGCCTCATTGAGGAGATACATGAAGATCCCAAGGAGAAGATTAAGGCAATTGTCCTCTTCAAGTGGCAAATTCAGTAGTCAGAGTGCCATACTCCATCATGGAATGAAGTCAAAAGGCATCTCTATATATGTGGACTATGACCTTACAGCACTACACTACAGTAGGACATTCCGCCAAGAGCTTGTCAGGTGAGAGACATAAGAAACACTACTAGGACCGCTAACACTGGTCTAAAGTAAGGTAAGGATTTTCCTCAAAATCTACTCAAAACTTTGATAGATGACGTGCGAAACTGAATAGTTGTATTATCTACTATAATGCAACAATTATCTGTGCTATAACTCTTCATGCAAGTGGAACATTAGCTATTGTTGCTGCTAGTGCAATCCCTCCAGGTACCGCTATTGTTGTTGCTACTTTTGAAACCCTTGTGGTGCTGCTACCACTGGCATCTTCCTTATATACCTATTGGGTTCCAGGAGTTTCTAGAACATTTCAGAACCTAGATGCATGTGTGACACTTGGCACGATTTCATCCATTGAAGTGGTGCGATAGTGGCCATTGGTCTAGATATATATAGAGGAGTCTCGTTCTTGTCAAACCATTCTAGTTCAACACCAGTCTTGAGCCTTCTAGCTCAAGTCCTTGTATTGTGATCTAATCTATCAAATATTTCCAGTGTTCCACTGTATTTTTTGCATATTTCTCACGTATTTCTCATGTATTCTCCCTTGTTTCTGCGTAGATTCGTGACAGTTTTAAATCGGAATCCTTAACGTTTCTTGTCTACTCTGAGTCTGGTAACCACCATTATCAGATCTGAACTTCTTGATCTGATAGGCTACTTGATTTCCAAGTGCTTTCTATTCTTGAAAATTAACAAATGCATCAGATTTTCACTTCGAGAAATAGACCCATGTTTTCCTGATCAAGTCATCAATGAATGTCAAAATATAATACGCACTCGAGAGAGAAGGAACATAAGTTGGATCACAAAGATCCGTGTATACTAGCTCAAGAAGAGCAGTAGCATGAGTCCCAATGAGAGTAAAAGATCTGCGGTGTTGTTTACTCAATGCAGAAGCCTCAGAACTTGCAAGAGTAGGATGATGATGAAGATCAAAATTGTCTACAAGTCGAGGCAGCTAGTTGAGCGCTCTAAGACTGATGTATCCAAGCCTCTTATGCCAAAAATCACAAATACCATTGCCAGCAGCTACAAGAACAATTTGGGCAGCATGTTCTTGGTCCAAATGGTAGAGATTACTCGTACGAATAGCACGAGCAAGGCTCTTTCTTGTAATTTTGTTGCGAACAATGCAGTCTTCAATATCAGAGGAAACTATAGTGCGCATATCAGTAAGACGTGCAACAGAAATCAGATCTTTATGCAAGTAAGAGCATACATTACCTCTTTTAGAGTGAAGGCACCAAGGCTAGTGGGTACTTGAATGTTACCCATTTTGCAGATTTGATGCTTACTATTGTCGCCAATTTGAACAATGTGATTAGAAGAGGCAGACTTGAAATTATTAAACTAATCTTTGTGCCAACTAATATGAGCTGTAGCACCAAAATGTATGATGAATTTGATAGAGCAAGGGGCTGCCATTTAATTACAGAGATACACATAATCCGAGCTGCAAGGAACCACATTAACTACGCCTACTTCAACAATTTGGACCCCATTGGCTAAAACTTTGTTTGTCTCCAAAGCTTTCAGTTTATGCTCAAGATCCTTCATCTTCTTCCTATATTCTACTGCGATATGATTGTCTTTCTTGCAATAGTCACAAGTTTGTTACTTGTGTGATGTGCCTTTGCTGTCAACAGCCTTAAAGGCATTGCTGCTATTGTTATTCTTCGTTTTATTAGCTTTCTTATTCCTTTTGTGTATGATTTAGGCTCATAATGACCTGCAAAGAAAGCATTATGCTCGTCTTTGATAATCCTAGCATTTCATCATAATCTCCGCCTTGATTTGGGTTTAGGGTCCATGTTGGCAATTTGCATGAGAATGCTGCGCGCAAAGCATGAAGAGAATGGGGTAAGAAAGAAAAATAATTGCAAGGATCTAAGAAAGAAAAATAATTGCAATGAAGGAGAGATCTTATTCTCTTCTCCAAAGGCTTCAATCTGTCGAAAGGTATTTTTCGTGGAGTCTGTGAATTTGTCAAGGCTCTCAATCTCTTCCCAAGGCATATTCACCACTTCAACATATAAATGCTGATACAAATTAAGGAGCTTAACAGAACTCAAAAGCTATGGCAATAACAGACAAATGATTCAAGAAGTCTTGTTTTCACAATTCGGCCAAATACAAGAGCAAAATTATTTGCGATTTCTGTGACAAGATATGGAGCACACTAATTATCCGCCCAACCGGATCCAAAAGGTTTAAGGCAATATCCAAGATGGATTAGGTCAAGGATCGATCACAACTTATTTCCCTTCAGCTTATGATCAATCGATTTACACAGGCTTTGGATAGGTTTTCTAAAAGTAACAATTGGAAACCAGATTCAATCCCAGGCTTTATCCAAAGAAGCATCAGCAGCTTTAATCTAAAAGATTTGGGGCTTCTGAAGAACTCAGAGCTGTAGATGTCGATTTGCAAGAACGAGCTTGGTTGCAGACTGCCGAACTGATGATCCGATCTCTATGTACTGGCCGACAACCTTTTTGTAGCCATGCTGCCTTTTTCTATTTGAAGATTTAACTTAATTCAGCAAAAAGGTCGTTGCCCTTCTTAATAGATCGATGTTATTTTTTGGACCCGACCCGACCCCTTTTCTTTTCATCCGCTACCTTGGCTTGATTTAGCCATATGCTGACTTTGCATAAGCGCCCTCTTCACATAATAATTTAGATAGCCCCTTTTTTTTAAGGTAAGATATGTTTTTTCCATTAATTAATAAAAGCCATACAAATATGCATCTAATGAGAGTGGACTCAACCTCATTAGTTACATCTTAATAGTAATGAAATAAAATTTAAAATGTAGCTGCATAGAGTTATTTAAGTGAACCAGTTGCAGACTAACTGCAAGAAGAGCTCAATGTCGTAAATTTTCCATGAAGAAAGGCTCAAAATACTGCCCCAATTGAGGGAGCCGATATCTTAGCATGGAAGAAACATCACAACAGGCCATTCGAGTCCAAAATTCCTGCAAGGACAAAATTGCTTTCCAAGTGCTTGAGGAAAAAGTTAGACAAAAGCAAGATTAATTACGGAGCAAAAGAAATTCTCAGGATATTATGAAGCTGCAGATCAAGTTTGAGGTGAGAAATAGGAATGATGGCTAGGTTGGATGTGATGGGGAGTGCATGATTTGGTCGAAGATGGCATTGTAGACCCAATAGAAACCTGAGTCAGTCCCAAACTTGTAGCTGTTGAAATCAGATCCATTTTCCATAAGCAGCTAGTAAATGTCTCCTTTTCCCATCAGAAGAAGCAATGTACCATATAGATCAGCCAGCATCTTATGAGAGTAGTATCTCTGTACCTACTAAGCTGCCTATCTGTCAATGAGAAGTGATATATGAATAAAAAGCTGAACATGCAGTACATCTGCACGACTTCCCTGCAGTAGATCTTAGCCCATGATGCTTCATTGCTATTGCATCTGACTTTGTATAGCTTGATTTCATCTGAAGTGGCATGTGGCCCTGGTGGCACTAAGTTTGAAGCCCCTGTTCTGTTGCAGTATAGTGTAGCTTCTTGATATGTCAACATGGTGTCAAACTTGTTCCTGCCTTCCCCTCTCAGGAACTCCAGATATTCTATCGAAATCATCAGAGAAAGGTGCATTAGAATTGATGACATTGAGGAAAAGAAATTAAAAACACCAGTGAAGTTACCAATAACATCCCATTTCCTGTCATACTTGTCTCCATATTTACTTTTGTGAGCAGTTACATAACCTTCCAAATCTAACTGGAAATTCATCTTAATCCAAAAAATGGAGACATTTTTTTTACCATACACAATCCTATTTCTAGCCTTCCAAATGTTCCACAGGGCAGTAAACACAATAGTGTTAAGAAAGGCATCATTATTTTGAATTTGCTGGAGCAAGTTTCCTTGAGTTTGAAAAGAGAAATACTGCCTAAATTTACTGTAGAACCAAGACCAGAAGTCAGCAATTTTTGGACACAGAAAGATGTGTTGTATAGTTTCATCTTGGGAGCAATTCAACTGGCAGGCTGGAAGAACAGTCGAAATTCTTTGAGATAGGGAGACAAGATTAGGAAGACTTTTGTGAGCAATCAACCAAATGAAGAAATTGGCCTTTGGAGGACAATAGGATTTCCAGATATTTCCTGTAAAGAATTTTACATTCATCTTCTGAGATAGACCACTTGAATTTAGCTTTAGCAGAAGTGTCCCTTTGATTGAGAATGGCATATATAGAACTCACTTTGTATTTATTATGGCCATTAATTTTCAAGAGAAGACCACTATCATTGTCCACTAGATTAGTAGTTTGAGACAAAATATATTTGAAATGAAGGAAGATGGTTTTGTCACTTGAAGTACCTAGATAGCTTTTTTTTATTTTTACTTGGATAATTTTTTTGTAATGGTTTGGAAAAAGGCTTTCCCAAGTCCCCTTTAGTTATATTCCTCGGAACCATTAGGAATTACATGATAATTGCCTTATCCTTTTTAATGTGGACCAATTCCCTGTGCTTGCTCCATATCAATCCATCACTTCTCAAAAAAGATCGTCCGCAATTGTCCAAGTACGCTCCAATTTGGTCCA
The DNA here is from genome assembly GCA_021234155.1 of Isoetes taiwanensis. Classification (NCBI taxonomy): domain Eukaryota; kingdom Viridiplantae; phylum Streptophyta; class Lycopodiopsida; order Isoetales; family Isoetaceae; genus Isoetes; species Isoetes taiwanensis. The sequence continues at coordinate 19,943,644 of JAJEKV010000020.1, read as the reverse complement.
TCCCTTCTCAAGGTGGTTGTTCCATGATCGTCACGAACCTGGAAGTTTCTCAAACCTGCGAACTCAAGAAACAATTATACATATTATTATACTCTCATAGTACCATATATCTTTGGCACTTCCGCGTTCCTTTTCCTTTATCTCTGCAAAACAATTGTATTTCCGCGTTACGGATGCAATTTGTCAGGCCTAATTGTGTTGCAACCACAATTACCACTCTTCAAAAATATACATCATGCACCCTTGTTCAAGCCTATTGTACTGCAGCACAATTGCTAATCTACCAAGAGGCATTCACAATCAGTGCACCATGTTCAAGCCTATTACGTTGCAATTGTAACTACCAATCTACCAAAGGTACACTTTGCACTATTAAAAAAAAAATCTAATTTTATTCCATGTAAAAAAACAACTTACAAATCTTTCCCTAAAGAAAAGTAATTCCTATTTGTTTTACCTCATGGTTCCACTTTGGAGCCACCTCCTCTCTTTGGCGATGGCTCTTGATTGCTCCTCATCCTGGAAACTTACACGTTTCTTCCGCTCATCGGCAGCCTTAGAAGTCTCGGCTATATCCTCTATCGGCTTGGGGACTTCAACCATATGCATTTGAGTAACTTTTTGAGGTTTAGATGGCTCAGCTCTTGTGATTCCCCCTTCTCCAAATGGACAGTCCCTTATGTAATGCTTTCCTCCACATTTATAGCAACCTCCCTTTGGTTCCTTGGGTTCCCTTCTCTGCTTATTTTGATTTCCTTCTTCTCGTTTTTTTCTAAACCATTACTCTCGTCATTATATCTCTTCCTTTTGAAATTTCTAGATGATTTCTTATTCCTGTTTTTTTCTTTGTTTTTCTTTTTGTCCTCCTGATCTGAGGTTTCCTTGTCCCAAAGATCAAATTTTCTAGATTTTAGATCTATCTTCCTCTTTACTGCAGATGCTAATTTTATAGCCTCATCCAACTCTTTAGGGTTCTGTATTTCCATCCCCGCATAGATATCATCTTTACATCCGCTGACATATTTTCTTAAAATCTCATTCTCATCCAAATTTCTTATCAGTGCTGCCAAATGAATGAATTTAGAAGTATAGGATTGAATAATCTCTGTTTCCTCTTGTTTCAAATGGTCCCATTCCCTTCGGAGCTCACTCTAGTAGTTAGATGGTAAATGATGCGCTTCAAATGCAGGTTTGAAACTTTTCCAATTGTTAATTTTAGGATCGCATTCTCGTCTGTCTTGCCACCATGTTTGAACTTGATCTTTTAGATAAGTGTCCATGCTTGCAGTGTTTCCACATTCATGTCAAAGAACTTTTCCCACTGGTTTATGAAGCCAACAACCTTAACTGGCTTCATCTTTCCTCCTTTGAAGGATGGCATGTCTGCCTTTTCTAACCATTTTCTCAGCTTTGGTGGCGATGGAGTTACTGGTGGAGGATAATTAGGCAGAGGGGGTTGCAGATAAATATCTGGAAGGAAACGGTACAAGATAGAGAACAATTCCACTTGCCTATCATACTCTTGTTGGTTACGCGGCGTAGGCAATGCTAACTGAGATGCAATATAGCTTGGGACGAAGCTTGCTGGTATTGTCTTTCAGAGATATTGAAGCGGTTCTGGATCATTGATCAGGTATTGGGATTGACGGGCTATGATACCATTTGATATGAGTTAAGGAGCTTAACAGAACTCAAAAGCTATGGCAACAACACACAAACGATTCAAGAAGTCTTGTGTTCACAATTTGGCCTAATACAAGAGCAAGATTATTTGTGATGTCTGTGACACGATATGGTGCACATGAATTATCCGCCCAGCCATATCCACAAGGCTAAAAGCAATATCCAAGATGGATTAGGTCAAGAATCGATCATAGCTTATTTCCCTTCAGCTTATGATCAATCGAATTACACAGTCTTTGGATAGGCTTTCTGGAAGTAATAATTGGAAACCAGATTCAATCTTAGGCTTTATCCAAGGAAGTATCAGAAAATTTAATCTAAAAGATTTGGGGCTTCTGAAGAACTCAGAGCGGTAGATGCCGATTTGTAGGAACGGACTTGGTTGCAGAATGTCGCAGTGATGGTTCGATCTCTGTGTATTGGCCGACAATTTCCCCCTTTTGTAGCCATGCTGCCTTTTTCTACTTGAAGATTTAACTTAATTTAGCAAAAAGGTCGTTGCCCTTCTTAATAGATCGATGCTATATTTTGGATCCGGCCCGACCCCTTTTCTTTTAATCCGCTATCTTGGCTTGATTTAGCCAATATGCTTACTTTGCATAAGCGCCCTCTTCGCATAATAATTTAGATAGCCCTTTTTTATTTGTACTTGGATAATTTTTTTGTAATGGTTTGGAAAAAGCCTTTCCCAAGTCCCCTTTAGTTATATTCCTGGAAACCATTAGGAGTTACATGATAATTACCTTAGCCCTTTAAATGTGGACCACTTCCCCATGCTTGCTCCATATCAAATACCCAATTTATGTACGGGACTTTTTATGCTCTTGGATGAGAGCATTCCATAAATCATGGTTGTTCTCCTTTTGAACCTCCTCAAGAAGACATTCAGCAGCGGAATACTCTACCCAATCGTGGCCATAGCCTTATCATCCCGGCTTTGCCAAGCATCAAGAACAGATCTGTTCATGCCATCTGATGCAAGTTCAGGTGCTGGTCCTTGGCCACTAACAATTCCTCGAACTCCTTCAGCCTTAAGAATGAGAGTCATTCTTCCCTTCCATTGCTAAAAACATGTATCGTCGAAGATTTGAATCACACGACCGCCAGGGAAGGTAATCTAGTTGTAGCTTGCATTCCTCTCCATTGATGTGTTGATCTTCAATCAATCTCAGCCCATCTAGTGCTCTGATACCATGTCAAGGTTGCACTAATAAAGAGAGAGAAGGAAATGCACACCAATATTCGAGAGCACAAGCTCCTAAAACAAAGGCAAAATGGAATTATATTGAAACATATGTGTGAATACAAGATATACAAAGGGCAGTCAATATTAATTGCTCCTGTACCAACCACTCCTAATTATATTGTAGCTAAATATGACAAGTGGAGGGTCATTGCTAGACTCTAAGTGCTTGGCCAGTACTATGTGTTGAGTGCTTTGCTGATATATCACGTCTAGCAGCAAGATGGTGATCTCGATATCATATATCTCAACACTATATGCAATGCATAACAATAGTTACAGCGCGAAGTTGTATGATTGGGCCCATTAGTAGAGCCCGTCCTTTTATATGGTGTCAAAGTCTGGGCCTGGTGGTGTCCCTTGCTACCTAGAATGACTTGAAGCAGGTGCAGAAAGCCTTCATAGCATGGGTGCTAGGGATGAAGTCCATGGTCCCATATCAAATCGTGTTGCAAGAGATAGATTTCTTGCCTCTTAAGAGGCCGGCCCTTGATCGCTACGTCGTCTATTTTCAAAAGGTTGTCAATATGGACGATGCTCGTCTCTCTAACCTGGCTTATATAGTCACAGTGGAGCTACAGCACCTGAAGGTATACTGGAGGAAAATGAGAGCTCAGTCGCTGACCAGATAGAATGTGCAGACGAGTGCAAATGAAAGCAGATCGCCATAGCTTGAGGCAATTCCTCGATGGTTGCTTCCTCAGCAAACTCTGGAATGCCAGCGCCCTTGAACAGGTCAAGACGGCACATTACCAGTGCCTATAAACCCCACATTGGAAGGGACCCGCAACACTACCTATATACCCATTTGTCTATGAAATGGCACACACTTTTTGTCTCGATTCGCACAGGTGCACACCATCTCTGAATTGAGACAAGCAGATGGATTGGGGAGCTGTGTCAGGACAGACTTTGTTAATGCTGCCAAATAGGAGCCATTGAGGATGAATGACATACCCTTCAATGCTGTTTAGCATATAATCAAATCTGGATACGCTATGCTGAGCTGATCAGGCTCGGCCAGCTGCTACATATGATATTGAGCACGGCTTCAGTACGGATGCTGGGGGGTGCAACTACATATGATATTGAGCACAGCTTCAGTACGGATGCTGAGATCATACCTTCAGGAGGCCATGGATATGCGGATAAGCTATGTCCTCAGACACTCACCTGACATGTATATATATTTTATAGTGTACATTTGTACAGCTTGACAACATTCTTATACTGCCATGGTTTTTCCTCAAAAACCCTTCAGGATGGGGTTTTATAATCCAAACATTCTATTACGACATAGGTCCCATAGACCGATTGATCTCCGTAGACGATAAAAACCATTCTTTTATATTTCATTCTATGTTTTATATTTTTCGCATGGCATGTATGATCATCCTTTTTCTTAGAAGAGTTATTTTTGGGTTGCCCCTAGGGGGGCAAACCCTCGTTTATGTGGGTATGTGGGCATATTCAAGTATATGCTGGCATATACCTGGTATATGCTGATGACTGCTAAAAATTGGCTGCTGCGTGTAAATGGTCGGTCATCCAGCCCCATTATCAGCCTGCTACACAAACGCTATCCGTCGGACTTGGCTATGGCTTCTGCACCTCGAATTCTGCACCTCGGATTCTTGCTTGGAAATCCGGCATTGTTTCCGCTTCATTCAAGACTGCCTTCTCTGTGTACAGCGCCGGAGTTATTGTAACCCTTGTTGTTGTTCTTTCGGATTGGGGTTTTTTTTCTTACGGCATCCTCACAAATGGTCCACTCCTTCCGATCATTCTTCCTTAAAAGGTAATGCTCATCCTGCTTTTGCCAGAAATCCGGCCTCTATCAGTTAGCCACATCTCTCAATTAGAGATTGCATCTGATGCCATGCGTGGAATACGCAGAATCTGATCTAATGCTCTGTTACAAGTATGAATGTTAGAAGATCTGTGCTTCATTTGCATTATATAATAACTACAGTGCTTCTGACTTGTTCGAATGGTCGTGCTTCACTTATTTCCATCACTTATTTCCAGTAGATTGTCGGACGGGAGAGTTATGGTGCTCCAGCAAGCGCCCACTTCGTGTGCCCCTTCGTATTTTGCCTCGCCCCTAGTTAGGCAGATGAATAAGGTGTAGGAATCCAGAAGATAGTGGTGTCGTATAGAAATTCGGCAAGCATGGGCTCTGTGAAGAAGAAACTGGAATCATGTGCCGGCTCTAGGTTTTGATCGAATATTTGGTTCGGTCTTAAAACAGGTTGTCTTTGCCTGAATTTGCAAATTGCTACATCGAAAGAAGAGAAAGATTCATCTGTTGTGTATTCTTTGGAGTTACAGCAGATACCACATCAGTTGTGAGTCTACAAATTCTTTTTTGAAGCAGTGAAGGCCCACAGATGGCTCGTGGGTTGATTGCTTGAGGGTTTATCTCACAGAAGGAGTTGAGTTGCTAATTCAGGTTGTGAGTATTCCTCGTGGTCTAGGCATACTATGCTGATGCACTGTCATGGTTTTGATCACATCATTTTCTGCATATTCATCTTCGTCTTTCACCTTGCACACATAGAGTTCTTTTGAGGTATTGCTTAGTTTTAAAAATGCTCAAATTCTAGATATGTGCGGCGAGGGGCGTGTCGTGGAGGCCTTGAAATTGCTACATCAAATGCAAATGGAAAGTATGACATCTGATACCATTATCTTTATCAACGTCCTTGCTTCTGTAGGAAATATGCATTTAGCAGAGAGTAAATTCATTCACTTGCTTAATCTTTACATTAACTATTAGTATAGTATCTGTTAGAATGTGCAAAACAGTTGTAAGGCCTTGGACTTCCATTGTATGTGTTCAAAATGGAGATTATGTTGCTTTTATTAGTGTTCTTGAAGAATATCCTGCTCGTAGATACTAATAATGTGAGGAGATAGGTTTCATATAGGCTTACACAACTAGAATACCATTTACAGCAGATTGTGAAAATGACCATATCTAGTAGACAGTATCTCTGTTTTCCTTGAAACAATAGGCATTACAAAGCTTAATCAAATGCCTAACAGTATTACTAGATGGACCTTTTTCAAATTTGTAGTCTAAATATGTCTAAATGAGACAAATAGTTTGTTTGTTCTGAATTTACAGCAGATTGGGGGAATTCACTTTTTTGTGCTTCTGCTAGGATATAGAAATGGACTTTCGTCATCATTACATTTCTCATGATGTGTTCATAAGAATTCTTGGGAGTAGAGAGAATATATGCTTGGCATCATGCTGCATTAGTCTATCAGGACTTTCAAAAACTGGAAACAAAATTATAGGTTGTCTCTACAGAATTATAGATTGTCTCTATGGCACAGAATGCTCAGCTTCAAGGTTCATGACGGATTACATATTGAAATTTCCGTACACATTTGGAAGCAGCATACCTTTATGCATTTACTATAGATAGCTATGGCAGGAGGTGAGCACCTGAAAGGAGGTGTCCTATGGCATGGACTAATATTTTCTAGTCATGGACTAATATTTTCTAGTCGGCAAATTTATTTATTGCATGCAATGAGCTTGATAGGTTTTAGCTATGTCTATACTGCCAAAGTAACAAGAATAAATCTTTGGCAGCACATTTTTACTCTATAAAAGTTTACATAAGCTCAATATAACATTGTAGGTTGTCTCATAACGGATAATTTTTATGAAGGATTCTCATTTTGATTGTCTTATTGTTGCAATCCAAGCCAATAGTGGAAAAGAAGTTAAGCACTTACCACATTAACGAGCAGGAGGTCAATTGAAGGAGGTCCATTCATTGATTGACATGATGTTTTACTCTATTCTTTGTGGTTGATTGAGGTCAATTGAAGGAGGTCCATTCATCGATTGACATGATGTTTTACTCTATTCTTTGTGGTTGATTGATTTTCTGTGAGGCTATTGACTAACTTATATGGTTGGGCTTTTTTGCCTTTCTATCAGTAGTGATCTAGTTTGAGCATTTTGGATAACTGATGTAAATAACCTTCTTATGTTGATTGCGTCATTTTGTATGCTTCTAGTGTATGGTCATGCTTGAGAAACAGAAAAGTTATGGCCCTACTATCATGCTTGAGAAACAAAAAAGTTATGGCCCTACTATTAATCTGCTGTAAAATTAGAGCAACAAATGCATTTTGCCATATCTCGACTACTTAAACCCGGAATCTAAAAAATGCGTGTCTAGCATTAGGCCTATCAACTCAAATGTTCGACTACGTCTATGGATGGAAATAATGATATAATCTATATGATCTCTATATTTGCTCTTTCTTTTTTAATTATGCAAAAACATAACTAACTTCATGTATGCAGGATCAATAGCTTATGTTGAACTATTGATTATCTTGGGACATTGCCAAACGGGAGGGATAAGAGTATTTGCTATTCAACAACCCATTAGCCATATTTTCTCTTATAATTAGATAAAGAGATAGAAGTACTGTTCACCAAATACAACTACTATTCACTTAGGATTAATCAATCCTTTCTAATGCCATAAAATAGTCTTAGTCAATTTCATGATGTGACATTGGAGAGTACACTTTAAATACTGGAATGGACGATATTTGTCTAATATTTAACTCTATTGTTTATAATCTATTGTATGGAACAACACCATGCTACTAATGCTTATGGTACCAAGTATTCTATTGTCAAGTAACAATTTGAATGAATTGTCAAAACATGACTTTGAACTACGATTTAAGACACTCCACCCTCCGGCCATGGAGGGCAACCCTCTGTGCACAGCACCTTGTTATGTCTTGTGGCATGTAGAAACAATCCCTCCATTTTTTCTAGCATATTTAAGTGTTTGAACATTTCAAAGTCCCAAGATTGCAACCAAGGCTAGTCACTGGAGCACAATTGTTGCATCCACAAAATAATCAAGACCCTGGCCTTTCAATGGCTTGAAGCTAGACTCACGTATTGCATGCGAAGCTAAATTTGTCAAAATAGTGGAGTTTAAAGGAGGTTTGTTTAAGATAGAAGTCTATCACTAGGTTGGGAGTAGTGGGAACAAAATAGTGTCTTGTTATCCAAAAAAGCATATTCAACACACCCCAAATGTGGACTTGATAACTCCTAGTACTACATATTTGTGTGTGGCTTTTTGAGCTTTTAGTCTTACAAGAGCAGTTTCCAATTGGTCTAAATGTGTAGAACCTTCGTGCATAGTTAAATAAAGTTGAGATAAAATTTGTATACAAACAATTTATATAATTCTGTCCAAAATGTTCCTCTCATGTTCCATGTCAATAAAAACCATTGAATTAAAAAAAATAGAGCCAGTGCTTTTATTGTCTCAAAGCACCAACTCACTCTGTAGATTGTGAGGGCCAGGCAGATTTTGTTTTCTCGTCGTGATCAGATGGCACAGACGAGTTTGATAATAAAGAATGATCTTTACACATTTGTACAAAGAAGGCTTTAAACAGAGGTAAAATAATGTGCAATACTGCGTTGTCTTTTGGCAGAAGTGGGAGGGCTAAGCACTGATGTTGGGCTTCTACAATGTGGCTGTTTTTGGGGGGTGTTGTCATCGACCATGCTGCGCTTAAAGGGCTGCTCGAACGCGGGGTATTCGATGCTCCAAATGCGAACCTAAACAAACAATGTCTCATTCAAACCATTGTTACAATGTCACGGAGAGGCACATGCCATACGCACCATGTAATCGTCTGAAGAAGTTGCAATTTTGCAGAAATCAGTGGGACACCTGGATATCGTACCATAAAAAAGTGTAGATTAGAATTAGCAGCACCATACCATGTAATTCATGCCTTTACTGATCGATAGGCTACTTACCAGTCAACTGCAGTGACCTCTCCTTCATGTCCTTGGAGAGCAATCGGAGCCTTTTCTGGCTTATCGACCTGAGGCATTTCACTCATCAGCTACTCTTACCATATCCGAACGTCCAAATTTAAAGGAGATTGCTGACCTGCCAAATAAACGGCCTCCCGTCTGTTGATCCACTTAAGATTCGCATTCCATCCGGACTAAAACAACACTGCAATTCAAAAACATTTCCTTCAGCCTTCAAAATGCTTCCTTTTTCACATTAATTAATGCAAGCTTACTTTCACATAAAAAGAGCCCATAACATGTCCTGAGAAGCTTTTAATTGGGCCATCCTCTGGTCGAAAAGCATTGTACATATAAATCCTGCGTTTATATAGCACAAATTGGCTTTAGATTTAGGAGTCGATGCGAAAGTGGATTTGGAAATTGAAACGCACTTGCTATCTGTACACGATGCTATAATATAGCTCCCTGAAGAATCCTCTGCCAGACTTCCAAAACCGTGTATTCGTTTCCCCTGAACAATTACTTAGCCTTTAGCCTAATTCCTGATTAAATTGCATCTTATAATGAACAGTTGAGGTCACCTCTGCAGGATCGCCCTGCTCTGGCGAAGTTGTTGTTACTGCATCTTTTAACTTTCTTGTATCCCAAAACTTGATAGTTCTGCGCTGCAATTTAAAATTAACAACGATAAATATGGAACGAATTGGAAAAAGAACATACCCATCAGCTGCGCCAGCGGTTGCTAGTAGATTGTCAGATTTAAGGTAAAGAACTGCTGTCACACTATAACTGCTTGCCTGTCATAAACATCAAGCATTTGATTGAGCTTGAAATACAAAAACAATAAAAATTTACACAAGCAAAGAACCTTTTGCCGGCGACTTGACTTGTGGCGGGAAGGAACATGTGCTCCCTTGATACAAGCTGTTGGCCTGTTATATTACACACAAAAATCAATCTTCTTAGCATACCAAGGCAATATCTACTAAAAGGACGATGTGCTAATGCTTACTGAATTGATTGAGAAGTTGCAGCAAGTCGGGAATCCCACAATGCTACATTACCATCCCTCGATCCAGACGCAAAAATATCTGAAATTTCGTGATCCTAAGTTGTGTGTACTATTTTTGTGGCATAAAATTAGATGCAAACCTGGAGAGAATGGATGTTTGCTTATTGTCTTGACACTTCCATTGTGCCCCTTCATTGTGACAAGGTGTTTGTGCCTTTCCACATCCCATAGTCGTATCTGTTAAATCTGCCAGTTTCAGTAAGACACAAACTAAACCTAAAATGCAAGCGAGCACGCCCTCACCGTCTGGTCTCCTGAAGCAGTAAGCATTTGAGCATCGTCCTGTTCGTAAAATTCAAAAGCATTAGAATAGTTTCCCCATTTGCATAGCGGAAATCTTGAATCTTACCCGTAACCAGCAGACGTCAAATATGGCATTGCGATGAGCAGACCAAGAGTATCTTTTGACAGATTCTGACCATTCAAGTTCCATAATCAGATTTCCTCTGCCTAATATTGACCTAATTTTGACAACAAACAAACCTTCATCATAGAAAGCATTTGAAGAAGAAAATCGCTGCTCTGAATTCAACAAGGTAACAATGCCATCTTCATCGGCAACAGCAAGCAAATGGCCGTCTCCTTTTATCTGAAAAAGGAGCATTAATCATCAAATGGAACATAAACGGCTGAGAACAGAAAAAAATGCAAACCTTGGCAAATGAGAGGGCAAGTGCAGGGCACCAGTTTTCTTGATGAATGGATGCGTAAATTCCTGATCCTTTAAACAATCCTTGTGATGACAAATCGGTTAAATCTGGACGCGCATACACTGCAGATCCATATTGCTTGATCAAAACGTTTTGATTTTAAGTATGTGAAATGAAGGAACAGCTATGTACCTCTAGTAGAACGCAACTGCCGTTGGCTAAGAGATCGGTAAAGCGAACAACTGGTTGAACAGTCCGCGGAGGTCGACATAGCCGCAGCTTCATGCAGCGCTCGCGCGCGCCTTTTGTCCCTTTTCAAGTGGTAGCAGGCGGGAGATTGTGGCGCCATTACGAGATGTTTTGAACGTTGGTATATACGTCATAGTTACGAAACACGGCCACGGGAAACGCAACGGCTCTTCAAATTTTAGAAAACGGAAACGGCAACAGAACACGGAAACGAATAACACGGGAATATTCTTTAAAATACTTAAACTTTTAAAAATATATAAAAAAAAAAGAAATTTCAGCAAAATTCAAAAAGATATAGATGCATATCGATTGAGATGGCACACATGGCAATGGATGGAGGGCATAACAAGTTAACAACATTTAAAAACTAAACTTTGTCAATGGTTATGGAAAGAAGCATTAAGGCATAGTGGCAATGGATGGAGGGCATAATCACTATAGCAAACATAACTTTGTTAAGTAAAATAACTTTGTTAACTAAATAACTGTAGTGGTGAGTTCGACTGTAGAAGCATAGTTACGAAACACTGACCTGTGCTGTAGAAAAACTGACCTTTGCTGTAGTGTGGTACAGTAAGATTTCTTTTATCTTCCTGTAGAATCGAGTGATGGTATTTATATTTCTTTTATATGTTTGTAGAATCGTTGATGTCCACAAGAGCAGGCACAGGCTTGGTGGAGCTTCTGGCTGGAGCCTTCAATGCGCTTATGGAGCCTTCAATGTGACAGATGCGGGCAAAACAGATGGGGGCAAAACAGATGCAGGCTGATGACAGATCCGGGAAATATATCTCAGGGGCAGGCATCGACCAGCCGTCTCAATCCGGCAGGCATCCAGGGCCAAGCAAGTCTTCAGCCGACACAATTCAGGGTTATTAGGCCATACCAATCCAGGCGAAAGCAAAAGGAAGGTTCACCGGAACATCCAGAAGAGTAGTCCAGACAAAATAAATGGAGAACAGGGGAACTGATGGGCAGGTCGAAACCCAGCGTTATCGAAACCCAGCTCTCTGGGAAAAAAAAGTGGGCATACCCTGGCTGGGCCGAAAGTCAGCTCTCTGGAAATGAAATTAGTTACAGTTGCAGAAAATTTTGCATACCACGACCGTTGTTTCCTCGAGAACACGGTGTTACTAACCCAAACCACGCCGTGGTTCGCATCAAGCCAACAGCCACGGTCGTTCTCGTGTTTGCCACGGATGGTCAGAAAAATACGTGGTAGCCGTGGGCCACGGCCGAAACGGCCGTGTTTCGTAACTATGATATACGTTTTCCCACTTTAAGGTCCATCTCCTAGGCTGGAATCACACTACGGAAGCATGGCAAGTTTAGGCAGGTTTTAGGCACATTGATTGGGGGTTTTGCCTGTCATTGCATATCACACTAGAGCAGTGGCCAAAGTGGAAAACTTCATGATACATCATTCTGATTTGAAACATTCGAGAAGAAAAATGCATTCGGGTGTTTGAAAAGAACATTGGCATCTACACATCCAATAATAAACGAATCTATTCATGAACGACTGATCTACTCCAATAAGGGTAGTTTCCCACTCGCAATTAGGTTAGGTTAACTTAACCAGTTGGTTATCTCTTAACTTAATGGAAAGCAAGTTGTGATTTCCCATTAAAGTCGTTAAGTTAAGACTAACTTAAAGGATTATGAAGATATGCATTCGCACTATACCATTTATGGACCACTTAGGTTAAGCTCATGAAATCAACTTAACCTAACTTTTTTAATAAGCTTGTGCTTCACACTAGTAATTAAGAATTTTTGTTAGGTTAGAGATAAATGTGTTTGTTTTTCACTTCAGTTAAAGGATACAGTTAAGTTAAATGGAGGATATGACTTTTTTTGTCGAGTTACTATTTTTGTGAATTGTTTGACTACCTAGTAAAATCTAGTAAAGTGGTTGACTCCTAGTCAATGAGTTCACTTTCGGTTAACTTAGACACTTTCTCGCCAATAAATTGATTGTAGTCAACTCTTTCCATTTTAATACTTTCTAGTCAAGTACTACGTGACCAGTCAATCAATCGTAAAAATTTTAAAATCCACCTCTCATTTTAATGTTTTTTATTCAATCTAACAAACTAATAAGACACTTGGTCAACTAGCTGGCATCCTTGTCAAAATTACGATTTAAGAGTCTAACCTAATTGGAACCATTTCTCACTCGTAGTTAAGTTAGGTTAGTGCTTAACCAAAAAGTTAGAAGTTAAGTGGACCTTGCTTAGGTCACTTAACTTTTGCACTAGTTGGTTAAATATTTTAAAATTTGGTTAAAAAAATAACTTAACTTTTTCTAGTGAGAAGGATGCTCCGTTAAGTTAATGAACAGTTAAAAATTAACTGGAATTAACTTAACTAGTATTAACTTAAGGGTCAGTGGGAAAGCAAGTTCCAGTTATTTGCCCTATTTAACTTAACTTAATGGCAAGTGGGAAATGACCCTAACAACCAGATCTATCAAATAACGCATTGGTCTTGCATCTAGGAGCTAGGCAACGATCTGGGAGCCCTAAAACTCACTGGATTTGGGAGCCCTTCGGAGCCCTGAAACCCCGTCTGTCGCTCTTCGGCGACCTAAAACTCATGAATACGTGGATTCTTTTTTCTGACGCAGTCGCCTGCCAAAAGTTGGGACAGGGAAAGTCCCCTGTCTAAAAAATAAGAGGGCGCCAAAAGCTGACTGTACTTTTTGGCAACCTAGTGTGATACGGATGTGCGCCCAAGTCCCAATGTGGCATAACCTGATTAGCTTTTATGTTTATTTTTTATACTTTTCACCCGTAGTGTGATTTCTCCCTTAGTCTAGGTCGCTGAACAAGGTTGCCTTTACTATCCCGAGCATTGTATATGTCGGACCTGGTCATGTTTAAACCGTGTCCAGTTGACATGTTTGAGCCATGAATGCGCATGGCTCCTCGACTGATCCCATTTTGTGCCATCGGATGATCATGTCCACTCATCCAACAATACGCCATGCATGGATGGGGTTCGGACTAGTTCTGGAGTACCTGCATTGATGTTAGACGTGTTTAAGCACGGAAGAAAAAATTCTGTTTTTCTGGATAGAATGCGACATTTCAAGACTATTCCTGCCCTTCTGATGAAATTTGGTTCTGCATTAGAGCGAAAATGATGTAGGAGGAGGCTGAAGGTGGTCAATTTGGAGTGAAGCACTTGTTATGAAGTAAATATTTTCATTCATCACTGATAAACGGCCCTAAAACCGTTGTTCTTTCAAATTGTGTTAGGTTTGATTAGTCGTTTACACTATGTGCATCAACTCAAGCATTATCCCACCATGGATCTATGCAAAAACAGTTAGTGTATATAAAACCATAATGGAGTTAGACTATGTACTATAAGAAGAACCATATCAACAAGGAAGGTGCTATTTTTCATGGTCAAACCCATGAAGACAGTGTTGGCACAAGATATCAGCTTGCACCATGAATTTCAAAAGAAAAAAAGATTGGGTGAGGGGCTTATTGGTAGAAGGTCACTCAACCAGGGAGGTAATGAGGATGCATGAAGAGCAGGTCGTTCACAAGCTAGAAATGCAGCCGTAGCAACAAGAATAGAGATGGCTTTCTAAATAAGGATGACATATGGACCACATTTGACGAGGTTTCTAAGGACACCTAGAAGCAACATATGAATGTGATTCAAAGTGTGAGGATGTGGGTAGATCCATCAAGAAGGGGCGCCCTTCCATCTTGGGATCTTGACACGTTTTCAAATGGAATTGTTATTGATGTATGGCAAGGGGAATGCCATAGCTATGGATGCCACCTTCAAGACTAATGACTTGAGGTTTATGTTGTATATCTTTATTGTATTCGCTAGCCACAGTGTGACGTTCCAATATAATATACGATATGAATACGCATATTATACTGTCATGTAACTAGTACATCTCGATCGTGACGACATGTATATGGTGATCGTAAAGGGTTGTACCCTAGGGGCCAACTTCTTATGTTGCACGTGCCTTTAACATGTGCAAATAACCACATTTTGCCACATGGCAAAGCCCTACATGACCTTTTGGCCCTAACCCTAAAAGAGTCATGTAAAAGAGCCAAAAAGGAACCCTAAACTTTCCCTTTTCACATTCCAGTATTCAAGAGCCATTCCGACCAAGTGTCTATGCCATTCCGACCTTATCAGATGCCATCAAGGCCGTTTTGCACAACAGATCTTCCGGACTCGTTCGCCTTGAGTCCGAACAGGAGGGACGCATTCCAAGGAGCTGGAGCAAGCCAAGGATCAGGTAGATGGAAATTTTGTTGTGCAATGTCGACTTCCAGTCCGACATTAGGTCGAGTTAGCATGTTAGATTAGCCTTAGAGGCCTTATAGATTCCGAGATCTCAGGCCCTAACGAAGGAACTTAACCATGTATATTTAGGTAGATAGACTAGATGTTATTCTATATTTAAGATATATTGATGATGTTGTTCTATTTCTGTGCCCACTCCTGTGTATTGGGAAGGGGGTAGAGACCTTGAAAGCCTTAGTAGATGATGTATCTAGATAGCCTCATTAATTCCCAATTAATGCGGCATGTGCGTAAGAGCCTGCCTGGCTGTGGGTTGATGGGGCTAGACCGACATATAAGGACATGTCCCATTACAAATTGATCCCTCTGGTGTGTAAAGCCTACCGAAGATCTTAATGTGTTAGGCCTGATGGTTTGCCACTGGATGTGGACAAGGCATGGGCTCAACACCTCTTGGGTGATGCGTCACCTTCGATGGGGTTTAAGTCGTAGACGAGCAATGGCTCTCTAGCCGCCTGTAATGGGCATGCGTGCTTCCAGAGGGAATGATCTTCTCCTGCCTCATTCGGACCAGGGAGATGCAACCAAGGAGTAGCCCCTTTGGCTATGCACCCCGCAGGCTACGGTCAAGTCCCAAGACTTATCAGCCTATTTTGCACATGTACAGGAGGGGTGGATGGAGCGGACTATCCAATGACCATGTTCTATACCAGCAAGTCCGTTGTTATGAACTCTGTCTGCTTTGACCTCTGGAGACCTGAGTCGTCAGTCGATCCCCTTGAGTCTGAGCCTTGGAGGCCTTGGATAGGATCCCCCTTACATTGATGTTATTGATGTCGTCGTTACATATGCTATGTTATGGTGAGCCAACCTTCGAGGTGGATATATATGTTATTTGATGTTTTGTGCTTACGTTTGTTCACGCTTCTGCAACTAGGTCGATCACGAAGGGGACGGGATGAATGACACGTCCATTCTTCCCCATCGAGTTCTTGTCAGAGAGCAAGGATTCGATGTTAGGTGGATGACCTCTGTCAGCATGTGCGTTTACAACAGGGATGAACTCCGGTTCTTATACGATGGGAGCATCATATACGAGAAGGGGACATCATAGTGGCATCAGAGCAATGATCTTGGAGGACCAAGATCAAGCACTGGCCATTTTCCCAATTAGTACTAACAGTTACACCTTCCGTCTTGGAGATAACAATCCAAGCATAAGCCTCGAAAAATGGGAAAAAAAAATTCTCATCTTAGAATTATAAGCTAAGCTAGTAATAGTTAGCAAAAAGCAGAGTTATAATTGATAATAGAACCGAAAATTTTGGCCACTAGAGAGTGACTACTCACAGAGTGCGCCCGGGGCCGTAGCTAAAATTTAGCTCGGGGCTCTCGCGCACTGTTGAGTATTTGACCATAATCCACCAAGAAAAATAGATAATTAGATAATCTGATATCATAAGGTGGCTTAAGATTAAATTTTACGCTAGGAAAACCTGTCATACCCCCAACAATATTTTTAGAAAACATAAATTTAAGTTAAGAAATAGTGACTACTCACAGAGTGCGCCCAGGACCTTAGCTAAAATTTAGTTTGGGGCTCTCGCGCACTGTGTGAGTAATGAGAATAAACTTTGCGTTAGAGAACCAGATATTTCAAGCCAGCAAGCAATGTTGTTCTAAATAGTTAGATAACATGAAAACTAGAATCCCAAATCCTCCAAATAGACATATAGGTATGTCAAGGGCATATCCTGGCTTAGCTCTTGCATATCAAACTTTTAGAGGTACCTAGGACCCAAACAAGCATCCACTACTGACAAAGTGCGTCCAGGGCCTTAGCTAAAATTTAGGTCGGGCCTCTCGCGCATTGTGTGAGTAGTCATATTTTTAATTGCCATAACTTACTTAAAACACCTCGAAATTAGATGAAATTTTATGAAATAGGATCATTAAAAACCTTCTGCATGCTTACAACCTCAAACAACCCGAAAAACACTTGATTAGACCTCAAAGTGATATATTTCCCAAACCTTAAAAATTTTAAAATTCAAATTCTGCCTATATATAGTATATACACGCATAACCCTCAGTTGCAACCTACAATTTCACTTCTCACTCCAAGGCGATCATTCTGATCTCTGAGGTGCTTGTACATCTGTTTGTAACCCCACTCACATCAGTATCATGGCCACTTCATCCTTCAGGCGCTGGTATAGCGCCACTGCTCATGTAGCTGAAGCAGACATCAACTCAGTCTTTTTAGTCTTTCAAAAGGAACTTGATGTAAGCTCCCTAATAAATGCTTACATTTTGATGTAAATTCCACAAGCTGAGCATGAACTTCAGAATTTCGACAAAGACCTGAGGACGACAAGGATAGCTCCCCCACTCAGGTTAGGCATCACAAGCTTAACCCCGATCATGATCGAAGGACGTGAGTAGCTCCTACTGCACGATATCAAGAACCTTCTGGAGTGCAGAGAACGAAGATACATGGTAGACGAGCTCCTGCATCTTCTACACCAACAACCCAACCTCCATGACTTCATCGACAGAGAGGCTCAAGACTTTCTTGTCAGCATACATGAAGCCAACACCTATACGGGGCAATCCACCTCAAACACGGAAGCCTACAGCAACATCCGTCAACTCATGACCCAACAAGAGCTACCCTCAGAAGAGGAGTTCATCGCCATACAGGAACGGATGGGCATCCGGGGCAAGACAACGAGCGCACTCCTCTTCAATTATGCCAACTCGTGAGCTGCCATTTTGTACGGTGCCTTACTTGTGGGCTTTGTCCCTGGTTCAAGTGCTATTTCACACTCGACTCCTCTCTAAGTGGCTTGATCTCGTCTAGAAGCAGATCATAGAATTCCTTCGCTAGCTTGGCTATTTGCTTCGGCAACTTGCTCAACGCTTTGCCCTCCTTGCTATCTCTTTATGCATTTAAGTAACTTCTTACTAGACATGCATTACATGATTGGGGTGACTTCTTTACCTGTTATCTCAATGATTCTTCCATTTGGCGTCATCAAGATCACTTTCCGGTCCCTGCAATCAATTATAGCACCGGCCGGGGCAAGGTATTCCATCTTATGATCAGGTCATACTTGCCAATGTTCATGATCTCTGCTCCAATTCCAATGTTCATGCCAGACAAGTTTATATCGAAGTTGATCTTTCTGTTGTGTGTCGAATTGCCCCACTTGCCAATACTACTGGCCTAGGCTTCGACTTCAAGGGTTTCAGTTTCAACATTTCTACCATTCTTGGTGAAGCAAAATTATGGTACTCCCCATGTCTATCAACACTATGAAAGATTTGGCTTTGACTTTCTCTATTGTTGAAATGACCCGATATTGGCTCTCGGCATTCTCAGAGTCAATGGCTGCAAAGATGTGGCACTCGCCTTGGATGTAGTCGCAAGCATTAGCTCTACTAGTACCTCGTTCATCACAAAAGGACAGTTGTGCATCCGATGTCACGGTTGGAAGCAACTGAAGCACATCTGCTTTTCTATACATTCTTGCCTCTTCTCTTTCGGGATGGATGGAAGAACTGCTTCACTGCTTTGGAGTAGTTTGAACCTCCTGCTTGCCCTTTATCCAAAGGTGACTTGCTTTTTGTCTTGCTTCCCGTTGTTTGCATTGTATTGTGATCTAGCGGGTATGAGACTTGTTGCGCTCGGACTATAGCTTCCGGCAGCTTTCCCCTTATCCTGGTAGTATTGCTGCTTTTGTTCGCTGCTTTGGAGACCCGTTCCTTGTAGGATCACGGCCTTGGGCTCTGCTTATGACATCGTTTTGGGATTGATGGCTCTCATAAGCTTCCTGATCTCATCATTCAAGCTCTCAATGTACCCCTCGACTGCATGTCTTTCGCTCAACTTCGACACATACAGCCTCAGTCTCATGAATTCTTTAGTGTACTTTTGCACCGTTCTATTGCCTTGTTTCAATCCATCAAACTGCTGCAGTCATGTAGCACTTGTGTTCCCTCGGCACATACGACATTCCTATATTGGAGAGACAATGTCAGATGTGGCAGCATACGAGTACGTGGGGCAGATCTACCAGTAATACCAACCAATTATACAAGAGGAGGAATTCCATGCAATCCAGAGCATCTTGCACAAGCTGGAGAAAGGGCCAAGCACGAGCTGCCCTCTCCGATCAAGCAACGAAAGAGAGAGGGCTCATATCAACCTGGAGAGCATAGGCACCATGTTAAGAGATCATGATGATTCTTGGCGATGGATATTTATGGCAGCGCGGCGGAGAGGAAAGGCACAGGGGCAGGCAAAGCAGGTCCACAAAGGGGGAAGGCCCTTTATTACTACCTTACCGACCTAAGCCAAGGTCAGATGGTAGTATTTCATAGGGACTTCTGCCCAAGAGGAGAAGAAGCCGTGACACTCTTGATTGCATGCGCGGGGTTCGTCCAGCATGCCAAGATGAGAGAAAATACAGATCATGTCATTCTCTTCAAGAGATCAGTGCCACTACAACTTGGATTTTGCACGGGGGCATCTACGAGATGCACCCTTGATAGTAGTGGCAGCCAGGACACCCCAACTTCCAGCCCCGCAGGTGGAACAAGCGCTAGAGGAAGGATTGTCATGCAACATCCTGTGTAACATCAGCAAAGGTCCTCGGCTCAAGGATGCCAAAAACTTCTTGAAGTCCAAGCGCAGCTCTAGGAATTACACCCTCCCCTACCATGCGATAATTAAATGTTATTAGAGGCATCATAATAACATATAACTTTGAATAACAAGTATATGTAACACTTGCAGCTAGAAACTTCGGCCCAGCCTCACAGGTCTAGGAGAACCAAGGCCGACAACGCAATTGGCAACCCAAGAGCTTGTTTTGGAAGGGCCTGTTGTCCTTGCTCAATCTATGGGCCACGACATAACCCTACCATTGTCCTTGTCCTTCATGTCGTAAGTGTTCCCATACTCTCTCATCTCGTCCAACCAGACTTCGACTTCCATTCATGACCTGTTATCCCCTAAGAACTACTCTAAATTCTTGGCTTTTCACACATTGCTTAATACAGAGTCAACTTTATTCTGATAATCGGCCCCATTCTTGCCCTTATCTCGCTTTCGACCATCCCGACGATCTTGCTGATCTTTATCCTGCTCCTCTGATTCCGATTTGGAATTGGAACTGGTGTCGGAAGAGTCCGTACTGAGGGATCTCCTTCTCTGGTTCCTCTTCTTTTTCTTATCTGATCTCTGAGCAGGTGCCTGGACGTTATGGCCCGGTGCAAATGCTACTCTTTTCTCCCATAAGGCTTTAATCTCTTGGATATCCAATCTCATATGGAATATATCTTCTTCGGGGGTCTGTGCTTCAAACTCTTGGTACAGGTTCCTTGGCTGAAATTGACGGGCCAGAGTTTTCTTGTCCCGATGGCGTCGATTTTGATCTACAGTCCTAGGTGCTCCAGCTGTATACACATTACATTGCAACTCTTACGGTGAGATTTTGTTTATTATTGCATTGGTTGTGTTTGTTGATATAATTGTGCGGGCAAAATATATCAAAGAACATTTCCAATGCCAAATGACAAAAAATATATATTCATAAGATAAAAGATTATTACAATAATTCAGAAGAAAGTTTAACTGTTCTTGGAATCTTTGATATGCAGGATGATCCTCCAAGAACTTCTTTTCTTGGATTGTACCAACTGCACGTTCCAAGTTCCTGAGAATGTTTGTGGGTGTTCCACCTTGCATGGCTGTTACCACTTCTTCCACCCTTCGGTCCGAGGTGTAGGCCGCAATGACGGCTAGTATGCCCTGTCGTCGGTAGCGAACTGCGAAGTCGAAGATGCTCAAAGCTATTGTTCTCTTCACTAGTATGACATGGTCGATGTTTTGAGGCAATCGCGCATGTCTACCAAATCCTAAGAGAGCAATCCACATGAATACCCCTTCTTCTCCCCATGGACTGAATTGTCGGTGGATCGCTGTTTTCCTTCCATTAGTGAGGAGTCGGATGTAGTATCTCAGGGCTTTGTCGTGTCCTACTTCTCTTGCTTCTTCTTCACTCCTGATGCTGGACCTATGTCTCCCCGAATAATCATCCACTAGAACTGCTGTCAGGCTGCTAGCATGGACCTGAAGGAGGTCGAGTTGATCTCGCTTCTATAGATGTCGGCTGGAGTCGTTGATGAGGCGCTAGGTAGGAGTGTGCCCGTTGTCTTGCACGGATGCCCATCCGTTGCCGCAGTGACGGCTAGTCTGCCCTGTCGTTGGTAAGGAACTGTGAAGTCCAAGATGCTCAAGGCTATTGTTCTCTTCACTAGTATGATGGTCGATGTTTTGAGGCAATCATGCATGTCTACCAAATCCTAAGAGAGCAATCAACATGAATACCCCTTCTTATCCCCGTTGGGTTGAATTGTCGATGGATCACTGCGATCCTTCCGTTAGTGAGGAGTGGGATGTAGTATCTCATGGACTTGTCGTGTCCTACTTTTCTTGCTGCTTCTTCCGTCTTGATGCTGGACCTATGTCTTCCCGGGTAATCATCTACCAGAACTGATGTCAGGCTGCTAACATGGATCTAAAAGAGGTCGAACCTCGCTTCTATAGATGCCGGCTGGAGTCATTGATGAGGAGGTCGACGAAGTAAGAGGATATATTCTAGCAGCAAAAAGCAGGCAGAAGAGAATAACAGACAAGCACATAACAGTAGGAGAGTTCCAAGTAGGGGACAATGTTTGGTTGAAGATCAAGGTCAAACCATCAAAGCTCCGCATCGGCAATTGCAAGAAGCTTGCTCCAAAGTGGATTGGACCATTCAGGATACTAAAAGAGTAGATAACCAATCCTATAAGTTGGACCTGCCAACACACTTGAAGATCCATAAAGTTTTCCACGTGAGTCTCCTAAAGAGGCACATTTCTAATCCAGAAGAACTACTGGAGACACTGATGTTACTGGAAATGGCGGATGATCAACTTGAGATTGTTCTGGAAGTTCTTCTTGACCGATCCTATAAGAAGACAAAAAAATATCAATTTCTTCAATACCTAATGAAATGGACGCATCTACCAGTGAAAGACGAAATGTGGGTACTACAATCAAATCTTGAGAAGCAGTACGCACAATTCATGGAGCAATGTAAGGATCGACTCGTCACTGAAGTAGATGACACCGAATTGATAGGTGAGTGGAAGGTAGATTAAAAGTCTACTTCCGACGCCATTGAAGTAGACAAATCGAGAGATAAGAGGTCATATAAGATCATGCGTTGAAGAAGCCATCCTCCGCACCAAGGGTGACGAAAGGTGTAGGCATTAGACATCATCCTAGGCATTATACAAGGCAACCAAAATTAAAACACTACATGGTTTTTCTCATGCCATTCTCCAAAACCAATACATGTAAGTGGGTTGATATCATTAAAAACCATATATGGCTAAAGTATGTGGTCTGCATACGGTGTTCGTTAAGGTGGTTTTTGGACATGTTTAATAACTATAGTTTAATGTAGCTCTTCATGTAAATGGTTTATGAATGTGGTATTTGACATTGTAATTATAGGTGGTTTGTACGTGGTGTTCAATATGGTGATTTTTTAATATGTTTAGTAGATATAGTTTAACATAACACTTCATGTATGTAGTTTGTAAAAGTGATTCTTATTAATGTTAAACTATCACGACTAGATGTTGTGGTAAGCTTGAATAATTCGATTCATAAGTCACCATTGGTTGGTGGTCCACAACCTTTCATGTTTAGTGCATTGAAACCATAAATAGTTTACTAGTAAAACGCACTAGCTTCTTAATGTCTATTTTGAAACCATAAATGGTTTAGTAGTAGAATACACTAGCTTCTTAATGTCTATTTAACTTGGTTAAAGTTATAAATCACTAGTGTTTTTGTTGATCAAAGCATTCCAAATTATTTTATTATAACACCTTATTGTATTACAGCTTTACATGTAGTGGCATTCATAATCACTAGTGTTTTCTTGTTCAAGACATTTCAAGTTAGTTAATTAACACCTCGTTATAATGTAGCTTTACATGTATTGATTTATCTGATAAATCATCAAATACTTTCCATTTATAATTTGATGTGGCATGGGTTTGGCAATCAACATCCTACACTCTGGGGCCAAGGAATCGAACCTCAGATCAACCATACCCCATAAGTGACATGAACCCTTCATGCGAAGGGACTATTCCCCCACCTCTTTTATACATTAGCTAATGATACTAGGAAGCAGGTAGTGGAGCTTTTGCTCCTTGAATGGCAAACATTAGCAGCCAAACCTTCAAAACTGAAGGCATTCCATGGTGCGGCTTCAATATTCTATGATAAGGTCTATGACAAGCAATTGTCTGTGATGCTCCATTTTCGAGAACCAATAGGGGATCAACTTCTTCTTTGTCTCGAAGGCCCAAAAGAACACTCTACTCGAGCTCATTAATCAAGTACAGTTTTACATGCTACAGTTATGTGCGTGCTGTTTTTTGCTTACCAAATAATGTGTCAACAAAATATGTACTCACTCTTGTTGTTAAAACGAGCCAAGGAAAGACTCCAACCTGCATAATATGCCAACAAATAATGGATATAATCCATGAAGTGCCCATATCGAGTTGTGCATGCCATACCTTTACAAGCGTGCTCCCTCCTTCGGATTTGCTTTGGCCAAGACAACGCCTTATCTGACAACCATCATATACCATGTAGCTCATCATGTAAGAAGAAGTAGAAAATAACCTAACACAGACTAATAACCGACTAAATGTCTTAAGAACTAAGAAGCTCTATTTGTCTAGGTCATGGATGTTTATGTCAACACCAGTCACTACCTATATTGTTCTAGAAGTAAACCTTATCATAAATAGCAGTCTCCAGAGAAAGAAACAGGAAACACATAATTGAAATTGCCTTCTCATGCATAACAGTCTTCAGAGAAACAAATACGAAACACATAATTGAGTTACCGAAGGGTCGAACTAGTAGAGGTGGCAATGATGTCATTGTGGTGTTCCAAAACCATAAAGTAATAAGGATGTAAACACTAACCTGCAATACAAAGACACTAAACTATCCTGAAGTAGGCCGCCAAACCTTCAGCCCAAAATTAGAATTAGGAAAAGAGAAGATTTAAGTACTTTTAAAAGTGTTGGGGAAGTAGCCAACAATGAGGCCCGCTGCCTGGTGGAGAGATGTGAAGCAACTTTTTTCCTCCCTGTGAAGACACATATCGAAATGGCATAAACATATCTTCATAGGCCATTGTATTCACAGCCACGATGGGAGAAGCATCCCCTTCCTACGCCGGGAAATTAGTCTTGCATTCATGTAGTTAAGTTAATTCACACATAATACCAACACATAATACCATTAACATTAATTAACGCAAACCATTGCATTCCACACTTAAAAATAAAATTCCCCCTTAAACCCCCTGTGGTTTGGGTGCATATTCACACGGGGGGTGACTCCGGGCAACGAGAGCTGTTGGATAGGCATATTCAACCCTTATTCCTTAATCTATACCGTACGTAAAGTTCCTCGTTTGTGGGGTATGCCTGTACAAGTTTTGGTATACTGTATAACACAGTTTGCAAAATACTATAAGATTTGAGACAATGTACTATATGGTGTTGATTTTGTACATGTATAACATGAATTTAGGGGCTCTCGCTGCCCTCGTCACCCCCGTGTGAATATGCACCCAAACCACGGGGGGTTTAAGGGGGAATTTTATTTTTAAGTGTGGAATGCAATGGTTTATGCGTTAATTAATGTTAATGGTATTATGTGTTGGTAGTTATACTAAAAAATTTTTTTTCTCCTCCGCCCCTAACAAACATAAAACAAAACCAAACAAACAAACAAGCAATTTATAACAATACAATATACACACAAATCAATATATACACACAAATCCAAGCTCCCTTGAGTGAATATCCACACACCCCAAGAATTGCGAGCACACATCTAAAAATAAAAAATATCTTAAAACATGCATGTTGAAATTGAGTTATCTGACAACCTATAGTGTGATGCTAAAAATTCCCCGTTATTCATAGTCATCCCACCCTATTGTGATTCCACCATAACTCGAAAGTTGGCATATGTTCCCGTGTCTCTTGGTCGCTCAATGAAAGATTCCATTCCAAGCCAACGGCTATACATCTTTTAACATATTCTTCTAATTTAAATAGCGAATGCAAAGCAAATGGTGGAATATAGCATAGCATCCAAATAAAACTATCATAGTCAGAAAAACTCGTCTTTTCATAAAAGAATATGCCAAACGGCTATCCCAACCTTACATCGTGGGAAAAAATTAGCATTAAGCAGTAATTGCAATGCCACAACACTACAAAATTGGTGTAGGCCCCCTTTGGCTGGACATTTCCACTTGCCTTGATTCTGGAGCCTGCCTCCAGAAAATACCAGCTCTGCTCACCTGGAATAATTGTACAAATATACAGGCTATATCACAACCTAAACTAACACATATGCATTACATCCAGTCCGGTATCTGCATCTGTTAGACTC
Source organism: Isoetes taiwanensis (assembly GCA_021234155.1). Classification (NCBI taxonomy): domain Eukaryota; kingdom Viridiplantae; phylum Streptophyta; class Lycopodiopsida; order Isoetales; family Isoetaceae; genus Isoetes; species Isoetes taiwanensis. The sequence goes on along the minus strand of JAJEKV010000020.1, from coordinate 19,918,060 downwards.
GCACACCACAATGCCAATGTTGAGGTATAGCTATGAATCATAATTCTGCAGCTTCAAGAACCATATTCCACGTAATCATATCTGGTTGCTCAAAGCTTCCTCATACTAATTTCAAATAGCTTAGAAATCAATGTGTCATCAATGTGTGACCAATATGCTTTGTTTTGGAACATTGTCGCCTCGCCAATTTCTATCAAGCTAATGTTCATGTTTTATAAGCACTTGCCTGGATATGAATTGTGGGCGCAGGAGCTCTTGAGGCTTCTGCAGGGGGCTACAAAATTGGACCAGGTGAAGGCGCCTGCATTGGAGAGCCATGATGGCGTCGTTTACTAAGAGAAACTGCAGATTCAGGCACAGCAGCCAAGCTGGATTGTAAATCTGGATATTGAGCTCAAATGCTTTGGCACAATCAGATACATGAGCTGGTGTCCATGATGCCATTGTCAACTTCCAACTTGTGAATGAAACATATGGTTGAGAATGTGAGCAAGATACCCTGCCCACAGCAATAGAAACAGCATCATCTTATTTAAGACTGTCACGTTGCATAGACAACATCAAGCAGAATGCATTTCTTGAATGTGCAAATTACAGCTGTTTAAACTATAAAAGTGTGTGAGACTGAACATTGTTCTTAAGACAAAACCAAGACTTGGACTCCTACAACCTAAATATATCAAAAGTACCATAGATACTCCTGTCGAATGCTATGAGTATCTGCAACATGGAAAAAATTAGTGGCTAAACTTAGCTAAATGGCGAAATTTTGGCCTTGTTCGAAAAAAAATTGGCTAAACTATGGCCCTTTTTAGGCTAAAAAAATTAAAATTTTAGCCAAGTCTATTTCACGCCCCACCTCCATTTCGTCCGACTTTAGCTAATCACAAGAAAGTGTAGCTGCCAAAATTTGGAAAGTTTAGCCAAAACTTAGAAGCTTTTACGTCAAATTTTAGTGTACTTTAGCCAAATATTCTATAGCCTTTATATTTACTATGGTCAGTTATTATTTAGGTCTTGAATTAGTGCAAAATAGTCAAAAGATAGAAGATTTCTTCTTTTCTAATAAAAGTTTAGCCAAACGTAAGAAAGTACAGGTGGCAAAATTTAGAAAGTTTAGCTAAACATTAGAAGCTTTCACCTCAAATTTTGGCATACTTTAGCCAAGTCTATTTCACCACTTTGAATATAAAAGTTCCTTAATTTTTTCCCTGATCTGCAAACGCAAGATGAAAAGTGCAATGTGGTTTCTTGTTCTTGTTGCAACGGATTGAAATAACATGGAATAGGCAAGGAACTGGTTCTAAAGACAGCCTCTGTCTCAATCCCTAAATATCCAATTTATCATCTCTAAAATCCAAGATTTATCTTAAGTGGAATGTAAAGTGGCTAGAAGTAGATGGAAGCTCTGCTCGTTGCATACCAAGAGAAAAGCAACAAACAATGACAAAGTGAAAGGGCAAGCTTTACACAAGAAGATGTTGTTTTGAAGCTGCTGGCTGATCTTGCCACGGATCTAAGGCTCCTCAAAAAGATAATGATAAATAGTCAGCCTCTTTGAGGATCAACGGAAGAATCACCTTTACAGTAGTATGAGTAGTATGATGAGCTTTAACGAACCTGGCAGAAACCGTATTGGAAAGTAACCTCTGGCCCAGTCTATTTGCAAGCCCTAATTTTTAGCAAATCATGGGAATTTCTTGCATCGACATTTATCAGCGGCTTGTTTTGAAAAATCTGGTTCTGGCCCTGCTTCCTTTAGATGCAAGCTCTTCTTTCGATTTGGTGCTGGCAGTTGCACCAGATTCAGTGGCCCGAACATAACCCTAAACGCATAAACCCTAAAATGGGTTATCTCGAGCCTTGCATGTCGAGCAAGAAAATACAGTTTAAAAAAAAAGGAAGTGATAAGAAAATACAGTTTAAAAAAAAAGGAAATATATGATATGTGGGTCTAAACCATTGGATATAGGCATCAAAATTAGTTCAAGCGTATGCGCACTCTAGATATACTAATTAGTATGCCTCATCAAATACATCCATGAAATCATATAAAAACCTTTGGAAAAAAAGTACAAAAATACAAAAGAAACCCCCTGTTATTATGCTACATATTTATAATTAAAGGCGGTTCCCTAATAACCATCTTTATAATATATAAATGTGTACTAACATAGCGTTGGACCTGCAGGCCAATAGAACGATATAAGGGACAGGAGGGTCGCACTGCAAAGACTTGCGGCACATATTTTGTCATAATGTGTGCAAGGAGAGGAAATAGACTTAAAATTATAAAATTTTGTAAAAGGTGGGTAAAAGTTTTTTTGTGAATATTAAGTGTTATTCTAAGTAAGGTGTAACTAATTACCTTACTAGCATAATTTATGAAATTAAGGATGTGATCATAATAGTTGACTTAAATATTATCTTGAGATAATTGTTAAAATTGCATGTTTTGAATGAGTTACAAGAGGTTTCCAAGGTGGGGAGACTCGTGATGCTGCGGACAACATCAATCCAAGGTGGGGAGATTGTGACGTTCCAGCATAATATATAGTATGAATACGTATACGTATATTATATTGCCATATCACTAGTACATGTCGACCGTGACGACATGTACATGGCGACCGTAAAGGGTTGTACCCATAGGGGGGAACTTCTTATATTGCACATGCCTTTAACATGTGCAAATAACCCCATTTTGCCACATGACAAAGCCCTACATGACCTTTTGGCCCTAACTCTAAAAGAGTCATGTAAAAGAGCCAAAAGATAACCCTAAAATCTCCCTTTTCGCATTCCAGTCTCCAAGAGCCATTCCGACCAAACGCCTGTGCCATGCCGCCTTGCCAGATGCTGCTAAGGCCGCTTTGCACAACAGATCTTCCGGACTCTTTCGTCTTCAGTCCGAACAGGAGCATGGACGTCTTCTGAGGAGCTAGAGCAAGCCAAAGATCAGGTAGATGGCAATTCTGTTGTGCAATGCCGACTTCCAGTCTGGCATTAGGCCGAGTTAGTATGTTATAATAGCGTTAGAGACCCTATAAATTTCGAGATCTCAGGCCCAAACGAAGGAACTTAACCATGTATATTTAGGTAGATAGATTAGATGTTATTCTATATTTCAGATCTATGGATGATGATGTTCTATTTCTATGCCCACTTCTGTTGTATTGGGAAGGGGGGTAGAGACCCTGAAAGCCTTAGTAGATGATGTATCTAGATAGCCTCATTAATTCCCAATTAATGCGGCCTGTGCATAAGAGCCTGCGTGGCTGTGGATGGCCAGGCTAGACCGGCATATAAGGAGGATATGTCCCATTACAGATTGATCCCTCTGGTGTGTAAAGCCTGCCGATAATCTTAGCAGGCTAGGCCTGATGGTTTGCCACTGAGTGTGAGCAAGGGGGCTCGACACCTCTTGGGTGATGCATCACCTTCAATAGGGTTTAAGTCATAGACGCCTCTAGAGGGAGTGATCTCATCTTGAAGCATCGGGACTGGGGAGATGCAACCCAGGATTAGCCCCTTTGGCTATGCACCCGGCAGGTTACAGTCAAGTCCCAAGACTTATAAGCCTATTATGAAAAGTATGAACAGGAGGGGTGGATGGAGCTGAAGAGCAGGCTAGGCTTGCCTTGAACAATTCAAGGGGAAATAGAAGATGTATGAATGAGTTGTTGCCTATGCCAAGGAATGGACAAATAATGTGTGCTCATGGATTATCGTGTCAAGAATGTATCCTCGTAATAATCGGAAGACCAATGCTGCTATAGAGTCCTATCATGTTGCCCTTAAGAGAAGATTGGGTATTTTTAAGCATGAGTCGTATGTGAATGAAAGTGGTTTCAACTATAAAGAAAAAACTGTGGAGTGTACGATAATTGGAGCCAAGACTATTCCAGATGATGCGATTATCTGGGTGGACCTTCAAATGGGTGAGGCTCATGTTTGGAGTCAAACAATAAATGATGTCCCTTACTTTCTTGCTATGAGTGACAAGTAATGGAGTTGTTGTCTTTGTGTGTGGGCCATGAAAGGCAATATATGCAAGCACCAAGTGAAGGATCTTCAAATAATAAATCATTACAAAGAGAGAGACATGTTGGCGGTATGTGGCACGATGATTGGGACAAGAAAAAGGGGCTTGAAAAATTTAGAGTCGTGTGATGATGGAGCAAATGTGAGCGACTGTAGAATAGAGAGTGATGATATTGTTAACGGTTCAATGGAGCTTGATGAAGTTGAAAAGAACTCGTGCATGGTGGATGGCAACACACTTTAATGGCAAGCATAGAAGAATCATGGGATCAAGTGAAACGTGCAATCCCACAATGTCTCGGTCTTTTGTCACATATTAACTTCCTCATGAAAGAAGCCGGGGTCAAGGTCCCATCTAGTATATCTTGTGCCGCTCAAGATAGTCTGAGTTTCTTTGCCCATAATATCTTGCAGAACATGATACTACCAGATTGTCAGCTTTATAACAGTGATCATGAAAGGGAATATCAAATTCTAGAACAACTAGATTTCTATTTGCATAATCTTATTCAAGTCAAGTTGCAAGAGGCATCATACAGCCATTGGAAGTGTCTTCTATGATGATATTCTCGAGACTGCCATTATTCCTTTGTCGTTGGCATTATTTTGGATCAATCTGCTGATCGTTTTCCCTTGAAGTTTCCCTGCTTGATGATAACATAGAGTCTGGGCATTTCTTTTCAATACCAGCAACAGTGAATTCTTTGATGTTCACAAGGAGCAGATACAGTTAGAATTTCCTTGGTTAGATGTTGACATGCATATAATTGAATGGTCTTTATTCATAGATGAAAAATCTGGTCATTCAAGCTCTGGAAATGGTTCACATGAAGTGAATGCATATTACGGATTGGGGCTAAAAAGCTACTAAGGGAGAAGAAAGAATTTATTCCACAGAAGACAAAAAAGTTCTTTAAAGAGACGAATACAGCAAGAGGTAGGGAAAAGTTCCAACTACTAAATTAGCACTTCTATGCTCAAAAGTAACCCGCCAAAAGTCCCCATGACTCCGCCGTTAATTCCTCCCATGAACCTATGATGCCATCTCCCAGAGCCAACTTTGCATGATTAAGAACTGTCTGGCATTTCCTGATTAAAAAACAAAAAGCCCTATGGACTGTTACTATTAAGGGGCACACTGGCCTGCTACAATAGTAGGGGCACATGGGCGAGTTGATCAGAAAAAATAAAGAAGGGAGAGAAGGAGGGGGGATGATCCATAGCTGGGAAAAATGGTCAGAAGGTTGCCTGCTGCAGTTAGGAGCCAACAGGGGATTGAAAGAGGTTGTTGTCACCCTTGGTGACAACGGGTCCAAATTTAGTCTCTTTTGTTCGCTCGACTCTCTTTTTACCATTAGGTTTATTTCTTCTAACTTATCTCTCTAGGGTTTATTTAGCGGGCTTTGAGGGCCTCAGTCACGGCCGGAAAGAACAATTTATTTCAGCGTCGGTCTCAAAAGATAAGAGCTTCCTTTCAAGATATACGGACTTCTCAGGCATTTAAGATCCGGCTGGGTTTGCTTGAATGTTTTCTAAAAAATCCCAGCTTCGGGTCCTTAGTTGAGGGAAATGGAGTCTTCAGCACAATGGCTGCATGTGGGTTTTACTGTTTCATGGTTCTTGCAGTCCAATTCTAATGGTTATGCCTGCCTTTTTTTTTGCCTCAACACGGAGAGAATTTATCTGGGGTGGTTTGTCCGCTGCATTTGACAAGAGTATAATGCATCCAATTGATACCTTGAAGACCAGCATGTAAAGTGGCTCAGATTTGTTTTTTAGATGGTGTGGGACAATTGGAGAAGCAATCTAAAACAGTCATGATCGCTTGCATACTTCCAAGTTTTAACCGCTAACATGTTCAATCATTCCTCAGCTGCTTCGGCAAGAAAATGAATTTATTGCAAGGGCAAAATATGAAAATTGCATCATAGTAATCTGATAAGGGTCCTTAAACAGGGAAGATGCACAAACGTTAACATGCATGGAAAAAAGAGAAAATCATGCCTATTAATTTATAATCAGAGGCTTAACAATGCCAAAAAAATTTCAATTTTAACTTCTTGGACTTATTAGGACGCTCAAGGAAGATCATAATGCTGCGAAAGTAGGGCGGCAACAATCTGACAGTGGATGAGGTCGGGTTTGGATTTGGTATGCTCCATTTGAGATACACTTTCAGAGAATACTCCGAGGCTCAAGGAAGACCGCATTGCTAGGCTTACTTTCATTGAAGTAACCATGCAATTCCTTGCTGTAGAGCAATTCGGAGTGGTGGACATTGTGGAGGATGAAGGCGAATTGTGAGAATTTGAAGAGCTAGGTCTTATTCGGAGATGGGGCCCCTTCCGGCCAGACCGAGGTGTATCCCATAGAGTGTTGATCATTGGAAAGCTCCGCCTTGTCTGATGCCTTCCAATCTCTAATTTGTTTATAAAAAACTCAAAGTTAGAAGCATATCAATGGGGAATTAGAAGAATCGATGTTAAAAACACTCAAACGGGTTGCAAGGGATTGAAGGGCTTGAATGCCAAGGAATCTATGCCCTCAATTTAAACCCAAAACTGCAATGATAACATTGTCTTTAATTGGCAGTCCAGGTTTTCCAAAAATTTGGGCTTTACTTTGTAATTTGCTTTGCTATAATTGAGGCAGAGATGTAAGAGCCAATTGGGCTGGGCTGGCAACTCATAATTGGGAGTGGTTTGTAGATTCTGGATGATATTTTGATGAAGGCCCACCAAAAGGCGGAAGTTTCTGTTGAGGAGTATGACGATAGGGGGTTGCGGCTAAATGACCCCCGACCACGGATTTGTCGTGGGATGAAATAAAAGGATTATCGCTCGACTGTGGGAGCGTGCCAAATGTGCAGGCCTTGCATGGAAGGTGGCACGTCCTACGTGTTTAGGGGGTCAGAGGCCTGGCGCTCCCTGGCCTTGGCTACCCTGATAGGGAGCTAGGTCCGGGGGGAGGACAGACTTTGACTGACCCTAAATTTCTAACCGTGGATTTTTTTTGACCAATTTTGTTTAGGAAGTTCTTGTCTACATAACAATACGTATCCAAAACCCTTGGCGGCTTGACAAGCATGTTTATTTCCGAACAATTATACGTAAAAAGAAACTTGCTCACTCCTAGAAATAGAAGGATAATACATGCATAATGATACAATCTCTAAATTTCTACGATTTCAACTATATGCAAAATATAGAAGTCTATCCGAAACCATTCCCTTTACACATAACATTTGCAATTCAATTTAGGTATGTTCATAACGTATTGCAATGGTTATTGGAGGGTATTCGTATAAAATACATAAGCAATGGTTATTGGAGGGTATTCGTATAAACCACATAGTAGAAAAGATGGTGTGTCGGGTGGAGCGAGTTTATTATTCCATAGTCGTATGCATGACAGTTTCAAAAGGAGCAGATCGAAGTTAGAAAGAAATGACATCCTCTGTCTTGATGGCCACTTTGTGGCACGAAGGTAGTGCTTCCTCGTCCAGCGCTTTGCCTCATCTGTTTTTCCTCATCCCCTTTGCCTCATCCAACACTTCCTCATGGCAATGGCAGAGCCTATGGATGCAGATTTGATATGAGGGGCGTAGACCAATTTGCACAGATTTGCAGCTGGGCTTCAGTACGATTTTGAAGCAATTTTGGAAGCAGGGATGTTGCTTATGGGGTTCATGACAGATTCAGAAAATGCCTGTTTCTTGTGAAGAAAGCCAGGTTCAAAATCTTTTTTTCCAATGCCATAGCTAAGTTTTGTTTTTGTATGGCACAGACGTGTTTCTACTGCCATAGCTAGGTTTTGTTTTTATGTTATCTATTGTTTAAATTTGTTTTTTCCGGTCTAGAGGAAAACTTTTTAGAATTTTTTTTTTTTTTTTAAAGTTAGTTTTCTAAGATTACGGGGTTTTTTGCTAGCGAAAAATTTGCACGGTGTCCAAAAATTGGGCCTTGGCCTTTACAATGAAATTCAAGTATGGTGGCTCTTATCCATCCCCAATTTTTGGTGGCATGAGCACGACATGGAAGATCTGAGCTATGATTTCGGCATGGAAGACATGTCTAGCTAGAAGAAAGTTGGCATTACAATACAAGCCATTATAGCTCTAACTGTGATCGGCGTAGATGGTTCTGACCTTCAGATATGATGAACCGTTTTGTGGTTATCTAGGTTCGGATTCTTTGAGGATTCTTTGAGGCCAAGTAAAAGAACAAAGGCCGTTGTGCCATATTGGTGCAACAAAGTGGGCATAATTTCGTTGCAGAGACTTCAATCTTCAGTATTAAGACGTGTAAGAGATGTGCTTAAGACGTGCTTCTACGGTTGAACGGCTTCTCCATTGCAGAGACTTCAATCTTCAGTGTTTCATTGGTAAGACGTGCTTTTTGTTATTTTGATCCACTTTGGATGCTCTGTTGCTTTGGCTTGCAGAGTTGTGCATAGATAAGCACATCTACACCTCTATAAAAAAGATTTGCAGGGTTGCCTCGAGGAAGAATTGACAGTCCGTCAAAATTGAAATGCAAAGTCGTGCAGTGTATAGTAACCATTGTTTCTTTGCCGCCCAATTGAGATGTTCTTAGACCATTTCTGAACTATAACATGTAAATCTTGAAGACAGTTCAGTTGAAGACACTTAGCTTCATTATAATCCTGCAAGGTATGTGGTTAATAGATGTGTGTAGCTTCTTTACAAAAGCTCCTGCTCCATATATACCTTGCAGGATTATGATCAAGCTAAGCACTGTCTTCACATTTCTCATACCACTATGTTTGGTCCTTCAAGCACCTATAGGTAGGCCCTTCTGAGATGTATATTGTTGTGTTCATGCTATGCTCATGGAATATATGTTAGTATTATCCAATGGCATCAACTAACTCTAGGGAAGAAGATCGCATGGGAGAACCTATGTGAACGGGTGAAAGCGTTAAGACTACTATGGGAGCTTGGTCCTAGTAAACAAAGACATGTTTACAAAATTGTATGCGTTGAGGCATTCTCTAAATAGTAGTGGGCAAAATTTGCCAACGTAAATTACATTTTCATAAAGAACAAGCATTCATCCTACATACATGTCAATTCTTTTTCAAGTGATTTCCATAGATGTACAATTGAGCTATTACTTGAAATAGTAAACATGCCGTTGGCGCTCAGGGCGCGGTTCTTGGCCGGCTAGAGGGCAGCGGCCGCCCTCCCTTCTACAGGCCATCCCAGCGGAGATCGTGAAGGCCAATTCAGAGGGTTTGATGCTAGCAAGGCGGATTGACAGGTTATTCCAGGGGCAGATGCTCAGATGTGCATATATCTCTTCTTTTTTCCGGCGGCGAATCTTTGTGCAGCAGGTATCACTAACGTGATTTCTTTCTTTGATGCTTCTGCATTATGTCTACTCGAGTTTAGACACGCTGAAAGGGTAGATCCAGCATTTTAGTTGGAGTCCGACCTATAAGGCGAAGAAGGAAAGAAGCTGCAAGATTCAGAAAAAAGATCTGATTTATGTTTACAGGAAGCCACAATCTGATTCTTGGTATAAAAAGTATTCATGGCCTATTTCTTTCCACTCATTCTTTCTAGCAGAATGCTCCAAGTGATGATCAGAAAGTTTCTTATCAGGGGAATTGTACAAGTAAGTCTTGAATTATTATTCTTATACTGGAGCAGTAGTGGCAACAGGTTGTATGACAATATTTAATATAGAATAGATCCTCTAGCACTGAAGCTTGAGCACTATTTTTGAAGCACCTGGTTGCATTCTTTAGTACTATTATGCTTGAGAATGCCACTCAATTACTGAAGATTGAGTGATATTTTGGTACTGATGCCAAAATAGTTGGATTTCTTTGCTCAAATACTACCACGTTTGAGCGTGTGCTTCATCGGGTACTGATATGCCTGATTTATGTTCTATTTGGATGTTGTCATACATATCATGAGTCATGCAACTTCTGTATAATTTCAGTCATTCAGGTTATTTATGTGTCTCCAAAATAAGATTCATTTCGGAAGACATCTGCTCTTTAGATCATCTTGTGAACTTTGGTTTCGATGTGGAGAGTTTTTCTGTGCGTAATGTTTATTATCAGCTATCAGAGCAAAGCAGTAAATAAGTTTTCACACTTAAGAGGATGAAGAAGTCGAGTATGCTCCTGTAGTAATTCTCTTAATGTGCTGAAGCATTGTACTTTTCTTCCTATACAAAAAATTTCGTTCTCTCAAAAAAATAAAATAAAATAAAATAAAAATTACTTGAAATAGTCGCAAGGGTTGATGTACACTTGAGCTATTACTAGAAATAGTTGTAAGGCCAACCCACAGTGCGTTAGCACCTGATTTTAAGTAGTTTTATGGCCCTTATTAGTATTTTTTATAGTAGAATGTAACATGCTTATGCTCCACGAACAAATAATTTACCCAATGTTGTTTATAACGTTCTTGGGGAGAGAGGCAATAATCTGTTGTGTATCACCAAAAACTTTAGTTACAGTCTCGTCAACCTTAACGAGAGACTTTCTCCATGATCCAATCTAGAAGAAAATCATCTACTTGTATTGGGCTTCTCGCATAGATGCAACTAGTTCAAGTTAATCAGAGATGATGCAACTTCATTCATAATAGGAGGAAAATATTGAGGATTTTTTGTGTTCATATCCATGTCCCAAATTCAAAATATAAGGAATTTTCTCTTGATGGCTTCTTAAAAATTTGAAGTTCATGTCTGGTGCGAAATTTCAAAATCAAGTTCTCAATTGATGCCTTAAAAAATATGTAGTTCACATCATTCAGTTACAATAGGGCGTGTAAGACTGCTAAAATAAAGGGATAACCATAGGAATCTACAAAATGCGCACTCATAATTGAATGACGGGCATATATGAAATCCACATCTGAAGACTTTTTATTCTGCTTGGAAAAGGTTTGTTCAATTTGCAATCCTCAAATATAGAATAGAAAAATAGATGTATAGTTTGGAATGTTGACTCCTCCAAGTAAAAATGAAAAACGTGTTCAAAGCAGGCAAAAAAAATTCTATTTTATTGGCATATTGACTACATAATGGCTGATAACAAAATATTTCTGAATTCGAGTCTCAAAATATTTCTGAATTCGAGTCTTTTGAAAGCTACATCCATAGGAGATAAAGGAGTTTGGAATAATAATTAAGGACATATATATACGAGATTGAAGGGAGAGGGGGAGGGATATGTAAAAATCAAACTGAAAATAAAAATTTTCAATTTCAATACATCAAATACACAATTAAGCCTGGTTGATACTTCACAAACTGTTTATTTTCAAAATTAACAAGAGCTCAAAGATAAGATTGAGAGTGTATCTTTAAATATAATTTTCTTAAATTTCATAGAATTGAATTTTCAAGAATCATCACGAACTCTTATGTCAAATTTCATTCGCTTCTGGTTTTTTCTTGTTCAAGCTTCCACTACTAAAAAATTTATGGCAATTGATCATGTTGTAAGGTATGTATGTTAATAAAAGTAGCGTTTCAAAACAAATGTTAGCTTCTTAGTGTTCAAATCACTTTCTTCTAAAAACTCGCTCACAAGTTGCGGTGCTTACAAAAGCATCAAGATAGCTTACCAAAGTTTTAAATTTTTAGATAAAGCATAAAGAAATGTCTATATCTCTCTGATATAAGGATCAACATCTAATGTGCAACACTTTTTTGTCCAAACACATTTTTTTGGCCATATGGCATACGAATTTTCAATAATAAAGCCTTTTCTTTCTACCGACACGTTCAAACAATTTAACTGCGTTAAAGAAGCCCAATCAACAAACTTTTTTCAAAAGAACCAAACAAACTATGCACAAAAATCTCATGAAAGTCCTATACAAATTGTTAATTGACCTATAACAATTTTGTAATTTTTATTTTTCTAAAACATGCTTTGGATAGTGTTAAAACTCTTTACTAAAACCGTTAAAGCCTTTGTTTTTTGCTCTCCCTTTCTAGACAATAAAAATCAAACCAACTTAATTTTTCTAGTCCTTTTTCTTTTTCTTTTTTTTTTTCTTTTTTTTTTTGCTGCTTAAAACAAGAAAGCAACACCTTTCTTATTATCTCTCATTCAATTATCGAGGGCAAAATGTGGAGATGATGCCCACCTACAAGTATTTAAGAGAGGAGTTTTTTTCTACAATATACTTGGACACCTCCATCTGCTATAAATGACAGCGGGCTAGAAGACATTGTACGCAATGCAAAACAATAGTCACAAAGCGGAGCTATATGATTGGACCCATCAATCGCACTTACTTAGGGTCTTGGTGGAGCTCATTCTTTTATATGGAATCAAAGTCTGGGGCCAATCATGTCCCTTGCTACCTGGAATGACTTCGAGAAGATGCAAAAAACCTTCTTAGCACAAGCATTGGGAGTAAAATCCATGGTTCCACATCAGTTTCTTCTGCAAGAGATGGGTTTCTTGCTCTTCAAAAAGCAGCTCTTAATCGCCACATCATCTACTTTCAAAAGGTGGTCAGTATAGAGGATACTCGTCTCCTCCACCTGGCCTATGTTGTGGCTATAGGGTCGGCGCACCTCAAAGACTGCTAGAAGGAAGGAAAAGAGGGCTCAATGGCTGGCCAAATAGAAAGCAAAGTGGATACAGGTGCAAATAGCAAATGATCACCATAGGTTAAAGAATACCTTGATGTTTGCTTCCTCAGCAAACTTTGGCATGTCAGCGCCCTTGAGCAGCCAAGATAGCAATGCTATTTGCATACTCATTTGCCCATAGAAAAGCATAAACTCATCGACCTCATTTCGCATAGGTATGCACCTCTCTAAATTGAGACAAACAGATGCATTGGAGAGTCACGCCAAGACAAGCTTTGCCAGTGCTGCCAAGTGTTGAGGATGAATGTCACACTCTTCGAAACTGTCCAACGTATGACTGGCTTACAAAAAGCACCAAGATAGCTTACCAAAGTTTTAAATTTTTAGATAAAGCATAAAGGAATGTATGTATCTCTCCGATATAAGGATCAACAGTAATGTGCAACACTTTTTGTCCAAACACATTTTTTTTTGCCATATGAAGCATACAAATTTCCAACAATAAAGCTTTTTCTTTCTACCGACACGTTCAAACAATTTAATTGCCTTAAAGAAGCCCAATCAACAAACTTTTTCCAAAAGCACCAAACAAACTATGCACAAAAATCTCATGGCAGTCCTATACAAATTGTTAATTGACCCACAACAATTTCATAATCTTTATTTTTCTAGAACATGCTTTGAATAGTGTTAAAACTCTTAATTCACTAAAGCCATTGAAGACTTTGTTTTTTGCTCTCCCTTTCTAGACAATAAAAACCAAACCGCTTAATTTTTTTTGGTCCCCCCCCCCCCCTTTTTTTTGCTGCTTAAAACAAGAAAGCAACACCGTTCTTATTATCCCTCATTCAATTATCGAGGGCAAAATGTGGAGATGATGCCGATCTACAAGTATTTATGAGAGGAGTTTTTTTCTACATCGTACTTGGACACCTCCATCTGCTATAAGTGACAGCGGGCTAGAAGACATTGTACGCAATGCAAAACAATAGTCACAAAGCAAAGCTATATGATTGGACCCATCAGTCGCACGTATTTAGGTTTTGGTGGAGCTCATTCTTTTATGTGGAATCAAACTCCAGGGTTAATCGTGTCCCTTGCTACCTGGAATGACTTCGAGAAAATGTAAAAACCCTTCTTAGCACAAGCATTGGGACTAAAATCCATGGTTCCACATCAGTTTCTTCCGCAAGAGATGGGTTTCTTGCTCTTCAAAAAGTATATCTTAATCGCCACATCATCTACTTTCAAAAGGCGGTCAGCATAGAGGATACTCGTCTCCCCCACCTAGCCTACATTGTGGCTATAGGGTCAGAGTGTTCTTCGCTCGAAACTCCATTTCGAACACCGTTCGTTGCGGCGTAGCTCAGATCGACTGCTCCAAGGCAATATGCTCATCAGAAGGAGGAGGAATCACTCGACTCATCATCAAGTCATAGAGACCCCAGGAGTTGGAGGAAGTTCGTCCGGAGCAAGTATTCATAGTAGCTTCATAGGTAGATCATCTGGAACCTAGGATTCCAGATGAGCTAATATCTTATCTTGCTAGTAGAACCTTCCTAGAACCCTCAGTCTAGGTTTGGAACCCTAATCAATGAACTCTAAGTATAAGTTAGATGCATGTGATTAGGATTAGATGTTATTCTCATTATTTATCATGTTATATGGATATGATGTTGGTTGATCATGTTTGCTCCTCTTGTATTGGGAAGGGGCGTAGAGACCTAGTAGCTATTATTTAGATTATGCTCCTAGTTTAGACCCCTTAGTTCCTATTTAGACGAGACCTGTGCATAGGAACCCAAGGGGGCTATGAAGTGACTTAGCACCATACAACGGGGCTAGTGGCAAGGTGGAAGAGGTCCTCGATGAGCGCGGTTACTGGGGACCCATAGCGGGCTAGGCCTATAGTCGGTCACTTCGTGTGGGCCGGGTATGGGTCCGACACCTCCTGGGGCAATGGTCAAGAGTTGTAGGTGTTGACCTGGATCTTGTTTTGGGGGGTTCAATCCGGTACGAATCGTGTGTCGCCACATTCTCTAGCCGCCCGTGGAGCCACTAGACCTCGGGAAGGGGAGATGCAACCCGTCCTGCCTCATTGGACCGGGGAGATGCAACCCGGAGTAGTCTCAATGGGCGATGCCATGAGATTGCGTATCCGGCAGGCTATAGTCACGCCAGAGCCCGATTTAACCTGTCTGCAAAGTATGTACAGGAGGGGCAGATGGTGGTCCATAGCCATTGTCTATAGCCAGCCCCGCCATTGTCATATCTCGGTTTGCTCTATCTTGTGGCCCAACTGTACTTCCTTACGAGTCTGAGCCTGGGTAGGAGCTCTTATATTTTATGGCATGTTGATATCTTTGTTGGATCTATGGATGTACGGATG
This sequence comes from Isoetes taiwanensis, assembly GCA_021234155.1. NCBI lineage: Eukaryota > Viridiplantae > Streptophyta > Lycopodiopsida > Isoetales > Isoetaceae > Isoetes > Isoetes taiwanensis. The sequence continues at coordinate 19,903,033 of JAJEKV010000020.1, read as the reverse complement.
TGTTACCCTTCTAGGTACTTAGATGTATTGTTGTTGTTAGTGCTGACATTATGTTATGCTTCCACTGTTATAGGAGCCCATAGACGAAGGGCACGCAAGACACCTTCGTGTCCCCTTCCCGCACTAGGGATACCTTGGATGCGGGATAGACGGAGGGCTCATGCGTCAGAGGGTTGGATGGGGGATTTCCTACGAGATGTACGACCGGGTGCCGTATATTTAGTAGGGAGCGTCACAATGGTATCAGAGCAATGTTCTTGGTTGATCAAGAGCTAGCATTGCACATATCCCTGACTAAATAGTCTAACCGGCCTAATAGAGCATGGGATGGAAATTCCAGCATTGAACCTCAAAAAATGGGAGGAAAAATTTTTCTCCTAAGTAGTGGAGTCATAAAGTTGGGCTAAATTTTAGATGTAGGAAAAAAATGATGAGCCAAATTAACATTCTAGTAAGATTCGAGTGGAAATTATGCATGAGCATCAAATTTCACTTAATATGGGTCGAAGAATCATTCCAATCCGAGACCCGGGTGAAAAGTGGCGCAAATCCATAATTGACACACCAAACCATTAAGAAAAATTCAGCTTCTAATAATAATATTATAATAAGGAAATACCTATATATAGTATGGATATTTAATGGGGGGCTAATTAATAAGGGTATTAATGGTGAGGAAATATTCTTAGCCTTAAGAGCATCTTTCCCTTTTTAAATATCAGTTTAGGGTCCCACTCTCTCTAACACTCCCTGAGCCTCTCTTTCTTGATCTCCAGCTTAAGCTAATCCATTTCCTTGACCGTAAGATATGGCCCGCACCAAATGCACCGCTAGGAAATATAGGAGCTCCAGACAGAGGCCCACCATGACGAAGATGGCAGCAGGGAGCGGCAAGAAGATCCCAGAGCACCTCAGGCATGGGAGGGAGGAGGAGCATCACAATTCTCCCACTCCACAGATGAAACCTTCCAATCATCCCACCTGAGAAGGCCTCCAGCAACTCGTCGGGGGACACAAAGTGGACAGGCGAAACAATCGTGCTCGGCACGCCCTCGCCCAGCCAAGAGGAGCAGTAGACCATCCAGGAGCAGCACGAAAAAGAGGAGCAGCAAGGCGGGGAGCAGCAGGAGGAGGAACGCCATCAACTGAAGGTCGGTCGCAGCAAAAAGAAGGGGAAGGAGAAGGTAGCAGAACGGCCGGAAAACGGGCGGCAAGGAAGAAGAAGGAGAGAGAGAAGGAGGCCAGGAGAAGGGAGAAACGGTCCAAAAGGGACCAAGACAAGCCAAGGGGAACAATCCATATTGGAGGACTTCGTCAGGGGCAAGCGAACAAGGAGGAGGAGGAGGAGGACGACGAAGTGGTGGAGGAAGAAGGCGGGAACGAGGAAGAGGAGGAGCTGGAAGGGGATGCTCGGGAAACCTCCAATCCCAATGCCCGACCACCTTACCCTAAGTGGCCCAAGCCACCTGAGGTGGTGAAGAAGAAGAAGGTCGGCGAGCTGAAGCAGGACCGAGTTCAAGAGGAGGAAGAAAACATACCAGGAGTACCTAAGAAGATGGAAAAAGTACAATGACTGGTATCGCAGGCAGAACGTACAAAATTACGTTAAAGGCGACAAACCAAGGAATCAGCCAACGCTGCCACCACCCCGGCCAGAACCTCTAAAGAAGGCCCACCATGGATCCAACTCCAAGCACGCCAGGGTGTTTAGGCAGTGCACTAATCTTCTAATCCGGAAGCCGCCATTCCAAGAGCTCCACCGGGAGATTACGCATGAGTTTCGGACCGATTATAGGACTACATCCCGGTCCGATGTCTGCAAGAGACTGCAGAGGTAGAGCTGGTACAACTCTTCGAGGAAGGCAACCTATATGCCATCCATGCAAAGAGGGTAACAGTAATGTCAAAAGACCTCCATTTGGCTAGGAGGATCCGAAAAGACAAGCTCTAGAAAGCTTGCAATTTTGTGTAAAGATAAATTTGTGTAAACCATTTTGGTGTAAAATTATCATTAATATAAGTAAAATCTTATTGTAATACCTGTTAGTTCAAATTTTTCTTTAAAATTGACTTTTTAGGTCAAAATTGACCTAGTCGGGTCACTCCGCTCCGAAGGGTCTTGCGTCGCGAATGCAGACACGTTTCGTGCGGAGTAACCCGAGTCCCCTCTTTGTTGGCATAAATTGTCCAATTTTTGCAAGAAAACTTGTTAGAATGTTTAGAATTAGTTAAATTTTATATTGTATCATCTTAAATTTGTCAAAAATGTTGACCCATTCGGGTCACTCCGCGCCGAAGGGCTTTGCATCTCAAACGCGGACGTGTTTTGCGCGGAGTAACCCGAGTCACCCATTTTTGCACTTTTACATATTAGATTTACATAAGATAAGTTGCTAGATAGCCTAGAATAAAGCCAAACTTGCATTTTAGTACCTTATATCTCCTAAAAATGTTAAGTTTTAGTCAAATTTGACCCACTCGGGGTACTCTGCGCCGAAGGGCCTTGCGTCGCGAACGTAGACGCATTTCGTGCGGAGTTAACCTGAGTCGAGCATGTTCGACCCAAATTTGTCCAAAATTTATCTAGTAAACTTCTCTATAGTGTTTCTTGACTTGTCTTGCTTAGATTTACACTTCATGTTACCTAGCGTGGACACGTATATACATAGGTCTTGTCGAGCAAGAAGCCCCAGGCACAGAAACCTAGACAGCTTAGTCTATAAAAGGAGACCTCAATTGACATTTGTTTCTTCACCAAGTTTGCTCTCATCCCCTCTAGGCAATTTCCCAGCTCCTTGTCAATCCTTCCCAACTATTTTCTACTTCAATCTCTACTCAATGGCTCCCATAAACTTTGTTGAATGATACAACAGTGCCAACCACATCTGTGAGTTCCCAGCAAAGGAGGCCTTCCATGTCTTTGACCATCTCTTTGATCTCCATGCAACTTTGACTCAAACACCCTATTATACTGATATTATATGCCAATATGACTTACCAAATTTTGCCCTGGGGAAGTCAGCCTTCCTCTAAGGGGAGGCAAGTGGGTGTCCTTGGAGTCATTAAGTCAAGCCTTAGGTGGGGGTTCCAGAGTCAAGAGCCAGTTGTGGGATAGGACGAAGAACATGCCTGACTGCATGAGTTGTACGGCTCACAGGCATCGGTATGTCTCAGTACACGTGGCTTTATCTCTATTCATGCACTTCAGGGCCATCAACAGGGTGGGGAAACTTTTGATTCAGCACTTGGACCTCGCACTCCTCAACACGAGGGTAGATCAGGGCCAATTCCACAAGATTGAGACCTCGGATTACGTCTACCACGACATATCCGCAAGGGCATTTCAAATCGAAAAAGACTATGAACAAGAAGGGGATGACGATCAAGACGAGGAGAACATGCTAGCATCAAGGATGGAGAGGCGGATAGCAAGGCATGATGAAGATTTCAGGATGGCCAATGAACCACCTATAGGCATCACGACTCTATCTTTGATAGTGATCGAAGAGGAGGAGTATTTGTTTGCAAATGACATCCTCCATCTTCTATACTGCATAGAAGAGGGGCTCAGGATTGACAAACATTGATTGCAGAGGGGCAGCAGAAGGACCTCATCGATTACTCGTACCAAAAAGTTCCAAGGGAGGTAGCAGAACGGCATTCTTATGCCAGTGAAACAATGTCTGATATTGCGACATATGAGTACATAAGACAGATGTATCACCATCAGCCGCCAGTCATTCAAGAGGAAGAGTTTCAAGAAATTCAAAGCAGGTTGTACAAACCAGGGAGAGGCCCAAGCTCGAGCGTGAAGGATGGGGGAGGGGTCCAGCAGCATCAACTTAGACAATGCAACCACCATGTGGAGGGGCTATAAAGACCTCATAGCAATAGACACCTTCGACGAAGTGGCAAAAAAAAAAGGTACAGGATTGCAGTCGGCGGGACCCCAGAGGGGGAAAGCCCTTCGATCTATCTTCCAGTCCTAAGCCAAGGTCAGATGATAGTATTCCACATGGACTTCAGCCCACGAGGAGAGGAGTCTGTGGCACTCGTGATTGCACTTACAGGGTTTGGCCAGCATGCCAAGATGAGGGAGAACACAAATCATCTTCAAGGTTAGTAAAACTGGCCAAGGAGCATCAAAGGATTCAGAGTTTGCTTCACGCCATAGCTAGCTCAGAAATCACGCGTGTGATTCAAACAAATATCATGCAATTCACTGAAATAAGAACATGAAGAAAACTGAAACGAATTAATCTGAAAATCTGAGAAAACTTATCTGATTTCTTTGGAAGGGAAAAAAGGGGAGGAAAGGAGAAAATGGAAGGAAAAAGGGACATAGAAAAAGAAAAAGGGAAAGGGAAAGGGTAAGGGAAAAAGCGAAGAAAAAAATGAATCGAAAGCGGGAAAGATGGAAAGGGTTGAAAGGGGAGGAAGGGAAATGGGAAATGGATTGAAGAAGGAAAGGGAAAAAGGGTATGGAAATATGGAAAGGGAAAGGAAAAAAAAAAGAAGAGGGTAAAAGGGAACCTCGAAAAAAGGCACGAGAAAAAAGGGAAAAGGCAAAAGAAGAAATGGGGCACAGGAAAAAAAAATAGAGTAGGAAAAATGTGTTAAAAAGGGCATGAGAAAAGGGAAAGTAAAAAAGAAATGAAGGGGGAAAGGGAAAGGAGCACAATGAAAAGGAAAAAAGAGAGGGGATGGGAAAAGGAGGAAAGGGAAAGGGAAAGGGAAAAGAAAACATCCATTAAGAAAAAGGAAAGTGAAAAATAGTGTGAAGAAAGGGAAACAAAGAAAGAAGAAAAGGAAACGTGTAAGGAAACAAGAAAAAAAGAAAAGGAAAATGGGAAGTGTGCAAGGAAACGAGAAAAATGAAAAAGAAAAAAGTGTAAAAGTAGGATAGAGCAAATGATAAAGGGAAGAGAAACAATGTCGAGTACTTTAAGAATGAAGTATTTTTGGGTTATTCATGCTCTTTTCCCTCATTACTACAATGTATCATTTATAGATTCTCAGCTTATACCTAGCAACGCTGGGCACCATTCCTAGTAATGTATAATCTCTTTCAATAACGTTCTCATGTCTAGAATGGAGAATAAGTATAACAAAATCTACAAGTCTCAAGCAATTTAGTTCCAACATTTGTTAATGTAGAATTCATGCAAGATCATTTATTTTCTAGCTGGTTACAATACATGAATGTTCAGAAAGCCATTACTGCAAGCATACTTGCATAAGATTATTGCAGATGCTATTGCAGTTTATGTAATGTGCATAATAGAGCTATTTACTACACTAACATATTATACATTGCGCCTGAATTTTTGTTCAGTGCCTTTGTTCATGGTTTGAATAGAATTATTGAAGTTCCAGTGTGAACAATATGAAATTACTAGTAATGATGCCCAGCATTGCTGTTGTGTTTTTCAAAACTGTTCAACTCAAACTCCTTTTCATAAATCTAACATAATACCCATTTGTGCATTCGACACCCGCTCCCCGTCCATTTGCCTTTTTGCTCTTTTTCCTTTCCCTTCCCTTTCCTCCCCTTCCCTTTCTCTTCTCCCTTTTTCTCTTCCATTTTTTGATGGGCTTTTTCCCTTTCTTTTTTACCCTTTTCCCACTCTTCCCTTTTTCCCTCTCCTTTTTCCATTTTATTTCTTTTTCTCTTTCCCATGTTCTTTTTTTGTTCTTTTTTCCCACCTTTTTTCATGTGCCCCTTTTCCTCTTTTCCCCACTCTCTTTTACTTTTTCCCGTGCTCGTTCCCCCTCGCTTTTCCTTTTCTCTTTTTCCCTTTTCCATGTTTTTTTTCCTTCTTTTTTTTCCCTTTCCTCACCCTTTCTCTCTTCCTATTTTTTCAGTGCCCTTTACACGTTCTCTTTTCCCATTTCTTTCTCCCTTTTTCCCGGCCCACGCCCTTTTTCCCTCCCCTTTCTGCCTCTCTTGCCCTTCCCTACATTTTCATCCTTTCTACGCCATTTTCTTTTCCCATTTTCTTCCCCTTCCCCTTTCCCTTGCCCTTTACCTGCATTCCCTTTTCCCTACCCTTTTCATGTACCGCTTTTCGCACCCTCTTCCCGTTTTCCCTGTGCATATTCCCCCCTCCCTTTTTCTTTTTTCTTTTCCCTTTTCTCATGCTCTTTTTCCCTTCCTTTTCCCCTTTCCTCAACCTTTTTCCTCTTTCCCTATTTCCCTTGCCTTTTCCCTTTTCCCATTCTCCTTTCTATTTTCCTTGTGCCTTTTTCACTTTCCTTTCTCCCATTTTTGTCTCTCCCTTTTTTTTCTCTCTCTTTTTTCATGCTCTTTTCCTTTTCCTTCTCTACACCATTTTTCTCTTCCTCTTTTCCCCTTCCCTTTTCCTCCTTTACCCACCCTTTTCCTCTTTCCTTTTCTCCGTCGCCCTTTCTTCCTCCCCCTTTTCTTTTCCCTCTCTTTCCCTTTTTCTATGACATTTTTTCCTTTTCTCACCCTTTCACTTTTCCTTTTTTTCCCATACATTTTTCCCTTTCCCTCTTCTCCTTTTCCTTGTGCCTTTTTTCCTTTCACTTTTCCACTTCCATCCTCGCTTTTCCTTTTCCTTTTCCTTTTCTTTTTCCTTTTCCCCTTAAGAGATCAAAGCATGACCAATCACGATGGTGGGAAGTCATGCGATAAATCTCGGCCTTTGCATGTAATTTCATGATCTTAGCCATTCAAATTAGGGCGTGGCCCATTACATACTTATGCTATAGCATTATAATATAAGACTAATTAAGGTGCCCAGCGTTGTTGGGCATAGCGGGGCATTGTAAATGATATACCAGATTTATTATTAAATGGATTCATATTTTTAAAATTAGATAATCAAGAGCATTCAATCATATTTCCCACTTCCCCCTACTTTTTCCCTTTTCCTTTTGCCTTTCTCCACTTTTCCTTTTTTCTATTTTCGCCTTCTCCTTTTCCCTTTTTTCTTTTTACATTTTTCAATTTACCTTTTTCTATTTTCAATATTCTATTTCTCCCATTTTCCATTTCCCTTTTCTGTTTTTCGCTTTCCATTTTTCCTTTTCTATTTTCCCCTTCCATTTTCTCCAATTCATGTTTGCCCTTGCTTCTTTTTCATGTGCCCTTCCCCCCTTCCCTTTTTCTATTTTACTCTTTCACTTCTTCTCGTGTCCTTTTATCCGAGTTTCCCTTCCCCCTTCCCCCTTCCCCCTTTCCTTTTTCTTTTTTTCCTTTCCTTTCCCTTATCCCATGCCCCTCTTCTTTTCCCTCTTTCCCTTTCAATTTTTCCATGTCATTTTTTTTCGTTCCCCTTTCCCCTCTCTTCACCATTTCCCTCTTCCCTTTTTTTCATGCTCTTTTACTCTTCTATTTTTCCATGCTCACTCCCCTTTTCCCTTTTCTTCACCTTTTTCCTCTTCCCTTTCTCCCCCTCCCCTCCCCATCCCTCTTTTTTCCTTTACTCTTTTCCCTTCGTCTATTTTGCTCTTCCTTTTCTTTCCCCTCCCCTTTCTATTTTCCCATTTTACCTTCCCTTTTTTCCCTTTTGTCTTTTCCCTTTTGCCTTTTCCCATTTTTTCATATTTCCCTTTTCCATTTTGCCAACTCCTCCCCCTTTCCTTTTTTTCCGCTCCCCTTTTCACATTTTCTATTTCTTTTTATTTTTTTTTTTCTATTTTCTTTTCTTCCATCCCCTTCGATTCCCTTTCCTCTTCATTTATTCCTTTTTCCTTTTATCAATGGCCTTTTTCTCTTCCTTTTCCTCCTCTCTCGACCCTTTCTTGGTTCTGCCTTTTCCTTTGCCCTTTTTCCCTTTCATTTCCTCCTGTTTTGCTTCTTTTTCTTTTGCCTTTCCCTTTCTTTTTTTCTTATGTTCCTTTTGTCCATGTTATTTTTTCCTTCTCCTTTCCTCACCCTTTCCTTCTTTCTTTTTTCCTATGTTCTTTTTTTCGTCCATTGTTTCATACTCGCACTCATTTTCCCCTTTCTTCACCTTTTCCCTCTTCCCCTCTCACCCCTCTCCCTTTTTTCCTCTACTTTTTTTCCCTTCTTTATTTTGCTCTTCCTTTTCTTTTTCCCTCCCCTTTCGTTTTTTCCATTTTAGCTTCCCCCCCTCTTCCCTTTTCGTTTTTCCCATTTGTCGTTTCTTCTTTTTCTACGTTTCCCTTTTATCATTTTCCCACTCCTCCCTTTTCCCTTTTTATATTTCCCCCTTTCCTTTTTTATGCTCCCTTTTCACATTCCCAATTTCCTTTTATCTTTTTCTATTTTCCTTTTCTCCCATCCCCTTAGCTTTAGTTTCCCCCTTCCCTTTTATCAATGAACTTTCTCCCTTCCTTTTTCCTCCTCTCGTGACCCTTTCTCGGTTCCACCTTTTTTCGTGCCCTTTTTCCCTTCCATTTCCTCCTCTTACACTTTTTTTTCTTGACTTTGCCTTTACCTTTTCTTTTTTTCATGCCCTTTTCCCCTTCCATTTTCCACATTTTCCCCCTTTCCTCCCTTCTTTCTCTCCTCCTTTTTTCCGCTTCTCTTTCCTCTTTTCCTCTTCCTCTTTTCTCTATGCCCTTTTTTTCTTCCTTTTCTCCTTTTTTCTTTCCCTTTCCCTTCCCTTTTGTATCTTTTAAAATATTATTATAATATGAGAAGATGGTTGAATACTCGGCAGATAAGAATATGGTCCATGTAACATTTAGTAAAACAACATTCTTAAGACTTGATGTTTTAGGGTGTGTCGTGAACCATGCCCCAAAACTTTCGACGGCTCAAATTTGTCTTGGCAAATTTCATGGTTTAGATAACCATGATTTTTTTTTGGGTTTCTTTTTGCTCCAGTGATTTAGAGCTCAGAAGAGCTCGACTCCCAGCGGGTTCTTTGTGTGCCTACAAATGTTGGTATGGTGGAAGCTTTGGCAGTGGGGACGTAAGACCTGGTGATTGGTACTGTTCTGGCTGTAGCTACAATGCTATAACTTTGCAAGCAGAAATAATTGTTCTAGCATACAATACAAATCTTTAGAGGATCGTCGGGAAGGTAGGATAGAGGCCAGAGAAGGGCGACCTGTTGCAGTGTCACGGAAGAAATATTGCGGCATGCTCCCGAAGGAATATTCCAACAAGCTTCTGGTAAATGCAGTTCCAGATCTTTGTTTTACTTCCTGCTTCATATTAGGTCCACCAAGTTTATCAAGAAAAAGAGGGCTCAATGGCTGGCCAAATAGAATGTCAGGAATAAAGTGGATACAGGTGCAAACAGAAAAAGATCACCATGTTAAGGAGTATCTTCATGCTTGCTTCCTCAACAAACTTTGGGATGTCAACGCCCTTGAGCAGTCCAAGATAGCAATGCTACCTGCATACTCATTTGCCCATAAAAAAGCATAAACTCATCACCTCAATTCGCACAAGTATGCATCTCTCTAAATTGAGACAAACAGATGCATTGGAGAGTCAAGCCAAGAGACTGCCAAGCGTTAAGGATGAATGTCACACTCTTCAAAACTGTCGCATTTGAGCACGCTACATTAAGCTGGTCAGGAACAACCAACCGTTGCATGTAATATTGAGCACAGATTCGGTGCAATTGCTTGAAACATATCTTCAAGAGGTCATAGCATGCTTGAAACATATCTTCAAGAGGTCATAGCATGCGATCACAGCTATGTCCTCGAATACGGTCTTAACATGTACCACAATATTTCATGATGTACATTTGTACAATTTATACAATTTGTCAATATTCTTGCTGCTGCCACAATTTTTTCCATCGAAAACCCTTAACTCCCTAGGCAAGACTAGTAGTCTCTGAAAGCAAAAACAAATAGTTCAAAAATTCAATTCATTAAAAAAAACTACTTAATATATCATCCCAATATCACAAAAATAAACGCATATGTTAAAAAACAAAATCTATTATGCATCTTGCTTTATTTTTGACAATTTTTTTATATTTTGAAGTTATCAAACGATAACTTATGATTCCGTTAAGTTCACAATGAGAACCACCACCATTAAGCTTTTCATTATCATTAGACAGCTAATAGTTTTCATTGACAACTTGTGACCATTTTTTTGCGAAGAGAACTACTGGGTCATCGATTTGAGACAAGAGTTCAGATGTGTGCTTCAATTTTAGTTGGAGTTGGGCACATAGCATTCATGATAGGCCTACGGCTAATTGTGTGGTCAACTTGGTTGTTGAAATATTAATGGCAATATCATCTTTTCCTCATAAATGGTCCATATAATTTACAATTTCATAATCTACACCACAAAACCTACGCCACAAATCCAAGCTAGATATCATCATACACAATATACATGGTTCACAAAACTAGCCTCTAATCAATTATTGCAACGTCAGGAGTTTACTGACATAAAGACCACAGTACTCTAATTACAGTTTTAACTCTCACAAGTGGGTCTAAGATAAGAAGCAAACTGTGTTTATAGTGAGCCAAGAGGTGGCAAGCAGAATGATGGTTTCCATGGGGTTTTAATGACACTATGGAGAAAAAAAGAGAATTGCCAAAAGGAGGATGAAGAAAATGGAGTTGGAGGTGGAAGCCTTTATGAACAAGTCTACTAGTTATGGTGATGGAAAGGCACATGGTCAATAAAGAAAGCTTTCTAGGAAGAAAATGAAGTGATTCCAAGCAATAAATTTGACATAACAACAAAGTGGAAGAGCTCCAACAAATTAGTATATTATACAACTAGGCAAAACCGAAAAACTACAACTACAATGTAAAGAACTAGAAGTATACAAGTCATAATATGTAAACCAAAAAGGAACCCATTAGACAAATCTTTACAACTAAGATATTTTGCAATTTGACAACCATATATCGCATTAACTTTGTTGTTCTAGTCGAACTATATAGCCTCCTAGACTTTCTACATTGCAAAGAAAATGCTTCAAAGGAATTGGGAAAAAAGGTAATTACCTCATAAACGAAGGATAGTTCGCAAAGTATCTGAAAGATTATAAATGATATGCTGTTGATGAGCGGCTTGCCAACCCTGCAATGGCATCTCTTCGTAACATCTGTACAAGGGCCCTTACTCGTTTAATTTCAAATGGTACGCATTCACAGAACAATACAAATAAAAATGATGGCTAGACCAATTCAAATAAAAATAACAGCTGACATAAATTTTTAAAGTGATATTGACAAGACAGTTGGAACCTCTTTGTCCTATCAATTGGTATAACAACTTGTCCATCAAATTTAACCTCAAAAAGAGAGAATTGCCAAACAATCCAACGAATGCTGACAAAATCATTATGCCCTGGTGCTTTGGCTTCCAAGTTTGCTATGATCCAGATGTACGAGGTCAACTGATATTGTTCAGTCAATAACTTCAGCATATTTCTAATGCCATTCTGCTCATAATAAGCTTTGTGTTCTTTCCTTTCATGCGTTTATATACGGCTTAAAGCTTTTTCATGTGAGACTTCTGTTAATTGCATTATGAGCCTACCTTGCCTTGCCTTGGGCTAAACACATGCAAGGATGTCCCACAAACATTTACGCTACTATTTTGTCCTAAAGAGCTCACATCATGACAGCTCTTCTTGATGATGATGCTCGTTCCCAGCATCATCTTTAACAAGCTCCTTGCATTACTTAACTTTTCTAGGCAACACACATTACCTTTAATTGCCATTATGATCTAAAAGAACAATAAGTCAGGCCATAAGGAACGACATGCAACTACTTGGTTAAACCAAATGTGGAGTCATTCAAATGAACTTATGGTATAAACTAAGTGACGAATTGTGCTATATATATATCACCAAATCAATCATCATACTGTGCAGACAGGTCAAAGCATCGCGCGCAACTGTCATGAACGAAAAGTTTCAACTGCATTCCAATCAACCTGAACCACCTATTTACTTGCTTTGAATTTTGCAATAGCTGTTAATGATCTATAGCCTCTAGCTATTCATTCTCTATGGCTTTTACCTTCCAAATTCTTTATTATGTTCATTATCAATCCATTAAAAAAAGAGAAGCTGAGAGGTTGAATTGTGGAATACTCTGCATATTCATGATGGATGAATATAGAATTACCAGAATTATGGCTGTTGTTGTGAAGTTAAAATTATGCAAACTCCTAGAGAAGCTGTAACTCACATTTTATGATAAGCCAATGCCCGAGCCAAATTAGGGAGTGTTGTGCTTGTTGCCAGACGTTCGAACACACTTGGAGGCAAGGACGCCTACAACAGCACACAAACAATGTGAGAAAATCATAACAAGGAATGTATATAGAACATCTGCTGACCTCATTAGTTTGCAACTTCCTTCCCCTTTTCAACTGGCTGTCACTAGAGCATACTCCATTATAAAGCTCTTGAATAGCTTCAATGGCTACGGAACAATAGTGATCAGATTGACCTTCTCTTTCAGTATCTTCAGACATTAGTGCAATTGGAGATATATTGGAAGCCTTCAGGAAAGGAATAGGAACAGTGTTGCCTGCTGCATAGATTGATAATAACTATATAGATAAAAAGATGAAAGTGAGCAACCAATTCATTTCAACTGGGGGACAGAAATGAAGATTCATCTCAATTATCCAATTTCTTAGAACAAATTCAAATGCTCAAGAAGACAGACGTGTTGGAAAAAGACCCCAGTAAAGCTTGCATTCAGAAATATGCAAGTACTGAAAAAAATTGGGCTCATTTCAAGCAGCTACGTACCGCACCGTCTGGAAGTCTATTTCAAACTGCAAGGTTTTAGCATTAAATTATGCAAGCCATAAATGATACTCCTGACTAATCTAGAAAGAAGAGAGATGTGAAGCCTTTCTAATGGGGACCATTCATCAGCCCGCAAATCAACTCCTCAAATTTGTGATCCTTGGCAGTACCTGAATCAACCAGCCAAGAGTCTTTTTTCAAATGTTGCAGCATTCATGAATTGCATCTCAAGTTCTTCAGCAACACTTATCTGCCTGTGGCTTAGCTAATTTGGCAAGATCTCCTTTTTTCTTTCCATATCAGCAGACGAATGGAGGCTTAGATAGAGAAGCAGAATCAGAAGTTGCTGGGACAGATGTAAGAGCAGAAGTTAAAACTGGAAGGAACGAGATTTTTTTAGCTTTCCCTTCAATTTCAAATGATTAACAATAATTTGCTGATAATCCTTAGTTATGCCTTGTAGAGCATCCTCCACGGAGCCTCCAGCGTCAAGATACTTACTTCTCAAGGTCTTGAGCTGCTCTAAGTAATCCTTCATATTGATAGTCTTGTAAGCGAAGAGCATTAAGCTTTCCTTGTATTAAGACCTGCTCCCTAACTCCTGCCTGTACGCGCATCTGCTATAAAAATTCATAAGCTAAGGTAAATGTATCTCTCTTTGTCTGATCAAATGGTCATAGATTTGTGTGAAGGTCTTATCGAACAGAGTCAGATCTATAAATGTCCAATCAGACAGTGTTTAGACCTGTGAAAATCTATTCAGACAGGTTAGATCTTAAGGATCCAATCAGACAGTGGTAGATCTATGAAGGTTCAATCAGATGGTGGTAGACCTGTAAAGATCCAACAGGCAGTCTTTCCTATCTTCAAGCAATTTCATATTCGTATGGAGAAAAACGGCTAGATAGACCTCTCAAAGCCCTTCATGCTGATAATATAACTGCATATGTCAATTATGCCTTGATTAGTGTCATGCTCATGAGACTTAATAGTTCTGCATGCACACTCTGAAAATGGGATAGCTGAAAGAAAGCGCCGATCTCTGCAGAACTTGGTCAGATCCATGCTTCTTCACAAACATTTAAGCCCATCTTTCTGGGGGGGTTTGCAGACTGCAACCTATGTTGGAAACAGGGCACTAACAGTAGCCACGAGCAATAAAATTCCATTTGAAGCGTTGTATGGTTGCAAACCAGATATATAGGACTTCCAAGTTTTTGGGTGTAGCACATATGGCTGTTCCAATAGCAACTAAGTGTATTTTTGAGGGTTATCCTACTCAACATAAGGGATGGAAGATGTATGATCCAAAGTCACAAATAATTGTCTCCAGGAGTAATAAATTTGTTAAAGATGAAGAATATCAAGATGGCTATGGTTCTGGTTCTGGTTATGTTCAGAAGCTCATTACTCAGCTTGTCCAACAGCAAGTTCTAGTTCTGCTTCCGGAGCAAGTTCTTTCATAAGTTCAGCTTCTATAAGCATAACTGCATTTCCCAATTCATAGCAACCTGTAAGAAGATCTAGGAGATTTCTTGGACTTCCTCCTGATGCACAGCTATGCAACACTCGGGCAAAAGCAGTTGAACATAAGAATCCACAGTATTTTGATGAGGCTGCAGGCTATGAACAGTGGGTTGAAGCAATGAGGGTCAGTGCTCCATGCTTATGAAGCAAGTCACTCAGTATTTAGTGCCTAGACCTCGAGACCAGCATGTTATTGTCAACAAGTGGGTCTACAATGCAGACCGAAGTACTGCAAAGAACAAGACCAGGTTAGTTGCTAGTATGTTGACTGTCAGAGCAGTCACTGCTCTTACAGCTAGCAGGGGGTGGCTCTTACATCAGTTGGATTTCAGGAGTGCCTTCCTCATTCGTGACACCCATGAACTCATTTACATAGAGCAGCCACCAGGTTTAATTACCAAGGAGAGCAGCCACCAGGTTTAATTACCAAGGGAGACAAGAGGAACCGTTATGGTCTGAAACAAGCTCTGAGGTGTTGGCATGAAAAAATAAAAGTTTTCCTAGTTTAACAGGGAATTACTAGGTCGAGGGCTTATTTTAGTCTATACTTTCAAATGGATGCTGAGCAAATTGCCAATTTGCATCTTATACAATTATTACTGGAGATGCAGATCATTCTATCTCTCAACGCAAAAATTGTATGGAAGCTAATTTTGAGATTATAGAGCTAGGCTTGCTACATTTTTGTGTAGGAGTTGAGATTTGGTAGCATCCTACATTTATACAACTCACTCAGAGCAAGTTTTGCTGCCACACTTTATGAGTCAGGCACGAAATTTGTCTTAGATTCAACTGGAGAACACTGTAGAGAAAGTTGGTTGGCTCAGTAAATCTACCTCAACTACAAGACCAGACATCATGTTTGACGTTTGACAGGTAAGCAGATCCATGCTAAACCCTACACACATAATAATGGCGGGCAAGAGAGATTAGGGAGAGGGAGGGACCTTATCACGTAAGGCGAAACCTTGACGAGATGCCTTCGGTGTGGTTGCCGGCACCCCTCCATTACCAGCATTATCTCCTGAACTGCGCTTCCGCGCCAACGTCTGGCTATCACCCCCCAAAACATTCAACAATGACAATCCATATGGTGATGCAGCAGCAGTAGAGAAGAGAGGCTGAACTTCCGCTAAGTGAACACCTTTGCTAAAAGCTTGTTTAGCATTTGGAGGCATCCCGCCTGATGAGTCATCATTCCTAAAAGATGTATTTGTACCACAATCTTCGAAAGTACTATAAATGTTGTTCTCATTAGAGATGGGGCTGCAGTTTTGTTCAACAGCAACTGACACGCTACTTTGTAACATGGTTTTGTGAACTACCATTGTTCCAAAATCACCTATAAAGAACATCAAAGAAGGAAGATCAGTTTTACGTTCATGTTTGGGTCTTAGTCTACTTAGGACCCATTGGACAAGTAAATACAATGTTTTGAACCTGCAAGGATGCATTTGAGAAACCAGGTACTACTTAGCCTTGATGCATGTGACGCTAAACACTGTTTTCTAGGTTTTTCTCATTTCAGAGGTCAATACTAAGATAACAAGAGACCAAATACAAACTCAGGCAAGGAGCCATGTGCACCCACATATCCAATATAAATTAGTGCAGAGCGCTTGTGCAATAAAAGCAAAAAAAGAAAACAAAAGCAAGAAGAGAGAAAGATTCACAATTTGTGCACAGTGCAGATCACCTTCTTTATCATCTATATCAGCTGCAGCTACAACTGGAGAACAATGAACTTGAAGATTGGATAATACATCTTTCTCATGTCTGACAAGCATGGTACCAGTCATGGTGTCATGCATTTTCACTGTTTGTCCTTTCTCCCAAGACCACTGCGACAGAAGCAAACAAATTAGACCCAGCTCGATCATTTAGTGAACCGTCGCACCAACTGTAATTCACTCATTTCATTCCTGTCAACTCACCCCATTGCCCGATGATGCTGTGCCCTGATCTGGACCATATGAAAGTGCACGAGCAGCCAATTCTTGCTTTAAAGATCTTGCTCTTTCAATCCTTGGCAACATCGACACTGCACTGCCCTTACACTTCTCAATGAACTTATGCTATCAAAGAAAACAAAAGAAGTTAGCCAACATCGTCCTATTTGCAAATGGAAGAAAACAAACATGTTGTTTTAAATCAAGATGCCATTAGATTGGGGAAGTTTTAGTGGAAGCAGTCTGTACAGTAGTCAGTTAAACACAATGTCTGTAACGTCTATGGTTGGTTACAAAGCTGTGACATGAAGCTGTCCTTGTAAAATTGCAAACCTGAAGCATAGTTGTTGCTGTCGGCCGCAACCTTGGCTCTTTGGTTAAGCATTTTGCCACAAAATCGTGGAACACTAGAGACCTGTACAAATGACCAATGTGAACAACCAATAGGATATCCAGAATTAAACAGACCACTAACTGAGTATGATGCACAAATGCAGAAAGGGTACTCTTAGGGTGGCTTCCACTTTAATATAATACTAGCCCCATCAGCTAGATGTTGACATCTCTAATTAGCCACCCATTCAACTCAATTACATGTTAGTAAGAAATCAGCTTCGTGTAGACATCTGAGTGAAATGCTTGACAGGATGCTCAGAATTGAAACAGAACTGGTAAGCTTGAAGGCTAAGGTGGTAGAGCAGGACCCTAGAATAATGAGTTTGAAAGCCACTGTGGCGAAGCAGGAAAAGGAAATTATCAGCATCAAAGCACAGTCAAATCAGATTGACAAAATTGAGGAATTACAGACAGTTGTTAAGGAACAACAGGCAGAAACTAATAAGTGGGTTAGACCCTTCGGGCCTTACGCAGACGTTAATAAATCTTACTTTCTTTCTTTCTTTCAAACTTCCTATTAGAAAGATTATATTAACGTCTACGAGAGACCGCTTGGGTCTATGAGACCAAATATACATCAATCATGTCCAGCTAGGGGCGCATTTGCAGCCACCTAGAGATATTGCATAAAAAAGGAAAAAGAAAACTAAAACAATGAGATTAAGAAACTTTTGTCTTCTTGGCCACGGGCTCAAAGTATAAAGTAATGTCAGACTTGTTTTCTCTTTTGAAGGTTGGCAGGGCGAAAAACATTAGTCGTGAAGATCGGAAGTGCCCAATGTGCGATCTAAACATGGTTGAGTCAGAAGAACACTTTATTTTTACCTGCCCAACCTACTACATTATTAGAGGCAGATATCATTGTCTTTTTAGAGACCCCACATCTCTACGACAGCTGGTAGAATATTATGATCAGAAATGTGTGTCTCACTTTGTATATGAGATATCCCTAGACAGGAGAAATATTCTCAAACAAAAGCATCCAACGGGCCTGAAGCAAACAGAAATAACTAATTTCTTCTCATCTGAGTCAAAGGATGATAAGACGATAGTGGACTCATCACAAAAGAGGAAGTATCCTGACCCTAAAGGGGTGACTTTGGCACTGTCTAAGAAGATAAAAAGATCAGCAGCCATGAAACATAAGAAGTCTTTCCAGAAGAGGCCAAGTATCAAGCATCAAAGCAAGCCAAGAAGGGGTATTAAGAATTACTTTGCAGCAATCACAGGAACGAATGGGCTATCTCCATCAATCCCTACCTGAGCAGATTTTTAGATTTTTCACTGTTAAACTTAATATTTTTGTTTCTATACTTTAAATAACAGGAGGGTTTTCCTCCTGGAGGTCTTGAACTCTGTTTGTGTTATGGTCTCATAGACCCTTCGGGTCTTACGTAGACGTTAATAAATCTTTCTTTCTTTCTTTCTTTCTTATGTTTATCCTTTACCGTCCGCTTTCTTCTTCTCGACACTTTCATGGTTACTCCTTTTGAGATTGGATGAGATGGTCCGGGAAGAGAACCTGCCTTCCGTTTATTATCATTATCACCTCCAATGAGAAAGAAAGTGATCAGTCTTTGCGTAGGATCGTTTTCATGTCCCACTCTTCCCCCAGCTTGCTCCTTTAATAGATTTCTTCTATGCACAGTCATTTGGTGCAGAAAAAGAGCTATACATTTCTGATCCTCATAGGCGATCAGTTTGGAGAGGGAGGTAGGTTCCCGAAATAGGCAATGGAATCTGCCCCGTATTTCATAATAGACTGGACATGTGAAGATGAAATGTTCCTCCGACTCAATTACATTCAAGTGACATAGTCTGCAGATTCTTTTCGAGCGCTCCACCTTCGGTCTACCAGCACGACCAGCTTCGATCTCGAGCTGATGAGATGAGACCCTGAGCTGACCGATAGCATGTCTCACCTTATGTGCGAGGTGAATATTCAAATATCCTGGTCGCTCGATGAAACCATCCTCATTGATCTCAAGGAAGTGATCTTTGTAAAATTGCATCTTGGTAGGAAGATCACTTGGGGTTCCTTGATATGTATAAAATTTCCAGATCGTGCCGTATGAGCTGGTTCTTCTCTTTTTCAAGTCTCTTTTTTGCTCCAGGTTTCGCCGTATTAGCTGCAGCTACATTATGTTGAAAGGGGGGCAGGTTTCCCAAGCCAAATCCTAAAGAAGCAGCCCATTGCGATGCTTTTGCGTACCAACATTCCTGTACTCCCTTTTCAGCCAGATCTTTGGAGCTCTTGAGAGCAATCCATGGAAGCCTGCATTGGCCTTGCTGCGAGGACCCGAGTTGGTGCACTTTATGCAAAAAGGAGACTAACTGGAATGCTGCGTCCAGTTGAAGCGGAGTGGCTGAAAATTCTGCCAATATGATTGAATGTGGCACAGATGCTTTGCTCATAATCATTTTGGACAGAAAATAAATTTGCAGTCTTTCTATATGACCCCATTCTTTGGCTGTCATATCCATTCCGCACATCAAAGCTCCATATAGAGCAGCTGGTCTAACTAAGGTATTGAAAAGATGAATCTTTGCTGGGACATCCTGAAAATCTGCTTTGAAACATTTCTTCTCTAGCATTGCAAGCGAGGCATATCCCTTTGTGAGCCTGTCATATGCTGCGTCTTTCATGCTAAAGACGGGACCCTTAAATTGCACCCCTAAGTAAGTATAATGAGAGACCACTTCCACTTGTTGATTCATGAAAAAGAAGCTGCTGCGATGCATGCATGCAAGCACGTGATGTGTTGAAAACCATCACTTTTGTTTTGTCCAAGTTCACTTTAAGCTCTCTTTGAGCGCAAAATTTCTCAAGTGCCATTAAATGATGCTGAAGGCCCTCAGGAGAAGAAGATATAGGTACCACATCATCCGCATATAGAAGGATGGATATGCATTCATCAGCTAAAGCAGATCCGGCACCTCCAAGTGCTGCTACGAAGCTTTCCAGCTCGTCAATGTACAAACCGAAGAGTGTAGGGGATAAGGGACAGCCCTGTTTAACCCCAATTGTGCTGCTTATGTCATCCGACCAGCCCCCGGGCACTTTAATTCTTCCCAAAACATTTTCATAGAGCATCAAAACGGACCATATGACTTGATGCGACAATCCAAGTTCAGTAAGTCTATGAAATAGGCGATTCCGAGGGACCAGTATCAAAAGCTTTTATGAAATCCACAAAGCAACAATAAACTTTTGTTTTCTTTGCTTTAGCTTCCTCAATGATTGACCGTAAGGTAAAGATATGATCTATTGTTGAGAAATTCCTCCTGAAACCAGCCTGGCCCTTTGCTCTAAGGAGATTTATCTCCGCATATTCACTGATAATAAAGTCCAATGCACATCCATATAATCTTGCCATGACATGTCCAATCATTATAAGGCGGTAGTTGTTTGGATTCATTGGGTCTCCGGCCTTAAAAATTGGCTTGATGATATTAATGGTCCATGCTTTTGGAAAGCTTGAGCATATTATCTCATTGAATAAATCTGCCACAATAGGCGCAAGGGTATCCATTCCATGGATTAAAAATTCAGCCTGCAAATCCTCACAATCTTTTGCTTTTCCAGTGTTCAATTTGCTTATAGCTTCTCGGATAAGGGAAGTGGAGAAAAGAGAGGAGGATTGGGGCTGGGGCTGCAATCCAATGTCAAGCAAATCTGCTTTTCCCACATCTAAGAGCGTTCGAGCATAAGTGGTCCACACTTTTGGGTCTTTAAGAGGCAAATCAGATTTCCGAGCATGAAGCTTCTGCCAAAATTTAGCAGATTTATTACTGTAAAGCATGTCTTCCCTCACCTGCTTTATATATGCTCTTTTTTTCATGCAGATCAGCTTTTTGTATGCTTTCCTAGTCGTAATAGCTGTAGAAGAGCAGGCTGCCAACTCTTCCTTGAGCTGCTTGTGAAGATTTTTGCATTCTTCATCATACCAAGTGTTTTGAGGCATCTGTGCACTCCGTTTACGGAAAGAACAAAGCTTGTGTGGGAAAGTGTTTATGCAGGCTTGGTGTATAGCAGATGTGAGCAACGTGGCCTTTTCTTCCATATTATGAAAGATATGGATGTCCCTCAATCGTGTGTCAAGCTCAAGGTTATAGATGAGATCAAGAGAGTGGTCAAACTCAAAACGGAAGTAGGGTGGTTCCTGAGACAAGCTTTTGTCCAACTCAAAACACATTTTGAGGCAAAAGAGGAGAGGAGAATGGTCCCCAGTGGGTGGTTGAGGTGGAACTGAAAACTTCTCGATCTCTTTTGCCAAGGCTGGAGACCCCATCAGATAATTCACTACACTATGCCCGCCGCTTTGAGGATTACATGTATAGTTGGATGAACCCGGCCAGTGTTGCATCCCATTGTAAATGACAAGATTATGCATCTGTCCAAATTCCAAAAGGAAGTGCCCATACCTAGTAATCTCCGCATTACCATCAGCTGACTTTCGCATGGTATGGGTTTCAACAGGAGATAAGGATGGCAGTAAGACAGGATCACTTTCAAAATCCATCAATTGAACTTGGGCATCCGCTGTTCTCGCATTAAAGTCACCCACGAGCAGAATTTTGCCTCGCTTAGAGAATTCAGTGATATCATCAAATAAAGCCATGTAAGGAGAGGCGCCTTCTTGGGTATCCACCTCAGCATAATCAGAATTTTGAGGGGGGAAGTAGCATGCAGCAGTGTATATGTAATCTCCTGGAGAAGTTCTTATCTTGACCCACAAAAACCTTGCTGCTTCACCCTTTTTTACTATTAGACTACTTGCATGGTCATCTCTATGCTGTGCTGTTCCATGTTTTGTCTACAAGCATTGGTCTAACCTGCATTCTCCTTATTCCTACATTTTGGTCTTACTTTACTGAGACCTAAACTGCTATACATAGTAGAATTGCAATTCTGGCTGCCAACCACTTCCTCTTATCTTCATTTTATGGCGCAGACCAAACAACAATTTGCTTGCCTTGAACCACTTCTCTTATATCAAGCTTGTTGCTTGTAATTTTGAGGGAAATGGTGTGTCCTGATTTTAAAGAGTTGAAAGAAACCAACATATTAAGGCATGAGAAGAACCAACCATTTTTCTTTGTCTTCCAGCATGGGAGCAGGTTCTCTGGAAATCATAAACAAAACCTGCATAACAAGAAATGCACTGAAATCCTTTAGCTAGAAAAGAAGAGAAAAAGACGGACTAAAATCCTTCCCGGGGGCGGGGAGAAGAATTTATTAATATCTACGGAAGACCCATGAGGCCAAACAGGGTATTTTTTACACAATCCTGGGCTAAAGTTAAAGAACCAGCGGTGGAATCGAGCCCAACTATTCTAATGTCGCAAGCCTTCTCATAACTCATTCTGTTCTTCCTAAAGAGTTGCATTGATAGTGTGACTGATTTCTTTGTGGGGCTTCTTCACAATGTCCACCCACTTGCTTTTTTCCTGTTCATGACTTTTTTATCTGCTCTTCTAATTGTCTCAATTGGCAAACTGATAGTAGCTGTCGCAACTCATCTAGATCGTTACAGAGTTGTTGTGAAGAGGGCTTGATGCACTCGAGCTGTGAGCTTTTATGAGGTCCTGTCACTTTTTCTAATGCCTCAACACTTGGGGCCAAGGCTGTGAGTTGAGTTTAAATCTGGTTGATCTTAGAGACCAAAGGTAAAAATCTGTGAAATCCAACTGCTGTATGTATCTGATGGAACTCCCTTCGAAGGATTCCCACCAACGGTCCTTATACGGATAGGGAGATCTGTCACTGGAATAGGAAGATCAACCAACTTCATCGGCTACATTGCTAGGGCTTCCTCTAACAAAATTCGTATAGGCCTTTGGGTAGCCGGCCAAATTTAAATCTGGAATGATTAGATGCTAGCCTATTAAAGATTGGCAATGTTTGGATGCCACACTAATATCAAGAGAAGCGCCAGAGCGCGCAACAGAGCGAAGAATCTACGAGAAAGAAGAAAGATTTACAGAAGATTGCTGGGGTCTGTGAGACCAATAAAACAATTGGAGAGTATGAACAGCTAGGAGTGCTGACTGCACATGGGCCCTGCAAAAGAAACTAACAAAATGGAAGAACATACCCGCATAGGATGCACATTCGACCTAGGTGGAAGCCCCTGTTAAAAAATGTTTATGCATACATATTAATACAGCTCATTGAGAAAATCATTATTGACATGGGCCAGATCAAGTGCCCTTAACAGTGTTAAACCTACTTTGTAGCTACTTTAAAAGTGGAGATCACATTTCATGCAACATATGCAATGAGCTTAACGGTCGTGTCTATAAACCATGAGGTACTGCCATAAATAATATCAACTAAAGACTGGTGTACCTCTGCCATTTCAATTGCTGAAACACCGAGTGCCCAAACATCAACCTGCACCAAAAACGACCTTATAACCAGGTTCATAAACAAAAACGGCATGTCTTCTAATACTACCTTGCAGTACCTTTCCATCATAGCGACTCTCCTGAATTACTTCAGGAGCCATCCAATGGGGAGTACCTATGAACTACCCACATAAAAACATAAGACCTTTCGGGCATAGTGGTTAAAATACCATTACTACTACTAATGATAAATTTGCAGCACCACGTATTTTCGTTCCACTATTTTCTCGCCAGCAGTTCAATGCTGGCTTTCCTGCACTTGAGCTCAATAAGCAGTATGTTCAGTACCGTATTCCGTTTTGACATTGTCCTAGTGAGCTGTGCAGCAACTCCAAAATCCCCTGTGCAAGGTCAACGCAGCTGTTAATAAGCTCCCATTATTTTACATGAAAAGAACAAACCCTGGATTGAGATGCGTAAATGCTCACCAAGCTTGACTTCTCCTTGCTCTGTAAGTAAAATGTTACCACCCTTAATATCCCGATGGACTTTGAAGATGGAATGAAGGTATGCAAGACCCTGTTAAATTGCATGCATTTTAAAAACTAATTAAAGTTGTTATTGTATTTAGACAACAGTTTTCACCTTCAACGCCTCCCTGCAGATGTAGGCAATTTGATGCTCTTCCAGTGCCTCATCAGTGATACTCATCAAATCTGCTACACTACCACCTCCACAATACTCCATCACAATCTGCACAAATGTGAATTTGTTTCATAAGAGACTGCATGCTTGTTATCCAGCTCATTTTTCTTTTTTCTTGAACAGTTGACATGTTTAGATACACAATTTTTAAGGCTAGATCACTGGCGCAAGCATGCAAATCCTCCTGCATATAAAGATAATAGCCACTATGGGTCTTGAACTTGATTAGGAAAGAAGACTGGAAATAGAGTGAGCAACAATTGACTTGTCTTGGCAGAACATGCATGCCACAAAAGATAAATATGCATACAGACTAGCTTGTCTAGTTTCTACCATTGCTAAATTTTCAAAGTTAAAGAGACGGCATGAAAAGCAGCATACCCATAAGTACTCTTCTCCTTGGTAACTTCCCAGATATCGTACAACATTAGGGTGGTTGCATTGTTGTAGCATCTCAATCTCACCCCTGATTTCGTCATACCCTTCTTCCTGTAGAGCATCCAAGGCTAAACATAACATGGTATGTATTGCAAGTACAAAGACTAGAATTTTACCCCTTCGCACAAAGAAATGACTTTAATTGCAACTAATTCAGATGTTCTCAAATCTCGTGCTTTATATACAGCCCCATATGACCCTTTCCCTGCAGCAGGAACATCACAATAATGCCAACTGCCAGAGTTTAAAGCATGCACACAGAAAAAGTATATATGATGTAGAATACAAGAAGCAAGAAGGAAAAAACAAACATCCAATGACCAAACTACAACACCTCGGTGACAGCACCGAAGACACTCCAAGGCATTGAAGAGAAAAAAGGAAGGAACAAAAAACAGATTGACTTACTGAATTAACGAGCCATGGGGTCTATGAGAAAGAAAGATTAATGTTCATAAGACCAAGAACATGCAAAACTAAGCCTCCAACATTTCGTGTCTTAGAGGCTTGAACCCTCCTTGCTGATGCTAAAACAATTAATCAAAAATCAATGATAGATTCCTAGGAAGATGATCCAGTCGCCATACTGGCTGCTTTAAGGAATGATCAAGTATCAGCATTTAGCTGTTTTTGGATCCTATCTATTTTATTCTGAAAGAAAAGCAAAAGAAGGAAAACAAGATTTTATTTAGCGCCGCTTCATCTGTAAGACCAGAATATTAAATACTACACTATTACACCTAGAAAACAATTAAGTGATAGAAAAAGAATAATCCAGATTATGCTTGTCTTCTTTAGCACTGGTGGTTCATGTGTTTCTGGGGAACAAATTATTGCTGCTATAACTTAACATGGATAGCAAAAAACTCTTATTACCTAGCTCGTTGAGAAGCTCGTATTTTAGAGATGGGTCTTCACGAATTACGTTGTCATGTACAGGACTGCCTTTCTTGCTCGAGCACCTACCTATACTTGCATCATCAAGGCTTGGCTCGCCAATAAATGCACCATCATTTAAAGGTCTCGAGCATTGTGGTTGCCTTCTTGTGGAAGAAACGTCGTCTCTATTAAAGCCTTCCGATGCCTTTCGCACGGCACTGGAGAAAGCATCACCGGGCTTCTCAATTACAGTAGAGTATGGTGACACCGAACTGTCTAGTTTAGCATCTAAATCATCCGATCCACGAAAAACAACTGTGGCAAACGAATCCGCAGACCTGTTCATTTCCCTAGTTCTACTCCCAGAGCTTTTTGCAGCCGTCGCTGAAGATACATACCCATCTTTAATGACTACTGTAGAATACAAATCCTCTTCATCACCCAAATCAGAGGAAGCTTCTTCGGGCGCATCATCACTACCCTCCACATCAAAACCATCTGCCGCCAGCCCCTGCAGCAATGAGGGCAGGGGCTCTTCCTTCCCCTTATGCACTATTACTGTGGAGAAAATGTCTGCATTTTCATCGAAATTAGATCCAGGTGAGCTTGGCTGCATCGTACTCAATCCAGTGGAGAAATATCCTGCTGGCGAGCTCGCAAAATCGAAAACGAAATGAGTTCTTCCTGCGAGGCCGAGCGCGACTAGTTTATGCTGATAGAAGTTTTATATGGCGCCTGAACATAAGGGAACGGCCATTTTATAGGGGTGTGTACCAATAAAGTTTTGCGCAATCCTCTTTTGTCTCTTTCTAGGAGGGTGCTGCTCACCGGGCCTAGATTTAAATTTTGCTTAAACAAGCAAAATGCCGTGCTTTATTGCCAAATAGAGTTCTGCAATTGTTTTGGAAACCTGGTTTTATTGTGGGAATTCAAAAAGGGCATGGCCGTGCATTTTTGGCGACCTCTGTCTGCACGATTTTCCCTGACCTTACAGTTGTTGAGGGCCTGGCAGGGGCCGAATTCTCAGGCGATTTTGGGCGACAGAGGGATGGCGGCTGTGCAGTCGACCAGCGCGTGGAGATCTGCAGGTGATCTCTAGATGGTTTCCGGTTTTGGTCGAGCAAGATGGCAACTTGGGATTTGCAGATGGCTGCTTCTAGTTCCAGAGCAGGAGGGCAGCGATGGCAGAGAGCGCCTCATCAAGCCGGCCTGCTGTAGGTACACTTTAATCCTTTTCATCATGTTGAAGCGTTTAGCTAGGATGCCTGCATCAAGTTTGTGTCTAGACGAGGAAGGGCGTCCGCATGAGAGTAGCTCAGCCGCTGCATCTAGGTGTGTCAGGGATTCAGTTAGGCTTGAGTGCGACAAAGTCTTCCACGAAAGCAGCTTCGTTGAGATGGCATCTGAGCCCTTGGAAGTTCGTCAGGACAATAGCCTTCATGTTCTTGCAGATGTGTGTGATGCCAGTGATTACGCTCCTAGGAAGAGAGGCAGGCCTAGGAAGGACCTTGCTTTGAAAATCAGAGAAGAGGATGAGAAGGCGGAGAAGAGGATGCAGAGACAGAGGGAGAAGGAGGAATTAAAGCATAGAAAAGAGAAGGAGAGATCAGAAAAACGTGAGAGTGAGAGAAGACAGAGGGAGGAAAAGAGAGAGGCAAATTTGGTAAAAAGGGGGAAGTCTGCAGGAAGCATGACACTGCTGAGAAGTCCACTATGATTGACCTGAGCGTCATAGTGAGCATTGGGGGAGCTGATGTGTGGGAGGATTTGTATATGAGGGCGTGTGAGTTTCTTGAGGCTGAGTGCTTGGCTGGGATGGTCTCCATTGAGCGTGGTTCAGAATTGGATCATTTGCACCTGCAATGTGTCTTCAGGATGCCTATGACCACCCCGACAACTGTGAATATTCGCCTCAAGCATGCTTTGAACTTGGGTGGATCATAGGCCGCCTGGAGGTGTGATTCTTTGCAAAGTTCTTAAAGACACCCGCCTGCACTGCTTTGAAGGCATGCTAGGTTACTGCCTGAAAGATATAGGCAAGATGCACTTCAAGAACCATATGAAAGCAGTTACTCCCAAGCAGTTAGAACGAGGCAAGCATCTTTACACAAGGCGCCCAAAATTGAACCATTATGATTTTTGTTTAATGGTTTGTTGGTGAAAACCAAATTCATAAATCAGTACATGTTAGTGGGTTCAAAAGTTTACAAACCATGTCTAATTATCTAATATGGTTCATCAACATACTTTTCTAAGGTGATAAGATAACATTGCTTTATGACATGGTGTTGAAACATGGCAATTTTAATTGGTCTCTGTAACAACTTAAACTATATGATATTCTAATATGGTTCATCAACATATTTTCTAAAGTGATAAGACAACATTATTTTATAACATGGTATTAAAACATGGTAGTTTTAATTGGTCTCTGTAACAACTTAAACTATATGTTATGTACTATTAATTAGTGTGCCAAGTTTATTAGATTAGTATCTGATCACATCTATCTTCTTCAATATATTGACATGGTAATTTTAAGCGGATAATTATCATGATGTTTTACAATGATTACACCAATACACAACATGATAAATATGTGCAGTTTTCACACACAAACGTGTCCTTTTCATGCGTGATTTTTAGACAAAAACATATAATTTTTATATGTGATTTTTCGTTGTGGTTTTTAGACAAAATAGACAAAAATAACATAAATTTTATATGTTTTTCACAAATGGTTTTTTTTTGAGGTGTGGTGGTGGTCACCCAAAACAACGAACATATTGTTTTAATATGCAAGCTTTTCTTGGATAGTATTTTTACAATTGTTCACATGTTTGTAGTGCAACCGCGTATTGTTTTTTTGTACAAGACATGTTTTTTCTATTGTAGTTTTAGAAAAGCCTTTTTGGGAATTGAACCCAAACAAGTCCATCCAGGTTGTACATCCTCATCCAATGAACCACCACCATTTAAGGAATCCAATCAACCCTTAGGTTACCATTAAAGGTACCAAGACAAACAGAGCAAAGGTAGCTCCAGCAGCCAAGTAAGACAACAAAGACAAATGCAAACTAAGATAATGTAGTAAAAGTATTAAAATTAAGACAATGCAGTAAAAGTATTGAATTGGACTTTTGCTTTCTCTTGAGGGCGATATTTGCTCATATCAAAATGCAGTGGCCTACAGAAGCAATCCACCACAATGGTCTTGCGAGACGCATAACTGCCTTGCCCAGAGGCCCCAATCTGTCATATATATGAGGTTTGAATGGTTGCCATGCAATGCAATGTCCACTGCCAGCCTGAAACAAGCATCAAATATTGTAAACATCCATACATGAAGCAAAATAAGAAATGTAAAAGACATTACTTGTTTGTATGAGCATGGTGAACAATATGTTTGATTCTCAGTTCAAAGGGGTAGATTTAAGGTGCCATAACAACATTATACCTACAGAAAATGGGACTCAAATTATATGTGCCTCAGCTACAAAGTATGAAAGTTTGGAGCTTAGAACGGTGAATGGGCTGCACTGTGGTCTCCAACTTTCTGCAATACAGACACAGGGTAAATGGCTACGGAGTCCATGTAAGAAATTCAGAGTTAAGAATTAATAAGACAAATATTTCCCCTTAGGACAGTGCAACCATTGTATCAAAGTAATCCATCATTACATAAAGACATTAATTCTTAATGTCAAATTTCTCCTCCTATCTCTTTTTTAATTGAAGGCTATTTATATTAAAGTATATATTATAAAAGTTACAAAACACTTTTTTCAAGGGAAGTTTAACCCTAAAGCTTATAAGTTTTTAAAGAGATAAGCACAAGATAAAAAGTCTGAGCAACAGAAAAACTGAGAGATGGTAGCTGGAGTCGAAGTAGATCTTAGTGTACTGCCTTGAGGTTCTAGTTGGTGTGCTTTCTTGCTTTCCCCTTGAAGATTGTATGAAATAAGCAATATAAACACATACATGAATCTGCCATCGCCATATTATATCTTCCTTTGGCATCCTTAGCTGTGCAGATTAACTCCCTTCTGATGTCGAAATTTTGGTCACAGCAGCAACCGCATTGGCAGAAGGTTTCTGTGTGTGCCGAAGTTTGCGCAGCTCCGAAGAAATTAATCCACTCCTGGTTTATATCGTACTTAGTCTTCCTCCATTGAAGCCTCCTGGTCAGCAGAAACAGGGTATCTGTACAAAAAAAACATATCATCCATTAATTTCCATAATCCACTTAATATCATATTCTACCTGTTTTATGATCCCTTCAGGTGAGATAATTTCACAGTCAAAGATGAAGGTATTTCTTCCTTTCCAAATCCTCCATAGGAGGATATAAATCCTCCAATCGGTCGGATTGGTAGGCATAAAGAATTCCTTGTGGCTGAGATCAACCAAATTACGCCCAAGAAAATTAGAGGCTAATTCAAGGACCCATTTTGACCAAAGGCATGATCTGAACAGGTGATCCTCATCCTCTTTAGCAGCAAGACATCTGTCACACAAATCCGAGTTAGACATGGATAAACGAAATCTTTTGCAATTGGTCGCCAGGCCTTTGTGCCATAATTGCCACATAAAGGCTTTGATCTTTGGGTTTATCGGGCTATTCCACATAAAGATCAAATTATTCTTGGCTATATCAGGAGAGACATCCCATTTGATGTGTAAGGTGATTTCCTGTTGGCTCATCAAGAACTTATAAGCATCTTTTACAGTGTAGCCTGTTTTACCTCTATAGTTCCAAGAATCAGAAGAGTGGGACCAAGTACCCTGCAGGACAATATTAGTGATATCTACATAAAGCAATCTCGTTTGGTCGTCCTCTTGGGCAAGCTTAGAGTTATGAAACAGGATGATGCCATCATCATCAAAGAGATGGTTAATCAAAGTTATCCCCTTAATCTTCCATAATTTTGCCTGATCGGGAAAGTGGCAGGCCAGGCATAAATTGGGATTGTCAAGGACTAATGCAGGGTTCCAGAAAATGGATTGGTTCGTTGAGAAACCCTTCTCCCATGTATACATCTTCCTTACTTCCAACCAGGCATAAATCCACTTCTTAATCAGACTAGGAATAGCAGCAGGGATGGTAAAGGGGAAATAGATGGAATGAGGCAGCTCCATTTTGAGAGATCTCCATCCATAAGGATGGCATTTGCTTATATAATGCCTGATCAGAACTGAAATCGGGTGCTTAATTTTGTCATAACACTTGGCAGCTAAAGCTAAACCCTGTTTCCGAATATCTATAGTACCCAGACCACCATTCTTCTTGGATTTGCAACATTCCTCCATTGAGACAGGATGCCAGCATCTTTTGTTTTGATCCGACGCTATAAACCTGCCAATAATGCTTTGAAGTTTGTTAGTAACCTTTTTGGGAGCAAGAATGACCGAGGATTGATAAACCTGAGAGGAGGAAATAACAAAGTTGGCCAGTATAGCTCTGCCATTTTTAGAGAGGTATTTAGAGTTTAAGGAATCTACCTTTTTATAGAATTTTTCAATGATATCAAGCCATAGATCAGAGGCATTACTTCTGATAGCAAAAGGGATTCCTAAAATCTTTGATTTAGTACAAGGGGGGAAATACTTACAGCCAAAGAGGTAATTTCTCCTCCTATCTCATCAGCATCTTTGATCAATCAAATGACACACTTAGAGTAGACAAAATTTTAACTTTAGTATCTATCAAATACATAACCATTGACTCAAAATAATAAACCTTAGTTCATTTAGAACTATGGTCAATATTTCAGCAATATGAATTCAAAATACAGACCCCTAAGATCATCAATATTTCACCTGTTTGGAGTCGACCAGATCACAACTCAAAACCGGCTGACTTATCTATTGTATTGCATCTTATTTTAATCTCTGCAGTCCGGCAGCAATGCCAGACCACAAGCATATTTCCTTATTCATCAATCTCCTTGTTTCATCTGTATTGGACCGAGATTTTTCAAAGCGAATTTGCCTCCAAGCATCTCGTCGTTTCTGCAGAATATTCTACTATAGTTTTTTCAACTATTTTCAATGGTTAACCAATAACCATAATAACCATGGAAGCACGTCTAGTTTCTTAGGTTAAAACTTGAACCTAAGCACTCCTTTGTTTGCCTAAGGTCCATGTGTCTCTGAACACATCTATATAGACTGGCTCATATCATGCTGACTTCAACCTTAGATTATCCATCTGTCTTCTTGACTATGTACATGTATAATTTCACTGTCTTCTAAATTATGTACAGACATTCACTGTGATCTCCTGCTCCATTCAATTTATGACAAACATATTTTGACATGAACTCTAACAGTCCACTGGAATGGATTTTTACACAATAACAGATTTTTACACAATAACAGATTTTTACACAATAACAGAAAGAGCTCATTACAGTTCATAGAAGAAAAAAGGCAGTGATCATAGTGCTGGATCTCCTCTGGAGTCAAGATGCAAATAATATCGCTCACCTGTAAGCCTCAACTTAGTTCATGCTTAGCTAAGGCTAGGGAAAAACAATATGGTATAGTCAATGGTATTACAAGAGGAGAAGCATTCCTGTTTCCCAGACTACTTACCTCTGCGAAATCGCCATCTGTGGAAGGTGTGCCAAGTTCCCATGCTCCATCGTTTAACAGTCAGAATTTTTTAGAGAAGAAATGATAAAAGACTCTAATCTTTGACAACCCGCAAAGGGATGGAAAGCTTATCTGAAACCCGCAGCCTGTAATGATGATTTGTCACCATAGCTAAAGCTTCTTCCCTTCAATCGAATCCGGCTTCCCATTCGTTGATCTGCATATGAAATAATCAGGCCGGATAAGTTATTTAAGGGGATAAATATCAGAGTAAATGTCTCGTATCTGCCATCGCCTTGCTTAGAAAATAGGATGGATCCGGAATAGAGAAACCATAGATCTATTTAAAGGATAGATATCGAAAAAATAGGGAAAACTTGATCCCATTCACGCACCTGGCTTCGATCAGAAGAAATGGCCGCAACCGATGGCTTTCCCAAGGATCGGACATGTATTTTTGGTCGCCGCTTGCTCACGATGCAAACCCTAACCATCTGTATTTTTATTTTAGGGTTTTAATCATCTACCAAACCCTAAACATTTTATTTTCACAATTCGATGTATTTTGAATTTTTGTGGCACTAGATCATGGCACATTTGGGGGAATATTCCCTGTGCATCCATATAATATGTCATTACGTCCGCTCAAAGTCAAGATGGGTCCAAACAGCCCCATGTTGACCCGATTTGTAAGGAAGATTTAGCAAGCCTCAATCCAATGGTTGCCTTCTCCCAGCAAGCACACAGCACATCAAACATACACTACACTGAAGGGAGCTTGGGGAATCGAACCCCGACTAAAATCCAATGCTCTCCACCCTGTCAACTAGAATCCAATGCTCTCCACTTACGTTCGCTCAGGCATGCCTACCCTAGATTCTCCTGTTTCGAATCCACAGTGCCACCGTCACCAAATACGGTATTCTAATACGAATATCAAAAATAACCTTAACGAATCTTTAGTTTATAAAGATATGGTTTGTGATTTCGGCCACATTATTTTGTGCAATTGTTGAAATGGACAGGTATTACTTAAGATTATGGATGGTTTTAGCATATATAATTATGTCAAAAGTGTACAATGCTGATGTCAGCTTTGGTGATTTAAGATTTCGATGGTGTGGGTTTTCTTTAGTTCTTGGTTAGGGTTTTTTTTTTTTTTTTTATGGAAGGAATGGGCATGGCAGTGGCGCTCATGGGCATGCCGGACTTGTAGGCAAATTGCGGCTTGCAGGTTTTTGGAGCAACCCTCAATGTATATTTGAGGGTTGGTACTGTCATAATCAGACATACGTGTGGTGTAAGGCTCTCGCACATTTTCAAGAGGAGATTGCAACGTGATATATATCTCATGCTTGGCTGCCGCAAATCTGTTAGAGCCAGCTGGACACAAGATTTAAGGCCGTTGATACCTCAAAAATTCCAAGATGCGTTTCTCTATGCTCGAAACTTGGTTAGGTTTCTGGCTAATGGGCTTTTAGAGTGTATAAGGGTAATGCAACTGGGCTGGATTCCCAGTTTGGCAGTAACCGGCGTTAGCCGGGAGCTACAAACCTGGAATCCAGGACCAATTGCATTACCCTTACAATGTGACAGTTGGGGAGCGCAAGATCCGGTTGCATCATCAATGATTTTGCTTGATTTCTTACATGTGCAGCCGGTGAAGAATGAAGAATTCAAATACCATTCCTTGAAATCGGCAGAGATGACGTGGGCGCAGGAAAACACACCACCAGAAATTCCAGCGACCCAACTATATCTATTATATAATTATACAAAGTGGAGGTATGAACCCCCCCTTGTTATTTTGAACTATTGGTTTTTTTTTATAATTGTTAATGGACTCCTAGCTAGGTTTCATCCTAGAGGTGTATTTTATTTGTAACTCAATGCGAAGGTGGAGGTCCCCTAGCATTTTTTTAACAAATATCCCTTGTTTATAAGGCTCCCTTGCCTTATTGATTAAGGGTGTTAAAGCTTATTTCTGTGATGGCCTTCAGATCAAGGGCTTGAACCCTTGACTTGTATGTGTATCCCTATGGTGGAGGTACGAGTTTCCCCATGGGGTAGTGGCTAGATTGGAAGATTCTTCCAATGGAAGCAAAAGCCAGTCCATCCAATGATCCTCTTCAATTGCATCATTAGAGCTCTATGCGCACTGTTTGGTTGCAAAAGGGATTATTGATAATTCCACTCAAGGGATAACAAAGAAGTTCA
Source organism: Isoetes taiwanensis (assembly GCA_021234155.1). NCBI lineage: Eukaryota > Viridiplantae > Streptophyta > Lycopodiopsida > Isoetales > Isoetaceae > Isoetes > Isoetes taiwanensis. The sequence continues at coordinate 19,869,273 of JAJEKV010000020.1, read as the reverse complement.
TTTGCCTTCGATGTTGCTTCGTTATTCTCTATCTTCATCATACATTGGGCATTCTCGCACTCATCTGTCTGTAAGGATTGTATCTGGGCAAGTATGCCCAGGCGAGCGAGATGGATTAATTTCTATAATGAACAAGGTTACGATCAAACATACAAGAAAAACTCATTGTAGGTGAAGGATTCTTATTGCATTTTCACAGATAGAAAGTGCTCTAAGTGAATAGGCAAGTACTTTTGATTGAAAGGGAGCCCAAAGTCATTGAAGGATATTTTTGACAAGTAATCCAGGGTGCTAAGGCATGATATATTATTCTTCTTTGTTTTCACGCCTCCTAATTAATCTCTTCTAGGAATAGCAGCATGTTTGGCTTTGCAGGCTATAAAGTCATGAAGCGAAGTAGATGTTTGTTATGCGATAGATCTATGAGGGAGCTGCAAAGGTTGTAGTCATGTTTAAAGATACGTGTCCTCCTTTAGCATTCCATGGGAAACATGTCAAGGAGCTTTAAGGATCTCTATTACAATGATGAATGTTTAGTTACGGTTACTCCAACCTAACATCATGTTGTAGTGACATAGGTGTGGAACTTGAGAGAGTCATTTCTAGCCTAATGGAAGATAGACTATTCTCACATATTCGTCAAAATTCAACAAGTAATAGGTCCAGTTATAGCCTATGTAAATATAATTTGTGATTTACTTACACGGTTCTTTTCAAGGCCTTTAAGCAGATTCAAGAACCGCTGAGGTAAAATGTTGTCAACAAAATCAAAATTTGAACCTTTCTATCTTACCTAATGACGATAAAATTCTATTTTGCACACAAGGCAATGTTAAGTCAGTTGAAATGTTAAACTTTACATTTGGAGTTTTTTTTTTGAGCCAACTAGAAAATCTGGCCTTAAGGGCTATTTTGTTCATCACAAGATTTCTCGAAAGAATTCACCTTTCACATAGACATTGTATTAATTACAAGGTTTCTAATATTGCTATTAGCTTACAAGTTGGATACCGATTCATTGAGGTTTCTATTCTATTCTATTCTATTCTCATTGTTAAGCGACAATTTGATTTAAATCTATGTTATTAGTGACATATCATTCTTTTCTTTTGTAAAGTTTATTGACAAGGCTCATTTCATTCCACAACGCATCACACGTGTGCTTCCTCTATATTTAGAAGCTTTACATCTTTATAGATGCCCAAAACATTTGCATTTGGAAAAATACAAGACTATTAACATGATTAACACAAAAATAAATTGTTAACAAGCATAGTTTTTAACCACATCAAATAACCTTAGCATCTTTGCAAAATTTAACATGGTTCTCGAGCTACTAAGAAAAATTTGATAGAATACAAAGTTACAGACAACTAGCATCCGAAATTATGGTAGTAAAAAATGTATACAGAAAACCATTTCATAAATTGATGATGATTTCCAGAGACCATCGTAAAATTTAAAATTCATATAATTAAATATAGTAAGAAGTAGCAATGGTTTTGCAAACTCTATATATGCATGAAACACATCTTGTAAACTATGGATGATTTCAAAAACTATTGTACGATTGTAGAATTCATGTAATTAAACATGATATGAACTAGCAATGATTTCGCCAAATCAATGTGCACTTAAAAACAATCTTACAAACTAATGATAATTTATAGAAACTAGTGTAAAATTTTGAATTAGTACAAAAAATATGATATTAACCACTATTGCTTCTGCAAAATCAATATATGCATAAAACACATCTCCCAAATTATTGATGATTCTAAAAAACTATAGTAGAATAGAATAGAATAGAATAGAATAGTGTGTATGTACGATTATAGAATTTATGTAATTAAACATAATATGAACTAGTACTGATTTTGCTAAATCAATGTACACTTAAAAACGATCTCACCAACTAATGATGATTTGTAAAAACTAATGTGAACTTTCGAGTTAGTACAAAAAACATGATATGAACCACTATTGGTTTTGCATAACCAGAAAGAACACATGGTTTTTTTCTACATTGGAGATTCTTGTATAAAAAAATCACATACATACTGGTTTTCGTGGTAATTTTTTATACAAGTTCATTTTTGGGGGCCTTGTGTTACGCTCTTTACGGGGCGGGGGAGATAAAGAACTGTGTAGTTCTAGACAATCGAAACATTCTCGCTCGTGCACGACATTTCGTACTCTATCATGGCAGGAAGCAAAGAACTGCTAGCCTATGTTACACACTTGCTAGAATGCTCCGGATAGGCCGTTTTGTGCTTTCAAGTGCTTGGGTGCTGCCATTCAATAGCAATAAAATCAGTTATGAGAGAGTTGAGGCGGCGTGGCGTCTTGCATTGGATCCAATGCATGCGTCCGTGAAGGACATGAGGTGTGTCATCTATGGTTTGCCATCTGGCGAAGATAAAATTGAGAGAATTGGAAAGAGGCAAAGACGTTTTTGGGACGATGCAGTAGCATCCAGGAAATTAGACAAATTGGATGCAATGCTAGATGAAGAGGAGGCTGTAGACGATGGAGATGAGGAGATGGACATGGGGTTTGTGGATGGTGAAGAGTGCTTTGTGGAGACCCTGGCTTTCCAGCCTCCTGAGAATCACGAGCTGATCCTGTTCCAAGACTACATTCCCTTGGATGTAGTTGATGGGGCATTAGCTATCTCTTAGTGAGCAATTCAATTGCATTCCTGGAGCAAATGAAAGGAGTGACTAATCAATTCTTCGTTGGCATGTTTTTGCAGGTGGAGCTGACGATGAGCAAGAGCAAGAAACCTCTACGCCCCCACCGTTCACTCCATTCATAGCGCTTGATCCCGAATCTGGTACTAAAGGTGAGGTGGCAGATAGAGTAGTTGCTCCTGCTGGTCCATTCCTTGATGTGGAGTGGTTGAAGACGAACACATGGAGAATTGTTCATAGGTTGAATGTGAGTCTAATTGATGATGTTGACATCTTAAAAGAGGCACTGGCCGCAATGGACGATCCAAGAGTGGATGTCAGTGTCAGGGAACGTCGAATTTTCAGAGGGAAGTAAACCATGTCCGCGCAATGCTTCTTTCCAAGCTTCGGCAACTTGAGCAGCTTGCCAGAGCTCACCCAGGCACCATGCGCGCATGAGCATAGCTTCCTGATGTTCTATTCTCTGTTTTATACTGTGTGTTTTTTACAGCAATAATGTTCAACGTAACCTGTTTTGCAATGTAAAATATTGACAGTAAAAATGTTGTACTCTGTTATCAGATATATGGCAGTAGCAATGTTGAATTTAAAGTGTTCTCCAATCCAAAGTGTTATTTTTTTGGGTGGTGACAAGTGTATGGCCCTTGTTTTTTGTTTTTTGTTTTTTTTTTTTGGTGTAGCCATTGATCGATTGTATGGGGGGGATGCCCGTTGGCTGCGCATTAGAATTGCAAATTTCTGAGCATTTCAATGGCTATATATTTTATATGACAACGTGCCCACCAAGAATGCTTGCCAACTGAACAATGTCACCTGAAGTTGTAAGGTGTCAAAGTGATGGGGGTACTAGTACCACCAAGGCTGAGGTGGCAGCCCTCTAGGATACCAAGGTGCCCATTGAAGGCTGCCACAATAGGCCATAAAGAAACTTGTGGAAAACAATTTTTTTTTTTTTTTGTTTGAATGAACTTAATAATATTTTTCAACAGCAATCTTGAATTTGACAACAATGTTCAAAAGTTATCGAAGTTTTCCCATAATTGTTTTAGCATAGTAAAACTAGAACATTTACAAAACAGAAACATGCACAAATATCTGAACCCCAGGACGAATTTGCAAGGTAGACATCTGCACATACATAAAAATGTATTATTATAATCAGACATAAGTTGAAGAATAGTTTATTGCAATAACTCAACCATACAAACAAGCACACTTACCTTTTAACGAAATTATCTGGTAACATAAATGTTAGACAAGAGGATAATTGAGGATAATTGTTCATGGAAAGAATGAGTTGGTACGTTATTATACTTCAATAGAGGAAAGTTAAGCTTAAAATAAAACTCCACAAACTTTGATATTGCCCATCTTATAGCCAGACATTGTTTCTGATGTACAATCTATATATCTATATATACATTTTTCTGATATGCAATCTATATTAGACATTCAAATCTATACTTGCTAGGATTCTACACCGTAGGTTATTTATCCAAAATACAAAGGCATACCAAGGTGCATGAGTTCTTTAAGTTCCCCATTCATACCCAGTTAAAACCATAGATATAGTGATCTTCACTTGACGATGCTAGGACATTGAAGGCATGGCATCATGCAGTATAGGGATAGGAGGGTCCCTTCATGCCCACTATTCTATAAAAATTATCAGATAAGTACCATGAAAAGAAGACAAGAAGTATTTTTTTTCTTTCAGATTCTGGTGACAGCCTGAATTTCAAACTTAATTCTAGGAAGATCTCGTAACCAAAGCTCTGTACGCTATTTGCTGAATGTCATTTTTTATGGAAATCTTTGATGATGAATGCCTGCATTAGAATACTCAAAGCAATAGATGCATTAGCAAGGTTGGAATGTCAAACAGACACGGTAGTGCTTGCAACAGAATTACATTTTTAGCCCAATAATATGGCTTACATGCACTAGCATGTACATAAATATGTAAAAGGTAGCGTGTCGTAGTGATATGTTTTGAACATATAATTGAAAGGATCCAAAATCTAATACACACATTCGGAAAATTAGCTTTTCTATCCCTATCCACATGCCCTGACTGCTTGTTCCACTATATTGTTTCATCCTCAATTTTCAAATTGTATATGTAATACTCCATGCTATCAGTGCCATCCAACCCCAGATACTACCTGATATGAAAATTATTTGCCCTCTAAGAGACCAGCTATAAAAAGTAACTCCCAACTACCAGCTACAAAAAGTAACTCCGCAGTATACCTTTGGCACAGGATGAGGCTACGTCCGGTAAAGTTGCAGCTTGCTGACCCCTAGGAATTCTTTGGTCATCGACGTTGTATTAGTAGTGAAAATGACCTTCACAGCTTGTGGAGTCATCCTATTTTGGTCCTTTATTCGTAATAGCTCGAGAAAACACTAATGTTCTATAAGATTCAATCATCATAAATCTTAGGGTAACCCCGACCAGTTCCAAGAGTCTTCTAAGCATATGGATTGAGATTCCACCGTCCATTACTTGCTGCCATAAGAACCCCATGAAGAAGTCTTGTATTATAATCGAAATAAAAAAGAGAGGCCACTCTCGATACTCCACACATTTTTGAAGCCAACGGAGACACAAAGCACAGTGGTCGGTCGGATGCTGCCTTAACGTAGTCTCACGACAATCGAGAGCAAAGGAACATCTACCTAACTCACATAACGCAGTGGGCATTTCAATCTGAGCCCTGAACGCAGCAAGATTTTTAACTTGAGCCCTCGAAATGGTACATTCACTGGCATCAAAAGGATCCATCACCCCACCTCCCAAGGGTTTGCCCTTCGGGCAACCTAAAAATTACCTCGCACTGGGTACTTGTATAATGTCTCAATAACTAATGTGTTAAATTGGATGCATTTATTTTGACCTCCAGTAGGATTGTCTTTATCTTAATTTTGAATATTAATATGATTTGGACTTTTATTTTAAATTTTTGAATAAGTTTTGATAAAAAGAACAACGAAACAGTACCTAATCCAGAAGGTACTTTGGTAGGTTCGAAAAGTTGTAGGGTGTAGCATGCTTATGCCTTGTAGGCTTCCATCCGTCTCTAGTATGGTGTCCAGAAAATTGACCTGGTACTAGAAATTCAGCTTCGCCTGTATGTCTTCTTCGATGTAGGCAAGGGCAGCGTACCACTGCAGGAAAAGCTAAGGTTATATAGTTATGGCTTTTAAAGCGACTAAGGGAAGAACTAAGCGAAGAATCATACCAACAGATGGATCTAGGCTAAATAGGCTCGAACTCTGAATTTGTCATGAAACATGTGGCATTAGAAACTCTTTATTAAAGTTTATCGAAACTTGGTACGATTGCAGAAGGAAAAGTCATTAGTATACAAGTTTAAGAATGCATTTAACTTAATTTGAGCCAATTTGATGTGTCATGTCGTTTTGGTCATCAGTGGCCCTTTGCTCGAGGGTGGAGTGTTTGGCAAACAATGATCAAGGGTCCATTTTTGGTCTGCCTAATTTCCTTCTACAAGTAGACCATAAGATTGCATCAAAGGGAAGATATTCCAATTTAATTAGAGAATAAGGGTTCTGTAATTTTAGTTGCAAATTGCATATCTTTAGCTATAATTGTGACTGATTCAAAACAAATTTTACCACACAATTTAAAAATCTACTTACTATTAAAAGAATGAAAAACATTAAAGAAAATCAAATATCAGCTCTTAAAGTCAAAGCTCACCAGGCTTGCAAAAGTAACCCAAGATAGTCCATGTAAAAGTTAAGTTATAGTTCACAATTGGAATGATCAATCCTAGGAGAATCTTCTCCAAGAAACACATACAGAATTTCTATAACGCTAGAGAAGATCGAGAGAACTGAATTAAGTTGAATCGACGGAGATCGAAAGGTCTATCATATTTAATACAAAAAGTGCACAACAGCCTATTACTGCCTAGGATTAAAAAACCCCTGCCTCGAAAAGTTTTCGACGGAAAAAACTTAAGAATAATAGAGTTGCTGAAATATGCACAATCAATGTGATGGTGCAGTATTTTTTCTATCATTCTTGTCGAGAACCTCAAGGGTAAAGGATGATAGTGCAACTACTAAAGGCTTATGTAAGAGAAGATGTGGCGACTCATTAGGTGTAAACAGGTCAAGATATCGTGTTCGAATAGACGCAAATGCTAGGCAAATATGAAGATGTGGCATTCATCTTCACCAGCTCCAATCTGGTAACATTGACATATCATGTTTTCATAGTCGTAGGCAGATAGGGCTGTGAAAAAGCAAGAGGAAGGTGTGAATCACATGAGAATCTAGTCTTGTCAGGCAGAGAAGAAAAGGAAAGCAACTTGTTATTGAAGGTGATGATACAGATTTGATTAGCATTCATATATCTAGCCCAAGTGACACAGATAATTCTGAAAATAACCAAAGAAAAAGAAAAAGAAAAAGAAGAAGAAAAAGAAGAAGAAAAAGAAAAAGAAAAAGAAAAAGAAAAAGAAAAAGAAAAGAAAAAGAAAAAGAAAAAGAAAAAAAAAAAGAAAAAGAAAAATAAAAAGAAAAAGAAAAAGAAAAAGAAAAAGAAAAAGAAAAAGAAAAAGAAAAAGAAAAAGAAAAAGAAAAAGAAAAAGAAAAAGAAAAAAAGAAAAAGAAGAAGAAGAAGAGAAATAATTGATATGACTCCCTTATGGATATGATAGGATTATGACTTAGTGAAGAAAGTGGAAATTTGATTCTTTATATGCTACATTTTCATGCAAAATTATGCTTTTACAAGGTGATGTTCCACTATTTCTTAGTTGGCAACTCTTAAACCGTATGGTTGGTTTATTGGGAAAAAGGCATTATGGGACATTTGAGGTATCATTCCAAAAAACCTTGACTTCTTTGTTTTCGTATTAAAGCTTGTGGTCTATTGGGCCAGAATCATTTATCGATATTGGCGCCGTTTTTGTTTACGATTGTGGCGGAGGCACTGTCTCAGTTGTTTTTTGCTGCAGTGGAGGAGGGAGTAGTGTATGGGCTTCGGATGCAGGATGGTAGCCAGCAAATTATTAACCAGTTTGCCGATGACACTTTCCTCTTCTTGGTGGCAGAAGAGAGGAATTTGCAGAATGTGAAGGGTTTGTTGGATACTTTCTCCTTGGCCTCAGGCATTCTTCTGAATTGGGGTAAGTGCTCCGCATTATGGACCCAGCTGACTCCGCCTCCCCCTTGTTTGGCTCTATTCCCTTGGAAGGTGCTTCCAGGTAATGTGTGTACCAAGCTGTTGGGTATTCCCTTTGGAGGGGATGTTTCCATGGGGAGGGTGTGGGATGAGATTTTGCAGGGATTGCAGAAACACCTCAATTGGTGGAAGGGTAGCAAGTTGTCCATGGCAGGTAGGATCACTATTGCCAAGTCAGTACTTTGTAGCACTCATGTGTATACAGCATCTGCGATGCTAGCTCCTGCGGGTAAGATACAGGCTTTGGATAAGATTGTTCGAAATTTTGTGTGGGGCGGGGATGATGAAGGGGCGGTCGTTAAAGTGGCTTGGTGGAAGTGTCTCCGCCCCCGGGAGGATGGGGGCTTGGCCATTCTGGATTTAGCGCTGCATAGTAAGGTGTTGGTCTCCAAGTTTGTTTGGAGCATTCTGCAGGATGGAGCATCTTCTCTCCAGTCTTGTGTTGTTGTTGCAGTCTCTTCGCCATTGTGTGGTGTTTGGGAAGCCGTCTGTGCATGTGGAGTTGCCCTGGGCATTATTGTATGGTCTCCGGCCTTTCCCACATGCATCCCCTTTTCTCACAGGAGTGTTGCGGGCTTGGGATCATGTGCGTGTGCTCTTCCAGCTAGATTATGCCTCAGTTTATCACCACTCTTCTCCTTTCTTGTGGGTTCCTTTACCCCCTGCGCACTTGCCCTTGGTCGCCATCGTGCATGCTTTCGGACCTTGAGTTCCCGCCGGAGGCGAGCTGCTCTTTGTGCTCACCTTGGAGGATTGGTATTGGGGTGGTCAGCTAGCCGTGGGAGTTCTTTCGAGCTCGCTTCGCTTTGGGGCGGTGGACCAGGGCTATCTGGGAGCACGGGCGGGGGAGTATTCCGCTACACATACCTATAGTCCCTCGGGATGATGTGGTGGTGCAAGTTTGGAAGGTTCATCCGGATGTTGTGTCTTCTTGCTTTGTCGCGGTCTTCTTATCGGTCTCGGGCTATTCATGACACAATCGCCCCTTCGGGCAAGTGGTCTCTGCAGCTTCCGTGTTCTCGATGGCTTTCGATTTGGGCGTGGACATGGAGCTCACTTCCCCACCGGAAGGTTAGGGTGCTTTTGTGGCGGTGGTGCACCGTATGATCGGGTGAATGCCCTTGTGAGTCGGTTTAGGCGGGTGTGAGCCCTCTCTTTTTGTTGTGGCCTTCATCGTGGAGGCTGTGGAGCATTGTGCGGTTTTATGCCCTCACTTGCGGCTACCCGTGATTGGGTTAGGGCTCGTTTTGGTGAGATTGAGCTTCATGTGTATCCTGGTGCTTGGCCGCTCTTGCGGCAGCAAGTCTTGCATCTGTGCGTGGCTTGGTTGGTGTGGTTGATTTGGAAGCGGCGGCGGTTGTGGATCTTCGGGGGGATTCAGCCAGATCTGCGGCCCTCTCGATTCCTCGACTCAGGTACAAGCTATTTCAAAGCTTTCTGGTGTTTCCGAGAGTAGTAGAGCGGAAGTTTGCCATTTGGCGGGACTTCTTGGGTGTTGTAGATGGTGATGGTCGGTTTGTACAACAGTAGAGTTGCAGTTTTTCTGTGAGTTTGTTGTGGAGTGTCGAGGTATCGCTGTCTCTTTGGGGCAGTTCTCCTTCCTCCTCACTTGCTTTGTAACATTACCATTCTTTAAATATATTGATGACACAGTTCTTCAAAAAAAAAAAAAAAACTCCATGTCCATACGAAATATGCATAAATGATGAAGTTGGAAAAAAAAGGGGCAAGCAATGGAGTAGGTGGAGCCGACTACATTAAAGATATTTGTGGCTCGTATTGGTTAAAAAGTCTAGATAAGACCTATTGTACTATGTTATGTTCATTCTAAGCCTTTGCCGGATGGGCTATGGCGGACCTCTCCTATGCGGATAGCACAAAAAGCTTTGGATAGTTTGCATGCAAAAAGGGCAACAGATATACTTGGCAGATGTCGAAACTGATAGAGGCATCCATTTGTTCAGTCAAAACTGCTCATGTTAGTGGTACGTGGATCACAACTGCATAAGCAAATGCCGAACCTACTTTTGGCGATTATTCGCACTGCACGACTCTAGCTGGAGGTGCTTACCACAGTTTCAATACTCAGGTTTGTTTGCATCACTTTTCAGTGAAAATTTTGGTGTATTTCATTAATCTACAGCCCGATTAAAAAATGAGGCGAATATAATGCCTAAGGTGCTGGAGCTTTATCAGAAGTTAATAATATGGTGGTTGAGTTAACATGAATTTTTATGGCTCTGTTTGTCTGCGTTTGCATATGCTCCTATTTATCCATGATAGGCTGCTGGTCGTTGTGCTTAGATAGGTTGACCATGTGTTGGTTGGTTGGTTGCTATGTTGCTAGGTCTAGCTTGGTGCTAGTTTTGTTGTAGATAGTCACGCATGTTGCTTTGTTTCAGCTTAAATTGCAGCCTGCATCTTACTGACTTATGCATTGTGCTAGGGGTAGACATGTGTTGGCTGGTCTGCATTTCATATTTTAATAATGAGGGCTTGCCACGGTTAAAATACTTACTTGGATTATAAGCTATTATAGTGCTTTTCTTGCTGTGATAAAGCCTATTCTGCTTTAAGTGCTCAAAATATCTCACACTGGTTAATATGACTTGCTAAAGTACATCATATGTCAGCAGTAAATGGTTATTGATGTTTCCAGGCAGCATCTCGCTTGCCTAGATAATGCTTTTATGGTTGGTAATACATACTACATGGTAAGGTAGCACATTGGCAGACCGATTGTGGTGGAAGTTGGTGTGCAACCGGATGGTAAAAAACACAGGGCAGAATGTGCAACTTGCTTTATGCTGTAATAATGATGTACAGGCCTGCATGTCAATTTTGCCTATCTACCTTGGCTGCTTGTACCTCTCTACTGTGTTTTGATGATTGTTTAGCAGCTAAAATACCAAACTTCGTATATATGACTACTGGATGATAGGGATCAGCCTGTAACGATAATCTTTTAGAGACTTAATATTGGATTTTAAAGTTTAGATCCTGAATTTGATCTTGAGACCATTCATTACTGAAAATAATGGGTGAAGGGCCATGAGCCAGAATGTTTTATAGCTTACCTGACGTCCCTTGGCTAGTTACCAGTTTGTGCTAACTTTGTCATTGCTTGGGTGCAGGTAACCAAAACATTCTCTCCTGGACTTGTTTTCAGTTGGATTTGTTACAATTGGTGGACCACGTGAAGAATGTGGCTATGGACCACTAGAGGAATGTGGATATCATCAAGACATGGACAAAAAATGGGTGAGATCTCCCTTTTTTATTGCAACACTGGACCATTGATAGACTGTGTTGCAGTGGCTAAGAATCATGGGCATCTTAAGAAAGGAAAAATATTGAATCCTTTCCTTTGGGTGCTATACAAGGGCATAATGACCTGCATATAAGTGATAACTTATGGATATAAAGTTTCTAACGAATATAAGATATTGCTTGGATAAAGGGATTGAAAATTTGCTTGAAAACACAGTTGAAAAGAGAGTTATTATGTTGAATTTATTGTGTATGAAATTTTAAGATAGTATTTGAGAATGGAAGACGGAAATTACTTAAGTTGACATGTTGAACAGTAAATGAATATGAATGTTGATATATTGGAACTATGAGTGAATTTATCTTCAAAACTAATACATGAATCTTGATGTGAAAAAAATGAAAAGTTCTATTGGAAAAGTAAATGCTGAAGCTATTATGTCTAAAACATCCAAAAAATGAACATATGAACACTGATATGAATATATGATTAAATTGCTAACCTGAGTAGGTTGATTACATTTGAAATCACTTATACATGGGAGTAGGAGTACCTGATGTGGCCTGGCTTAAAAACCCAGGGTAGGTATTGGGAAATATGTGCTCACTCTGAACGAAGTCATTTAATTGTTTTTGAACTTTAATTGTACATAGTCTTTGTGAGAACATCATCAAGAAAAAGAAAAAGAAAAGAAAAAGAACTAAAATAATTGAATTGAATTTCAATTATATGCTAAGTTTGGGAAGTTGCAAAATTTTCAACTTCTATGAATATTAGATTTTAATTTGCTTGGTTTATGTATTGTGTCAAAATACAAGTAGATGTATTTTGTTTGATGGGAAAGTTCCCAATGATTGTTTTTTTATAAAGGAATGCATGTAAATGCAATTCTAGAGTTTTCTTAGGGTATATCTCCTATGCACGATTTAATGGCATTGGAAACCAAAGTTGCCACTATTATTTAATGCCTAGTTGGGCTTCTAGGCCTTAAAATAGCTTACATAAATATATGGTAGCATTTGTCACGTATGGCATCAAACCGATAAGGTGTAGTACCTTCTTTAATTTGGCATTTCGGATTTGGTGGCCTTGGGAATAGAAAACGTGGCTCTAATTAAGGTCTTTTAATGGTTATGTTGGTAAAAGTTCTTTAATGGTTATATAATGGAATTTCATGGACAATATTATGGCCAAAGTGCCAAACTCCAAGATCTTTTATATCTCTGTTATTTCTAGGTTTCGGGAGGATCGACTATGGCGCCAATCCTCTTTTGTGAGTGGAGGTTCTTGTATGGCCTGTAACTGGCAGTGAAGATTATGACCTGGTCTGTGATGGCCACATTTTCATTTAATCCAATGCTGTAGGAAACAGATGAAGCAGAGCCATTCATGCAGCAGATGATATGTTGAAGCTCTGTTGGGCATTGTCATATTTTAGGGATAAAAATTGAGCTGCAAGGTGATCGTGACGCTCTTGTAGTCTGTGGCTTGATGGCATGTCTATTCAAAGGAGTTAGATATGTCCAAAGGCATTTGCAACATGCAACATGCAACATACCAATGGCATGGAGAGCATGGCGCAAAGTGCTCTTTCCATACAAAATCGAAATGGGCTGCTTCAGCAAAAGACCATATGATGTGAAGCAATGCAAAATGCCCAAGTTTGTGGATCTCCTAATCAGGTCAGTTAATTTGCTATTTTCGGTGAAGAATGTGCTTAATCCACAGGCAAATAAAGACATGGAGCTCAAATGATGAATAAGGTGTAATTTATGCATCATAAATTAAATATGGCAGTTGGGTTAGATGGATATTGGATTAAATGCATAGTAGTTGGTTTCTTAAATGCCCCACCCTATGTGCTGGTTATAAGCACCTGTCCATCTGTATATTCTAACTAAAAGTGCAGACCCTGAGTACATATTGTATGGGATTTTATGAGCCCATGCGTGCTGATACTATGCATGTATTGCAACAAGATTGTTGGGTTATACAATAGGGTTAAAGTACGGTGTACCAAAGCTCTTATTTACATCTTCTTATCCTGGTCTAGAGCTGTTGCTAATAATGCTTACGAGTCTTTTAATTATTTAGTGGTTAACTTCGAGTTTTGAAGTTGCTCTATTGTCATATAAGGATTTTGTGGCTGGTCATGTCTTCTAAATATCTTGTTTGCACATAAGTACGGTATTCTATGCCTTAGGGAGCTGATATAGCTTAATGCTGTGCTATATTTATGCTTGTTTAAACTGTTGAGGTAAGCAGCTGTGATTATGCTGAAAATAAGACCTTTTAAAGTTGTACAATTGGTCTGTACACTTATGTAAAGTGGAAGTATGGTGAAGGGATATGCTGTACACTTGTCTAATTAAATTCATAGTTTGAGTGTTGCATGTCCTTGAGTTTTGTAGCAGACGTGTCACTGTTTTTAGCTTTGAATACAGGGCAGATGTAACAGCTTGTTTTGCATGATCCAACATATGATTTGGATGATATAAGCTGATACTGTTAGAATATACATTCAAATATTTGTTATTCTTTCTGAAAATAATAGGTGAAAAGCATGAATTAATTAATTAGAGAAATTTGGAATTCTCGTTTAGCATGAAATAGGTTCATGGTTAGCCATATAGTGTAGAAACTACTACCAACTGAGTAAAAGTTGGCATTTTTTTGCACAAATTCTGCAAATGATTCAGTGTTGTTCGGAAATATAATTTTTACAGCTCATGCAAAGGTCCATCGTGAGTAGAATGTAGTAGGAGGTGTTTGGGGTCTGGGTTCGGGAACTCCTGGAAGACAGCCCTCTGTGAGGACCCGTGGATCTACCAGGAGAGTCCGGGGGACTATGTCACGCGGGATTTGCTGAAAGAGAAGAAAAAGAAGAAAACAGAACAAATGAGAGAAAGATGATAAGCTTCCTTGATATCAATGATGAAAATACATGAGCTCTCGCAATAGAGAGAAAACTGAAGGAGACAAGACTCAAAACTCCTCTAAAAACTTATGTGCTAACTCTACTCATATATATAGTACAATGGCCTTGGGCCCAATATAGACACTCGGACCGATCTCGGTCTTGACTCACGGAAGGAGGCCTGATTCTTGCGAATGTTGGCGGTGCCTCTTGAAGTGCCTAGAATCACGCCGACGCCGACGCGGCGGTGACGGGCCGTCACTTGTCCGAGCGGGCGCCTCTTGTTGACACCAAAGGCTTTGACCGCGTGGTCTGCGCTTGGTCTTCTCGGGAGCCTTGGATGTCTCAATTCGTGGTTGACCGAGGATCCTTGAGCTTGACCTCGGTCTGTCAGATGCATGAATAGTCCTGCACTGTGAGGCACAGACTAACACTCCCCCACCAAACGACACTCGAGTGAAGAAAAGGAGGAAGCGTTTGAGGGCGGAAGCCATCTGTTCGAAAGTGATCCTCACGGGAGTGAGGACGGGCACCATTATGGTAATCGGCCGATGAGATCTTGGCGTGATTGAAGAGCTTGAGGTGTGTTTTGTCCAAGGGCGTGATCAGCATCAATAAGAAAGCGAGAGCGCACCATGTCTTCCGTGGCAGCTGCATGCCTCAAGAAATGTAATCGACATTCCATGAGGAGACAGTCTCAAGGCCAAAGGCACCGACACTGGCATTTGGATTGCAAAAAAAAATGGGACGCCGATTTAAGGAGCTCAAAGAAAATGCATTTGAGGGCAGCAAGAAAATCCTTTGAAGATGGACGTAAGGATCGTGAGGTGGAGGCATTTTGCAAGAAGGTGTTGAGACCATGAAGCGCATCCGCGGGCCGTTGCCAACCACGCTCATTAGCAATGTAGATCCAATTGGTGGTGTTGTCCAGAGTGGCACCTTCTTCCCAATGTGAGCGGCGAACAAAACGTGGATCCCACCGGAGATCCGTCGAGATCTGAGGTGGTGTCCAGCCTGCATGACCATCCATGACCTTGGTCCAAAAAGGAAGGCGCCAATCAGAAGTCAGGAACCTGGGGCGTGGAGGTACGCCCAGGGAAGCATAGGGAGAAGGAACCATGCCCGTGGGCGGGGTTCCTGAGCGGTCTCCCTGAATTGACTGACAAGATCTGGATCAAGTGCCTGACACCAACGATCCCAAAGAGAAGCGTAGAGTCGAGAGTTGACAGGAGGGCTATCCCATTCCGCGGGGACCGCCTTGCTATCCAACGTAGCTTGTAATCGATTGTAACCAAATGAGGTGTTTGCATATAGATTTGTGCATAGGGAAGATCCTCGGGATGTCCTAGATACTTCTTGATTTGTTGCTTGGTAGCTTCCGCTTGCCGAGAGATAAATGATTGGCAAGCTCGGGCATGTACTCGATGAAGAGTTTGGGTCCGAGAATCCGCAAGATATGGATTGTTGTCCCGAAGCACCCATTGCACAAGTCACCACGAAAAGTCGGCGTGGCCCATTTCCAAAGTGTTCCCGTGTATCACCCGGATAGAAATCATGAAATATGTAAGCCATGGGCTGAACCACTCAATGTGATAAAGGCCGGATCGGCCACGATGTATGAGATCAAAGACGACAAGGGCACAAAGACAACCCTTTGTCTTCAATGGAGAGTTCGCCAACCAAGAAAAAATCGACCGCTTTCGATTGGGATATCCACGGGGCCATCGGCCGCATGCCACTTCGAAGAAAGAGGTGGCGTCGAGCAACCACATAATCATGATAGCGAGGAGGGAACCGGGAAGTCAACAGCATTCAGAAGAATTGCGCATGGGCGCCAAGTTTTGCTTGAGCCTCATCGCCAGATTGAATAGCTTGCCGCAGAATGTTGTTCGAGATCACGGATCCGATTGTCCCTTTCGAAGCAAAGAAGCGGATCGTCACGGACCCGCTTCGAGAAGGATGGACCCGAGGAAGATTTCCGTGTGTATTGAGACGAAGCAATCGCAATCTCCGCCATCCAAGATCTTCGCTTCGCGACCTCCTCGTAGTTTCGATCTTGAAGAGAGGTGAGCCGAAAATCTACAGAGAAAGCCGAGCCATCCAAGGAGGCGATTTGAGCCGCCCCGGCTGTAAGATTTTGAACTTGAGTGCTGAAATTCTCACCACGAGAGTACAATGCATTGAGTTTAGCAATATCCGCGCCTTTGGTACTTTCGTGAGAGCGGCTTTGGACTTGTTGTGCTCCAATAAAGTCTCAATTTCTCGACCGAGCCGAGCCCGCTGATCTCATGAGTTGGTCACTTGAGCTTGTGTACTTTTGAGATCCGCATGAGCCCGTAAGAGAGCTTCATGCTTGTCTTGAAGTTTGGCCTCCAAAGCCGCAACTTGGGCGCTTGCAGTTTGAAGGTCCTGGTGGACCGCATCAGAGGCTTCTAGTGCCCATTGAACCCCGCTCATAAGAGCTTCTTGGGATTCTTGTAACTTGAGAGCAGCAGCTTGAGCCTCCTGGCCGATCATCGATACAACAACCGACGAGGGTGTTGTGGTGGTGGAGCTTCTTTGTTGCCCGGTTTGGGATGTTTGGGAAAAATGGTGTGAAGTGGAGGGTGTAGCGGAGGAGGAGACAAAGGACATGGGTGTGATCGTGGACATGACCAATGGAAGACGGGCGTGAAGTGCCAACCCCGGTGAGTGATGGGAAGGGAGCGCTGAGTGGAATTATGAGAATTTGGTGGTGTGGGAGGGAAGTAGTGACGGATGAGGGCTTGAAAGTGGCCTCCCACAGAAACTTCAGAAATGGAAGTGGTACCCCGAAGGCGGTCCATTTCTTGGAGAAGACGATAGAACATCATTTGGGGCCAATCTATGTGGTGTTTGGAATGTGTAGCAAATGAGGACCAGGTTATAGAAAGGCTTATTGATATGGGTGTTCTTGATAGAATACCCAAGGAATTTTCGCCACAGAAATTTGGCAAAGGTTTCGTGAGGCTTGTCGATATTGGTCAGACGATGGACATTGGCATGATAAGCATGTGCACCAAACTCTGTGACATCGATATCCTGTATAGCAGACCATGATACACAAGGGGTGTGCAAGGGAATATGAAATACCTCGTAAATCAAATGTTGAGTCAACGAAATAGTGGTGCCATCGACCACGCTGGTGTAACCTTTTGGGTCGTTAACGATATTGGCGATGAACTGGCCGCGAATCGGGGATTTGGAGCCGGAAGTTCCATTTGAGAGAATTCGTAAAAGCCGGTGTCGTTCAAATGACTTCTTTATTTGGGCCAATAAGTGCTTCACGGAAAGTGGGCGCCAAGAAGGATACAGATGCAAAAAGGGCCGGATCCTTGGGAGCAAAGAGCTTGAAGTGTAGAAAATCTTGGGGCAGCCATGGGAATGATGTGCTGAACGAAGAGGATGCCAAAGGCGGAAGACGCGAAAGTCGAAAGCACGGGAGGACGGCGCAGAGGAACGAAAAGGTTTGTTTTAGGGCTTATAACCGGAGGCGAAGAGGTATGAAGAGTGCAAACCGGAACCGCTTGATGGTGCCAAAATCAAAAGATGCGAAGAAGGGTATTGAGAGGCAAAATTTGGCTAAGTCCCAAAAACGTAAAGGGAGAAGCAATGAACGGTGAGGATGAGACGTGAAAGAAAGATCGGATGGGGACGATGGCAAAGGACACCCATTAATGTTCGACGGGCGTGGAAAGAAGGAATGGCATTCAATGCTGGCAACTCGAAGTGGGATATTATTAAAAGGAATGTGTCGGAAGGTACCATGGCTAGATATGCGGCGGAGAACAGATTCTCATTTTAGAAACAAATTTTTGCATTGCAAACACGTTGGCGATTTGTGTGATTGGTCCACGCCGACAAGGAGTTCCTCGCTTGGCTATATAAGACGAACCGAGAAAACTAAGGCATCCTATGGCGCCAAGATGGTCAGCCACCGGCTTGAACGAAGATTGCACAATGCCCACTAACCGCCGAGTGGATCACTTGTAAGATGAATTGTTCGATCTCTCGGCGCCGCCACAACCGCGGCATCCGCATGGACGGGCCGGTGTGTGCGGGATGGTCGAACATCCCGACCAAGACCAACGGGATGGAGGTGGTTCTCGCACCTTCACCGATCCGGAGCGTAACCTCTACCATCTCCTCCAGATTACCTCCGCCCCAACCCCGAGTAGAGGGTTTTTCCTCTTAGGACTTAGTAGATAGGGCTCTCGAGCCCATTTTTGTATATAGGGCAAAGCCCATAGCGAAAATAGCCGGGTCGCCCACATTTTGTAAAAAAATCTCCACTATAATATAATCTACCGCCTTTCTAGTCACTTTCTGTGGTGTGTGCTTCTTGAACTGTCTTCATGTGTTGATGTTCACTTTCTGTGTGATGAAATGCTTTGAGACGAAAACCATTAACCAATGTAGGTAATGGAGTGCCATCTAACTCAGCTAGTTGGAAAACGCTTGGTCTAACCACTTGAACAATTTGATAAGGGCCAAGCCAACGAAACTTGAGTTTACCCGGAAAATTTTTGTACCTGGAATCATAAAGAAGAACCAAATCTCCTTCTTTGAATGTTTTTGTCTTCAAACGTTTGTCATGTAAAGATTTTTGCAACTGTTGTCCATGAAGAACACGAATATAAGCATCCCTTCGAAGTTCATCCAACTGTTCTAATTGATAGACCCGTTCTTTGAGAGCAGCTGGTGGATTATGAGCAGTAGCCAGTTGAAAACGAAGTGTTGGAAGAATGTATTCAAATGGCATGAGAGCTTCCTGACCATAAACCAATTTAAAAGGAGTGTGACCTGTAGCGATCTTGAAACAAGTATTGTAGGCCCAAAGAACAGTAGGAAGTTTTGTCTGCCAATCTGTGCGGGAAGCGTCACAAATTTTCTTGAGAAGGGTGACCGTGAGTTTTGTTGGTGCTTTCGCCAACCCATTGCCTTGAGGATAGTAAGGTGTGCTCTTGTGATGATGTATCGGGAGATAATCCGTCGGCTCCTTGATAGTATGATTGATGAAATGAACACCACGGTCAATGACCAGCTCAGGTGGGGCAGCGGCGAATCGCGTGATAATTTGTTGATAGAGGACTCGAAGCCGGCTTTGGCAAAGTTGTTGTCCGGAAGGGCACAAGTTTCCGCCCATTTGGTGGCGTAGTCAGTGAGAACCAGAATGTATCGGGCACGAGTGTGCCTCGCAGGAGGATCTATAGGTCCCACAAAGTCCATTCCCCATTTGTTTGAAGGGAAGTGGCGTGGCGGCCGGCGTCAAGGGAAGAGCCGCCACGGGGGGCGTCCCACCGGCGGCAAGCGTCACACGCGTCTTGGCGTGGCGCGAGCATCTTTGAAGAGCGTGGGCCAATAATACCCGGCGAGAAGGATTTTGCGTGCCGTGGTGTCACCATGAAAATGACCACCACCGAGCCCTTGATGAGCTTCTCGAACAATATCTGGAACTTCATGAGGTAGAACACAGCGTCGAAGGATGGTGTCCTTACCCTTTTTGTAGAGATGTCCGGCAACCATGGTGTAGTCACGGACCTCTCGGAGAAATTGATGGCGACGGGATTGTCGCCAAGGCGAGAGAGCGCCTCGCCTTACGGTGGAAGAGCACCCGTGAGGAGGTAATCAATGAAAATCATGGAACCAATGTGGTGTTGCCGTGACTAAAAAGAGTTGAGCATCAGGGAAGGCGTCTGAGACCCCTGTTGCGGGATCATCCGTGTGGATGCGTGAAAGATAATCCGGAACAACATGAGATTTGCCCGCCTTATGAACGATTTCAAAAGGAGCAAATTCTTGGAGAAGAAGGACCCAACGAGCAATGCGGCCCGTGGGCGTGGACTTGTTGATCAAATAGAGGAGTGCTTGGTGGTCCACAAAGAACTTGATTTGACTGCCCAAAAGGTAATGACGGAAGCGTTGGACACGTAAAATGAGACCCAAAGCTTCACGCCCGCGGCATAGTTGCGCTCAGCCGGTAATTGAGTTTTCTACCGGGCGAGCGATTTGGTTTGTCGGTGTCGATCATATTCTTGAGAAAGAACGGCTCCAATAGCAAACGCCGAGACATCGACATGAACATGAAAGGGCTTGTCCCATTGAGGAGGAACAAGAACCGGTGCCTGAGTAAGCAAAAGCTTCAGCTGTTGGAAAGCAGCTTCCGCCTGGGAATTCCAAGCCCAGGTGGATTCGTCACCCGTGAGTTTATGAATGGGATCTGCAATGGCTGCCAGTCCAGGTATGAAGGTGGAGTAATAATTGACTTTTCCCAGGAAGGAGCGTGTCTCCTTGATATTGGCTGGTGCTTGAGCCTTGAGCACACAACTGATTTTGGCAGGATCAGTGGTGATTCCTGCTTTGCTGACAACATGGCCTAACAGAACACCAGAAGTGACGCAAAAGGTGCATTTCTCAGGATTGAGACTAATGCCGGACTCATCACATTTCTGGAAGACGAGTTCCAATTTATCCAAATGGTCAGCCATGGAACTGTAGGCAGAGAAGTCATCTTGAAAAATTTGCAAGAAGGGATTTTCCTTCATGAAATCATGAAAAACTGAGAGCATGATGCGTTGAAACGTGGAAGGAGAGTTGGATAATCCAAAAGGAACCACCTTGTAGGCAAAAGTGCCCCACGGGGTGGTGAAAGTGGTCTTGAGTTGATCAGATTCTTTGATGGAGATCTGATTGTAGCCAGAAAAACCATCCATAAAGGAGTACATCTCATGGCCAGCCACTTCTTCCGAAACTTGGTCAGCGGGAAGTGGAAAATGATCATGCTCCGTGGCCCGATTGAGTTTCCGATAGTCCACACAGGCGCGGATCTTACCATTGTGCTTAAGGGCAATGACGATGGGGCTCACCCATTCGTAATGTTTGACCTCATAGATCAAACCCGCAGCAAGGAGTTTGTCAATTTCCGCCTTGACGATCACTGTAATTAGGGTTGAGCACAGATTGTCGTTGCTACACTTCGGTCGGTGCATCGATTTGGTAGGAATGGTGAGTTCCCCTAAGCTTTTGTTGATGCCCCAAGATCTTTGTAATTCCAGCGAAAATGTGTTTGAATTTTTTGAACAAAATGGACGGCTCTGCTACGATAAGGAGCCTAAGATTTGCGGCAATGCGGACGGAGTTGATTGTTGCCAACGCCCCACAATCTCAACTTCGAGTCCGAATATGGGGTATTACCCGATTATCCCGGACAATGTGCGCAGGAGGTTGGAGCATAACCGGATGCGTGGCACGCTATGGTGAAAAGAGAGGTTGCTCGGTGTCATCTAGCGTTGATTGCTTCATGACGGCGTGTACATCAACAGGAGTGGCGGAGGAGGTTCAAGATGTCGAAAAGTGATCAACACGTTGGATTCGATTGCAAGGAGCCAGGTAGGGGTCAAGCAAGGCAGCCACAGCCTGGTCCTGATCAAGAGTCATTTCTCCCCAAGGATCAGCATATTCGGGGTAGGATGACGAGAGGCATCCTCGCGGTGGAGCCCGAACTTGATAAATATTATGAGCTTCTTCAGAATGCGGTTCCGAGAGAGAAGGTTCCGCATTGTCACCGTAAATGATCCCGCTTTTTTGCAAGTCCATAGTGGCATTGAGATGACCATCGGTGATGACTAACCGGTCCGTGGCCCAAGAATGGATACTCTTTGCCCGGCGGAGAAAAGGTCCGCCTACCAAAGATTTCATAGTCACCGGATCTTCGCCCGACTTTCCAAACGCCAAATTCCATGGGAAAACGGAGATCACCAATGTTGATATGAAGAATAGGTGTGACGCCTTGAGGTCTCGTGATATGGCCATTAGCCAATTTGATGTCATAAGGGGCACGAAAAGAGTTGTGTGATGCCCATTTGTTTGCGGAGTTTATCCGGTGATGAGATTGATTAGCGCTACCTCCATCGATTTGAACATGGTTGACTTGCTGATTTCCCACCGTGGCATGGACTGGGGTGTAGAGGTAAGCCAGCCCCAACTAAAAAACAGCTTGGGAGTGGTAACGGTCCTTGAGAGCGAGACCGAGTTTTAAAATGGTTGCCAAGCTTAAAGGAATTTTGATCTTGGCGAGCTCCTCTTGGAGTTCGAGAGGGACATGAGAAAAAAGGATCTGCTTGGTTCCACCGGTGCGGGGGTGCGTGTGGCGGGGAAGCAAAGAACTTTTTGAGTAAGTCAACCTCGGCTGCAATATTGGGATATGTCCGAGGCGTGGAGGTTGAGATGTTGAGGGGTATCTTGTCTTTGTTGAGCTCTAGTGGTGGCATGAACATTTGCCAATGTCGGCCTTCAGCGGCTGCATGAGATTCAAAATGCTTTGGCGAACTTTGGGCATGACATTTGGCATGAGCTTTTCCAAGTCAGGTGCAAAGTGAACCTTTTTTTCGTCCTCATGAGGAATGGTGTCAACCGCAAAAAGGCAGGTTAGCGTGTCCTTTCCTCAAGAATAGTCAAGGGACGTGATGCCTTGGTGCAGCGTGAAACTAGACCAACCCAATTTGACTACCGTCTTGGAGGATTAAGTGCACGAAAAATTTCCTCTTGGGCTTGTTGATCCAGGTGAGGTTGATTTGGGTGGAGCTGGTTGATAAGCGTGATTCTTTGGCGCTCTTGGTGGCTTCTTAAGAACCGGGTCGCGGCCTTGTTTGCCATTAGCGAGCCAGAGTTGGTAAGCCGTGAGGCGGACCGATGTGGTCTGATTTGTGCCAGGAAGCTGTACCTGAACTTGTGGAAGTTGAGGACATGCCGTGGTGGTATGACCCCATTCTTGACAGTGATAACACTGAGCTTTAGAAGGATCAAAAGGAGGACGTTGGTTTGATCCCCGTGGTTGGTCCTGTTGCTGATAGAGTTGCGTGGGCTGCACCTGAAGAGGTGGCTGCTGATAGTGCGATTGTTGCTGAGGTGTGGTTTGCACTTGATAAACCATTTTGTTGCGGAACGGTGTGGGATGAGTGCGAGTGCACTCTTCCGTGGCATGATTGCACATGTTGCATCGCTTGCAATGAGGCGGGCCATTGGTGGAGTTGCACTCATTGGCCAAATGGCCTTGGTATTTGCAAATATGGCACCGTTGTTTGATCATGGCGTGGATTAGCGTGTTGAGGCTGGACAGCCGTTTGTGGAACCATGACAGGTGGAATGAATGGGAGCTCTTGAAGAGCCACGCCTCGGGAGGAAACATTGACAGAGTGATTGACAAGGTCGATAGCCTGCTCCAAAGTTTTTGGACGCAGGTATTCAGTCATGAGTCGAATAGCGGGAGGAAGTCCTTGGAGAAACCAGACCAAAATCGGCTCGGGTAGGGTACTCCTTGAGCTTACTTAGCGAGAATGTGAAGTCGATCCGCAAAATCCGAGGCGGAACTCAGTGGGCTCTTGTTGAAGTTCATTGAGTTGCTTGAGATGGAGTTGATCATCATCCGTGGGTCCCGTAATGAGACGTAAAAAGCGATTCGCATTTCGGACCAGTCTTGTTTCCAATGGCTTTTGTTGGACATGAGCCATTGATGAGGAGAACCACGCGATGTGGTGGAAAAAAATGTGGAATTTCAGTTGAGGTTGCGGCGTGACCATTTAGGACAGCTAGAGCCTCAAATTCTTCCATGTGGGCCCGAGCACTTTGGTCTAACGGTTTGCCTTTTCGTGTTGCCAAAGGTGGGATAAGTCGGGCCAGAGTCCGAAAGGTAGATGTGAAAGTCTTTGGGCTGGACAGAATCGGTATAGTGAGGATATTGAGGTTGAGGTGGATGTGGCATTGTGCCCGACGGCGGACCACGATGAAGGGGTGATCATGCTTGAGAAACCGAAGTAGTTGGAGCATTGGTTTTGAGATCCGTGAAGGTTGTAAACAGAAGAGCGCAGGGAAACGAGGGAAAGGATATTCCCCGGATAGGCAGCGAGACATGTGGATAGCCGCCCACCCGGGGAGATGATGGTTGCGCGAAGAAGAGGCGATGGCCCGAAGAATGATGGATGTAGGCATGTTCAGGGGGTGTGAAAGTACCTGCCGAGAAGGTTGAGCCCGAGAAGGCCCCCCGATAGTGATGAGGAGACCGAGATTGTGAGCAATGTTTGCACGCTTTGGGGCGGGAACTGGACGAGATCGACACGAGGGGTGGGTGGCGCCGATCGAGCCCTAGATCAAGATGGCCTCCCTCTATGTCATAAGCAGATCCATACATGTCGCGAACAGTTTCCCGACGCTGATGGCGCTCCAAGCGAGAGGCCGTCTGAGAAAGGAGTTCTTCTGGCGTGAAATTACCACGTACATGGCGACGAAGAAAGTAGGATAAAATCGTAACCCGGCGGCCAGCGGCATGTTGTTTGGGGTGCGGGTTCGAAACTCCTGGAAGACAAATTGCCCTGGAGGACCCGTGGATCTACCAGAGAGTCCGGGGACTATGTCACGCGGGATTTGGCTTTGAAAGAGAAGAAAAAGAAGAAAACAGAACAAATGATTGAAAGATGATAAGCTTCCTTGATATCAATGATGAAAATACATGAGCTCTCGCAATAGAGAGAAAACTGAAGGAGACAAGACTCAAAACTCCTCTAAAAACTTATGTGCTAACTCTACTCATATATATAGTACAATGGCCTTGGGCCCAATATAGACACTCTGACTGATCTCGGTGCCGACTCCTGGAAGGAGGCCTGATTCTTGAGAATGTTGGCGGTGCCTCTTGAAGTGCCTAGAATCACGCTGACGCTGACGCGGGCGGTGACGGGCCGTCACTTGTCTGAGCGGCGCCTCTTGTTGACAGCCAAAGGCTTTGACTGCGTGGTCTGCTGCTTGGTCTTCTGTGGAGCCTTGGATGTCTGACCCGTGGTTGACTGAGGATCCTTGAGCTTGACCTGGTCTGTCGTATGCATGAATAGTCCTGTACCAGGAGGCACAGGACTAACAGGAGGGAATGCTCAATCTTATCGCAAGAATCGCGAACGCGATCTTTCGCAGCTGAAAGGAGACAAAATAATGAGCCTTTTATTAAAACCATATGAGAGCATTACGTACAAAAAAGGTACAGTGGAGCAAGCATGGCACAAATATTTCAGTATTTAAAGCCATATATTTGTCACAGAGGATCGCGGTCGCGATTATTTTTAGCATTAAACATGCACGAAGTAGTAGTAAAGACAAAAAGATATGGTAATACATATTCCTGAAACTAAAATTTCCATTGAAGGAAGTAATATACAATATTCATTCTTGAAGAATGCAATTACAAGTCTTGTGATTGTGTTTCATATACGCTATCAGGTATCACACCCATTTCATTGGCCATGCGGCCCAATTCCATAGCTTGTATTGTGTCCATCTCTGAATAACCTGTGACCTCTGGAATCTCAACACCCATGGCGTTTGCGATGCGCTCCACATGTGAATCAGGCTCTGCATTTTCACTCTCCCCTGCACTGTTCCCGCCTATAAGTTCCTTCTCCGATTGAGTAGCAATCTCCTGTGGATGAAAGAGCTTCTGCTTCTTGCTGTGTATCTGATGCTCTTGTGTCCCAACAGCCTCATCTTGGTCTGTTTCCATGTGCTGTTGGTCTGTTTCCATGTGCTCTTGGTCTACTTCCATGTGCTCTACGCCCAAGTATTCAAACTTATGTTCGCCTGTCAAGAATGGCATGTACCCATCAATCTTCTCATTCAGTGCACTTAATTTTTGAAAAGTGGCGAGGGCTTCAATACATTTTTCCGTCGCTTCAAGCAAGCGCTTTGTTTCTTGCATTCTCTCCTCGTAGGACTTAGCATCGAGGTTATCCAAAATGTTATCCAACCCTGATACATCTGTGTTTTGGGTGATACTGATGTTGGGCAGCAAAGGATTAGGCTCTGCATTCTCTGCTTTCTCCTCTTCTTCAGATCCCCCCGTAGTTTGACTGGCCATTTTCTCAAGCGTTTCCAAGAAGGCCCTCAGGAAACGACACACTTTACCTGAACTTTCGAAGGCCACACTCTTTTTGCCTTGCATAAGAGTGACACGAGAAGCTGTCCCAGCCGAAAAGAAATCCAGAACGCAACCGTCAGTGGGCACCAGCTGATCAACAATATAGTAGGCATACGAGGTTTTCAGCTGGCATTTCAATACAAGATCTTCTTCCATTGCCGCCCATTTGTATCTTGGTTTGCCTGTAAAAAGAGTCTGAAACTTCTTTTTTATCTTCTCATCGGCATCCTCATTACCTGTTAGCGGCATTGGAGGCAATGGTGTTGACTTAGGAGCCTTGTTGTGTGGAGATAGTCGAAGCTCCAGCTCAGGTTGCACAGGTGCTACACGAACATCACTCCTGTTAATGCACATATGACTAATATAGTACTGATATTCTTTCACCCTTCGTTTGCTCTTCCATCCCATTTCTTCATAAGAACCTAAAGATAGGTGGCCACCGCCCTGAATTTGCTTCTGACTGTACAAGCAATTGGGCAAATTCACAGAGCGCATGATAATAACCAAGTGATAAACTTTGGCAGTAGTCATGGTAGCTATCCTTGTAAATAGGTATGTGTATTTCTTGCAATCCCATACCTTTGTCATCCCTCGGATGTCAATAAATATCAATGTGGCATTCTCTGACACTGGGGAGGAAGTAGGGATGCCATCCTTTGTCACTGCTATGGCAATATTTTTCTTTTCCTTTCTTTTTCTAGCCTCTTCAGGCTTTAGAATATTTCTGATTGGCTCCAGAAAGGCTACAGGTAGGTTACCTAGTGTATGATCCTTGTTATAGTTAGCCTTCACGTACTCTGTATCGGTATCTGATATATCCAGTATTCTCTGTTCAGTCAAATCAGGAAAAGCCTGAAGCAATTCCTCCCAGCTATCGAAATCCTTTTGCAGCAAATTTGTGGCATAAGATAAGATTTCACGCCTCATAAAAGTCAGGGTTCTGATGTCAGTTGCCCGTTGTTTGCAATCAAATCTCCCGCTATACCCTGACTGCACCTTCAAATACGTCTTGCCTTCTATAATCTCATCGAGCAGCTGTGACACCTCTGCATTCGACATACCTCGTAGCAACCGGAGCCAGGTCTTATTAAAGAAGTCTTTGGATGGTTTGTCCGGAAACTCACCATGGTCGTCGCTGAGCTTACGGTTCACCCACAGTCCGGCAACTTCCATTAACTTCTTGAAAACCTTCTCATCCATAAAGATGAATTGTTTTTCATCTTTAAGCTCCTGCACTTTCAAAGTGGTCGTTGCAATTTCATGAAAATCCTGCAGAAGCAAAGGTCATTAAGATCGTGGTCGCGATGTTGGCGAGCAGAAAGTGAATAAATACCTTCCAAGCAGAAGTCGTAGCCGTTCCTATCGGTCCTTGTGGAGGATAGCCATAAGCCTTGTGCTGATTACGAAGTTGTTGCAGTTTTTCAATCAGTGGCTCTCTGTAGACGGTGTTTGCAATTACTTCGTTGCATTGAATACTCAACTCTATATATTCCTTGTCAGTAAGATTTCCATTGAGCACTCTCGATCTTCTTCTATCATATACTTTAGCAAATTCTAGTTGCTGCTCTTGCAGGCCGACGACCGAACAAAGGAGTTGTGCCGCGCAAATACTGTGGTTGCCAGAAATAATGTAAAATCTCTTGCCCTTTAAATCCTCTGGATTGCTCCACGTCACCCTCCTCCTAAAAAATAGACAACCATCAAGTCAAATCTAAACAACGAGTGTTCAAAAGATAAAGAATCAGTTACCTGGTAATAGGGTCAAATGGCACGACATCAGCAGGTGTGAGAACCTCTGTTGGGTATGACTTGAAGCTTTTGACCAGAGTTTGAACATGGTCATTTGATCGCATTCGGTGTGTCAGGTTTGCCGGTGCAGGTTCACAATAAAAAATAGAAATCTTGGTAAACCAATTCACCCCTAAGGGGTAAAACCGTTTAAACTGTTCCAGCTTTTGAGTGGTTTGCTCGGCCATCTTGCGTTCTTCTTCTGGATTGAACTTTAACTCGACTGGAATGGCAGGTGGATGTGGCCATGTCAATGCTAGTCTAGAGGAGGCTTTCGTAACAGAAGGGGGGGTTTGAGAACTGCTGGGCTGTGGGCTATCGTCAGTGTTGAGATTTCTAAGGTTAATTTTGAATGTAGTAAGTTTTTTTGGAAAAATTCCACCAGATGTAGTGCTATCTGGGGCCTTTAAAGCAAGAGGAAGAGTAGGGTTAATAATACCGGAGGGATTTATCGTGGATTGTGTTTCTTCAACAACTGTTTTTGATGCTGAAGGCTCTCCCAAAGTAGCAATTGGCGTTACACTTTTTTTCTTGGCCACGGCTCTTAGCCAATTGGTGTCCATCACCGAGGGCATTTTCTCGTCCTGGACTGCTTTCAAAGCACAGCTCGGAGGCTTCTTGTCTGTGGACAAACCATTTCTGCATGCCGAGAACCCTACCAAGATGTCTCTGTTTCCCTTTATACCTGACAAAGAGAGAGACTCATAAGATGGCAACACCCAGCCATAACCCTTAGCTGATGTTGGGACGTTTTTCCCTGTGGCTGGCTTGTTCATTTTGCTGGCTATCATCAAAGATGGGTCATAATTGCGCCATTTCAGAATGTACTCCAGGAACTGCAATTGGTGTGTGTCCTCGATGCTGCATATGGTAGCATCTTGCACATTGTTCTTCGTGCCTTCCCACATTGCCACCACTATGCCAACTTGTTCAACGTCCTCAGGTTTCTTTCCAGTCCGCAGGAACAGGCACAGGTCCTTTCTGCGGTCACCTTTAATGTGCGGTATTGCTTGTGCAATCTCTATACACCATTTCCTTTCATTAGAAGGGGTTATAATACGGATGGGTTCGACATCCGGTCCACGAAACAGAGCAAGTGCTGTGAACAAAACCCTGTGGTGAGTGCCTGATAGGCTGCATAATGTTGTGCAACGAAAAGTATAAACTACTCAAGAGAACCACGACCGCGATCCTTCCAAGTAACTATAATATTACTCCACACTATCGCAGCCGCGATGTTGGGCAGCTAAGCAGGGCAAGAAAACAATACCACTGCTCACTATACTACTATACTACTACTCATCAACATCGCGGTCGCGTTGTTGGGGTGGTAGCAATGCAAGGCAAGAAAGGAAAACCTATGCTCAGCAAGACCGCAGCCGCGATCTGGCTGAGCAGCTATAGCAATCAAAACATTACAAAACCTAGTAAGCAAGACCGCGGCCGCGATCTTGCTGAGCAGCTATAGCAATCAAAACATTACAAGATCCAGTAGGAAAGATCGCGGCCGCGATCTTGCTGAGCTGAAATGTTAGAAATTACCTTCTCTCAGGGAGTCCTTAGGTGCCATGGGATCGCGGGCGCCAGCTGTATACAAAATTCCTATCGTTTTGGGGAGGTTCTAGAAGGCGCTACAAACTCGAAGGCGCTAGGCGCTGAAGAAATCGCGGTCGCCGAAAACTTGAAAGATGTTAAGAGATTGATGATTTTGAATTTATATAGGAACGCGGCCGCGGAATTTAAATGCCCGCCGGGCATAATGATACGTGGATTTTCGTGCCAGCCATAATGGCGCCGTACGTGCGGGCGCATTAATTACACGCCGGCCATATTAATTACCGGCCGGCCGGCCGTATTTATTACTGGCCATAAATCCGTTCGGGCGAATATACCCGTCCTAAAAAGCACGCAATCCGTACAAAAGGTCTTTATCGACTTGGACGTCCGCGTTCGATTTCCTCCCGTACTGTCAATTCAATAAATGGACCTGACACATTATGCAGCCATAAAGACTAGAAAAAGAAACTAGATTACGGATGGACAGTGACAGGAAAATTTGAATTCGATAACAAACATTTCAAGTGAAAGCGGGAAAAGCCAATTCAAATTTGTTTGTTTTGCAAGATCTCGGAGACGCTCGAGCTACGCCTTAGCTGTGCCAAGTTCCCCAAAGGATTTGCTGCAGAATCCCGCATCCATTGAAGGCGCTGACGAGGGCGCTGATAATCCGCTTGCACTGCGCCACTATACATTTGAATTTCTTCCACTGCATCGAATTTAGGCTTTCGGGCGAGGTAAAAGGCCTATTCTGATGCATATCTCTCAGTGAAGTGAACTCTAAGTTGATGTTGCAGTTAATTTCAATGATAACTACAACCTCGGAGTCTCTGCTGTTAGTTCATGATCAATAATAACTAATTCTTCCTTAAAGACTGTTTCCTTACAGGGTTCTCGGCATTCAATTGATTATACACTAACATCACTATGTATTGTATGGATTGATAAGATACCTGCTGATACTTTGGATTAGAATATGTAAAAATAGATGTTCTAAGCAAACCTGTGCACTCTGGTGTGTTTATTATACAATGTTCACGTGTTTCAAATATATGCTTTCTTTCTCCATGTGGATGATACAAAACACTGTTTTTATGACACTGCAGCTTCTGACGGGTCCTTGGCTACAAGTAGACGTTGACGCCACCATTTCCTGTGAGGTAAGAGTAATGCTTTAGTCTGGAAGTCAATGCTTTAACTATTGTGCTCGACGAGATCGCGGTCGCGATATCTTCAACAATCTACACTTGCTATTTACTAAAGAACTCCAATATATTTATAACTATGAGTTGAAACCACTTGCTAACCTCGACATGTGTTTTCCACATGAGTTCTTATCTAAGAAGCTAGTGTGAATGCTTGCAAAAAGCGCGACCGTGTTCTTGCTAATGCTCGATAAGATCGCGGTGGCGAAAGTCCTAAACATTTTTTAATCTCTCAGTTGTCGTTTTCTAGTAGAACTTTATGAGCAGAGTTCTTTTTGCTTACGAGGATCGCGGTCGCGATATTCACGACCTCTTGTTTGCAGGATGGCAGATGTAATCCCGCTTTATCTGCTGGGGAAAAAGGTGGCAGAGGGAAGAGTCCACAATTTCGAGCGCCATCACATCGATTGTCCCGGAGGGTATGGTGGTTGTTTCGATTGTGAATGTTTTGGATGGACAGTTGCCGCTACCAATTCCCGAGCAGGAAATAGAAAAAATTGGTGAAGCTGTGGGGACTTTTGTGTTGTGGTAAAAGAAGGACATTGCTGGTCAACTTGTGAGAGAGGAGAAAGCTTGCACGCCACCAGGACAGATTAAACGTATAAACTGGCAGGTCGGAGGCAATGAGGGATTAGCCAATAATGAGACGAATCATGTGCAAGGGCTTTCTAAAGATGAGTTAGTTGAGAAGGCATGCACACTCATGCATGAATACTGCCACATGGCTTACGGTTATGGTGTTATCGTTTTTGCCAATCCAAACCATGCTGTGGCTGACGTGAAGTTAGGGGAAGGCTCGATAGCTGCTACTATCATGAGCCTATTTCCAATGCCCGAAAAGATCTCTATGCGCTGCCAAGCCTGTGCAGAAATGCCCCAACTGCATGACCTTGTGAGATGGCCCATAGCCTTCGTGCTCGTTGATAACATTCCAGTTTCTACTCTCGTGGTTGCAGTGAAGGAGAAGGATGCGGAGAATGAACCTTACTCCATTAGACCCGAAATTGGCATCACAAAAAAGAGACCTTACCGCATGGTCAATCGGAGACCCAGGACACGTCCAGCACAAACCAAATGTGAAAGAAAAACTAGTGCAGAGCTATTCTAGACTTCAGGTCATCACTGTGCTGCATGAAACGATGCTGTGCAAATTTGACATCCAAGGAGATAGCTTGCATGAGAACCTTTTACTGGAACATGAAGTCCTCGGAGCGCACAACCTTTGCATATAACATGCTAGATCTTTGCTCTGAAAATGGTGTAGTCCGCAACCTGATGTTGAATAACAAACAGGTGTGCGTGAAAGCATGGCATAAAGCCTATGGCATACCCATTTCCACTTTTTACAAGTGGAAGAAGCTCTTCAATGATGGCCACAGAACTGCTGAGCACGGAAATACTGGGTCTAAGAAGCCAAGGTCTCATACTTTGGCTGGCAATGCTGTGCTATCTATGTTCATAGATGAAAACGCAGAGACGATGCCACACCGCTCGAAAATTACGAGCGAGGGTAGCAGACAAAATGTTAAGAGGCTACCTTCAGTCTTGACTAAGAAGGATATACACCAAGAAGTAGATATTACCGTTACAGAGATGACAGGCAAGCATATTTCTCCTTCGTCCTTTCTGTGTGCTTGGAAAGAGAATCATTCAGAGGTAGCAATAGCTAAGAGGATAGCATTTTCTAAGTGTAACACCTGTATTGTCATAAAGGAAAAGCTTGCTAAGACCAGAGATCCAAATGAAAGAAGGGTACTTGCAATAGAGAGAAAATCACATATGACGGCCCAGATTTCATGCAGGAGCCTTTACTAGTCCTGGAGAGCTTTGTCTCATAGATCTCCTGAGCACGCTTTAACCATTATACATGATAAGATGGACCAGAATAAGACCATGGTCCCTCGTCTAGAGAAACTAGCAAAGTCTGTATGGAGGGGTGAACGACTGAAGGTGAGTGTTACAGGTGCTCTCATGCACGGCCATGGTATAGGTGCCTTGGGCCACTTCTCACTGGACCTCTGGCCTGATGATTCTAATTTTCATGTGGGATCCTTGAATCATACCTTGAAGACACTGGAGAATAAATCTGAGGATAATTGGGGCCATTTGAGAGATACAGATCGTCCTGAAAGCAGCTGGGGTGGAGCAATTTTAAACACAGATACCCTTAGGACAAAAATGATAAATGGCAGTAGAAATGATTTTATGCCTCCTAACAAAGGCCCCATGGTACCGATAACAAGTTGCCTAGGAGGCTTTACTTGCAGCTAGATAATTGCTCAGGTCAGAATAAGAATAGATATCTTTTCTCTTACTTGTCATACTTGGTTTGGTTAGGTGTCTTTGATCAAGTGCAGCTGGGATTCATGATGGTTGAACACACCCACGATGACATAGATGCCCTCTTTGGAAACTACTCTACTCTAATGAGAAGATCAGATGCATTGACTATTCCAGAGCTTATGCAACTCTTCAGGCAGTGTAGTTCAAAGTCTCCTTCACCTTACCTTGTGTCAGAGGTTCCTAATTGGAAGGAATTCGTGAAAGGTTTTATCCCTGATAAGAAGGACCGTTTATGTGGTCACTTGGAACCTCTACTCTTCAAGTTTTGCATGAAGGATGGCTGGCCACTAATGTTCTACAAGATGAGGCCAGGGCATAGGGAGTGGCTCCCTGAAAAGGGAATCAGAATGTGGAAGGAGGATGCCCAAGGTTTACCTATGATTCCGAGAGGGTCACCTAAGGTCGTGCAGCCATATGGGAGCTTGAAAGATATAGGTGCATTGAGAGCTTCTATTGCCAAGTACATGATGCACTGGGCAGCTATTTCTAGAGCTGGCGATAACTCATGGTCCAACACATATATGAATGAAGTTATTGACTACTGGTCCACCTTGCTGCGAGTGCTTGGGGACGTGCGGCCCGTGAGAGTCAGCTATTCGGATTTCGCCCAAAGACCTAAGAACCCGAAAAAGTGTTTGTGGATGAGCACATTGAAGCACCTCATTACGTAGGGCCTTTCTCGGGTAGACCCAAGAACCCAGTTGAAATATTCGACTCCTACCAAGATGTCAAGAAAGGAATGCTCTTGCTAATCAGACCACATGATAACTGCCCGACGTGGATGGCTTTTGCCGAAGAGGACCCAATAGAGGACCCTAATCTCCCACATTACGAAGAGGTGTTTGTCTCTTGGTTTGAGCCTGTTGCCAGAAAGGGAACCTCATATGCAATGTAGTATAGGGATTGCTGGAGCAAGAATTGGAGACCCAATCCTAATGATCCGCCACGCTACCAACATTTGAAAACAGTAGACTATGGTTGGGCCGTAGAGACCAGGCCGTTGTCAGTGGTGATCCCCAGTAGTGTGGGGGCTCAGTTGCAAGAATTAGTGGCTAAAGAAGCTAACGACGATGATGAGAACTCTTGAGGTATGCAATGCTCTTTTACATAATTACTATATCATACATAACATGCAAGTTACAATAGACTAGTTATTATTCATTACGCTCTGCGTTTTTCATCTCAACACAAGAGCTCTTACACTATACAATGCTAAACAGGTGATTCATTCATCTTCAGGATCTGTAATAGTGATCCCTGATATCTCATAGCTCATGCGCTCAGGAAGCCAAATCAGATGGATCATAACACGAATTGACGCAGGGCAACGAATCTCAGCGCCCAAAGCTTTTCTTCGCAGGTAGGGATCAAGAAGAAGATGTCTGTCTAGGCAACCAACAAGATCAGAGTGGCTCATTGAGCACTTGATCGCCTCGATGTGGTGAACTGATGAAGGCGAAAAATCCATGGGAGAAGAATGAACTTTAGCCCCGAAGTGAGAAGCTTTTATAGTGAAGTAGAATTATTGAGGTGAATTATTGAGGTAGACTTCAGCGCCATTATTGCTCGTGTATAAGACTGTTGTATAAATACAAGTATAATACATCTTTCGTATGGATATATGTGTGCTTTTAAAACGTGTTTTGTGGATTTTAATATGGTAGAAGTTCTTGTGCTTGAGTAATTCAGGTGTGGTTGAAATTAGGAACTGCTTGCAGATATACTGGAAGTCGAAGAGCACACCCTTACACTGCATTCAGGTATGATACATCAAACAATATTCATTGTGGTATTACTTCCTTACATAGTGTATAGGTGCTCATAATATTATTATATCATAAATAAATACAGTAGTCAACACTGATAACATTGATCGTAATACATACTTCATAGGTACTCATATCATTATTATATCCTTGGCAGATACAGATTCACTCATCATCAACACCAAAGCTCGTGAGGCCATTCAGCTCATAGATCTCCTGATCAGGAAGCCAGTAAATGTGCACCACAACACGAGTGAGCTTCCTGCAAGCACTAGCAGGTCCATCAGCTTTAGATAGGAGCCATGGATCAAGATTAACGCCATTTCTAGCGCATTCGCCCAGATCGTTGTAGCTCAAGTAACACTTGAAAGATCGGATGTGCTCTGGACGAGGCATCGAGGAAGCCATGGAAGATGAATGACCTCTACCCCCCGAGTCGAGCCGTTTTTATAGTGAAGTAAAATTATTGATGTGAATTATTGGTGTAGAATGTAGGGCCATTATTGGGCTTCTACGAGTGTCATGTACACATACAAGTATAACACATAATTTGTATGTATATGTGTATCTTAATTACCTCATGTTTCTTGGGCTCGACAACTAGGTGAAAGTATTCGTGCTAGAGCAAATTAGGTGTGCTTAAAATTCTCAAAATTGGCTTATTTTCTCCAATTAATGAAATCATGCTTTGAAGGGCGATGAGCCATAATGTTTTACTGCTTACCTGACGCCCCTTGTGTAGTTACCATGAACTTGCTAACTTACGCATTGTTTGGGTGCAGGTAACCAAAACATTCTCTCCTGGACTTGTTTTCAGTTGGATTTGTTACAATTGGTGGACCACGTGAAGAATGTGGCTATGGACCACGAGAACAATGTGGCTATCATCAAGACATGGACAAAAAATGGGTGAGATCCCCCTTTTTATTGTAATACTGGACCATCGATAGAAAGGGTTGCAATGACTAATAACCATCGGCATCTTAAGAATGCCTGATGTACAATGGTAAAATCGTGCTTTAGAATCATGGTTAAACAGATTATCTTGTTTTAAAAGGAAAAATATTGAATCCTTTCATTTGTATGTTATGCATGGGCATAATGACGTGCATATAAGTGATAGCTAAAGCTAATGGATATAAAGTTTCTAACGAATATAAGATATGGTTCGATAAAGGGATTGAAAATTTGTTGAAAAACACAGTTGAAAAGGGAGTTATTTTGTTGAATATGAATGCTGATATATTGAAACTATAAGTGAGTTTATCTTTAAAACTAATACATGAATCTTGATGTGAAAATTATGAAAAGTTCTATTAGAAAAGTAAATGTTGAAGCTATTATGTCTAAAACATCCGAAAAATAAATATATGAACACTGATATGAACATATGATTAAATTGCTAACCTGAGTAGATTGATTACATTTGAAATCACTTATACATGGGAGTAGGAGTACCTGATGTGGCCTGGCTTAAAAAACCCAGGGTAGGTATTGGGAAATATGTGCTCACTCTGAACGAAGTCTTTTAATTGTTTTTGAACTTTAATTGTACATAGTCTTTGTGAGAACATCATCAAAGAAAAAGTTGTGACATCTATTTGGTGGAGGTATCCAGCAAACACATCATTTCTGAAACCATGAAATTATGCTGATTCTGTATTTGGTTTTGGCATAACTAACTGCTTTAATGATTTATTACAGCAAAATGGATGTTGGCTGATACAACTAGCTAATCTGAGTATGGGTTGGTGGCTGATACAACTAGCTAATCTATATTGGCTAGGAAAAACGCTTCAAATATGGCTGTCCAATCTTTATGGTGCTGGATTGCCTGCAATCTAATATGCGAGTATTTTTTATGCTAAAGAAGGGGGATCTTACAAAAACATATGTGCGGCATACCAGGTTAGGGTGAATATTATTTACCTTACTCTAGATGTAAAAGATATTATTTAAAGATTGTCTTATCTGGTCAGGGCTTATGGTACATAGCACCAAAAAACCTGTACCGGTTAAGAACTGGATGTTGGCACAATGTGCCACATCCAAGTAATATTCAAATGTAACGGGCCCACTGCGCCTAGGCATTGAAATTTGGTCCTATGCTCTTACCCCCGCTGTATGTAAACAACGGTTCTATTAGGGCTAAGGAGGACTTAAAGCTATTATTACAAAAATTTGTGGATAATGGCTTTGAAAATTGCGACTTAATGGGACATACTGTCCAGGTCTGATGTATAACATCAATAAAATAAGATATTAATTTTCTGTTTCTGAGTAAGGATGTAGGACCTCTCCTTTTATGGGGGGTCCTACCTCCTATAAAATGATGGGCCCTGAGGGATGTGGGAGAAAAAGAAAAAGAAAAAGAAAAAGAAAAAGAAAAAGAAAAAGAAAAAGAAAAAGAAAAAGAAAAAGAAAAAGAAAAAGAAAAAGAAAAAGAAAAAGAAAAAGAAAAAGAAAAAGAAAAAGAAAAAGAAAAAGAAAAAGAAAAAGAAAAAGAAAAAGAAAAAGAAAAGGAAAAGGAAAAAGAAAAAGAAAAAGAAAAAGAAAAAGAAAAAGAAAAAGAAAAAGAAAAAGAAAAAGAACAAGGTGCTGCGCACGGAGGGTTGCCCTCCGTGGCCTGAGGGTGAAGTGGCTTAAGTCATACTTCACCCTCAAGACCCAGTTGTATACTCGATCAAGCTTGTTATTCCAAATATTTGGTTTGCAAATTTGCAATCAAGATCTTTGCTTAAAGGAAAATTATATCCATGATAGAACAAAGGGAAAACATTCGTTCACTGTCCCAATGCATCATGTTCAATGGTTTGATTGAGATCGAGGATATTGCTACAGGGCTCCTATTAACAAAATACAGATTTCGGCCTGCATTAAACAGGCCTTGCAAGGACTTCTATTGAAGAAAAAACAAAATTTCTATTAGTGTACGTGATGCCTTCATTTAAAACCTAAAGTTGCAACCTGCAATTGTCAAATATTTGTCATTTGGTTTATATTAGATCTAGCTGTTCCTGAGCATATTTCTTAAGAAATGGTTCTTGGAATGCCATATTTCTGACTTGGGATGTAATAATTGCCAGGGTCCTGCATGGACAAAAACTACTATGCCCTCCAAAGTTTGCATCCATGTTAAGTCATCAGCACAGTTAAAGCACCAAAACATCTACAGGACAGGTTCTCTATCTCTGCTTGCTCTTATCACTATACCCCCAAGCTGTCTGTGCATGTCAGCCAAGCAAGTTCTCAATGCCAGCACTGCCACAAATTTGCTTGCAACTGAAACGTCAAAACCAGTTTCTCTTACCATGCGATTCTTGTTTGCCCTTTCTTCTACAGTAATCTTCTGCAGAAAATGGTCATTAGATGTGTGTCACTCTATATTTGGTTGCACACCACTTACAATATGTCTATTCATGGTACGCCACTATGTATTCAATTGATTCCTACTGTAGATACGTTAGAATAATGAACATGGAAGTTGATTTGGAGTGTTGCATTTTGTAAACACCTGTTGTAGAAAGTGAGGCTCGTTATCTTTGTATGATTGAGGCCCAGTGTTAAATCACATTCTAAAATGCTAATCATATTTGCATGATTTTGAATGGGGTTGTCGACTCTTTTGGACTAAAGATAAGCAAGCAAACGTAGAGAACAAGAATGATTGTTATACTTGTAGTATCAAGTCAGTTCTGCAGTTTACTTCTTCATATGCATGTGGCCTGACTGGATGGCTTCTCCTTAGTCTCATGCATCTGCAAATGTAATTTAAATGAGTTGCTCTTTTGCTAACTTGATGAATTGCTCCTTCCTGCAAATCAATAGAACAAAATGTCTTACATGATACTCATGAAATACTAATGACAGCAAACATGGCACAAACCTGAGAGCATAGTTAGTTTCTACTGCAGAATGTTTTGTTCTCGGTGCATCCTCTAGCCATGCATGCATGCTTCAAACCTCATTATTTCTCAAATAAAAATGACAAGCCGCATGGAGCCCTGTTGTAGTGTACGATGTTGATGCCTTCGCTCCCCGGACTTCTAACCGCTTCCCAAAAGCTGCCGTGGAAGTATAACTTGCTGCCTTGGGCACCCAATCTAGGCTTGTAGCAATATATGAGCTCCATAACCTCCCCGCACCTACAGGCATTGCAACTTTTCTTAAGATAAGAATTGACATGCATGAATTAGATTAGCTACTGCTAACAACCCATACTCCAACCAATCCAATCCACACTCTACCTTGTTTGTACAAAGATTTTTATAGCACACGTGTCTCTTTTATAAGTATTTTGTGAGCAACATTGCATGTTTGATAGTATTTCTCATCATACATGCTCGACCGATTCCTTGTTTCAAGTGCCATAACCAATATTGACAATTGAGTCCCGAAAATTCATCATGCATATAAACCCGAGAGACGGACATCATATGACAATCCACATTTACTCCACATGGCATTCCATCGAGAAGCTGCGAGTATGGGAAGACACGTTTTCGAAAATATCTATCCTTTTAGAAATTTGTTTTATCAATTATCTTCTAAATGTTCTCTACCAGTTTAACAGGTTGTAAGACAAAGTTATGACATTATATATAATTAGGCTGCTAAAACATACCCTTTCATGAGAATATTCTATTGAGTTGTCACTTATCTGAAACAAGCAAAGACCAAATGTAAATCATAGCATTAAGAAATACGTGAGGCAGGTAACAGGCTGATCTTAAATAATATATGACAAATTGACTTGGCATAATGCCACAAAACAAAA
Source organism: Isoetes taiwanensis (assembly GCA_021234155.1). Taxonomy (NCBI): domain Eukaryota; kingdom Viridiplantae; phylum Streptophyta; class Lycopodiopsida; order Isoetales; family Isoetaceae; genus Isoetes; species Isoetes taiwanensis. The sequence goes on along the minus strand of JAJEKV010000020.1, from coordinate 19,829,758 downwards.
CACCTATAAGATGTAAGATGTTTACGGTCTTATCCTCCACGCATAGCAGATGGAACATCTTATGGAATAACCCTACAAAGACAAACACCATAAGCTGCGAGAAAATGGCCGGATGGAAAGCATACACGACTATGAGTTTGGCAATCAAGGTATTGAGATTGGCAACCACGAGACTGTAAGGTGAACGGGTTGTGATTTAAGATGAGAATAATGGACTCAAATACGGCATTCCATGTCATATGAAACAAGCAGACACAATTCATCGCTTATGAGATTGGCAAAGTGATTTCTTGTGGAACATGATCAAAACCATATAACTAGAAGACATTTAATGATCATAAAGGATCTCCACAATGATTCACTTTGCCTCTATAGGTCAACTGTCAATTCTTGCACTCATGTTCTTGCACCTTAAAACCCGGTAAAACGAGAGGTCAACAATGCCTGGCTTTGGTAATGCTTTTGCAATATTACGTAACATGGCCAGCCTACTTTTACGCAAGTCTTAGTCTTCTGCCACAACAAAGACATTATTAAAATAGTCTTCAAGCTGCTCGACAAGGCCTTCGATATTTGTATAAAGATATCAATCCCAATGCCCGGATAAATACCCGACGCAGTTTCCTTATAAGCACTCCACAATGCTTTCTCTTGTGGAACTTCAAAAAAGCAATTCATTTACTTTCCAACATGGATCAAGCATCCATGTTAAGTCATCAACACGCTTAAAGCACCAAAACATCTACAAAGCGGTGTTCCCTATCTCTGCTTGCTCCTATCACTATACCCCCGGTTTGTGCATTGCATGTCCACCAAGCAATCGCCACAAATTCAATGCCAAAGATCGCCACAAATTAAACTTGCAAAAATCAAACGTCAAAACCGGTTTCTCTTACCATGCGATTCTTGTTTGCCCTTTCTCCTACACTAATCTTCTACGAGAAAATGGTCATTAGATGTATTACAAGAGTGCAGATCGGGCATGTGTATTACGTTGAATGCATGCTTTGCTTCAAACAAACCGCCACATGAGGCAAAGCAGGCCAATGAGGTGATTAGCTATGAAAGCAACCGAATCAAGCCCACTCTAAGTAATAAAGGACTGAATGGGCCTACCATGTTCCGATTTTTTGGGTTGCACCAATGCTCCATCCAACCATCCCAGTTTCCTTGAATCGACATGCCTACTTATACGCTTAGATACAACATATCTTCCTTTCATGACTACGCATGGCCCCAATTTTTTGCCAGCGGACTCTACCATAATAATTGCTGACTTCCTTTTGTTTATGCGATCTTGAAACAAGATGCAAATGCTTTTGAAACCAAAGATAAAATGTGTGCGAGCAAAACTATAAATGGAACTCTATAAAAGTGTTCCCATTTTCGTTGGATGAATTATAGGACATAGTGCTGTAAAAAATCCAAACTTCCAACTGAAACGAATGTGCTATATGACCTCGATATTGGGAAATCTCTGAACTTTGCTAGAAAGCCACGGACGGAGTACTAAGGAATTAGAGCTTGGGCATGGCCACATTGATACTAGGCTAATGCCATGAACTACAACAAGCGACTTAGAGGGTATCCTTTCAATCATTGCACTAATATTTCCAGCGATCAGCCCTTTTAAAGATATGGCACAACCATGATGACCAAATTCTATTCAATAAAATGGCGACCTCAATAAGAAGCGAGAGAAAGAAAGAAAGAATGATTCGAGTTTATCTATGGTTTGAGTTCATACAAAAAGAATAATGTCAATAAATGAGTAGGTGAAGAAACTAACCATTTTCGAAACACTTGAAGGCTGCCCTTTTCAAGATTGTCTCTGAATGAATTTAAAAGCGACATCTTTGGTGGCGATCTGTTTTTTTCAGTTCTTCGTCCATAGCAAATGAAAGCTCAGTAACTAATCTTTGGATTTATGGAATCAAGGTCTTATGACTGCGGAATCTTTGGAATAGGAGTGTCGCGAGGCCATTCTACGATTTGTTATATCTTCAAGCTCTCTCGGGCCAAACCCACAGTATCCGACATTCCGATCACCACATTTTTACCATATTTAGACACGGGCCAGATCCCGGACGATGAGTTCAACCTTAGAAAACAAGGGGTATGCGTTGTATGCAACCGTTTGACGCCATCCGGGAACATCATCACAAAGCCAGCCAGCCTTTCTAAGGTTGCAACCTCTTCCGGAGTAAGCTTGGCATCCGGGAACATCATCACAAAGCCAGCCAGCCTTTCTAAGGTTGCAACCTCTTCCGGAGTAAGCTTGGCAACGAATCCGTGGAAAACAATATCATATACATGGATGAATCCCCTCGCCACGCCTGCGAAGGAATGGGCTGGATGACCGAGCACTTACAGGCACCAGCCAGTTTTTAGCAGTCACCAGTATATGCTAGGCATATGCCGGCATATACCTGGATATGCCCACATACCCACATAAACGAGGGTTTGCCCCCCTAGGGGCAACCCAAAAAAACTAAAATAATTGCAATTATATGCTAAGTTTGGGAAGTTGCAAAATTTTCAACTTCTATGAATATTAGATTTTAATTTGCTTGGTTTATGTATTGTGTCAAAATACAAGTAGATGTATTTTGTTTGATGGGAAAGTTCCCAGTGATTGTTTTTTGGGTTGCCCCTAGGGGGGCAATCCCTTGTTTGTGTGGGTTTTAGGCATATTCATGATATATGCCAGTATATCCTTAGAATATGCGGAAAACTGCTACAAACTTGCTACTGGTAGTAAATTCGCGGTCACCCCTGTTGCTGGGGGCCGCTGTTCGAACCGGCTAACCGGCTGTATGAAAGCTACGAGCAATGGTTTTTAGCTGAGCATGGCATCACGGCATCTCAGCTTCTACTTCATCGCATCTTCAAGATTTTGCTAGATTCGTTTGGTTTTAAGAGTTTGTCTTTCCTTTTTTCAATGCTTCTGGGCAAACAAGGATTCTTGGGTGCGGCTCCAGCATTTGATCCATATAAGGTACAGTTTGACCGAATCTTGTTTTTGTTTCTTAGTGTGAGAGTGATAATTGTAGGTAGGTTTGATTTGAATGTCATTTTTACATCTTAATCTGTTCTTTGCGTCTGAGGAAACGCCTAAGATGATCACAATGGAACACGCCTTTTTCCAGGATTTGCCGTCCAGTATACAAGATACCACATTTTGGACCACAAATGTAGGTGCACCTCTAGACAACAATGATGCGTCTCTAACAGTTGGAAGCAGAGGTACTCATATCTAAATCATTGGAGTATTTATGTGAAGAATCTTAGGCAAGAACTGATTAAAAATATTTGAATTGGAATACCTGCAGGTCCAGTTTTGCTAGAAGACTACCCTTTGCTAGAGAATTCCAGAAAGGGATGTGCATGCCAGAGGAGCAAGTGCAAATGGATTTTTTGAGGCAACTCATAACATATCTCATCTTACATCTGCAGACTGCCTAAGAGCTCCAGGAGTTATAACGCCAGTAATAGTACGTTTCTCAACTGTTGTACATGAGCGTGGAAGTCCTGAAACTCTTAGAGATCCTCGGGGATTTGCCGTTGAATTCTACATTAAAGAGGTAAATCAGGTCTTATCCATTCTCTTTTTCCTTTTTTGGAAGAACTGAGTTTTAACTCTTTTTTCTTCATAGGGTAACTTTGATATGGTTGGAAACAATTTCCCTGTGTTCTTCATTAGAGTTGGAATGAAGTTCCCTGATATGGTCCATGCTTTGAAGCCAAACCCAAAAACTCACATACAGGAATGGTGGAGGATCTTAGACTTTTTTAGTCATCATTCAGAAAGCTTACACATGTTTACATTTCTTATAAATGATGTTGGAATTCCAGCTAACTACTGACAGATGCCAGGTTTTGGAGTGCATACATTCACTCTGCTAAACAAAGCTGGCCAGAGAACCTATGTTAAATTCCACTGGGTTTCTGCTGTTGGAGAAAAATACCTTTTGGATGCAGTTATTGTTGGAGGCACTTTGCATAGCCATGCAACCAAGGATCTATTCGACTCCATTGCTAGTGGAAACTTTTCCTAATGGCAACTATACCAGGTACTCAAGTTGGGTTACATGTTAAATAACTTTTAACATGTGGACTAGGCAATGTACACACATCAATTTGTGTTCGCCAGATTTTGATGTCCTGCACTGACACAATCATAAAGGATCATGATTACATGAATAAGGGACTGTTCAAGGATGTTTTATTGAGGGCAATAACTATGGCATGATTACCTGAACAAGGAACTGCATGAGGATGTTTTATTCAAGGTCTGATGTCGGCATTACTTTAAGAACCATTCTACAGTCTAGAATACATGGCAGTTGCAGAAGGTTAGATGATGCAGATGCGTTATTTGGCAGCATTAAATAGGTGTCATGGATTGCCATGATTATGCATGACATTATCTCTGTCTAGGCACCTCTGAGAATGCCATTTCTGTCTCTAAGCATGCCATTATATGAAGTGTCTTTCTGTATTATTGTGATATGTGCTTCACATATCCAAATTAATTTTTATTGCTTTCCCCTTACATCAGGGACACAAGGCAAGACTTTTTCATTAAATTATTCCGTCATTGGTGCTTCTGACCATTGGGATCCTACTGCACTGTCTAGGTATTGTTTTATGGCCTGCACGCTTCTCCGATATGCACAATGCATAGTTGCTCGTAAGATACCCTCTATGTCATAGCCTGCGATATCACAGAAAGGTTGAGCATATTAGGCACTCCAGGGTTGTTTATTTGTTCTAGATAAACATGTACATGAGTTGCGTATTACGTTGGCAATAAATTAGGGTTATGTTTTTTTTTTCTACATGCTGATAGCTATTACTGGAGATTCCCTACTGCTTGAGTGGATAGGAACAAATGTGTTGCTGATTTTTGTTTTGGTTGCATATGATCCTCTAGTTTTGATTGTGCAAGGGTTTTACTGGAACGTACCTGAGAACATTCTGGTATGTTTCTTTTTTGTCTGCTCATTATGTGCGTCTACGTTTCCATTTTGATTATTCTTCTTAGTAAAAGAGAGAAAAGGCAGGCGACACTCATATATGCCCTTTAGACAGCAAAAGCAATCTGTGTAAATGCCAGAGATGGTCATGTTTAAACCAACCTCACATTTTATGATGGAATAAGCCCTTGAGTTATTTAATTCAAGGGCATGCTCATTACAGCAGAGCAATCTGGCTGGATTAATGCAGCATACTTTACTTTTACACGATGTGTTCCTGTTAGAAATTAGTGAGGGGCGGAAGTCCTAGTGGGGATTCAGTGGTTGAAGTTTTTTTGTCAACTGTTTACTTCATCAAACTGCTTCAATTTTTTGTTGTATGGAGGGGTTTAATAAAAAATCTATTCATCCCCTTATTCCTTAATCTAGACCGTACGTAAAGTTCCTCGTTTGTGGGGTATGCAAGTACAAAATTTGCTATATTGTATAACAAGATTCGCAAAATACTATAAGATTTCAAGCGGAATACTATATGGTGTTGATTTTGTACGTGCAAAATACAATTATGAGGGCTCTCGCTGCCCTACGTCACCCCCCGTGTGAATATGCACCCAAACCAAAGGGGGTTTAAGGGGAATTTTAATTTAAATGTGTTGGACCCAATGGTTGTGTTAATTAATGTCAATGGTAGTTATGTGTTGGTTGTTAATGTCAATGGTTGTTATGTGTTGGGGGATTTAATTTTTATATGTTGGATGTTAATAGTTTGTGTTGCAAAAAAAAAATTTTGGCCCCTTCGGGGCCTTAGGGACCTCCCCTGTGACAAAAATTTAGAATTCAAACCCGGAAAAAAACTAGAATTCATTTGAGGCTTTCATCACACAGCTTTTGAATTTCATCACAATAAAACAAATAGAACATAAGTAAAAGTTACCATAAAGATAGAGCGGATTGATCCCATTATTCTGAAAGTCATAAAGTTTGCAACACCCATACACAAACATTTTTCAACTGGAATTTAACAGCAGCCTTTGGCCTCCATGGATTCTTGTGGTGAGAAACCAAAGTGGGAAACTTTTCTGCTTGTTAGCATAAGGATCTAGAAGCCTTGGAATTTGCTTAATAACTGCCTCAAAATCTAAAAATGCCTGGTAAGTTTTTGCAAGCTTCATTCGAAATGAGCCATAAAACAATATCCAATAGCGCAATCCTGTATTAATCAGCTGGTAGGATGTGAAAGCCTACCAAACCCGGCCGAAAAATTGCTGTTTTAGCATAGATAACTTATCCATATCATACACTGTCAAAAAGATCTCAGAGAGAGCTTTCCAACGCAATAAAAATCATCTCAAACAGAGCTCTAGATCAAAAGTTATAATAAGAAATGTGTTACCGGCGGGGAAACTGCACTACATGCGCCCTTCAAGCCCTTCATGTGCCCATTATGCACCACACACACAAAAAGAGGGCTTTTGTTGTGAGCCATTGGTTGTTGACCATTATGCACCACATGCACAAAAAAAGGGCTTTTGTTGTAAGCCATTGGTTGTTGACCATTGGAAAAAAAAAGGCTAAAATCAATGCCTTAGAAATGGTGCACTCTAGATGTACGCATTAGTACATCCATTTGAATACATCACGAAATCATAGGAAAACCTTAGTGAAAAGCGTACAAAAACACAAAGAAAACCCCTGTTATTATGCTACATATTGGAGCTTCAAGGTTATAAGGAAAATAATAATAATAGTAATAATAATGTATACTTATGTTTGAGTGACTTATAAAAATCTTATAAGACTGACATTAGGCACTTCTAATTTTTGAATGGGTAAATTGGGTTAGGGAGCTTTTATCAAGGACTCTTGATGGCCTAAAGAGAGAAAGGGTCTAGTCATTTATTGTTTGGCTTAATATTTTCTATTTTACATTTTTTTAATCATATCTCAACATCTCCATATTAGGACATTACAAACCAGATTTGCATTTTTCATTTCCTCATGAAAACTGCCTAATGGAATTTGATTTGCAGGTTTCTATTGTAAAAGAAGATATTTTCAATTACTTGATTCCTTCAAAACGATGGGCATTACTAGCTTATGTATTATTTGTAATTGTATTTTGGTTCCTCATAGCTAGAACTCTAAAAATGTATGGCCTCATTTGGAAATTTTAGTTGACTGAATCTGTCATATTTCTAGATAATACAGTCATTATTATGTATGCTGAGGCCTACACTATCAAGCCATTTATACACCCATTGTTGAATTGTTCTATGTAATATGTTTGCCTTGTGATCATGCAAAGGCTTACAGATAGTGCCTGAAAGATGATGCATTATCAATATATTTCCATAGAGTAGCTTGACTAGATGTTTTGTAATTGCAAATTCTATCTTTTAGCTTCAAACTCAAATTGAACACTTACGACTCTTTTTGCTGTGAAAATATGTTTCTGCACTCAACTGAGCCTTCTCATAACCCGTGTCTAATTTTAGATGTGGCACCTTGTGCATCGTGTCAAAATCACCTCACATCAACCAAGCGACTTGGTCACTAAGTAGCTCCTTCCACGCACCAATTTATTTCTTTGGCATCAGGTAGTGTTTGTATAGAGAGGAGCGGCTGCTAACTTCATGGGCCTAGCTCTAAACTATTTTATAGTCCATTGCATCAACATACTAAACGTGTCCTTCGACAACTAATTAGATCATGTTTTTTGTATACGATCTGATTATAGACCAAGATCAGATAATTTGTCTGGCCTGTGACTTTTGCAGAAAACACCATGCTAGATGTGATGTCCTTAAGGCCCCGAAGGGGCCAAAAGTTTTTTTTTTGCAACACAAACCATTAACATCCAACATATAAAAATTAAACCCCCCAACACATAACAACCATTGACATTAACAACCAACACATAACTACCATTGACATTAATTAACACAACCATTGGGTCCAACACATTTAAATTAAAATCCCCCTTAAACCCCCTTTGGTTTGGGTGCATATTCACCGCGGGGGTGACTCAGGACAGAGAGTTTTGGATAGGCATATTCACCCCTTATTCCTTAATCTACACCGTGCGTAAAGTTCCTCGTTTGTGGGGTATGCAAGTACAAAATTTGCTATCTTGTATAACAAGATTAAAAAATACTATAAGATTTCAAGCGAAATACTATATAGTGTTGATTTCATACGTGCAAAATACAATTATGAGGGCTCTCGCTGCCCTACATCACCCCCGTGTGAATATGCACCCAAACCAAAGGGGGTTTAAGGGGATTTTAATTTAAATGTGTTGGACCCAATGGTTGTGTTAATTAATGTCAATGGTAGTTATGTGTTGGTTGTTAATGTCAATTGTTGTTATGTGTTGGGGGTTTAATTTTTATATGTTGGATGTTAATGGTTTGTGTTGCAAAAAAAAAATTTTGCCCTTCGGGCCTTAAGGACATCACAGCCCCCCCCCCCCGTGAGACAAAAATTTTAGAATTCAAACCCGGAAAAAAACTAGAATTCATTTGAGGCTTTCATCACACCTTAACTTTTGAATTTCATCACAATAAAACAAATAGAACATAAGTAAAAGTTACCATAAAGATAGAGCAGATTGATCCCATTATTCTGAAACTCATAAAGTTTGCAACACCCATACACAAACATTTTTCAACTGGAATTTAACAGCAACCTTTGGCCTCCATGGATTCTTGTGGTGAGAAACCAAAGTGGGAAACTTTTCTGCTTGTTAGCACAAGGATCTAGAAGCCTCAAAATCTAAAAATGCATGGTAATTTTTTGCAGGCTTCATTCGGAATGAGCCATAAAACAATATCCAATAGCGCAATCCTGTATTAATCAGCTGGTAGGATGTAAAAGCCTACCAAACCCGGCCGGAAAATTGCTGTTTTAGCATAGATAACTTAACCAAACATATCCATAACATACACTATCAAAAAGATCTCGGAGAGAGCTTTCCAACGCATAAAAAAATCATCTCAAACGAGCTCACGGATCAAAAGTTATGATAAGAAATGTGTTGCCGCGGAAATCGCACTACATGCGCCCTTCATGTGCCCATTATGCACCACACACACAAAAAAAGAGGGCTTTTGTTGTGAGCCATTGGTTGTTGACCATTATGCACCACACACACAAAAAAAAGAGCTTTTGTTGTGAGCCATTGGTTGTTGACCATTATGCACCACACGCACAAAAAAAAGGGCTTTTGTTGTGAGCCATTGGTTGTTGACCATTGGAAAAAAAAAGGCTAAAATCAATGGCTCAGAAATGATGCACTCTAGATGTACGCATTAGTACATCCATTTGAATACATCACGAAATCATAGGAAAACCTTAGTGAAAAGCGTACAAAAACACAAAGAAAACCCCCTGTTATTATGCTACATATTGCTGCTGATCTTGAAGTGTTAAATCACTTAATTTATCAGCATATTTACATGAGTTTGTTGCGAGCACAATATGATTTTGAGATGGTCTACCTTCTTGCCTTGTTTCATCTCAGTGTCTCAAATAACAATGAGTCTCATTTTCATTTTTGTTATCATATACATCACTATGTACTAGGTAATGCATGCCCGGAAGAATAGAATAGAATAGAATAGTTTTTTTATCGTCCACTGAGACCAATCGGCCTATGGGACCCAGAAGGAGCGCAGCAAACTTATTACTATCCGGGTTAAAAAACCCCCGCCCCGAAGGGTTTTCGAGGGAAAAACCGTGGCAGTAATAAGAATGCTGTCAAACTGTACAAGTATATATCATCATGAAATAAATGTGTATGTACATGTCAAGTGCGTGCCCGAGGACATAGCTGATCTCGCATGTCCATGACATCCTGAAGGTATGATCCTAGCATCCGTACGGATGCCGTGCTCAATGTCACATGTAGCGGCTGGCCAGGCCTGACCAACTCAGCATATCGCGTCCGGATTTGATCATATGCTGGGCAACTTTGAAGGGTATGAGATTCATCCTCAATGACTCCCATTTGGCAGCATTGACAGAGCCTGTCCTGACGTGGCTCACCAATCCATCTGCCTGTCTCAATTCGAAAATGATGTGCCCCTGTGCGAATGGAGGCAATGAGTCTGCGTCTTTTCATGGGCAAGTGAGAGATTGCAATATGCAAGTTTCGAGGCGGCTCTACTAGCCGCTCATGCGCCAGGCTTCCTCCAAAATTATACGTTGGAATCTCTTCAAGGTGTGCATAAGCTTGCGTAATAAACGCCTGGGCGAATGACGTATGAAACAAGGCATATGGCTATGGGTTTCCCTTACATGCAGTGTCATTGTGGTTGCATTGAGAAAATATCGATAAAAAAATATGTAAGACCAGTGAAGGAACAAAGAAAATTTAAGGTGCCTGACCTTTAAAAAACATAAGCAAGCTCAGAAGAAATGCATGCCTACTTACAAAAAACTTCAAGTGACAAAGCATTGGTTACAAAAACATGAAATAACAGAGCCCTGCTTCAAGTAACAAAACCCTTTGAGCATCTCGAGATATCATACCCTGCAGTGTCTTATTGCGCATGATGTAGTAAGCTTGCTTCGTGAATACATGTATATTACATCTCTAGAGAAACACTTTGCCTACAAACAAGCGCTTTTCCACTGTACAGAATGAGTACCATTTCTTAATATACACTCCATAGAGGAGGCCACAGATGATGGTAATCCAACTGCGATATGTTCAGTGGGTGAGTTCACGAGAATAGAGGAGCCATCACAAAGTCATTTTAGAGAGTTGATGCAGGATGCTATAAAAAAATAAAGTTGCGGCTACAAAATGGGTTATGACGAGTTGTTTTTCCTTACCTGGAAGTTTTGTGATGCAAAGCTGACTTACGAGGATGGGAGTACAAACTTATCTAATATGGTCAATCCAGTTGTTGACCAGATGCCACGGAGACATAAATTCAAAATTCTATCCATAAAAACACTAAACTACTCAGTTACATACACAATTCGATCGAGGGGCACTTGTGGACGGGCTTGTATATGAATATAGGGGAACTACAAACTGATTGTAAGAACATGGTAGGGGTCTACTTTAATTTAAATATAAATTATTGAATACATAACTTCACGTTTAGATTTAGGCCACCTCACCTTCAAGAAACTGGAAAGCAACCCTTTGTGCGCAGCACCTTGTTTATAAAGGAATGCATGTAAATGCAATTCTGCCAAAGTGCCAAACTCCAAGATCTTTTATATCTCTGTTATTTCTAGGTTTCGGGAGGATCGGCTATGGCGCCAATCCTCTTTTGTGAGTGGAGGTTCTTGTATGGCCTGTAACTGGCAGTGAAGATTATGACCTGGTCTGTGATGGCCACATTTTCATTTAATCCAATGCTGTAGGAAACAGCTGAAGCAGAGCCATTCATGCAGCAGACGATATGTTGAAGCTCTGTTGGGCATTGTCATATTTTAGGGATAAAAATTGAGCTGCAAGGTGATCGTGACGCTCTTGTAGTCTGTGGCTTGATGGCATGTCTATTCAAAGGAGTTAGATATGCCCAAAGGCATCTGCAACATGCAACATACCAATGGCATGGAGAGCATGGCGCAAAGTGCTCTTTCCATACAAAATCGAAATGGGCTGCTTCAGCAAAAGACCATATGATGTGAAGCAATGCAAAATGCCCAAGTTTGTGGAGCTCCTAATCAGGTCAGTTAATTTGCTATTTTCGGTGAAGAATGTGCTTAATCTACAGGCAAATAAAGACATGGAGCTCAAATGATGAATAAGGTGTAATTTATGCATCATAAATTAAATATGGCAGTTGGGTTAGATGGATATTGGATTAGATGCATAGTAGTTGGTTTCTTAAATGCCCCACCCTATGTGCTGGTTATAAGCACCTGTCCATCTGTATATTCTAACTAAAAGTGCAGACCCTGAGTACATATTGTATGGGATCTTATGAGCCCATGCGTGCTGATACTATGCATGTATTGCAACAAGACTGTTGGGTTATATAATAGGGTTAAAGTACGGTGTACCAAAGTTCTTATTTACATCTTCTTATCCTGGTCTAGAGCTGTTGCTAATAATGCTTACGAGTCTTTTAATTATTTAGTGGTTAACTTCGAGTTTTGAAGTTGCTCTATTGTCATATAAGGAATTTGTGGCTGAGCATGTCTTCTAAATATCTTGTTTGCACATAAGTACGGTATTTTATGCCTTAGGGAGCTGATATAGCTTAATGTTGTGCTATATTTATGCTTGTTTAAACTGCTGAGTTAAGCAGCTGTGATTATGCTGAAAATAAGACCTTTTAAAGTTGTACAATTGGTCTGTACACTTATGTAAAGTGGAAGTATGGTGAAGGGATATGCTATACACTTGTCTAATTAAATTCATAGTTTGAGTGTTGCATGTCCTTGAGTTTTGTAGCAGACGTGTCACTGTTTTTAGCTTTGAATACAGGGCAGATGTAACAGCTTGTTTTGCATGATCCAATATATGATTTGGATGATATAAGCTAATACTTTTTTTTTTGAAGGACGTGAGGCTCTTTTTATTGACAAGAACAAAGGCACAATACACAATGCACAGACAGGAATAAAACCCTAGTGGATAGGCTGACCCAACTAGGCAAAAACACCCGTCTATGCATAAGAAGAACACCGTAAATACGTCTGCCAAATTATCTCTTTTTTATCATCAGCTAGAGATGAGCAACGATAAGCTTTAGTGATCTTCTGCTGAGCACAATGGAGAAGCTACTGATCAGAGATGTGTGCACCTTGGAAAATCCACAAACGTCGCCTCTGCCAGATAGACCACAAAATCCAACTAGAAGCAAGATGAAATGCCCGCTTACGCAAGATAGGCCAAACAGGGGGATAAAGTGCAAGTAGGATCTCCTGGCTAGTGAGAGACACACTGAAAAGAGTGAACAACCACTCCCAAGCAAGCCGTAGATGGTCGCACAAGAAGAAGCAGTGTTCAATAGTTTCAACACGTTGGCCCACGAGAGGGCACGATCACGAGACTCTAGGATTCATCTTGTGAACCAAGACATTCACTCGAACACATCTATGGAGAATTTGCCATCGCATAGCGACACACTTTAGGGTGGATCAATTTATCCCATGTCCACATCCAAACACTTCTCCACCGTGGGTTGAGGAACACGAAGATGCCGATCTTTGGGATGGGGAAGAGGCTCACAATCTAAAAGCAGCACATGCGTGGAAGAAACAAACTTTTACGGCAAGGCGTGCATCACATATCCAAATAGGCACATCGGCCCGTGGTTGCTTTGCACATTGGACGACAAAAATCAGCCACCCGGCCCAGTTTGCGATCCCATCTCAGTATATGTAAATCTCGTGTGAAAAGCCTCCCATGACAAAAGATTACCAAAATCATACCAAGCTGCAATCGTTAAAACCCCAGCTAGCCGCCAACGCCGTTGGGTCTTTGGATGTACAAGTGCACATAAAGGCTGCTGATCATGCATACCTTGCAGGGGAAGCCACCAGCATGACATTGACAATGAAGCACACGCTTGGGGATTAACATGGAATAAAGATCTAACCGCATCCCAGGAAGCAAGCAGACCTTTAAGGAATGGGGAAGCATTTGGATATGGATGCAGAGGATACAACAAGGCCCATGTGAGACTAGGCTTGATAGTTGCCTTGTGAAAGGGGAGACACTGCAGAAGTGATTGCCGCACCAGCCTTAAGCCAGGAGAGTCATCTTTATCAAGGAGGAGCCTCCAAATGAACTTTGAAATCATGACCTGGCTTTGTAGACGGAAGTCCAACATTCCAAGCCCACCAGCCGCCTTAGGCTTGATGCACTTAGCCCAGGATACCTTAACAACAGCACCTTCTGATGTACCACCCCAGATAAGCTAATACTGTTAGAATATACATTCAAATATTTGTTATTCTTACTGAAAATAATAGGTGAAGGGCGATGAGCCAGAATGTTTTACTGCTTACCTGACGCCCCTTGTGTAGTTACCATGAACTTGCTAACTTACGCATTGTTTGGGTGCAGGTAACCAAAACATTCTCTCCTGGACTTGTTTTCAGTTGGATTTGTTACAATTGGTGGACCACGTGAAGAATGTGGCTATGGACCACGAGAACAATGTGGCTATCATCAAGACATGGACAAAAAATGGGTGAGATCCCCCTTTTTTATTGTAATACTGGACCATTGATAGAAAGGATTGCAATGGCTAATAACCATCGGCATCTTAAGAATGCCTGATAAGAATGCCTGATGTACAATGGTAAAATCGTGCTTTAGAATCATGGTTAAACAGATTATCTTGTTTTAAAAGGAAAAATATTGAATCCTTTCATTTGGATGTTATGCATGGGCATGACGTGCATATAAGTGATAGCTAAAGCTAATGGATATAAAGTTTCTAACGAATATAAGATATGGTTCGATAAAGGGATTGAAAATTTGTTGAACAACACAGTTGAAAAGGGAGTTATTATGTTGAATATGAATGCTGATATATTGAAACTATAAGTGAGTTTATCTTTAAAACTAATACATGAATCTTGATGTGAAAATTATGAAAAGTTCTATTAGAAAAGTAAATGTTGAAGCTATTATGTCTAAAACATCCGAAAAATAAATATATGAACATATGATTAAATTGCTAACCTGAGTAGATTGATTACATTTTAAATCACTTATACATGGGAGTAGGAGTACCTGATGTGGCCTGGCTTAAAAACCCAGGGTAGGTATTGGGAAATATGTGCTCACTCTAAACGAAGTCTTTTAATTGTTTTTGAACTTTAATTGTACACTAGTTATGGTGCTCGGCGTTGCCGGGCTTTAGGAACAATGTGAAGAGGGGGTTGTTTCATCATTGGCTAGAATAAACAATGCGATTTGGAGCGGGCGGGGGTAATATAGAGCAAACCTTCTAAATTCATAGATAAAGATACAAAACCATTAAAAAAAATATGACTTGGACATTAGATATTGTACCATTTATAGAACGCCGATGGCTGGAAATGAGGAAGGAGGCGGTATAAATAGGAGAGCAAGGTAGGGCGTCCCCATCCAAGGAATGGCGATTCTATTGCTATTGCAATAGAATCGTGGCATTGTGTTTGTACTTTCATCAAGCCTTTCTATCTCCAAAGGTTTATGGACATCAACTTGGATAATGTTCAAGCCTTTCTATCTATCTCTAAAACTACTATCTATCTATCTATCTATCTCTAAAGTTTGACATCAATGTTTATGGACATGAACTTGGATAATGTTCAAGTCTTTCTATCTCTAAAGTTTATGGACATCAATATATTATACATTGTCTTCATTGGAATTGGCCTTTTATTTGTTGTCCTACTTTCATCCAACCTTTCCATCTCTAAAGGTTTATGGACATCCAAGTTTGATCATGTTCAAGCATTTCTAGCTCTAAAGTTTATGAGCATTAAATTGGAGAACGTTCAATTATGAATATTCTTCATTAGCTTGATACTTTTACCAAAATAATTTTATGGTAAGAATGGTTAGATAGCCCAGTTTTGCTGCAGCATTTGTTACAATGTTTTAGATGAATTGTTCTACCCAAGAGCTGGGAAGAAACAATCATAGTGGCCACCTTGTATCAGGTTTACTGTAAACATTGACCATTAGAGAGTTCCCATTTAGAAATGCAACGACGATAGACCCATTAAATTAATATACAATATAACGGCGGAAAATGATGTGATGCACAATGATGCAATGAAAATCATTGCATGAATGGCATCGCTAACTGTAAGTCGCATGCCAACCAATATATGGGAAAAAAAATGCATCTTCCCAACCTTGTGATTCTAAGTTAGAAAGTTTGTCCAGGCATTGGGCTCATGGTATTGCTAACTGTGGAGGTTGATTTTCCATAGTGGACGGAACATATATGTTGCTGCAGCTCTAAACATATCATAGACATAAGATATGCAGCTTTCGCCCTGCCGTGCACAGTCTGATGCACTGAAAATAAGAATCCTACCACAGATATTTTGATATGTCATCATGATCAAAAGAGTTACCAATGAACCTACTCAGATTTAAGTCGGAAACAGCCAATCAAAATCGAGAACCACGTCAACTGACGTTGGGCATGCTCTTACTGAAGCCTATTGACTGAAAAGCTCGAGTTTTAATGTGAACGTGTCTTGCAGGTGTCATGGATTAAAATATAACCTGCAAATAGCAATGCAAGTTATAATCAAACATAATTAACATCACATTCGTTTGTAAGATCAATTGGCAGAGCTCATTATCTAATTATTAATGTCAATGATGTGATAAATGTCTATGCTAGGAAAAGATAGCATCTGGAAATGATCATGTTTAAAAAGCTCAAGCGTGAATGGGATATAGAGTGTTTTATACAATTTGATGTGTTAAAAATATGGAATGTTTGAGATATTCTGATATGCTAGGACCTTTATTGAAGGACGGTTGTATTGAGTTGTCTATTGAGGCAAGATCACAGCCTGCAGTATAGTTCAAACTATCTCTAGAAATGAAATAGGTCAGATAGAACTGCAAGGTTGTTTTAATAAAGCTTGACAATGACTTTATGTCCTTGATGAAGCGAAGGAAAAGTGCAAAGGGATAAATTTGAAGAGAAGAAAAAACAAAAGAAGAAATGGACGCAATATTAAAAGCATTTTTTTGATTGAAGGACTGGGTTTTCAGTTGGGTCTGACCCGGATGTTGTTGGGGATGCATATGAAGCACAAAGAGCTCCCGGAACTTCCCCTGTAGATGGCAATGAGCTTCCTGGAATGAGAATCATAAAAATTATGTTCTTAAGAGGGCACAAACATTTTGTTATGCAAACTGGCAAATACTATACCGTGAAGGATCTGTAGAGCATAAGCTCGGACTGGTACATAGAAGCGTGAAGATGAAATATCTTGTATTCAGTAAGGGCCTGAAGATACATTGATCTACAATAGTAGTTAAACCATGGGGTTAATGTACTGGAAAAAGTAAGACAGCATGGAATACAGTAAAATAGTCATGGTGGAATGAAGCAAAGAAAAAATGATTGCTATGTTGAACTGCGAGACTGCAATTAGTGGAATGTGTCACCTCGTATAGCAACAAAAATTGAATGAGAGATGCTATAATTAGGGCTCATGTTAGAGAAATTCAGAGACACGTAGGGGTTACATTTACTTAATCAAAATAAAGATTTGGCCGCATACCAAATTACGAACCTTTCAACACAACATGTTGATTGAATAGCTTGTTATAAGAGAATGAAGAGTCCTTGCCTGACTTGTTTGAGTATCCTGACAAAACCAGTAAAGAATTTGGAAGCACTGAAATGAGCATGAAAAATAGATTACGTTCTTGTGATGCCAGTACTGGCAGATAAACAATGTCATTGGTAAGATTACCTGCATGACATTCCAGGACATCATAGACGTCAATACACTGCTAAATCAAGATCACTTGCATCTACAGCTATCTACAGCTGCTTGCCATCTCATTATATTGTATTGCTGCATTAAAAAACCCAGATAATGCTTTTCTGCATATAGATAGGCTAAAATTGCATAAAAATTGTGCTTTACTTTGTATGCTGTCTTTGTACCCACTCCAAAAAGCCATTGCACACTTCCCAAATAGTCTCCAAATATGTATCTAGTAACCATTCTTAACCAATGTATATGAGACTGAACATAAGTTTGACTGCGAGAAGTACTGACTCTGCAACTTACACATTGCATACATTTAAGCATTTAGAACATATATGCAATCATTATTAGAATATAAAAAACTTAATAGACACTGCAGTGCAATGTTATCCAAATGTTCACATGCAGTTATGAAAGCTGGAAGCCTGGCAACTTTGTTTTACATCAATCTGTATTTAGCATATGTTCTCACCTTTGCTCTCTCTATATCAACTATTGAAAATAATAAGAAGAATTCAAAGGTTACAAATAAGGAACTGCACCTTAGTTCTTGTAAGAACATGAGGCATAATCGTCAGATAAAAGCGCCCTAAAACTGTTAAAAAGACAAATGTTGCTTGGGAAAATGTATGAGGACTCCTTAAACTATAAGAACAAAAATAATCTTCCCTAGCAAGGAACATGTTTCTGTCCCTTCATGAAATGGAGCAAAGCCTATTAAATATTACAGAAAATGATAAATAATTTCAACAATAAGCTCCTGCTTTATATGTCAAATACTCTAAATCTGTTGCGGAGTGGAGAAAAAGGTCCATATTCTAGCTGATCAAATGGTTAAAGAAATACGTTCACAGTTTTACCTTGAACAACAGCTTGGATGGTTTGAGAAATGCGCTGTGGGTTCCAACTGATCTAAAAACCATAAACATGGAAGATCCATCTATAATAAATAAAAGCAGCAAAGGCATTAAGCCTAAGAAGATATTACTACCTACCACAACTTGAGAAGACATCAAACAAACCAAACCTGGATGTATACTTCAGAACAAAAGAACAATCAAAGATTTAACATGGAGTGCTCTAAAAATGGTCTGAAATGCAAGAAGACTTCAAAAATTGAATTTACACCTACTATGGCGGAAGCCAGCAAAACATCTTACATATAGTTGTATCGGAGTCTACAATAATAGATTCATGTCGTGAGAATGCAACAGGTACCATCCGACACTGACAGCGAAGGTCGATGCAAAAAGAATCCTCCAACGATATCCTCATAAACGCCACCAAGATGCATGCAGATTTGATCGGCATCATGCACTATGCCTCTCGATAGGGCAAGGGTGGAAATCCAAGAACCCAGAAGAATAGGGAAAAAATTCTGCGATTTTTGGAAATCGGGAAAGTTTACCGACGACCAGAACCTTCAAAATCATAGAAAATCGACCTAAGAAAAAATCCAAAAAGATTTCTAGCCTAACCGGAAAAACCCAAATTAACAAGATTGATTGATAGTCTTTGTGAGAACATCATCAAAGAAAAAGAAAAAGAAAAAGAAAAAGAAAAAGAAAAAGCCAAATCCTATTAATATCTTACATTTGAAGAGGTATTGGCAACAACATGTTGCCTTAAGTTTGTTTGATTAAAATCGGATAGTGTTTTGTAGATAGGTTAGCTTGGGTTGCTTTTGAGTTGCTGATCATATTTGTAAAATCTAAAAAACAGAAAAAGAAAAGACAAAAAAAAAGCTTAAGAGTAGTTCAAGAATTAGTTTTAGGTGCTTGCACAATTAGACAGGATTAATGCAAAGTTCAATTTCTTTCATGCTTTGGTGATCTACTGCTGTGACTAATGCAAGAACAATGAGATACATGCAGGTTCCAGCTCATACAAGGCGAAGATTTTGAGTTATCATCACTAAAGTGATTGATTTCCATGCAGGGGCATCTGAAAAGCTCATTCATACACCTTATTCTCATTTGCACACTTTATTTTCTTCCTCACATCTCTACATATGATGCTGCTGCGATCCCTGCCATAACAGCAGCTCTTTGCACTAACAAACTTTTTGTCATATGCAGGATCACCCTGTTATACATCCATTACATGATAATCTGCTCAAGAGTTGCCCTTGATCCATATAAGTCTCTTCTATCTCACCATTTCCTACCACATTCATCAAACTGCCATCACATTTCCATATGGCTGCTCTATTTTTATTAACTACACATTCACTTGTCATGCAGGTTCATCAGTTTCATACTCTCACAATCATTTGCACTTCATTTGCCTTGCCTACCACATTACCTTGCTCTCATCTCTTACATTTTTAGAATATGTAAAGATCTATGGCAGTAAACTGGATGCTCCTTATGATCATTGATTGTGGTATGTTAACAGCTGCCTTTAACTTTGTTTTTCTGGTTCTAGCCATTTGCCCCTTGCTCAATTGATTGGGATCATGGACATAGCTTGAACTGCATGGTATAGGTTTATCTATTGTTATGTCAGGTAGAAAAGGAAAAAATAGAAAGGGGCAAAGTAGAAAGCGGTATTTATGGGGTAACTGATGAAGATAGGCCATCAGAATCATCTCATCAGATAACTATCTAGCATTCAATAATAAGTCAATGTTTACATCCATAAATATTTCGTCGAAGTGATCATTTGTAAAATTTCTGTTAGTGTCCAATAGCCTGTTGCATGAACCGGACAATTTTGGTATCTAGGACTGTTATAGCACATTAATTATTTCAATAAGAACATCTTTGTCATCATGGATTAGCTTGCCAGTTCATAAAATTAAACTTGGTGTCTGGTACATCTGTACTCCACTATTTTCTAAAATTTGTGTTCTTCAAAACAAGTTTTTGAGGTTGCAGGGTTGAACTATGGCACATAGGCTTTGCAATTTGGAGCATGTTCATGTCTGTGGTACTAACATGAACTACACTAACTGAGTTCTTCTTCCTTACAATAGTTTTGCTATGGGAAATGACAAGGTCAGACAGCGTTGACATCGTATTGTTGCCTCTATTTTGTGATCGTCCCTACATATTTAATTTCAGTATTATTTGGCAGAATCTTACATGTAGGTCATTGTTGGAAGACAATCTTAGGTAGACGAGTTGAAGCCAATTTTAATGAAATTGGTATAGTTGCATCTCAACTATGGATTCCTTGCTGTCCTTCAGCATCAGTACTGTAGTAGAGTACAATATCACTTATGACAAAAAATTTGTACTATCGTTATGAAGTAGGTATAACCATAAACAAGAATTTGATTATCATGTGCTGGAGAAATATGTTGATTTGGAGCCACTCTTCGTAACTATTTCATTTTCCAATTGGTCCCTGCTATCTGTTTGGTTACATGGGCTACTGCAAATGGCAAATTCTTCCAGAATGAAAAGTAAGAAGGTGGCACTTGCATGTTAAACACTCTGCCATATTTTGATGGTACCTTTCCATGCCCATTTGTAAGACTAACTACATTATTATGAGTACTGTGACGTTCCAAGTATTTATATGGTATATGTATAACTACTTTGACACGTCACCCAGTATAGATACGCCACCATGGGGTATGATTACCTAGGGGTTGACCTAAAAGGGATTTAATTAGCTATGTTAATTAAATCATTAAGGATAATAACCTAGGATTAAGGAAATTAATAATTAAGAAGGATAATTAAGCCAAGTATGGTTTGGGAAGGCGCCACCTGGCCAAACTCGATTGGCCAGCATGGGGATTACTAATTGGATCCAATAAGGTGGATCACCACCCCCATATCAACCAAAATCGAACCAGTTGAGCGCCCAAGGAGCAGTTGTTGCTGACTTCACCAAAATCACTGAACAACCACTAGCTGTTGCTGCCACCCTATTTACAGCACTATGGAAGCACCCCACGATAACGGTTCCAGCCGAAACACGGGTTAGTAGTAGTTTAGCTTGTGATTGTAGGATAGTACTTCAGTACTCTCTTTTCTGATTTGCCTTTGTTGAGATTAACCCTTCTCTGGTAAGTAGGATTACATTTCAATTATGAATGGTGCTCTGTTAAGGAATGATTGATGTATCTATGAAGTATTTCGGTAGCTTCCATTAAACAGGGTTTAAAGGGGGGGTAGAGACCTCTGAGCTCATATATGATAGTATGCTCCTAGATAGAGCCCTGTAATATTCCCATTAGTTGCGGCCTGTGTACAAGAGACCACCGGGTCGTAGACGCTATGGTCTGGCTTAGCACCAGAGAAAGAACACAGTGGTGAAGTGGGGGTGGGGTCTTGCACGAACATAAAAGGCTCCTAAGGCTCCTGAGACTCCTACAGTGGGCTAAGCCTGATAGCCGGTCACGTAGAGGGCCGGGTATGGGTCTGACACTCCCTGGGTGTAGAAATGTGATCCGTATGGAGCATCTTGCACTTTGAGTAGATTTAGGGCGAGTAAGTTGGGTACGGATGCGGGGGTCGCTGATGCGGCACGTATTCTCTAGCTCACCCATGGAACCACTGTGATCCTGGAAGGGGACGCTTCCCTGACCTGCCTCATCGGACCGGGGCATCATGAACCCTGGAGTAGACTCAAAAGGGTGATACCTTGAGTCTGCGTATCCGGAAGGCTATAGCAAAGCCATAGCGTGAATCGACCCATTTGCAAAGTGTGCACAGGAGGGGCGGATGGAGTGGACAACCCTAGCCGATGTTCTATGCCAGCCAACGCCATGCCAAGACTCGGTCTGCTGAACTCTTGAGACCTAGCCGTCAGTCGATCCTCACTGGAGTCTGAGCCGGGGTAGAACCTGAGGTTTGGGGTGTTTTCCTAGGTTTAGATGCATATTCTTTGCCATTGGTATTTGGATGGATGTGCCACCCTTCGTGGTGGTTAATTATATATGATTTATGCTGTGTGCTAACCCTTTGTATTCATGCTTCCGCGACGTAGGAGCCCATTGAAGGCGTGGGCCGAATGACACCTCCGTGCCCTTCACTCGAGCATCTCTAAGTAGATGGCCCGGGTCAGACGGAGGGCCCTGCTCATGGCGAGATGGACGCCATGGGAGGGGATAGTCCCCGTATGTATACGGCCGAGGGTCGTGTATATTCAGGGAGCGTCACAGTGGTATCAGAGATTTCGGTTGCTCGAAATCATAGCACTGGCCAAACCCTAACTCGTAGCTCGTTAGTTAGGAGGAGGCTAATCTAGTGTGTTGCTTAGTCCTCTTTGATGTTTGGCTTTGTGTTAGGTTAAAGTAAGAAATTGTAGGTTTAAAGAAGTTAGGGCGACTGGAGGCCCCAAGTTTGGAGGGGTTATAAATTTTTGTAGGTAGTTCAAATGAAGGAGAAAGTGGTTCCATTGGATCGGGCGTACCCCAAATACCCTAGGACAGTCGTCGCTGGCGGAAAAATGGTCAAGGGAAGGCCCGAAAGTCAACTCGGGCGCCGCTCGATTTTTGTCGCCTTGCAGTCGAGGTGGGAGAGCCAAAAATGCAGTCGGCGCCCGACCGTACCGTCGCGAGTCAACGCGGGCCCGAAAGTCAACGCGGGCGCCGCTTGCTTTTCGTCGACCCCCAGTCGCGGTGGGAGTGCGTAGAATGCCGTCGGCGCCCGACCGTATGTTCCGCGTATTTCCGTCGTATAAATATTTTATAATAAAAAATAAAATAAAAAGTTAATAAGAAAAATTTTAAACTTTAAAAGTTAGCCGGCCGTTACAGTTTTACCCCGCCTTGCCTTCAGCGCCTCCGCCCGCCGAAACCGACGCCCGCCATCGCCGCCAGACCAGACCTTGCTTCTTCGCCCTAGTTCTTTGCTAACCCTAGCGCCTTCCATATCGCTTCCCTAGCCGCCAGCGCCTACCGCCTGTTCTTCTAGACCTCAGCGCCATAAGCCATGGCCAACACCAAGAGTACTGTAGACCCAACTAACCTCACCATAGCAGAGATTTATGCTTTGATCGCCCGGCACATGGCTACTGACCCGGCCTTCATCGACATACTTCTAGACGAGTTGGTAAACCGCTTCGAGAACAATGATAGGATTCCTTATCCCATCTACCATTTCTCTGAGCCGTTTCTGATCTGATTGAACCTCCGCCAGCTTCCTTACACCATGGCCGAGCAACCTAACTTGGTCATGATGTTGATTAAGTTCTACCCTCCCGAATGTGAAGGACACACCGAGGAGGAGGACATAAGGGATGAGGCCGACCGTATCAGAAACTTGGCCAGGGAGGATGACCACAGGGAGATAGAGCGAGCCGATACGGCGGCTCGAAGTCGAGAGTACCGGTACCTCGGTGATGGAGTCGCCGTCATAGATGGCAGGGCGATTGAGATTCCCCCATACCGATGGGATGAGGATTCCCGCAGCTTCATATGGGGCCAGATCCCTGATATCAGCATAGATTACTTAATAACAATCCAGATTGACATGGCCCAGAGACCCGACCGATACCACGCTGAACTCCTTCGCCGCAGTGTAGCCCAACATTACGCTCAGCTTGAAGAAGACCTTAGGAGAGCCCAGGAGTTCCGGGAAGAGCAGGAGAGGATCCAAAGGGAGAAAGAGGAGAAGGCCCGGCAGGAGCAACCGGACCAGCAGGGCGACGGGGGATCAGGGAGTGGGCAGGGCCCAACCCCGACAGAGCATGCGACCATGGAATAAAATAACGGCTAAGGTTAGCCAAATGGCTATTTTATAGCATTTTTGCCAAGAAAAATAGCTAAAGTAAATGGGAAAATTTGCCCAAAAAATAAGATTTTAGCCCAACTTTTTTGCCGACTAAGTGAGTTTCTAGATTGGATAGCCAAACCTCCACCTTCAGACAACTCCACCAGGACAACAATTAGCCAAACCTAAGAAAGAGTGAACTTGGGAAAATGGATGGATTTGCTTAGTAGCCGACATTAAGATATATAGGAACTTTAGGTAATCACCAAAGGACTTATTGTTTCAAGTACGAAGATGAAGTAGGAACTTTTTACTTCAAATATGAAGATGAGTTATCAGAGGGAGGATCACATCTAGAAGGAACGCTGCACTTTTTCTTTGAGCTTTGAACATGTGCATATATATTTGTATCTTAATTTATGTCTTTGTTTTATTTTCATATTAAGGAAGTTATAACAATGATTATAATTGCGCAATTTATGCTACATTATGCGCCATTTATTTTTCTATATTGAATTACATTGTAATGTCAATAAGTTCAATGTATTTATCCAAAGATTTGGATCTTTTAAAATAAGGATAGTGTGATGGCTAATATTTGCTCTACATTTTGTGAAAGTTTAGCCAAAAGCAAGAAACCATGATGGAGAAAAAGCATTTAGTTTAAACAAGTGTTAGAAACTTCTAGTTCCAATTCGAACGTAATTTAGCTAAACCTATTTGGCTATACTAAAAATATAGTAGTAGTAATTTATTCCATGCATGCGACTGTGAAGCATCGGAGGAAATCCGTAGCCCGAAAGTCCGGCAGTCAGTATAAGGAAAAGTTAAAGACTGTCGGCGCTTTTGGCAAGAACGCGAGCTCTAGTCAGTGGCAGGAGCGGGTGGATGCTTCCCGACCCGTTGTTGGGGCCAAGACGGTACCACGACAGAGGGGGCCGCCTCCCAACCCTGCTCCACAGAGGAAACCCCACCGGTACCGACCCGGCACTGTCGCCTTACGGGATATCCGTAAGTTTCAGAAGTCCACCCAACTTCTGATACGGAAGCTCCCCTTTCAGAGATTGGTTCGGGAGATTGCCCAGGAGTTCAAAACCGACCTCCGCTTTCAGACATTCGCTATCTTGGTGCTCCAAGAGGCTGCGGAGGCCTATCTGGTGGCACTTTTTGGGGATGCCAATCTTTGCGCGATCCACGCAAAGAGGGTCACCATCATGCCTAAGGATTTAGCCCTCGCCCGCAGGATTCGGGGGGAGCATCCTTAGCCCATTTTTGCAGGGTTTTCGCATTGTAAATATTTTTCTGATATTTAATAAAAACTTTTTATTTTGTATTAAAAACCTTTTATTTTGTATTAAGTACGAAAATGCTGACGTCAGCATAAATATAAAGGGTTAAAAAGGATCTTTAAAGTTTCATTTTATTTGCTATATCTGTTTTTCTTCCTTCCTCCTCCCTTCCAGCGCCATGGCAGCCACCGGCTTACCTGCATGGTATCAAGACGGAGAGCATTGGGATCCGCAAGTGTCCTTCGACTTGTTACGGCCCTTGCTATGTCAGCGCCTTGATCTCATCACTAATATGCAGCGGCACCCAAACTATGCCGGATTCCTAGAGTTTTACACAGAGGAGATGCTTCCTTTGTGTATTCCTCTTGGGGATCCTCCCCAGTTGTACCTAGAACGGGAGGTGGTCCGGGATATGTTAGGGGGCGACACCCACGCGTATGATGTGCTGAAGGGAAAGCTTAGATGGGGCAAGCACCTGCCCGTTGTACAGCATCAGGGGCGACAATATCTTGAAGTTGCCTTTGCCCTTGCCATCCTCATGGATCAATACGTTGAGGATGAGATCTTGCCGGCAGAGAAAGACAAACTTCCTGAATCTTCCGAGGAGGGAGAAGGCAAACACATAGGCATGGGTGACTTCGCCCGTTGGAAGCAGTTGGCAGAGGAGATGCCACCACGCCGGGAACAAGCTGCACGCTTGTCAGGGCTAGACGCCCTTCCAGTTGTGTATCACCAAGGGCAAGAATATCTTCTCTTGGATGATATCATCTGGACTTATCACATGGTGGCCGGGTTTAAGCGCCGGTGTAAGGACCACGTGCTCTATGAGCTAGCGGAGTACTGTATGGATGATTTCATCGACTTCGCTCCTATTGAGCTTCCCCCGGAGGTGGAGCAGTTACTCCAGTTCCACCAGGACACCATAGAGCCGGCTGAGACTTTGCTACGGCTTCGGGAACTGGTGATGCAAGATCCGGCCTCTCAGCCCTCACCGGATGCCTTTACAGCTATGGGACCTTATGTCCCAAATATCAACATGGTTGAGGTTCCCTCCGGTTCGGATGAGGAGGGAGAAGATCTATACCATAATCCTGCTCATCTGAAGGAAGAGCAGCAAGAACTCAAGGAAGAAGAAGTCCCTATGGACTTAGACAAGAAGGTGGCCACGTCAGAGACCCCGCAAGGGAAGGTATTGGGAAACCAACTTACTCGCTTCTTCTTATCAGCTTTCCGACAGAGGCAAGTTCTTTTTATAGCCCGAGATTTAGGGCCGGAGACTGAAGCTTCATGGTGGACCCTCCGTGCTCTCTCCACATTGGCCGGGCACAAGAAGCTTCCTTATCGTACGTTCACTTATGTACTCGTACGACGGGATCTTGCCCTAACGGCCTTGGGACAAGACATTGCACCCTGGATGAGCATGAAGCTCCTTACGGCAGCCCCATTGGCTGTCGCCTATCCGCCAGAGGTTGCTTCCATTGCGGCTGCCACAGTAGACCCAGGGGTGACTCTACTACGACACCGAC
The DNA here is from genome assembly GCA_021234155.1 of Isoetes taiwanensis. NCBI lineage: Eukaryota > Viridiplantae > Streptophyta > Lycopodiopsida > Isoetales > Isoetaceae > Isoetes > Isoetes taiwanensis. The sequence continues at coordinate 19,802,852 of JAJEKV010000020.1, read as the reverse complement.
CGCCGCCACCACCTCCTCGGTCTACGAATGCAGAGGGAGGACCTAGCTCTTAAATAATTGAAATTGCGTATAGGGGTAAAAGCATGTTAGGGTGTCCCTTAAAAAGTATTATTTAGTGACCAAAAAGGTACCTAAAAAGGTAGCCAGGACTGGGTACTGGTTACCTGTATAATATCTCAATATAAGGTATGTTTTAGAACTTTTTATATATATATTGGTCTCCGATAGCATTATCTTTATCTTAACTTTGAATATTACCATGTCGACTTTTATTTTGGATTTTTGTATTAGTTTTAATGAAAAGAAAAATGAGAAAGTACCCAGTTTTGAAGTACCTAGTGTATGTACTTTTGCAGGTTCCAAAAGTGGTACACCCTAACATGCTTTTACCCATAGATGTAAAATTTTGGTTTGGCATTTTCTTTAGCCATTCTATAGTAATGATATACCATCTTCTTATCAATTAATACAATTACAATTGTTCTCTTCCATGATGCGTTCTTCTATCTGTTGGAGTTTAGGGTATAACGCAATTATTCAATGTTCTATATTCATTTCTATCGTCTTGCAGAAGAGACACTTGAAGAATATGAAGAGAGAATCACCGACCTGATAAGGAGGGATGATCCAGGGCCGCCTGACCAGGACTATGGCCAAAGGTATGGGGAGTACCCGGAATGGGACGAAGGTTACGAGATAGAACCCGCGCCACCAGGGGAGCCCTATGATCCAGCCAAAGGGATGGAGATAGTTAACATTCTCAGGGAACGGGCCTTCGAGGATCTGAAGCAAACTCTTCGCCGCACATGGGACTATTGGGACATGTCCAGGCACGAAGCTTTCGAGGACGCCAATGACCACCTGTGGCAAATTTTCTATGCATTAAGGAGGCTTTTCAATCTCCTTATTATTAGCCCAACGCTAGATTACCAATCTGTAATAGTCCAGGCCTGGGCACGATACAAGCTCGTTAGGGCCGTACGTGAAAGTGTTCGCTATTCAATCTTGTACCCATTTGCGAACCCCTAGGCCCAGTCTCTTTAGCTTTGTTCTTGTGATGTTATATGTGAGTTGAACTTCAAATGTCCAATGTATAATACATGTTCTTGTATTATGTCTTTGTAGTCACTTCTGTCACTATCAATGTACTCAACATTAATGTAATGACTGTTTTCACCTGTAATAAAGATCTTTGCCGTGGTACTTTTCTTGTATTCTTTCTCTAACCTATCCAAAATGACAATTTTGTGAGACCTTATGTCACTATAAGTCTGCTTATACCATTTTATGCTGGATATAGATGGTGAACGCAACCCCGCCTGGCAGACACCCCGCCTGGCAACCCCGCCTGCCAGTAGACTAACACCTGAACAGGAACTTATGTTAATGAAGAGGCAATTAGGCGAGTTACAAGCTTATGTGTTGCATGCCAACCCACCACATCACATACAAGAAGACGGACCGGAGTTACCTCCGCTACCACCCAGTCCACCTACACACCAGCCGTCTCCACCTCAAACCAGCCCTGTAACTGCACAGAGAAGGCCCCGTACTAAATGTCGTCGGAGTTCTTCTAGGGATAGTGCCACCTCCTCACCATCAGCCACTTCTGTGTCCTCTGAGACGTCGGTATCATCTGGTGACCATGCAAAGCGCCGGGACAAGGAGTACCGTAAAACAGTTGACACAGCCATAACCAGTATATGGAAAAATAGGAAACTGGCCCAGTTTGATGGGAAATCTAGAGGCGGACTGAATGCAGAGTCCCTTTGGATGAAATGAAGGAATTCGGTAAATCCTATGGCATGACAGAAAAGGATACAGGAAAGGTTGCCACCACAAACCTTACAGGAGTTGCCCGCATTTGGTGGAAGGGCTATGCTAGAGCCAAGCATCTGGACAAAAGCAGGTGCAAGTTCAAAAAGTTTGCTAAAGCCTTTAAGTCGCATTATATACCTCGTGCGCACAAATGCCAACAAATTCAGACCTTCTACAGGTTAGAGCAGAAGGGTATGTCGGTTCAGGCCTACACTGATGAATTTATGCGCCTGAGGCTGTATGTACCAGGTATGAATGAAAAGAGGGCAGTGGAGGGCTACATTGAAGGGTTGGCCCCATCAATTAAACGAATGGTTAAGGCCATAGACCCAAAATCAGTTGCGGAGGCCGAGGCTAAGGCATTGAGCCTCGAGGACACACCAAAGAACCAGTATCCGCGTCCTGCTCCTTACTTGCAGCCACGGCCGTCCACACCTTACAAACCCCGCTCGCCCAGTCCGGGGCCCTCTCAGCAGAACTCTTATGGCCGCCAGGAAAAGAAAGTCACCTTCAGCACGCCCGATAAACAGAACAATGTCGGTAAGGAAGTTTGGAACCTCTTACAGTCTATTCCTAAAGAGGCCCGAGAACAGCTCCGCCGAGATAAGGCATGCTACAGGTGTATGCGGCCCGGGCACTTTATGCAGAATTGTCCTTATGTCACGCAGACTGCCCAACTGGCCATGGCTGACCTCGATTGGGACGATCTTGAATCAACACTACCTGTCGAGGAGGAGGCTCCCGAGTACATTCACGGTGCGTCTCATATCGGCAATGCTGAAAATCAGCCTGTTGTCATTTCCACCATAGGTCAAGTAGACAGTAAGCCTTTTGTAATTCTTATGGATACGGGAAGTACACACAATTTTGCTTCTCCTAGAATGGCCCAAGTCTTACAGCTTGAAACATTGAGGTCCCGACCGAGGCCCGTCACTCTAGCCAGTGGTAAGGTCAGACATACTCATGGCCGTCGCATCAATCTCAAGATGCAGTTACCAGGTGCACCAGTTGCTTTGGGTGCCGAGTTAATGGATATTGGTAAATACGACCTCATTGTCGGTATGGAATTCTTGGCATCTGCAAAAGCCAACATAGACTGCGAGAAACGGGAAGTTACCTTCAACGCAGCTAATGGAGCCCGTGTGACTATAAAAGGTGAACCATTCAACCCTATTATGCAGTCTATGTCCATCAGGCAGTTAGATAAAGCTGTACGCAAGGGAAAGCTCCTCTGCGTCATTAGACTTGCCTCCATTGAGTCAGATGCTAAACAGAAGCAAGTGATCGATACTTTGCCAGAGGGGATCGCTAACCTTCTCCGAGAATTTGGTGATCTTTTTCCAAATGAGATCCAGAAGCTTCCTCCTTTTAGAGGGGTAGAATGTGAGATAGCTTTAGAGCCAGGTACTAAGCCTACCAGCAAGGCCCCATACCGTATGAGTCCTCCAGAGTTGTCAGAGCTCAAGAAGCAACTTCACGAGTTACTAAACCTAGGTTTCATTCGACCTAGTGTTTCGCCTTTTGGCGCTCCTATTCTTTTTGTTAAGAAAAAGGATGGCTCCTTGAGGATGTGTATTGATTATCGGCAACTCAACAAGCATACCATCAAGAATCGCTATGCCTTGCCTAGAGCAGATGATCTAATGGACCAGTTGCAAGGGGCCAAGTATTTCTCAAAGATTGATCTACGCTCCGGATACCATCAGATAAGGATTAAAGAGGAGGACATCTATAAATCTGCTTTTCGCACTAGATATGGGCATTATGAGTTTACCGTTATGCCTTACTGTGACGGGCCTGGCCAGTTAACCTCTCGGTAACTGGAGATCCCATCGATCTCTACCGTTGGATCTATTTACTCTTGGAACTCAGAAAATTGATACATGCATACTTAGGTAAAGAATTTAATCTTTATACATGCTCAAAGGTCCCAAAAATTATACTTGCCACACCACAACCAAAGTTTTAAAATAATTATAGCTTCAAGCCCATATATAATATTAATAGTATTAATAGTCAAGTTTATTGAATAACAATCCACACTCTTCTACTCTCGCCTTTCTGAAGCTTGGCTACTCTCCGGAGCATCTCGCACTTCTGCTTACACCATCAACCACGGGGTTAGTCACACGGACTAAGTGGGGATCGGGGAATCTAGGACATGTCTAGCATTAATAATCACAAAGCGTTAACTTAGAACAATAACGTAGCCTTACCGTAACCTCGCCCCTGCAACCCAAGTAATTAATCCAACAAGCATAACCACAATGCATAATTATACCAAGCATAGCCATTGCAACTTGATTCCAACATTAAAACCACATACACAATAACCAAGCAACCATAGCATCAACATTGCAACCAATATTCCTCTGGGTCTGAGCAAGGTCAACTCGGCTGATCAGGCCAGTGACATAGAGGCGGGGTAACCACGTGTGTACACACCCATCCACGCTGCGTCCAGCATTGGAGGACCACTTACTGTGCATGACGTTGTACCATACGGTACCAACGCCCGATGTTCAAAATACCATTTACATAGCACTGTGCAAACCGTGAGTCTAGACCATCGCACCTAGACTCCGGCCCCAGAGGTCTATATCAAAGAATTTCACCATAGACAATTACATACAATTCACCATCATGCCCATGCTTTAACATACTCAACATCAAATAATTCCATAATTCACACTTTATGTAACATGAAATGTCCAACCATAGCCTTAATAATGCAAAAATGCAACCATCACTATTAAATTAAAAATAACGTCTATATCTTTCATAGATTCACTAACAATAAGGTTATCAGAGACTTTATTAATATTAACCTATAACATTCTAATCCATATACCTTGTATTTTCTTTTTCCACTTCAATTTAGCTAATTCCAAGGTTAAATATATAGCTAGGTAATTTTTAAGACTACTCATATCGTAATCGTAAATTACGTATATCCATTAGCATAAACTCCTTACTTAGGTCTCAATCTCAAATAAATTCCTAACCCAACTCATGGTTCCAGCTAACCCTTGATATTTACCTTAACTCATAGCCTTAGCTTAAACTTAACTTACTTTATTACTACTTACTAACAATTAGTTAATCAATTGTTAACAACCTAACCCTAACTGTAACGCAGCCACGAACTCGGCCTGCAGCTGCCGGATATGGCCTCCAGGCCATCGAATCCACCCCAAAAGCTCTTGGGTCCAGCCGAATCTGGCTTTTACAGGGATTTCCAGACCAAATTTTACTGTTTGTGACTGAAGAAAAGGATTCCAACTGCTTTTCTTCTTGGCAGAAATCCGACCAGCAACTGCCGGATTTGGCATCAATCTGATCCTAAACTGCCCAAATCGTCCTCTACAAGTGTTTTTCTGCTGGAATCGATCTGCTTGAATCCGAAACATTTGATTTTAAGCATGTTCTTGGCATGGAAACGAAGTTAAGAAGGCAAGCTTTTGCTCCTGAATCCCATCCTTATCATTCTAAATCCAACTTTTCAGATCAAATGCCGGCCATCCCAGATTCCAAATCGGCCCATTCCAGGTCTCTTCCATGACTTTTTCTTAAGCATTCAGACACCAACAAGATCCCATGCTTTTCTGCCAGAGACTGCAAAAATACTGTCATCTCCTGGCAGTTCTTCGCTCTTACTCAATTATTCTACTCAAATCTCGTTATCTATGATGTTTCAGCTCTGAATCTAATAAATCATATTGGGTTCAAGAACTTCCCTAATTCAAGACATAGAATGATCTCTCAAATAAAGAACTCAAAGCATGCAGTTTTACTATTCCAACTCAATACAAGACACGAATAAATTCTAAACTTATGCTGACAAGAACAACCATCACACTAATCAAATCACAACTTAATCAAGCACCAAACCCCAGGTGTAAGGCTTGATCCCCACCTGGAATCCCGCTTGCTTCCTCTGCGCTCCAACACGCTCCCAAAGCTCTGCACGCAATTCGCTCCTTCAGCAATCCCTCTGCAATCAATCTTTTTCCAAATGCTTTTCTCTGTACTTATATTTATTTTTAACCACAGTATTTTGTCCGTATAATCTCTACATATACGACGTATTTCTCTGCATGCGTGATACTTTGATTAATGTTCCCTTGCATCTTTTAAATAAAATAATTCCACAATGTACCCCAACATCCTAGGTCCGTTACAGCCTTTTGGATTAACTAATGCCCCTGCAACGTTTATGCGATTAATGAATGATGTCTTCCGACAATACTTGGATGATTTTGTTGTTATTTTCTTTGACGACATTCTCATCTATAGTAAGACCCTAGAGGAGCATGAGAAACATCTCAGATTGGCTCTACAAAAGCTAAGACGTCATCAACTCTTTGCCAAGTTCTCTAAGTGCAAGTTTGCCACTCCGAAGGTCGATTATTTGGGCCATGTCATTTTGGCAGAGGGAATTGCTACAGATCCAGCAAAGATAGAGGCCGTAAGGGAATGGCCTATTCCAGGAAATGTTTTCGAGGTCCGAAGTTTCTTGGGATTAGCAGGATATTATCGGAAATTTGTAAAGGATTTTGCAAAAATTGCAGCACCTCTTACAAATCTTACAAAGCATGAGAAGGTGAAGGATTGGATGGAGCACTGGAAGGCAAAGGTTCAGGGAAGTTTCCAGCAGCTTAAAGATGCCTTAACGTCAGCACCAGTTCTCACATTGCCCGATCCTGAGAAGGATAAACTAGTGGCAACGGATGCCAGTAAGATTGCCACCGGTGGAGTCCTAATGCAGGAGGGGAGGGTTATTGCCTATGATTCAAAGAAAATGAACGAGACGGAGCAGCGATACCCTACCCATGATCAGGAATTGTTAGCCGTTGTCCGTGCCCTGCGTATATGGAGACACTACCTTCTTGGTAGAAGATTCCAGTTGGATACGGATCATCAAAGTCTCCGTTATTTATCCACCCAGCCAAATCTCAATCTCCGACAGAGAAGGTGGATGGAATTTCTAGAGGAGTATGATTTTGAGATTATGTATAAACCCGGAAAGCACAATGTGGTTGCGGATGCGTTATCACGCCATCCCTTGATAACCCGAACCCATTGTAATACAATCTCTACACTCACCAGCGAGTTTGGCAAACAGATAGAGCAGACCTTAGCCATGGATCCTGAGTTCTGTGAAGTTTGGGATAGTTTGGCTAAGGAAGCTCGCACCGATAAGGAGCGGGAAGCCTTTCGTGCGTATAAGAAAGAGGGCAACTTGTTATATTACAAAGATAAGTTGTGTGTGCCTGAGACCTCGGGAGTGCGTAAGCTGATCCTCCACGACACACGCAACAGCCCTATAGCTGGACATGCAGGGTTTATGAAGACCTACTTTAAGATTCGCTCCAACTATTTCTGGCCTTCGATGAAAAAGGACATTGCCAGGTACATTAAGCAGTGTCAGGTGTGCCAGCAAACCAAAGCTGAGCAGTTAAGGATTCCAGGCGAGTTGCAACCTCTGGATGTACCCAACGCCAAATGGGAAGTGATAACCATGGATTTTATTGTGGGCCTTCCACGTACCCTCTGTGGATATGATGCCTTAATGGTAGTGGTCGACAAATTGTCGAAAATGGCTCACTTCTTGCCATGTCGTACCACGGATACAGCCTTTGATAATGCTTTGCTTTTTGCCAAGGAGATCTTCAGGTTACACGGAATGCCACGAGTTATTATATCCGACAGGGATCCCAAATTCGTAAGCGCGTTCTGGAAAGATTTCTTTGCCACCATCCAGACCAAGCTTGCTATGAGTACTGCATATCATCCTCAAACAGATGGTCAGACCGAGCGTACCAATCGCATTATAGAGGATATGCTAAGAAGTTATGTGTGGAGTAAGCAATCACAATGGGCTGACTATATTTATCTGGTTGAGTTTGCCTACAACAGCATGAAACAGGAGTCTTCCAGAATGTCCCCTTTTATGATAAATTATGGTTATCAATGTCTTACTCCAGACACCTGGCTGTTTCTAAGGTGGAGGTTTCTCAAGAACTCCTCTTGGAGATGCAAGCTCTGGTCGAAGAAGTTCGTGGTTACTTATTAGCTGCACGTAGTCGTCAGAAGAGTGTAGCCGATAAGCACAGAACCCCACGCGTTTTCCAGGTGGGTGAATCAGTTTGGCTTAAGATTAAGGTAAAACAAGCCAAGCTTAAGATTGGCAACTGCAAGAAGTTGGCACCCAGATGGGCTGGGCCGTTCAAAATCATTGAGCGTGTTGGAGAGCAGGCATACCGCTTGGATTTGCCGCCCCGCTTAAAGATCCACAAGGTCTTTCACGTGAGTCTTCTGAAACAACACACCCCCAATCCAGAGGAGGTTTTGGATACCCCAATCCTCCTAGAAATGACGGAGGAGCAGCTGGAGATAGTGCCTGAAGCTCTTCTTGATCGGGCATACAAACAAACCAGAAGAACTCAAATGTTGCAATACTTGGTTAAGTGGAAGCACCTACCAGTTGAGGATGATACTTGGGTAATGAAGATAGACCTTGAAAAGCACTATCCGGACTTCATGCGGGAATCTCAAGGCCGCACCATCAACGATGCTATCAACCCCGCAGCCGGCGGTAAGCTTGGAAGCTGATTGCCAAGAGTAGCGCTCTAGAGGGGTAGATGCATCGTAAACAATAATAGTTACCGATGATGAGATCACCTTTGTGTTCTCTAGGACGTGATGTACTGTCAATGTTGACCTGACCACGACTTGCTGGGAGAGCATATAGTTATAGGCTGCGTTCATCTCGGCTACAATGGGAACTTGACCATTCCCTATGCTGCAATGAATTGCAAACCATAGACATGATAGGCTCCCTCGTAGATAGAATTTTCTTTTCTTTATTATAAGGGGGTGGTCCCGATTGGTCTCCGTGGACGATAAAAGTAACTTCCTTCCTTCCTTCCTTCCTTCAACCACAATCTAATTATACATACTGATATACTCACATGTGCAGGCCAGTGAGCAGTACGTGACCTGCCCATGTTAGAGGGTTGCTGATGGCCCGATTTCTTCAGTTTTATTTTGTTTACACGTCTTGTTTTGTTCTTATTCGGATGTTGGTATTGGACTTAGGTCCTTGAACTTTTTGATTATGATAATCATGTGAACTGCACCTCGGTGCTTAAATTGTTTTAAACTTTAAAGTTTTTAACATATGTTACCTTCGGAAATAAAGAATTACCTTCCTATAGGTCTATCTAACCCTAATGCTGAGGACAACATTAATTCTAAGGAGGGGAGAATGTGACGTTCCAAGTATTTATACGGTATATGTATAACTACTTTGACACATCACCCAGTATAGATACGCCACCATGGAATATAGTAACCTAGGGGGTTGACCTAAAAGGGATTTAATTAGCTATGTTAATTAAATCATTAAGGATAATAACCTAGGATTAAGGAAATTAATAATTAAGAAGGATAATTTAGCCAAGTATGGTTTGGGAAGGCGCCACCTGGCCAAACTCGATTGGCCAGCATGGGGATTACTAATTGGATCCAATAAGGTGGATCACCACCCCCATATCAACCAAAATCGAACCAGTTGAGCGCCCAAGGAGCAGTTGTTGCTGACTTCACCAAAATCACTGAACAACCACTAGCTGTTGCTGCCACCCTACTTACAGCACTATGGAAGCACCCCACGATAACGGTTCCAGCCGAAACACGGGTTAGTAGTAGTTTAGCTTGTGATTGTAGGATAGTACTTCAGTACTCTCTTTTCTGATTTGCCTTTGTTGAGATTAACCCTTCTCTGGTAAGTAGGATTACATTTCAATTATGAATGGTGCTCTGTTAAGGAATGATTGATGTATCTATGAAGTATTTCGGTAGCTTCCATTAAACAGGGGTTTAAAGGGGGGTAGAGACCTCTGAGCTCATATATGATAGTATGCTCCTAGATAGAGCCCTATAATATTCCCATTAGTTGCGGCCTGTGTACAAGAGACCACCGGGTCGTAGACGCTATGGTCTGGCTTAGCACCAGAGAAGGAACACAGTGGTGAAGTGGGGGTGGGGTCTTGCACGAACATAAAAGGCTCCTGAGACTCCTACGGTGGGCTAGGCCTCGATGGCCGGTCCACGAGGGCCCATGGGTCCGACACTCCACGGGTGTAGAGATGTGATCCGTATGGAGCATCTTGCACTTTGAGTAGATTTAGGGTAAGTAAGTTGGGTACGGATGCGGGGGTCGCTGATGCGGCACGTATTCTCTAGCTCACCCATGGAACCACTGTGATCCTGGAAGGGGACGCTTCCCTGACCTGCCTCATCGACCGGACCGCCATGAACCCCGGAGTAGACTCAAAAGGGTGATACCTTGAGTCTCAGCATTATCCGGGCTATAGCAAAACCATAGCGTGAATCGACCCATTTGCAAAGTGTGCAATGGGAGGGGCGGATGGAATGGACAACCCTAGCCGATGTTCTATGCCCGATAACGCCATGCCAAGACTTCTGGTCTGGCGAACTCTTGAGACCTAGCCGTCAGTCGATCCTCACTGGAGTCTGAGCCGGGGTAGAACCTGAGGTTTGGGGTGTTTTCCTAGGTTTAGATGCATATTCTTTGCCATTGGTATTTGGATGGATGCGCCACCCTTCGTGGTGGTTAATTATATATGATTTATGATGTGTGCTAACCCTTTGTATTCATGCTTCCGCGACGTAGGAGCCCATTGAAGGCGTGGGCCGAATGACACCTCCGTGCCCTTCACTCGAGCATCTCTAAGTAGATGGCCCGGGTGAGACGGAGGGCCCTGCTCATGGCGAGATGGACGCCACGGGAGGGGAAAGTCCCCGTATATATACGGCCGGGGGTCGTATATATTCAGGGAGCGTCACAAGTACAATCCCACCATGTGAGATAAGACAGAACATGAAGGGTTTGCAAATAAAGTATGAAGACTGCACCAAAAGTGTAACCATAATGCCACATACAGGTCAGGAGGTTGTTATTGTTGATGACCTTATACTTTTTGCTTCAGTGTGTCATTGAACATTTATTCAGGTGAGTTGCAGGTGAGTTGCAACAGAAAAAGATTTGTGCATTTTATGTTCTTGGATTACTTTGACCTAATATGCATAATGGCCAGGCCTTTTGGAACGTTATATGAGGCACTTCAAGCTGCATAGTCATGCCCTTCGTATATATAGAAATTTTGCGTTTAGCATTTGCGTGAATGTGTAAAGGAGAAACAAGGAATATTGTAGGTCAGTGCAATCTTTAGTGTGTTATAGCAAAAATTTGATTCAATTGTTCTCTTTGTAGGTCACCTCATTTGCAGTTTTGCTACCATTCGAAGCTTGTATGCACTACACTATACAATTTTAGGATATTGAAAGTAAGTGATTACATCTGAACTGCAGACCATGTTAATTGTAGAGATGGGAAAATGGACTTTTAGCTATACGATCAAGGTGCCATTCAAAATGTTTACCCAAAGGTCTAGGATGCTGTTATTTTCAGAAAACAATACAGATGCATTATGTAGCCAAACGAATTGTCCTGCAAGATGTGAGGCTTTCATTTTTAGTAATTTATTGAGTTTTCTTGTAGATCAAGATCACACATGCTTTCTAACTCATGTCAATAAGCCTGATAAGCTCAAAGCTGATGTGTCTAGGCATGATGTGCTTAGTGTTTGAGGCCAAAGAGTGCCCCCATCAGATCCAAGGATTTTTCCTGATCAAGGGCAATATTGTCATTGATTAGAGGAAGAATTGAAGGGATTTTTAAAGTTGATCCATCAGTATTTCTGTCTTATGTGTTTGAAAATGAGCTCATTAGCTTCCAGGTCGAGCTACTAAATCCGTCATTCTTTAACATCCTGATATTTGAAACAAGTGATAGTTTTCATTTTAGCTTTCTATTACTAAGATAATGAATGAATGTAGAATAAAAGTCTATTCAACCATTACAATCAAAACAAAAAAGCTTCGTGTATTTAAGCACTATTCAAATAATTAGTGCATGTTAGGTACTGATGGAAAACATCTACCTAAAGGCCATGCTGGGCCTTTCAATATTTTCATTTTTATGTCAAAGTTTAGATGATTTGCATTTATGATCTACTTCTTGCTCATAATGCTTAACAACATATCTAATGTTTGTTTCGGTCCCATGGGCAATAAAAGCAAAATCAATCTAATTCAGTTAATGACCAACCAACTATCAACGTCCATACGCCATCAAGAATTTAAAATGCATTCTTATGTAGTTTTTATATATATTTCCAACGAAAGCCCAGCAACGCTGGGCACTTTTTCTAGTATGATAAAAGAACACCATTTCTTACTTCTTAGAGTTTACATCCCCAGCCGAAGCACATATTTTTCTCCATTAGTACGATATAAGACACCAGCCCTACTGGGCCTACAGCGTCAAAAACTGATATGGCATTAGTTTTTGCCGTTAGATCTTTTCTTTTTAAGATCTACGGTTAGAGAAATAAGAAAATGGCAAAAAATTAGCCACGAAGATGAGAAGGTCACGGATAACTACTTGATGCTTTGTTAGATCGATCTTTTTGGTGAAAAGCCTCTCCTTCTTTACTTTTGGCTTTCGTCCCGTGCTTTGCTGTTATTGTTCCTTGCCCTTGCCTTCGTTTCCCATGTTTGTCTTCGCAAAATTCCACATTTGGATTTTGCTTACTGTTTGCATTTTAGGTGAAGCCCTTTTTGTGATGTCTTGTTTGCCTTATCGTGTTTTCTTTTGCAGGAATTTGGACCAATTCTAAGCATCAAACCATCTCTAACACGTTGGGGCCATTTTCCATTTGGACGCTAGTCGTTTTCCATCTGTAAATGGATTTGGCTTTGCATTTGCATACATTTTTTCACCCACTGGATTATCTGGTCCACTCCGCCTTCCATCATTTTTCCATCGTTTCAAATTGCCCGAAGCAAACACAACAGCTTCATTCGGCAACATAACATCAACAACGACAAGTTTCTTTGCAAGGTTTGCAAGATTTCATTTGCTTCTTTGTAATACAAATGTGCAGGCAACCGCCTTCTTGTTTTTTGTAGAAGGTTGAAAGAGTTTAGACTTGGAAATAACAAAGGAAAAAAAATATCAAGGTATTAGCCATTTTTGAAAGCTGAGATTTTAGGATTTTAATGTTTTAAGAGCCCCTCCCTAGTTTTCTTTTGATGCAGACACTTGCAAGATCTCTCAATCAGGTTTTGGACCAGTGTATCTCCAGGGGAAATTTGGAAGACGCAAAATTTAGGAACGGGGGAAGTCTTAGCAAGTGGAGAAATATTTAAAACTGATGAATCGACAGAAATTGGGTGTGGAAGCTCCAGAATTTGGCTGTGATCTTTTGTAAGAAAACGATAATTTCTGCATCCTTTCTAGCCATTATTGCCAGTTCTGCAAGGGTATCGAAGGGGATGATAGATTGACTGGTCGCGCCAGCCCTCTTACTTTCAAATTCACTATGAATGATGAGTGACCACTCATGTCCCACAAAACTAAACCTAGTGTTCTGGAGTGGTTACCTGCTGTAGAAATAAGGATGTGGAAAGAGGGGAAGGATGGAAGGCCCTTAATGCCAGTTGGAAATCCTAAGCTGTTGCCACCTAAGGTCTGATTAAAGATCTCGGTTCAGGGCACAAGGGACAATAATGTATATTCTATTCTATATATATATAAGCATATCTTGCATTGGTTTGCAATCTCAACGAATAATAAGTGCACTTCAGAGACAGCCAACTACTCCGCACAATTTACGTCGACGATTGAATATTGGATGGGGGTCTTGCATGAGCTAGGGAAGATAACCAGCATTGAAGGATTGATGAGGACCTTTGGCCACGTACTAGGCAAGAACGAGCTCAACTACTTGATGGGGTGGCAGTAGTGGAGCCAATTGCTAGCATCACTCCTACTTATGTTGGTTCATAGAAGGATAAACCTAAATTAAAATTCAACTCATTCAAAGATTTGAAGAAAGGCATGTTTATTATGGTGCGCCCTGATGATACCTTGTACCCCACTTGAGTAGGCTATGCTACTGAAGATCCTCAAATGAACAATAAGGAGAATTTCGAGACTATTCAAGTGACTTGGTGGGAGCTTGTCCCTGTGAAGAACCAACTGTACCCATCCAATTATGTCAATCCTTGGAAGAGGAGATGGAGGCTAACAACTGCTAGTGACCTTATTGAGGTAGCGACTACTGACTTTGCTTGGGCTCCTTCAAATAAAAAGAAGCTTCAAGATTCCTATGCTCGTTTTTTAAGCATACCCATCACTCGCTGGGGATGTCAATTAGTGTATGAAAACTTGTACTGAAACAAGAATTTAAAGAATAGTCTACGAGTTTAGGTATTGTCCAAAAATAATGCGGTGTCGATCAAGATTCGTATGTTTGTAACTCTAGAATTCCAATGGTTAGTTGTTGTATTCGTATATAAAAGAGTACGAAGCTGACGCTGGCAGTCAATTCAGGGGAAGAAGCAGTATTTATCGGTTGGCGAAGGTGGGATTGTGGATAACATCGCGCGTGCCTCCTAGGCAGATGCTGGGCAGCCAAGGGGTTTCTAATGCGGCTCTTGCAGGTGGCGGCATGGCCATGAAGGTGATATGCTACTGCTCCTTTGAAATTTGCAGCTGTGATCGGCCTCGCTTCTATCAGGTTAGCCTCGCTCCTTTGTTTCCTCTGTGCTGTTCTTTTTGTAGTTTTTTGTTATGTCCTTGAGAAAGGCAGCTAAGAAGGGGAGGGATGTGGCAGGCCAGGCCTCCATCCTGCCCGTTTGTCCGATTGCTCATGCCATGTCTGGTAGTGCAGACGTGAATCCTTTCTGGCCTTTTACTTCTATGCCTGCTAGTGCACAGATGAATCCAATTTGCCCTGCTGGTGCCATGCCCGACACTTCTAGCTCTAAACAGACCCAAGAGCCCCCTGCCATGCCCAATTCGTCCTTCAGTTGGGGGGCAATTGACGTGTTCGTGACATTAGGCCTCTCAGGCCAAGATGTGCCCCTCAGTTTCTATGAAGCTCTATCATCTTTCTGTGATAGAAACTGCATAGCAGGGGCTGTTGCCTTGGAGAGGGACTCCTCTACAGATCACTTGCATATTCAGAGTGTTTTGAGAGCACGCTTCAAATCTCCCAAAGCTATTAATGAAGCTATCAAGAGAGACTTCAACTAGCCAGCAAGGCGCTGAAGAACACAAGGCTCCACTGCTTTGAAGGGATGGTGGGCTACTGTATGAAGGATATTGGCAAGGTGCATTATTTATGTCACCTGCATAATGTTAGCGATTCCATGATACAGAAGGGCAAAGATCTTTATTTGCGTTGGGATGCTAGAGATACTAAGGGCCTCTGTGTTCTTGACAATCATAACATTCTTAATAAGGCAGCACATTATGTTTCATATCATGGTGGACACCGTGCCACACCGAGCCTCGCTTTTACCTTGGCTAGATTTTTTTTTTTTTTTTTTTTTTTTTTTTTTTAATTGAAGGACGTCGTTCTATTTATCATCACATCATGAGTACATTCTACATCACTTTATTCTACATATCACATGGCAAGCCTCTACTACCTAGGTGCAATATTCTCTACCACAGGACCGATTGGTCATACTTAAAACCGTGACCTCGGGGCAATGGATTTTTAAGGTCCCCATTACTAGACCGATATTGGCCAGGTTTGAACCCGTGACCTTGGGCGTAGCAGTTTAAGGTCCGGCCACTAGACCATGCTCCGAAGGGCATTTTACCTTGGCTAGAATGATCAGGAGCGGCAAGTATACCCTGTCCAGCGGCTGGATAATCCCTTCTAACACAGCCCACGTGAATGAACTCAGGGTCCGTGCTGCCTGGAGGATCCTCCTGAATCCTGCTTGTTGCATGCCTTCAGATATCCGAACAATTTTGTATGGGCTGCCAGCTGGCTATGTGCAAGTTGAGAGAAATGGACCTGGCAGACGTAGCTATTGGGATGACTCCGTCCCCGCTGATGAGACTGACGAGAATTTCCATAATTTTTGCGATCACATGTTCAGCCCTGAGGTTTAGATACCTGATCATGATGCTGATTACATTTCAGTTTACACAAGAGATCATACCATGATCATTGGCTAGGCCTGTTAGTTGCTCTGTGATTGTACAATTTCCTTTATGTATTGCTATTGTTGTTGCATGTTAGAAGTGGAGGTTGATGCGAACACCCCGGATAGTGCAGGTGACCCTGTGGTGCATATAGATCCTTCACTTATCAGTTCTAGCGTGGATGCTTCTCATCCTGACGCTCGGGTTTACCCACCAGAACTGGAGGAGACGTTCTGTGCTGAGGAGTTCGTGAACCAGCTTGTTCAGATTGGCATGGAAATGCATAGGATGGCAGCCTCAATGCGTATTCTTAGGCGTCAGCTTCGCAGGTTTTACTTGGCAATTGCTATTGCTATGAACAGTATTGCATGGGAGCATCTCGGAGTTGTCACATCTGAGCTTCATACTCTCAGGTCGCATATGAGCCTTGCAAGGGCGCTCTTATCACAGGAGATCCAGGCATTAGATAGCGTCATAAGGCAGGCTCGCTCTGGGGAGCTGCGCAATTGAGTCTGTGGTGATATTTTGTTTTGTGAAGGTACATATGCCGTGTTTGTGTCCTAAGAAAATTATCAGCTTTACTTGATGTACTTCTGTTATGGTGGTGTCTTACATGCTCGCCCCTTACATTTTGGCTCCATGCCATGGTTTTTGTGCAAGGGGTGATTGTGTGAATGTACATATGGGATTTTTGTCTTGTAAGAAAATAATAGTTCCACTTAATTTGCTTGTGTTACTTTGTCTTGTAAGGGAATAACAGGTTCACATAATTTACTTATGTTATAGTGCTGTATTTGCATGCTGACCTCTTGTATTTCGGCTTGGGACCATGGTTTTTGTGCAAGGGGTGCTCCTATTTAATGGGGTCAATTTGACCCCATGTTGACCGCAGACTGGTGGCGTGGATTCTCACAGCCAGCATATTCTAAGGAAGGTGCTGTCATCAGATGCCAAAAAACGATAATACAACCAAAAAACGATAGTACAACAAAAAATAATAAAGTGTGCTTAAGTACGAGGGCACATAAGCCAAAACCATCATTTAAAACCTCCCACCCAATGCAGTATGCAACCCTGAAGTTCTGAACCGGTGTGATAAGCCTTAAATTTGAAGTGTTCGGTACCATTCTTGGGGGTCCTAGCCATGCAGAGAATGGCCAAATTTTTTTTGACATTCTTAAGAATGGCAAGGGAAAAAATATACCATTCCATAGAAAAGCTTAGGGAAATTTTGCCCTTCAAAAGAATGGCCATGATTTTCAAAAAAAATATATATATTATTCATAATATATACACCTTTACTCATTTTTTAACATTGTCTAACGTGGAAGACACATGTAATGTTTTAGTAAGCACAAAGCTTTTTAGCACAAATGATTATGCAAGCAATGAGAAGGAAATGGAAGGTGAAACTGAAAGGTGGACAAGAACTTTATGCAAGAACTTTAGTGAAGGTAAATATGCATTTGTTGATGTTGAGAAATGCATTGGACAATCTTATGCCTTTGTAGTGAGATTAATGGTGCAAAGATGGTCAGTAAAAATATGAGGGCATTGTGGGATGCTTATAGACGGAATGATTTTAACTTTGATGTTTATGACGAGGTGATGAAACTATGGCAAGCACTTCTTGTTCTTCCAGCAAGCACAGTCGAATGTGAGCGTGGTTTTCGACGACAAAACGTGATAAAAGATGATTTACGAGAAAGTTTGAAGCTGGCCACTCTTGAGACCTTAATGTTTTTATCACTATCTGCGCCTGATGTGGGAGATGCAAATTATGATCTGATTTTTGCTACTTGGATGCAAGACAAGCAACGCCGCATGGTGCCATTGTGAAACATATCAATATAAGTTATTTTGGATCCTTTTATAGTTATCAAGACTTGCTGCCATTATGTTGTGAAACATCTTCTTTTTTATTTTCGTAAGGTGTTGGGTTCCGTGCCAAAGGGAACGCCGCATCTTACGCCGCATGCGGCGTTCCCTCCCGCTTTGCCTCCCCCTTGCAGGACGCAGGCTGGCCAAATTGAATGCCCAGATCTCGAAGAAGGGAGGCGCCAGACTTGAATGAGATAGAATGGCAAATTTGAATTGCCAGGCCTATACGAAATTGCTCCTCGGTTCCATCTTGGCGCCTCACTCTCATTTCTGGCACCTCAGCTCTCATTTCCGCCTCAGCTCTCATTTCCGACAAAGGTGAGCTATTCTTCCATTTCGTTTCCTTTTCTTCGGCCGGAAGACCTTCATCTGCAGAAGAGGTTTACTTCATCTCATCTCTATGGCTTTCAGCAATTTAGATGATGTAATTTTGACAGGAACATCGACACTAGAAGTAGATATGGCGGCAAGCTGGCTGGTTTTTTGTGGATATTTTTCTACTCATAAGCATCATTAAGGGAAGATAAGAACTGAAAAGTTTCAATAGTGCATACCGCTGCTAATGAAGAATAAGTATGCTGGTTTTGAAATTGCACAGAAATTCAGTCTGCTTGCTTCCTGTTTTAAGCTGCAATGGTGCATTGCCTTAACTATGCTTTGCCTTGCCTTAACTATGCTTTGCCTGGAACTTCTATGGATCTTCACAAAAGCATTCCGCCACAAGTATCTTCTGCTTACTATCATCATCTGTTCTATGGCTGCAACACCTTTGGTATGTGTCAGCTTGTTGTATTCCTGGAGATCTGGGCTGGTCTTGAAATTGCACAGAAATACAGTCTGCTTGCTTCCTGTTTTAAGCTGCAATGGTGCATTGCCTTAACTATGCTTTGCCTTGCCTTAACTATGGATTGCATTAGGAACTTTCATTGCTAATGCCTGTCCGTATTTTCAGTCAAGGACATGGATTGACTTATTTGCTTTCTTGCTTGCTTTCTTCCTATTTTTGTCATGTTGGCAGATGGTAAGATGGTATCTTCGGCCTCCATAGCTGGGTATGTGCATGCTGGAGTGGTTGCCTTTTCCGGTTAGACACATGTTTTAGCATTAAACTATCTTGATAAAACTATGATATTTTATTTTCTATAATGGTTTGCCAAGTTGTCCAGTTTGAGAAGCAAGGCATGTTGGCATCGCATTTCTTGGTGCCAATATCTCATAAGCAAGCAGGGTAAGTAGTTTAATTTTGCTTCTTATCTTTCCTTTCAAAGAACAAATGCAGGTTGTTGATACAGATTAACAAGACCTGTTTAACTGGGCTTAGACGTATCGATTGTGCTTTAAAGCTAATTGAGAATAATAGTTTAGGTTAGCAATCAAGGTGAAATCATAGATATTTTGCTTGATATTTTTTTCTTGCAGATCAAGGAAGAGATCGGAAGCCGTTCAACTAGAAAGGAATCTGCAGACATGCTATTGTGAGCAGATCTATTTGAGAATCTTATTTCTTGCTCTTTGATCAAGAACTATTCCTCCAAATCCATTTCCTCTCATTGTGAGCTTAGAACTTTTATGTTTAACGTTTTTTTCGTAGTCATGTACCTTGCATAGAGTTTCTTTTAGTATGTTTTCCTTTGCTTAATATGACGCTGCAATCAAGGCGACAGATATCTCATGTTGTTTTCGCCATGCCCGAAAACCAAAGTGAATCAGATAAAACTTTAGCGTAAGACTTACCATGCAAGTCGTCCGAGGATATCGCGACTTGGTGGATATGTATTGCAAGATTTAGGAGCGTGGTAGAGGTATACCAAATCTTAGCAATGTTCCATCTAGAAATGCGTCTCAAAATTCAATGAGCGGGATATATACAAAGATGGTGCACTTTAGACACTTTTGCGCCAGATGAGTCAGTGCAGATCTAGAAGGTCCGCTTCGCAGGTACGTTGAACAAGTGCAACCTCCTACTTTGTACGATTATCAATTTAGAATGTTGAAGCTTATAACCCTCTGCACTTATGGATCTTTAACTTTGAGAGAAATCATTGGTGAAAGAAAGGCCTTGAGCTTACAACAACAGGTAAACCCTTCTATTTGAGTTATATTTTTGCTTTGATTTATTTGCTTCAACACTTGCAGCTTTTAGGTCTCCCATGTTTGAATATATGGAAATAGCTTTTGGCTCAATAATGTGATGATGACAATGTGCCCAAATATCACTGCAGGGTAAGAATGTTCGAACTGGATGTTGAATTTAAAAATTTATCAAGTTGACCATAGAATCAGATGGCAACTCATTTGCAGAAGATGTCAGAAGATGAATGCAAGCTATGTGTTCTACCTCATCAACATTCAATCTGCCAGCACCACAAACTTGATGGCCTAGAATAAGTTGCCATCACTGATGGAATCAGATGGCCTAGAATCCATCATTGAATGAGTACATCTTTGGTGCATGAGCTACACAGAATTATTTCCTTTGTAGAGTTTGTTGCTTACCTAGCCTTTTTATTATAGGACGTCTCTTAATATTACGTCTCAAGGCAAAGGTTGTTACTGTTCGATCATTTTCGCACATGAAATTGCTGCCATACTGTGTATCTCTGCATACTACAGACTCTTGAGATATTTATGATTGTTTTTCATGCACAAATGCTACAGAAGCAATGCCTAAAAATCGTCATGGTATTTGCTTGCATTTATTGATGTATTGTGCCCTTCAAAGCCAAGTTGCTAGGCAGGATAATTGAGTGAGTCCTATTCGTTTTGTTTGAACCCTATATGAATGCGCTGCATTAACATTCCTTTTCCAAGATGTATCTTATCTTTGCTATTCCAAAGCAAAAACTATAAAATTTATTGAGTCTCTCTTTGATCTCAAAGTATAATCCGGATTTGTTTAGACTGTCGAGCATCCAAACGAATGTGTCAATCTCCACGTAATTTTTTGTCCATGTTTTCTTCTTTGGGAGGTTGATTTAGCATAAAACTAGGTGTTTTACTGAACATCAAATTTTAATGAGGCCAAAATTTGGAGAACCCAATTCTGAACTTAAAAGCTCTTTTGTTTCAACTGTCTTAATTGCATAATAAACGTGGCTTATATATATGGAGCAAATGCAATATAATTTAAGAGAACGTAAGGCTATTGAGCAATTCAATATAATCTAAAAGAATGTCCAAGTGTTTAATTTAATGTAAACATGGTTTTGTTCTAGGCATAAGGGCATCCTTTACGTTGGACAACCTTTGGAATAATTGGACATCCTTTAGTTCCACGTTGCACAACCCTTGGTCATGGCCAAAATTGGATAACCCTTGGAATAATTGAACATCCTTTAGTTCCACGTTTCACAATCCTTGGTCATGGCCAAAATCGTTGCAAGGGTAATAATCACACTAGATTTTTTATCCATATTGATGGCAACACTACTTTGCTTAGGGCAATATTTTATACACACCAACTAATCTTCATAGACCATGGGTTCCAATCTAACCTCAACAACTTCCACCATTGCAATTTAATTAAAAGGTGTATTTATAAAAGTACAATTGACGAATATTGCTTTATATATACAGGAAAGGGCAGTTACATGTCTTTCCTGGCATGGAAACTCATGACGCTACGGCAATCGGGAGGCAGTGTGGGCATGTAACTGGCCTTCCCTGTAACATGGAAATCGATCCTTCTGTTTTAGAGTTCCAGAAGAAAGGAGGTTGCAAACAGAACTACAATGCACTAATTATTTCAAATAGAACTACAAACCCCTATCCCTTTACTCCCTATCATTCAATAATAATGATAGAACGTTTTGTCATTGGTGAGGTGTATGAAACCCCTGCCCACCTTCATAACTTTTGAAAGTAGATTTGGAATTTGAAGATGTGCATGTTTTGTGTACGTGCACCTCTACTTTAATTTTTGAAGCTAGCATTTTGAAACTAAATTTGAATAGCTTTTGTAGATATTCTTTAATCTAAAAATTGACATTTTGACAACTAAATCTGAATAGGTTTCGTAGGCATTGTCTTTAATATTTTGTTCCTACCTAAATGCAAGGTCAACTTTTATCCTTTATAGGAATATCCATTATTTGCCTACTTCAACATGCAAAATACTTATGACATCTTCATGCTCCATCGCATCTACGGACATGACAAACCTATAACTATCTATTTCACCTATGAACTCCATTACATCTACCCATTCCACACATCTATGACTAATGCCCGGCATCGCCGGACACACGTTTCTAGTATTATATAATACTACTGCTGCTAAGGTTATTTTGTATCATTTTCATAGTTATAAGAGTTAAAAAGTTTAAGTTTTGAATGTCTTTTAATGTTTTTCTTTCTTATTTTCATGGTTTAAGTTTTGAATGTCTCTCTTAAATGTGGACATGCACAAGAATGGCGGACCAAAAATTCGCCCTTCAAATTGAATGGCAAGGTGCAAACTTGCCCTTCAAAAAAAAACTAGGGGTCCCATTCAAATTTAAGGCTTGAATGGATCCCATGCCCAAGTGTTTAATCTAATGTAAACATGGTTTTGTTCTAGGCATAAGGGCATCCTTTACGTTGGACAACCTTTGGAATAATTGGACATCCTTTAGTTCCACGTTGCTGGGTGGGATCCCATGCTTACGAGATCCCATCCATTAAAAAAAAATTGCCCCAAAGCACGTCGAATAGAAAAAGTCATGACGTGACGCTTCCGCCAGTCCAAATATTTTGCATCGTAGAATGAATGCCCTTCCACAGGCTTATGCTCGCACCAAAGCTCGCACTGCTGGCGAAGTGGCGTCGTGTTGAAGGCCATTTCCACTTCCAAATTAGAAAGGTCCAACCATTATTAAATTTATTAAATGGGCCGCACACAAAACTGCTTCCGGTGCTGTTCCACACTGCCATTTTTGGAGCTATGGCGGATGCGGATCATGGATTCAGCAGAAGCGAGATGTATCAGCTGGAGCTCGCCGGAAGCGTTTCGTACTACCAACGCCACTTGTTCCTTTGCTACAAGGACCCACAAAGCTGGCCGGCTCAGCTTGAGGCTGCGGAGGATCTTCTGCCTCGCCGCTTCGCGGATGCCCTAAAACTTCGTAAAAATGACATGCCCAAGGTCGGTAATCAAATATATCAAAATTAACACACAGGATTGTTGTCATCGCAAGAATTCTTACCAATGAAATTTATTTGGACAAACTGCAGACAAAACTTACAATCTGCGAGGAATTGGATAAAGATGATTTAGCGGAAGGTGATGTTTTGGTGTATCCCAACATGCTTAAATACAGGTTAGCAAAGGGCGATTCGTAGCTTTTTGGACAAAGAAGGGTGGAAAACAAAAAGCAAGTCTTTTTAAAGTGTAAGACAGGCATTACCTTGCAGAATTAGAAGACAGAGTCCCCACACAAGTAGATATTGAATGGCATCCCTTCCCTTTCTGTTTTAGACTTTTGTATTCCTTATCTTAGTCCTACCCCGGTTGGCTTTAGCCTATATTTTCTGGACGTATTTGGTCTTCAGATGTTACCAAGGTGTTGCATCATCTTTCTTTCTCTATTAGAGCATAATATGTGCAAGAATTCAAAGTGAAAAACTTCAAATTTATGTGAGGGGGCTGTACACGAGTGGGGAATTTGGTGTTTGGGAGAACTTGCCACTGTAACCTTCAGCAGGTCAAGGTAGCCTATATGCTCTCAACGTGCATTCTATATGTAATTAAGAAGAATTAAACTTTGTGTGTTCTGTTGCAAGTTCCAAGACGTATGACATATAGTTTTCCATTTCTTTCCCATATCACTTCCATGCCAAAAGTCTACTCAACAAAAGAACACATGCACAAGAGTCTTAGTCTAACATCTGATTTTTGATTTCTAACAATGTAGACTTCAACTATGCAACTTTTAATGGTTATGTTTGTTTCAGAATTGCATTAACTTTATCTTACTCTCCAACTTCGTTCATGTCTAAATAGGGGTTTGAGTAATGCGGATATTGATGTCTTTGTGGAGGAAGTCTTGGTGAATGGGAGAGAAACAACAACTCATAAATCAGACAAGGTTACAGGAACTCATGTGTTTGTCTGCTCTCATGCAAATCGAGATGCCCGCTGTGGCCTATGTGGCCCAATTTTGATTGACAAATTCAGGAAAGAAATAGCAGCTCATGGACTAAATAGCGATGTGTCTGTCAGAGCATGTTCTCATGTTGGGGGACATAAATATGCAGGGAATGTAATTATTTTTGGTCCAACAGCAGGAGGGGATGTTGCAGGTCACTGGTAAGCTATAACTCCCTAAATAAATTGCAGTAATTTATTTCCCAATGTCAAATGTCTGGCTGCAGATGGCATTGGCTATGCCAATCTTCGAACTCTCATCAATGCTCCCCTAGAAGGAGCAATGAGTTCCTGTCCCAGTAGGTCTTCAAACAAAGGGGACCTTGGTTTTCCCAGTAATATTAACAGGCCTATTTCAAGAGCTCATGTAAAGGCTGGGGTACGTGGTGCAGTTGTTTAAACCAAAAGTTGACTCGAAGTGCCTTTTTTCCTGCACCAATTATGTGCACATGCTTTCTTCCTCTCATACATGTTTCACTAATCATAAATTGGTGCTTACATTCATTAGCTTGTTGCTTCTAATTGTCTGTTTAACAATAGGAGCTGGATCAGTGTATATTCCCTGTGGATTTTATGCTCTTTATTTCAGTAATAATTTGGTCAATCATGGAGCAGGTATGGGTATGTTACTCCGGATGATGTACCAATTCTTTTGAGCCAGCATATCCAGAGAGGTGAAATCGTTGACCGGTTGTGGAGGTAGGCACCCTTTTTTATATAGAAACATTGTATCCAGTTGCATATTTTATCTCACTTAATCTCAGCATGCATGGACAATCATAACCTAATTTCAGCATGCACGGACAATCATTGTTTTATGCAAACGT
Organism: Isoetes taiwanensis; assembly: GCA_021234155.1. Classification (NCBI taxonomy): domain Eukaryota; kingdom Viridiplantae; phylum Streptophyta; class Lycopodiopsida; order Isoetales; family Isoetaceae; genus Isoetes; species Isoetes taiwanensis. The sequence continues at coordinate 19,778,104 of JAJEKV010000020.1, read as the reverse complement.
TTACCATCTTTCATAGATTTCAAGACCATACATCCTGGTCAATATTTATGGCAGTTTTATGCCTACATCATTGGTTATCAACTACCATCCAACTGGTTGCATTCATTACCCCCATTCATGTATCCCTTGCAGTTGATTGATTAATCTGCCTTATGATGCCAGTCTCATATCTCAGTTCCATTTGTAGAAAGAGAGTATGGACTTGTTATTTTCTTAATGGTGTTGTGATTCTTCCATTTAGATGTGGCCGGCCACCACTTATGGCAACTAAAGTGGTGGCCGTATTAGGTATTCTCTTATTTTCTGAAGAGAGGTCATTCTGTATCAAATTGTCAGGATTCGTTAAGCCTTGGAATATGTCAGAACTTGGTTTTCAATTCCATCAAGAAAACAAAAGACAATTTGCTAGGGGAAAACCATACAGGCGATCTTAGTTTCACTTTATTGTTGGCTTTGTGTCTTATACTGTGACATGGTAATGTAAACTTTGCTCCAGATATAGCCAAAGAAAGAATGTCAGAACATGTTTCTGGACAGTTGGGTTCATTATGTTCTGTTCCAAGCTCTGATGTCAGCTACATGCTTCATTATGTCTTAGTGACAAATTATTTCATCTTTTGAAAAGTATTCAGCCCGTCACATTGCATGTGCAAAGGACAAAATGCACTCAAGACAATGGCTGTTCCATTGAAGTTTGTATTATTAAACTAGTCATCATTTGTATGCATATATATCAGAAATTTTGAGTTATGAGCATTTTAGTATATTATCATGGCAAATGCTAAAAGTATATGTGCATATGCAGAGGGCAGATGGGTATGCATGAGGATCAACAAAAGGAAGCTTGGAAAGCCAATCTTACTAAACAGATTGGCTGCTGTCAAGAAGGAAATATGCGTTGCATTTGTAATGAAGGTCTTACGGAAGGCATCAAACAGGTTAATGCAGTCGCGGATATTAAGACCATGGAGAATGATCATAGGGATGAGAGTAAGACCATGGGGGGAGATCATCAGGATGAGAGTAAAATATTGTCTCATTATTTGAAAATTGCAGAAAAGCAAATTCGTCCCATATTTATCATCGTTGGAGCAGCACTTGCTATTATCTTAGCATCTAAAATTTACGGAAGGAAGTAATGAGCGCAGATGATTTGGAAAGGAACCTATCATGGTGGCTAGCAGAAAATGTGGCATTATTATTATGATTCATAAAAAGGATTTTACACGGGAGTGGGAGAATTAACAATCTATCGCATGGATCATGATGGATGTAAGATATAGTGTCAATAGGGGACATTGTGTTCGTGTTCTTTGGACCATTGATCTAAGCCTATGTTTTCTGTCAAAATAAATTGGATGATCATGGGAATTGTAGAAATCCTTTTCTAGTGGATTCCAACCACTATATTCGGTGCGTCGCATGGTATACGGGGTGTCCAATTGTTTGGAAAAAGTACCCCTTTTAGTAGATGACGTCATTGTCACTCAGTTTTCATAATGGATTCCTGGCCGTTAGATGCAAGGATATGCCATGGAACATGCCAAAGCATGGAATCCTAGCCCTGATCGAAGTGTGTCAAATGCTGATGTGGCTCTGTTTTTTAGGGGCCCCTTAAAACCATGGAAATTGCAATGGACCTAGTCTTTTGTACAGAGACACAAGTACAAATATGCTCGCTAGATTTAGAAATCAAAATGCCTCACCTGCAACAGATTCAAGCCGAAGTCACACGACGATTCTTGGCGGTGCTTTTGGCGGTGCCGAAAATCATGGCGGGACAGCTGGCTACCAGCGCATTCACATGAGGCCTTCAAAAATTCCCCGCACCAAATGGTTCCGGGCGACCATTGAACAACAAAGAAGATCAACTCCGGACCTAAGGTCGCAGTATGCACAAAGAACGCCGCAAAGGGCGCGCTCGGCCGCCACCGGTTTCTTCCAAATACGCTCCAAAATCGATCCATGTGACTCTGCCTTCAGATCTCAGAGGAGATGCATCTTGGGGATTTGAACCCTCCAAATCCAGAAAATGCCATTCCAGATAAGATTCATGCAAGATTTATAAGGAAGTTTGAACCCCTTGCCAAAATAGGAGCACCAGCACCAGAGTATACAACATTAGAGCCTTGTGATTGCTCAACCGCCTAATAACATCAAGAACAAAACCTAGCCCATCTAATAGTAACTAGTAACGGGTGCCTGGCATTGACGGGCATAAATGCGATCCTATTGTAGAGACATAAAGTAGTTAAATATATGTGCATTACCTACGCATCCTTAGCATGGAGTCGTCCAATGCGTTGCACGTTGTGGCATGTTAGTTTGATGCCTACAATATGAACTATTTGGTTGTATGGTAGTTTTTTGTAGTGGTATATAATTTACAATTTATTTTTTTTTTCCTTTTGTTTGGGTGGGCGAGGGGGGTTGGTTTTAAAACTGAAACACTTGTAAGAGTTGAACTTGATTCCCTACATTTGTCTTGTTGCATTTCGGATAATTAGTTGGATTTGACATGATCCTAAAAGGGAAAGGAGATGCGAGTGTGAGTGTGAGTGTGAGTGTGAGTGTGAGTGTGAGTGTGAGTGTGAGTGTGAGTGTGAAGCGCATTGTCAATCTTCAACATAGTCATGAGTGAAAGGCCTTTACCATAGTGATGAAGAAAGGGAATGTCAAGAAGACACATCTAGCATAGTGTGCCCATGTATTGAAAGTACTATGATGTGAAATGCATAATTATATAAACTGCACAAATGCCAAGAAGATGCCCAGCTAATATAAAATAGATAGAAATGTCAAGAATACACCTAGTTACAATAAGCCTGAGATAAGTCTAGAGTCGTCTTACTTTTCTCTCAATTTAGATAGGAACATCAAGTGGATATCATCACAAATCATTCCCATTCTCCTGCTAACATGGAGCAAAGCTATTGCTTGACATACGTCGTTCATACTGCATTAAAGTAATAAGCATTAAAGTAATACCCAATTAATCAACTGGTAAAAGAAAAAGTAGACTTGGGCAGAGCCAAAATCAAATGTCATGGAATATGCTATATATGAAGAACATAGATTACACTATGCTAATGTTGAACAAAAGATAGTGTATCACAAATAATCCTCCACTGTACTTGATTGAATTCTGATAATGCAATAGACCAATTATCAGAGCTAGATGATTTGCTCCAGATGTAGCTAACTTTTGGATTTGGTGCCTTGAGTATTATTTGCTCTAACTGAACATATATAGAAATGCCCTGCACAAAAGAAAAACTATTACTATTCTATAATATAATCTATGCACAACTGTAAACTCCTTACACATTATTTACCAAGTATTATCCATTTAAAAAGCATCTGAATAAAACAAAGGATTTAGAAAACACGAAGACATTAAATATATCTGATATGCTTCTAGCGCAGAATTAACCTGCCAAATTAATTTCCTCTAGCAATGCATAAAGTAGCAACAATTTATATATATAACCAAGTCTGTTGCCAATGGAAAAAGAAAAAGAATCACCAGCTAATGCACAGTAAAGTCTTTAAGTCAACATACAAATGATTGAAGTCGGGAGGTAAGAATAGCAAAATGCTATCTATTTGAGATGCATTCAACACGCATGTAGGCTACAAAAGCATTTACATAAAGTGAGGATTCAAAAAACACAACTAAGTTAAATACATGTGCATATGAGCTCACTGTCCAAAACAATCTGCATAAAATAAAAGATCCAAAGAACATAATGGAATTGAATACTATGGCATGCTTCCAGTAAAGAATCAACTTACACTATTAACTTCTGCTAGTAATGCCATAGGACCAACAATATATCCACATATAACTAAGTTTTCACAGCCCATGGAGAAAGAGTCACCATGAATTTAGAATAGGGTAAGTTAAATAGTATTGAGTCTCAAATTCGGAATGGCTTGTCCCTAACAAAACTACAATATTTCTGATCCCGAGCCTTGACCTAGTGCATCTTTAAGATCTTTTATCCGAGAACAATAATCTCATTATGGGAGTAGCATCTATTTTACCTTTGGGCATATATTACATCCATTGTCATGTTTGTAGCAGCAAACACTTAAATAATAAGACACTTATAAATGTAGTGAAGACTAAGCAAGGAATGTAACAACAAAATGCTTATTAGCCAAGCCTTTGCAAGTACAACTTGAACACTCTGCAAATAAAAGATAAATACTTTATCCATGTTCCTCAACCTTAGAGGTTATTCAAAAAAGAGACCTCCAAGTATGTAAACTCCACCATTTGAAAACATGCTTCAGATCTGCATATTTTTGCATCAAGCAATAGCCACTGTGAAGAGGTAAAATCATTGCTAAACTCATACTCAGGAGCAAAATCTTACAACAATGATTGGATCATGAATCTAGAGGCCATTTACCTGCCCAATCTGGCTTTGTTCTAGCCAATCTTCTACCCCAGCCACAAAAACAATTTCGATAAGAGCTCATGTGATAATATAGAGCTTAGGTAATACATGATCTGTTAGGGATAAATACACAGTGTGTTATAACACCACAGAAAAACACAGAGTATGAGCAATCATGCTATGGACTAGGCAGAAATATGTGCTCCATACATTTTCCCTCAATTATAGAGGCAGTTCCACTGTAGAATATCCCCATTCTGAAATCTCAATGAGCATTTGCTATGAGAAGTGCATGCATATGCTAACTTGGGTGCTAACAAAAAACAAATTGAAGAAGTCTCATGTCTACATTTTCGAACCCAAATGAATAAAAGATGGTCAAATATTGAAAGATCACATTCAGTAAGAAGAAACGCAGAGGTTCTGCTAACCAATGAATTGAAAAAGCTCCTATATCTACACTTACGAAACGAAATAAAACGAAACGAAATAGGTTAATGGGCCTACTCAATACAAATGCTCATTATTCATATCACCTGCATTTTAGTCAATTTGCAATAACAAAAACAAAATGTATTTATAGATACAGATTCAACCAAATGCATAAAATCTGATTAAGCCAAACAAATATTGCACAAATTGTGGTGGGCATACATTTTGACATCGGCTCTGCTATCGGCTCCCTAGATTAACCAGAGCAACCAGCCGGATTCACTTGAGCGAATCCTCTGGATTCGCTTAAGTGAATTAGGAGGATTCACTCAAGTGAATCCTCCTGATGCCATGGCATCCACGTCACTTATCAGAAGGATTCGCTTGAGCGAATCCTCAACCGTGGTTGAGCAAAATCCTTTGCAAAATCTCCAATATTTAATGCGTTGGCCTCGCATGCTTGAGAAGATTCACTTGAGGAATCCTCTTGTCAGGATTCGCTTGAGTGAATCCCCACCTCATTTATTGTCCTGACTTCGCATGCTCATTGAGATTTCAGAATAGGTACCACATATAGGGCTGGGCCCGATGATTGAGAAGCACATCAACTTCTCAATGATTGGGCCATTGCACAGAGATTGGCAGGCCATATGCCAACAGAGTAGGAGCTACTAAGTGAGCTCATCCGGATACGGGGTTCTCACCTGGAGGAGAGTCCAGACCCATCTTCACGTTCAGCTTCAAGGACTACTAGGATCCCCACTCCATCTGATCCCCCTTTTTCAGCGGACCACGATAGACTGCATGCCGACATGGCCGAATTTGGTGCGAGCAGTAGGGACACTAGGTTACAATATGCTTGAATAGAGCAGTAATGTCTGAATCTAGGCATCAATGAGCAGTGCAACTCTGATAGATCCAGAATCTCCTCCCCCCATCACATCTGGTCTCCCCGGGTAGATCCGACTCCGCCAGACCTATATTTGGCCACCTCTCCTTTATACGTTGTCTCCGCGAAGATAGGGCTGACCCTCGAGGGGCGCCAGGTCTTTGATGATATTGTGAGCACCGCGATGGCTGGCACTGGCATGGCACATACATTGACCTCACCATTTCCTCCTGATTGTAGTGCCCAAGGAGTTGAGGCATGGATGAGAGACCGTGCACGTGGTTTCTTCTTGTACCACTTTGGTGAGTTTGACAGACACACCATCTGGAGCTACTTGGTGTGTGTGCCGATTCGAGGATGATCACAGCCCCACCGATGGTTAGCACAGTTCCCCTTGCACTTGGACGTCCCATCCAGGTTGCAGCTTCCAGTCCTCTTATAAGAAGAGGTTAGGATATTCACATATTTTACGGCCGGCAGATCACTGAGCACTTGAACACGGTCGCGCGTCGTGCCAAGGCCACTCAGGAGGAACAGGTGATCACTTGGATATGGCGGGAGGGCGACGAGCCTGCATGTGGTGTCTTGCTGCACCCAAACCTTATCGAGGCATGCACACCGGATGGGGAGTGGGAGGAGGGCCACCTTCGGGTGATTATGAGGTATTTCGTGCATTAATTTTTGGAGATGCATCGTCATTGTCAACTAATGCTACTCGTATATTTTTCTAGTGCTCTGTAACACATGCTGGGAGAAGCAGATCGCCAAGGGTTGTTGGTGATAGATCCCCGAGTCTATCACAACTACGTTCAGACCAAGCTATACAAGGTATTGGCTGAGGATTGTGTGGTCCCACTGCTCCCTGTAGAGCATCCTAACTGGGGCCGAGTCCGCTTGATCCTTTGGCCCATCATCACGAAGTAAATATGCAATTTCTTGTTTGAGTCCACGTCCATGAGCTAATGAATGCCCATGCTTGCTTGTAGTAATCATGGGATGCTTGTGGCTCTCATACGCGACCAAGGCCTACTGATCCGACTGGGATTAGGAGACGACGGTTATGTTGGTTGGTGGTACTTTGACAACATGCCAGCATGCCCGAGTGTCTCAGGTGTTCGTATCAACCTCGACTCCCACTTGCATGCACCCATTTTATTGGCTGACTGACTAGAGTTTCCTGAGAGGATTCACTCAAGCGAATCCTTAGGATCCCCATAAGCGAATCCTTAGGATTCCCAAAAGCGAATCCTCTTTGGGTCATTTTGGGCCGCGCACTTGTATGTGCCATTATGTCATTTTGGGTTGTCATACTTGTCATTTTGGGCCGCACACTCATTGGAGCTCTCTTTTCATAGGGCGGTGGATTGGGACGTCGCGTGACTGGGTGCACCGACATGATACACCCAGTGGAGTCTGATGGAATCTGTACGAGTTGCTCAGTATCCCCTACAGACTGACAACAACACATGTGGCATGCACATTGGATATATCATGCGGCAGCTCATCCGATGCATATGGCAAACCCAGCCGGCCTCTATTGTACCCATCACTAGGGACTGGTACACTGCAGGTGATGTGCGCCAGTTTAGGAGTGAGTGGCCCGTACTAGTTGCCCTGCTGTATTGTAGAGTGTTTTGGTATCACCAGCCGCTTAGCAGCCTGTGGTAGTGCAGTTTGTATGCTACCATATTATAGCTGTCGCTCGATGTATTACATAGTATCACATCTCGGTGTATTAATGTAATTGCATAAGGTGAACAATGAAAACGTATTAACTGAAAAAGTATTGATGTAAATAATGTCAATGTGCTCAGTTGTTATGCAATGCGTTGTGATGTGATGTGTGCTCACTTGGAAGGCGGTGACATGGTTGCGCAACCTGGAAAGGGGGGCCCAGGAAACAGTCAATAGTGTACTTCCGCTCCTCACAATACTCTTTAAAATCGCGAACAGCTTCTATGTAGGCGGCTTTCAAGGATGCCACCTCAATTGCGTCTGCACCTGGAGGCAAGTTCCTCAATCTACTGCAAAGCTGATCCATAGTTTGCATACTCTCCCTTATGGCTTCAACAGTACGCCAGGCCAACTTATCACAAGAACAACCATCAGCTATCTCATGGACCCTATCATACGCTTCCAACCATTGGACGCACTCAACCTCTGCCACAACCATTGTCAAAGGAGGCGAGGGTGACCCGGGCTGGTCTTCTTCAAGATGTGATGATGCCCCATCTACCATTTCTGAATGCACAAAAAGATTAGAGACTTATAGCCACACGTATGATTAGCAAATGCATTGAGAAGTATGAACTCAATGGACCTAATTAAGGATGATGCTCTATTAGAGCTCTGTGTGACCCCTTGCCCTTCCGCAAGGCCGCGGGGGTGCTCCCTCGCTGCAGTATGTGATGCATGCCGCATGCGAACTCCTGAGCGAGCATGTTGTTGTTGTCTGTCATATCCGCCATGGAATATTTGCATGTGGGGAGGAGCCACCGCGATCTCTCGGATGTCGGATCTGTCTGCGGACCTTTGTTATCGTTTCACGCACATCTGTTGGAGTAAGATCGCCTGCATTCTGCAAACTCACTTGTATTGTTTGGTGTTCAGCCATGAGCAATGCATCCCATTCATGTAGCAGCGGTATTAGAACATCCACGGCATTCAAAGACAAGTCGGAACGCTATCTTTAAGGCATGACTTTGGTGCCCCTAGTCGGCCTCTACGCTGTTGAGCATGTAGTATACTGGGAACCCCACTCCCCCAGTGATAGGTACAATCACTCCGTACAATGGAAAATTCCATAAGTTTGTGCCAAACGTAGAATCCATGGCCCAACTACCACCACCGCTCCACCTTATAACAGCCTCCAACATCTTATCACCTTGGATGACTAAGATCCATGAACGCATCATCGGCTCCACAGCATTAGGATTCCATGGTTGGTGGAAAATTACCTTTCCAGATGCTTTCCAATCGTCTATGCCATTCTCAAGACTCACCCAATCCATTCTCAGGCTCCCTCCTATGAGGTACTACGTGATAAAGTTAAAGGATTGAAATATTTTTGAAAAGGAAATTGAAATATTATTTGGGAGAAAAAGATTGTCATATTGAACCGAAGAAAATAATATCGAGAGTTAATTATCGTAATATTGACTATGAATTATGAGAGAGCTAAAACAATAGTTGCTCTATGGAAGAACAGTTTTTAAGGGCGCTTACCGAGAATCCTCTGTCGGTACGCTAGTTGCCAAACATCCTCTTGCGCCATCGTGAAGCAGTAAATGATACGTTCAATTGGACTTACTGTCATATTCATACTCGAGGTAACATGGGCACTTGGACTGCCAACATTGGTAATATTTTCCTCCATTTCCTCCTCCGATGAGCTGTGCCCACAGTGTCATGAATGTCATACTCACTGTCATTTTCATCTGAAATCTCACTAATTGAATCATCAATATCTACCTCTACCATGGTCTTGCACTCTATTTGGAAGGCAAATAAAAACTAATGCACAATGGGCGAGTTCATGAGTAAAATAAATGGAAGAAGCATGAAGATTCAGGAGAATTCACTTGAGTGAATCCAGTGAATGTAAAGGATTCACTTAAGTGAATCTAAAGGATTCACTCAAGCGAATCCTCTTGGCACCTCTAGTCAATTTAGGGAGCCAATAAAGTGGGCGGTTTGACATACCATGAAGCAAATAATTGCACCGTAATACTAACGATTCCGATACATGTTGATTATGCCATTTAGCTCCATATCAGGTACCAACATGATTACCTAAAAATGGGAATTTTAATTCCCTAAGTTTTAAATAGCCAAGTAGGCCGATTTTTTTTTTCCAATTATATATATATGATATTGAAGTTGCTAGATTACTTTATAAGAACAATCATCTATATATTTTAAAGCGTTAAAGATGCCAATCATTTAACTACTAAAAACAGGACCTCCAATACCTGATCTCTCCTTTCCCAACCATGCATCTTATTTTTTTCCTCAAGAACTTCGATACTTTTCATTTCAGGCAGCTTTAACTGTAACTTGAAGACATTAGATATAATGGAGTTGGTAGATTATTCCTCCAAGACTGTAGTTTATAATATATACGACCTCTCTAGAACAATATGTAACCATCTCTGTGATAACATGCAATTCTAATAAATCTAGATAAATTAGAGGAACTCAGGTTCCAGCTAGCATCTAACAACATCTAAGGAATGATGTTTGGAAGAGAAGGCAACCTAGAAATAGAAATTGGAAGAAATTGCAATACTAACATATTCCATGAGCATAGCATGAACATGACAATATACATCTCAGAATCACAAAACAATATACATTTCAGAATCACAAAACAAAAACCAAAAGAGGTACTTGTAAGGTTTACCAGAAGGGCATGCATATAGGTGCTTGAAGGACCAAACAGAGTGGTATGAGAAATGTGAAGACAGTGCCTAGCTTGATCATAATCCTGCAAGGTATATATGGAGCAGGAGCTTTTATAAAGAAGCTACACAAATCTATTAACCACATACCTTGCAGGATTATAATGAAGCTAAGAAGCGTCTTCAAACGAACTGTCTTCTAGATTTACATGTTATAGTTTAGAAATGGTCTAAGAACATCTCAATTGGGCGGCAAAGAAACAATGGTTTGGCTTTGCGTTTCAATTTTGAAGGGCTGTCAATTCTTCCTCGAGGCAACCCTGCAAATGTTTTTTATAGAGGTGTAGATGTGCTTATCTATGCACAACTCTGCAAGCCAAAGCAACAGAGCATCCAAAGTGGATCAAAACAACAAAAAGCACGTCTTACCAATGAAACACTGAAGATTGAAGTCTCTGCAATGGAGAAGCCATTCAGCCATAGAAGCACGTCTTAAGCACATCGCTTGCATGTCTTAACACTGAAGATTGAAGTCTCTGCAACGAAATTATGCCCACTTTGTTGCACAAATATGGCACAACGACCTTTGTTCTTTTACTTGGCCTCAAAGAATCCGAACCCAGATAACCACAAAACGGTTCATCATATTTGAAAGTTAGAACCATCTACGCCGATCACAGTTAGGGCTATAATGGCCTATATTGTAATGCCAACTTGCTTCTAGCTAGATGTGTCTTCCATGCCGAAATCATAGCTCAGATCTTCCATATCGTGCTCATGCCGCCAAAAATTGGGGATGGATAAGAGCCCCCATACTTGAATTTCATGGTAAAGGCCAAGGCCCGATTTTTGAAACACCGTGAAAATTTTCCGCCAGCAAAAAACCCCGTAATCTTAGAAAACTAACTTAAAAAAAAAAAAAAAAAAAAAAAAAATCTAAAAAGTTCTCCTTTAGACCTGAAAAACCAAATTTAAACAATAGATAACATAAAAACAAAACCTAGCTATGGCAGTAGAAACACGTCTATACCTTATAAAAACAAAACGTAGCTATGGCATTGGAAAAAAAGATTATGAACCTGGCTTTCTTCACAAGAAACATGCATTTTCTGAATCTATCATGAACCCCGTCAGCAACATCCCTGCTTTCAGAAATTGCTTCAAAATCGTACTGAAGCCCAGCTGCAAATCTGCGCAAATTGGTCCACGTCCCTCATATCAAATCTGCATCCATAGGCTCTGCCATTGCCATGAGGAAGTGCTGGATGAGGCAAAGCGGATGAGGCAAAGCGCTGGATGAGGAAGCACTGCCTTCATGTCGCAAAGTGGCCGCCAAGACGGAGGATGCCATTTCTTTCTAACTTCGATCTGCTCCTTTTTGAAACTGTCATGCATGCGACTATGGAATAATAAACTTGCTCCACACGACACACCATCTTTTCTACTATGTGGTTTATATGAATAACCTCCGATAACCATTGCTTAACTATTTTATACGAATACCCTCCAATAACCATTGCAATACGTTATGAACATACCAAAATTGAATTGCGATGGTTAGGGGTAGACTTCTATGTTTTGTATATAGTTGAAATCGTAGAAATTTAGAGATTGTATCATTATGCATGTACACTTATCCTTCTATTTCTAGGAGTGAGCAAGTTCCTTTTTATGTATAATTGTTCGGAAATAAACATGCTTGTCAAGCCGCCGAGGGTTTTGGATACCTAATGTTATATAGACAAGAACTTCCTAAACAAAATTGGTCAAAAAAAAAATCCACGGTTAGAAATTTAGGGTCAGTCAAAGTCAGGGGAGTTTAGTGTCCCCACCCCGGGGCCATGGACCTAGCTCCCTATCATGGTAGCCAAGGCCAGGGAGCGCCAGGCCTATGACCCCCTGAACACACAGGGCGTGCCACCTTCCATGCAAGGCCTGCACACTTGGCACGCTCCCACAGTCGAGCGACGATCCTTTTATTTCATCTCACGACAAACCCGTGGTCGGGGGTCATGAGGGTACCTATGAGTTAGCCGTAACCCCCTATCGTCATACTTCTCAACAAAAATTGCCGCCTTTTTGGTGGGCACACGAACACCTCCAGACCCTCCAAGTCAAGCTCAATAATGTGCAGGAACGTTTCTTGTCTAAGGAAGCGGAGATGGCCTCCAAACTTCAGGGATTGGAGCATAGGGCAAACACGCAAGGTCACATAGTACGAGGGTTGTGGGCTGCAGCCACTCAGTAGGGAAAAGGCCTACATGCAGAGGCTCAAGAGTAGCTACGACATTGCATACGTGATCTGGCAAGGCAAGACAAGCTCCAGCAACAACTTAGGTCTGAACTACAGAGAGGTAAGGCCACTCGGCAAGCTGCAATGGCTGCTCCAGCTCATGCCATTGCTACCCCTCCCCGACAGCAACAGGGGGCTCAGTGTAATCAACAAACAACACCCAACAAGCAATCAACAACATGTGCGGAGACAGGGAACATTGCCTCGCGGTTCAGAGATCAACAAGAGTAAAGTCATAGGAGACATAATATAGTAGTTCAAGGCCTCCCTGAAGCGGAGGGGGAGCACCTCATGGAGCGGCTACACATAGTGGTCCTGTCACGCATGAGGTTTCATGCCCCCATGCACATTGCCCGGGCTAGCCGCCACGTTGTTCGACATCTAGACCGCCCATGCATTGTCAAATTCACAGTTGCCAATGCATTGGTAAGAGATGTCATACTACGCCAGGGGGTGAAACTGAGGGTCTCCTCAATGTATGTCGATCATGACCTCAACCCTTGACAACAGGAACAATGAAGAAGGGAGTTAGCTCATGTGCGGGCCATCAGTCACACAAGAGGCGCAGCGGCCCTAGTCCAAGGCGAAGCGTGAGGACGCGATATGCTGAGTTAATCTTGCCTAATCAGCAGTTGCATGCACTGTTGGATACAATGTCAGTGGGCTCGCTAGGATCTTATCTTTGGGACATCATGGATACCTGCACTCAGTTATGGCCTCGGACGATGAATTGAGACACACCATAATATACCATTGTCATATATCATTGTATAGCTGCCAAGGTTTTTCCCTCGAAAATCCTCCCCGGTAAGGGTTTTTTAATCCTAGCAGTAATATGCTTGTTGTACTCCTTGTTGGGGTCCCATAGTGATATAATTACTGGCGAGTTTGCTCAAGGATTTTAGAAGAGTTTTATCAAGCTGCAGACATGTATCACTTCAAATTTTCAGGAGCTTCATTCCTCAGTAAATCCTTGTGGATCTGCTTATATTTTGATCTATAGGTCAGTTTTTTTAGATGATGTAGGTAGGTTGTTGCCAAATTTCAGATATCAGACGGAAATGTGCAGTCCTAAATTGATGATTTGAAAACTTTCTTTAGACGTTTCTTTGACGGTAGCAATAAGATCATGAGCATCTCCTGTGATAATTGTTAGCAAATGTCATGTCACTTTTCATAGATGATTAGGATGCCATCTAGATGTTGATGACATGGCTTTCCTATAAAGCCATAGTCATGCTTTATTGTTATTCATTGGAGTTCACTCACTAAACTAGCTATATGGTCTATCTCATCCTATCCTCGCATATTCATCTTCATGCTATTCATATCCATATTATATCTTCATGGTATCAAAGCTTAATGTGAGGGGAAAATTGAGTGTGGAATTCTAGCAGGTGGGGTCAAAACAAGTCCTTTCGGATATGATCAGGAGGAATTCAAACAAATTTTAATTTGAATTGTTGGTCAACACCTATTGAGATGGAGCATGTGTGGTTTCGGGGGATGGAACAAAAGGTGGTGGAAGCCTGCTACATACAAGTGGTGATGGAATGAAAGGGAGGGGGTAGCCTAGTTACTACTAGACTTGGTGACGGTTGGAAAGGTGGTGGCAATCTGTTAATTGCTAGACTCGGAATGTCATTGAAGATCAAAAAGGATCTTGTTGAGGTAGTAGATGGAGTTGTGTGGGCATCAGGAGTAAATACGTTTTGGCAAGTGCTCCCTTCGAACTAGAAGAATTCGACACAACAAACGGTGGTGGAAGTTTATTCACATTGCGGAAACCATCTTCAACAACTGCAAAATAATGGGAGACGTAAGCAACTTATTTTATTGTTGTATATTTGCTATTCGAGAATATAAGAACATTTAAAAAGATGAAGGCCTTCAAGTTAATGAAGGCAGAAGAAAATTAAAAGCTATTCCGGAATAAGTGTGTCTAAAGGAGTTTAGTTAAATTTTCAAGGCTGGATTGATGTGTTTTCTCCAGTCTTCAAGTTAGACACTCTATTAAATGGATTCCAAATCTGCGTTTTTAATAATGATCTTGAAGAGAAACTGTACACGTCTCAATCACCATCTTTTAAAGATAAAGAGCATCCAACTTATGTTTGCAAATTGAAAAAGAGCTTGTATGGCCTTAAACAAGCTCTGCATTGCAAAAATCAGAAAATCAATGTATTTCTCTTGCATCTTAGTTACCAGAGATCTAGTGCAGACTCGAGCCTTTACTTCATGTCCACTAATTCTCAAGTTAGTGTGCTGCTTCTCTATGTTGATTATGACAGGGGATGCGGATCCTATTATTTCCCATACTAAGAAAGCACTTAAGAAAAATTCTGAGATAAGAGAATTGGACATAATGCATTAACGTTTGGCATGGAAATTTGGCAAGATGCTCAAAGCATTCATCTCATTCAGCAGAAGTACATTACGAAACTTCTTAAAGAAGTTCCATATGGCAGATTACAAAGCATCATCCACTTTATGGTAGGTTATCTAACTCTAGATTCCAATTTTCCGGACGTTGATGCCGCTCTTTACCTACAGCTAGTTGGGGTTTTACTTTACCTTGCCAACAATAGGCCAGATTTGACATATGTTGTTGTAGTACTTGCTCGGTTTATGCGTCATTTATTACAAAGGTACTCAAAGTGAAGGAGCCTATACACCAAAGTTGATCATCTTACTCTTATGTTATTCTCAAATCCTGATCTTGACAAAAGAAAAATGGATTTGTTTCCTTTCTTGCAGGCAATTCTATCAAAGATTTATTTCCTTTCTTGGAGGCAACCATATCAATTGGGGATCTAAATAGCAAAAACAAATAACATTAGTACTACTAAAGCTGAACTCAAAGCCTTTGTTACAACAGTACCAGAGATGCGCTAGTTGGTTCACTTATATGAAGATTTGGATTGTTCGCTCAAACCTGCATCCATTTATTGTGATAACAGTGGAGCCATTGCTCATGCCAAAGACATCAAAATGCATCTGCTTATCAAGCATATGGATATTAAATTTTGGTTTGTTAAAGAGAGCTTCAAAGTGTATAGCACTCACTATCTTACTGCTCTATCAAACAATGGATAGCCCTCGCTATCTTATTGCTCTACCAAACATCAAGTTGTTGATGGGTTCACAAACCTCTTAGAGGACATCGATCAGTCAGATCCATTCTATCCTTGCATATTCATATTCATATCATATCTTCAATAATAGTAACATCCACATTACAAATTGCTGCTCCTGCCATTTGATAATAGAGTCTAGCTGTGCCCTTGACCTAACAAATCTCTGTAAAAGGAAATCGTTTATCTTCTCAAAAGTTTTAGAAATATGCATGCCCTTAAGTGGTATAGAGCATAGAAGTCCTACGTTTCTGCAGGAGTGGGGGGGATTCCAAGTGCTCTCAAGAAAGAAACACACCCAAATCTTTCAAATTTATATTAGTTTAGAATGGAAGGCATCTCTCCAAGTAAAATAATTGTCCCCATCTAATACAATGTGAATAGTTTGGAAGGCATTTCTTGAAGTAGAATAATTGTACTTGATGCTGGAAATATTTCTAGGAATCTTGACCACCTGCCATTGTCATGATCAGAAAATAGAGAGATGATGAATAATGAGAAAATTTGATAGAACAAGGGAACAAGTTCAATCAAAAACTTGCAATCACTTGGATCTTTCCAAAAAAAACCCAGCTATGGAACGCAATGACCTGGTCTTGCAAATCTGCAGGAATTTCTTTATTTCCGGGACATGAAGAGAAACCACATGAAAAAAGAAGTCTCTGACGTGAAGCGTGAAAATGGCTTCAGAGACAGAATCGTTCTCAAAACGCTAGAGGAGGATTGAACTACGCTAGGGTGACTATGAAATTTATAGCAATACGCATGTCAGTACAACAGGTGGCAACATATGCTGAGTCGTTATAACAAGGTTCCAACACTTCTAATATGTAACCTCACGCTAAAACATATGCGAACATAAATTGCGTCACTATTTTCTGTTGATCAAATAACAGGTTGCTGACAAAATTGCCCGGCCAACTTGGTCAGAAGAGATCATATGTCTTACAGAGGAGAGAATTGGGTCTCTTCGATATAAGTCCACTTAGTCCAGCAATATTTCCCTTAATTTTATAAAAGATGCTCCAAGAAGAAAATGAAAAACTGCCACCATGTTTATGGATACTAACCCAAAATAGATGCTAGGGAGATATACATACGAATTTTAGAGAACTTCCTAGCGACTTCTACATTTCCCATCTCTTCTTATATTCCTCAAGTAACCTTGCTTCATCATCTTTCAGTGCCTTCACAAACTCAAGTTCTTCATCATATTGTTTTTGTTTGAACTCCTTCATTCTTTCATGGTGCAACTTCCGCAACTCCTCCTTCTTGCTTTCAAATTCAGCAAAGTCTTTCTTGCTGTTATTAATTTCTCTTTCAATCCTGCAGCCAAATATTACAGAAATTTTAGGTTAAAAAACCTTACATCTCTTAATGACAAGCTTTTCAAATTGTGAGATACTGTACTCTGCTTGCTCCTCTCGATCCGCGTTTGTAATCATGTGTTTCCCAGAGAGCTCCTGTTCGAGATAATGGCTGCGTTCAGCACAGGCTTGCTCGTAACTCTCACGTAACTTGTTAATCAAGTCCTCTTTATCAGCTAATTCTTTAATCAAATCATCCCTCTCAGCCTGAAAATGATTCTCCATATCTTCCATCTGCATAAAAGGAAGATTATGGTTGCTAGGTTTTAATTCCTAAATAACATCACATCAATGATCCCTCAAAGAAAATAAAAACATTCACGGGCAAACCACAGTACATCACATTTATAAGGAATCATAGCATATCTCTTGCCTTATTCCATCATCAGAAAATTAATTGTCAAGTCCTTCAGAACTTTTGTTACAGAAATCTTGTCCATGAAGAGTATTCTTGGTTCAAAATCTTCACTAAAGCAGACTGCCATAAGCAATGAGTGGAGACTTGGATATCTCTGCAGAAGGTGACACAGCCCCTGCTCAAGGTACTGCGCCTTGTGAAGGGCGATGAACCTTGTGTAGATGAGGTTTAAGAACAGGAGATGTCTAAGGCAGCAGTAAGGTGGATGATGACTGATGCCTTACAGCTATTTTGGTGGCATGTGGATGTAAGGTGAGAATCCCTTCATCGCCCAATCTATGCTGTGCTGCAATCCCAACTTTCACGGGCATGGTCATGAAAGGAATTGAGAGCTCATAGAGCATAGAATAATACCTGATGATGACAAGCAGCCTCAGGTTTGACAGGGGTATCATCACTACACATGGCAGTCCTTTTTACCTTAGTAACAGCAGCTAGAGATGACAGACATAAGATCGTTGCAGCCAAGTGGTAGCAGTGCTGCAGTGCTGTGGACACCTAATCTTCAACAATGGGCAATCCAAATTCTAAGCCAGATATGCAGTGTGTCTTCTTCTGCGCATTCTTGGGATGTATTAAATATCCACCACGACAAAAAGGGAAGATTATCATTTAGTGTATGTCCACACAAACTTAAGACTGATCAAACAAAGACTGCCAGAATTGCCAGCAACACTGCTTGATTGGGATGAAGCTGGAGCAATAAAAGTTGGGGAAGATGGCAATGAACTGGAAGCTGCTGAACAGGATGGTAAAGCTGTTTCTAAGACTCTCCGTGAGTAACTAGTAATACACTTAACATGATGGTGAAGCTGTTTCTATGACGTTTGTGGGGGGGGGGGAGTGTGTGTGGGTGGTGGTGGCGGCAATTCTTAGGTTTTCTATTTAGCATACAAGAAAAATGGGTTTTGTACAACGTGAAAATAACTATGAAAACCTTTTGTCTGACCTAGGCTGAAATTAACAAATTCCACAACGACCGTAACATGTATACCTCTAAATTGTCCAAATGCTTCATATCTTTGCTTCGTTTCTGGACTATTCTCACTTCTTCCTCTCGCATGCTCAGCTTCTTAGCAACAGCACTTACAGTCTTGGCTAGAGCTTTATTTTGCTTCTTCTCAATTGCAACTTTCACCATAAGGTGGCTTGCTGTCCTAGAATCTTCTGCCATTTTTTGCAACTGATCAAACACCTTGTCTTTTAAATTTTGGAGTTCCCATTTCAGTGCCTGTTTAGCTGATCGTGCAGGTTTGTCATTAGTACATATATAAACACAAAAATTGACTCAGTTACGTACATCCTGATACTCACAAAACGTCACATCCCAGGAACCAACAGCAACGAAAGATGCAGTATGCTATGCAAGGCAACCACAAAGGCTCCAAAAGACATAACTGAAGGAAAATGATACATATTGATGAGGAAAACAATGTTTAAATAAATCATATAAAGAGTGACAATTAGCTAGCGTGACAAAGATGGTTTTCTGTTTACTAAACCATTTCCTCTTCCGATCTACTTTTCTGCCTTGGCAATTTTGGTTTATAAGATGCATTGATAGGCTACTTTTGTCTTATGCACCCATCAACAAAACTTAAACCGTTTCAACAAAACAAACTCAATGCTGCAAAAGTCATAGAATTTCCCAGCAAAAAGGGATCACAGAAGAAATACGACATCAAAGGCAAGATGAAGTATCATTACGCCATGAGGAAAAGACAACTGATACATATATGCCTTCTGTATCTAATAACAATGCCTAAAAAGAAAAGATTGACACCTCTGAAGTTAACTTATATTTGGATCTTCAAAGGACCACTAATACCATAAGTAAGATGTCTGACATTTCTTTACCTGAAGTGTGTTTATTGAAATCGTTCAGATCTTCTGGGGTTGCATAATAACCGTAGAGCACACGCATCCCACCAGGACGAAATAGAATTCTTGACTTAGAATCCCACTCTTTCTTTCCCCTCCTGTCTTTAGCAAATGCTTGCACTAGAGATTGAGCATTAAGGTATCCAGTTGGGTTCGACTCAAAAACTAAAATGCTTATTCCCCGGTGCCCATCAGGACCGTAAGAGTGTTTAGCCTTTGTAGGCTTGTGTTCCTTGAATATTTCAACCAATTCCTTGTTTCCCATTCCTACCCACTGTGAAAAAATATATATATACCTTCATTAATCAAACATTCACATTGCAAGCAAGGAAACATTTCTGATGCGGTGCAATATTTTATGACAAAACAAGCACAGTTCTCAAAGTGCAAAACTAATGTCTAGTCAATTTTCAGAGACTTGGCAGCCTCAAAAGCTTTTTTAAGGAGAACTCTTTAATGCAGAGATTCTAGCTGCCAGGTTTTTGGAACATAACAGCCCTACATTCTCTTTTTCTGCGTGTCGTGTTTAAATTTTAGCTTCATCTACTGCCCGCCTCCATGACCTGCACTATCAAATTGCCATCTCCCCTGTTGTACATATCAGACTGACTTCTATCCTACAGCTTGAGACTTCTCAGACCCGAACTATAGAAGAAACAAAATTTCCCAGGGTATCTATTATGATTTAAGCCATCCTCTCCATTGTGTGCATAAAATCATGGCTATGCTGTATCGATTGGAAGGAAAAAAAAGTGCAATATCAAGCATCTGGGGAATAACATGTCATTGGAGCACACAAATATAAAATCTGCAAGGTCCATTATTTCCAGTCTCTCTGCTTCATATATAATTCTCCTCTGATAATACAATAGCACACATTTCCAATTGATTAGCATGTGGCCTGTGAAAGCAGTATAGAGAAAATCAAAAGACCATTATAAACTATACTACAGTCTACCAGGAGGCACCCAAAGAACTGAAAAAATACACGATGAATAAACATCACAAGCAAGGGCTTTGTAACCTTATCATCGTCTCCTAGTTCTAATCGTGTGTTTTGTATCATCACCATTGGAGGCCATACAATCATGGCATTGGAGACAACATTATCTTCCCTCAGCCCTGACCACATGCCATATGTGGCACCTTGAACCCCAGATGATGTTCCTCTTTCCTCTAGTTCAGCCTCTAAAATTGCTTTAAATTTCTGGTGCTGTTTTGTCCGTCGTGTCCTCATAGTTTTAGCATGAGCTGCCAATGCTTGTAGTCCTAAAAGAAGAGTTAACATACTTTAATTACATGCAGCAGAGTCTAAGAGATAATATAGAACAGAGTGTTGGCATACCTTTGTACCAATCAATTGCGCCAACTCCACCCTTGCAAACAGGGCAATGCCATTGGCGTTCTTGGTTGTTGACCTCTTCCAGTGGCAGTCCATCAAGGATTGTGAAGAAATCCTTCCAGAGTTTTGACTTCTTCATTGTTTCAAGACTCTTCACAGAGGCATCTGAACTATATCTCTCTTCATCTTCCACCCAGTCCGAGCCACTGCTGTCAGCAATGCTATCATCATCATCATCATCATCGCCATCACTTTCTGAAACTTCTGGGGATGGTATTGATGCAGGAACAGCAACTGAGTTGGTTACATGGGAGCTCGACACCAACTCCTTTTGTTTTTCTGAGGGTAGTAACGTGCCAATGATCGAGGGCTGATGTTGAGGTGGAGCTGCAGGTGCAGGTGTAGGTGGAAGTGTCTGGGCTACATTTTGGTGGATTAAAGGTCTGGAGAAATGTGGCGGTGGTGGTGCTCCCCATGATGGGCCTGGAGGAAAACGAGGTGGTGCTGTTGGACGCTGATAAAATTGAGGTGTTGATGCTGCCATACCTGGATGGGGTGAGCGCTGGGGTGCAACCGGTTGAGCAAAATTTGGCCCATTGCTTGGGTGAGGAAATCGCACAACTGAAGAAGACATTCCTGGCTGAGAAAATCTAGGAGCTGGAGCTATACCTGGATGAGAAAATCTAGGTGGTTGATTATTCATCGGATCCGGCCCCCTTGCCGGGCCTCCTCTACCTTTGTTCTTGTTCTTGCTCTTGCGATTTACAACTTCCCGGAACTCCTCTTGCGGCGGCCCTTTCCATCCAGTGCGCTCGTGTTGCTCCTCCACCTCCTCGGCCCAGGATTTGGCAGCCCTAAGATCCGCCATGGCTCAAGCTTCTTCTGCTTCTGCTTCTACTTTACTAGCTACTTAATTCAACATTACTCGTGCATGAAGAAGGCTTTTTGGGGTGGTAGTACGTTTCTATGCGTCCACATTTATTTATACTATTAACTATTAAATATTATTATTATTCCTTTGCATTTCATCCCAACCCAACCCACTAGGGTTGCCGACCTCGCCTGATTTGAGGTGCCATCTGAAAATTTTCTATGGTTACTTTCTCACTCGGATATCGTTTGTTTAGGGCAGAACTTTTCATTGTTTTAATAGAAAATCATAAGAAACTTTGCCAGAAAACCTCCTACCATACACTAACTTAACCGAAAAACTTTATCTTTGACAACCTGTATCTTTATGCCATGTAGATGTAGTGACAGTGACAATGCAAGTTTATAGCAGGTTGTTATTCTCTTCCTTAGATAGTGGTTTTGCACACAATTTTGTTGTGTCATTTTTATGCAAATAATAAATTAGACACCGAGGGAATTGTCAATACTAGTGGTAATGAAACATGAAGACATGATTTAATAGAAAGAAAGACCATAATGAAAATGAACCCACAACAGCAAGAAAAAGACCATAGACCAAATTGCTGAAGTAGTACCAATTGACACATGTCCCTACTTTAGGGCTTAAAGGCATTGACACATGTCCATCGGTTTTTTGTGTGTTTTTTTCTTTTTTAAACAGTTTGTATTAGGTTGAGATTCAACTGCTGGAAGTGGCAATTAACTCCGTGACATCAAATGCCGTAAAACTAAACTACTATAGCCAGATACATGGATTCCACTACAGCAAAGGCAGTTCTTCATAAATCTCTTTCGTTGGTCTGATTCATGTTAAGATCTGGAGAGGGGTAATTGTTTCTGGTGCAAAAGGACGGGAGGAATCCCTTGACAGTTAAGCGACTGCTTATAATATCCACATCATCTCCCGAAGCAAAATCCGATGCTTAATTATCGATGTTCGTGAAATCACAAAAACAGCGGAAGTTCTAAATCGTTCAACAGGATCGGTCGACTTCTAACTTCCAGGCATCAATTGACGCCAGTGGAATCTCAGCCCTATTCTTGATTCCTTTTCGTTTTTGCTTTTTTTGTTTAGGGTCTGGATTCGGGATTGTCTGCAAGACAGCCCTCTTTGGGAACCTCTGGATCAATCAAACAGACAAATCCTTAGTATAGTATGTCACGCGGGATTTTGCCAAAAGAGATAAGAACAGAAAGAATGAAACAAGAAACAAAGGAAACGGTATGCCACGATAAGAATCCCTTGAATATCATGAGAAATACATGAGGCCTTGCGAGACGCAAAGACAAACGCTGAAACAAGACAATACTAAGTCTCATCTAAAACTTCAGATCTAACTCTACTCATATATATAATACAATGGCCTTAGGCCCAAAATAGGAAACAGGCATCGGTCACCTATTTCTGGAATCTCTGTAATAATTAGGAGAATCTGGTGGTTGAGGCCTGATTGTCGTGATTAAGACTGACTTGAGTCCACACTATTATGTCTACTCCCTAGTGTCCCAGCGCCTCTTTTGTGGCGTGGTCTTCTGCGTGGGCGTGGACGTGTGTCCTGACTGAGGCGTGGACTTTGCGCTGATGTCCCCGCTAGGAATAGTCCAATGCCTGGAGGCACAAGGCTAACAACCTCCCCTCCCCCCTCCATATGGCATAAGCTCGAGGGAGTGGCTCAGATGACTTGCAGTGATGAACACAGATGCAAATGAATTAATATTAGAGTTAAAGATCATGAATTGCGGGATAATTTCATAGTCTTCGTAATGCTTGAGCTTTAAACTAAACATAATTTGATATTTAAGCCTTAGCTAAATAAATCTACCTTGGACATCTTAATAACTACTTAAATAAAAGCAACGAAATTGTTAAACAGAAATACAAAATAGAAGTTACAGTAGGAAAAGAACGGATGAGTCCGAAATTGGCTCCAGTGCAAATGTAACTGGCCAGAAAGGCTAGATCACAATAGGAGGGAGCCGGATTTAGCCAAAAGGCAAAGGTAAACCCAGATTTAGATTAAAAAGACCTTTTAGAATGATAAAAATAGCAATTGATCTCTTTAAAGAGGGGACTCCCGGAGCTGATGTTGTAGAGAGTCTGATTGCTAACCCTGTAGTAGTTACGATAATTGAATGTTGTTTGAGTGTCCTTCCTGAGTTTTGGAGTATCCCAGAAAATCCCAGAGAGGTTATCCAGTTGGCTAGCAGACTCTTAGAATTGGAAAGAGCCTGAGCCAAGGTTTTGCAGTGTTTGCAAGTCTGAGCCCGGTTGGGTGGTGAATTTCTGCCAGCGGATCATTATTTTTCTGATTCAAAGCTATTTTGCTTAACTGAGTTTGCTAGTTTTGCAGGAAATAAGACTGATTCATATCAATTGGTATCAGAACCAAGTCTTTCTAAAATCCCATGTAATGGCCCAGAACAAGTTTAATCTTTCAGTAGCTCAGTATAACTAAGCTATACATTCCGCTTCCCAGATTGCAATCCAAATTGGAATACATGCATCATATAGTTTTGAGGAAAATCAAAAGAAACTGGAATATGTAGCTCTATTGTATGGACATCTACTAGACATATATCAACAGCCTCCTCTGTCTGTAAATCCACCTCCAGTAACTCCGCCTCTCCCTGCTTCTCCTAATGCATCCAGAAGAACTAAATGGTTGGAAAAGGTTGAGGGAATGCCATCTTATGCGGGAGATAAACAAAGCCCGCCAGCAGTTCTGGGATTCTTGGCAAGTTGGAAAAGTTTCTTTGAAAGAGTCAAAGCTACGGAGGAGTAGAAATTGCAAGCCATGGACAAATATTTGACAGATGTGGCCAGATATGGTGGCAAGGACGGAACAAATTATTGCCCCAAATAAAAGCATGGGACAATTTCAGAAAAGCATTTGAGTCACATAATTTGCATGCAAATTACTATCCTGATCTTAAAAGACAGTGGGATCACTTTAAGCAAGGGGAACACGAGTCGGTGCATCATTATTTCAATAAATTCTCATATTTAGCAGTGCAAATGGGAGGATCGCAGTCAGGAGGTTTATCAAAAAGTGAAATAACTCGAAAGTTTATGGCCGGATTAAGAGACCCATTGTATGCGGAACTATATTTTGCAGAACCCTCAACTATTGATGAAGTTGTAAGAAAAGCTGAAGCAGCAGAAATGAGGCACAATCCTAATACAGTGCAGTATGATATTTGGAAGGGATGTCCTCAAGACAAGAGTTTTAAACTAGATTACGTCAAATCCAGTGAGAACAAGAACAAAAGGTACAGATTGTCTGACCTGAATGACAACGATAATTCCCTTGTTAAGGAAATAATGGAGAAGGGGAAAAAGCCAAGGATCAGGCTAAAGGGCTCCCAGGAGGATGTTTTCCATGTGGAGGACCACACTAAAAGCATCAATGTCCAAAGATTGTAGCCAATTCAAAAGTAGAGGCTGAGCAACCAAAGGAGGACAACCGAACCAAATCACGTCCAACTGCACAGATTGCCCATGCTTGTTTTGCTGAAGAAGTTCCTGAAAGCTCCCATACTAAGTTTGACAAGGAAAAGGTAGAAGCCTACGAGAGAAGTCGGCTTCAGATTGGTTATTTGAATAAAGATAAGTAAAATGATTGCATATGTGACTGCTGGTTGAGGGAGCATTGTATTCGTTTGATTTAAGTAATGAAAGAGTTTCTTTTCAATCAAATGTTGCTTTAAAGTTAAAAAGGGAGGGGGGTGTGCTTGTGACTGCAGCACAAGTACCCAATTTGGTAGGCAGATGGTAAGATTACCAGCCTAGAAAATCCTTTCAAAGTCGATAGTCAGGTGACTAGCTTGGGAAAAGGTAAACCTTTCCGCAAGGCAGATGATCGAGTTCGATCAGTCTTGAGATGGAAAGGGGAGAATTATTTCCGCAAGGCAGATGATCGAGTTTGATCAGTCTTGAGACAAAAAGGGGAGAATTATTCTTGCAAGGCAGATGATCGAGTTCGATCAATCTTGAGACGAGAAGGATTCTGCAAGACAGATGTTCGAGAGTGATCAGTCTTGAAACGGAAAGGAATTGATATGGCACAAGCTCGGGGGAGTGACTCAGATGACTTGCAGTGATGAACACAAATGCAAAAAATTAATATGAGCGTTAAAGATCATGAATTGAGGGATAATTTCATAGTCTTCCGAATGCTTGGGCTTTAAACTAAACATAATTTGATAGTCAAGCCTTGGCTAAATAAATCTACCTTAGACATCTTAATAAGTACTTAAATAAAAGCAACGAAATCGTTAAACAGAAATACAAAATAGAAGTTACAGTAGGAAAAGAACGGATGAGTCTGGAATTGACTCCAGTACAAATGTAACTGGCCGAAAAGGTTGGATCACAATAGGAGGGAGCCAAATTTAGCCAAAAGGCAAAGGTAAACCCAGATTTAGATATAAAAGACCTTTGAGAATGATAAAAATAGCAATTGATCTCTTTAAAGAGGGGACCCCCGAGCTGTTTGGATGTTGTAGATAGTCTGATTGCTAACCCTGTAGTAGTTACGATAGTTGAATGTTGTTTGAGTGTCCTTCCTGAGTTTTGGAGTTTCCCAGAGAATCCCAAAGGGGCTATCCGGTTGGCTAGCAGACTCTCAGAATTGGAAAGAGCCTGAGCCAAGTTTTTGTAGTGTTCGCAAGTTTGAGCCCAGTTGCTTGGTGAATTCGCACCAGAGGACCATTATTCTTCTGATCCAAAGCTGTTTTGCTTAACCGAGTTTTCTAGTTTTGCAGGAGATAAGAACGATTCATATCAACTGGTATCAGAGCCAAATCTTTCTAAAATCCCGTGTAATGGCCCAGAACAAGTTTAATCTTTTTGTAGCTCAGTATAATCAGGCTAGGAATTCTGCTTCTCAGATTGCAATCCAAATTGGAATACCTGCATCATCTAGTTTTGAGGAAAATCAAAGGAAACTGGAATATGTAGCGATATTGTATGGACATCTGCCAGACATATATCAACAGCCCCCTCTACCTGTAAATCCACCTCCAGTAACTCTGCCTCCCCCTGATTCTCCTAATGCATCCAGAAGAACTAAATGGTTCCCCACCAAAGGACACTTAGAGGAAAGAAAAGCAAGCATATATTCTGGTGGAGGAAAATTGGTCACCTTCTGAGCATCATCATGACGGCTATATGGCCGAGGTGTATCACTATATTTGGATATCAGATCATGTCGTAGCTTTAGAGCAGCGGGCGTAGTTTATCCAATAGCCAGATTAACTTCAAGAAGGAAGCCAGACCGAACCATATCTTCAAGAGCATGATGAACTTCAGCTTGGACGTACTGACATTCAATAAGGAGTAAATTTTTCAGTTTGAAGGCGCTGACATTGGTATTAGGATCACGATGAAAAATAGGGCGCTGCCTGGCCAAGGAACTCATGAGGATGCAACGCATAGCACAAAGAAACCAGCCTGGCGATTTACAATAGGATCGGGAGAAGTAGCAGCACTTTCCAGGAACTAATCCAAGGTGCTGCCTGGCCAAGGAACTCATGAGGATGCAACACATAGCACACAGAAACCAGCCTGGTGATTTACAATAGGATCTGAAGTAGCAACAGCAATTTCCAGTAACTGATCCAATTCTCAGATTGCATTGGCAGGGGTTTTCCATTTTCGTGCATTCGAGATATAGATCCAATGGGTGCTATTATCTAAGGTTTTGCCTTCTTGCCAAGCATCATGCCTGGCAAAGCGTGGATCCCAATGGAGATCTACTGCTATATGAGGAGGTGTCCAATCCGCATGTTCAGCCAAGTGCTGGGTCCAAAATTTTGAGCGCCCCTCCGAGGTGTGATGTGGTGGCGCACCTAGAGAAGCATATAGGGAATATGGCGTGAAGCTTCCTGTATCTCCACCTTTCGAAATTCCTGGAGAAGGGTAGGATCTAGAAAGTTGCACAGATGGTCCCATTCTTGGAGAAGGAAGGAGGGAATATAAGGTCGGTGGTTCCCAATCAAAGGGAGGAACTTTTTCTGCCAGATAAGATTGTAAAACATTAAAAGATCTCAAGTGTGGCAAATAAAGCTGGGCATAGCCAATGCCAGCTGCTTGATATATATACTTCTTGACCTCTTGCAGAGCTTTGGGAATCCAAAGTTGCAGATGAGTGGTAAGCTCAGGCATGTACTCCCCTTGAAGAGCAGTAGTCCACGAGGGTTCAGCTAATTATTTATTGGTTCTCTGCAGTTATCTCCTGTGTAGGCCGTGGGAGGGCCATCAATAAACTTGTCCTGGGAGTCAACAAGATAAAAGTCGTGCATGACATATGCCATGGGCTGAACATTTCAAAGGATGAAGAAATCTGGATCTTCACAAAATACCAGCTGATAGACAAGTAGAGCACAGAGAAGACCTTTTTCTGCAATGGTGAGATCAGGTCAGAGGCATAAGAAATCATTGATGGTGAGCGGACTCTCAACGGCACCAAAAGCACTCAGCTATCTAAGGAGAAAAATGTACCCTCTGGACTTAACATAAGCAAGATAGCCAATGGGCGTCAAAAAACCTTGATGAATGCAGAGAGCCAAGGCAATAGCACATTCCATCGTTTGTTGTGCTTCTTTCGCAGTTTGCTCCGCTTGGTGGAGTTGATGCTCCAAATCTGTGATCTTATTTTGTAATTCAGCCTGGGACCTGTTAAGTTCCTTCACTTTGCATTGTGCATGCGTGGAATGTGAAGGTGAGGGAATCGTGGTTGAAACCTGTAACTACAGGCCAGCAATTTCAGCTGTATCAATGATTTTCTATTTTTGCAACTCCAACAGCTGAGCCTCAAGATGCCTGGGTTTGTGGTCGGCAGCTGCCAACTGACCTTCCAAGGTGGCGATTTTAACTTGGCCTTGAGTAGTGGTGCGATATTGGGATGTGAACTCTGATTGCATGTTGGTATAGAGAGCTTTTTTTTTTCCGACAGGGACAGTTCCAGAGCCTGAAGTTTGGCTGTGAGATCATTTAACTGCAGGTCATCGCCTTTTCCAAGGTTGCTTGGGCATCCTGCTCTTGCTTGAGAGAAACCCGTGCCTCTAATAATTGCCCATGCTTGGTCTGTACGCTAGCTTCAGCAGCAGCATGATGAGATTGAACATTTTGAAGTTCTGTCTTTAAGGCATCAGCAGAATCTAAATGGGCTTGAACATCATTCATAAGTTGAGCGTGAGAATCTTGAAGCTGTATGATACAATCTGCTACCTTCTGATGATACTCATAGAGAGCTTGATCGTGGGTGTCGTGCAGGAACTGCTGTGCAGGAGCTGCGGTTGCAGGTAAAGGAGAGGCAAGATTGACATTGGGCAACAGACAAACTGGCCTTTTCAGAGGAAGAAATGGGAATCACCGGAGGCTCTTAGAAGGAGAAAAAGGCCATGGTTGTTCTTGATCAACTTGTCGGTGGGAGGTTTCTTCCTGCAGTGCTCGGATAGGTTCAATGACATCATGAGTTGTGGTTTGAGAGTAAGCATCTGCTTGCTGAGTGAGAATAATGCTGGGGCCAGGTGGCATTGATTAATGAGTGCTTGGAAATGGGCATCCATGGAGGATTCGGTGGTAGAGCTGGTGGCTTTTCTGAGGTGGTTCAAATCCTCCAAGAATCGATGAAACAAAAGTGCGGGCTAATTGATGGTATGATCAGAATAAATGGCGACTATCGCAGTGTGAAAAAAATGCTTATTTATGTGGATATTCTTGCCGGGATGTCCATAGAATTTGTGACATAAAAATTTGATAAAATTTCCATAAGGTTTGGCAAATGTCATTAGATTGGTATGAGTTGCAGAGTAGGGAACGACAACATAGTGAGTAACATCATGATCATTGAGAGCAGACCAATTCAAAGATTCATTACCTGTGGGGAGTTGAAAAACGTCGGTAAAGAGATCTTGATGCAGTACGATCAGTGTATCATCCACCATGGCGATGAATTGGCGAAGATGTGCTTGAATAGGTATCATAAAAGTCATATCAGCAGAGGCACCTAGGCCATGACGATCCACAAGTTCTCGATTGAGGTCGTGAAGGACTCGTTTACTAGGACTCGAAAACACCACAAAAGCAAAAGCTCCAGCACTCATGCACTCCGTAGTTTGAAGAGTAGCGAGTCGAGGGGAGGCGTCCATAGCTAAACAAGTAAGGCAGAAGGTGATGGCGAAGATACAGCGGCAACGAAAGTTTGAATACTAGGGTTTGTAGTTGTTCGCATGCATTTCAAGGAGGTAGTTGTGGCGAGAAATTGTGACCGTCTGAGTAACAGATGGTAGCATCATAACTGTCCGAAAGAAAGGACAATAAAATTTTTGCTAAGTCCCGAAGAGGTGTACTAAGAAATCCAATGGCTGAGGATGAAAACGTCAACGATTGAAACAATGACACACGTAGTGTACGAGGAATGATGTGATAGCAGCATAAAGTGATAGCAGTACTTTTCGTAATTAAGAGGGGTAACTCGAGGAGGCGAACATCTTAATGAAAAGAGTGACAGGCACAGAAGACCAGAGAGAAGGTACCGCAACTAGATATCCGACGTGATAGGGGAATCTGCATTTGGAATGCCTTAAGGATAGGAACATGTGAGACGATGGTGATTGGTCCACCTCAGCAGGAGGAAGGTAGTAGGTCTATATAAGGAGACGAAGGGTGTTCCAAAAACACAACAAGCTTGACGATGGAGATGAACAACATTATGCTAAAGAATTGTCTCGAGTGGCTGATATGCCGTATGAATGATCTTGACATATGAAAAATGAAAAACCGTGGGATTTCCATGGATGGATGGCTAGCTGGATCTGCAGATAATCCTGAACCGCAGTCGAACTATGTGGATGTGATCTTGCATCTATGCTAGGATCCCGAGCGGGGGTACATGATTCTGCGAGCTCGTGCTGCTCCAAATGCAGAATAAAGAATACTGAAATAGAATAGGATTTTGTGCATTTAAGTAAGGGCTAGACCCATGCAGTTAAGCAAGGGCGATGCCCATTTTGTAACAAAACTCCTTTTTACAATATATAAGGTATTTGCTCAATTAGTTGTGTCTGTGTCGTTGATATTGTCATGTGATGAGTTAATATAAAATATTTTGAGGCGAAAGCCGTTAATCGAGGAAGGCAATAGGGTGTCATCTAATTCAGCAAGTTGGAACACACTTGGTTGTACCACCTTAATGATCTTGTAAGGGCTAAGCCAACGAAATTTATCCTTGTATCTGGAGTCATAGAGAAGAACTAAATCTCCTTGGTTGAAAGTTTTTGTCTTGATCTTTTTGTCATGCCATGATTTTCACAACTTTTGACCACCAAGAACCCTGAGATAGGCATCCCTACGAATGTCATCCAGTTGTTGCAACTAATAAACCCGTTCATGTAAAGCAGCAGGAGGATCATGAACAATAGCGAGTTGGAACCTGAGCGTAGGCAGAATGAACTCGAAAGGCATCAGCTTCTTGGCCATGAGGCGGAAAGGTGTCTGCCATGTGGCAAATTTGTAAGTCGTGTTATATGCCCATAAAACAGTTGGTAACTTTTCCTGCCAATCTTTTCTTGAAGCATCACAAATTTTCTTCAATATGTTGATGAGTGTTTGTTTGTACTTTCATCAAGACCATTGCCTTGTGGATAGTATGGCGTCCTCTTTCGATGATGAATATGCAAGTACTCTGTAAGTTCCTTGATTGTGTGATTGACAAAATGAATACCCCGGTCACTCACAAGTTCCGTAGGGCAGCCGAAGCGTGTAATGACTTGCGTGTAGAGCATCCGGACCATGCTGGTTGCAGTATTATTAGGTAACGCACAAGCTTCAACGCACTTGGTAGCATAGTCTATGAGGACAAGAATGTATCGAGCATGGGAGCTATGAGCAGGTGGGTGAATAGGCCCAACAAAATCCATCCCCCATTTGCTGAAGGGTAGAGGCGTAGCAACTGGAGTCAACGGGAGAGCATCACTGGGTGTAGGCCGTCCAACGCGCTGGCAGACATCACATTGGCGCGCATGAGCGTGAGCGTCTTTGAACAGCGTGGGCCAAAAATATTCAGCCAAGAGGATTTTTCATGCCGTGTTATCTTCACTGAAGTAGCCTCCACCTAAGTCTTCATGTGCTTAGCAAACAATCTCCGGGACCTCATGAGGAATAACACATCGTCGCAAAATCATATCCTTGCCACGTTTATAGAGATGTCCAGCCACCATGGTATAGTCGCGTACTTTGCGAAGGAATTGCTGATTGCGTGAGCGTAATTTATCTGGAGAGAGTGTGGGATCTGCTAATGGTAGAGTACCTGAGAGAAGATATTGTTGGTATCACGGAACCAGTGTGGCGTGGTCGTGACCAAAAAGAGTTGAGCATCTGGAAAAGTGTCTGAAATTTCCGATGACGAATCATGGGTGTGGATGTATGAAGATAATCGGGCACCACATGATACTTCTCTGCCTTGTGAATAATCTTATTAAAGGGAGCAAACTCTTGTAGTAGCAGCATCCAGCGAGTGATGCGTCCCGTGGGCATGGTTTTGTTGATCAGATAAAGCAGAGCCTGATGATCCACGAAGAACTTGATTTACTACCCAGCAGATAGTGGCAGAACTATTGCACGCAAAAAATGAGTCCAAGTGCTTCCCATTCCATGGCAGAATAATTCTTCTCTGCAGGGTTGAGTTTCCTGCTTGCGTAGCGAATTAGTTTTTGTTGAGAGTCATACTCTTGTGATAGAACAGTACCAATAGCAAAAGCCAAAACATTCGCATGAACATGAACGATTTGTTCCATTGAGGTGGAACTAGAATATGGGCTTAAGTAAGCAAAACTTTCAATTTCTGAAAGGCCTCATCTGCCTTGGGATTCCAAGCCCAACTGGATTCACCACCCGTGAGTTTACCGATGGGATCAGCAATGACAGCCAAACCTGGAATGAAAGTAGTATAGTAATTGACTTTCCAAGGAAGGATCGTGTCTCCTTAATATTGGTAGGTGCTTGAGCCTTGAGAACACAACTGATATTGGTAAGGTTCGTGGTAATGTCGTGTTTGATGACCAAATGGTCCAAAAGAACTCCTGAATTGACGTAGAAAGTACACTTGCCCGATTCATCACATTTTTGAAAGACCAGCTCAAGCTTGGAGAGATGATCATCCATGGTGCTGTATGCGAAAAAGTCAACTTGAAAGACTTGAAGAAAAGCATTGTCTTTCATAAAATCCTGAAAAATAGAGAGCATAATACAGTGGAAAGTTGACGGTGAGTTGGACAAGCCAAAAGGCACCACTTTATAGGCAAAAGTACCCTACAGTGTGATGAAAGTTATTTTTAACTGATCTTCAGGGCATATGGAAATTTGATTGTAGCGTTCCGTGGCCAAACATGAATTTTCCCATTAAGATTAAGGGCAATAATAATGGGGCTCACCCACTCATAATGTTTGACCTCATATATTTCAACTGTCCAACCCTGAAATCGAAGGCCACAATAGATAGGCATTTTGTGGCTGTATATAGGCAGGCAAGCAAGCAATGATTGGAGCAGGTAACGCAGGCTGCACAAATGGTTTTGGCAGGGTACTCCGCTTATGAAGGCAACTGCCTCAAAACGTTCTTTTGTCAAATATTAGTGCTTCTTTGAAACATCAACAGCTATGTAACAGTTACGAAACTGATGAAGGCGATTGACCCGGAGTTGCAAATCTGAGTTTTTTTTTGGCAGAAATTCAAGTGTTGGGTCACTGGCATTTTTATCTTGGATATTCTAGGTCAATTACATAAATACTAGGGTCGTCGGGACCAATTGTGGCTGTTTGCATGCTCTTGCTCTTTGTTTTTTGTATTAAAAATGGATACACGTAAAAATACAGTTGTCCTACGCTATGAACAGCCCTGTTTTGTGCACCAGTGCGACAAATGGACCGAGATTAGGAAAGGAAAAAGATTTAACAGAAATCATTAAAGATCACTATTTTTTTGCATGCGGGCATTGTTGAAAATTATTGTTGGGTGGAGCTTGCTTTTTACAATGCGGTTAAGAGGATTTAAAAACAGATATAATTTTTCTTATCCATTTTATGCCTCTTAAGTATGTCGGACTTTCTTCCTTACAAATATGCAAATGTAGGATTTGTTTTGGACGATTTATTATGCTTTGCAGGTTTATTATTTGCTTCATTAGCACACCTGATATTCTTAAACGTTCGTATCTATTGAAAACAGAGGGTTTAAAACTTGCTAGCATCAGTATTTTGATGTTCGACATTGTAACAAATATAGAATAGCGGCCCAGCCATGATTTTGACTTCTGAAACTCTCAAAACAGGTATTTGGATGCTATAATGCAGCAACTGTGGCATTTTTTAGTTGTATTTACCCTGCTAACCGTCAAATAATTAATGAAAGCAGCCATCATTGACATGTATGGGCAGAGCAAAGTTGGGAGAGCAACAATATGGTGGTCATGCATTCAAAAGTTTTGTTTTGATTGTCGAACCAAGACTCTGATCAAACTGTGGCTATTGAGCCAAGGTCATCTTTTGCTTTCTAACAAATCCAACAAAATTAATAGATTGGCATGTTTTGTTTATTGACTTCGGCTTTTGTGCCATTTGCACATCTCCATAGATAGACAACATCTAATACTACTACTGCACACAAGTTGGGCACATATTGTTTTACATTGAAAGGTCTTCATACATAATGCCATCGATCCGAGCCATCGGATCGGTATTCTCGAATGGGCGAGCATGCATCTCTTGCATGCATGCATGCATTTTCTGGGGCTCTGGTTCATTTGGGAATCGCTATTTCTTGCAGGTTCTTCATTGACTTCTCATCGGTCTTTTCTCCTCTCTCAACAATTCCCTTGACTCTCTTTTTTTACACAATTAATTGTGTCAATTTTTAGCCTAAAATTGAAACTAATAACTGACACAATAGGTGTCATATACTGGTGATACTAAAGTAGCAGGTATAGCGTCACCTATACTATCACATATAGTGTCAATGTCAACCTCATCTATAATGTCACTTATAATGTCAATATCATCAAAGGTTTCACCATTCACTACGTCATCTATAACATCAACCATAATATCACTATTAAGGTCAGTGGTAGAGTCGCCCAAAGAATCGCATGTAACAACTAGTATATAGTTTCACATATAACGTCGTGTTTATTGTCACATGCCATGTCATTATAACACCATCTATAATGTTGAAGTCATTGTCATAAATAAAACCATGAATATTGTCATCTCTAGTATCATATTGGAAATTGTGCAGTCTATTTTGTCAATAGTAATCTCATGCTAATAATAACATTTTGTCAATAATAATATCATATGCTAACAATCACATTTATATTCAATGCCACTATTTATGTCACTTAGAAAATAATATATGCCATTATTTCAACAACAAAATCGTGTTCTTTTTTTTTAAATATAGTTTTATGGCCTTGGATCATAGAAGACGCTACGAATCTTCCACAACATCAGTTAAGATTCTATGTTTAAGATTCTTCCTTTATAGTCTCTGGATCAATATTCATGAATTATAGCTTGTCTAAAATATTGGAGATCAGTATTCTAAAGAGCTCTGATATTATGGGTATGTTGGAATAATGGAAAAGATCTGGAAGGGAAAAGAATTTTTAGAGATAATGAACACATTCAAGCCCATACACACTGGTCTGAGTAGTGAACCTAAGTGTCTGCAAGCAGAACAATGGATCCATTCCAATAGAACCAAAGCCTGGACACAATTTCCAAAGGACGGAGTGCAAGAAACCCTCTATAGCTACTCCTCATCAAGGGAGCCTTCCATCCCTGCCCTTCATAACATCCAAGGTCCCGGCGATGCTCAGTTCAACTAGATCACACTTCTGCATATATTTTGCTTGTGACAGCTCTTTGATTGGTCCATGAATATCATAGATGGGCTTGACTTGGGAGTTGAAACAGGTCCAAGACCTCTAAAACTAAGAGCATACTAGCAAATACATAACTATTTCTTTAGGGTGGGGATTTAACTACAATAGAAAGTTCCTTTCCATGATATGCAAAGAATGAAAGCTTAAGAGCCACATCATATATCACGATCATTCATAAAACAAGAACATAGTTCAAAGATTATCAAATTCATACATCAAGCCTTATTCACAATCCCATGCCCACAAAATTGGGTTTTAAGCTAGTAAAGTATCAATGGAGGGGCTCAACTAACCATCCATAATTGGGAGATTAGTGGTCTAGTCACACTGGTATGGGCGAAGCTTCGAGGTGAAGGCACTGGGGCCTAAGTGCTAGATCCAAGGTAGGAGGAGCCAAAAGGATGAAGCAACGAATGAGGCCTTTATATAGAGGTGGGTCAACTCTTAAAGGTGACTTAAATGGTGTAATGGGGCTGTAATGTCAACTTGTAGTCTTAGAGTGACTTTAGGTGAGAGTCACTTTAATGGTACACCATGTCCCAACAACCCCCAGCGTGGGTGATATGGGGATTGGTGATGTGGAGAGTGTCGACATGGACACGCGACGTGGGGACATGGGTAGGACGACGTAACAATTTTGGTTGTAGTATGTATTATGTAAGATCAATGGTTTTTCTTTGTTCTAATGTGAGAACCTTCAACTGAGCTGGCCAAGAAGGAGTTTTTCTTGGTTGGCTTGTCCACCCATGCCTTCCAATACCATTAGAAAGAATTGCAACAACAGTAACTTAGAATTACCCATAATTATCCCTTCATCATTGTATTGAAGTGATTTTTAACATTTCAAGGAGATCAAAGGTCGATGGGACCCAATACAATAAATGTAATAAGCACATTACTAGTTAGAATAAAAACTCCTTGTTTTGAACGGTTTTTGAGGGAAAAACCAGAGCTTAGTGGCCTAGTCAAGCCGGTATAGCTGGAGCTTCGATGCAAAGGCGATAGAGCTTAGATGCTAGATCCAAAGTAGGAGAAGCCAAAAGGGCGAAGCAATGAATGAGGCCTTTATATAGAGGTGGGTTAACTCATAAAGGTGGCTCCAATGGTGTAATGGGGTTATAATGTTGACTTGTAGTCCTAAACTGACTTTAAGTGAGAGTCACTTTAATGGCTACACCATGTCATAGTAACCCGGGGATCTATGACATGGAGGGTGTAGGCATGGACACGCGACATGGGTAAGACAATGTAATAGTTCTGAGTGTAGTATGCGTTATGTAAGATCTATGGGATTCCTTTGTTCTACTCTGAGAAATTCAATTGAGTTGACGAAAGAAAATGAAAGGGATTTTCTTGGTTGGCATATCTACTCCTATTCCTATTGGATATTGTTGATAGTTTATTAAGTTAGTTGCCTACATCAAGATAACTAGTAGATCTAAGTTGCTGTTTGTTGCATTAGATCTATTTAAAATTATTCACATTGGTATCAGAGCTAACAATGGCAACTAGACTTGGCGCTTCTTTACTCAGTGGAGTGGATATGTTCCAAGGGGAAGCTGGATTCCAGGCTTGGAAAGAGAGAATGAAGGATGTTCTTCAGGCAGAAGATCTTTGGGATCTAATAGAAGGAGATAGTGCTGATATAGGTGAAAGCAGTACCAATGCTGAAGGTACAAGCATGGCAAGTGAGGCATCCATAAATGTTGGTGCAAGTGGAGGCAATTCAAAAAGATCTCAACAGGCCAGATGCATAATTGCAAGTAAGTTGTGTTCTAGTATTATGTTTAAGTTGAAAAATAAGACTCCAAAAGAGATGTGGGATTTTTTGCTTAAACACTATGAGGTCAAAATTTCTTCTCAAATCGGGATGCTTGATAGGCAACTAAGGAAGTTGAAATTCAAAGATAATGATAATCTCACTCAGTTTTTTCAAAAATATGGTAATATTATTGCTGATCTTGAGGCAGCAGGAGTGCCTATCACAAAAGATTTTCATATCTTATCTTTATCTAGAGCCTTCTCTGAATATGAACAACTTTCTACTTTAGTGAGAAGTGTGGCCAGAAATAGGGAAAAGGCTGAACTTATGATAAGGATTGAGATAGAACAGAAAAAGATAATGCTTCAATTGTGAAGGCTTTGGTCATGTTGCAGCAGATTGTCCTAGTTCCAAAAGAGGAGGTGGAGGAAAAGGGAAGTTTGCAAATAAAGGGAAAGTATCAAGTGTAAATCTAGCTCAAGAAAATAATAATGATGAAGAAGACACTGATGCAGAGGTAAGTACACATGTTGCATACTCTATTTTAGAAAAAGATACTAACAAAATCAATGATATGTTTATGATAGATAGTGGAGCTGAGAGATCAGTAGTTAAAACTACTGATGCTCTCAAGGAAGGAAGAAAAACAAACTCAACATATGTGCAAATGGGAGATGGAATGCTGCAGGAGGTAGCAGAATGTGGTCTGCTGCAACTCTATGATTTAGATGGGAAAATAGTCAACTTAAAAAATGTTCTTTGTGTTCCAAATATTGTGAGGAACTTAATTTCAGTGAATCAATTGGTAGACATGGGTTTCAAACTCATCTTTGAGAAAAATTATTGTAAAGTGCTCCAAAATAATAAAGTTAAGTTCCTTGCTATTCGGGTTGGAAATTTGTTTGGCTTTCATAATAAGACTCTCTCTGACAGCATTAATTCAGTGGAGATACCAACAATTAAACTTTGGCATGAAAGGCTAGGGCATGTAAATGTTGAAAACATTAAACAAATGATCAAAAGGGGTCTGATTATGGCAGCAAATGATGAAGTAAAACTTGTTATGGTTGCATGGTCGGGAAAAGTTCAAGGTTACCTTTTAAAAGAAGGCATGAAAGAGCAAAAGAATTACTAGAGTTTGTGCATTCAAATTTATATGGGCCAATCAATATTATAAGTATGCAAGGTAGAAGATAATATATTACATTTATAGATGATCATTCCAGGCATACAAAATGTTTTTTTCTCAGGACCAAAAATCAAGCTTACAAAGCTTTTAAAGTATTTGAAGCAGAAGCTGAGAGATTTACTGGAAAAAGGATTAAATGTTTAAGGTCTGATAGGGGAGGAGAATTTGTTAACAACGAGTTCAAAAATTATTGCAAAGCAAAGGGGATAAAACGACAAGTGACATGCAGTCATACTCCTCAGCAGAATGGAATTGCAGAAAGGAAAAACAGGTACATTTTGGATTCAGTAAGAGCAATGCTCAAGCGATCTGGATTGCCTAATTTCTTATGGGAAGAGGCCGTGAGAGCTGCAGTATACATACAAAACAGGGTGCCTAACTCAAGTCTAGATGGATGTATACCAGAAGAAATTTGGAGCAAGTTACCAATAAGGTATGAATATTTTAAGGTTTTCGGAAGTATTGCTTTCACTCATGTACCAAAAGAAGTTAGAACAAAATTAGATGACAGGGCTGTGACTGGATACATGGTAGGGTATGATGAAATGTCTAAAGGCTATAAAATTTATTATTCTGAAGGGAAGATAATAGTTAGTAGAGATGTTAGGTTCAATGAACTCATAAAAATAGAAAAGACTTGAGTAACAGGCTGGACTTGTTTGCATAAGAGAGAAAAGTAGAAAATGAAAATGTCTCACATGATGGCAAAAGAGAAATGACGGATGTAAACAGTGATAATGATGAGATAGAGAATGAAAACAGCAACAATGATGACAAGACAAATAGTGAGGTAGTAACAAGAAGAAAAAGAAATTTAGAAATTGAGAAATTGAATGAAGGTCTTAAGGGACTAGATAGTCATAAATATGGGAGAACTGATAAGGGCACATCAAGAAGATTGCAAAAGGAACAATTAGATGTACATCAAGTGATGGCAATTTTAGAGCCAAAGATTCCAAAAGATTTTGGAGAAGCAGTCAATGGAGATAATTCAGAAAACTGGAAAATAGCTATGGAAGAAGAAATGAAATCATTTGCAAGAACTGGAACATTTGATTTGGTTAAAAAACCTGAAAACAGAAATATTGTGGGCAATAAATGGGTGTATAAAGTTAAGACTGATAATGATGGAAAGAGGAAATTCAAGACAAGATTAGTAGCTCAAGGTTTTTCTCAAAAAAAAGGGATAGACTATGATGAAACTTTTTCTCCTATTGTAAAGCTAACTAGTCTGAGAATGCTTCTTGCCTTTGCAAATGCATTGGATCTAGAAATCCATCACATGGATGTAAATACTGCATTCTTGAATGCTGACTTAGATGAAGAGATCTATATGGAACAAGCACCAGGTTTTATTGTTGGAAAAGATATGGTATGGAAGCTTAAGAAAGCGGTGTATGGTTTAAAACAATCACCTAGACAGTGGTATTTGTGTATTGACAGTTTTCTCAAAGAACAAGGGTTCATTAAACTAGCAAATGATGGGAACATGTATGTTTATAGAGACAATGGTAAGTTTTGCATTATTGCATTGTATGTGGATGACAATATAATGGTGGCAGA
Organism: Isoetes taiwanensis; assembly: GCA_021234155.1. Taxonomy (NCBI): domain Eukaryota; kingdom Viridiplantae; phylum Streptophyta; class Lycopodiopsida; order Isoetales; family Isoetaceae; genus Isoetes; species Isoetes taiwanensis. The sequence goes on along the minus strand of JAJEKV010000020.1, from coordinate 19,738,172 downwards.
TGATGTAAAGATATTGAAACATTGCAAAGAAGTTCTGAGTAGCAGGTTCAAAATGACAGATTTGGGATCCTTAAAAAAATTCCTTGGTATTGAGGTGCACAGGGACCGAGAACTCAAAAGAATTACCTTGACTCAAAGTGAAAATATTCAGAATATGCTCAGGAAATTTGGAATGATCACATGTAATAGTGTGAAGTCACCACTGGTGACAGGACAGAAGTTATCCTCTAATTTGAGTCCTAAAACTGAAAGTGAAATAGCAGAAATGAAAAAATAACCTTATAGAGAACTTGTAGGTTGTTTACTGTATGTTGCTTGTGACGTCCCCTACTCGTATACGGTGCGCTCACCGTATACAAACAGGAGTTCTTCCCCCATACCAGCTCCATGCCGATACAGGGCTCTTCACATAACACTGCAACCGTGATGGCTTCAGTGGGAAGAGTGAAGGGGTCACTGTACCCCGTCTCCCTCAGGGCCTACCTAGCTGCGGAAGCGTAAACATACATGTCAGTAGCACATACATCAACATCATGTGACCATCACGAAGGATGGTCCTCCACATCTCTCGCATAGACAAAGATCAAAGACATCACATAGGGAATCCTACCCAAGGCTCGGACTCAAGGGGATGACCCGGCGGCTTGGGTCTCCGTGAGTTCATTGCGCATGCAATTCATGGCAATGGATTTGGCTGGCATATGAACATGGCTTAGGGTTGTCCACTCCATCCGCCCTCCCATTGCACACTTTGCGAGTGGTGCGAAAAGTGTCGGGACCCGACCAGAGCCCGCACGGATGCATAGCCAAAAGGGCTACTCCCCGGGCTCATCCTCCCAGTTCCGATGGGGCAGATAGGGATCACTCCCTCCAGAGATCTACATGCTGACTCAAGGTGACTAGAGGGCCACTGCCCGTATTCGACTGAACCCACTGGAAAGTGAACACCACTTCACGGGTGTCGAGCCCATGCCTTGCCCGCCGCACGCGGCGGGCAAGCCATTGGACCTAGTCACAATGATCCCCGTAGGCTTTACACACCGAGGAGGGACCGCTCAAGAGTCGACATGAACCTCCTTCTCAGCCCGGTCCTGGCCCCTTCACCCACATCCCTGTGGGCTCTTGTGCACAGCCGAATCTACAGTGTGCTAGAGAGGCTACTCTAGGAGCATCAACTACAAAGCTTCAGGTCTCTACCCCCCTTCCCAATACAAGGAGTTCATAGAGATACATCATCCATATACTTCACAGAGAACTAAAGAACTAGATCTAATCTACAACATAGAGTTAGGTTCTTTAGTTAGAATCTACTATCTAGAGATCTAGAGGGCTGCTATGGGCAATTTAATAGGCTAAACCTACTGATTCTATGACTAAAATAGGGTTTAGACTATCTAATTGGCCAATTACCCCGATCCTTGAGGGGCTCCTCCTCGACCGAGCTTCGACCATCCCACAAACGCCGAATCAAGGGAAACTAAGGATGCAATTCTCCCAGGCAGAGTCTGGGAGGCGGTTTTGGCTGTTGAGGCAGCCAAAACAGAGTTCTAAAGCCCTAGAATCGAAAATGGGCTAGTTAGGGTTTCCTACCCTATATAGACAAGGGGGTTGGCTAGGGTTTCCAATTATCCCCTTTTGGCATGTGGGATAATTGGAAATGGGCCCACTTGCCTTTAAGGGCTAGGTGGCCAAATGTGCCCACATGGAAATGTGTGCACCCAAATGTGCCCACATGGAAATGTGTGCACATTAATGAATGTGTACATTGGAAAATGTGCACATTAATTGCACCTATGGGTGTGGCCCACTTGGCGTGAAGTGTCCACTTGGAAATGTGTGCCCATATTAATGTGTACATTATGTGCACATTAATAGTTGCACATATTTCTGGCAAGTTGCCCCCCTAGGGCTACCCACCTGGCTACACGCTAGCGTACCGCCACCGAGTGGCGGTAATGCTGCGTGACAAGGCAAGATGCGATACGCCCACGGGGCGATATCGCGGCCGGAACGTCACATTCTCCCCACCTTGAAATGATGCTGTCCGCAGCATCGTGGGTCTCCCCACCTTGGGATCATCCTAACCTGCAATCAACCTGATACATACGATAACTACTATAGTCCTTACACATTTATTAAGATTACCTTAAGGTAATATTTTTATGACATTATCACATCATTATATTATGAAATAACTTATCAATTCACAACATCACTAAAACAGGTTACTCAATAATCCACTTAATATGACAATTAAGTTTATCAAAATTAAAATTAACGTCCGAGGTACTCTTCATTCCTTGCAACACATTCCAACAAAATTTGTGTTGCAAGTCTTCGTAGCTCGACCTCCTTGCCCTCCTGAGCTCTATTGGCCTCAGTGCCGACACTACGCTTAGTACCATTTAATTATTAATAAAATTTTGGTTATATGGTGACCACCCCACCTATCTACATGGATGCATGGCTAATCTCCTACCAGGGAAGAGGGTGAATCTTCCATTATGGCCATGAGACAAATACCTATATGCCTATATGCCGCCATGCCTACACCCTAGTTGCCCAAATGGAGGATAGGTCCTTCCCGTATATGGGGCGTGAAGGCCCCATTTCCTCCTATCAAAGCATATATGGGGCTAGAGGTGCTTTTCCTATCGCATTCCTCAATGACCTCCTTTCTCTCGAGGTCGCCTACTTCCGTGGGACAGTAGACTTTCTAATCTACCTTCCACTCGCCCAAAGCGAAACGCGGGTCATGCCTACATTGACATTACACCACGCCCTAGAGATCACCGTAGTGGTCCCATCATCGGTAACAACGCATGCGACCCATACTAAGCATAGGTTGCATGCGTAGATTAATCTTAATTACACAAGAATTAACCTACACAAATCGACATGCCTGAGCCGATTTCTTCGGAGATGACCTTGCCGTCCCATTGCTCCATAAACTGTGGATACTGCTTTACTAAATCTTTCTTAAGTACCCACGTCAAGGCTTCCACTCGGTAAGTGTTTCCACTTGACCAAATACTGGAGGAATTGTGATCTCCTCGTTTTCTTGAAAGCTTTATCAAGAATCAATTCTGGAACTATTTCCAGCTGCTCCTCCGTCATTTCCAACAACGTTGGAGAATCCAAGGCTTCGTCTGGATTTGGAGTATGCTTCTTCAACAAACTCACGTGGAAGACCTTATGAATCTTTAGGTGTGCTGGCAAGTCTAGCTTGTAGGATTGATTACCTACTCTCTTGACTATTCTGAAAGGTCCAGCCCATCTTGGAGCAAGCTTCTTGCAATTGCCGATCCTGAGCTTTGCCTGCTTCACCTTGATCTTGAGCCAAACATCATCTCCAACTTTGAACTCTCTTACTGTTCGATGCTTGTCGGCGATGCTCTTCTGACGACTTCTTGCTGCTAGCAGATATCCTCGAACTTCTTCCACAAGCTGCTGCATATCGGCCAACATCTGCTGCGAAACTTCCACTTTTGACACGGGGTTGTGCCAAGTGTCCGAGTTAGGTACCGATAGCGTAATTGATCATAAACGGCGACATTTGGGATGATTCCCCGCTTGGTGCTATTGTATGCAAACTCCACCAAGTGAATAAATTCTTCCCACATACTTTGCTTATTCCAGACATAGTTTCGTAGCATGTCCTCTAAAATCCTGTTGGTCCGCTCCGTCTGGCCATCCGTCTGTGGATGATATGCCGTGCTCATGGATAGCTTCGTCTGGATTGTCGCAAAGAGGTCTTGCCAAAAGGCGCTCATGAACTTCGGATCCCTGTCGGAGATAATCTCCCTTGGCATGCTATGAAGCCTGAAGATCTCTTTGGTGAAGAGCTTTGTGTATCCATAGTCAGATCTGGTGGTCCCGCAAGGCACAAAATGTGCCATCTTAGACAACTTGTCGACCACTACCATCAAGGCATCCTTCCCTCTTGCTGTTCTTGGGAGTCCTGTGATGAAATCCATGCTGATTACCTTCCACTTAGCGTTTGGCACCGCTAATGGCTCCAATGCCCCCGGAATTCGAAGCTGCTCCGCCTTTGTCTGCCGACATAGCCGGCATTCCTTGATGTAGCGAGCCACCGCTTCTTCATTCTCGGCCAATAATAGCTGCTGCGACTTTGAAAATATGTTTTCATGAATCCCGCATGGCCAGCTATTGGGCTGTTGTCAGCGGTCGTGGAGGATCAATTTCCTTACACCTGATGATTCGGGTACGCACAACTTGTTCTTATGGTATAACAGGTTGCCTTCCTTCTTAAAATGTTTAAAGGCTTCCCGCTCCTTATCTGTTCTAGCCTCCCTAGAGAGACTTGCCCATACTTCCTTGAAATCCACATCCGTTGGCAAGGACTCTTCAATCTTCTTACCAAAGTCGCTGGAGATCGTCGAAATTGCATTGCAATGCACTCTAGTTGTCGATGGATGCCTTGAAAGCGCATCCGCTACTACATTGAGCTTCCCTGGCTTGTAGACTATATCAAAGTCGTACTCTTCAAGGAACTCCATCCACCTTCTCTGCCTCAGGTTGAGGTGTGGTTGCGTGAATACATATTGGAGGCTCTGGTGGTCTGTATCCAACTGGAACTTCCTTCCCAAAAGGTAGTGCCTCCAAATTCTTAATGCCCTGACAACCGCAAGCAATTCCTGATCGTGCGTGGGGTAGCGCGTTTCGGCGTCGTTCATCTTCCTGGAATCATACGCTACCACACGCTCTTCTTGCATAAGCACTGCTCCTGTAGCTATCTTACTTGCGTCCGTCGCTACAAGCTTATCTTTCTCCGTCCGTGGGGTTAAGACTGGGGCTGTTGTTAAAGCTTCCTTCAACAATTCAAACCCTGCTTGGGCTTTCTTGTGCCAATGCTCTGCCCAATCTTTCACTTTCTCTGCCCTCGTCAAGTCTGTTAACGGGGCCGCTATCTTGGCAAAGTTCTTCACGAACTTCCTGTAGTACCCTGCTAGGCCGAGGAAACTTCTGACTTCATGCACATTCTTCTTCGCCCCGCCAATCGAATGACGGCTTCAATCTTTGCGTGATCCGCCGAGATGCCTTCTCGCGAGATCACATGACCTAGATACTCCACCTTCTCTCGTTGCGGTGGCACTTCGACAACTTGGCGCATAACCGATGCCTCTTCAACTTCTCCAAAGACTCTTCTCAAGTGTTGTACGCGTTTTCAAGGGATCTGCTATACACCAAAATGTCATCAAAGAAAACAATCACAAAGGTGTCTAAAAACTCCCCGAAAGATGTCGCTCATGAGCCTCATGAATTTGCGGGGCATTCGATAAGCCGAAAGGCATTACCGTGAACTCATAGTGCCCATACTGCTCTCTCAAGGCGGTCTTATGGATATCTTCTTCCTTTATCCCGATCTGATGATAACCCGACCTTAAGTCGATTTTGGAGAAGATCTTTGCACCTTGGAGCTGATCCATCAAGTCATCTCGATCTGGGAGCGCATTTGTTCTTAATGGTGTGCTTGTTCAACCGCCTATAGTCTATGCACATCCTTAAACGCCATCCTTCTTCTTAACGAAGAGAATGGGCGCCCAAATGGCGAAACACTAGGTCTAATGAAACCTAGGTCAAGCAGCCTCCTGAATCGCTTTTTAGTCTCGGACAACTCCTGCGTTGTCATTCTATATGGAGCCTTACTTGTTGGCTTTGTTCCCGCCTTCGAAAAGCAATCTCGCACTCGACTCCCCTATAAGGAGGGAGCTGCTTGATCTCATCTGGAAAGAGATCATGGAACTCCGTGATCAGCTTAGCTACTTGCTTCGGCAACTTGCTGAGCACCTTGTCTTCTTTGCTTCCTTCCGATTCCGGCTCACTAATCTCAAGCTTGAAGATGTATGCCACTTGCTCACTCTTGATGCACTTGAACACCCCGCTTAGAAGACATGCACCGCATGATGGGAACAACTTCTTTACCTCGCGTGATTTCGGATGATCTTGCCGCCGGTTGGGAAGGTCACCTTCCGCTTCCACAACGATAATGGCCCCCGCTGCCCAAGGTACTCCATTCCTATGATCAAGTCATACTTGCCAATGCCCATTACTTCTGCCCCATCCGGATATTAATCCCTCGGCAAGTCGATGTCGGTTAATTCTCTTGCCCGCCGTCGCCTTTTATCGCACCACTTGCTAAGACAACGGGTCTTGGCTTTGACTTTAGCGGCTTCAACTTCAACATTTGAACCATTCTGGGGGATGCAAAGTTATGGCTACTTCCTGAGTCTATCAAGACTATGAAGGACTTGGCCTTGGCCTTCCCTACTGTGGAAATTACTTTGTAATCGCTCTCGCTTGCTCAGATCTATTGGCGCAAAGATATGGCACTCACCCGGATGTAGTCGCGGGCTTCTTCGCCCGTCGTCGTCGACAGAAGCGCCCCAATCTCCCAACTCCGCTTAGAGCCGCACTCATGACGTAGGGGCAGTTTTGTCGTCTTATGGCCCGGGTGGAAGCACCTGAAGCAAAAGCTGCTTTTCTATGCACTCCCTCCTCTTTTCTTTGGGCATCGCCGCAAAAAGGATCGCGACCGCTTTGGGAGTAGTTTGACCCCTCCCCTTGTCCTTGAAGGACACCTCGCTTTTTTTCTCTCTTTGTTTCCCCCGGTTTGCCACCATATGGGGCTCTAGCCGGACCTCGACGGGGCTGCCCTAGGGCTATAGCTTCCGTTGCCTTGCCTTTATCCCGGAAATACTCCGCCGCCCGCTATTCGAGGTCCCGACCCACGCAAGCTTATAGCCTTGGACTCAAAGACATCTTGTCCTAGGGTTTATTGCTCTCACAAGCTTGGGATCTTCTCATTCAGCCCCTCAATATAGCTTTCTACTGCATGTTTCTCTTCCAACTTCGCACATACTGACCTTTAGCCTCATGAATTCCTCTCAGATATTTTTCTGGACTGATTTGTTTCCTCGTTGGAGCCTATAGAACTGCTGCATCATGCTTGGACTTATGTTCCCTTGAACGTAATGGCTTTTGAAGGCTTTAGCAAACTTCCTGAACTTACAAGCATCCCTGCTTAAGCCATGTGCCTTTGCATAACCCTTCCACCAAATCCGTGCGGCTCCTTTCAAGTTGGTTGTTGCAACTCTGCCTTTGTCTTTATCTTTCATGCCATAAGCATTGCCGTATTCACTCATTTCGTCCAGCCATGCCTCCGCTTCTAATCCTGACCTGTTCTTCCCTGAGAATTGTTCCAGTTTACGGGCCTTCCATACATTGCCAAGTGCGGAATCTACCTTCTTCCGGTAGTCGAGGCCCACGTATCTCTTTTGTCGCCCATCCGGGGTGTTCCCCTCGCCTTCCCTCTTCGGTGTTCCTTTGCCTTCCATCCGTTTAGGGTCCCCGAGCCTCGTTTCTTCCTCTTCCTGAGTCTGAGTCTCGAAGTCCGAACTTGAGTCGGAAGATTCCGACTGGAGGATCTCCTTCTCTTGCTCCTCTTCTTGTCCCTTCCTCGCTCTCCCGAAGTTGGTGCTTGCGGCAATCGAAGCGTTGCCCACCGAACCCACTCCGCTGGCGCGGACAAAGAAGGCCTTTATCTGCTCCCAGTCCGGCCCTCATCTGGGATATCTCCTCCTCTCGGGGTCATGGGTTCCATATCTTCAAATAGGTTCCTTGCCGGGGTGGTCTCAGGCGGGTCTCGCTCTTCTATAAGGTCTCGCAGCTTGTCGCCTCCCCTGCGTTTAGGCTTCTAGCTACAAGTGATTCATGGCTATATGGTTAGTTTCCTTTGTTCTCTTGCATTGTTTATGTTTGTTGGTATAGTTGTGGGGCAAAAATACATCAACGAAAACATTTAAAATGCAAATGATTATATTCATATATTATATAATATTTTAGTACAAAAAAGTCTCCGGATCAAGAGTCTAACTAGTCTTGAAATCGCCGGGTGGGGACGGGTTGTCTTCAAGGAACTTCTTAACTTGGGCCGCCCCTACCGAAAGTGACCCAAGTTCCCGATAATGCTTTGCCGACGAGCCTCCCCCAGAAGGCTCTTACCAAGTCTTCTACCCTCGGGTCGGATGTAAGGGGCACACACCGCCAATCACATAATCTGGACGCCGATGGGGTATGGCGAAGTCGAAGAGGTCGAGTGCCATTGCTCTCTTGACCAGGACAGCATAGTCGACATTTGCCGCTATGCGAGCATGCCCTACCGCCGGCCCCCGAGTGCAATCAGCATGAACACCCCTTCCTCTCCTCTGGGACTGAACTTGCGGTGTATTACCGCTTACTCTCCCATCCAGCAGCAGCGGCAAGTAATACCTGAGTGACCTGTCGTTGTGTGTCGCCGAAGCTTCTCCACTTGTTTGGCCTCCAGCTCTGTGCCGCCCGGCGTACTTGTCGACCTCGATCTCGGTGAGCTCCCGGTAGTCTTCAATTGTGCGGTCGATCCTCCTGAGGTCGATTCCTTCTCCTCTTGTCGGGGTGGTGTCGGCGGCACGGGCATTAGGATGCTCGTGGTCTTCCCCACGGATCCCCATCCGCTCTTGGAGGGCGCAGGAACTCCTCCTCCGCTGGCAGCTCCGCCGGGCCCATCATTTGCCCGATGCCGCCAGGGCTTGATGTCGGAAGTCGCCTCCCCGCGGGGGTGTCGGGCTTCTTCGACCGGCGGGAAGTCCGAGCTCCCCTGACGATGAAATCGCCCATGTCGGTCCTGCAAGCACCGGTGGAGCAATTCGTCCAACCTCGAGCTCCCTCCCTCGTGATTCGAAGGTTTTGATGTCGCCGAGGAGTAGATACTCCTCTCCGCTGATGATGATAGGGGCTAGGCTTGTGATGCCTAGCCCGGTGGTGGGGAGCAACTCGATGCCCCGCCGGGCCCGCCGGTTGATCGGCCCTCGCCTCGCTTTGGCGCCGTTTTTCGCCCGAAGTCGAAGCCTCAGATCCCTCGTCGTCCGACTCTCTTCGTTCTCTCTTTCCTTCCTGTTCCTCGTTGATACCGCAACAAAGATCCGCTTCTTCTCGCTTGGGCTGCTATAGGGTCCACCTCCATCGGAGGGATAGAGGTTGCCCCCATCGGGTTTTCGCGCCGGGGATAAGAAGATGGCTAGGGCGGCGGTAAGAGAAATACTTGGTCCTATTGGTCGTCCGACCATGTAGTCGGCAGCCCTCTGCGCTTTGTTGGTTAAGTACTTGGCGATGTTGGGGACATCACCCAAGGCCGCTTTGAAGGGATGGGCGGGGAACGGCATCCTATGCAAGGGGGGACTTGAACAAGGGAGGGTCCTACCCCTAGCTTGAAATTCTCGCTAGCACCCCGCCTATATGTCGGGGTTGCATTTAGCGTAGCTTGATGTCAATTTCTTTCCCAAAGACTTGGAAGATGTCGTTGACATCCGCCCTCAAAGATAAGCACCGGCGCCGCACCATCGCCTCAAGTCAAGAAAGGGCCATTGATCTAGCAAAGAAGGGAGTAATGACGGATGCGTAAGCCTCAAGGAGCCGGAAGATCGCCTAAGCAAAGGGAGAGCAAATTTGGTGGTGCTAATTGAGAAATGGGGAACATATTTATAGAATTGGGGAAAACCCTAATTTTTGGATGACCTAGAATTTAATCGAGATTAGGCAATTCGATCTATTAAGGGATGCAATTGCAAGTTTGAAGACTATTTCTAGGGTTTGAGCATGCTAAGAACAACTACTGAACCTATTGTACAATTTGGAGATCATTTGGTGAAGAAATGGTATTTAGGTCTCACACGCTGCTTCTGCACCGATTTTGAGAATCTCATTTTCCGTCCGCCGACGCGTGGTGAGACATGGGTCCTAATTGGGCTAGGCTTACTCAATTTAAGTGATCTAAGGCTGTAATTCCACTAAACTCATCGAAAGTTAGGCAGAATTGACCCCTTACTTAGTCGATTTGGAGCTGTTTTGGGCATTTTTGGGCATGGTTCACACGCTATGCCCAATTTTGAGAATCTCAAAATCTGTCCTGGCGCGACGTATGAGACATCGTCTCAATTTTGCTCAAAGCTCCAATTTAATTAAAACAAAAGCTAGGGATCGATATCTTAACCTATTTAAACAGGGTTTGACACTTTATTTACACAAAAAATCTTTATTATAAACAAAATTTTTCAGCTTATTTACAAAATCTCAAGGGCGTTCCCTTGATGTGCCCGCAAGATACATATCCCGCCTCATGAGGGTAACTCTCTTCAGCGTGCACCGTGCAGGCCGTTGAATCTTCGAAGTGCTGCACTATTTTTGCTTCTCGCCTCCTCAGAGGGCACAAAGAACATTTCGTCGGTTACTCGCATGTCCGTGTTGTATTCTTGCATGACTTCACGGACCAAGCGTTGGAACGGCGCCCGGGGAATCAAGAGTCCGTGAATCTTTTCCGAAGTGGCGGATCTCCTTGAGGGCTCTGTCTTCTAGCTTCTTCTTCTTGCTCCGCTTCTTACCTGGTGCTCGGGGAGGCTTGGGCCTGGGTGGCGGTGGCTTCAGATTCTGCTTTGGGGGTACTCCGCCTTCGACTGTCCTCACCCGATGCTCCTGGAAGTAGGCATTGTATGCCTCCCACTTCTCCATATAGGAGTTGTGCTCCCTAATCCTCTTCTGATAGACCTTTACAGGGTCTATCACATACGCCTCCCGCTGGGGTCGCGGGGCTTTAACCCTATCCCACATCGGAAAAGGTGGGGGCTTCGCCAGCTGTCCGGTTTCCCCCTGTTCCTGTGCTACCTGCTCAGGGGCTTCTTCCTCTACGACCGGGGGTTTTGAAGAGCTTGCCCCGTCTGCTCCAGGCACGTAGTCTTCATCCGAGTCATCGGTAGTGGGCGGGGTCTCCTCTCCTGACGACTCGTTTATGACGGGACCCACTTCTCGCTTCCCGACCTTCACCACTTTCCTTTTGCCCGCCTTTATGGCTTTGGCCTTCCTCTTCTTGGGTTCGCTGGCTGCGGTCGGGTCGTCTTCCCGACTCTTCGTCCTCTGCTCCCGGCGGCGCTCTTTAGCTTCATACTTGCTGATGAATCGTGCAAGGTCGGCTTCTTCCGCGGGGCTGAGTGTTGGCTGCTGCTCCTCTTCTCTTCCCTGTTCTTCCTGCAGGTGGGTTTCAGCCTGGGGTTGCTCCTGGGCTGTTGGCTGGTCCGCCTGCTCCCGCTGCTCCTCCCGTGGGTTGGTGTCCCCCTGAGGTTGGTCCTGAGCTGCTGACTGGCCCGCCTGCTCCCGCTGCTCCTCCTGCGGGTTGTTGTCCTCCCGGGGTTGCTCCTGGGCTGTTGACTGCCCTATCTGCTCCTGCTGCTCCCCGCTTCTTCCTTCCTCTTGTGCAATCTCCTCGAGGATTTGGTGCATGACATCCGGCCGGTCGTCCTCTACGAGCTCTGTACGGTCGCTCCGGTCCGATCCTGCTTCCTCGCTCGAAGAAGATTCGCCTTCATGGAGAAGGCGTTCTCGAAGGACTCTCTGAAAGAGGCCGGAGCCGCTGGCGCTGGAGGATCCGCTTCGTCTAGGCTTCCTTGCAGTTTGTTTGGTGCGGGCCATCATTTGACGGTTTGTCGATCGGAGCTAAGCGCCAGAAGATCGCCTTGGCAATCACGAGCGAAGTTCTAGGGAAGAACACGAAAAATGGGAGGGGTCTAGGTCTATTTATAGAGGCCAATTTTTAGGTCAACTTTTAAACTACCTTTTTGGGTTGTCTAAGGCATCTAAAACACCTAATTAAGCAAGGTCTCACACGTTGCGCCCAGCCCGATTTTGAGAATCTCAAAATCTGTCCTGGCGTGACGTGTGAGACATGGTGGGGCCCACTATTAAATTAATCATGTAACATGCTAATTCTACTGGTTTTTTGCTTAAAATTAGAATTATCAAGTTATTTTACTGTAATTTACAACTTTTTGGTGTCAAAGTTTAATGTTCACCGCTATTAGCCACCCGATTTTGATAATCTCGAATCGTCTCCGCGCCGACGCGGTGAGACCACCCTACTTTTTGGATGTTGGCTCACCAATTTTAATCTTTTTACATTTTTATTCATTTTAACTCATACTAGCTTAGCATAACTACAAAAAATGAGAAAAAAATTTTCCCATTTTTCGAGGTTTAAGGATCCTATCAAGTTAGTGCTATCGGGAACATGGCCGCTGCTCGCTCTTGGTCTCCAAGAACATTGCTCGATACCACTGCGGACGTCCCCTACTCAGATACCTGCGCGCCACCGTATACAAACAGAGTTCTTCCCCATACCAGCTCCATGCCGATACAGGGGCCCTTCACATAACACCGCAACCGTGATGGCTTCAAAGTGGGAAGAGTGAAGGGGTCATTGTACCCCGCCTCCCTCGTGGCCTACCTAGTCTGCGAAGCGTAAACATACATGTCAAGAGCACATACATCAACATCATGTGACCATCACGGCGATGGTCCTCCACATCTCTCGCATAGACAAAGATCAAAGACATCACATAGGGAATCCTACCCAAGGCTCGGACTCAAGGGGATGACTGACGGCTTGGTCTCCGTGAGTTCATTGCGCATGTAATTCATGGCAATGGATTTGGCCGGGTATATGAACATGGCTTAGGGTTGTCCACTCCATCCGCCTCCCCGTGCACACTTTGCAGAGTGGTCCGAAAAGTGTCGGGACCCGGATCAGAAGCTCACGGGATGCATAGCCAAAATGGCTACTCCCGGGCTCATCCTCCCAGCCCGATGGGGCGATAGGGATCACTCCCTCCGAGATCTACATGCCGACTCAAGGTGACTAGAGGGCCACCGCCTGTGATTCGACCGAACCCACCGGAAAGTGAACACCACTTCACGGGTGTCGAGCCCATGCCTTGCCCAAGACGCAGCTGGCAAGCCATTGGACCTAGTCACAATGATCCCCGGTAGGCTTTACACACCGTAGGGACCGCTCAAGAGTCGACATGAACCTCCTTCTCACCCGGTCCCGCCCTTCACCCACATCCCTGTGGGCTCTTGTGCACAGCCCTAATCTACAAGTGCTAGAGAGGCTACTCTAGGAGCATCAACTACAAAGCTTCGTGTCTCTACCCCCTTCCCAATACAAGGAGTTCATAGAGATACATCATCCATATACTTCCACAGAGAACTAAAGAACTAGATCTAATCTACAACATAGAGTTAGGTTCTTTAGTTAGAATCTACTATCTAGAGATCTAGAGGGCTGCTATGGGCAATTTAATAGGCTAAACCTACTGATTCTATGACTAAAATAGGGTTTAGACTATCTAATTGGCCAATTACCTGATCCTTGAGGGGCTCCTCCTGACCTGAGCTCGACCATCCTGCTGAAACGCTCGAATCAAGGGAAACTAAGGATGCAATTCTCCCAGGCAGAGTCTGGGAGGCGGTTTTGGCTGTTGAGGCAGCCAAAACAGAGTTCTAAAGCCCTAGAATCGAAAATGGGCTAGTTAGGGTTTCCTACCCTATATAGACAAGGGGGTTGGCTAGGGTTTCCAATTATCCCCTTTTGGCATGTGGGATAATTGGAAATGGGCCCACTTGCCTTTAAGGGCTAGGTGGCCAAATGTGCCCACATGGAAATGTGTGCACCCAAATGTACCCATATGGAAATGTGTGCACATTAATGAATGTGTACATTGGAAAATGTGCACATTAATTGCACCTATGGGTGTGGCCCACTTGGCGTGAAGTGTCCACTTGGAAATGTGTGCCCACATTAATGTGTACATTGGAAAATGTGCACATTAATAGTTGCACATATTTCTGGCAAGTTGCCCCCCCTAGGGCTACCCACCTGGCTACACGCTAGCGTACACGTCAGCCGGAGTGGCGTGTACGCGTGACGAGGCAGTACGGTATACGTCCTGGGGGCGTATACTGTGCTGGAACGTCACATTGCTAATTGCAGTAGACCTGATATTGCCTTCAGTGTAAATCTCTTAAGCAAATTCTGTAACAATCCAGGCAAGGTACATTGGCATGCAGCTAAACGAGTATTAAGGTTTTTAAAGGGCACACAGAATGAAGGGTTAACATTGACAAACAAAGATCTTATTCTGACAGCATACTCTGATGCAGACTGGGGAGGTGACTTGGATTCAAGAGAATCATCTTCAGGGTATATTTTGCAGGTAGGAGGCAGTACCATATCATGGAAAAGTAAGAAACAAGGTTGCATTGCCATGTCAAATGCTGAAGCAGAGTATAGTGTTGCTTCATTAGCTGCAAGGGAAGTTGCTTGGGTAAGAAGGATGTTAAAGGAATGAGGAGCTATTCAAAATGGCCCTACTGTTTTGTTCACAGACAGCCTAAGTTGTTTGGCAATAACTAAGAACCTTGTGTTGCATGAACGTACAAAACATATAGAATTACATGTTCACTTCATCAGGGACTTGGTTGGAAAGGGGATAATTGAAGTTGAATATATTAGCACTGAAGAACAGAAGGCAGATATATTGACAAAAATATTACCAGTGCACAGATTTGAGAAACTGAAAATTTGTGTTGGAGTTGCTGACAGACATATGACAGAAGAGAAAAGAATAAACAAAAAAGAAGTCACTTGGAATGATAATGCAGTTGATAAAGTCTTGGAAGTTTGAATGATTTCATATATTGTACAGGTTGAAGATCAACATTATTAAGTTGGTAGTACATATAATGCATAGGGCAGAAACTATTTGATCAATGTGACAAGGATTGAAAATTTACATTATTAAGTTGGTGTTACAGATAATGGATAGGGCAGGAATTATTAGATCACTGTGACAAGGAAATCTAACATGAAAAGGGGAATGTGAGAAGTATTCATGTTAGATTTAGATCCTTAACCTAATGTGGTGAACATATCTCTGAAAAATGGTTAAGAAATGCGTGATATTGGGATCAAGGACCTATGGTCTTTTAAACCAGTTAATAGGGTAAGATTTAAAGAAGTTTCAATGGTCGAAATATTAAAGATAAGTTTATTATGTTTATGGTTGACAAAATTGGAAAGCTGGTGATCGGTCGAATAGCAGGAATAAACGTAGCTTTCCTGCTACTTTGAATGGTTCTGAACCACGGCAGTCGGTTCGGGACCTGAGATTAAATACAAAAGATGGATTTGGTTTTATCTATGCTGTGTAGCCGGAGCAGAATGCAGTTCGAATATGAAATGCAGTGAGACAAATGAACTTGTCATTTTCATCTTAATGTGAAGTCGACCTTATGCAGAAATTCATTTGTTCATTTGTAAGGCTAATGTTTAGCTTGCATTAAACTATTGGATATTGTTGATAGTTTATTAAGTTAGTTGCCTACATCAAGATAACTAGTAGATCTAAGTTGTTGTTTGTTGCATTAGATCTATTTAAAATTATTCACAGGAAGTAGGAGGGTCTATCTATCTAATATTGAGAAGTTTATAGCTCGAGACATTTGGAAGCTCCACGAGGACTTTCAAACAAGCATCCACATGGGTGCAACATCTGGATAGTGTCTTATATATGAGCAAGGCAACTAGGGGTGATGTCTCTCATGCAAAGGGAAGCTATATTGAGGCTTGGTAATCATAGGGACATATGCATGGCCTGCACCTTCAAGACAAATGACAAGAGGTATATTCTTTATTAATTAAAATTTGGAGATATGGAGATATGATATTACTTCTTTATGATTTGGCCATGGAGATGAGTTGTATTGTGATACTAGGAGATAACATTAATGAGCCTCAACTCCAGGGCCTCATTGGAGCCATGCATTGCTAGAGTGATGGATAGGGCAACTAATGAACTTAACCTCCTTATAGCCACAAAAGCTTAATAAAGCAGGTTAACAACAGACTTGAGAGGATGGATGAGATGGATGATGAAGATACCACCATTTCCTCCCAAAATGAAGATTGAGGAAAAGTATGGCAATAGTGTTGCTGGGTTGAAGCACTCGTAGAGAAGAGGAAGAGTTGAAAGCAATTGGAGATGGAAGCCCTAAGAGAAGAGGAAGAGTTGAAAGCAATTGGAGATGGAAGCCCTAAACTAATATGCTGAAACAACATTCCCATATAGGGACAATTGTGTAGAGAAGAGGAAGAGTTGAAAGCAATTGGAGATGGAAGCCCTAAACTAATATGCTGAAACAACATTCCCATATAGGGACAATTGTGAAGGTATCTACAAAAGTTGGAAAGACTACTAATAAAACGTGTGTCAATGAGGTTGTCTATGATAATGGTAGAGATGTTTAACCTTAGTGAAAGCAATTGTGGGTTAATAAAGTTGTGGTGTTGGTGAGATTAGGGGTAAAAATACTATCTATCTATCTATCTATCTATTAATGAAAGTTGTTAATCATGTTGGAGATGGTGGTGCAGTTGGGAAATTGATGATGTTCATTAGATCCCCAGACTTCATAATTGTAACTCTTATTCTTATCGCACTTCTCAATATAGAGCTTATCAACTTTTATTACAAGACACAACTCTATTGCAAGGATAAAATAAGATCTAATATCTACTTCTCTATTTCAACACATACAATACAATCGGAGAACCATTCTCAATCACTCAAATCAAAAAATCAATTAATCGTCACCTTTCCTTCGGTTGTTTTTACCTGTTTTTCTGATCATGGTAAAATGTACCTTCTCTAGACCACTGTTGGGCAAATTCCGGGGTAGAGAAGGATTGTTCCGGCTGAAACTAAAAATTTCCGGTTGAGTTAGCGCATTGCAGGAAAAATTCCGGTAGATTTTTATGCATATTTGTATAAGGGTAATACAAATTTCCGATTGGGAATTTAAAATATCCGGCTAGTTGATGAAAGAGTAGGAAAATTTCCGATTGGGTTTAAAAACTTTGCCCAACACTGCTCTAGACACGGCCTGCCGTGATTTCTTCCAGAAGGATGTTCAGCTAAGGACCAGATTCAGGATATCAATATCTTGAGTCACCAAATAATGAGGTAAGGCAACCCAATAAAAGGGCATACAAAACGCGTTTTTAGAAAATATTCAAAAATGAGAAGGAAACAGACAAACTGCCAAATTAAGCACTTGTCCAATGCCGAAACCTACACAACCCTCGGCGGTTCTCGCCAAAGCAGTTGCGAATTGACGTAAGCATTCTCACAACAGCCGGCATTCTTGCAAGTTCTTTATCACTTTCCTGCATTTCAATTTCAATTGTGATAGGTCAAGACTGCTTAATTATGAATAACTTAAGCATAGAATGGCTTACAAGTTCAGATAATCTGTCCTCCAGCCCAGAAGTAGCCGAATCTGTGCTCATAAAGAGCTTTTGATAAGCATGCCTGATGCTTTTCACCTGAATGGAAGGAAAACAAAGGTGCTTTAAAAATAATCATTTCCCGGAGATAATGATCAAATTACGACATTTCATCTTATGTATGAAGAATAACCTGATGTATCACACATTGAAGAAGTATTCCAAGGACCAATCAGAAAAAACACAAATAGTATCAGATAACTCTGTGGCAGTACTTGCATCCTTCAAGAAATATGTAGCCAATCCAGCAGAGCAAAATATTTTTTGCAATGTTGCAACTTGCGACTATTAATTTGCAGTAAAGTTATGTACTGAGCTTGGCACTCAGAAAGAAGTAGGATCATTTTCTGTTTTTCCTACACAAGGAAGGAAATCGAAATGCACTGCAATGGCCACAGTTTAAATCATTTCAGAGTTATTCATGCTGCCTCAGTAAAGCACCATCAAAATCATTAACAGAAGAGCACTTTGGGAATGGCGTTAAACTATGTGTAAGAAGCCTGCTACATTAATATAAAATGAAAGGAGATATTTCCCTACAAAACAACGTGTTCCAGAAAAAATAAATTAAACCTCTAAGTTGCTAAAGCCACAGCGCCTCAGGCCTTCTAAGTTAAGGCCACGAAGCTGCGCTCTATCTCCAGCAACCATCATGTACATAGGCACATCCCTGTCAACCTGTATTCAGAATGAACATTAAAATTCTCTTATCAGTGCTCCATATTCTTCTCAATTAAAGTCTACAATCAGTTAAAAGAGGAACAAGTACCATTGTCCCCGCTGCTAGAAAGGAATATGAATCAACATGGCAGAATTGATGGACAGCAACAGCACCCCCAGTGTGAACAAAGTCCTGAAAATTATAATAAAGCATGCCAAGATTTTAGCACGAACAAGGAGAGTCACAAGAGGTTTTGAGATACTTACCTCGAGCACGACATGGCCGCCGAGAAGAGTTGCATTTGCTAAAATATTATGATCTCCAAGTTTGCAGTCATGTGCAATATGGCATGAACCCATTATCAAATTGTTGCTGCCAATAATCTGCCATCATACACGTGTGAATCTTCCTAAATCTGTAGACATAATTTTGCTAATTCTGTGAGATCCTTACAGTTGAATCATTTGGCTTCGACGATCGATGCAAACTCGCATGTTCTCTGATATCATTATTGTTTCCCAATGACAAAAAACACTCATCGCCATCCTACCAATGCATTGCACTTAAGTATTTATTTGAATTCATAAAGAAAATTTGAATATCAAGGGGAAAAAAAATGTTAAACTCAATGTTAAACTCAAGCCTCGTACACATCATGAAAACTATAAAAAACAGCTGTTATGGATGTGGAGCACTTCAGTCCAGCCCAAGAACAAAACTTAAAAAACTTAAAGAAACTTAAAGCTAATCTAGAATAAAGACCTTATATTTCATGTCCTGGCATTTTGCACCAACTACAGCGTAATGTCCAACAGTATTGTTGTTCCCAATAACAGTCTTCCCAGGAACATCTCCACCAATCACTGCACCCCTGTCTAATCCTCCAGTTAATCCTACTTTAAAATTAAACATAAACTGCAAGGAAATCTACAATTTTATGTGCTTTGACGAGCATAATCAAATCACAAAGAAAAACTCCTGCTCATAAATTGTTACGTTAAGATGGTGCAGCATTCTCCAATTTCTGTATTCCCGACTATGTGGATGTTGGAATGCAAAGAAGTTCCTTGCCCTATCTTTGAACCAGGACCAACGGTGCAAAATGGACCAATTGAAACATCCTGCAAAACATCCAAAATAAGCAAAATCGAAAAACTGACTAGAGCTGATTAGAGCAAAATCGAATTAACCTTGGCTATCCTTGCGTCCGGATGCACGATGGTTGTAGGATGTATAAGACCTGATGCCATTTTTGAAGGAACTCCATCAATGTTCTCTACGACCCGTATTGCAAAGCCCATTTGCAGTAGACGAGACGCACTCATTTCCGGAGAACTGAACCTAGTTCATAAATATTTAACACGGCGATTATAGCTGTAATGGTGAGATGCACCCATTTCCGGATAATTGTGAACCCAGTTCGTAAAAATTTAACACGGTGATTAAACCTGGAAACTATCATATAAAACGTCAATTTACCAATTGTTAATTTTACAAGTTTTGGTTCCTAACCTGTAGGATTGATTATACCACCAATGAACCTTAGATATATTATGTAGATCACATAATGTATTTCCCCAAGTGACAAATACCCAACATGTTATTGGAGTATTCCGCTACACATACCTATAGTCCCTCAGAATGATGTGGTGGTGCAGGTTTGGAAGGTTCATCCGGATGTTGTGTCTTCTTGTTTTGTGCGGTCTTGTTACCGAAAGTCTTTGGCTATTCATGACACACCGCCCCTTCGTGCAAGTGGTCTCTGCAGCCGGGGTTCTCGATGGCGCTCGGTTTGGGCGTGGACATGGAGCTCACTTCCCCACCGGGTTAAGGTGCTTCGTGGCAAGTGGTGCACCACCGATCGGGGTGAATGCCCTTGTGAGTCGGGCTTTAGGCGTGTGAGCCCTCTCGCCCTTGTTGTGGCCTTCATCGTGGAAACCGTGGAACATTGTGCGTTTTATGCCCTCACTTGCGGTTGCCTCGGGATTGGGTTAGGGCTCTGTTTCAGGTGAGATTGACTAGCCAGCAGTTGCTGCTTCAAGTGTATCCTGGTGCTTGGCCGCTCTTGCGGCAGCAAGCCTTAATTAAAACTACAAAACACAACTACCATTAACATTATTAACATAAACCATTGCATTTAACACATTTAAATTAAAATCCCCCTTAAACCCCCTTTGGTTTGGGTGCATATTCACCACGAGGGGGTTACTCAAAATGACGAGTCAGTTTGATGGGCATATTTGCCCTTTATTCTAAGATCTGGACCGTACATAGCGATCCTCGTTTGTGGGGTATGCATGTACAAGTTTTTGTATACTATATATTAAGGTTTGCAAAATACTATAAGGTTTGAGAGAATGTACTTAATGGTGTTAATTTTGTACATGTATTGTGAATATATTTTAGGGGCTCTCGCTGCCCTACGTAACCCCCCGTGTGAATATGCACCCAAACCAAAGGGGGTTTAAGGGGGATTTTAATTTAAATGTGTTAAATGCAATGGTTTATGTTAATAATGTTAATGGTAGTTGTGTGTTGATTGTTATATTAAAAAAAAATTTGGGCCCTTCGGGCCCTAACTAAAGCAAGCATAGGTAAATTTTATGGGCCTAAATATTAATTACTAAAAAGCACAATAACACGAAGACAAACAAATTATTTCCATGGCAAATAGATTCAATTGATGATTGCATGTATGCATTCTTATATATGGCATTCAAGTATTACCCATTTTTCTCAAAACAGTCAATAAGCCGCTTAAGAATTTCCTAGCACTCTATATATACATGGCATTCAGATATTCCCCATTCTTCTCAAAATAGCCAATAAGCCGCATTGTGTTTGAAGAGATGTACATGGATGCGCATTGATAAATAGGCCAGATGCAACCTATTCCCATACCGGGTATAACGTGCCATTATAGATACAACATAGTTTCCACATCAATTCGGCCGCCAATTCGGATCTCTACTTGACAGATCCTAAGCAAATTCGACAAAATCCATAGAAGCCAATACGTTATGCTAGATATTGATGTTCGCAGGCAACGTAAAAGGCCTGCATACAAAAATGCCAAAAGATGTACACAATAGAAGAACAAGAAGAACAAGAAACATACTAACTTGGAAACAAACAGAATTAACATCTCAAAATTAACATCTCAAAATCTTCATGCTCAACTGATGCTCATCTACCAGATAAGGATGCAAAGATAATATCACAAAATACAAAGAGCCATCATAGCATACAGTGCCGGAGCTGCATTGCCATACCTGTGGCAACTGATACCAACTAATATAAATCCCAAGCTTGGTAAGGAAGCATGAAAGATAGAAAGCTGCTAGAATTAAAGAAATTTAAGGGAGGTAAAACAACAAAATATCTATAATCACAAATGCTATCCATGATATTTTCATATTTGATAGAACAAAAATGTAAATAAGATACAGAATACTATGATGCGGTTGCTGCTTAAAATAAGAAGAGTAGCCCTCCTATAATGTAAGGAAGCATGAGAGATAGGAAGCTGCTAGAATTAAGAAATTTAAGAGGTAGAACAACAAAGTATCTGCAATCACAAATGCTATCCATGATATTTTCATATTTGATAGAACAAACCTGTAAACAATCCTGCTACAGAATAACATGATGTGGTTGCTGTCAAAAATAAGAAGAGAGATTCTTCATATTTCACGGGTTTTTTAGAACAAGGGATGCAGAAAACAAGAATATGGAAATTGTGCTCACCTGACACCAGAGAACCCTAAACCAAAGGGGATTCGCAGGCCTAAATCGCTCAGTTGTGCAGATGACAGAAATTGCAAAGGCTACATCCGATGCTACAGGTCTGGTCGCAAGATGTCGAAGCATTCGTTGCCTTGAAGAATCGGTTGTTGTGGTGGCCACGAAGGATATAATGATTCTTGTTCTCCTTTTTATAAGAACAGGTCGATGCTTCCCCTGTACCTAAACGTCATCAATGGCCCCAGAACCAGGCTTGGATTCTATGACCTGGAGGCCGGACAAACCTCTCGGACCTGA
The DNA here is from genome assembly GCA_021234155.1 of Isoetes taiwanensis. Taxonomy (NCBI): domain Eukaryota; kingdom Viridiplantae; phylum Streptophyta; class Lycopodiopsida; order Isoetales; family Isoetaceae; genus Isoetes; species Isoetes taiwanensis. Next base: position 19,716,243 of record JAJEKV010000020.1, on the reverse strand, counting down.
TAAAAAAATGCAGATAGAACTCTAGTAGCTTCCAAGAACCAACGACAATAAATCTTGCCTGCCGACAGAACCGTTGGCTAAAGATCCTGCAGAACTGGTGAGAGACTGAAGTGCACAACCCAAATAAAACCTATGTGAGCTGAACTGCCGGGACTGTATTTGCACAAAAGAAATCGTGATAACTGGTGACAGACTTAAGCACACATGTATCAGCTGGAAGAAATCAAAGCTCAAATAAAACCGAACTAGCATCCGGCTTCACAAAGCGACCACTGTCGCAAAGCTCCTTGACCTTCTCGGGTCCTGATTTAGTAAAGAAATTGGGGCTTGAAACCATAGAACCCTAAAATGGGTTTGCTCGAGGTCTGCATGCATGAGCTTTGGAAATTCATAGGTGGACCATTGGAAAGATGGCACCAAAATCAAGATCGGTGTATGCGCACTCTAGATGTACACATTAGTACATCCCGCGACATACGAACATCAAATCATATAAAAACCATAGAAAAAAACGTACAAAAATACAAAAGAAACCCCCTGTTATTTTGCTACATATTTCTGTGCGTGGCTTGGTTGGTGTGGTTGATTTGGAAGCGGCGGCGGTTGTGGATCTTTCAGGGGATTCAGCAGCCTGTAGCCTCTCTGATTCCTCGACTCAGGTACAAGCTATTTCAAAGCTTTCTGGTGTTCCCGGGATTAGTAGAGCAGAAGTTTGCCATTTTGGCGGGACTTCTTGGGTGTTGTAGATGGTGATGGTCGGTTTGTACAGCAGTAGAGTTGCAGTTTTTCTGTGAGTTTGTTGTGGAGTGTCGAGGTATCGCTGTCTCTTTGGGGCAGTTCTCCTTCCTCCTCACTTGCTTTGTAACTTTACCATTCTTTTGATATATTGATGACACAGTTCTTCAAAAAAAAAAAAAAACCCAACATGTTATTCTAATATAACATGCTAAGTGTGATCCATTAAAACCCATATGTGTGGCACATGCCTCATTGTATGTGTGACACATGTCAAGGGAAGAGCACCCCACCCCAAACACCTATTAATAGGTATTTGCCATAAATGTGCTAGTGGTCTCATTTGCCATGTGGCAAAGCATCATTGGACCAAATGGCTCAATCGAAGACTAAGGCCCCAATTTTGAGGCCTAGCTTTTTCTAATATAGCCTTTTAGGTTTTGTGCCAAAAGTGAGTGAGGGCACTTCCAGAGGTCATTTTGGGTTTTGGAGGGCAGAAGGCAGTCCCACAGCTGGAGTCATATATCTAAGGCGCTGCCCCAACGCTTTCGTATTTAGTGGAGAGCACCATATCAGGCAGTTTTGGTGGAGAGTTGGGTGAAGGAGCAGGTTGGTCATAGTTAGATTATTAGTCCTAGAATAGCAGTAGGATTTAAGCTAGGGAGCATCTTTGTTTTAGCATTACATGCTCATAGACCATTAATTCTAAAACCGGACTTACCAAAGAATACTGACCTTGTATTAGACATGATGTATTAGAACTGTTGTTCTATTATGATGTTAGATGATCATGGTATGATACTCTGTTTTGCACCTCTTGTAAGGGGGTAGAGACCTAGGAGCCATGTGTAGCATGATTCTAGTAGTTAGACCTCTGTAATTCCCATTACTATGCGGCATGTGCATAAAGAGCCCGACTGATCGTGGGCCTAGGGCCTTGACTGGCTTAGAATAGGGGACTCGTTTCGAATGCAGAGGGATCCAGGGTGTGCTTGTCTGCAGGTATCCATAGCAAGCTAGGCCTAATACCTTGTCACTATGTGTGGCCAAGGTACGGGTTTGACCCCTCCTAGATGATGTATCACCTCAGTGAGGTTAGGTTGAGTATGGGAGAGGTGGGGAGGGAGAGGGAGGCTCATCTCTTTAGTTGCCTGCTATGACAAAATACATCTTGGAAGGAGCAGCCTTCTTGCCTCATCGGACTAAGGGAGTTGCAACCTTAGAGTAGCCTTAGGTTTACATCTTTGACAGGCTACAATCACTGTCAGAAGCGTTTCGATATATCTGCAAAGTATGCACATGAGGGGCGGATGGAGTGGACTACCCTTGCCATTGTTCTATTGCCAGCCAACTTTAGTGTTACAACTTCCGTCTGCTGTTATCTTGTGGCCCAGATCATCAGTCCTATCTCACGGAGTCTGAGCTTGGGCTAGGACCTACATGTGATGCCATCATGATGTTGTATTATGATGGCCATGCTATGTTGTTGATGGTGCCTCACGCTTCGTGATGAGCATATATATTGATTATGATGTATGTTGCTTGTGCTTATGTTTACGCACTTCCGCAGTGAGGTGGACCCCCGCCGCATCTTGTAAGTAAAGCCCCATTCTAGACCTTAGAGTCCTCGACGAGCCTGACCTCTCGAGTCAGCAACATCACGAAGAAGGGGGAGAGTTACTGCCACCACCACCTTACCCAGCATGGCCAGAGCCGGATAGAAAGAAAAGAGCCGAGAAGGAGAAGGATGCTTACACCTGGATAAAGACAGATTGTACAAAAAGAAGAGGGCGACGCACAAACAATATATGAAGATGTTCGACGCCTACAAGAAGTATTACGACACCTACAAGTCGAAGTACACCAAACAAGACCTACTGCAAGAGCCACCAGAAGAGCTGGAGACACTTAGGAAGTCGGAAAAGTACAGGAGGAACTCATCATACCCCCAATTAAAGGAAATTCGTCACTACTAGTGGAGCCAGTGTTTTCTTATCCCACAAATAAAGTTTGCAAGATTTGTTCAGGAAATTCTGGCAGAGTTTGACAAGACGAAGCGAGTGACGAATGATATGTTGCTGGCATTACAAGATGCGACCGAAATGGAAGTGATTCAACACTTTGAGGATACATTAGCATGCACCTTCCATGCGAGACGGGTCACTTGCATGTCGAGAGACTGCATATTGACGCGTTTCATTAAATGTACGTAGATAAGGAGTTATTAATCAATTTTGTAAACTCTGTATAAAGTCCTAATCCTTGTATAAAAGGCTTTTTGTTAATATAAAGTGGAATCTAAGTATGTAATTGCCTCATTTAGTCCAATAAATTACTTTATAATTTGTTTTATTTCAAAATAACGAAAAATTATAAACAAGTTCTGGCAATTACTCACGAGTTGCGCCAGAATCACTTTTGGGGAGGCCAAAAATGGCTCCAGGCGCAACTCATGAGTAAGTGGCACGATTTTATATTTTGATGTTGATTTTTTGAGTAAAGTATGTATCTAGGCTAATAAGATAAGTAGAATAGGATTGTGCCCTTACCCTCCCATTTTGGATTAATTTTGTCATCAAACAACTAAATTACTCACGAATTGCACCAGAGACTATTTTAGCCTCACCACATGCCTCCAGGTGCAACTCATGAGTAACCTAAGATTTGCAGCCTCGTAACTTGAACTAGACAACTCCAAAAATTTGTTTGGAACCCTTAGATTGTCCAGAGCATATTTTTGACATTCAATTAGCCTAGAAACATCATATAGTTCCTCAAAATACCCAAAATTTTCTAAACTCTAAAATTCCAGAGTTAGAGTTTGTCTATAACTAGCTGCATCTCCCTTCTACCAACATATTTTGCTAGAGTTTCAATAGAAATTAGGTCCTAGTCAGTGTCAACTTCTCCCTTGCATAGGATATTTTATACTCAAGGACTGCATCAAGGTCCTTGCACAACAAGTGAAGTGGAGTTCCATTGAGTTGAATGGATGAAAATACAATGACACATAGGGGTACCCACAATGAGGCCCCAACATGAGTGAATATGAGTGAAAAAATCCAATCATATAACTAGGCTCAAAACATATAACTGGGCCCACGACCCACAAAGTTCCCGAACTGAAAACCGCATTCAAACCCCGTCCAAGTCATAATTGAGTAGACCAAAACTGCACCTCGGCCCGCAACTCCTCAAATGTCGACTCCCAACCCCCACCCCAACAAGAAAGTGTAGAAGTGAAAACTGCAACCGCAACCACCTCGGAACCGCTGAAAATCGGCTACCACATCAGTGTCAAGAAAGAGGATAGCGCCGAACTACAAAACACAATCACACAGATGGTTAACGTGAAAAGGTTAGAAGCCCTATGGTCAAGCATGCATCATGCTCGAAAGGCAAGAAGAGCACAAGAATTTGACGAGAAAAAATAGCAGAATAGAGAAATTATAAGAAATCCTCGGAAGTGACATTGCTACGCCAAGATGGAGAGAAAATATATAGATACACTAGGCCCAACTGCGGGGTTCTTCCCCTTAGTGCCCTCTGGAAGCCACAAAGCTACACCAGGAAGAGAAAATAGGCAAATCCAATAGAAGAACCCTTTGGAGCCTACCCGTTTTACAAGTGCTAGCCGGGGAGAGAGAGAGAGAGAGAGAGAGAGAGAGAGAGAGAGAGAGAGAGAGAGAGAGAGAGAGAGAGAGAGAGAGAGAGAGAGAGAGAGAGAGAGAGAGAGAGAGAGAGAGAGAGAGAGAGAGAGAGAGAGAGAGAGAGAGAGAGAGAGAGAGAGAGAGAGCAAAAGCACGACCAATGGGAAAAAATCCGAGAGAAAACCCTACGGGAAAAGAGAGCAATAGAGAAAACATACACAAGAATATACAAAGCAGGATCGAGAAGTCATCAAGAATCGTCGAAAGTTACATTTGCCACGCGGAGATAGAGAGATACACATATAGAAATATCTAGAGACATATACAGATACACCAGGTCCGACCGCAAAAATATCCACGAGAGAATATACACATAAATATACACAAGAAAAAAGGGGGCCGCCCAAAAAAATTGGCCCCAACAGAGTGAAACAACCAATGTAAAACCCAACCCAGATATCAGAGGAGGGAGGGGGAAACTCCGCACAACAAAGAATTCAACTCAGAAGAAACGGCAATGAAGGAAAGAAGCAAGCAACAGAGTATATATAGGTGACAAAGCCAAAATGAGAGCCTGCGCTATAGAAAGCACAGGCCACAAAAAGAGCGGATCTAAAACTAGCGTGGCGCCAAAGCAGACGTCTCTTTCTCTAGAATGGTGGTTCCCTTCTCTATAAGAAGAGAACCATGGCATTCTAGGGAAAGGTCCTTGCATAACAACATCTGACACAAAGAGGAATCTACCTCCAAACTCCTCTCACAGGCCAAGACTATGGGAGACGAGGCGGGATGCCAACGCAAGTAGAGGGGAAGGAGCACAAGAAACCCCAGGACAACTGGAATGCATAAAGTAAGAAAGGCACAAAAACCGAACACAAACAACAACTACGACCACCACCGAAGCACAGAAAACAAAATTGTAAAATCAACATACCAACAAACTACATAGAACACCTATCGACAAAATGCTTCTGAAAGCAAAGACAAAAATATCCAACCTATATCATCCATGCATAACGGATTCAAGCAAACTTTCATGCAAGCGCACCTATCCAGAGAAAAGATGAAATCCAGAGCAGGATGGCTAGAATACAAGACATCAACAGAAAGATGAGATCACAGAGATAAAAGGGGATAACGAGACAACAAAGATAAGAGAGCATCGGGACAAACGAGGCAGAAAGGGAAAGCAATATTTCTGGAGTACTGGAGATAATGGCTTAGTGTGAGCAAAATGGGCAACTAAAACAACCAGAGTAAAATGGAATAAAGAGAAAATTCAAGAAAATGTACCAAAAAGGGGAAAGGAAAAGACAGAAACAAAGGAGCAATGAAGAAGTCGAATGAGCAAGTAAAGCTGGAATCTGATCCATGGGTGCATAAAATGGAGGGGGGAAATGAAGCTATAGGAACAATAGACAAGGCCATGAAGACGATCATCAACGTAAAGATCTTAAATGACTAATTAATCAGAAAACACCACACTAGCAAAAGAAACTATAACCCGAACTAACCAAACCAACAATAGAAAAGGAGCCAGAAACAAAGAATCAAAGACAGAATGATGCAACTAGACTAAAAGAGAATAACATCAACCAAGTTAAACTGGAACAACAAGCCGAAGGAACTCAAAGAAGGAAACAATGCAACCACAACGAAATAAAGAAATGATATTATGTGGAATGGTCTTGATAGCACATATGTCAACCCAAGGTCAATGCAACAAATGAAACAAAATGCACAGATAAGGAGTTAGAATGCATAGATAAGGAGTTGATGGGGAACATGGAGCAAGTGGAAGAACGTAGAAAGAGGAGCAAAGAAGGAGAGACAAAATACAAGAATAATGGAGTGCAAAGAGTAATGGGATAATAAAGATAAATAGAATAATGCAACTAAGAAGGCATATGGGGCAAGTAATGAGTGCTAGAGCACTGGAAAACGAAAAAACATAAAATGAACCAATGGAACAATGCGGTGAAAGATGGAAAGGGAATTGTGCTAGAGTACCAGAACACCAAAATGCATAAAGAGAACAAATGAAACAATGCAGTGAAAGATTTAAAAGGAATTGTTGGGAGACAAACAACCAAAACCACGAAACGAAATACACAGATAAAGAGTTAATGGAGAACATGGAACAAGAAAATCGAATGGAGACAACAAAATTTGAAGGAACCAAAAAGATGAACCCAGGATAAAACGGATGAGCAGAGCAGATAAGGCGAATGGAACAAAATAAATAATAAATGGAGCAACCACGGTGGCAAAAAAATAGAGAACATACGACGTAAAATCAAAGACCAACAGGAAGAAATGGAAAAAACAATGCAGATGTAGATAATTAGAGTGAGCAAAATGGAACCGATGAAGTGGGTAAAGAGGCCAACGAAATAGGGATGAAAGGTTAGATAGAGGCAACAATGAGAACTCAACTAGAAGCCAATAACAGTCGAGTGACCAGCAGTAATGAGCAGTGAATGAAGCAATGGAACAAACAATGCAACCCGAGCAAGATGAAGCAACTGCAAAGAGGACTAATGATAACTCAGATAGGTAATCAAACGAGGAAGTCAAATGAACTTGTATGGCATATGTGGAAAGGAGCAAATAACAATAATTGGAGCCAAACAGGTAGATGGGACAAACATGAAGTAATATGGAAAATAGGTGGCTAAAGAAGACCAGAGAGGAGGGAATCAGTAGTAAAACTCAAAGACAATGAACAATAGAAGCCCCTAGTTGGCCAACTGTGACTAACCCAATAGCCACAAATATAAAGAAACGTAACTAACTAGCCAATGTAACAAAGATGTATGTAAAATCTAACTTCGTATGAACATGTGTAACATAATTAGAGAGCACACCTCATCATCTATCTCTTAACATCCTAATTAAAAGCCTCAACCAAACAAATAACTTGCAATAGACGCTTATGTGAAGAGACCTCCCTGGCCTAGAGGCTAACATAACCAACAATGCGTATGTACTTAATTCATGCGAACAATATCTATAGACAAATGATATCATAAAATGTAGATATAGGAGCTGGACGGACAAAGAAATGATTATGGCAAAATGACCAAAAACCGAACACATGCCACCCCATGCATATTAATAACCCAACCCATGCGCTTTCAAAATTTTCTCTGAAAGAAGGCCAATCGTAGCAAACCGTGTGAGGATCCAAGTAAAAACAATGCATTAGGATAACAAACCAAAATGAATCTAATGGCGCATACGAAGTCACATGGTGCAAGTCCTAGCACCTTATGTCGAATGAGCGAACATCTATATATAGTACGAAAGTCGAAATAAGATGATAGTTTGTACGCGATCTTGGCCGTTCATTTTGTTATGTTTCACAACTTTCATTTTAGACCATTAATTTTGTTGTTGACCGTCCAATTATGTTTTTGAAAGGGCACACTTGTTAACCGCTTTGAGAACGATACTCCAGATGCTTCGATTGCCGAGTAACATCTGAGAAACATCTATGGCAGATTTTATTTTGAGCATTAGATTTCTCCCTTTCCTCAAACGGTTTACACGTATTCTTCGTTACTTTTTCCTCAACGAAGACATGCAGTGGTTATGCATCTTCCTGGACGGGATTTTATGGGAGATTATGAATGGAGCGATGCAGTGTTAGTGGTGGGAGCTCTTTCCCGACTCTATTTCTCTCTCTAGATACCTTTATTATGATTAGAGCATCTTTTGTTTCTTTGGGGCGGTTCACAATATGAATTGGATCGGATTTCAGTATTTGATAGTTTTTGCTAATACTGATTTGATTTTTAAGGTAATTCTGGAAACTCGAATGAGTTATAGTGATTTAGGGCTTTTCCAAAGTGCAGAAGAGCGCAGAAGAGGTCGTTGGATCTCTAGAAAGAACACGAACACTTCAGGAAAACTTCAAGGTTGTTGTCTTTCGCATCTGCACAGTGGTTCTGGTAAAAAACGGCAAGTAACTGCTTGGCCATAAAGATTTGCTTTAAACAAGTTTCAAACGGCAACTCTTCAAACACGGATTCGTCATGTCTAATTTCCATTTTTGTTCAAAATCGAATCAAATGGATGTGGCTGCAAATCGGCTACACAGCATGTTCCAGCATACCAGAATGATCAAAATGATTTGTACAAAGCCAAAATTACTATTTAAGAGCAGATTTAGCATCAATGGACCTCATTGAGATGTATAAAGGCCGAAATCATTTGTAACTAGCTCCAACAATGCTGCTTATGCTTCCCTTTCCATAGCCACCGCTTCGGGAAGATTTCAAAACCATCGGACCTAAGAAAATATTTCTTTCCTGCAGAAGCTTGGGTCTCTCCTAAAGCGCCTTGCAGACCAGTGTTATGGAAGGAAGGTTATTCGAAACAGGAATATGAATCCAGGATTTTGATAAAAGGCAGATATACATGTGTACAGTTGCCCTCTTCGACTCTGGAGGATTTTGATGAAACAGAAATATCTAGCCCAATGTTGAGTGCAAGCGATCCTCCTGGTGTCATGGTGTCAGGTGCTTATGCTTCTGTCAGTTAGGGCCTTTTCACACGATGTCTTATAATATGGCTATCCCATTTCATATAAGACATCATTTGTGACTCCAAAGCAAAAAATAAGACACACAAATATAAGTTGTTTTCACACTACAAGGTGTCTTATGTAAATGAGACACTAACAAATACTAGTGTGAAAACCATCACAAAATAAGACCACCTTTTATTTTGAATATAATTGGTCAATAGGATAAAATAGAATATAATAAGTGGTGTCTTATTTTATGGCGGGGGAAGTCCCCCGGTATAAAATAAGACTCCATTGCCCTTACCGAACCTATCCAAACCTACCCGAACCTAAATAAGACATGTCTTATATGGTTCCGTACGAAAACTAGTTCTTCTTAAATATTGACATGGACCAATAGTATGCCTTAAAATATAAGACACACTAGTCGTGTGAAAAGCCCCTTAATTGTTAATAATTGAACAAGTTAAAAATTGAACAAGTTGATTAATTGTTAAGTTTTTTTAATCTTGCTATGCTAAAAAGCTGCAGAGAAGGCTGCAGAGAAGGCTGCAGAGATACTTGGCCGAACAAATGATGCCATGCTGGTAGACAAAATTCTCTTGCAGATAATCGATGCACGCCCTTTTCATGGTAGCTGCAGAACAAATATTTATTGCAGGAAAGGATGAGGCAGACAATAGTTTTGCTGGCTTTTAAAGCCACATCAGATATTGCGAGCCTCTAATATGCTTCAAAGCTTCCTGATTTATTTAAAGGATCATAAGGTATACTTATTTAAGTGATACAATCTTATATGCAAAGACCTGACAACCCAGCAGTGTGGATTGACTGAGATAACTAAAATGATTCATACTGCAAGCTTGATCCATGATATGGCTGTCGCTTCTGGAAGGTTCCAAAATCACCGCCATAGCAGAACCAACATCAAATTATGTCAAAGTCTATGGAGTGCAAGAAGGACATAAGGATCAAGCATGCAAGGTTAGACAACTTACTTCTTTATGGAAACCTTTTCTTACGCTTGCATTTGTGTCACTTCTTCATGGTGAAGGTAGAAATGTGTTAGGGAATTTTTATCAAAAGTCACTTGTGGAAACCATAAAACCTACTGTAGCCGCATCTTGTACAATCAGGTAGTATCTTGATACAAATCTTGATGCTATGCTGAACAAAGCAGCTGATAGAGTGGCAGCTAGGGATTGGATTGTACTGTGGTCAGAATCCGCAGTTAAATTACAAGGAGATGAAGGTTTGAAAGAGTTGCTTTCTCATAAATCGACAAGGGAGAATGCCTTTTGGATTGATGAATGCATCAACAACCTTCCAAAGAGCCATGGATACTATCTTCAATGACATGCCTTTAACATCATTTCGTGTCTTCTTAGATGATCTCTGCTTAGGTACTTCTTTCAAATACCACTTTGATTGTCTAACAAAATTATTTGCCTGTTGTGAAAAGGAGGTGTCAGCCTAAATCCAAAGAAGTGTGTCTTTTTATGCTCAAGAGGAGACTTGCTGGGACCTGAAGTGTCTACAAAAGATATTCAGGTAGCAGAGAATAAAATTGAGGCTTTGAAGAAACTTGCTCCTCCTAAAACACTTAAACAGGTAAAAAGTTTCTTGGGAATGACTACCTTTTTGAGAATGTATGTTCCTCATTTCTCACACACCATAAGTCCAATCTCTAACCTCACAAAGGTTGGAAAATTCTCTAAGAATGAGAGCAAGTATATTTTGGTTGATTGGAATGAAATATGCCAAGAGTCCTTTGACACAATTATCAATTCTATCTGTCGTTCTATTCTGCTGAAACCTCCAGACTTAGAAAAGCCTTTTTTTTTGTTTGTTAGAAAAGCCTTTTAAAGCTTACATTAGTGTCACAAAAAAAGGCAATTGGTTTAGCATTACTCCAAGAGGACCATGTTCTAGTAAGATGTGGTCTGACACTGAACTAAGATATCCCAGGCTCGAGAAGGGTGCAGCTGCATTAATGTTTCTGATAGATAGACAAGGTCATCTTTTGCAAAACAATCACACTCAAGTCTACATGAGGCAAAATCCTTTATCTCTCCTGTTTGCAAAAAAGCAGCCTAAGGCCAAATTATGTAGGTGGGCTTGTAAAATTCAAGCTTACAATATTACTGTCAAGGTGGTGAACTTAGTTGAAAATCCTAGTTCTTACTTACCTTATGCTTTATTTGAACATGAGGATCAAGAGGGACTAAATGAGACTGATTATATTACTAACTTGATTGCTTTTCGCGAGAAAGATTTGGATTGGCAGTTTGACATCATAAACTATTTGGAGAACAATGAGTTGCCAAAAGACATGAGTAGCAGTCAAGAAACAAGATTTAAGGAGAAATGCAAGAAGTTCAGATTGATTGGTGAAGTATTATGCAAAGTTAACAAGGAAAGAGTGCTGCTGAGATGTGTGGATCCTGAAGAAGCTAAAATGATCATTGAAGCTTGTCATGAAGGCATCTATGGTGGACACTTTGTTGCTGATACAACTGCAAAGAAAATCTTAAGGTCAAGATATTTTTGGCCTACCCTTTTTAAAGATTGCTATAATGTAATTAAGTGTTGTCACAAATGCCAATTTTTTTGCAAAAGGATATTGCAACCAGCTCCCCTCACTGCCATAACTTCTCCAAGGCCATTTCAAACATGGGGACTTGATTTTATAGGTCCAATAGATCCCTCCTCATCAGTTCAGCACCAATTTATCCTTGTGGCCACAGATTACTTCACCAAATGGGCTGACCACTTAGAGAAGCAAATGCATACACTACATCAAGATTTCTTCATGAGAATATTTGTGCTCAATTTGGGATCCCTTTTAAAATTGTCTCTGATAGGGGAAGTCAATTCGTGAGCCTAACTATTGCCTTGTTGCTAGCTACTCTCAAAGTCAAACACACCAAAAGCTCAGAATATTACCCTCAAGGTAATGGTCAAGCTGAGTCAACCAACAAGGTTTTGAAGTCAATCATGAAGAAAACTATTAGCATTTCCAAAAGAGATTGGCATTTAAAGCTTCATGATGCATTATGGGCATATACGACCACCATTAAAGCATCCACTAAACATACACCCTTCAGCCTGGTTTATGGCATAGAATTTGTGGTGCCAATCGAGCTTGAGCTCCCATCTCTTAGATTGGCCTATCAAATAAATTTAGAAATGGAGGATGCACTAAGAGAAAGATGTATAAGGTTGATGCAGTTGGAAGAACACAGGTATGCAACTGAGAATGCAGTTTTGATCAAGAAAGCCAAAGATATTGCAGCATTTAAAGCTGCTCACAAGCTCCAAGGCACTCTCAAATTAGGTGAGCTGGTCCAAAAATGGAACAAGACAAGGGAGAATGTAGCAACAAAATTTGAGAACCTTTGGAAGGACCTTTTGAAGTAATTTGTAAGGCACGGAAAGATTCCTATTGGTCGAGAGATGTACTTGATGGCAGAGAGCTGTTAAATCCCATCAATATCTTGCACTAAAAGAGGTACTGGCAACAGCTTGTTGCCATTATTTAGTTAAAGGTTTATTTACAATTTGTAGGTACGTAGTTTAGTTTGCTTTTGGATTGACTATGATTGCAAAACTTAAAAAGTAAAAGAAGGAAAAAGACAAAAAATAATACAGGAGTATTTAGGAAATAGTTTGTGTTTTCAAATTGAAGTACTTCCTTAGATAGAACTTTTATATTCGAAGTTTCCACAGCTGAGACTGATGCAAGAACATGGAGATTCATGCAGGTGTCAAAGCTCAAATCCTTTTTTTTTATTGCTTAAGTTCTAATTTCCATCCAGGTGCATCTGAATTTGCAGTCATACATCTCATATTCACACACTTTCCTCCATATCTCTTCATATCTATAGCTGCTGGCATTCCCACCATAACAACAGCTCATTGTGTTGATAGATGTGTTGTCACATCCAGGTGCATTCTTATTCATTCATTCCACAATAATCTGTTCAAGAATTGCCCCTGATCCATTTAAAACACTTCAGATCAATGATTTCCTATTAAATCCACTAGACTGTTGTCGTACTTCCATCTAGCAGTTCATTTTTCCTATTAACAATCACACTTGTCATGCAGATTCACCTGTTTTCTACATTCACAATCACATACATATCATCTTGATCACTTGCCAACACCCTTTTCTTTTAATCCATTGTAGATTCATTAAGCTGCCGAACATACCTCCATATTGGCAGCTGGCAGGAATTTTATTTTGATCTTATGCAAAAACAAGAGGCTGGGGGACCAGCATGTTCTTTTTGTTTGGCATGATACTGTCATGCTATGGCAGCATAAAAGAGCAAGACATATTTTAATTTACTCGTGCTTATACATTGATTTGAGCACAAATATACAAGCATTATTGATTTGAATAAAACGCATCCCTACAGATGATAAAGTGGACACACTTGAAGACTAAGGTGAAGACGTTCATGAAAGATCACACAAACATGCTATGAAAGGTGATTCAAGCAAGGTAAATATGAAGTTTGGAAGACCTCTTTAATGTTCTTGGTATGTGATATTTCCATTGAGTTCTTGGCATGACTATCTCTTATAATCCTCATATCAAGCCTTCCATCTCCTTTTCCATGAAAACACACCCATATGACCTCAAATTCCATGCCTAGCTTTTGTTTCCTAGAGCGAATTGGCTTATGGAATTTTTTCTAGTCAAAACTTCTCTTTCATACATCATTCATACCTCACACACCCACCACACCATCACCATCTTGTAAAAGCAAAAAATGGCTACATCCATGGTCTAGGGTCAAATTCTCTCACTAGAAGTCAAAATGGAGAGAGAAAATGCAATTCCTAAGGGAAGCAAAAGAAGTCAAAGATTTGCCTAAAGTATGCAATTTATATGTATTAGCATCGAATTGACCCATGTCATCACTTGAAAATGGCCAAGCCATCATACACATCATCACCATTGCCATGTCACACCACACACATGTCACCTCCATTGAAAATTCCATTTTTTTCAAGATTCTTCAAAACAAGTTGTTTAAGATCATAAAGGTGACACGTTGTCTTGCCACATCATCACTAACACTTCCACGTCATCACCCACGTGTCACATTCATCACCTCCACCTCATCGTGTGTTTTGACTAGAAAAAATATACCTTGCCAACTTGTTTGACACCTCATCACCCTTCTTTGCCATGTCAGCATCATCTTGCCAACTCACCTTGCCTACTTGCCACCTCACCATTTCCATATCCTTCTTTGAGCCAAAAAATCAAAAACCTAGTTTTGCAAAAAAGATTCCACCATGGTACAAAGCATCAAAAAATATTCTTTTTGCAAAAAAAAATTTAAAAAAAGGGTTCATTTGGGCCTTCATGTTGGGTTTTTTGAGAAACAGTGCCCGATTCCATTAAGCAAAAAAAATTTCCTATCTACTCCCCCCCCCCCTCCCCCCCAAGCCTAGATTCTCCCCAACCAATCACCCCCCGCCACATGGCACACCCCGGCGTGTGGGGCGGTTATACACTGAATCCTACGTGGGCATGGCACGTCGATATAATAATGTCTTTATAAACCCAGGCCAACTTTCTTGAAAATTCATGTGGGATATTTCGATCTTTTCTGCCAAGAACCCTAAATCACAGTCACGCCAAGATCCGGAGTTTTGATCCTAACAAACCACTCAATCATGCTGAAACACTCTCGGATCAACCCATTTACATCAAGAACTCACTTATTAAGCAAAAAAGACAAGATTTAGCCCGAGTTTGTCAAGAACGGGCCGGAACATGGGATTTTAGAAAGGGAAAACACTGCTCAGGGTTTTTCGAGGGCCTTTGGGTGAGACACTGATCGAGATTCTTTGAAGAAAGACTGGTTTCGATAACTTAAGCTTGAATTTGCCTTTCATTTGCCAGATTATTTATGAATTTCTGATATTTTAGTTGAATTACCTGACCTGGAGTTCGACTTGATCCTGTGCCCAGACATAGAGCTTGGGATGATTTTTGATTATTATGTGAGTCTTGAGTAAATGAAAATCCGACCCTTGGAAAAGCAATTGTGAATGATTTTCTTTTAACATTGTGCTTGGCTTTGTGAAAATAACATGACAGTAGACCTCAACACTTAGGCACGAGGAAATCTATCAGGACTATGAACGAATTGGCTTTTACCTTTCCAACTATGCATATAACATTGTATTATCTTTTGGCATTTTCATTATCAATGGCGGTAAGGATGTGGCATTCACCCTAGATATAATCGTGCGATTCCTCATCGTCATCCTCCGGGGGAGTTTCCCATAGAGCCGCATTCATCACAAAGGGGCAATATGTGTCATATGCCCTGGCTGGAAGCATCTAAGGCACAACTATTTTTCTATGCACTCCTGCCTTTTCTCCTTTGGGATTGATTGAAGGAACTGCTTTACTCCTTTTTGAGTAGTTTGATCCTCTCGCTTGCCCTTTGTTCTTAAAACGAACCTACTTTTTATCATGTTTTCCATAATTGTTGTTGTAAGATGCTGGGCTGGTTGCTCTTGGGCTGTAGGCTCTTGAGCTTTTTCTTTTTTATAGACGTTATGCCTCTGCTCGTTATCCTGGGGACCTATTCTCTATAAGCTCAAGGGTTTTGACTCTGCTCCAACTACTGCCCTCAGGTTTGTGGCCCTGAAAAGCTTTTTAATTTTAAAGTTAAGGCCTTCGACGATAGCCTTCTACTGTATGTCTTTCACTTAGCTTCGACATATAGAACCTTAGCCTCATGATTTCCTCGGTGTACTTTTGCACTGATTTGTTCCTTGTTCCAGTATGTAGAATATCTGCATTATACGACACTTATCCTCCTTGGCAACATAGTGGCATTTGAACGCCTTAGCAATCTTCTTAAACCTGCAGTTGTCCCTGCTTAACCCATAGCATAGCCCTTCCACCAGATCCTTACTGCTTCTTTAAGGTTGGTTGTAACCTTGCCTTTGTCCTTGTCCCTCATGCCATAAGCATTCCCATACTCTCTCATTTTATCTAGTCATGCCACGTCTTCCATACCCGATTTGGTGTTGCCGAAGAATTGCTCAAGCTTTCTGGCTTTTCATACGTTGCTCAACACCGAGTCGACTTTCTTCTGGTATTCCGATCCTTTCTCTACCTTATCCCTGTTACGACCTTCGCAACGATCATATTCACTTTCCACTTATTCTTCTGATGCTGAATCAGAATTGACGCTGTTCCAAGTTGAATATGAAATGGGGAATATGTGTCTACTTCTCTTTTTCCCTTTTCCTTTGTCATATGGCAGTGCCTGTGATCCCCTCTCGGTCGTTTATTGGGTTCGATGATCATGGCTGTCCTTGTGCACACATTGGATTATAATTCTTATCATGAACTTATTTGTTGTTGCATTAGTTGTTTAATGATATAGCTATGCGGACAATAATATCAAAAAACCATTTATAACGTAAAACAAAAGATATCGTATCTTATCATATATTCATTATATTAACACAATACAATAGTCATGATTATAATCATAATGTGTCACCAATAAGACGGATGGTCTTCCAAGAACTTCTTACTCGGACTGCACCCTTAGATTCTTTTAGATTCCCCTAAATTCTCTTACATTCTAGTTTTCTAGAACATTTTGGAACTTTCTCGAAGGATAGATTTCTCTAGATTCCCTTACATGCTAGAATTTTTAGAGCATTCTAGAATATTCGAGAATTTTTTGGAACAATTTGAAACATTTTTGGAACATTTTGGAATCGCCCTCAGGTTTATGGCCCTGAAAAGCTTTCTAATTTCATCGTTAAGGCCTTCGACGTAGCCTTGTTAGTCCTGTACGTCCTGGTACAGGACTATTCATGTACACGGAGGACCAGGTCAACAGTCAGGTCCAGGTCAGTCATCAAAGGCCAAGCAGCAGACCAAGCAGTAGACCACGCAGAAGGCCACGCCGCCCGCGACAAAGAAGAGACGAACAGACAAGCGACGGGCCGTCAGCGTCAGCGTCAGCGTGATTTCAGGCATTTCAAGAGGCACCGCCAGCATTCCTGCAAATCAGGCCTCCTTCCAGGAGTCGGCACCGAGATCTGACAAAGTGTCTATATTGGGCCAGAGGCCATTGTACTATATATATGAGTAGACCTAGCATTCCAGGCTAGACGAGTTTTTGGTCTTGTCTCCATTCTGTTTTCTCTCTATTGCGAGAGCTCATGTATCATCATTGATATCAAAGAGTTTCGTTCTCATCATTGTGTTCTTTTTTCTTTTGTTCTCTCTCTTCCCTTTTTCCTTTGTTCCTTTTGCAAATCCCGCGTGACACAGCTACCGGATTCTCCTGTTTGATCCACGGGTCCTCACAGAGGGCTGTCTTGCAGGAGTTCCCGAACCCAGACCCCAAACACTGTCGCTGTTGCCGGGTCTGATTTTCTTTTCCTTCCTTCTTTTACCATGTCTGCCCGAGCTTTCACCCCAGAGGAGCTTCTTAGCCAGACGGCGTCTTGATTGGAGTGCCTTCAACGTCGTGAAGTTGCTCGAGATATGTATGACACTTGTTATGATATTGAGAGAGGCCATATTCGCTCACGAGCTCAATCGGCGCCACCTACTCCTCATGTTCACTTTCGTCCTCGCTCTCCTCCAGCGTGTAAACATTGTTCACAACCTCAGTCTCCCCATCATACACTTGTTCAACCCCCTCCAGCTTATTTCTACACTCCGGAGAGTGCCTACATTCATATCTCCTCTGGCCATACTCCTCTGCCTTCACAACCATCATCTCCCCCTGGAGGGATGGGTCATCCCCATGTCTTTTTCGGCCCTCCCCAGGTTCAGACATATCTCCAATCCTCTTCTTTTCACCATACTCTTCCAGTTTACACTCTCATTGATCTCAAACCTCACGAACAAGGCTCTCAAGGACCTTCCCCACATGATGTTCCTTTTCCAGACTCTCAAGGTTTTTCTGTACCTCTGCCACACCATACCGAGACTATGGCTGTTCCACCTTATTCTGTACCTCTTCCTACTCAGCCGCTTTATGCGCAAGGTCCGTCACACTCTTCTTTTCAGACTCTCAAACTGACCTATCCCACTTTTGGCAGTACTAAAGGCAAACCATTGGATCAAAGTGCTCAAGCCCACATGGAAGAATTTGAGGCTCTGGCTGTCCTAAATAGTCACGCTCAACCTCAACTGAAGTTCCACATCTTTTCCACCACGCTGCGTAGATCCCCTCATCAATGGCTCATGACAAACAAAAGCCATTGGAAACAAAATTGGACAGATATGAAGACTGCTTTCCTTTCTCATTATGGCACCAAAAATGATGATCAACTTCTTCTCAAGCAACTCAATGATCTTTAGCAAGAGCCCACGGAGTCAACCCGGGATTTTGCGGATCGTCTTCACATCCTCCTCCGCAAACTTCAAGAGTACCCCACGCAAAGCCAGATCCTCGTCTGGTTTCTACAGGGACTTCCTCCGGCTATTCGTCTCATGACTGAATACCTGCGCCCCAAGACTTTGGAGCAGGCCATCGAACTTGTCAATCATTCAGTTAATGTTTCCTCCCGAGGCGTGGCCCTCCAGGAGCTACCTTTCATTCCTCCTGTCATGGTTCCTCAGACTGCAGTTCAGCCTCAACACTCAAATCCTCAACGCAGTCAAATTTGGTGCCACCTCTGCAAATATCAAGGCCATTTGGCCAATGAGTGCAACTCCTCCAATGGCCCTCCTCATTGTAAACGCTGCAACATGTGCAATCATGCCACAGAAGAATGCACTCGTACTCATCCTACACCCTTCCGACAAAAGATGGTTTATCAAGTCCAGACCACGCCTCAGCAACAAACGTCATACCAACTTCAGCAATTTCAAGCTCAACCACTTCAACCGTATCCACAGTCTCAGCAACCTCAGCAGCCAAGAGGACAAGGCAACCATGCTCCTTTTGATCCTTCTAAAGCCCAGTGTTATCATTGTCTGGAATGGGGTCATACCACCACGGCATGCCCTCAACTTCCTCAAGTTCAAGTCCAACTTCCAGGCACGAATCAAACCACGTTAGTACGCCTCACGGCCTATCAACTTTGGATCGCTAATGGCAAACAAGGCCCTCGTCCTGTTCTCCGAAAGCCACCACGCGTGCCTCAACAATCACGGTATAAACCAGCTCCTTCCCAACTCCTCCTATGGATCAACAAGCTCAGGAAGAAATTTACCAAGCTCTCAATCCTCCGGTCCAACCGTCAAACTGGGTTGGTTTGGTCTCACGACAAACCAGGGCTTCATGCCCCTTGACCATCATTCCTCATGATACGCGTCCTGCTTTTGTCGTAGACACGATCCCTCATGAAGAAGAAAAAAATGTTCACTTTGCACCAGACTTGGATAAACTCATGCCTCATGTCATGCCCAAGGTAAGACAAAGTATCCTCAACCTCATGCAGGCCGCAGAAGGCCGCACACTTGCTAATGCGCACGCCACCACCAGGGCTCAATAGCGTCATGACGCACCTCCGTTATCTCACACTCCACGCTCTCAGACATATCCGAATATTGCTGCAGAGGTGGAGCTTCTCAAAGAAGTTTCTGCTTCTTTACCTCAGACTTCAGCTCCCTTGAATCCTGCTGATTCGTTTTCTCGTGTTCCTTTGGAACTCCAAGAAGAACTTGCAAAAATCAAAATTCCTTTGAGTTTAGCCACCATTTTGAAACTTTGTCCTGCTCTCAAGGACCAGTTGCCCCTTCCCACGGTTCTGGTTGGGGTTGTGGCTACCTCTACACCCACGGTGCATGCCATGGTGGGCAATCATCAAGTCAATCATGTGCAGATCGATGGTGGGAGTGCTGTCAATCTTATTACTGACAAGCTCCGAAAACAATTGGGCATCAAACAACTTTACCGTGCCCCATATGACATCAAGTTGGCCAATGGTCATATCACGCGCCCTCAAGCCGTTACACCCCTTCTTCATATCAATATAGGAGACCTCAGATTCCCTTTATAATTTGGTGTTTGGAAAGCCTGAAGATCCCGGTGATTATGAAATGTTGGTCGGCAGACCTTTTCTCCGTCAGGCAAAAAGTATTCATTATCGGGCCACGAACCCAGCTCGTCATTACAGATGGTCATCTCAATGCTACCATGGATTTGGAAACCGCAAGATCATCTCTCATGGAACATGCCAACCTTCTCTCGCATACCGATTCAAGAAGCCCGTAATATCTATCATGTTTAGGCTCCACCTGCGAGTCTGCCTCTTTCATCCTACCCTGAATATGCTGATCCTTGGGGTGAGATGACTGGATCGTGATCAGCCGGGCTGCTACCGCCGACCCTTACGTGGCTCCTTGCAATCGCATCCAAAGACTTGACCATTTTTTCGACATCGCACTTCCTCCGTAAACGGTGGGCGCCCATGCCGCCATGAAGCAACCATCGCTAGATGACGCCAAGAACCGCTTTTCTTCACCACACAAAATGTAGCTCATCCCGCCATGTTTCAACCTCCTGCTCACGTTGTTCAAGACACCGGTTGTTCCACACATTCGGACTCTGAGGTGGAGATTCAGTAGACGCGTTGGCAACAATCATCCCCGTCGCCTAGCTGCAAATCTCCGACTACCTATCGGACGCACGCCCCCTCACGCTATTCAAAAATTCAAACACATTTTTGCCTGAGCTATAAAGATCTTCGGGTATCAACAAAGACTTGGGGAACTCACCATTCCTACCAAACCCGGATGCATGTCCCGTCTAGCAACGACAATGCATCGCTCAACCCCAATTCGCGCGGATCGTCAAGGCCGAAATTGATAAACTCCTAGTCTGGAAGCGATTTATGAGGTCAAACATTCAATGGGTGAGCCCCATCGTCATTGCTCTCAAACACAACGGTTAGATCCACGTCTGCATGGACTATCGCAAACTCAATCAGGGCACGGAGCGTGATCACTTCTCGCTTCCCTTCACAGACCAGGTTCTGAAAGAGGTTGCTGGCCATGAAATGTACTCCTTCATGGATGGTTTTTCAGGCTACGGCAGATCAACTCAAGACTACCTTTACCACCCCATGGGGCACTTTTGCCTACAAGGTGGTTCCTTTTGGTTTATTCAACTCTCCATCCACGTTTCAACGCATCATGCTCTCGGTCTTTCAAGATTATATGAAGGAGAAACCCTTTCTCCAGATCTTTCAAGATGACTTTTCAGCCTACAGTTCCATGGATGATCACCTGGACAAATTAGAGCTTATCTTTCAGAAATGTGACGAGTCTGGTATTAGTCTAAAATCTGAGAAATGCACCTTCTGCGTCACCTCTGGTGTTCTGTTAGGTCATGTGGTCAGTAAAGAAGGTATCACCACAGATCCTGCTAAAATCAGTTGTGTGCTTAAGGCTCAAGCACCATCTAATATCAAGGAGACACGTTCTTTCTTGGACAAGGTCAATTACTATTCCACCTTCATTCCTGGACTTGCAGCTATTGCTGATCCCATTCATAAACTCACGGGTGATGAGTCCACTTGGGCTTGGAATTCCCAGGCAGATGCTGCTTTCCAACAGTTGAAGCTCTTGCTTACTCAGGCCCCCGTGCTTGTTCCTCCTCAATGGGACAAGCCTTTCCATGTTCATGTCGCGTTTGCTATTGGTGTTGTTCTCTCTCAAGCATATGACGCACGCACAGATAAACCCAACCGTTATGCCAGCAGAAAACTCAATCCTGCTGAGCGCAACTACTCTGCCACCGAGAGGGAGGCCTTGGGTTTAATTTTTTGTGTCCAACGCTTCTGTCATTATTTGTTGGGCAGTCAGATCAAGTTCTTTGTTGATCATCAGGCTCTTCTCTATTTGATCAACAAGCCCACGCCCACGGGCATGATTCTCACGCATTCACACAGATGATCCCTCCACGGGTGTTTCAGATGCCTTTCCTGACGCACAGCTGTTTTTGATCACAGCCACGGCCCATTGGTTCCATAACTTTCAGCAGTATCTTCTCATTGGTGCTCTTCCCTCATAAGATCCCACGCTTTCTCCTGAAAAGCTTCGGTCCCGCCACCATCAGTTTCTCCGTGAGGTCCGTAACTACACCATGGTTGCAGGCCATCTGTACAAACGCGGCAAGGATATGGTCCTCAGACGCTGTGTTCTTCCTCATGAAGTGCCCGATATCGTTCGACAAGCCCATGAGGGGCTTGGTGGTGGTCATTTCCACGGTGACACCACGGCACGCAAAATCCTTCTCGCAGGCTATTTCTGGCCCACGCTCTTCAAGGATACCCACGCTCACGCCCGCACGTGTGATGTCTGTCAGCATGTGGGTCGGCCCACGGCCCGTGACGCACTCCCATTGATGCCGATCGCCACACCACTTCCCTTCAGCAAATGGGGAATGAACTTTGTGGGGCCCATGGATCCTCCCGCGCGGCACACCCATGCCCGCTACATTATGATTACGCTACCAAATGGGCTGAGGCTTGTGCACTTCCAGACAATACTGCATCAAGCACCGTCAAGGTTCTGTACACACACATCATCACGCGTTTTGGCTGTCCCACGGAACTGGTCAGTGATCGTGGAGTTCATTTCGTTAATCACACCATCAAGGAGCTGACAGATTATTTGCACATACATCACCGCAAAAGCACACCTTACTGTCCTCAAGGGAATGGTTTGGATGAAAGCACAAACAAGACTCTCATCACTATTCTGAAGAAAATCTGTGATGCCTCTCGCACGGATTGGCACGAAAAGTTACCTACTGTTCTTTGGGCTTACAACTGCTGTTTCAAGATTGCTACTGGTCATACTCTTTTTAAGTTGGTTTATGGTCAAGAAGCTTTGATGACGTTTGAATATGTTCTTCCGACACTTCGTTTCCAACTTGCTACCACATGTAATCCACCTGCAGCTCTTCAAGAACGAGTTTACCAACTTGAACAATTGGATGGACTTCGGCGAGATGCTTATATTCGGGTTCTTCATGGCCAACAGTTGCGGAAATCCTTGCATGACAAACATCTGAAGACCAAAACTTTTAAAGAAGGTGAATTGGTTTTGCTTTATGATTCTCGTTACAAAAATTTTCCAGGCAAGTTAAAATTCAGGTGGCTTGGTCCTTATCAAATTATTCAAGTTGTTCAACCCAGTGTTTCAAGCTGGCCGAGTTAGATGGCACTCCATTACCTACACTGGTTAATGGTTTTCGCCTAAAACAATTTCATACAGAAGATACAAGCGTTCATACACATGATCAACAACAAAATTCCGACTCCACAGATAGTGCCTAAGTGGCATATTTATATTATATTAGTGGCGAAATACAAAAGGTGGGCATTGCTATGGGCAGAGCCCTATTTACAAAATCCTAAGTTAAAATAACCCCTACTCCGGGTTTGGAGCAGAGGTGATGCGGAGCACCAGGTAGCGGCAGTGCTCAGGCTCCCAGCGCAGATGGATCACCACCTCGATGGGAGTAGTCTTGGGGTCCGGGTGCTCCGCCATTGCGCCACACCAACCGTCCATCCGGATGCCGCGGTTGCGACATTTCCAGAGGTCCATCGCGTTCATCTTGCAAGTGATCCATTCCTGGCAACTAGTCGGCATAGTACATTCATCATCCATGCTCACGAACTGGTGTCTCAGCTTCGACCACTGCTCGTCTTATATAGCCCAACCGCTTGGAGCTCTGTCGACGTGGACCAATCACAAAATTGCTAACGTGGTTGCAATGCACGGTTCTTTCTAAATGCAGAATTTTTCTCCCGCCGCATCTCTAGCAATGGTCCTGTCTGACACATTTTTCTTTATGATATCTCACTTCGAGTTGCCAGCATTAAATGACATTCCTTCCTTTCACGCCCGTCGGACATTAATATTTGTAACTTCGTCAGCTGTCACATCCGATCGTTAATTCACGTCTCATCTCCATCGTTCATCGCTTCTCCCTTAACTGCTTGGGGACTTAGCCACATTTTTGCCTCTCAATCGACTTCTTCGCATCTTCAACAGTTGCTGTTTCATTCTCATCACGCCCCTTCGCCACAACTTGTGCGCCCTAAAACCTTTTCGTCTATCTTCATTTTCATCTTCTGTTCTCCGCCCTCCGGCTTCTCACATCCGCTCTTCCAGTTCCTTTTCGACGCTTTTCGCCATGGCTGCTCCAGGCAAATTCTCCCAACTTCAAGTTACTGCTCCAAGGGATCCGGCTCTTTTTTAGTCAGTAATTTTCTCCACTCCCACCTTTCGTGATTCCCTTGCAGGTCCAAGTCGCGCAGTTGCGGAACGCCATGGGCTTTATGAATTCTCCAAGCAGGATCTCCCTGCCCGAAATCCCGGAGCAACTCAAGCAGTTTGTCGCTCACATAATCAACACCACGGATGGATACGCCACCACGGCCGATCAGACCACCATTTTGCTTACCCCAGTCCTGCTTTCTCAGGTATTCCAGATCCCTCTTCACAGACCTTCTTTATCTTGGGCTGCCTTACAGGACCAGGATGTCTCTCAGTATGGCGCAACTCCTTATCAAGCCAACACCCATCGACTCACAAATATTGCAAAGACCCACGATACTTTCTGTGGCGAAAATTCTATGGGTATTCCATCAAGAATACCCATATCAATAAACAGTTTTACAACATTGTCATTATGGCCATCCACTCCACTCATCCTATTGATTGACCACAAATTTTGTTCCTCAGACTTCTGCATGAAATTGATCGCATCCGCGCAGCACCTTCTTCTGGCTTTGACACTGCTGTGGGTGCTCACCTCCAGGCCATCATCCGTCATTGTGTACCTATCGCCAGTCCAGGGTCCCCCTCTACTTCTCAGGCACCCACTCACCAAACCTTCCATTCCCTTCCTAAAAACCACCATGCTGAGACTTCACGCCCTCCTCTTTCTCCTGGTCATGCTCAAAATCAAGACAAATCTATTCCTGTTTCCTCTTCATCCACGGAAACCACGCCCTCAAATTCTCATCATGTTTCTCAGACGTCACAGTCTAATCGCCAACAAGGCCCCGCCTTTCCACCTTCTCGACAGGCCCTGTATCAATATCAGCAGGATGTACACGCAGCTGTCCTTAAGCTTCAAGACTCGCAAGAAACCTTCATGAATGGCATTCAAGCTTACATGGAGGCCACGGAAGCAGTTCAAAGGAATCTCCAAGCTGCCACCACGGAAGTTCAATCTCTTGAAGATAAACTTCAACAGAAGCACGAGGCTCTTTTACAGGCCCGTGAATCTCTCAAGACTGAACATGAACAGACTAGCCTACTGGCTGATCAACAGGCTCAGTTACAGTCCACCATTCAAGAATTGTTGGAGCAGATCAAGACCAAGGACAAAACCCTGGCTGACCTTCAAACAATGTACACGGATCTCTCTCAAAATTATAACAATCAGCTCAACGACCTCAAGGGACGCAACGAGCAGATCATTTCTCTTGAAGGCCAATTATCCACGCCTCTCCAGGCTCAACTTACTGAAGCTCAGAAGCAGAAGATAATTGATGACGCAAAAATTGCCACCCTTCGGCTTCAAAGCTCCACTCAAGTGCCTTCATCTTCACAGGCCACACTCTCTCACCGGAAATTCCGTGATCAGTCCCGTCTCCTGCTTGAAAAGGATAATCAGATCCGAGACTTGGAAAATCAACTCCAGCAAGCTGTTCAATCTGTGGAAGACGCACAAAATCAACAAGAGGCCTATATTGATATTGCTCTCCGCATTCCTACGGACTTATGTACCCCTTCCAGTTATCTGGATTATGTGGTTGCCCGAGCCACCTTTTTCTTCTCAAGTGGTACGCGGCAAACGACAAGATTAATGCGCAGCCCCTGGGCAGCGCGAATTTTCTCAGGATCTGGCCGGACCTTTCTGTTGAAGACAAAGGTTTACTCTGTGCCCTCTTAGTTTTTGATCAAATCCACTGTGAGGATTCTGATTTGGTCATCTTCCGAGTCGTTCAGTCTATGGCTTATATTTTTCACGATTTCTATCTGGCTGATACGCAAGATAAATTCAGAGATGAGGCACATCAAATTTTTCAAGGCAACCCTCATGCCCACTGGTTGTTATTAGAAAACAATCCGTATTTACAGGATCCTGCTCGGTCCAACACTCTATCCACTGAGTACATGCCTGAGCTAGCTCATCACCTACCTCTATGGCAAGCTGAGACGCTGGAACAGGTGCGGAAGAATTTAGCCCATCCTGAGGATCTTCCGTTTGCACAAATTTATATGCAACATCTGGGTGGTTACAACTCTCTGCGTGCCCTTCTGGACAGCAAGACAATACCCACGGGTTGGGTTAATCCTCCAGTCTATACCATGCTCTCAGATTCAGATTGGGAACAGTGGTGCCGTGCTCTGGATGCAGACCTTGTTCGTGAATTCAGGGAGCAGGCCCAGCTGCCCACGCCCATGGGCATGACTCAATCTCCGTATGCTTCATTAGGTGCACCCGCACGCCCCAGGTATCTCACCTCGGATTGGCGTCTTCCCTTTTGGACTAAGGTCCTGGAAGGCCATGCTGGGTGGACTCCTCCTCAGATCTCCACGGATCTCCACTGTGATCCACGTTTTGTTCGACGCTCTAATTGGGAGAATGGCGCTACCTTGGACCATACCGAAAACTGGATCTACATCCCTAATGCCCGAGGTTGGGAGACACCCACACATGCTGTCTCTGGCCTTGACCTCTTTTTGGAAAATGCTGCCACTTCCCCGGATCCATCTGTTCATCGCCAAACAGGTTTTTGTGCTGCCTTAAAGTGCTTTCTGCTGAGTTCTTTAGCCAGAGGACGTCCTATCTTTTTTTGCAACCCGAATGCAAGCGTCAGTACATTCGACCTTCAGACCTGCCTTCTCATGGAATGCCAGTTTGTCCCTGCTGAAGCACACCATGCCCTTGAAGAGATGGTACACTCTGGATTTCTCATTGACGCTCATCCAGCAATTGGCCTCAATACTCCGGATGGTCTCCAGGTACGCCAAGATCTCATTGGGAACTATCACTGAGTGTCGTTTGGTGGGGGGGAGTGTTAGTCCTGTACGTCCTGGTACATGACTATTCATGCACATGGAGGACCAGGTCAAGAACAAGAAGCCACAGTCAGGTCCAGGTCAGTCATCAAAGACCCAGCAGAAGACCAAGCAGCAGACCACGCAGAAGACCACGGCGCCCGCGACAAAGAAGAGGCGAACAGACAAGCGACGGGCCGTCAGCGTCAGCGTCAGCGTGATTTCAGGCATTTCAAGAGGCACCGCCAGCATTCCTGCAAATCAGGCCTCCTTCCAGAAGTCGGCACCGAGATCTGACAAAGTGTCTATATTGGGCCAGAGGCCATTGTACTATATATATGAGTAGACCTAGCATTCACAGGCTAGATGAGTTTTTGGTCTTGTCTCCATTCTGTTTTCTCTCTATTGCGAGAGCTCATGTATCATCATTGATATCAAAGAGTTTCGTTCTCATCATCGCGTTCTTATTGTTTTTCTTTTGTTCTCTCTCTTCCCCTTTTCCTTATCCCGCGTGACACAGCTACCGGATTCTCCTGTTTGATCTACGGGTCCTCACAGAGGGCTGTCTTGCAGGAGTTCCCGAACTCAGACCCCAACCAAGCCTTCTACTGCATGTCTTTTGCTTAGCTTCGACATATAGAGCCTTAGCCTCATGATTTCCTTGGTGTACTTTTGCACCGATTTGTTCCCCTGTTCCAGTATGTAGAATGTCTGCATCATACGACATTTATCCTCTCTGGCAACATAGTGGCGCTTGAATGCCTTGACAATCTTCTTAAACCTGCAGCTGTCCATGCATAACCCATGGGCTTTAGCATAGGTCTTCTACTAGATCCTTGCTGCTTCTTTAAGGTTGGTTGTAACCTTGCCTTTGTCCTTGTCCCTCATGCCATAAGCATTCCCCTACTATCTCATTTCATCTAGTCATGCCTCGTCTTCCATACCCGATTTGGTGTTGCCCAAGAATTGCTCAAGCTTTCTGGCTTTTCATACGTTGCTCAACACCGAGTCGACTTTCTTCTGGTATTCCGATCCTTTCTCTGCCTTATCCCTGTACAACCCTCCCGGCAATCATATTCACTTTCCACTCATTCTTCTGATGCTGAATCAGAATTGGTGCTGTTCGAAGTTGAATATGAATTGGGGAATCAGTATCCACTTCTATTTTTTCCCTTTTCCTTTGCCCTATGGCAGTGCCTGTGATCCCCTTTCGGTCGTTCATTGTGTTCGATGATCGTGGTTGTTCTTGTGCACACATTGCATTATAATTCTTATCATGAACTTCTTTGTTGTTGCATTAGTTGTTTAATGATATAGCTATGCGGACAAGAATATAAAGAAACCATTTATAACGTAAAACAAAAGATATCGTATTTTTTAATATATTCAATATATTAACACAATACAATATTCATGATTATAATCATAATGTGTCACCAATAAGATGGGTGGTCTTCCAAGAATTTCTTACTCGGACTGCACCCTTAGATTCTTTTAGATTCCCCTAGATTCTTTTACATTCTAGTTTTCTAGAACATTTTAGAACTTTCTAGAACATTCTGAAACGTTGTCGAAGGATTCCCTTTCTCTAGATTTTTTAGATCATTCTAGAACATTCGAGAACTGTAACATTTTGGAACTTTCTGGAAGAATATGAATATTTTAGAACTTTCTAGAACATTTTGGAAGGATTTTTTTAGATTCCTCCAAATTCCTTATATTCTAGAACTTTCTGGAACTTTCTAGAACATTCTAGAACTTTTTTGAACATTCTAGAAATTTCTGGAAGGATTTCCTAAGATTCCTTAGATCCCCTTACATTCTAGAACTTTCTAAAACATTCTCCTCTACTTTGTCTTAATTGCATCCTTACTCTAAAGTATGTTTCAATATTAGTTTTTTTTTTAATGAATCAATGCTTGGCCCTGTGGTTAGAATGGGGAGTTTGGGAGGCAATGACCAGGATTTGAATCCCTCAGAAAACATAAAAACTTTTAAAAGCCTCTCCTTAAGGCCGAGCGTGCAACGTGCGTCGTAAGATCTTGGAAACGATCAAGGGCTGAGAACGCGATACGTGCCAAATCCCTAGAGCAATGTGAGCCGTAGGATCTTGTACTAACGACCAGGATCTGAAGCAACGTAAGCCATAGGATCTCGGCACCAATGACCAGGATGAGACTTATTTACAATTCCCCTCATTGGATAGATCCCCAAATCGATGTGAGCCATCGGATCTCGGATAGACGTCCCGGATCACTCTAAATTTCTTGGTGTAACACGACTTTAAAAGAATATATATATGTTAGATATGAGCCCATCTCCTGAAAAGATAAAGGGAGTAGAATTAAATTAAATGTTACAGAGGGTAGACCAAGAAATCAAATGGAAGAGGAGGTTTCCAAGTTGACTTGGCAATCTAGTGTCATTTTAGTCAAGTTTTCTACAATGATTACAATCCTTTAATTCTAAGAGCACTTAGTTACACATGGCGATCCTTTAATTCTAAGAGCACTTAGTTACACATGGTAAATGTCAAAGCTTTTATTTTGGTGAGCATGTGTAAAGTTGATATCAGCTTTTGTCGAAAGAAGAAAAAGAAGAAGAATAGAAGTGCCTAGCTAGATTCCTTCCGTCCATAAGGGGCTTGAAGAGATTTTAGTAACAGTCAATATAATCTCCATATGATATAAATATCGTGAATCACCGTATTTATAAACAGAATAAAAATGGTTCGTAAACTTGAAATACAAGGTAGTAACCACCAGCTAATACGTCATTGATTTGTTTACACTACCAAACATGCCAACTACAAAGAGATTTGTCTTTCACCATAAAATCAATAGTCATGTGGTGGCAAATAGTTTGTTATCGTTGTCCCTCTTTTTTGGTTTTTACCCAGCATATGGGTAAAAAACGAGTGCTGCTTAAAATTGCCTCCTAATTACGTGGTTAGAAGGAGGCGTTCTTTGCCCTACTCTCTACGGAAGGAGGGGGACGGCAACGCTGCAGGTGGATCTCAGCAGCTCGGGATTTGTAACGGGAGGCTAAGGATATGGCTATGGCGATGTTGCTTGTCGGAGATCCGCTTCACCTTCAAGCTCGCCCCCCCTGTTGCTGCTGAATTTTTCCAGATTGTATCATGTTGTTAGTCTGCCCCGATTGGTGATCCCAGAGAGAAGCTCGTATTTCATATTGTTTTTTAGGCTATCTAATGGCCTCTACCCAGCAGAGCATTCGTAAAGCGCTCGGAGCTTTAAAAGATACAACTACAGTCGGGATTGCGAAGGTCAACAGTGAATATAAGGTAGTGCTTGTTTTTCTAGGATTTGATGAATGAAAGGAGCTGATGAGTTTTTGCTAGATGCATTCTTAAGTTTCTCCTTGTGGGGTTGCAGGATTTGGATATTGCTGTAGTGAAAGCCACTAATCATGTAGAGTGTCCTCCAAAGGAAAAGCATGTTCGGAGTGAGCACACCATTTAGGTTTTTATGGTTCTGATTGATTGAGGCATTTCAATTTTAGTAATATCTTTTTCCATTGTTCATTTTTGCAGCAATTTTTGTAGCAACTTCAGCATCAAGACCTAGAGCTGATGTGGCTTACTGCATTCATGCCCTTGCACGAAGAATTGCAAAAACTCACAATTGGACCGTAAGGACAATTTTACTTGTTCTTATTAGTGTACTTAAAAATAGGATGCACTTTACCATTTATTCTGATATCCGTATACTATGCATCTAGGTTGCCTTAAAATCTTTAATGGTGATACATCGCACTCTTAGGGAGGGCGATCCCACATTTCGCGAAGAGCTTATAAACTATTCTCGTAGTCGAGCGCACATTCTTAACCTTTCTAACTTTAAGGATGACTCAAGTCCTAGTGGTATAAAAGATTTGCTTAAAAACATCTCATTTTAGTACCTCTCATGCACTCACTCCTTACATGCTTTTGATACTATCTACAGCATGGGACTATTCTGCATGGGTGCGTACTTACGCGTTATTTCTTGAAGAACGTTTGGAGTGCTTCCGTGTTCTGAAATATGATGTGGAATCAGAGCGTTCATCGGTGAGATCGAGGACATTTGGTAAAGAACTGTGATGAAGTGGCATCTGACAAGTGCAGATCTTGTTTGTAACAGGGACATAGTAGGACAAGGGAATTAGATACCATAGATTTGCTGGAACAGCTTCCTGCTTTACAACAGCTTTTAAGCCGCCTTATGGGATGCCAGGTACATGTGTCAGTATATGGATGCAACCATGCTGCAATTCCAAACACTTTCTGTATCCTAAATGCAATCTTACCATTTTATAGCCTGAAGGGGCAGCAATGGCCAATTATGTTATTCAACATGCTCTAGGGCTGGTAAGCATTTGGGATGATGATACTTTTGCCATCGTTTATGAGCTGATTCAACGTTCCACATAATGTGCATAGGTATTCAAAGAGAGCTTCAAGTTATACCGTGCAATAAATGATGGTATTATTAACTTGGTAGATAAGGTAACACATTATATAATCTAGACTGTACTTTGATTGGTTGGTTATGTTGTTCTGTTTCTTACAATTTCATGCATTTTGTCAGTTCTTTGAAATGCAACGCCATGATGCAATCAAGGCACTTGCAATCTACAAGCGGGCTGGTCAACAGGTATATAGACGATAAATATGTTTTCAATTTATTTTATCCTAAGAATGTCAGTTTGGTAGACCTGTTAGAACAGAATATTACTTGCCTGGGCCCTTGCTTGTACACTGCAGCTGGAGTGTGCAGCATATTACTTGTGAATATTTGGTTAACAATTGCTAGAAGACCGTAAATGCCTTAATACTTGTTGCGTGACATTTGGAGGATTCTGTAAATTAATAATGTGGTCTTACTTTTTAATGCAGGCTGAAACACTATCAGAGTTTTATGAGGTGTGCAAAGGGTTGGATCTTGCTCGGAGCTTTCAATTTCCAACTCTTGAACAGGTGAGACTCCAGACGTAGTTGCAATACCAAACTTTCATATAAAGTCAAACACTTTTGAGTTTATTTGCAGCCTCCACAATCCTTTTTATCCACAATGGAAGAGTATGTCAAAGATGCACCACGTGTAGCATTAGTCCCAAAAGAATTTGCAGTAAGTGCAATTTTATTGCTGTGAGAAATATATGAGAGATGGTGTTTATATTATTGCCAAATCAATTTGCGTTTGCAGCTAGAATATAATGTTGAGAAAGTACCGACTCCTGGTCACCTTTCAGCTCCGACTGAATATCAAGAAGCTAGTGATGATAACTATCCTCCTCCTGTAACAGATGGCCCTGTCGCGAAAGAAAACATCACGCCTATGCCAAGTAGTGAGAGCACGGATCTCCTTGTAAGTGTTCTGAGTAGTTTTGTCGCATTATCATAAGCAATGTCCATATACAGATAAATGCCTCGTATCATAAGCTTCCTTTTTTTCGGCATTTTATAGTTAAAGAGTCCTGTATTCAACTCTAATTTTGCTCGTATATCTAGGGACTGAATGAACACAACAACAGCGCGTTCGCAATGGAGGAAAGTAATGCCCTTGCACTTGCAATTGTCCCATCTGGTATGATGTTGCTCGTATTGTTGCCTAGTTATTGGGAATGATGTGTCATTTTTTCTAGTTCTATATTTACAGGTCCTACTTCAAATGGCACATCAACTTCCCATAGTGCAGATAATGGCTGGAACTTCGACTCAGGGACTACTGGTTGGGAGCTTGCTTTAGTAACAACCCCAAGCAGTAACGAGAATGCTCTTAATAGCAGCAAATTGGTGCGTTAATTGGCTTTAAAACATTAAGCTGATTGTTGCTTCTAATTATAGTAGATGCTATGAATGCATGCAGTTTTTTGCTTCGTTTCCATTGTATGGTAAAGGATTTGACTTGCGAGACATTTTCTTGTCAGGCTGGCGGTTTCGATAAGCTTACATTAGACAGTCTGTATGATGATGCCTTAACAAGGCAACAGCCATCATATGTGGGACAACCAAGCTACAACATGACCCCTGTAGGATTCAATCCTTTTGCAGCACCTGGTATGCAACAGGACCCATTTGTTGCTTCAGGCAAGTATGCTCCCCCCCCAAGTGTTCAAATGGCTGCTATGGCTCAGCAACAACATGCATTCATGATGCAACAGCAACAAATGATGCCAACACACAATGCTTCAAATCCGTTTGCAAATGCATATGGGCACCCACAAAACCCAAATCCATTTGGAAATGCTTATGGCCTATGACGGACGTGAGATCCGATCTTTATTCTTTCCCTGCAGCTGTAATTAATAATGGGTGAGTCGCAAGATTTTTAGGAACTTGTATTATAGTATGCATGAGTCTGATTCTTGGAGCTGCGTGTCTTAGAGAGTTTGGTTTAAGCACAGTTAATTCAAATTCCATTTCTATCCTTGTCCATCTGTACGATGATTACGTCCGCTAATGCATTTCATAAGCTAGCATATCTGAAGCCGGCTTAATAGTCACCATGTTCCCCAGCTTTGGTTCAGATTGCGGGGCTATTATGAGTTTTGTACTGAACTTGTAAAGATTATTGTTATAATTTTTGACCCCTCTGGTGCTTACACGTAATTTCTTTCTAGTGGGGATTTTTTTCTTTTTGGTGCACGTTATATTCTTTGATAAGCGATGCAATGTTACATTGTATCTGTTTCAAAAAAGAAATGCGCAGGTCTTCTGAAAGTTAATGTGCTTTGCAAATCATATGGATTGTAATTGTGTGTAAAAGGAGTGGAGGTTTAGATACAATTGGACATTCTAGCAAATCATGTTTGATGGAATAATTGGAAGCGTATAAATTGTTAATTTATCTCAAAAATTTCATTTTTTATCTCAAAAATTTCATTGAAAGAACAAGATAAGGAATATTGTGACAAGCCCCCTAATTTATCTCAAAATTTTCATTATATTGTGACAATCTCCCTGGTAAGAACCATGTCAATTTTTTTGGCCTGCTTGCATCTTGTTAGTGTAGGGATCACTCTTCTTTACCGAGTTCTTTTTTGGCTATTGATTCATTTGGATTTTGGAAGGGGCCAATTTTTGTCAATTTCGGAGCATTGGCAGCTTTGCTTGCAATCCGCTCCTCCTGGCTCCCCCTCCAAATTTGTAGCTAACCCTTAAAGCTTAAAGGAAAGTTAGAGTTTCATAAAGGTTCACACCGAAGCAAAGTTGAGTTTTATAAAAGTTCACCATTCCAAATCCATCGCCGTTGCCAAAAGGTTATAGTTGACTCTTGCAAAACTTGAGTTTCATAAGGTTATAGTTGACTCTTGCGAAGCTTGAGTTTCACAAAGGTTCACCAGAGCCAAAGATTCTAGAAGGGAATCGTAGAGCTTCGATCTTCTTTGGTTGCAATTTTGCAAACTAAGTAGCTCTATTAAACAGGTTATTAGAGAAGACTCTGCTATCTGCACCTCTACAAGGACAAGGTCTCAACTAGATTGTAGGTTCATCCTTATCACTTTCATGGCATTGGTAACAAAACATAAAAATTACTGCCAACTTCAAGATACTGTGCTAAAAATTTATTGCCAAATCCAAGTTCTGGAGCTTCACTGCTAACTCCAAAACCAAGCTCTAGATTGCTTTGTTAGGCCCTGCTCCTAGCCACCTTACATTGAGTGCAACTCTGGGTCGCCTTGAACTCGAGATGTATTTGTCCTAGGAATAGTGTGTTAACACACCAAACATCCAGATGCAATTTAAGCATGCTGTCTGCAACCCGAATAACATGCAGAATGAAAGAAAAAAGGGAAAAAATTAGGATCCCAATTCTTGGTCGCGAAGTGGATTACTGGTTGGATCCAACTTCAAACTAGAATCCAGACGTGAATATTTGATATCAACAGAGTCCTAGCAGCAGTATACCGAGATAGTAACGTCCCTGAGTTCAACACCTCAAGAAGCTGGAAAAAATGTAGGATAAGGTGGTATATCCTCGGCCCCAAGCGCAAACTATTGTTGATTGGTGCATCAAGCAGGGGTTCAAAGTGGCCATTTAGAGTTCAATGGCGAAGAGAAATATTATGAATTTCCTCGCTGTACTCAGGCTGCCTGTGATGAGGTTTAAGTTTGTATGGGGGAATGAAAGGTGTGATATGTGATGGACCTAAATCTGGATATCACAAAGGAAAGCCTATTATGGTGAAGAAGCTTCAACGCATCTATGAAGTGTATCGAGAATACAACAAGCACAACACTATTAGATGATAGCACCCACAAGTGTTATCACAACTCCGATAATGCCATTATTGCCAAAACACATATACTCGAAGAGTTTGAAACAGATAAGTGGCTCTCACTTAAGCTAATTCATGTCCTGGTTGAGTTTCGGTTTTCAATTCTCGTGGAGGATGTTCTACCGAATTATCTAAAGTTCAAGGAGGTTGATGAGGAAAGCAGCGACATCATGAGAGCGATAGACAAGAAATATTATGGTGTTTCACCTGAATGAAACGATTCTGCATGTTGCTAGATAATTTTGAGAAATGCGGCCAAAATATTCTCTCGGTAGACTGAATAATATTTTGTATAGGAAAAAATGGTGTGTTTTGTTGCAAGGCACTTTCTCGACTCACATCGAGAAAGTGCCTTCTTGCTCAAAGCTACAAATGTATTATGTAAATCACCTGAATGAATGAAGAGTCTTCTGATTTTTGCAACTTCCGTTGATTTGTCTTCACTAATAGCACTGTAATTGCCAGTTATGATGTTCCTCTCTTCTAGGTGACAAGGAGCCCAATGCACTTCTTGCTCAGGACACACTCTTATTAGGGCTATGCTAAGTCTATGCCGGCAGGTATTTCAAAAACGCAAGAAAATCCTAATGAAAGAAAGATGAGGATCCTACAAAAATTGCATGACATCCATAAAGGATGGGAGGAAGCATTTTTTACTCAGACATTGAAGAATGAATGTGGCAGGAGGGTGGCGAGATTGGTTGGATGGGCCAGCGGGTGGCCCATTAAGCACCTCCTCTTGAAGCTTTTCAACGTCTTCACATTGCTTCAAGAGCTTGGAGAATGCTGGAGGGAACTCTGGACGTTGTTCCACTCAGGTGGTCCATGTGTAAAGAGGATATAACAGTTGTGACAGCATGACCGCCATGGTCTCTTCGTCCACTGTAAATTACATTGTAATGCTATTATTTATGAATAAAAGATCATTTAAGTCTAGCACTTTGCTTGGATAAAGTAAAATGTTTCATTGGTTTTAGATGTTTTTTTTGAAGTCTTTCGACTCGCCATCCGAGAAAAGGAGGCCATTCGTGTACACTTAAATATTACAAAGAAAAAGTCCCTTTTTTTTTTAATTATAATGAGGCCTAAAATGAGTTACACGTCCTTTCAGATTGAAATATCAGGGTTCGTAAAAAAAGTGGGAATTGCATGAGCCCCACTTTAATGTATTGCGGCTTAATAGCGAAAGCATACATGGAAAATTTGAGGTTAACTTTGATGGAGCATATTTCTAAGTTGCAATCAAGATTGTGGCAGAAAGGGGTGCAGATGACGAGCTTTGATCTGCACCAGCGGCAATGCCATATCTTCTAGTTCTTGCAGGTACTCCGACAGATTCTCCTCTTATTTTTCTATCTACCTATATTTTATGCACATTAAGTATGGCAGAATTGCTAGATTGGCGCCATGGTGAAGCTTTTGGTGTTGCAAAGTATTTGATCGGTCTCTGTCAACTTTGATATGACCAGTTGTATGATTGGTCTTGGAGTCTTCTCTTGTATGAGCATTACGGGAGCGCTTCTTTTCCGGCGTGTTTCTTTTTCGGCCTTCTTTTGCCTTGCCACATGAATTCTTCAAGAGTGGGCAGCTCTCCATATGCTTTTGCTCTCTGTGTCTATGTTGCAAAAATATGTTTCTCTAAAAGTTCCGCGATTGACTGCTATGTTAGCATGAACTTCATGGGCATGCAATTTTTACTCCATTGGTTGCAATAGTGGTCCATTGTTCTTTAGTTTCAGTCTCCAGTGTAGTCTGGTCCTCTGGAATTAACCCCTCCAATCAGTGATGACTTTATCATCCTCTAGCTGCTTCTAAACTATAGAACTGGTGGCGATTGCTTCTTATTTTCCAACATTTTTATCGAAACGACTTACCATACAATTGAGGTTCTTACTGTAAAATGTCCATTAATTTGGCGAATTTACTATGATTGGGATGTAATATTATCAAATTTTGGCAATTTTATAAAGTTATTTTAGCTTACGCATCCTACTAAACCATCGAATCCAGATTTGAAAAAATGGTAAAATATAACAACTTTACGAATTTTCACACCTTAAGGTCATCACTGCCTCCAATCCCCCTTTTCGTGGTTTCATTTACATATGACATAGGGGGCAAGCCAGGGCCTATTTATCTGAATCTGGGAGCTGCAGATCTGCTCAAATCTCGATTGCAGAGCTAAGCCTATTCAATTTTCAAGACAAGTTCCATTCTCCATTTCTAATAGATTTAAGGGCAACCCACAGTGCATCCTTTTTTTATGCGACCAAGTTCGTCTTGTTTGGTCTTGGTTACTATCTCTCTTCCATGTGGTGTTGATTAGCCCGCAGACGTTTCTTGCTATTTACAAGTTGCAGCAACAGGCTTTTAGTTTAGCATTAGGTTGCTTGTTGTTGTCTATCCAAAAAAGGGATGGTGGTGTATCTAATTAGTGCAGACCAAGTTTTTCACGAGGCACAAGATAGATTGGTGAATAGAATAGAATAGAATAGAATAGAATAGTGAATAGATTGGTGAATAGATTGGTGAAGGCATACCTATGTTCTTAGCTTGCACTTGAGAAGAGGCGCTCGATTTTTTGGAACATTTGAGTACATTATCTTTTGGCATAGGCAAGTTGCTTCACTTAGTGATTATCTTTGTCTACTAAAATTTTGTTCCCGCCTTTGCAATTATACATGTAAAAAAAAATAAAATCTTCCTGAAGATGACATTAGGCTATAATTTATTCTGATGGGGAATTAAATATATTAGTAATATTAAAAAAACATTCCATAATAAAATCCTTCTTTATTGGGGCATGCAAAAGTACATCCACTTATAATAAAAACCATGGTATCAAGAATATACCATGTTATTCTTTAATTCAACATAATGTGTTTTGTTCCATTGTACATACTAATCATGCTCACTAAAAATGGGTGATATTGGTATTCTAATGTAACAATATCAATGTTCATTTCTTCTACCAGTTTCAAGTTAATACACCAAGCCATTAACAAATGCTGGTAGAAGATTAGGTTAGAATTAAGCAGTGCTAAAATAGTAATTATCACACCAAATCACCGTATGTTTGTGATTTGGAATATAAGGAAGGAAGGAAGGAAGGAAGTTTATTTTAACGTCCACGGAGGCCAGAGGCCTATGAGAGCCATTAATAATGTGCAAAAAGCCAAAACCCCAACACCAAAACAAACAATGTAATCATGCAAGGTAGAACCCTACTAGGGATGAAAAAACCCCACTTGGGGAGGAAAAACCCTAACAAAGAGGCTCTCAAATACCATGCCCCGGAAGAGCAAGTCCGCCGGGCCGAATCTCGGGATGTAAGCTCCCGGTCGGCTACCATAGGTGATCCGAAATTAATCGATGTAGCGGTGTGTCGAGCATCTAAGATCGAAGTGCCTTTGCTTTCGGACATGGGCATATGCTTTGGGCATGTGGAGGGCATGGTGCTCATCCTCTATCACGTGCATCTCACAACACCGACATATCCTCTCCTCCACAGGGGATCCCGTGTGCCGCCATTCACCCCCAAATGACTGTCTCAATTACGAGGTAATGGGAACCCGCCCCTTATGGCGGCAATAGCTCTCCATTCTTCCGCAGAGATGTGTGCTTTCAAATAAAACCGATGGGGTCCATGCTCAAGGCTGGGATTAATATAATAGCGTGATAGTGCTGATATATTATTGGGCTTTGCAAGAGTAGAGGCATCCCAATTTCACTGGCAGCATAGCCCGCATCCAATTGCCCATTAGTAAGACGAATGCGCGGTGCCACCATGAAATTTGGTAATCCATAGACCACCTCCTAAACCATCCCTTAATAATGCTAATTTGCCATACCCTCTTCGTACATCTTGGGGCCTGCGTTAACAACACCGGGCTGTGGGGGCAAGCGATGCTCATCCATCCCATCCACCTTATGGAAGCAAGTAAGATGCCTTCGCATAGCGAGAATCTTTGTAAAGGCCGCTACCCATATCTCATACAACAAAATCTCGATTCGCTGAAGCGAATGTCCTTCACTCCCAAGCTATATGTCAAGAAATTTCTCATGAACTTTTCCAACCTATCCCACGTATTTTTGCTAACCACATCATATAAAACCTCCACCCCATATAATTTGCATTGACTTTATTTGGAAGAAAGCTCTAAATGGGTGTGCTCTCCTACTCTTTGAAATCTATCCCAAGGCAACATGGCATTAAGTTTTGCGCATGTTCATAAAGCCTTCCGGCCTATAATATCATACACTCTTCTCTCCACACACTCATCCCACGTAATGTTAGTAGTGAAATCAATTCCCGGATACTTGAAGCTCGCACCATCTCCACTTCCCGGCCCCCTCGCTGAATAGAACTTATTTTAGGGTGTTTTTTCTATAACTCGATCGCTGAAATTTTGTTTTGTGCAAGTTCATTGTCATTCCCGCTGCCCCACGTAACCCAAAAGGGCATCCAAATGCTTCTTTGCATACAAAGGGCCGTATGAGCCCTAGCAAAGCTACATCATCCGCACCATAGTAACTGGCTCACAAAGGTCGTCCCGGATAATTGCACCCCTTTGACCCATGGTCTTTGCATCCACGTCTCCAAGCTATCAATATACAACCCAAAAAGCGTTGGAGACAAGGAAAGCCATAATACCATTCGCTTTCAAGAGAAAATCCTACCTCGTGCCGTAGGATAGTCTATTGGTCCCATGTAAACATTTCATTGTAAAACGTTAGGTGGGAGTTCCTATATATTACGGTATGGGCCTTTGCACTATCCCATATTTTTGTTGTGACTTACCATTCGGGGTTTTTTTTTTTTTTTTTGAGGGTAAGGTTTATATATATAGAAAGTAAGAAACATAGAAATTTTTGGTTAACCATTCTAAATTAGAAATGACAGCAAAGTCAATTAAAGCTACTTTTCTATCACCAACCTTTTGCATAGCACCTCCAATATGGCCTTCACTGTGCTAAATGACCTTTCTCAACCTCCTCCCTATCCTCCTCCAGAATGTGAGAAAAAATTATATATCCATAGATCGAAAATATTATTACAAATGTGTTGAATCTTAGATACTAACTCATCCATTTTTAACACTTGGTCTGAATATAGTGTGACCCTTTGACAAAAAGCCTTCTTGAGAGTTTGCCCTTATAACCTCCAACCTGGTATTTCTGACATGTTCAATGGTCTTATCAATTAAAGTCTTAAGGTTTGTGTTGTTGTATGGATATAGAACATGTCCATCTTATGCAAAAGCATAGAATTGAATTGATTTTTATCATCCGGGGAGACCAATTGGCCTATGGGACTTAAACAAACGATATAGCAAGCGTATCACTACTAGGATTTAAAAAACCCTAGCTAGGATATAGAACGGTTTGTAAACCTTGTCCCTTAGGCTTTCATTATATTTTTACGTCAAGATGATGGTAGCAATGATCTCCTTCTAGGTTTTAAAAGTACCCAGTGTAGGTACTTTTGAGGGTTCCAAAAGTGGTACACTGTAGCATGCTTTCACCCGGTAAGCAGAGTATTTTGGATAGGAAGAAACATGTAATCTTTCTTTTATTTTTGTTGATGGTTTTCTTCATTCTGTATCTTTTAAGACATTCCTTAAT
The DNA here is from genome assembly GCA_021234155.1 of Isoetes taiwanensis. Lineage (NCBI taxonomy): Eukaryota > Viridiplantae > Streptophyta > Lycopodiopsida > Isoetales > Isoetaceae > Isoetes > Isoetes taiwanensis. The sequence continues at coordinate 19,675,367 of JAJEKV010000020.1, read as the reverse complement.
AATGTTCCTAGCAACCTGCAGTCATGTAATTTTTGTTACTTTTCAAGATTCATACAAATTTTGGCTAAAGGAGAAAACAATAATTATTTCTTCAAAATTTTCTATTAACAACAGCTTTATGCCGAGTGGCATTTGCGGATACTTAGTCATGCAATTATATTGTATAGTATAAACGAGATTACTATATTGATCGAGTAGACTAGACCTCAAGTATGCTTAAGTCATTTTTCAACTTAACATATTGCAGTTCGAATCTCTTTCATCTATTAAAGAGGTTGCTATGTTGTTTTTGAGAACTAATTGGTTGTACCATTACAAACACTTTTATTCCATGTTGTGACTATCATTTTATTGAACCTATACTTAAACAGTCATCGGATAAGCATGTAATAAAATAATAATCCTTAGTGTAGGTTATAAGCATGCAAGTGCCTACTGATAAACTATGCAGCCAACATGATCAAAATCCAAGGGTGATATTCCAGCAACAAAGCTAGTGGAATGTAATGCCTAAAAAAGAACCTAGAAAATGCTAATCAATGACTCTCAGACTTATTAGCACTACTATCTACTCGGCCAATCCGTCACTAGAAACATCCTATACAATGTCCTAAGCAACGACATATCAATGCTTAACTACCATAAATTTCTTATCCTCCCATGCCTTAAGTAAGTATTCCTTTCAAAAAAAGGAAAAGCCTCCAAATACAGTTTCAACTTATTAAATGATGTCCATGACCTATCTACATATATAAAGGCCGTATTGCAAGGGACACAATGAATCAATGATTATAAACCAACTATGGATCAGAAGATTCTATCTTTCCACTCAATATCTGCCACATGAACTTGCCCACCAAATCTTGCCATGAAGAGATATATCAATCACCTCGAGCCACCATGATCTTTTGGAAATACAACACTTGTGCCATGTTACATTTACATCAATACCCTCGATCCCCCTCCCCCCCTTCCAAATATGAAATTTGTCACTATTTTTGATAACTCTTGGAGAATGTTCTCTGGCATTAATAAATGGATGCAACGTACACACGTATGCTTTATAAACAGACTTTGCAACCATAATTCTGCCTAGCATAGACATTTTACATACCATCCACTAATTCAAATGCTTAATTAACCCCATTATAATTCTAAAGCATACGTGCTAATCCTAATCAGAGCACTTAACTACTTAGATGAAGCACCACGTGGCATCAAATCCTATAATTATAAACAAATGAAGACATCAAATGATCCAGTAGCTATAAGAGAGCATATTTATTTCAATTCAAGAACCAGTCCAAGGCTAAAGAAAAGATATCTAAGAGGTCTTTAATTCAAACGTCTCTCAAAACAAAAAGGTATTTTTAGCATTTTGATTACATATATGCGGGCATTGACATACACTTGACATACATAGCAAGCTGTGATTATATCATCTTTAACTCCTAAAAGAAAACAATTGAGAAAGACTCTGTGCCATAAATTGGAAAGGAAAGGTGTCAAAGGACATCCTTGCTTGATCCCCCTCCCAATTAAAAAAATGGAATATGTTTCACCAAATATCACTGCAGCTTGACTCGAGTACACGTGTTTCATTACCATCGATAGAAAGTCCTCATCACAGCCATTTCCTCCAAGAATGACCAACTGACATTATCATATGCTTTCTTGAAGTCCAACTTCAAGCAAATAACTTTCTGGTTTGTTCTTGTTGCCAATGCAACCCTTCAAAGCCAAGTGCTATGTTGCTTAAAATACTTCGCAAGGAAGCAAAAAACGGCAGGGTGTGGAGATGAATTGTGGGGCCAAACAGTTGTGCTTCGATATAATTCGAGTGGCCAGCTTCAATCCTAACGACCCTTAATGCCATCGGACGGTAGCCAACCCATCCTCTCTTAATGCTGCTGAGGCACGTGCACAAATGATCTCCACCATCCAACCCTTCAAAACGATCTCAGCTGTGGAAACCCAAAACCCACCTATTGGCCCATGAATGACAAGTTTACCCCTTTTGGCAACCCAATTAAAGAGTGTTAAAGTTCTGAAATGTGGCGAGCAAACTTATGCACCAACACCTTAACCCACAAGCGGCTATGAAGGCAGCAACTTTAAGAAGAAGCTCTATTTGGCAAGGACTGCAAGAGACAGAATGAACGGGAATTTGCCTCCGTTGTCATCAAAATTGATCTGGTTGCCATGAGGCAACATCCATCTGAAACCTTAAAACTGCTTACTCTTCAATAAATCTGGTCGAATCTGCCACAAATCATAACTTTGGCTATGGCAAAGCCACAAATCGCATCACGATATCACCGATCCCCAGGATTTTTTCTGTTCGTAATCTGAGGCTCATGGGAAAATACCCCTCTCAATTTTCAGGGGTATTTTCCCTTATACCTAAATGGGTATAAAGGAGGCAAGAAAACTCAAGATGGGTTAGGTAAGGCATTTTTCCATAAACTGTACAGTTCCTATCTGTGGCGACAAAATTTCTAGGACAAGACAACCGACCTGGTGTTCTGGTTCAAGTTTATTTAGAAACAGAAATGCCTTAAAAACTGAGAAGTCCAGAACTCTATTTCGGGTTACTAAAAATTTGCTTGGTAGTTCATAAACTCAAAGCAATCCTGGAAACCGCATTACATAGGAGTATCATTATGCCAAAGCCTTCTTATTTCAACTATATAAACTCCCTCTCAAGAACGTAACACAAATTTCCAGATCTTCTCCTACACGTTCTAACATCTATCACATTTCATTTGCCACATTTGCCAACTCCATATGCACTCTATTCTCTTGCTCCAAAACGTCAAGAAAAATAGGATCCACTTTTATGTCACTGTTTACGTGCACCTGAAGATCCACACAACCTACCCATTAATCCTCTAGCATGACTTACAGAAAAAACGAGCAAATCCTATTTCCATAATTCTTCAAAAAAGAAAATATCGAAGACCATGTTTTCATAAGTTACAATGCTGAGCAAAGGATGACAATGGCTTGCTCAAACACAAAATCACAGGCTCAACCTAATCTCCTGGTACAGCGACGTCAAACAGTTCCCCTCAAAATAGGATCAGGCCCGCTTTTGGACACAGGCCAAGAACTATTAGTTGTGCTAAATTCAGGCAGATCTAACAAGCAAATTGCCATAACAATATATTCTTAGGAAATGAACAAGTCCCATTCACCCTAGATTTAAAGGAAGCAGCAGCCATGACACCAGGCCTTGCTTAAGTGACAAAGAAATCCTCAGACTCTAGCAGCATTTACTGTATAACTTCTTAATTCCCAGCATACAGCATACATCAGTGTTTTTAATCATTTTCCTAAAAAAGACAATATTCGTAAAAAGATCCAAACTCCCAATATCCAGATCCCTAAACTGCTAAATTTGACCCCAATTTACCAATACTAAGAAAGCATATAACATCTATGGCATCTGCTAAATCAAGTATGGCAGGCCTTCAAATCCGAGGCAATCAAACAATAAATTCACACTAAAGGACATGAGGATGTTTTTGGTAAAAATAAATTATTACATATATAGAGCAGATTTCCCAAAGACAAAACTAGAAAACAGCCAACAAAAGCACTGGAAAAGGATATATACCTCGAACTTATGTTTCCACTTCCATATTCGAGCACACCCCCCTATTGTGACTACAGATTGAAGACACATTTCACGTTTCGCAACATCCTTGATGACATCTTTCACATGGCCTGTAATCTCCAAACCATCTAATTTAGCTGGCACTTCTAAAATCTTGTCTGAATTTGCTGCCTGGTCCCCCTCCTTAACCTTATAGCACATACACAAAATAGACATAAGAGATCTTCTATCTTGAGATTTTCAAGTTGGATACTATAATTCTTAGAAGTGGATATGCATGTTATCATATTGCATGAAACCTATTAAGATGCTCATTAAGTTCTTTGACAAATTATAAACTGCCGCTATGCAGATCGCTTGAATTAAACTTTAAAGCCTTTACCATTAGAGTCATCCTAGCACATCTCTTGGTTGATATATTACCAGTGGGAATGCTCGTTAGACTGGAAGATGCTCAAAATGGTGGGCGCCCATTTAAGAAAGCAAAATTTTAAAAGCAAATTGCTAAAGCAATGCTACTGAAAGAACTCACTTACCTTTGCCTTGCCAATCAGATCTCCTTTGTAATAAATTTCCATAATAGTGCTGGAATACTCAATGGGGGCAATATTGGGATTGGTAACTTTGATGGACAAAATGAGCTGGGCATCTACTACAGCCATGAATAATGGAGATCCTGGGCAAAAGCGCAAGTTAAAACCCTTTAACTCTATGGATTCAACCTCGAATATTGGGTCTCTGGGTCTTGCTACAAAGGCAGCTCCAGCAACAACTACAGCTCCACCGACGAGGAATGCTGCTGCCATGCTTCCGCCCAAGAGAGTTGCTGCATTGCGGCTCTGATAGACCCTCCATTTTGGCATGCAAAAGATTGCACACTTGTTAAGCGCTACAAGACTCCTCCTGTCGACCCACAAACGGGCGGCCCTGATTTAACGTCCACTAACAAGCACACAAATCCCTATCTACTTATTCGTAAAGTCTTCTTTGCCCGTACGTAGGACTGATGAATAAATGGCGTAGTGTAATATTATGCTTATGGATTTTTTCGGTAGAGGTAATGTTCGCCCGTAGGCCCTTACGCAGGGTAAGGACCTGGCGAAGATATTCAGGGGGAAGATATTTCTTGCCACGTGGCGCCATCGTAGCCACAAAAGGTTGATTACTCCGTTATCAGCCAGCATTGGAGGAGATGAAGCCAACATCGGTGGAGAGAAAGCCATTATCTGTTGTAATCTAGGCCTGAAATATGGCGAAATATCTTCCCCCTGAACTTTACGGATGAATGGTTGCCATTGTTTGGACTCGTTGTGACATGGCGATGGCGGAAGCTTCTTCTTCTCTTCTCTTCTCTTCTCTTCTCTTCTCTTCTTCTCCTTCTTTTCTTTTTGGGCTGCCCTTGGGGGCGCAAACCCTAGGTTATGTGGGTTTTTGGATATTCTCAGTATATGTTGATATGTACCAGGAATATGCCAAAAATTGCTCCAAACTTGCTATAGGCGGTGAATTACCGGTCGCCCACTACTAGAGGATGGGTTGTTTGCGACGTCAGTTTGCGACGTATATAAAACGTCCACGTCGCAAAAATCGCGTACGTTCCCATGACGTCGCACAAAATTTAAACGACGTCGCAGATAGAACGTCCCACGTCGCAGTTGGAACGTCTAATCAGACGTCGCAATGGCAAAAATCGGGTACGTTCCTATGACGTTGCACAAAATTCAAACAACGTCGCAGGTAGAACGTCAGACATCACAGTTGGAACGTCTGGCTAGACGTCGCAATGGCCTACTACGTGCCACGTCGCACTAGCGACGTATCACGTCGCAAGTGCAACGTCATTACAACGTGAAATGTCACAATTGCAACGTCTCATTGCGACTTAAAGAATAAACATAGAATACATACAAATATGAGTTATTGAGGTGTTGGTAAGGCCTCAGGTTTGTTAGCCAGAGGTACGAAAAAACATTTTGGGTGCACATATATGTACGTCTTAGCAATATATGAGCGACGTCTGTAAAACGTCATAAGGACATATTTTGTACATATTTGAGACGTCCACGACGTCGCTAGTACATTGCGCATGCGACGTGACATCGCACATGCAACGTGACGTCGTGCTGCGACGAATCCACGGCGACGTCATTTGCGACGAGCGGGAAACGTTATTAAAGCGTGTGCATGCGACGTTTGATGACATATTTTGTACATATTTGAGACGTCCACGACGTCGCTAGTACATTGCACATGCGACGTGACGTCGCACATGCAACGTGACGTCGTGCTGCGACGAAATACGGCGACGTCATTTGCGACGAGCGGGAAACGTTATTAAAGCGTGTGCATGCGACGTTTGATGTCCTTGTTACGTCGCTAAGACGTCGCAAACGACGTCGCAAACGACGTCGCAAACTGCCTATTCTGTAGTAGTGGCCCTTGTTGCATTGGCCCTTGTTTTAAACCATCTAACCGTATGCAGTAAGAGAAGGTGGAAGCTACATGTGGCTAGAAGGGAGATTGCGGATGGCATCATGCAGGAGAGAAAATGGAGAGGGTTGAGCCAGTCCAAATAGCACAGCCTTCCATTCTTCTTATGCACGTGTCTGCGTTTCACTTTGGAGCAGAGAAGATGTTGGCTTTCATCCAAACACTTGCATGGGTTGCCAGAGAGTCCTGGATGCATCAATTCTCTGAAGTTTGGAGGAAAATAATGGCGGGGCTTCTATTGTACTTAAAAAAGGTGTCTGGGCAATGCCTGAGAATTATTATGGGCATCACAACAGCCAAACTTTTCACATGGTTTCAATGTTGCCAATCAATCTCTTAGAAATATAAAGCAGTTGGTTGCAACACCATTCTGTGTTAATCTAGTGAAGGAGGCTAAAGAGTCCCTTGGTGAGAAAAGAGAAGGGGAACGTTCATTCTTGGATGAAGAAGCCGAAGCTACAGTAGGACGCCTTGTCCAACTATATGTAAATGGAGTATTATGAAAGTTGCAGCAGGCTGATGCCTTTGGAAAGGATGGAGAAATAGATGTTTTTGTACAAACTAGCAAAGTGATCATTAATATCTTGGCAAAGCAATCGAAGAAGGAAGGAAGGAAGGAAGGAAGGAAGAGTGGTGGTGCTATATATAAGTAAGCATATCAAAAGAAAAAATTCTCGAACTTAAAGAAAATGTTTCATGGTACACATGAATGTTCTATTTTCCAGCATAACTCAAATAAATTAAACAAACAACTAATCCCATAGGTCTCACTGACCTAGACTATACCTTGCTTCTTTCATGGAAGATCATCCTCCATTCGTAAAATCAACGCTTCATCAAAGGTTCTGCAATATCTACCTCAGTTCGCAGGTCAATGATTAATGCAACAACTACCCATAGACCAAATCTAGCAATAGCCTTGCAATACCATGATGTAATGAGGTAACCTCAAACTATCAAATTATTAATCAAATTTGACAGACCTCTAGTGGCATGGCTAGCTTCCTGGATACGCCAAAAATATATCTATTTCAGATTTACTTTGCATCCTTCTTGATTTCTGTGTGTCATGAACTAACGAAGTTGATGCTATAATTACAATGCAAGCTTCAAGTCCTTTTTTAGGTGCAATGGCTTAAGACATATACCATAATCGTACATTTAAGCCATTGTACCTAAAAATGCACTTGAAGCTCCATATTACCCTGGCGTTTGCATACATTGTTTCTACGACGTTTCCATGCAAAAATCGCTGTAATAGCTCATTTAAGGCAATGGGTTGTTTTTCATACCAAAAGCAAAAGAAAAGCCAATACTTTCAGATGTATATATAGTACCCATTATCCGCCCTATTTTTGGGTTGCCCCTAGGGGGCCAAACCCTTGCTCATATGGGTTTTTGGCATATTCTAAGTATATGCCAGAAACTGCTCCAAACTGGCTATTGCCAGTAAATTGGAGGTCAGCCCTGTTTCCCGTTGCTGCTGTTAGAACTGCACAACCGGCATGAATTTTGATGTCATGCAACGATCAGGCCTCTTTGACATCTTCAAGCCCCTGCAGATATGGCAGAAAAAGTTTAATTCTCTTGTAAGAGGAAGAACATGAGCGTGAAGAGTAGCTAAAAAACAGATGGGGAGTATTTAACATCGAAGCAGATTATGGTGTAGGAGAGAATGTGCTTCTCTTATGATGATCCGGATGATGATGAGCCCACTTAGTTTGGGGCAAGAGGTTATTGGCAGAGCAATCTCTGTTTTCGGCAAAGAGATGGATCGAAGCGGTAACAATTTCGAATGGAAAGGCAAAGCATGGTACTAATACAATGTCTTTCATGCTTTTCATGCCGTCTTTATGATTCGGTAGATGCTGTTGTGTAATCTTTAGGATTTTGGAGATGATTTCGTGTAATGCATATGATTATAGATATTTACCATGGCTTAGATAAAATTCAATTCCTTGCTGGCGAAGCACCATCTACAAAATACCTTCAAAATACCATGACATAATGACATATAGGCATATAAAAAAGCTGGTGGAATGGTTTTGATTCAAGGAGAATGAATCAAACTGACACTGAGATATGCTTGTGAGCCACTAACCTTGTTAGTCCCATAAGAAAGACCTGAGCTTGTTCTAACTGGCTTCTCTTCACTTCCCTGTGATTATGGCCAGCACCAGTTCTTCAAGTAGAGAATCTGAATTATGGAGTTCATTTTTCTGGACTTGTTTTCATAGATTCGTTTTCATAGATTCGTTCTCGTAGATTGTACATCTCATTAACCACATCATTATGGTACGAGGAACTTTCAACTTTTGTATTCTTTCTCTCAAAACCTGAACTTGTAAGCTCTCGCTTGTTTTTTACAATCTATCTTAGTTATCCATAGCCCTATACCATATTCGTTTTCTGAATGCAGAAATTACAACATGTGATCTTGGCAGATAATACTAGTCAGTTTGAAAATTTGCTGGGCAATTAAGACAGGCTTCGTGAGCTTGGAATTCTGGATGCTTTTTACAAAATTTGTGATAGCTCTCTACTATGTGTCTGGTTTCTTTTCTGCACTACAAGGTTATACCATTTAATTTAGCTTTCAGAACTCTGTATTATGCCCACTGTTAGATGCGTGAATAGAGAACATGGTTTTAAAGAAAGACATAAGTACAGGATTGGCAAGTTGTGGGAGGTCAACTTGTGCTTCTACTTGTGCTTGTGTTTGCTTCCAGTGCTGCCGATTAAAGATTTGCCGACAACATAAAGCTGAAATGATGCTCAAAGATGGACATGCACGAGGTCAAGTTTAATATCTCATAGGAGAAGAATACAACAGAATATTAAAAGCTATAGATTATATTGTTTATCTTCTATAAGTGGTAAGCAAACATAGCTCAATAGCTTACAAAATAGAAGATGCACTAAGTCCAAAAGTTATGGAAGACATCTTCCACCATATTCGAATATCTTTCTGTGTTTTACATGCCAGAAGGGAAAATCCCAAAAGTGAGTCACCAGTATAGTCTACTTTTTGTGCAGATATAGTAATATGGATTTACTTCTGAAAGTATAAAACCCATGATCCAATTGCCGTATGTGACTTCAGTGGCAGAGCAAAAGAAAATTGGTCTAGATTGTATGCACCTATCAAGCATCCAACCATATCATAATGTGAAGCAGGAAAATATCATAATGTGGACAAAGGCAGATTGTTAGATGCAGCTTTATGATCGTTGGTCATCTGTTGATGATATTGGGTCTTTGGATGTGGTTCACAAAATGCTAGAGTCAGATATGGGAAATGGACTTTTCTACTTCCGATAGTCACTTCTCCTTCTGAGGTGAGTTGTTTATCCTTAGACTTTGCAAAGTTGTTTTCCTTATATATATGGATGAGAAGTTTTTAGTTGTAATTGTATGCTCCAAGTGGTTGACATGAGAGACCGGCTTTCTTTAGGATGGCCTATCCAAAGGCTGCCATGCATAGTATGCATCTAGCATGTGAACATGCAAGCAGTGAGCATGAATTAGTATATGAAGGTGGGATACTTTATGATACTGACCATCAACAAGAAGCTTTTAAAAAGGCAGAGGAATCGATTGCTATTCAGAGATCTTTTGAGGCATTCTTTCTGAAGGCCTATGCCTTGGCATTCTTTCTAAAGGTCTGTGCCTTGACTGATACTAGCCTTGACCGATACTAGCCTTGACCGTGAGTCTTATGCAAAGGTTATTGGATTGCTTGAAGAGGTATTAAAATGCCCTTCTGATGGACTTTGCAAAGGCCAGGTAATTTTTTTACCCGCGTAGTTCCTAGATAAGCTTACACTGGTGTCATTTACTAGTTGCATTAGTAACCATCATCCAATTAAATTGGGATTATGTCAACTCCAAAATCACGCCAACCTGCTGTTGTCTTCTAGGGGTTTTTTGTTTTTTTTTAATCTTGTTTTTTGGACTTCAAAAATAACATAAGGTTGCGATTCACGTGTGACGTTTAATATGTGAATTGAAATATGCAAAAATGAAGAGCAAGTTGCTAACATAGATGAGACCAAAATTGAAGAGCATTTAGATGATAATATTAGGTTTGATAATAACAGATTGCATTATTTGCGAGGCAATTCCAGACTCGAAATTATCGATACATGGCACAAATATCATACAAAAATATCATATATTCCAATAAAACATTAAGGGATCAATCCATGTTTTTCCACGTATTTAACAAGGTGTGGTTCCATGCCAGCCGTTCTATCCAGTTCTGGGTATGAATCTAACACTTCACCCATCGTCATCCCCATAGCCAAATTATGCATAATAGACACAAACTTCACCCGTAAAATCATCATCGTCGCAAAGTTTTTGGATCGTAAGATGGTGGATTCGGGCCTGCGTTTGATTGTAGAAGCATTTGAGAGCATCATCATCTACTATGATTATATCATCCTTATTCTCGATACCAAGTTCGGTCCATCATGTTACTCAAGTGTTTGATGAAGATAGGCTTTGCTGTTGGATCCTTGGGATTAGTGAACTTCACACATTTGTTACGATCCCAAAAGTTCAACCAATGTCTCACGATTTCCCCGGTTGCCTCCAAAGTATCCTTGATGTTCCTTAGTTCCATGGATGACCAAATACCAACTCGAAATAACCTGAATGCCTCATCTAGCATTTCCTTCAAGTGCGGCCGCGGATAGATCCACTTGGTGTTTGATTCTACAGGTGTCTGATGAAACTGATCTCTAGCCACTTTATTTTTCGGAAAAGTCTTGCAAAGGACTCCGTTTAAGTCGAACACCACAACCTTCTTAGAAACGCTGAAACATCAAACATGTATCTGGTCAGCAAGATACGATAACATAAACAATACAAACGCGTCAAGCGTGATTTGAGTTAGTCTTAACCAAATCGCGCTCGGCGTGATTTAGTTTGACAACGAAAAATAATCAAAGCACGTCTGGCGCGATTTAATTCAAAGGTAATACAAATTAAATCACGCGTGGCGCGATTTCGTGGGCAAGGCCATACCTATCATCTTCAGTTTCGCTGCCGTCGTCGGCGTCATTCTCCCCTTCACCACCCTTAGTCTTCGTGCGTCTGGGCGTTTAGTCTAGTGGTAACACACTAGATCTAGCAACTATAGGTCTCGAGTTCGAGACTGCTCAGAATCGCACTCTTAACTGTTGGGTGTCAAAACCCACAGACGCAATGTAAAGTGGTTGGGGGCAGGGCCCAACCAAGCAATGTAGTGTGGTGTGTGGTCACATGTCCAGTTGGATGCTGCCTAGTGGCGTGACGTTAAAATACTATCTATCTATATATCTGACTGTTAGAATTGTTATTTTCAATTAGTTTCGCTGCGTCCTTCACAACTGACATTATTTTACTATTGATTTGGCAAATCTGTGAATCACTAGAGTCGCCTTGGTGGCCTTCAATTTCGGTTGCCCTGTCAATTAGTTCATTGTTAACCTGTGAATCTACTCTATTTGTTGCTTACATCACCCTGAAGGGAGGCATAGATATTCCCTAAGTTCGCCGCGATCACATTACTTTGAGCAGCCAGTTTAGCAGCTATTTATTCATTGCTTTCCTTATCAGGCTGCGGATTACTAGTTCCCTCACCAGAACCATCGTCCACTTTTGAATTGGACAAGTCTACGAGACTTTTGATTGCTGAAGATTTCAGGTTGCCATAAGGGCCTTTAAGAGATTTGGCAAGCACATGCATGAGGAATGGTTCAAGAAAGTCTTTGGCCTGCTCATCACTCACAAAGCAGTGACATCTTCTAACACCCATAAGAGCCTCTCGGGCAATATAGCCTCCAACATGAAGCTCCAAGCAGGTTGTATCAATTGGAGCAAATGCCTCGACGAGATAAGCAGCCATAGGCGGGAAATCCATTTTTTATTTAAGGGGCCCTTCTCCTTAGTTTGTAGCTCGTGCCTTGATTTCCCCACTTAGGAGGGGTCCCGATCCTCATCCTCTTGACTCATCACATTTACGGATCGATCCGGTATGATAGAATATAGTTCTTAAGTCTGGATCATCTAGAAGAAAACATTCCCATGCACTGCTATTGTCACCCTTGGCCTTAGCAATATCATATTCCTCGTCTGACAGCATGGCTATCATAATAAAGATCACATGTGCCATCTTCCGGATTACGTTCGCGTTTCGTTATCCTTAACATCATATATTAGGCATCCCTCCCTAATAACTTTGAGGCACTCGGATCATGAGCAGCGGGATAGTGCATGCGGTGTGACTCACCAAGGACAAACGATGACAATAGTGAAGGACCTCTCGGTTGTCGATCCTATCACCGTGGTAAAGAAGGCGATGTAGTCCTTCTGGTTCATGCCCATATCTCCTCTCCCACCCCTGCTGTCCAACACAAAGAGTGATATATTTTTAAGGCAAGAAGTTGATTCTGGCAAGAGACCTTTGTACCCAATGGAGAATCTTTGGGATGGTGTCTTCTTCTCCATAATCTTCTTCACAAGGGCCACTTTTCTTCTCAACTCGGCCCGTTACCCTAGGGGTAGAGTCTCCTTATGTTTTGTATTTTTGGCCTTCCAATTCTTTTTAGGAAGTCCTTTGACCAGAATACAAACTTCTTGATGTCATCATTCTTGACCTTGTATTTGTCCAAAGAATCCAATTTCGGATAATGCCACATCCCTCGATAGCCTTTGTAACTCGGCTCCTCTACAAATGACTTCATTGTCATTACATCCTTCACATGGCTGCAACACTCAATGAAGGACATCCTATCCTTAGTGAAAGCACTCTTCTTGTATAAGACTTCTTTAAGCACTGGTCTAAAACCCAAATGGTCTCAGCGTCGTCTAGCCCCTGAGTCTTTCTCATCTCTGTGACATTCAAGTCAAAGATGCTTACATCAACAGGAGGCACCCTACCCATAGTATCTGGCAGCTTTCCTTGTGCATAAGCGTCTCAGAATTCATTCCACTTTTGCCATACTGCCTCCTTACAAAACACAATCTTATACGAGTTTGTTGGGCCTGACCTGCTAGATGAGCTTTCAGAAGGATCTGCAATGTCATCACCACCTTTTTTCTTTGATTTTCTTGCAGTTTTCTTCTTCTCCTGTATAATTGTCTGCGACAGAGTCCGCTCCAGCAGCTTGAAAGCCTCAGACTTTGACCCGACACATGCGGTGGGTAATGGGCAGCCATATTCCACCCATTGTTGGCCAGGCGTGGCGCGGTTTTGCTCCACGTATGGACTGCCAAAAGTACAGGCATTGAATCAGTATCAGAGACAAGAAACACGCCGAGCGCGATTTCAATAGAAAAGATCAACCTCAAAGCACGCCTGGCGTGAAATGAATTAAATACCAATGCAATTCACGCCCGGTGCTTTTAATCGGTTAATTCACGCCCGGCGTGCTTTGAATCGGTTGAATTCACGCCAGCGTGATTTCAAATGAAACAAATCACACCAGGCGATGCTTTCAAATCAAATCAATTCATGCGGGCGTGCTTTAACATTTCCGCGCTGGCATGAATTGGTTTGATTTGAAAGCTGCGCTGGCGTGATTTGGTTTCATTTGAAATCACGCCGGCATGAATTGGTTTCATTTGAATGAACGCCTGGCGTGAATATTAAAGTGCTAACATCCTAATGCAGTCAATTACCTTTTGTATATAAATGTCTTCCCCATTTCATTCAAAGTTGCACTAATCTCGATAAATCTGCGGGTGAAGTATTCGCATCCAAGAGACGACACCTCCTATCGCATAGTGATTGTAGAACACGCTTTGGTGCATTTTGTTACTTTTGCTGATGAGGGCCTTTTGTGCCTCAACGAATCTTTGCCTGTCGATGATGACCAATTTAATGTTTTCATTTAACATTATCTCCTCGAAGTTCGTCCACACAGCAGGCTTGTTCGAGATCATATCCCAAGGTAACACATCCGCTGGCATAGGCATTTGACCTGGATTACTAATCATGCTCAAACAATCTCCATGGCATGTCTTTGGATCATATCTTACGCTAACATAAATGGAGCTTGGTGAACGGATCAGGGACTTCACATGGATCTGAAAAGTTTCCTTAAGACCCAATGGATAATGGTCAGAGTATTTATTCAGCTTGTTCATGGCCTCTAGTCTGCGCCACCACAATCTGTTCATTCTCAAAAACGAAGCCTCCATGCCTTCGACAACTGCAGGTTGAACATCCTTCCCTAGATCTAGGACCCTCTTAGAAGCTTTCAAGTCAGCTGATTCCCTAGCTTGCTGCAAATAGTGACTTGGCGTCGGTTTAGTGAACATGCCTCTACGCACAGTTGTAACCTCTTGGCAAATAGATATTGGTGTAACTGCTACATTGGTTGGCCAACCATACTTAAAACATGTCTCACCGTTCACATCTGTCCTCATGAACGTATCCTTGTAAGCAGTAGCTCTACAGTGAGTAAGTCTGAGCAGATCTTTCTTTTGCTTATGTGTAATCTCCAAGAGCAATTTGCAGTTGGTGTCATCCTCTTCCTCACAAGAGATTAGGATCCCTTGTTTGGTCATCTTGTCTGCTTCCTTTTTCATGGAGAAGAGAGTTAGGTCGAGCTTGCCATTTGTCTTGGCAAGGTCAACGTACCACTCGGCACCCTCGTCCATTTCCTCTTCAGGGCAGGCAGGGTCAGTGGTTGCTATAAGAATCGGCCCTTCATCATCTAAGGTGAGATCATATGGTACTGCATCTGGGTCGTCTACCTTAGGTTTCTTGGCAGGAATAGAACCCGAATTATTAGGGGTTTTCTTCCTCTTGGGCACTGCAAAAGAAGATGAACATTGGGATTATTGTATTTTCCAGAACAATAGATCACGCTTGGCATGAATTTGAACCTAAATTAGTATAATTCACGCTTGGCGTGTACGTAACTCTTACTGTATACCATGCTATGCGTGAATTTGAAGCTAAATTAGTATGCATCCACATTTTAAGCTACGTACCCTTTATGAATCCATATTTCTCACTATTTAACCTCATTGAACACTGCTATCTCTAACTGTCAAACCTCCAGCTCTAAATAGGTGTGTACCCCTCTGTTAAAAACTACTAAGAACTATATTCTATAAAAACAGAGCAAAATTATGTCCTAAAAAACAGACAATCAGAGCATTAACTGGAGGTAATAATTTGAATTCATGCAAAGCATAATAACTCAAATTCATACAAACCATATTAACTGAAGGCAAGGAAATAACTCAAATTCATGCAATGCATAATACTCTTCTTACACTAAGTATTCAGAAGGAAAATTAAATACCTGAATAGGGGTTTCAACGTCCTCTGAAACTTGAGAAGAGCCGGGTTTTGAGATTCCTCTTCCACCGCTTCCTCTGCCCCGTCCGCCTCGACCTCGATTCGTTTTAGAAAACATCTCCGGAGTCGCCTAGTAACAGAGTTAGAAGGTCCATCGATCCGACTGCAAACTGTCATGGAATTCCGCTCGGGGATAAGTATGTCCGAGTTACAGTGATTAACTGCTGCGCTATGGATGAAGTTTTACCTCACAGACACCCCGGTGGGGATACGGTTGGAGAAAGTGTAGGAACATTTGTTGCATGGCCAAGAAACCGCTTAAAAAAGGTATGTAACATGTCCTACATTGTAGAAATATAGAAGTAGACAAAATTTGTTGTATTCATTGGAAAAGGTTTACAATTGTATATAATCTGGATAATCAGGATAAACCAGACAAAATCCCAGACTACTGTTTCAAGCCCAGTCTACTGAGTAGCATAGTGAATGGATCAGGTAAAACCCTAGCAAAAACCCCAGACTCCACCTCCCCCGCCTGCTCCACCTCCTGCTCCTCCTCCTACTCCATCTCCTGCTCCATTGGTTGAGCCATCTCCATTGCATCGTATACCGCCTGTGGTAGTGGTTCGTGTTGGGGCATCCGGGCATAGAGGCTAACCACTAAGAAACGCAGCTCTTCATTTTGAATCTCGAGCTGACGGATGCGAGATTCACTCTCGATCAGTGCATGTACTGTTTGATCGAAGTGATCAGATAAGAGGGCCAACCTCCGTGCGATTGCAAGGGCCTCAGAGCCCAGATTTATCATTGCCCTGCGCTTTGCTGCCATCATCATTACTTGATCCAAGTACTGCAGGGGTTGCAAGACTGGTGCTCCAGCCGGACTGGTGCTCGGCTGCGGTTCAACCGAACTAGAGATTGGAGCCGAAACTGGAGCTGGGCTGTGTGATTGCTGCCCCAAATGTAATTCCAATGAATCTTCATCACCAACCGGATGATTAATGTAACTTGGCATCTATCAATAGGAAGTGAGCAGAGTATCAGTATTCACGCCTGGTGTGTTATATTTATTTATTTATAAACTTAGAAACTAAGAGACACGCCCGGCGTGTTTAGCTTAAAAGTTGAAACTAGGGATAAAATTTTGTTTGCACACTCAGCGTGTAAACTGCTATATAGAAAAAACTATACACGCTCGGCGTGCATTCAGCAGAGAGGGAGAAAAAAAAACTGTACGGATAGATAAGTAAATAGATAAAGGGATCTATTTGTACAGTTTTTTTTTTCTCCCTCTCTGCTGAATGCACGCCGAGCGTGTATTCATATTCAAGGCTAAGGTTAGCATGGAACACGCTTAGCGTGTTTCAAATGTTATCTTTGAGATTTTTCTAATGCTTTCTACTACACTTACTCATAAATGGAAACTTGCATGCAATAGCATGATTAATTCAGGAAGAGAAACTCAAGAATTTACTCGAAAAAAAAAGAAGCAGATGAAGTTTATAAAAAACTATTCTGGTTTTCATAAACATCATCTGCTTCCTCTGCCTCGAGCAAATGCAAAAGCTTGTCTTCTTGGATTCAACCTGCCATTGAGATGCAGCTTAAAACTAAATGAAAACTAACCTTGAGTTCTGAGGCTGGAAGGATTTGAAGAATGGAGGACTTTGCTTTTGGTTTTAATTCCGAGGCTTTTGGATTCGGAGACCTTAGTCCTCTGCTACAGATGCTACAGAACAAAAGGCGGAGTCTTTTAGTAAGTTAGGAATTGTCGAAACCAAACATCTAACATTGCTGAAAATAAATCTGCTCACCAAGATTTTAGGAGGGCGGATCCAAACACAGCAGAAGCGCAACCGGCAAATCATATGAAGGAATGAAGAAAATGTAGGAACTTTGAGAGCGTGAAATGGATTTATATAGGCATAATTAGAAATAACTTAGCGTGAATAATTGATTGCTTGAATTAACACGCCTGACGTACGGTCTTCCCGCCAGACATGACATGTATATGGTATATATGGAGAATATTGCATTTTATGCAATAAATTCTCACGGCATTTTATTCCATTTATTGCATTCGAAAAAATAGAATTTAGAAATTTTATATAGGCTAAATTAAAAATGATTTTAAAGGCAAAATTATCAAGGCTAAAAAATGACTTGTAGGGTTGGGGAATTGTTTTAGGTCGTATAGGAAAATTTTCTATGGTTACTGTGATGAATCAAAGATTTCTCATGTGGTTGATTTATAGTGTTCCCGAGACTTTGTTGAGACATGCAGAGACAAAATTTTAGAGAAAACAGCTTGGAGACAAAATAATTGGAGAAAACAGTTTGATTTAATTCAAAAAAATTTATGTAAAGAAAAACTGTTTGAAGAAAACTGTTTGAAGAAAAAGTTTATGAAGAAAACTGTTTGATTTCATTAAAAACAGTTATATGTACAGATGTCCGTGCTTTGTATGGCAAAGTTTTGCTGGCTTTTCACAATATTACAAAACAAAAATGCCCGGAGGCGTGTCCAAAACTTCTGTAAGAAACCAAACAAAAAATGGGCCACCCGGGATCTGCATCACTCTTCTTCCACGCCTGCAACAAAGAAGAAAGAAAGGTGTTAGAAAAGAAAGAAATGTGTAAAAAAAAAAAAAAAACATGCAAACCTGGTTCATCTCTCAACCACTCCAAAAATTGGTCCCTTGTTCATGCCAAATGCCTTCCCCTCCTCCCTCCTCCTCCTCCTCCTCCTCCTCCTCCTCCTCCTCCTCCTCCTCCTCCTCCTCCTCCCTCCTCCTCCTCCTCCTCCTCCTCCTCCTCCTCCTCCTCCTCCTCCTCCTCCTCCTCCTCCTCCTCCTCCTCCTCCTCCTCCTCCTCCTCCTCCTCCTCCTCCTCCTCCTCCTCCTCCTCCTCCTCCCCTCCTCCTCCTCCTCCTCCTCCTCCTCCTCCTCCTCCTCCTCCTCCTCCTCCTCCCTCCTTCATTCTCGGTGGTCGAGCCAACCCTGAAGCAGAGCGGTCATGTGTTCTTGAGAATCCAACTCCTCCTCTTCATCCTCTGAATCGGAATCAGAGGAGAATTGGAAAAGAAAATCAATGAGGGAGGGGAATTGAGTGGGTTCTCCAACCCGACGTCTCTTTGAGCGCTGAGGCTGAACGTTTCATGGCGGGCAGAAAAAAAAATTTGGACAGAATGGAGGTCTTGAGAGCGTGAACCGGATTTATATAGGGTTAATTAGAAATTAGCGTGAATAATTGATTGCCTCAAATAACACGCCAGGCGTACGAAATTCCCGCCAGCTATATCATCTAGAGTATATTATTATGGATAATAAATTCTCACGTCTGTCTTTTCTTAATCATATATCCAAATTTTCGATAATTAAAATTTGGATATATTTATATAAATGTCATTTCCTTATTGTTGCCATGAAAATTCTTATTTTAAATGATTTCGTTTACACCCATTGTTATTATTATATTAAACCTATTTCCAAGGAATTTCTTGCTTTTAAAAAAATTTGATTTACCTCTACATATTCCATAAATGTACGTACTTTTTTTTATCTTATAATGTAATAATTTTTTCCTACTCATTGACTAAAAAGGGTACAATTTGCCTAGGTCAATGGTGCCTCTCCAACTCAAGATGGTGTGCAACATATTGAAAAGAGCAATATCAATGAAAAACCAACTCCTAGCAAGAATGTTGAAGAAAAACAATTAGTCCTCTATAGTAGGGTGCAATGGAGGAACAAGAAGGTGAGAATCATGCACAAGTGCAACAAGGAAATAGTAGGCCAAGGAGTCATTGTGCTAGCAGATCCTGGTCAAGCTGTTAATGATGAAAGGCTAGGGGAAGACAATATTGGTATTGCAATTTCGATGTTGGAAGACAACTGGAAAGATAAAGGTTTGGGTGACAAGGAATGTTTTGGTTGTGTCAAGCAATTGGAGGTTCCTTGCATCATGGCATGGCCTATAAGTAGTGTTCAATTTGTAGAGGATTATATTTTTCCAGAGCCTGAGGTTGTTGGGGACAATGATTGTCTTGATATTGATCCATTGGCAGTTAGAACTCTAAACCTAGGCAAAAGGGGAGAAGTATCAGTTGCCAGACATTATCCTAGCAAAAGAGCCAAGTTGATTAGTGACACCAAACGTGAGACAATGGTGAAGGTTAGGGGCTCAGATTGTTGTTGGAGTGCTTGTATGCAATTCTTTACAATAGAACAATTGGTGGAAGCAAGAGCCACTTTTCAAGAGTACACTGTTGATGAGAGGAGGACCTACATGTATACAATCTTCGAGCATGCACTTCAGGATGAAAGAAACCCAAACAGAAAAAGATATCCTTTGCTAGGCAAATGGATATGTGCAAAAGCATGGCAGATTATCCATGCAATTCCAACTTCTTCATGGCATAATTGGCAAAAAAACAAAAGTGAGGGGGAACAGGATTGCTTTACATGGAAATAATGGTTTGTTGAGACCAACAGCTAGGACCTTGGCTGCCATGGAGATATTTGAAAAATATATTGATTTCAATGCAGAGTCTATGCCACACAAAAGCAGAAGGGATGAAAAGGGAAGAGCAGTTGTTGAGAAAAGGTTGCCATCACATTGTACTCAAAAGAGTATTTTGGAAGAAGTGAATTCCCTACTTCGAGAATTGGGAATGCTTCCAATATCCCAACCTAGCATTAGTAGGTTATGGAAGAAGCATTTCAATCATGTCACCATAGCAACTTCAAACAACTTTGCAAAGTGCAATTTATGTGCTAAGTTGAAGGAGACTCTTGATAAGACTGTGCAACCTAGTCAAAGGGCTAGGATAAGGGAGCATATGAAGGACCATATGACTGACCAACTATCATGTAGATCATGTTATTGGATGTGGAGGACTTTATCTGCATTGGAACCCAATAACTATTTATGTATTATACATGACAAGATGGACCAGCAAAAGACTTGTCTTCCACAATTCAAGTACATACCAAAGTCATGTGGAAGATCATACCCTTTACAGATCTCAATGACTGGGGCAATCTTGCATGGGCAGACTCAAACCTACTATGGCCATTTTAGTTTGGAGTTGTGGAGTGATAGTCCAGATTTTCATATTGGGAGTATCATGAGGTGTTTGAGAAACTATGAAAATGGATACAATGGTCACCTTCAAAACCCTACAGCTAGCCAGGCACTACATAGAGCATTGTTAGATGGAAACCCTAACAATATTGAAAAGTTCAGCAAGGCAAGGTTTAGGAAGCATGGGTCTAATGAACATGTTGGAGCTTCAACTTCACGTGCTAGACCTCAAGATCTATCCAAAAGGTTTCTCTTGCAACTTGATAATTGTGCTGGCCAAAATAAGAACATGTGGATGTTTTCTTTCCTATCCTACTTAACAGCTGTGGGGATATTTGAAAGAGTTAATTTAGGGTTTCTTATGCCCGGGCATACCCATGAGGATGTGGATGCATTATTTGGCAAATATAGTTGTATACTGAAGCAGCAGACAGTGGCCAACTTTCCTAGGGTAATGGAAATCTTGCATGAATGCACCACTCCAAACCCTATAGCTTCTTTCATAGAAGAAGTGCCCGATTGGAAGAGCTTTGTGGATGGTTATACATTGGATCTTGAAGGTCATTCCAGGCCTCTGCAGTTCACTTTTTGGGTGAGAGATGGGATTCCAATCTTCCAATGGAAGATGAGACCTTCAGAGGATGAGTGGAGAGGAGGGGAGGAAATATGGCGTAGAGATGAGAATGGCAAGCCTATGATACCTCCAGGTCAACCAAAAGCTCTAAAACCTACTGAAGAAGTGAAGCAATTGGGATTGACTAAGGAAGGAATCCAGGACTATATAAAGCATTGGCAAACCAATCCAGATAACACCAACCGTGCCTTGGTGGCTTACTGGAAGAAGGTGATTAACCTGTTGGGGGAGATAGACACATCCTCAGATGAATTGAAAGAAGGGTGGTTGCCTAAAACTAGGTGGAAGACCTTAGCAGTTGCTGAGGATGTTGATGCCACTGTAAGTAGCATTCGCAAGCAATATGCTCCTCCTCCTTTTGACAAACACTATGTTGGTCCTAAGAACAATAAGCCAAAGTTTCTAGGCATGGATGCTTATGAACCTTCCACTGACTTGGAATGCCACCAATTTGTGGTAGTAAAGCCAGCAGATTTAGATACATATCCAGTGTGGTTGGGGTTCACTATCTCTGATATTTGCAAAGAAGAAGGTAATATTAACTTCAACCATGTGCGGGTGGAATGGTGGTGTCCAGTGCATCAGTTGACCAACGTATCAGATAAAGAAAGGTACTCAGATTGTTGGACAAAGAGATGGAGGAGAAATCCGAGTGATCCTGATCTTTGGCTAGACTATGAAAGTGTTTTGTACTCATGGACTCCAAACACTATTCCAGCTAGAAATGCGAGAATTACAATACCTCAGAATGTCAGGAAGAAGGCTATGATATCATTGGGGGTGCTTGAAGAAAGTTGAATAACTATGTAAATTTTTGTTATCACGTTTTTATGATATGGTGCTATATTGTGAAATATTGACTATTTTGTAAATAACATGATATTACATTTATATAATTTTGAGGTGAAATGTGTGAATTTGAATATGCTACTAAAAACATGCAATATGAAATTTGTCCCAAAATTAAGACATAATCCCAATTTAATTGAATGATGGTTTAGTTGTAACTTTCTTGTATTTACATGTTTCTGCTTTATTCTATAGGCTCTCAGTAATCTAGGAAGCGTTTATGTTTGTGAGAAGTATGATCCTTGCTGCTGATTGTTATACGAATGCCCTAAAGATACAGCATACAAGAGCTCATCAAGGTCTGGCACGTGTATTTTTTGCAAGATAAAAGAAATGCATATGAAAAATGACAAAATTGGTTGAGAAGGCTTGCAATAATGCACCAACATATGAGAAAAGGTCAGAGTATTGCGAGCATGATCTTGTCATGGCCGATCTAAGTATGGTCACCCAGGTTGATCCTTTACGGACTTGTCCTTACCGATATAGAGCTACTGGTAAGTATTGAAAGTATTATTCAGATTCTAAAATCTCTATAGTTAATTGTGGCTTTGTGTCTGTCAAATCTCCTAAGGTCATATCCTGCCATCCTCACCTCAGAAAACTAAATTAATACATCTAAAAAAAATGTGTTTGAGAATTATAGGCATCCATAAGGCTTCAAAAAACTGCATGTGACTGAGGTTCACTATGATGCGCATCTCATCCAATACTCTCATATCTACAAATGAGATATCATGGCTATTTTCAGCTGCTATTTTATTTTCATTCTTCATGAACTAGAAGCTTTTACCAGAATCTTGTAGGCTAGTTGCTAAAAATAATCCCTTTGAATGTTGTACCATCTGAAGTAACTGCAAAGAGATTATTTCCACCCAAAGCAAGGTTTTTTATTGATCATCAAATGTTATTAGTAAGATAGGACTTTCTTTGATGGATGTGGGTTATGTCTAAACCATGGCACAGTCCAAGCTGAAGCAAAGCTTTACAGTGCACCAAAGATAATAGAGCATTGAGCTTGCAAAACTGTAACATTCTATGTTATTGATGAAATGAAATGCATGGCATCTAGTTTAATACCTTACAGCAATGGTGGGTTTCGTTGTTTCAGGTAAGCTACTTAGCGGTCGACCACTTTTTTCCAGACTGGAAGGCGTGGACCCAATTCAATGCATTAACTGTAAAAGCATTTACACTTGATGGACTGGTCAAATCACACCCCATAGAGGTGATAGTCTGCAGCCTTCTTTGTTAATCATGGATTTATTCTGAAGTACCCATGCCTTAATCATTAATTTCAGTGTGCACGAAGCGATGCCCTCCGATGGTTCCTTGTTTATGTGCAGTTGCACTTGCAGCATCCAAGGATCCTGCAATTGTTTAGGAAGCTTTGGACTTTTCTTTCTCATCCGACGTAGATATTACAAACTAGAATGTTAGTTAACAATTTTGTTTGTAGCATGCAGGTACGGAAACAAGATGGCATGTATATACTTTCAGGAGTCAGGAAATAAGGACGAGAAACAACTTGGTTGTGGTTCAAGGTACCTCCTTTTGATCTTATGTACTTGTAACTCTTTTTCACTATATAACAATGAGGTTGGCTTCCAGAAAAATTGGGATCTAATTTAGAGCTGCTAGTCTAAGGGACCTATAATCCCAAGGTTCATCACTAGATGTGCATCTAATGTACGTACTTGCAACTATTTCTAACGGCATTCTGCTCTTTGTTTGGTGGCTCTGATTCTCTCTAGTGATTCTTCCACAGTTTTATACAGATGAACTGGCAGATGAGATTGCCTCCTTTTTCTCCACAAGGAGTAACAAAGCTATAGAGCACATAACCAATTCTACTATTGAGGGAGTGCACATAAACAGTCAATGGGTGAAGTCTATCCAAGCTGAGAGGGAGTACGAGAAATATTCTCAGCCTTTTAAGCATGCAAGACTATATTTGTCCAGTACAATACAGTAATACAGCATGGTTTAAGGATTAAATACAACCACGCTATGGTTCAGAACGAATGAACCAATATGAACCCAAGGGTAAAAATATATATTAGTCAACCTGCAAAGTGTCTTGTGTTACCAAATTTCAAAAAACTACGGACAAAATAAACAGGTAGTCAAAGTCTGGGTATTGTCTAGTGGGATTTTTCAATTCATAATATGCCTTGTATGAATATGCTCAGCTGATTTATTTTTTTGCAAAGGCAGATGCGGTGATTGAATGCAAGTAGGTCTTGGTTGCAACAGGTATTGGCAAAGGCAGGTCTTGGTGAAACTGGACACAATGGTGTGGACATCCATCTCTTGTACAATTTCTCTTCCTTCTCCTTGTTTTTGGGTTGCCCCTAGGGGGGCAAACCCTCGTTTATATGAGATTATGGGATATCTTGAGTATATGCTAGAATATACCAAGATATGGTGGCGACTGCTAAAAACCCATTCTTCCCTGTAAACTAGCGGTCATTTGCGTTCTGATTTGCGGATAGTCCAACCGGTTAACTGGAATGGCAGATGGAAGCTCGAATTTGATGAATAAAAACACATCTTGGTTCGAGTACCCTGGCATTTGAACGACTTACATCCTCATAATTTCTTCTCATGGTTGATCCTTGTATCTGCCTTTAGTTGCCGAAGTGTTTCTGCGATTTTTTGCACTGCTTTTAGACATTCGAGTATGCAAAGGCTCTAGATTATGGTGTGGTTTGGGTTTGTAGCCACAGGATGAGCCAGAACGTTGCCTCATTTGTTTAGTCAAGACTTCTCTTAACGGTCAAGGTATTATGGTTTGCCATTCTTGCGAGCAAGTGCTTGGGAAGGCATTGAAGGCGTTGGATGTGCAACGGAGAAGTATATTCTCTCTACCAAATCGGCCGTTATCTTTGAAGGTTTTGATTTCGATCTTTGAATGTGTTGTTAGAAGTGTGGATGAGAGTTCGGCTAGATTGAATGTGGACTACATTGGCATTATTCAATGCCATGACATTGAGTTCGGTTCATTGGATTGGGTTGTGATTTCACCCTATACCAATCTAGTCTTCATAGATTGACATCAGGATGATGTTCTTGCATATTGCATTGCATTTGGTATTTCCTATACAAATTCTGTTAGCTCATGGATTTTAAGACAATATTTACATAGAGTTACTTCTCTGCATGCTCAGTCATTTCATGCAGAGAAGTAGAATTCATCTTAATTTATTGAGTTTCAAAAGCTGAAAGAAGTTGGAAAGGTCAGGTTCATTGGGAAGGAGTCCCAATGATTTCTATGGAAAGGAGTCCCATGCATAGAGGCCATTGTAAGTGAGTTTTGCATGTAGACTCAAGATGCAAGTTAATATAATTAATATAGTTCTATTCATAAGTAGAGGCCATCTCTTTTCTGGGAATTGAGCGAACTTGTAACTCAAAACTGGAATGGGCCAGGCACGTTATGGGCATGATATATTATGTTTTGCACATCACTTTGATGGAGTAAATTACTCTTTTCTTGCATTTATTTATGCCAGAGCACAATCAGCAGAAAAAAAACTATGAACATTGCATTACTAGTTTGTTGTTTTGCCACTTTGTAATTCCTTTTTCTTTTATTTATTAGCTTAGTTAGACATCAATCATCTGTAGATTCATAAAGCTATCTTTGCAAGTGTCAATGGCACAATGCACATTAGGAATAAAGGGGGTGCAATCTGCATGGTGAGAAAAGGTCTTTCTAGAATGAAATTTATATTTTTAAAGTCCAATCTTGCCAAGCAAATGAAATGTGGTTTGACAGTGTAGCATATCTTTTCATTCAATATGCGATCTTTCTTCCTGTTTGTCTTGCATCCTATTTATGTGATTGGAAAGATGTCTTTACATCACATTACTTGAACGAAAGTGGGCAGCTGCAGCTCTGTTTATAGGAACATTTGGAGGTTTATGTTTTTTTGGAAGCTAAGAAACTTAGTTAGAATATCCTTTTCCCTTATTTATTTTAATGTTAGATGGGACTCGTTGAGCTCAATTGGCACTTGTCCTTACAGACAATGTGCAATTGGGATAGTAAATAGTGTTCTTGTAGTTGGTCTTATTGGCTCCTTCATTCTGCTTGGGGTAAGCTGTTTTCTATTTTTTGCAAATGTGTTAGATTTGGTTATTTCTTTTGAAGAACCTTTGTTGCATTGATCTTCAATAGGGCATCGCGGCCAGTGGCTGAGACTTCGACTCCTTGCTCCACATGAATGTGGCGCTATTTCAAAGTGTATTCTGTAATTGCTTTATCCTTTGTCTATCGGGTAATACTCAAATCGGTGTCTGACACTTGGGATAGCGTAATGGTTCACTGAGAGGCGACAAGACTTTATTGCGAATGTTCTACATTGTATGTACAAATCTAGAGGGGATAATTCAGGTGGCGAAGATTTATTCTCATCAATATTTGCAACCCATCTTCGATTCAAGATTCTTTTACTGAACTTGCAAAAGCATTAACGAAACATGGCTAATTACATGTTATTGTTGGCCTAAGTCAAAAGAATTGAAGAAATAATATTTTTTTCCACTTTCCAAATCATACCAGAGCATCAATTTAAATATCTTCTGTTTCTAGGTTATTGTAAATTTCATTAGGTTTGCAGGCTCTTTCCCATGTGACATGCTCTTAGCTAGGCAGTGGCATGCTTGTTAAGCTAAAACCTCTATGATCTCTAATGCGCTACAAATTTTAAGTGATTGGCATGTAAGATTTATATACAACTTTGTTATTTATAACATGTTTTCTTCGTATCTTGGCCTTATCATTTACTAATGCTTCAGTGCAATTGTTCTAGGAACATTCATACCTTTGATTATCTTTCTTACATGGGATGCAATTATACTTGGAAGCATATCTGGGACAAGTGATAGTCATGGAAGTATTGGGGACCCCTTATTTGATCTTTGGTCCTCTAATGGGCTTATCAGCATAAACATGTCATCTTGTGAAAGTCTTCTGACATGTTGAAAGTGATGCCACGTTTATGCATATCGCTTGCCGCGTGAATAACGGTTTTTTGAAGCGAATTCTCTCAACTTTGGCTTCACCTGAGGATTTTGAGTGCTACACGCAAATATCAAGTCATCCTCTTCATAAAACAAACAAGCCTGGAATCGCATCGATCCGAGCCATCGGATCGCCATTCTGGGGAGGGACGAGCCACTATATGAGGCTCTTTCCCCTTCAGCACCGGTTATCGGCGTCTTCTCACAGCAGCTTCCTTCCTTCTCCGAGCTTCTTTCTTCCTTCTCGTAGCTTCCCTCCCTTCCTGCCCATCTCTTTCCTTTTCCTTTGCTTCCCTTTCTACCCACCTGATTTTCTTCAAAGCGATCTTTGTTGGGTTGGCTTCTTCGCCATCTCTTATATGGACATCCTCACGGTGATCCTTAAGACCAATTTTCTCTACGCCCTCCTCTGGAAGCAACACACATTGTTTGCAAATTGTACCCGTAGCTTCTTTATGCTTGCAAATTCTATTGCGCTTTCTATATGTTTGAGTATATGCATGCTGGGGAGGACAGGTTCGCATGCTTTGGAGGACCATCAGGTTGTATAACAGATTGGGTTGATTTTCATATTGGACAATTTGATTTTGATTGCGAGCTTATCGATGGGTTGGTTTGATTACAAGCTTGATTTGCGGTTCTGTGGCTTTGGTCTTTAATGTCATGGTTTCCTTGCATGTAGCATCGGAGTGTTTGCGTGCAGGGGAAGAAATTTCAGTCGGACAGCAGATCTCCTCTGTGTTCTTCGGAAACTGCGGTCGTGTTTGCATGCTTCGGATGTCGCTCCTTCTTCATGTCGCACTGCATGCCTCTAAGTCGCCTCCTCCTTGGATTTCCTCCATGGCGTTCCCATTTGGTTCAAATTTTGGCTCGAAGCTTTGTAACCGGTTTTTATTTTTGCAGATTGCGTGGTACCAGGTTCTTGTCTCTAATTCACACCAGACTAATCTTCTTCTCTCCACCTTGGGCTCACGATCTTGCATGTACTCTCATCCCCCTCCCTGGAATCATAGCTTGGCGCCAATCCTGTACGTTTCAGCGCTGCCTCAATCCGGATTCATGGCTCTCCTAACCAATTGATTGGCCTTTGCTTGCCACTTCTTTCAAGAAAATCCCTCCGAATTTGCTTCCTGGCCTCAGACCTCTCTGCTAATCACGCTTGGTTTCTCAGAAACAATCGGCTTCTCCTTTTGCCTTCCGGCCTGCCTCCTGTAACAGGCCGCCGCCCTTCTCTCGTGTGAAGCTCCTGCCCACATGGTCAGGCCACGTGGTGGCAGGGTAGCCGTTAACACTCCCAGAAGAGCAGATCGGTGGCATCCCCGATTTAAGGGGTGCTCACCTTTTCAAAGCACCATGGTTTTATGCACCATTATGTCTCTAACCTTAAAAAATTACGTTTATGGTTTTACCTTTAAGTGTATATTACGTTTATAAACCATGGTTTTACATTGATAGAGCCACATCTTTGATTTAGTCAGCAAGTCTTAGACTGCACATTTACCTATACACGGGTATGCCATTTTTTCTACCTTTGCTCGTTAGGAACCCATTGGTTGTAGGCATATCTATCTGCAGACTCACACCACAGACTTTTGCAGCTCAAACTCTGTTACACAACTTGAACGCCTTCAGTTTCTACATGGTCATTTATCGCCATTTCCATAGGGAGCAAGTTAATAGTCAGTGCCCATATCCTCTAGGTCGTGGCGATTATAGAAACCTCTGGCCCAAAGGCCACATTCCTGGATCTTCAGCTGGATGTGTTGCACCACTACCACCTACTTAACCACTACTCACCTAGTTTTGTCTTTTTCAACCTCTAACTTACATTGTTGTTTTTTGTGTATTTTTGACACAACCAGGAAATGGAACCAATGCCTAGGAATAAATTGTTACAAGTCTTGCTCTGCGTCCCCACACACTTATATTTGTCGCTTCTAATTATCATCTGGATGACGTTTTCTTGCCTGCCATTTGTTATCCTGTGCCACTATCATCTTCATTTCAATCTCAACTCTTACATTATTTGTGGCTTTTCACCTTTAGAGTGCTTTTTGCTCCCTTGTAGTTGCTACCCTTCACTTTTGTAGCCTATGTTGCCATCCCCATCTCCGGCCTGTGTCTTTCTCCATGCCCCTGATACGACTGGCTTGTTCCTTTCTTCCCTTTTATTGATTGACCTTAGAGCTTCCATTCACCGCTTATCCTGCCTAATTCGTTATTCTTCTTATTTTTATTTCCTACCCTTGGGGCTTCACTTATTGATGATTGTTTTTTGACACATACGTTCTCTTTTTTGCCTTGGATGGTTTTTCTGCACATCTTTTTGCTCTGCCTTCTACTTATTCAAGATATTGTTTCGTACATGATTTGCGTTTGCTACCTTTCTTTCAGTTGGGGGTTTCTCTGGGTCGGTGCATGCTACTTACCCATCTGTAACTACATACCATTCCCTTAGCTTTAACAAGTTTATTCTAGGCTTTTGTTCCAGAGGATTTGTCATGAAATTTGGTTACATCGATACCCGGCATCATTGTTATTCGAATCTTTGTTCATGGGGCTTGAATTGTCTTTGCATTTCATTGGGTGCTCAGTATCTCACCATTCACCTGCTTATTGGCATCCTTTTATTCTATTATCTGCATGCTCATTTCCAAACATTCATTTGACCCCGTCTTATCTACGTCTCTCTTGCTTCTCTAATGTTGATCCTCTATTTGACACCTTATGTTTCTCAACCCATTACGTTAATGCATCTATGTCGTTCTTCTGGATTTATTGTGGTATTTTTTCTATTTAACGCGTATCTTTATTTTTCAGTCTTTAGCTTGTGGGTTTGTATCCTCCACCTCACTAATCCACGATATTTAGGGTTTGCAATTGAGGCTTGGATTTTTACTTTAGTTTGCTTGCTACCTTATCCAACTCATTTGTTCCTACTCAATTTGCTGAGAATTTTTTGGGATTTTGCGGCCTCATTTATTGTCGGACATTCATCTGTTCTAACCCGTGGTTTGCCTACAATTGTTATTTGTAAATTTATCATGCCAGGACATTTTTTTTAGAACCTCGTTTTCGCGATTTTAGTAACAGAGATTTTGTTGTTGGGATGGGTGTTTCAATTTCTGGGGTTTATATTTTGTATTGAATTTTATCAGCACACATCTTTAATTTGAGGCTCGTCTTGCTTAATGATTGCTAAATCTTGTTCTAAGCTTGTTTGAGTATCTTCGACGGGAGGCTATGCTCTGGCAATAGGGCTTGGGCACTATTTTCGTTGTTTCTGCTAAGTCCCATGTTACCTATGCAATTATATACCATTTCCTTAGCTAACAATTTATTCTAGACTATTGTTTAAGGGGATTTGTCAGGCAAGTGGATTAGGTGCCAATTTTTCCTTATTCCATTTGTCTCGGTAACCAGAACACTTTATAGGCGGGGATTTTTACGGTCTTAGGGAACCTTGAAGGTGCGCATGAGGTAATTTATTGTTTGTTGATTTCATTTGGACAAGGACTTTTTTACGCTCCTTTTTGCTAAACTTGTTTGGGATACATTTGATAGCCGTTACAATACGTTGTGGGTTCATTATGTCATTTAAGTGATTTCTCCGTATTGTTCTTCCGTAGTTCCAATTTTTTGATTCTATTGACATGGGTTGTATGTGGCAACTTTGAGCTGTATCTTTATGGACATGTATGGTGGACCTTATGGACATTGAGCTTTGCGTATCAGGGGGAGCGTGTCTTCTTTTCTTTTGATGAGCTTCGTTGAATATTTTCTTCGTTCTTTGCGCGCCTAGTTCTTTGTTTCCTCTATTCTGGGTCTCATAGTCGGGATCTATATTTGGCTTTCTCACATGTTGCATTGCATACTTCTTTTATATATTTTCTATTGGTTTACGGTCATTGGCTCTATCTCAAATTTGTTTCTACCCCACTTTTCCATATATGCATGTATTGGGTTGTCATTTTTTGCATTAAGATTTGCAAGTGGATTTTATCCGTTTACATTTGGTGCGAGTTCTTGTTCTGTTTTGCTACCCTTTGGTTGGACATTTTGCTTCATACTTGGTTTTCAGGCATCCCCTTTGTTGTCCTGCTACTCTTGACCTCTTGATATGTTATGCTATGGATTTGTCATCTCTAGATATGCCCATTTATTTGTCCAGAGTAAGTTTTTTAATGTTTATCATGAGTTGCCTTATTTTGTATCTGCATTTGGCATGCTATAATTTTCCACATGACAAGATGTAGTTGTTGGGTTCCCATTACCCATTTCATCACTTGGTTATTGGCCTCACCTCGTTATTCCTCCCCGACCCTTGGCCCTCTCAACCTCCATCTCCTCGATATCCTTGGCCGTACCTTTTACCCTTGACTTGGTTTTCATATTTGACCTCCTCCCTTCGAGCATCACCATCTTCCCATTCTATCGAGTTGGGTCTCTTTTACCTCTATCCGCGAGGTCTTTCGGCTAGGAGCAACACACGCGATCCTGCATGACGTGCTCATGCCCCATAGTTACTTGATTTATTTTCTGTCATATTGTCTAGTGCTTGCCTCTTACCATTTATTTCTTTGGACTTTGGACATTGGTATACTTTGTTTTATTCTCTGGCCTAGGGCACATTTTTTTTTTTTTCGGGTATCTTATGCATTTGACATCTTGCAAATGGAATTCAAGCTTACATTGGCATTGTTTTTCCAGGTGAGAATTGCATTTAGGATATTGTTGGTCTCTTATCTATTGCCTCTTACCATTTGACTACTAGACTTGATTGGTATACTTTGTTTTATTCGGGCCTAGGGCACATTTTTTTAATCGGTATCTTAGGCATTTGACATCTTGCAAATGGAATTAAAGGTTACATTGCCATTGTTTTCCTGATGAGAATTGCATTTAGGATCTTGTTGGTCTCTTATCTATGCCTTCTCGCTATCGGCTTGGATCCATCTCATTATGGTACGCATTCGGTTCGTCGCGGTGGGGCCTCGGCAGCTGCGGCACATGTTCCTTCCGATAGTCCTTGTCTTTTTGGCCCGAACCTTGGCGCTCTCAACCTCCATCTCCTTGATATCCTTGGCCGTAACCTCCTTCCCTTCCACCCCCACCTTGGCATTTTGACCTCCATCTCTTCCTTTTCCTTCGCCTTAACCTCACCTTTGACTACTTACGCCTCATTTTTTGTTTTTCGTTGGGATCCGACTAACTTTCGTCGCAATTTCCTTCTTGACCTTCCTTTTGACTGGTACTAACATGCCTCCATCCTCTTCTTCCATCTCGTCTCTCGTTTGCCAGAGTAGGTTTCCTATTGGGGCACTTATTTATGGCTTTACGCATATGGTGTTATTTGTCTTCTGACATCACCACACTTGGATCATCATCCGGGTATACACGGTGTTATATTGGGCACATTCTCATTTTGTGCATGGTGATGGTTTTGCGTGATTCTAGTTCTCTCAAGCAATCCATTTCTATCTGTCTATTGAGGGTTTTTGCACTTGTAGTGGATCTTTTTCTATTTGGTATGATCATTATTGGCATCTTTGCTATTTGGCTTTATCTCGATAGGATGCATATTGCATTCAGATTTTTCGGCATGGGTTTCTATTGGATTATCTCTCATTTTTATGCTTTTCTTTATCTAGATGTGGGGTGTCATACGTTGTTGTCCACAAGGTGTTCTATTGGCTACATTCTAATTTTGTGCATGGTGTTGCTATTTCACTTTATCTGGATATGATGCATATTGCGTTTGGCACCACATTGAGATTTTGCGACATGGGTTTCTATTTGATCATTTTTCCTTTTTCTGCTTCTCGTTATCTAGATGTGGCGTGTCTTACGTTGTTGTACATGAGGTGTTATATTGGGCACATTCTAACGGCCACTTTTAAGTTTGTTTCGTGTTCTTGACGTTCTTTTTTATGGTTTTACGTTGATGCTTTATCTTTTCTAGATATGTCGCGTTTTTTAGGGACCATTTCTTTCCACCGTGATGGTGGCGCTCATTATAGGCTTGGACCCGTCTCTTTATGGTACGCATTCTACTCGTCGCGGCGGGGCTTCGGCAGCTGCCGCTCGCGGGGTTCCACGTGATGCAGCTCGGGCTCACGGCCGCTGGCGTTCCTCGTCCTCTCACTCTCGCTACGTGCTTCGTGACCCGTCTCAACATTTGGAGGTTTCGCAGCGGTTGGGCTTGTAGTTAGGAAGTTCTCTGGTAGTCGGCCGGTTTTGTGTCTATTGCGAGTCCCTTCCCAGAATCGCATCGATCCGAGCCATCGGATCGCCATTCTGGGGAGGGACGAGCCACTATATGAGGCTCTTTCCCCTTCAGCACCGGTTATCGGCGTCTTCTCACAGCAGCTTCCTTCCTTCTCCGAGCTTCCCCCCCTTCCCGCCCTGCTCAGGGGGACACGTCTGTTTCATGTTGTTCACTTTGCATTTACTATAATAATGTTTTTTGCATCACTATCATGTCATTTTTCATATGTTGTTTTTATTTCCACCTTGAGGGTGATGCTATTTATTTCCATCTTGAGGGTGATGCTATTTTTTTCCACCTTGAGGGTGATGCTATTTTTTCCACCTTGAGGGTGATGCTATTTTTTCCACCTTGAGGGTGATGCTATTTATTTCCACCTTGAGGGTGGCCTTACTTAATTTCCACCCATTTGGGTGATGCTTTTCACCTTCACGGGTGCTAATTTTTATGTTGTAATTTGCTCTTCTTTGCAGGGGTTGGTTGTGCGGCTTGCCTTGTCCATGCCATGCATGTTGGTTCTTTCTAACCATTTACGGGTATTTTTAGGGTTGTTTTGAGTTGCTGCAGGTTTTTTGCGGTCGTTTGGGGATCCTGCTTTTTTCGGCTTTTAAAAAAATTTGATTTACCTCTACATATTCCATAAATGTACGTACTTTTTTTTATCTTATAATGTAATAATTTTTTCCTACTCATTGACTAAAAAGGGTACAATTTGCCTAGGTCAATGGTGCCTCTCCAACTCAAGATGGTGTGCAACATATTGAAAAGAGCAATATCAATGAAAAACCAACTCCTAGCAAGAATGTTGAAGAAAAACAATTAGTCCTCTATAGTAGGGTGCAATGGAGGAACAAGAAGGTGAGAATCATGCACAAGTGCAACAAGGAAATAGTAGGCCAAGGAGTCATTGTGCTAGCAGATCCTGGTCAAGCTGTTAATGATGAAAGGCTAGGGGAAGACAATATTGGTATTGCAATTTCGATGTTGGAAGACAACTGGAAAGATAAAGGTTTGGGTGACAAGGAATGTTTTGGTTGTGTCAAGCAATTGGAGGTTCCTTGCATCATGGCATGGCCTATAAGTAGTGTTCAATTTGTAGAGGATTATATTTTTCCGAGCTTTGAGGTTGTTGGGGACAATGATTGTCTTGATATTGATCCATTGGCGGTTAGAACTCTAAACCTAGGCAAAAGGGGAGAAGTATCGGTTGCCGGACATTATCCTAGCAAAAGAGCCAAGTTGATTAGTGACACCAAGCGTGAGACAATGGTGAAGGTTAGGGGCTCAGTTGTTGTTGGAGTGCTTGTATGCAATTCTTTACAATAGAACAATTGGTGGAAGCAAGAGCCACTTTTCAAAAGTACACTTGTTGATGAGAGGAGGACCTACATGTATACAATCTTGAGCATGCACTTAGGGATGAAAAGAAACCCAAAGCAGAAAAAAGATATCCTTTGCTAGGCAAATGGATATGTGCAAAAGCATGGCGATTATCCATGCAATTCCAACTTCTTCATGGCATAATTGGCAAAAAAAAAAGCGGAGGGGAGCGGGGATTGCTTTACATGGAAATAATGGTTTGTTGAGACCAACAGCTAGGACCTTGGCTGCCATGGAGATATTTGAAAAATATATTGATTTCAATCACGAGTCTATGCCACACAAAAGCGAAGGGATGAAAAGGGAAGAAGCGGTTGTTGAGAAAAGGTTGCCATCACATTGTACTCAAAAGAGTATTTTGGAAGAAGTGAATTCCCTACTTGAGGTTGGGAATGCTTCAATATCCCAACCTAGCATTAGTAGGTTATGGAAGAAGCATTTTCAATCATGTCACCATAGCAACTTCAAACAACTTTGCAAAGTGCAATTTATGTGCTAAGTTGAAGGAGACTCTTGATAAGGCTGTGCAACCTAGTCAAAGGGCTAGGATAAGGGAGCATATGAAGGACCATATGACTGACCAACTATCATGTAGATCATGTTATTGGATGTGGAGGACTTTATCGCATTAGAACCCAATAACTATTTATGTATTATACATGACAAGATGGACCAACAAAAGACTTGTCTTCCACAATTCAAGTACATACCAAAGTCATGTGGAAGATCATACCCTTCTGAGATCTCAATGGCCCGGGGCAATCTTGCATGGGCGGACTCAAACCTACTATGGCCATTTTAGTTTGGAGTTGTGGAGTGATAGTCAGATTTTCATATTGGGAGTATCATGAGGTGTTTGAGAAACTATGAAAATGGATACAATGGTCACCTTCAAAACCCTACAGCTAGCCAGGCACTACATAGAGCATTGTTAGATGGAAACCCTAACAATATTGAAAAGTTCAGCAAGGCAAGGTTTAGGAAGCATGGGTCTAATGAACATGTTGGAGCTTCAACTTCACGCTAGACCTCAAGATCTATCCAAAAGGTTTCTCTTGCAACTTGATAATTGTCTTTGGCCAAAATAAGAACATGTGGATGTTTTCTTTCCTATCCTACTTAACAGCTGTGGGGATATTTGAAAGAGTTAATTTAGGGTTTCTTATGCCCGGGCATACCCATGAGGATGTGGATGCATTATTTGGCAAATATAGTTGTATCTTGAAGCGGCGGGAGAATTGGCCAACTTTCCTAGGGTAATGGAAATCTTGCATGAATGCACCACTCCAAACCCTATAGCTTCTTTCATAGAAGAAGTGCCCGATTGGAAGAGCTTTGTGGATGGTTATACATTGGATCTTGAAGGTCATTCCGGGCCTCTGCAGTTCACTTTTTGGGTGAGAGAGATGGGATTCCAATCTTCCAATGGAAGATGAGACCTTGAGAGGATGAGTGGAGAGGAGGGGAGGAAATATGGCGTAGAGATGAGAATGGCAAGCCTATGATACCTCCGAGTCAACCAAAAGCTCTAAAACCTCTTTGAAGAAGTGAAGCAATTGGGATTGACTAAGGAAGGAATCCGGGACTATATAAAGCATTGGCAAACCAATCCGGATAACACCAACCGTGCCTTGGTGGCTTCTTTGGAAGAAGGTGATTAACCCGTTGGGGAGATAGACACATCCTCGGATGAATTGAAAGAAGGGTGGTTGCCTAAAACTAGGTGGAAGACCTTAGCGATTCTTTGAGGATGTTGATGCCACTGTAAGTAGCATTAAGCAAACAATATGCTCCTCCTCCTTTTTGACAAACACTATGTTGGTCCTAAGAACAATAAGCCAAAGTTTCTAGGCATGGATGCTTATGAACCTTCCACTTGACTTGGAATGCCACCAATTTGTGGTAGTAAAGCCAGCCAGATTTAGATACATATCCGGTGTGGTTGGGGTTCACTATCTCGATATTTGCAAAGAAGAAGGTAATATTAACTTCAACCATGTGCGGGTGGAATGGTGGTGTCCATGCATCGGTTGACCAACGTATCGAGATAAAGAAAGGTACTTTCATTGTTGGACAAAGAGATGGAGGAGAAATCAGGTGATCCCCGATCTTTGGCTAGACTATGAAAGTGTTTTGTACTCATGGACTCCAAACACTATTCCAGCTAGAAATGCGAGAATTACAATACCTCAGAATGTCAGGAAGAAGGCTATGATATCATTGGGGGTGCTTGAAGAAAGTTGAATAACTATGTAAATTTTGTTATCACGTTTTTTATGATATGGTGCTATATTGTGAAATATTGACTATTTTGTAAATAACATGATATTACATTTATATAATTTTGAGGTGAAATGTGTGAATTTGAATATGCTACTAAAAACATGCAATATGAAATTTGTCCCAAAATTAAGACATAATCCCAATTTAATTGAATGATGGTTTAGTTGTAACTTTCTTGTATTTACATGTTTTACGCTTTATTCTATAGGCTCTCAGTTAATCTAGGAAGCGTTTATGTTTGTGAGAAGTATGATCCTTCTTTGCTGATTGTTATCACGAATGCCCTAAAGATACAAAGACATACAAGAGCTCATCAAAGTCCAACACGTGTATTTTTGCAAGATAAAAGAAATGCATATGAAAAATGACAAAATTGGTTGAGAAGGCTTGCAATAATGCACCAACATATGAGAAAAGGTCAGAGTATTGCGAGCATGATCTTGTCATGGCCGATCTAAGTATGGTCACCCAGGTTGATCCTTTACGGACTTGTCCTTACCGATATAGAGCTACTGGTAAGTATTGAAAGTATTATTCAGATTCTAAAATCTCTATAGTTAATTGTGGCTTTGTGTCTGTCAAATCTCCTAAGGTCATATCCTGCCATCCTCACCTCAGAAAACTAAATTAATACATCTAAAAAAAATGTGTTTGAGAATTATAGGCATCCATAAGGCTTCAAAAAACTGCATGTGACTGAGGTTCACTATGATGCGCATCTCATCCAATACTCTCATATCTACAAATGAGATATCATGGCTATTTTCAGCTGCTATTTTATTTTCATTCTTCATGAACTAGAAGCTTTTACCAGAATCTTGTAGGCTAGTTGCTAAAAATAATCCCTTTGAATGTTGTACCATCTGAAGTAACTGCAAAGAGATTATTTCCACCCAAAGCAAGGTTTTTTATTGATCATCAAATGTTATTAGTAAGATAGGACTTTCTTTGATGGATGTGGGTTATGTCTAAACCATGGCACAGTCCAAGCTGAAGCAAAGCTTTACAGTGCACCAAAGATAATAGAGCATTGAGCTTGCAAAACTGTAACATTCTATGTTATTGATGAAATGAAATGCATGGCATCTAGTTTAATACCTTCTAAGCAATGGTGGGTTTTAGTTGTTTCGGTAAGCTACTTAGCGATTCGACCACTTTTTCCGTGACCGAAGGCGTGGACCCAATTCAATGCATTAACTGTAAAAGCATTTACACTTGATGGACTGGTCAAATCACACCCCATAGAGGTGATAGTCTGCAGCCTTCTTTGTTAATCATGGATTTATTCTGAAGTACCCATGCCTTAATCATTAATTTCAGTGTGCACGAAGCGATGCCCTCCGATGGTTCCTTGTTTATGTGCAGTTGCACTTGCAGCATCCAAGGATCCTGCAATTGTTTAGGAAGCTTTGGACTTTTCTTTCTCATCCGACGTAGATATTACAAACTAGAATGTTAGTTAACAATTTTGTTTGTAGCATGCAGGTACGGAAACAAGATGGCATGTATATACTTTCAGGAGTCAGGAAATAAGGACGAGAAACAACTTGGTTGTGGTTCAAGGTACCTCCTTTTGATCTTATGTACTTGTAACTCTTTTTCACTATATAACAATGAGGTTGGCTTCCAGAAAAATTGGGATCTAATTTAGAGCTGCTAGTCTAAGGGACCTATAATCCCAAGGTTCATCACTAGATGTGCATCTAATGTACGTACTTGCAACTATTTCTAACGGCATTCTGCTCTTTGTTTGGTGGCTCTGATTCTCTCTAGTGATTCTTCCACAGTTTTATACAGATGAAGGACTGGCAGATGAGATTGCCTCCTTTTTCTCCACAAGGAGTAACAAAGCTATAGAGCACATAACCAATTCTACTATTGAGGGAGTGCACATAAACAGTCAATGGGTGAAGTCTATCCAAGCTGAGAGGGAGTACGAGAAATATTCTCAGCCTTTTAAGCATGCAAGACTATATTTGTCCAAGATACAATGTCTGATGTCTGACATGGTTTAAGGATTAAATACAACCACGCTATGGTTCAGAACGAATGAACCAATATGAACCCAAGGGTAAAAATATATATTAGTCAACCTGCAAAGTGTCTTGTGTTACCAAATTTCAAAAAACTACGGACAAAATAAACAGGTAGTCAAAGTCTGGGTATTGTCTAGTGGGATTTTTCAATTCATAATATGCCTTGTATGAATATGCTCAGCTGATTTATTTTTTTGCAAAGGCAGATGCGGTGATTGAATGCAAGTAGGTCTTGGTTGCAACAGGTATTGGCAAAGGCAGGTCTTGGTGAAACTGGACACAATGGTGTGGACATCCATCTCTTGTACAATTTCTCTTCCTTCTCCTTGTTTTTGGGTTGCCCCTAGGGGGGCAAACCCTCGTTTATATGAGATTATGGGATATCTTGAGTATATGCTAGAATATACCAAGATATGGTGGCGACTGCTAAAAACCCATTCTTCCCTGTAAACTAGCGGTCATTTGCGTTCTGATTTGCGGATAGTCCAACCGGTTAACTGGAATGGCAGATGGAAGCTCGAATTTGATGAATAAAAACACATCTTGGTTCGAGTACCCTGGCATTTGAACGACTTACATCCTCATAATTTCTTCTCATGGTTGATCCTTGTATCTGCCTTTAGTTGCCGAAGTGTTTCTGCGATTTTTTGCACTGCTTTTAGACATTCGAGTATGCAAAGGCTCTAGATTATGGTGTGGTTTGGGTTTGTAGCCACAGGATGAGCCAGAACGTTGCCTCATTTGTTTAGTCAAGACTTCTCTTAACGGTCAAGGTATTATGGTTGCCATTCTTGCAGAGCAAGTGCTTGGGAAGGCATTGAAGGCGTTGGATGTGCAACGGGAGAAGTATATTCTCTCTACCAAATGCGGCCGTTATGCTGAAGGTTTTGATTTCAGTGCTGAATGTGTTGTTAGAAGTGTGGATGAGAGTTCGGCTAGATTGAATGTGGACTACATTGGCATTATTCAATGCCATGACATTGAGTTCGGTTCATTGGATTGGGTTGTGATTTCACCCTATACCAATCTAGTCTTCATAGATTGACATCAGGATGATGTTCTTGCATATTGCATTGCATTTGGTATTTCCTATACAAATTCTGTTAGCTCATGGATTTTAAGACAATATTTACATAGAGTTACTTCTCTGCATGCTCAGTCATTTCATGCAGAGAAGTAGAATTCATCTTAATTTATTGAGTTTCAAAAGCTGAAAGAAGTTGGAAAGGTCAGGTTCATTGGGAAGGAGTCCCAATGATTTCTATGGAAAGGAGTCCCATGCATAGAGGCCATTGTAAGTGAGTTTTGCATGTAGACTCAAGATGCAAGTTAATATAATTAATATAGTTCTATTCATAAGTAGAGGCCATCTCTTTTTACCGGAATTGAACGAACTTGTAACTCAAAACTGGAATGGACGGGCACGTTATGGGCATGATATATTATGTTTTGCACATCACTTTGATGGAGTAAATTACTCTTTTCTTGCATTTATTTATGCCAGAGCACAATCAGCAGAAAAAAAACTATGAACATTGCATTACTAGTTTGTTGTTTTGCCACTTTGTAATTCCTTTTTCTTTTATTTATTAGCTTAGTTAGACATCAATCATCTGTAGATTCATAAAGCTATCTTTGCAAGTGTCAATGGCACAATGCACATTAGGAATAAAGGGGGTGCAATCTGCATGGTGAGAAAAGGTCTTTCTAGAATGAAATTTATATTTTTAAAGTCCAATCTTGCCAAGCAAATGAAATGTGGTTTGACAGTGTAGCATATCTTTTCATTCAATATGCGATCTTTCTTCCTGTTTGTCTTGCATCCTATTTATGTGATTGGAAAGATGTCTTTACATCACATTACTTGAACGAAAGTGGGCAGCTGCAGCTCTGTTTATAGGAACATTTGGAGGTTTATGTTTTTTTGGAAGCTAAGAAACTTAGTTAGAATATCCTTTTCCCTTATTTATTTTAATGTTAGATGGGACTCGTTGAGCTCAATTGGCACTTGTCCTTACAGACAATGTGCAATTGGGATAGTAAATAGTGTTCTTGTAGTTGGTCTTATTGGCTCCTTCATTCTGCTTGGGGTAAGCTGTTTTCTATTTTTTGCAAATGTGTTAGATTTGGTTATTTCTTTTGAAGAACCTTTGTTGCATTGATCTTCAATAGGGCATCGCAGCAGGTGGCCTGAGACTCGACTCCTTGCTCCACATGAATGTGGCAGCTATTTCAAAGTGTATTCCTGTAATTGCTTTATCCTTTGTCTATCAGGTAATACTCAAATCAGTAACTGACACTTGGGATAGCGTAATGGTTCACTGAGAGGCGACAAGACTTTATTGCAGAATGTTCTACCTGTTGTATGTACAAATCTAGAGGGGGATAATTCAGGTAACTGAAGATTTATTCTCATCAATATTTGCAACCCATCTTCGATTGCAGATTCTTTACGAACTTGCAAAGCATTAACAGAAACATGGCTAATTACCTGTTATTGTTGGCCTAAGTCAAAAGAATTGAAGAAATAATATTTTTTTCCACTTTCCAAATCATACCAGAGCATCAATTTAAATATCTTCTGTTTCTAGGTTATTGTAAATTTCATTAGGTTTGCAGGCTCTTTCCCATGTGACATGCTCTTAGCTAGGCAGTGGCATGCTTGTTAAGCTAAAACCTCTATGATCTCTAATGCGCTACAAATTTTAAGTGATTGGCATGTAAGATTTATATACAACTTTGTTATTTATAACATGTTTTCTTCGTATCTTGGCCTTATCATTTACTAATGCTTCAGGTCTGCAATTGTTCTAGGAACATTCATACCTTTGATTATCTTTCTTACATGGGATGCAATTATACTTGGAAGCATATCTGGGACAAGTGATAGTCATGGAAGTATTGGGGACCCCTTATTTGATCTTTGGTCCTCTAATGGGCTTATCAGCATAAACATGTCATCTTGTGAAAGTCTTCTGACATGTTGAAAGTGATGCCACGTTTATGCATATCGCTTGCACGTGAATAACAGTTTGCTGAAGCAGAATTCTCCAACTTTGGCTTCACCTGAGGATTTTGAGTGCTACACGCAAATATCAAGTCATCCTCTTCATAAAACAAACAAGCCTGGAATCGCATCGATCCGAGCCATCGGATCGCCATTCTGGGGAGGGACGAGCCACTATATGAGGCTCTTTCCCCTTCAGCACCGGTTATCGGCGTCTTCTCACAGCAGCTTCCTTCCTTCTCCGAGCTTCTTTCTTCCTTCTCGTAGCTTCCCTCCCTTCCTGCCCATCTCTTTCCTTTTCCTTTGCTTCCCTTTCTACCCACCTGATTTTCTTCAAGCAGTACTGTTCGGGTTGGCTTCTTCGCCATCTCTTATATGGACATCCTCACGGTGATCCTTAAGACCAATTTTCTCTACGCCCTCCTCTGGAAGCAACACACATTGTTTGCAAATTGTACCCGTAGCTTCTTTATGCTTGCAAATTCTATTGCGCTTTCTATATGTTTGAGTATATGCATGCTGGGGAGGACAGGTTCGCATGCTTTGGAGGACCATCAGGTTGTATAACAGATTGGGTTGATTTTCATATTGGACAATTTGATTTTGATTGCGAGCTTATCGATGGGTTGGTTTGATTACAAGCTTGATTTGCGGTTCTGTGGCTTTGGTCTTTAATGTCATGGTTTCCTTGCATGTAGCATCGGAGTGTTTGCGTGCAGGGGAAGAAATTTCAGTCGGACAGCAGATCTCCTCTGTGTTCTTCGGAAACTGCGGTCGTGTTTGCATGCTTCGGATGTCGCTCCTTCTTCATGTCGCACTGCATGCCTCTAAGTCGCCTCCTCCTTGGATTTCCTCCATGGCGTTCCCATTTGGTTCAAATTTTGGCTCGAAGCTTTGTAACCGGTTTTTATTTTTGCAGATTGCGTGGTACCAGGTTCTTGTCTCTAATTCACACCAGACTAATCTTCTTCTCTCCACCTTGGGCTCACGATCTTGCATGTACTCTCATCCCCCTCCCTGGAATCATAGCTTGGCGCAATCCTCAGACGCTTCAAATACCTCAATCCGATTCATGGCTCTCCTAACCAATTGATTGGCCTTTGCTTGCCACTTCTTTCAAGAAAATCCCTCCGAATTTGCTTCCCCGCCTCGCACCTCTCTCGCTAATCACGCTTTGGTTTCTCGAAACAATCGGCTTCTCCTTTTGCCTTCCGCCCGCCTCCCCTAACAGTCACCGCCTCTTCTCTCGTGAAGCTCCCGCCCACATGGTCGCCACGCGGTGGCGGTGGTAGCCGCTAACACTCCCAAGAAGAGCGTCGGGTGGCATCCCCGATTTAAGGGGTGCTCACCTTTTCAAAGCACCATGGTTTTATGCACCATTATGTCTCTAACCTTAAAAATTACGCTTATGGTTTTACCTTTAAGTGTATATTACGCTTATAAACCATGGTTTTACATTGATAGAGCCACATCTTTGATTTAGTCGCCAAGTCTTAGATCGCATTTTTACCTATACACGGGTATGCCATTTTTTTCTACCTTTGCTCGTTAGGAACCCATTGGTTGTAGGCATATCTATCTCAGACTCACACCACGTACTTTTTGCTCAAACTCGTACACAACTTGAACGCCTTCAGCTTACATGGTCATTTATCGCCATTTCCATAGGGAGCAAGTTAATAGTCGCGGCCCATAT
Organism: Isoetes taiwanensis; assembly: GCA_021234155.1. Taxonomy (NCBI): domain Eukaryota; kingdom Viridiplantae; phylum Streptophyta; class Lycopodiopsida; order Isoetales; family Isoetaceae; genus Isoetes; species Isoetes taiwanensis. The sequence continues at coordinate 19,631,691 of JAJEKV010000020.1, read as the reverse complement.
CCTCTAGGTCGTGGGCGATTATAGAAACCTCCGCCCAAAGGCCACATTCCTCGATCTTCACCGGATGTGTTGCACCACTACCACCTACTTAACCACTACTCACCTAGTTTTGTCTTTTTCAACCTCTAACTTACATTGTTGTTTTTTGTGTATTTTTGACACAACCAGGAAATGGAACCAATGCCTAGGAATAAATTGTTACAAGTCTTGCTCTGCGTCCCCACACACTTATATTTGTCGCTTCTAATTATCATCTGGATGACGTTTTCTTGCCTGCCATTTGTTATCCTGTGCCACTATCATCTTCATTTCAATCTCAACTCTTACATTATTTGTGGCTTTTCACCTTTAGAGTGCTTTTTGCTCCCTTGTAGTTGCTACCCTTCACTTTTGTAGCCTATGTTGCCATCCCCATCTCCGGCCTGTGTCTTTCTCCATGCCCCTGATACGACTGGCTTGTTCCTTTCTTCCCTTTTATTGATTGACCTTAGAGCTTCCATTCACCGCTTATCCTGCCTAATTCGTTATTCTTCTTATTTTTATTTCCTACCCTTGGGGCTTCACTTATTGATGATTGTTTTTTGACACATACGTTCTCTTTTTTGCCTTGGATGGTTTTTCGCACATCATTTTTGCTCGCCTTCTACTTATTCAAGATATTGTTTCGTATATGATTTTATGCTTGCTACCTTTCTTTCAGGCCAGGGGTTTCTCCGTCGGTGCATGCTACTTACCCATCCAGAACTACATACCATTCCCTTTAGCTTTAACAAGTTTATTCTAGGCTTTTGTTCCAGGATTTGTCATGAAATTTGGTTACATCGATACCCTCGCATCATTGTTATTCAATCTTTGTTCATGGGGCTTGAATTGTCTTTGCATTTCATTGGGTGCTCAGTATCTCACCATTCACCTGCTTATTGGCATCCTTTTATTCTATTATCTGCATGCTCATTTCCAAACATTCATTTGACCCCGTCTTATCTACGTCTCTCTTGCTTCTCTAATGTTGATCCTCTATTTGACACCTTATGTTTCTCAACCCATTACGTTAATGCATCTATGTCGTTCTTCTGGATTTATTGTGGTATTTTTTCTATTTAACGCGTATCTTTATTTTTCAGTCTTTAGCTTGTGGGTTTGTATCCTCCACCTCACTAATCCACGATATTTAGGGTTTGCAATTGAGACTGGATTTTCTGCTTAGTTTGCTTGCTACCTTATCCAACTCATTTGTTCCTACTCAATTTGCTGAGAATTTTTTGGGATTTTGCGGCCTCATTTATTGTCGGACATTCATCTGTTCTAACCCGTGGTTTGCCTACAATTGTTATTTGTAAATTTATCATGCCAGGACATTTTTTTTAGAACCTCGTTTTCGCGATTTTAGTAACAGAGATTTTGTTGTTGGGATGGGTGTTTCAATTTCTGGGGTTTATATTTTGTATTGAATTTTATCAGCACACATCTTTAATTTGAGGCTCGTCTTGCTTAATGATTGCTAAATCTTGTTCTAAGCTTGTTTGAGTATCTTCGACGGGAGGCTATGCTCTGGCAATAGGGCTTGGGCACTATTTTCGTTGTTTCTGCTAAGTCCCATGTTACCTATGCAATTATATACCATTTCCTTAGCTAACAATTTATTCTAGACTATTGTTTAAGGGGATTTGTCAGGCAAGTGGATTAGGTGCCAATTTTTCCTTATTCCATTTGTCTCGGTAACCAGAACACTTTATAGGCGGGGATTTTTACGGTCTTAGGGAACCTTGAAGGTGCGCATGAGGTAATTTATTGTTTGTTGATTTCATTTGGACAAGGACTTTTTTACGCTCCTTTTTGCTAAACTTGTTTGGGATACATTTGATAGCCGTTACAATACGTTGTGGGTTCATTATGTCATTTAAGTGATTTCTCCGTATTGTTCTTCCTCCGTAGTTCCAATTTTTGATTCTATTGACATGGGTTGTATGTGGCAACTTTGAGTCAGATCTTTATGGACATGTATGGTGGACCTTATGGACATTGAGCTTTATGATCGGGGAGCGTGTCTTCTTTTCTTTTGATGAGCTTCGTTGAATATTTTCTTCGTTCTTTGCGCGCCTAGTTCTTTGTTTCCTCTATTCTGGGTCTCATAGTCGGGATCTATATTTGGCTTTCTCACATGTTGCATTGCATACTTCTTTTATATATTTTCTATTGGTTTACGGTCATTGGCTCTATCTCAAATTTGTTTCTACCCCACTTTTCCATATATGCATGTATTGGGTTGTCATTTTTTGCATTAAGATTTGCAAGTGGATTTTATCCGTTTACATTTGGTGCGAGTTCTTGTTCTGTTTTGCTACCCTTTGGGTTGACATTTTGCTTCATACTTGGTTTTCAGGCATCCCCTTTGTTGTCCTGCTACTCTTGACCTCTTGATATGTTATGCTATGGATTTGTCATCTCTAGATATGCCCATTTATTTGTCCAGAGTAAGTTTTTTAATGTTTATCATGAGTTGCCTTATTTTGTATCTGCATTTGGCATGCTATAATTTTCCACATGACAAGATGTAGTTGTTGGGTTCCCATTACCCATTTCATCACTTGGTTATTGGCCTCACCTCGTTATTCCTCCCCGACCCTTGGCCCTCTCAACCTCCATCTCCTCGATATCCTTGGTCGCATTCTTTTACCCTTGACTTGGTTTTCATATTTGACCTCCTCCCTTCGAAAGCATCACCATCTTCCCATTCTATCGAAGTTGGGTCTCTTTTACCTCTATCCGCGAGGTCTTTTCTACTAGGAGCAACACACGCATCCTCGCATGACGTGCTCATGCCCCATAGTTACTTGATTTATTTTCTCATCATATTGTCTAGTGCTTGCCTCTTACCATTTGACTCACTGGACTTTGGACATTGGTATACTTTGTTTTATTCTCCCGCCTAGGGCACATTTTTTAGTCCAGATCTTATGCATTTGACATCTTGCAAATGGAATTCAAGCTTACATTGGCATTGTTTTTCCAGTGAGAATTGCATTTAGGATATTGTTGGTCTCTTATCTATTGCCTCTTACCATTTGACTACTAGACTTCGATTGGTATACTTTGTTTTATTCACCGCCTAGGGCACATTTTTTAATCGGTATCTTAGGCATTTGACATCTTGCAAATGGAATTAAAGGTTACATTGCCATTGTTTTCCTGATGAGAATTGCATTTAGGATCTTGTTGGTCTCTTTATCTATGCCTTCTCGCCATCGGCTTGATCCATCTCATTATGGTACGATTCGTTCGTCAGCGGTGGGCCTCGGGCACAAGCGCACATGTTCCTTCCGATAGTCCTTGTCTTTTTGGGTCTCAACCTTGGCGCCTCAACCTCCATCTCCTTGATATCCTTGGTCGTAACCTCCTTCCCCTTCCACCCCCACCTTGGCATTTTGACCTCCATCTCTTCCTTTTCCTTCGCCTTTAACCTCACCTTTGACTACTTACGCCATTTTTTTGTTTTTCGTTGGGATCCGACTAACTTTCGTCGCAATTTCCTTCTTGACCTTCCTTTTGACTGGTACTAACATGCCTCCATCCTCTTCTTCCATCTCGTCTCTCGTTTGCCAGAGTAGATTTCCTATTGGGGCCCTTATTTATGGCTTTACGCATATGGTGTTATTTGTCTTCTGACATCACCACACTTGGATCATCATCCTTTTTTTCTTGATAGGGTATACACGGTGTTATATTGGGCACATTCTCATTTTGTGCATGGTGCTGGTTTTGCGTGATTCTAGTTCTCTCGAGTAATCCATTTCTATCTGTCTATTGAGGGTTTTTGCACTTGTAGTGGATCTTTTTCTATTTGGTATGATCATTATTGGCATCTTTGCTATTTGGCTTTATCTCGATAGGATGCATATTGCATCTCGATTTTTCTAAGATGGGTTTCTATTGATTATCTCTCATTTTTATGCTTTTCTTTATCTAGATGTGGGTGTCATACGTGTTGTCCACAAGGTGTTCTATTGGCTACATTCTAATTTTGTGCATGGTGTTGCTATTTCACTTTATCCGATATGATGCATATTGCGCTTTGGCACCACATTGAGATTTTGGCGACATGGGTTTCTATTTGATCATTTTTCCTTTTTCTCGCTTCGCTATCTAGATGTGGCGGTCTTACGTTGTTGTACATGAGGTGTTATATTGGGCACATTCTAACGCCACTTTAAGTTTGTTTCGTTCTTGACGCTCTTTTATGGTTTTACGCTGATGCTTTATCTTTTCTAGATATGTCGCTTTTTTTAGGGACCATTTCTTTCCACCGTGATGGTGGCGCCATTATAGGCTTGGACCCGCCTTTTATGGTACGCGATTCTACTCGCCGCCGGGGGGCTTTCGGCAAGAAATGCCGCCGCTGGGTTCCACGTGATGCGCTCACTCACTACCGGGCGCTCGCCCCTCCTCACACTCGCTACGTGCTTCGTGGACCCGCCTCAACATTTGAGGTTTCGCAATGGGTTGGGCTTGTAGTTAGGGAAGTTCTCCGTAGTCGGGCCGGTTTTGTGTCTATTATGAGTCCCTTCCCAGACCGTCGATCGATCCGGAGCCATCGGATCGCTTATTCGGGAGGGACGAGCCACTATATGAGGCTCTTTTCCCCTTCAAAGACCGGGTTATCGGCGTTTTCTCACAAAGCAGCCTTCCTTCCTTCTCCGAAGCTTCCCCTTCCCGCCCTGCTCAGGGGGACACGTCTGTTTCATGTTGTTCACTTTGCATTTACTATAATAATGTTTTTTGCATCACTATCATGTCATTTTTCATATGTTGTTTTTATTTCCACCTTGAGGGTGATGCTATTTATTTCCATCTTGAGGGTGATGCTATTTTTTTCCACCTTGAGGGTGATGCTATTTTTTCCACCTTGAGGGTGATGCTATTTTTTCCACCTTGAGGGTGATGCTATTTATTTCCACCTTGAGGGTGACGCATACTTAATTTCCACCCGCTGGGTGATGCTTTTTCACCTTCTGGGTGCTAATTTTTATGTTGTAATTTGCTCTTCTTTGCAGGGGTTGGTTGTGCGGCTTGCCTTGTCCATGCCATGCATGTTGGTTCTTTCTAACCATTTACGGGTATTTTTAGGGTTGTTTTGAGTTGCTGCAGGTTTTTTGCGGTCGTTTGGGGATCCTGCTTTTTTCGGCTTTTAAAAAAATTTGATTTACCTCTACATATTCCATAAATGTACGTACTTTTTTTTATCTTATAATGTAATAATTTTTTCCTACTCATTGACTAAAAAGGGTACAATTTGCCTAGGTCAATGGTGCCTCTCCAACTCAAGATGGTGTGCAACATATTGAAAAGAGCAATATCAATGAAAAACCAACTCCTAGCAAGAATGTTGAAGAAAAACAATTAGTCCTCTATAGTAGGGTGCAATGGAGGAACAAGAAGGTGAGAATCATGCACAAGTGCAACAAGGAAATAGTAGGCCAAGGAGTCATTGTGCTAGCGATCCCCGGGTCAAGTCAAGTTAATGATGAAAGGCTAGGGGAAGACAATATTGGTATTGCAATTTCATGTTGGAAGACAACCGAAAGATAAAGGTTTGGGTGACAAGGAATGTTTTGGTTGTGTCAAGCAATTGAGGTTCCTTGTATCATGGCATGGCCTATAAGTAGTGTTCAATTTGTAGAGGATTATATTTTTCCGAGCCCGAGGTTGTTGGGGACAATGATTGTCTTGATATTGATCCATTGGCGCTAGAACTCTAAACCTAGGCAAAAGGGGAGAAGTATCAGCCAAGCCGACATTATCCTAGCAAAAGAGCCAAGTTGATTAGTGACACCAAACGTGAGACAATGGTGAAGGTTAGGGGCTCGATTGTTGTTGGAGTGCTTGTATGCAATTCTTTACAATAGAACAATTGGTGGAAGCAAGAGCCACTTTTCAAGAGTACACCGCTGATGAGAGGAGGACCTACATGTATACAATCTTCGAAAGCATGCACTTCGTGATGAAAGAAACCCAAACAAAAAGATATCCTTTGCTAGGGCAAATGGATATGTGCAAAAGCATGGCAGATTATCCATGCAATTCCAACAACTTCTTCATGGCATAATTGGCAAAAAAAAAAAAGAGGGGGAACAGATTGCTTTACATGGAAATAATGGTTTGTTGAGACCAACAAATTAGGACCTTGGCTCGCCATGGAGATATTTGAAAATATATTGATTTCAATGCAGAGTCTATGCCACACAAAAAGCGTATGGGATGAAAAGGGAAGAGCAGCTTGTTGAGAAAAGGTTGCCATCACATTGTACTCAAAAGAGTATTTTGAAGAAGTGAATTCCCTACTGAGAATTGGGAATGCTTCCAATATCCCAACCTAGCATTAGTAGGTTATGGAAGAAGCATTTCAATCATGTCACCATAGCAACTTCAAACAACTTTGCAAAGTGCAATTTATGTGCTAAGTTGAAGGAGACTCTTGATAAGACTCGGTGCAACCTAGTCAAAGGGCTAGGATAAGGGAGCATATGAAGGACCATATGACTCACCAACTATCATGTAGATCATGTTATTGGATGTGGAGGACTTTATCCCCGCATTGGAACCCAATAACTATTTATGTATTATACATGACAAGATGGACCAAAGAAAAGACTTGTCTTCCACAATTCAAGTACATACCAAAGTCATGTGGAAGATCATACCCTTTACGTATCTCAATGATCGGGCAATCTTGCATGGGCGCACTCAAACCTACTATGGCCATTTTAGTTTGGAGTTGTGGAGGATAGTCCAGATTTTCATATTGGGAGTATCATGAGGTGTTTGAGAAACTATGAAAATGGATACAATGGTCACCTTCAAAACCCTACAAATTAGCCAGCACTACATAGAGCATTGTTAGATGGAAACCCTAACAATATTGAAAAGTTCAGCAAGGCAAGGTTTAGGAAGCATGGGTCTAATGAACATGTTGGAGCTTCAACTTCACGTGCTAGACCTCAAGATCTATCCAAAAGGTTTCTCTTGCAACTTGATAATTGTGTCCGCCAAAATAAGAACATGTGGATGTTTTCTTCCCTATCCTACTTAACAATACCGGGGGGATATTTGAAAGAGTTAATTTAGGGTTTCTATGCCCGCATACCCATGAGGATGTGGATGCATTATTTGGCAAATATAGTTGTATACTGAAGCAGCAGACAGTGGCCAACTTTCCTAGGGTAATGGAAATCTTGCATGAATGCACCACTCCAAACCCTATAGCTTCTTTCATAGAAGAAGTGCCCGATTGGAAGAGCTTTGTGGATGGTTATACATTGGATCTTGAAGGTCATTCCAGCCTCGCAGCTCACTTTTGGGTGAGAGATGGGATTCCAATCTTCCAATGGAAGATGAGACCTTCAGAGGATGAGTGGAGAGGAGGGGAGGAAATATGGCGAGAGATGAGAATGGCAAGCCTATGATACCTCCAGTGTCAACCAAAAGCTCTAAAACCCATCAAGAAGTGAAGCAATTGGGATTGACTAAGGAAGGAATCCAGACTATATAAAGCATTGGCAAACCAATCCGTGATAACACCAACCGTGCCTTGGTGGCTTACCGGAAGAAGGTGATTAACCCGTTGGGGAGATAGACACATCCTCGATGAATTGAAAGAAGGGTGGTTGCCTAAAAAACTAGGTGGAAGACCTTAGCAGCTTGTCGAGGATGTTGATGCCACCGTAAGTAGCATTCGCAAGCAATATGCTCCTCCTCCTTTGACAAACACTATGTTGGTCCTAAGAACAATAAGCCAAAGTTTCTAGGCATGGATGCTTATGAACCTTCCAATCGACTTGGAATGCCACCAATTTGTGGTAGTAAAGCCAGCAGATTTAGATACATATCCAAAGGTGGTTGGGGTTCACTATCTCTGATATTTGCAAAGAAGAAGGTAATATTAACTTCAACCATGTGCGGGTGGAATGGTGGTGTCCAAAGGCATCGCTTGACCAACGACGATAAAAAGAAAGGTACTCGATTGTTGGACAAAGAGATGGAGGAGAACCGAAAGATCCCCGATCTTTGGCTAGACTATGAAAGTGTTTTGTACTTCATGGACTCCAAACACTATTCCAGCTAGAAATGCGAGAATTACAATACCCTAATGTCGTCGAAGAAGGCTATGATATCATTGGGGGTGCTTGAAGAAAGTTGAATAACTATGTAAATTTTTGTTATCACGTTTTTATGATATGGTGCTATATTGTGAAATATTGACTATTTTGTAAATAACATGATATTACATTTATATAATTTTGAGGTGAAATGTGTGAATTTGAATATGCTACTAAAAACATGCAATATGAAATTTGTCCCAAAATTAAGACATAATCCCAATTTAATTGAATGATGGTTTAGTTGTAACTTTCTTTGTATTTACATGTTTCTCGCTTTTATTCTATAGGCTCTCAAGAATCTAGGAAGCGCTTATGTTTGTGAGAAGTATGATCCTTGTCACTGATTGTTATACGAATGCCCTAAAGATACAGCATACAAGAGCTCATCAAGGTCTGGCACGTGTATTTTTTGCAAGATAAAAGAAATGCATATGAAAAATGACAAAATTGGTTGAGAAGGCTTGCAATAATGCACCAACATATGAGAAAAGGTCAGAGTATTGCGAAAGCATGATCTTGTCATGGCCGATCTAAGTATGGTCACCCAGTTGATCCTTTACGGACTTGTCCTTACCGATATAGAGCTACTGGTAAGTATTGAAAGTATTATTCAGATTCTAAAATCTCTATAGTTAATTGTGGCTTTGTGTCTGTCAAATCTCCTAAGGTCATATCCTGCCATCCTCACCTCAGAAAACTAAATTAATACATCTAAAAAAAAAATGTTTGAGAATTATAGGCATCCATAAGGCTTCAAAAAACCGCATGTGACCGAGGTTCACTATGATGCGATCTCATCCAATACTCATATCTACAAAAATGAGATATCATGGCTATTTTCAGCTGCTATTTTATTTTCATTCTTCATGAACTAGAAGCTTTTACCGTAATCTTGTAGGTTAGTTGCTAAAAAAATCCCTTTGAATGTTGTACCATCCAAGTAACTGCAAAGAGATTATTTCCACCCAAAGCAAGGTTTTTTATTGATCATCAAATGTTATTAGTAAGATAGGACTTTCTTTGATGGATGTGGGTTATGTCTAAACCATGGCACGCCCAAGTCTGAAGCAAAGCTTTACAAAGGCACCAAAGATAATAGAGCATTGAGCTTGCAAAACTCAGAACATTCTATGTTATTGATGAAATGAAATGCATGGCATCTAGTTTAATACCTTACAAAGAATGGTGGGTTTCGTTGTTTCGTGTAAGCTACTTAGCTGGCCGACACCACTTTTTCCGTGACCGAAGGCGGGACCCAATTCAATGCATTAACCGTAAAAAGCATTTACACTTGATGGATCTGGTCAAATCACACCCCATAGAGGTGATAGTCCGCAGCCTTCTTTGTTAATCATGGATTTATTCTGGGTACCCATGCCTTAATCATTAATTTCTCAAAGCACGGGCGATGCCCTCCGATGGTTCCTTTGTTTATGTGTAGCTTGCACTTGCAAAGATCCAAGGATCCCCGCAATTGTTTAGAAGCTTTGACTTTTCTTTCTCATCCGACGAGATATTACAAACTAGAATGTTAGTTAACAATTTTGTTTGTAGCATGCGTGTACGGAAACAAGATGGCATGTATATACTTTCAGGAGTCGAAAATAAGGACGAAACAACTTGGTTGTGGTTCAAGGTACCTCCTTTGATCTTATGTACTTGTAACTCTTTTTCACTATATAACAATGAGGTTGGCTTCCGTAAAAATTGGGATCTAATTTAGAGTCTGCTAGTCTAAGGGACCTATAATCCCAAGGTTCATCACTAGATGTGCATCTAATGTACGCATTTGCAACTATTTCTAACCAAGATTCTCGCTTTTTTGTTTGGTGGCTCGATTCTCTAGTGATTCTTCCACGCTTTTATACGATGAACTGGCAGATGAGATTGCCTCCTTTTTCCACAAGGGAGTAACAAAGCTATAGAGCACATAACCAATTCTACTATTGAGGGAGTGCACATAAACAGTCAATGGGTGAAGTCTATCCAAGCTGAGAGGGAGTACGAGAAATATTCTCAGCCTTTTAAGCATGCAAGACTATATTTGTCCAGTACAATACAGTAATACAGCATGGTTTAAGGATTAAATACAACCACGCTATGGTTCAGAACGAATGAACCAATATGAACCCAAGGGTAAAAATATATATTAGTCAACCCGCAAAGTGTCTTGTGTTACCAAATTTCAAAAAACTACGGACAAAATAAACAGGTAGTCAAAGTCTGGGTATTGTCTAGTGGGATTTTTCAATTCATAATATGCCTTGTATGAATATGCTCAGCGGATTTATTTTTTTGCAAAGGCAGATGCGGTGATTGAATGCAAGTAGGTCTTGGTTGCAAATGTGTATTGGCAAAGGCGTGTCTTGGTGAAACCGACACAATGGTGTGGACATCCATCTCTTTGTACAATTTCTCTTCCTTCTCCTTGTTTTTGGTTGTGCCCCTAGGGGGCAAACCCTCGCTTATATGAGATTATGGGATATCTTGAGTATATGCTAGAATATACCAAGATATGGTGGCGACCGCTAAAACCCATTCTTCCCCTCGTGAACTAGCGGTCATTTATGCTCGATTTGGCGATAGTCCAACCGGTTAACCGGAATGGCAGATGGAAGCTCGAATTTGATGAATAAAAACACATCTTGGTTCGAAAATTCCGCATTTGAACGACTTACATCCTCATAATTTCTTCTCATGGTTGATCCTTGTATCTCCTTTAGTTGTCGGCAGTTTCAAGCGATTTTTGCAATCGCTTTTAGACATTCGAGTATGCAAAGGCTCTAGATTATGGTGTGGTTTGGGTTTGTAGCCACAGTGATGAGCCGTAACGCTTGCCTCATTTGTTTAGTCAAGACTTCTCTTAACGGTCAAGGTATTATGGTTGCCATTCTTGCAGAGCAAGTGCTTGGGAAGGCATTGAAGGCGCTGGATGTGCAACGGAGAAGTATATTCTCTACCAAATGCGTCGCTATGCAAGGTTTTGATTTCAAAGGTGAATGTGTTGTTAGAAGTGTGGATGAGAGTTCGCTAGATTGAATGTGGACTACATTGGCATTATTCAATGCCATGACATTGAGTTCTGGTTCATTGATTGGGTTGTGATTTCACCCTATACCAATCTAGTCTTCATAGATTGACATCGATGATGTTCTTGCATATTGCATTGCATTTGGTATTTCCTATACAAATTCTGTTAGCTCATGGATTTTAAGACAATATTTACATAGAGTTACTTCTCCAGCATGCTCACCATTTCATGCAGAGAAGTAGAATTCATCTTAATTTATTGAGTTTCAAAAGTCGAAAAGAAGTTGGAAAGGTCAGGTTCATTGGGAAGGAGTCCCAATGATTTCTATGGAAAGGAGTCCCATGCATAGAGGCCATTGTAAGTGAGTTTTGCATGTAGACTCAAGATGCAAGTTAATATAATTAATATAGTTCTATTCATAAGTAGAGGCCATCTCTTTTTACCGGAATTGAACGAACTTGTAACTCAAAACCGAATGGACGGCACGTTATGGGCATGATATATTATGTTTTGCACATCACTTTGATGGAGTAAATTACTCTTTTCTTGCATTTATTTATGCCAGAGCACAATCAGCAGAAAAAAAACTATGAACATTGCATTACTAGTTTGTTGTTTTGCCACTTTGTAATTCCTTTTTCTTTTATTTATTAGCTTAGTTAGACATCAATCATCTGTAGATTCATAAAGCTATCTTTGCAAGTGTCAATGGCACAATGCACATTAGGAATAAAGGGGGTGCAATCTGCATGGTGAGAAAAGGTCTTTCTAGAATGAAATTTATATTTTTAAAGTCCAATCTTGCCAAGCAAATGAAATGTGGTTTGACAGTGTAGCATATCTTTTCATTCAATATGCGATCTTTCTTCCTGTTTGTCTTGCATCCTATTTATGTGATTGGAAAGATGTCTTTACATCACATTACTTGAACGAAAGTGGGCAGCTGCAGCTCTGTTTATAGGAACATTTGGAGGTTTATGTTTTTTTGGAAGCTAAGAAACTTAGTTAGAATATCCTTTTCCCTTATTTATTTTAATGTTAGATGGGACTCGTGAGTTTCAATTGGCACTTGTCCTTACGCATAATGTGCAATTGGGATAGTAAATAGTGTTCTTGTAGTTGGTCTTATTGGCTCCTTCATTCCCGCTTTGGGGTAAGCTGCTTTCTATTTTTGCAAATGTGTTAGATTTGGTTATTTCTTTGAAGAACCTTTTGTTGCATTGATCTTCAATAGGGCATCGCAAATAGTGGCCCGAGACTCGACTCTTTGCTCCACATGAATGTGGCAGCTATTTCAAAGTGTATTCCCTCAGAATTGCTTTATCCTTTGTCTATCGTAAATACTCAAATCAAGAATCGACACTTGGGATAGCGTAATGGTTCACTGAGAGGCGACAAGACTTTATTGCAGAATGTTCTACCTGTTGTATGTACAAATCTAGAGGGGGATAATTCAGGTAACTGAAGATTTATTCTCATCAATATTTGCAACCCATCTTCGACAGCATTCTTTTACGAACTTGCAAAGCATTAACAGAAACATGGCTAATTACCTGTTATTGTTGGCCTAAGTCAAAAGAATTGAAGAAATAATATTTTTTTCCACTTTCCAAATCATACCAGAGCATCAATTTAAATATCTTCTGTTTCTAGGTTATTGTAAATTTCATTAGGTTTGGCGTGCTCTTTCCCATGTGACATGCTCTTAGCTAGGCAGTGGCATGCTTGTTAAGCTAAAACCTCTATGATCTCTAATGCGCTACAAATTTTAAGTGATTGGCATGTAAGATTTATATACAACTTTGTTATTTATAACATGTTTTCTTCGTATCTTGGCCTTATCATTTACTAATGCTTCAGGTCTGCAATTGTTCTAGGAACATTCATACCTTTGATTATCTTTCTTACATGGGATGCAATTATACTTGGAAGCATATCTGGGACAAGTGATAGTCATGGAAGTATTGGGGACCCCTTTATTTGATCTTTTGGTCCTCTAATGGGCTTATCATATAAACATGTCATCTTGTGAAAGTCTTCTGACATGTTGAAAGTGATGCCACGTTTATGCATATCGCTTGCACGTGAATAACAGTTTGCTGAAGCAGAATTCTCCAACTTTGGCTTCACCTGAGGATTTTGAGTGCTACACGCAAATATCAAGTCATCCTCTTCATAAAACAAACAAGCCTGGAATCGCATCGATCCGAGCCATCGGATCGCCATTCTGGGGAGGGACGAGCCACTATATGAGGCTCTTTCCCCTTCAGCACCGGTTATCGGCGTCTTCTCACAGCAGCTTCCTTCCTTCTCCGAGCTTCTTTCTTCCTTCTCGTAGCTTCCCTCCCTTCCTGCCCATCTCTTTCCTTTTCCTTTGCTTCCCTTTCTACCCACCTGATTTTCTTCAAGCAGTACTGTTCGGGTTGGCTTCTTCGCCATCTCTTATATGGACATCCTCACGGTGATCCTTAAGACCAATTTTCTCTACGCCCTCCTCTGGAAGCAACACACATTGTTTGCAAATTGTACCCGTAGCTTCTTTATGCTTGCAAATTCTATTGCGCTTTCTATATGTTTGAGTATATGCATGCTGGGGAGGACAGGTTCGCATGCTTTGGAGGACCATCAGGTTGTATAACAGATTGGGTTGATTTTCATATTGGACAATTTGATTTTGATTGCGAGCTTATCGATGGGTTGGTTTGATTACAAGCTTGATTTATGGTTCTCGTGGGTTTGGTCTTTAATGTCATGGTTTCCTTTGCATGTAGCATCGGAGTGTTTGCGCAAGTGGGAAGAAATTTCAGCGGACAAATAGATCTCCTCTGTTCTTCGAAAATCATGGTCGTGTTTGCATGCTTCGATGTCGCCCTTCTTCATGTCGCGACCGCATGCCTCTAAGTCGCCTCCTCCTTGATTTCCTCCATGGCGCTCCCATTTGGTTCAAATTTTGGCTCAAGCTTTGTAACCGGTTTTTATTTTTGCAGATTATGCGGGGTACCGTGTTCTTGTCTCTAATTCACACCGTGACTAATCTTCTTCTCCACCTTGGGCTCACGATCTTGCATGTACTCTCATCCCTCCCTGAATCATAGCTTGGCGCCAATCTCAGACGCTTTTCGCTGCCGCCAATCCGATTCATGGCTCTCCTAACCAATTGATTGGCCTTTGCTTGCCACTTCTTTCAAGAAAATCCCTCCGAATTTGCTTCCTCGCCTCGTGACCTCTCGCTAATCACGCTTTGGTTTCTCGAAAACAATCGGCTTCTCCTTTTGCCTTCCGCCCGCCCCTCAGGACAGCCGCCCTTCTCTCAGGAAGCTCCTGCCCACATGGTCAGGCCACGTGGTGGCAGGGTAGCCGTTAACACTCCCAGAAGAGCAGATCGGTGGCATCCCCGATTTAAGGGGTGCTCACCTTTTCAAAGCACCATGGTTTTATGCACCATTATGTCTCTAACCTTAAAAAATTACGTTTATGGTTTTACCTTTAAGTGTATATTACGTTTATAAACCATGGTTTTACATTGATAGAGCCACATCTTTGATTTAGTCAGCAAGTCTTAGACTGCACATTTACCTATACACGGGTATGCCATTTTTTCTACCTTTGCTCGTTAGGAACCCATTGGTTGTAGGCATATCTATCTGCAGACTCACACCACAGACTTTTGCAGCTCAAACTCTGTTACACAACTTGAACGCCTTCAGTTTCTACATGGTCATTTATCGCCATTTCCATAGGGAGCAAGTTAATAGTCAGTGCCCATATCCTCTAGGTCGTGGCGATTATAGAAACCTCTGGCCCAAAGGCCACATTCCTGGATCTTCAGCTGGATGTGTTGCACCACTACCACCTACTTAACCACTACTCACCTAGTTTTGTCTTTTTCAACCTCTAACTTACATTGTTGTTTTTTGTGTATTTTTGACACAACCAGGAAATGGAACCAATGCCTAGGAATAAATTGTTACAAGTCTTGCTCAAGGCCCCCACACACTTATATTTGTCGCCGCTAATTATCATCCGATGACGCTTTGCCTGCCATTTGTTATCCTGTGCCACTATCATCTTCATTTCAATCTCAACTCTTACATTATTTGTGGCTTTTCACCTTTAGAGTGCTTTTTGCTCCCTTGTAGTTGCTACCCTTCACTTTTGTAGCCTATGTTGCCATCCCCATCTCCGGCCTCTGTCTTTCTCCATGCCCCTGATACGACTGGCTTGTTCCTTTCTTCCCTTTTATTGATTGACCTTAGAGCTTCCATTCACCGCTTATCCTGCCTAATTCGTTATTCTTCTTATTTTTATTTCCTACCCTTGGGGCTTCACTTATTGATGATTGTTTTTTGACACATACGTTCTCTTTTTTGCCTTGGATGGTTTTTCTGCACATCTTTTTGCTCTGCCTTCTACTTATTCAAGATATTGTTTCGTACATGATTTGCGTTTGCTACCTTTCTTTCAGGCTTGGGGTTTCTCCGGGTCGGTGCATGCTACTTACCCATCTGTAACTACATACCATTCCCTTAGCTTTAACAAGTTTATTCTAGGCTTTTGTTCCAGAGGATTTGTCATGAAATTTGGTTACATCGATACCCGGCATCATTGTTATTCGAATCTTTGTTCATGGGGCTTGAATTGTCTTTGCATTTCATTGGGTGCTCAGTATCTCACCATTCACCTGCTTATTGGCATCCTTTTATTCTATTATCTGCATGCTCATTTCCAAACATTCATTTGACCCCGTCTTATCTACGTCTCTCTTGCTTCTCTAATGTTGATCCTCTATTTGACACCTTATGTTTCTCAACCCATTACGTTAATGCATCTATGTCGTTCTTCTGGATTTATTGTGGTATTTTTTCTATTTAACGCGTATCTTTATTTTTCAGTCTTTAGCTTGTGGGTTTGTATCCTCCACCTCACTAATCCACGATATTTAGGGTTTGCAATTGAGACTGGATTTTCTGCTTAGTTTGCTTGCTACCTTATCCAACTCATTTGTTCCTACTCAATTTGCTGAGAATTTTTTGGGATTTTGCGGCCTCATTTATTGTCTGGACATTCATCCGTTTCTAACCCGTGGTTTGCCTACAATTGTTATTTGTAAATTTATCATGCCAGACATTTTTTTTAGAACCTCGCTTTCATTTTTAGTAACAGATTTTGTTGTTGGGATGGGTGTTTCAATTTCCTTTTATATTTTGTATTGAATTTTATCAAAGACACATCTTTAATTTGAGGCTCGTCTTGCTTAATGATTGCTAAATCTTGTTCTAAGCTTGTTTGAGTATCTTCGACGGGAGGCTATGCTCTGGCAATAGGGCTTGGGCACTATTTTCGTTGTTTCTGCTAAGTCCCATGTTACCTATGCAATTATATACCATGTTAAAATAAACTTCCTTCCTTCCTTCCTATGCAATTATATACCATTTCCTTAGCTAACAATTTATTCTAGACTATTGTTTAAGGGGATTTGTCAGGCAAGTGGATTAGGTGCCAATTTTTCCTTATTCCATTTGTCTCTTGTGAACTGAACACTTTTATAGGCGGGGATTTTTACTTGTCTTTAGGGAACCTTGAAGGTGCGATGAGGTAATTTATTGTTTGTTGATTTCATTTGGACAAGGACTTTTTACGCCCCTTTTGCTAAACTTGTTTGGGATACATTTGATAGCCGCTATAAATACGCTGTGGGTTCATTATGTCATTTAAGTGATTTCTCCTGTATTGTTCTTCCGTAGTTCCAATTTTTGATTCTATTGACATGGGTTGTATGTGGCAACTTTGAGTCTGTATCTTTATGGACATGTATGGTGGACCTTATGGACATTGAGCTTTATGCGTGATCGTGGGGAGCGTCTTCTTTTCTTTTGATGAGCTTCGTTGAATATTTTCTTCGTTCTTTGCGCGCCTAGTTCTTTGTTTCCTCTATTCTGGGTCTCATAGTCGGGATCTATATTTGGCTTTCTCACATGTTGCATTGCATACTTCTTTTATATATTTTCTATTGGTTTACGGTCATTGGCTCTATCTCAAATTTGTTTCTACCCCACTTTTCCATATATGCATGTATTGGGTTGTCATTTTTTGCATTAAGATTTGCAAGTGGATTTTATCCGTTTACATTTGGTGCGAGTTCTTGTTCTGTTTTGCTACCCTTTGGTTGGACATTTTGCTTCATACTTGGTTTTCAGGCATCCCCTTTGTTGTCCTGCTACTCTTGACCTCTTGATATGTTATGCTATGGATTTGTCATCTCTAGATATGCCCATTTATTTGTCCAGAGTAAGTTTTTTAATGTTTATCATGAGTTGCCTTATTTTGTATCTGCATTTGGCATGCTATAATTTTCCACATGACAAGATGTAGTTGTTGGGTTCCCATTACCCATTTCATCACTTGGTTATTGGCCTCACCTCGTTATTCCTCCCCGACCCTTGGCCCTCTCAACCTCCATCTCCTCGATATCCTTGGCCGTACCTTTTACCCTTGACTTGGTTTTCATATTTGACCTCCTCCCTTCGAGCATCACCATCTTCCCATTCTATCGAGTTGGGTCTCTTTTACCTCTATCCGCGAGGTCTTTCGGCTAGGAGCAACACACGCGATCCTGCATGACGTGCTCATGCCCCATAGTTACTTGATTTATTTTCTGTCATATTGTCTAGTGCTTGCCTCTTACCATTTGACTGCTGGACTTTGGACATTGGTATACTTTGTTTTATTCTCTGGCCTAGGGCACATTTTTTAGTCGGTATCTTATGCATTTGACATCTTGCAAATGGAATTCAAGCTTACATTGGCATTGTTTTTCCAGGTGAGAATTGCATTTAGGATATTGTTGGTCTCTTATCTATTGCCTCTTACCATTTGACTACTAGACTTCGATTGGTATACTTTGTTTTATTCGCTGGCCTAGGGCACATTTTTTAATCGGTATCTTAGGCATTTGACATCTTGCAAATGGAATTAAAGGTTACATTGCCATTGTTTTCCTGATGAGAATTGCATTTAGGATCTTGTTGGTCTCTTATCTATGCCTTCTCGCTATCGGCTTGGATCCATCTCATTATGGTACGCATTCGGTTCGTCGCGGTGGGGCCTCGGCAGCTGCGGCACATGTTCCTTCCGATAGTCCTTGTCTTTTTGGCCCGAACCTTGGCGCTCTCAACCTCCATCTCCTTGATATCCTTGGCCGTAACCTCCTTCCCTTCCACCCCACCTTGGCATTTTGACCTCCATCTCTTCCTTTTCCTTCGCCTTAACCTCACCTTTGACTACTTACGCCTCATTTTTTGTTTTTCGTTGGGATCCGACTAACTTTCGTCGCAATTTCCTTCTTGACCTTCCTTTTGACTGGTACTAACATGCCTCCATCCTCTTCTTCCATCTCGTCTCTCGTTTGCCAGAGTAGGTTTCCTATTGGGGCACTTATTTATGGCTTTACGCATATGGTGTTATTTGTCTTCTGACATCACCACACTTGGATCATCATCCGGGTATACACGGTGTTATATTGGGCACATTCTCATTTTGTGCATGGTGATGGTTTTATGATTCTAGTTCTCTCAAGCAATCCATTTCTATCCGCTCTATTGAGGGTTTTGCACTTGTAGTGGATCTTTTTCTATTTGGTATGATCATTATTGGCATCTTTGCTATTTGGCTTTATCTCGATAGGATGCATATTGCATTCAGATTTTTCGGCATGGGTTTCTATTGGATTATCTCTCATTTTTATGCTTTTCTTTATCTAGATGTGGGGTGTCATACGTTGTTGTCCACAAGGTGTTCTATTGGCTACATTCTAATTTTGTGCATGGTGTTGCTATTTCACTTTATCCGGATATGATGCATATTGGCGCTTGGCACCACATTGAGATTTTGGCGACATGGGTTTCTATTTGATCATTTTTCCTTTTTCTCGCTTCGTTATCTAGATGTGGCGCGTGTCTTACGTTGTTGTACATGAGGTGTTATATTGGGCACATTCTAACGGCCACTTTTAAGTTTGTTTCGTGTTCTTGACGTTCTTTTTTATGGTTTTACGTTGATGCTTTATCTTTTCTAGATATGTCGCGTTTTTTAGGGACCATTTCTTTCCACCGTGATGGTGGCGCTCATTATAGGCTTGGACCCGCCTCTCTTTATGGTAATGCGATTCTACTGTCGCGGCGGGGCTTCGGAATTTGCCGCCGCGGGTTCCACGTGATGCGCTCGCTCTCCTTGGCGGGCGCTCCTCGCCCTCTCACTCTCGCTTCGTTTCGCGGGACCCGCCTCAACATTTGGAGGTTTCGCAGCGGTTGGGCTTGTAGTTAGGAAGTTCTCTGGTAGTCGGCCGGTTTTGTGTCTATTGCGAGTCCCTTCCCAGAATCGCATCGATCCGAGCCATCGGATCGCCATTCTGGGGAGGGACGAGCCACTATATGAGGCTCTTTCCCCTTCAGCACCGGTTATCGGCGTCTTCTCACAGCAGCTTCCTTCCTTCTCCGAGCTTCCCCCCCTTCCCGCCCTGCTCAGGGGGACACGTCTGTTTCATGTTGTTCACTTTGCATTTACTATAATAATGTTTTTTGCATCACTATCATGTCATTTTTCATATGTTGTTTTTATTTCCACCTTGAGGGTGATGCTATTTATTTCCATCTTGAGGGTGATGCTATTTTTTCCACCTTGAGGGTGATGCTATTTTTTTCCACCTTGAGGGTGATGCTATTTTTTCCACCTTGAGGGTGATGCTATTTATTTCCACCTTGAGGGTGACGCATACTTAATTTCCACCCGCTGGGTGATGCTTTTTCACCTTCTGGGTGCTAATTTTTATGTTGTAATTTGCTCTTCTTTGCAGGGGTTGGTTGTGCGGCTTGCCTTGTCCATGCCATGCATGTTGGTTCTTTCTAACCATTTACGGGTATTTTTAGGGTTGTTTTGAGTTGCTGCAGGTTTTTTGCGGTCGTTTGGGGATCCTGCTTTTTTCGGCTTCGCCATCGACATGTCTCCTTCGTCTCTCGGCCTCCGCCATCTTCCGGGTCGTGCTAGATTTGGGTTCGCCAACACATCATCTTTTTTGGTTCTCCAGGGCTACATTCGGGGCTTACGCCGTCCTCTTCCGGGTCCCGCTATCTTTGGGTTCGCCGTCCTCCATCTTCTTTCGATTTTCCAGGCATCACATTCAAGGTTGTTGGCGACCATTTCTCATTAGGGTTTTCCTCGAAAACCCGAAAGGGCGGGGTTTTTTATCCCGGTGAGAAGTTGTCGCCATTGCCCTTCTATGTTGCCTGTGCACATTTCTTTTTATGGGGTAGTCCGATATGGTTCCTATGGTCGGCTACCCCTCTCTATTCTTCAAACCATTGTATACTGCTGCTGTGATGAATGACAATCGGCCGATTTTGTGTCTATTGCGAGTCCCTTCCTTGAATAGCCTCTATTGATATTCACCCAACAAAGGTGACAATATTCGTTTTTTCCTTACTGTCTGCTTATGACTTATTCTGCTGTACACAAAGCCTCACATACCTTTTGTAGGATTTGATTCTTACTGGGGGCGTAGACTCAACAGCAGTTATCTTTGATCGTTCTTCTGGGCAGATTGTATCAACACTTACAGGACATAACAAACGAGTAAACTGCATATATAATTTTCTTCCTTTCTTTGTATAATAAGATGAGGTGTATGAGAAATCAAGTGCAGTTTCACAAATTTGTATTAACGGGAGTTGTGGTTTTTGCAGGCAACTGGTGTGAAATTTGTTCTACGAGATGAATTAGTTTTAACTTGCTCTACTGACAAGGTTAGTAGCCAGTGTTTGATTTCTCATACTGGGTGGAAGAATAAGGACACTGCTGAGGTCCAACATTGTTTATTTTTGTTGCTGAACGAAATGCTTATGTTTTATAATCTCAATAACAAGGATTTTGGTCCAGGTTAAGGCAGTTACCCTACACGCGACACACAACTACTTTGTTACAGCATCGTCTGACAAGACTTGGGCCTTCTATGATCTCTCTTCAGGGGTGTGCTTGACCCAGGTCACCATTTATTAAACATATTCGATTGGTGAAATATTGTCGTCAAATTTAAGATTGAATATCTAATCTCAGGTTTCTCATCAGGTCAGTGAACCATCAGTTCAAGATGGTTATACTTCAGCAGCCTTCCATCCAGATGGTCTCATTCTCGGTACTGGAACTGCTGAGTCTCTTGTGCGAATATGGGATGTCAAGTCTCAGGTAAGTCTTCATATAGGTATATACCAGGATAAAGAGAGAATTTTTTGATATGCCTGCAGCAGGGTAATGTTGCAAAGTTTGAAGGACATAGTGGCCCTGTAACAGATATATCTTTTTCTGAGAATGGCTATTTCTTAGCGGTGAGTAATCCTTTATGAAGTTTGATTTGCTGAACAAAGATCTCAGACATCATGATATTTGTGGTTAATTCGTTATTCGGGAGTTAGGCATGATGTCAATATCAATGATATCTACAGTTAATGTCCTAGGACATTATAACATCCCTTGAATTCTTGCATTAGACTGCTGCCAGCGATGGAGTGAAATTATGGGATCTAAGAAAACTAAGAAATTTCCGGTCTTTCACTCCCTACGACTCAAATACTCCAACTAATGCTGGTATGTCACAATACGATTTTATTTTCTTCGTTTGCAACTTACTAATTTATGAAGTTTAGTGTTTGTTGTGTAGATGCTAAAGCTGTGCACTAACTTTTCTATTCAAACTTCAGTTGAGTTCGACTATAGTGGGAGCTATTTGGCGATTGCTGGTTCTGATATCAGGTTCTATCTTTATTAGTTATTGTACCTTGTTTATAGATTTTTAATGTCTGCATACTAGAAGTATGCAGAAAAGATAAGCTTTTGTTTTCATCTACATGTGGAGTTATGGAGCCTTGTATTGACATCTGCTATATGGCAATCATAACTCAGGGTTTATCAAGTTGCTGGTGTCAAACAAGATTGGAATATTATAGAGACTTTTCCAGATTTATCTGGCACAGGTATTATTTTGTGATTGAAGTCGTGAAAAACTAATAATCTGCTCTGAAAAAGAGGTAAATTGTACTTATGTTTATTTGGTTACTGCAGGAAAAGTAACAGCTCTGAGGTTTGGTCAAGATGCATCATATGTAGCTGTTGGAGCCACAGACCTTAACCTTCGCATCTTTGGAGCTCCAACACCTGGATCAAATTAAAGTCAGGGAGAAAAGTGATTTGGCCTTGTAACTTTAGATTTTTATCATATCGCTGGGATCTCTAAAGTAGCCAATCAGTCAAACAACGCACGCAAGGCATTGTTTCTTCAGGTTCTTGGAAAGTTCCAATTCAGGATATGCTGACAAAGAAGCAAGATTGGAACTTTCGCCTCACCTTTTGATGTTACAATGGAGGTGAATGGTAGATCATTCTTTTGTATTCTTCTTTTCAGTCTATTAGCTTTGTCGAAACATGGATAGCTGGTTAGAAGCCCTGGACTACATCAATACAAGGAAAGGCGATCACATGCATATTCTATATCAAGCCATCTTGCTGTCTGGAATACTTAAAACATTATGGTTAATTAGGCCATATGCATGGCTGCCAAGATGTGAATAGGAACCTAAGAGAAGCACCATAAAATTTGATAAATATGTAGACTGTTTTGATGTTTAAGCACCCGACAATTGGGTAGCAATGTTACTTTTAAATGTCAAAATTGCTAGTTTATGTGAATTTATTTGGGAGTTTTTAAATCATTCTCTCTTCCTTTTTGGATCTTTGTGTCGCTCTCTATGAACCTTTTTGGTGGAAAATTCTCATGTTAGTTGGATCACTCCTAAATGCTTTGTTAATCCATCTCTTTTTGGGTTATCTGAAGGGCAATCTTAGGGATATAAGTGAGGAAACAAGAATATTTGTAGAATATCTTAAATAGAGGGTGAAGAATTGTAGAGAAGTTAGAATGAGTACAGAATATGCTAAATGGACGTTTAGAGGAGCGAAGTAACAGATCGCATGGAATCCTATGAAGTAATAGATTCCAAGGAATCAGTCGAGTGAATATTTTCTAGCCGCTATAGGCATAAAGAAATCTGCATTTCTATTTCCTTATTTCACGCTTCCAGTTTTGTATTCTTGTTTCCCCCTTTATGTGGACTAAACATTGCGTGGGATTGGAGTTTGCATTGGATTGCATGGTATTCAAATTGAAGGTGAAAGTGCGTAGCAGCAATCTTCGTTACCTGCATTATTTAAGTGTTTAGAAATGTGTTCGTGAATTCTGAAAGACGTGAGTGCAGTACTTATTCATGTGAAGCTTTAAAATGCAATATGGCAAATAAAATAGACAATTCAGCTAGAGAGGTACATATTATTCTAGGGCTAATGTTCGTAGGAAAGACCACAATAGATGAACAAACAAAAACAGGAGGGAGGGAGGGAGGGAGGGAGGGAGGGAGGATTGATTGATTAATTTGCTATTTGCTGGATTGGAAGAAATTGGTATTGAAGTTGTTAATGCTAGTAGTAAAAGTTGTGAAATATACCAGGGATGGTGTAGGAGTTGTAAGGTACTTCAACTCCTTATGGGCTTTGGTGGAACCTAAACATGCCCTACAAAACCACTCTGTCACAACTCGTGGCTGCCGCCACCCCGTTGCCCATCAACTACCTAGTGCTTAATGGTCTTTAGGATGAAATCATTCTAGTAGTAATGATTATACTTGTTCCATTCTGTAGCTTCGTCTTCGTGGATATAAAATCAATCCTATGAGTAAAGGACCTCGAGGCGAGCTGATCAGATGAAACAAGCTCTTTATCAATCACTATTCCATGGACGATAAAAACAAATTTAATTCAGTTCAATTTATCTACTATTGCTTGATCACATCATTAATAGTCACAATAATGGGGAACCTGTGGGGAGAAATAAGAGAACACCTCAAAACAGCTCAAATAAAACTTAAGAACATTGAAGTTGAAATGCTTTTTTGAGTCAAAAGAAATTCTGCAAGGCATCTTGCCTTTTATAGCACAAAAAGACCTCATTTTAGAGTGGGAACTAGCAATGGTGCAAAGGAGGTGTACCTATCCAACAAAATCAAAGTGAAATACTACATTCAAAATCAATTTCAAAGTGAAATCAAAATGATAAACTAGAAAAACTATACCTGCAATTACTGCTACTAATTTTGAAAGCTACTACTTAAAATCAAAAGTACGAACGTGATCATCCAGCAAGAGTGACAAATCTAGCCTTTGAGGAGCCATGAGCTTTGGCTGGGGGATGTGATCAAATGCTAGAAGGCGTATTGGGTACTAAGTTGTCCTCTGATTGATAATAGTCATTGCTTCAAGCCTCACAACCACATATCTAAGCTTTACAATAAGCTACTGAAGCACAACATATCCAAGGTCAAAGAAGAGACTAAGCAACTTTATTGTAAGTTGACATTTATGAGCTGCACGAGATTATCGAAAATTCCAAATCTTTTGGTTGTTTCTATTACTTCCCTTGTTCTGATTACTGACATTAACGTCTTATTTCAACCATCTTGACTAGTATGACATTGCAGGATTTACTATGGACGGCGTTATGTTGTGGAGGAAGGTATATTAAACCATCCAGTGCAAACATGCAATAGTCTTAATGTCTGCTTTAATTTAAATTTCCATATTAGTTTTGCATTTCACAGAAGTCTTCAATAGATGAGCAGCTATTAAAGGACTTAATATTGACATATGAAACAATTGCGTGCCTAAATTTATGAAACCAACCAAGTACAAGTAATAAAACCTACTTGATTAAATTCCAACTAGAAATTATTTACAACAAACAAGTGAGAAGAAACTTATAACCGTTGTTGCATTTTTTGAGCATGAGCCAGAATCAATCTCGAAGATTAATGACATTTATGTTTATGTGCCTTTAAGTTCATAAGTAATGACATATATCTTTATGTGCCCTTATGTTCATATAGTCAGTTTTAAGGCAAGAACCTATTGGTGAAGGTCCAGTTCCGAGTGAAGTTATCAGTACTTTCCCCTTCCTCCCCAGTTGTATGAATTAACCTCCACAATTTATGAAATAAACTAAAGAACTTTTGGGCAAAGAAAATGAATCCGTGCGTTTATGCCATTAACAAGGCTCGACATTAAACAAAGAAGATTCAACTCTCGAGCCACTGGAGGGCAACCCTTCGTGCGCAGCACCTTGTTTATTTCCTTTTGCAGGTTCTTGGTGTGCGGAGAATACAGAGAGCACAATCTCAGGAATGTTTTAACATTATTTGCTTGAGAAATATTGACAATGGATTGAGTGACCAATCTACTGGAGTTATAAGCATAGAATAATACTAAGATTGTGCAGCATGGTCTCTACTATGTAATACGGATTGAGCAAGCTCGGTTGCTTATGGCTCACACAATGTGACTGGTATTCCGTACATGTTATCCAGCTAGATTCAAATCAAGCAGCAAAAAGAGCTCGATGTAAAGTTAGTGTTAGTGAATATATTGTTGTGAAAAGGCTTCCTATGTTGATTGTTTGCTAGCTCATTTGTTTATTAATTGACATTGTATATGGGTGATGAGCTTCTGTATGACAAATTTGCAACACATTCTAGCATCCAGATATTACATTTTGATCTTAGATACCATGTAGTTTATTTTCTTTTCCACTTCCAGCTTGCAACCAACTCTAGCTCTGATCCAATAGCATAATCGGAGTTGTATATCCATTATATCATAAGTTATGTTTGAATCTCATGTTGAAGTACAATTCAGTAAGGAGGATATGGTAGCCTAGCACGATTGCATTTGATCTATCATGTCACCGCCATTTAATTTGCTCGGAGATGTGTTACAGGTTTTGTTGAACATGATTTCTAATGGGGCCAAGGGATGATAGTCATGCAAAAGTAAATGACATGTTTTTGCTTCCTCAAGTTATTGCAGGAATGATGGGGAAAAAGCCATTGATGCACATAGTCCTGTCTTTTTTGTTGGAGCTTCATATCCAGAATAAAAATAGCCATTGAGGCATTCCCCTTCCTCTCAGCTGGAGCTTTATATTCATAAACTGCATTCTATATAGGCAAATGCCATTCAAAAGCATACAGAAACAAATTCCATGGATATTATGGTGGAATATGTCGATGCTTGCTTAACCTTTTACAAGTGTTCAGTGAATTAAAAGCATATCCAGTTAATGAAAAAGATTATATTACGCACAGGGGTTATTTTCTAGATATTGGACTATTCAATGTTCTCATAACAGATGCTTGGAAACAGATGCTTCCTGTTTGCTCTCAAATCTTTTGATAACATAAACCATTAATTCCCAACAACTTTAATTAAATTCCCTCTCAATAATAGAACTCATGTTTTAAGCCTATTTACGTTTATAAATTTCTAGCATAAATCGCTTTATATTCACAACATCTTTCTGAAGATACCTATAGAGATGTATACAACATCTCCTATTCCCAAGGCTATGGCTTTTAAAACCTGACACAAGGATGGAGACATCTGCATGTAAATTTTTACATTATCTACAATTCTCTATCCTCATATGGATATAGCTGCACAATAGGTGTGACAGATTCGGATGGCTACCCATATAGTTCAGATAACGAATCCTTGCTAGAAGAAGAATGGCTCAATGCTGAGTTTCTGGCTTGTTTAGATTGTGTTGACGATCACAATATGGATGCTGATACGCAGGGTGGGGTTAAGCGCCCAGGGCAAAATGTTCATGAACCTGGGTCTTACAAATATGGTGGCAGTAATAGATACAACAGAAATACAAACCGACAGGAAGATTCAAGCTACAAGAATATAGTTCCTGATACACAAGATGAAGACATTGAGTATGACATGGATGAAAATCAGGTTTGACCGAGATTTTTCGGGCTTTTCCATTAGCTTTATGAATTTTGGGCGTTTCTCCTATTTTTTAGCACTGGCAGAGGTGAAATATACACTAGTTCTATCATACTATTGATCAAAGATAATACTGCTGTTAATGATTCCCTACTGTGGTATATTTACATGCTTAAACTATGTTCCTTTATTTCTGATTATCATTCTTACCAGTACCACTTGGCGCAAAAAGGTTACAAAAGGTGATCAACGATAAGCTGAGAAACCTTATGTACCTTTTGGCCCTTCACTCATTACCATTATCATGCTAATGTTGTGTTGTTTGGCTGCAGGTACTGATTTCTCCTCCTTTTGTTCTCTATTTTGCTTTCAAGTTCAAGGTCTGGTCAAGAATGAAGATTCTACTTGGACGTTACATCGATGATCCTAAAATGTAGTGATGCTACTTTGCAAGGGGAGTGATACCTACTTATCTTTTCTGCTAATTCTGCAACTTGGAGAGTTTTAAATACATTGGGTTCTCTGGAGTTGGTTGATTATCTAAACCTATATGCTTTTGTGCTAAGATACCAATTTTTTTTTAAATATGGTTCATTCCTGCATAAGCTGTTTGATACTATATTCTGAAAAACAGTTATTATAACAGTGACATAATTATGATGACGATCATACATAGTTTTGAATTCGGATATATACATAACAAAGTAATTTAATGCTGTCTATTCTATGATACAATGAGATATGACTATATATAATCTTTAAGTTTAGGTGGCTTCTTTCTACATAAAATGGGCTGGATAGCAAAGGCATGATACTGTTGTCAGTTCTGTTAGTCTGTGTACAATAATCTCATTGCATACATAGGGTTACATCATACATGACATTAATGCAATAGGAGCATGGAATCAAAAGATATAAAATGAAACGAATAGTCACTTATGTTTCTAATTAAGACTTATGACATCTATAACGATTTTTCTGAAACAGTCCTTTTTTTTTTTTAAATGGTTAAAATAATCTTTAACACACTGGTTGGTCATAAGCAAGTGTATACGGGGTATCTTGCTTGGGCATATTCTAGGCTATGCTGATTTATGAAGGACTATAGATATAACCTTGTATTCAATGCTTTAAATATAAGTTCTGGCTGCTATTGACAAAGGACTTGGTTTTAAAGGTTCACAACTATGATTTAATGGTTTTGGCTAAAATATCTGAGTTTCTAAATGTTTGTGCCATCAGGGATCATGATCCTAGTATGGGCAGATAATACTACAACAGGGATTGACCTGTGTAGATGTCATGCTAGTAAACTGATGTTTAGACTAGTGTGGACTGGATTTTTTTTTTAAATTAACACAAACCATTAAACACCTTTAAATTAAAATCCCCCCGAAATTCCCTTTGGTCATATAATACGACCACCAAAATCATATAAAAACCATAGGAAAAAGTGTACAAAAACACAAAAAAACCCATGTTATTATGCTAGATATTAATTTTTGAAGCTGGTAGATCTGGTAGTTTGGAAGATCAATACCATTTGTCATTGGAACATAATAGCTGCGGGCATATTTTTATTTAAAAGGCTGGCAGGATGGTTGTTCTTTGTCACTGTAACTCACCATTTGTGGACTGCTTACCAAAATCCAGATTATCACTAGTTATGGCTGTTGCAACACGATTCTTTATTCGTAAGTTTGTTGTGATTTGTACATGCATATTATATAGCCGAGTTTGTGACATACAAATGGTCAGATTACGAGTGCTAAATTTATGTGCTTGTTGCAGTCCTCCAAAGAGGTCATTGCCATCTGCATATCCAAGATTTTACTGATGTAAGGAGTTTGCATTTGTCTTCATTTCAATTTTCATGCATCGAGAAACTTGAATTGCTAGTGGATCATGTAATTTAGCAGTATTGTGCTACATTGTTCTTGTAGGTCTGCACTGTAACATCCATATGCGTTAAGCATCTATTAATGCAATTGAATCAAAGTCATGAATACTATAACAATATGAAATTTGCTATAAAAATGATGTTCTCCATCTCCTGATAGAAGATGCCGTGTTGTCTATTCGAAATAAGAAAGGCTTATATCTTTGTTTATGAGTTGTGTATATTTTGAAATAGAAACTTTGAAAACACACTTTCGAGTGACTCACGGGAGGGCAACCCCTCGCGTGCAGTACTTTGTTCTTCTTGTTTGGTTGTTTTGTGTGGGGTGTGTTATTTTTTTTTATTTCTTTTTTTGGAGGGGAGAGGGGAGGCAACCTAGGTGCTCTGGTATAAATCTTCCATCTTATCCTTGTTGCTCCCTTCAAGTTAGTCATGGCAACCTTGCTCTTGTCCTTATCCTTCGCCTAAACTGCACTTTCCTCAGGCCATTTCTCTGCTTCCATGTCTGACCTGCTTTCATTGGTGAACTGTTCCAATTTGCAAATATGTTGCTTATAACAGTCCACTTTCTTCTGACAGTCTCTTTGTTTGGTCTTCTTCCCCTTTTTTTGTGCTTCATTTGCAGCTAGTTGTGCGAGTTGCACTCGGTTTCTTGATGACTGCAGTACATTGCGCATCATCTGGAATCCCAAATATTTTTTTTTTTGAAGAATATAGGAATATATTAAACCACTAGAATGTGATCAAGTACAATGATAAGTGTGGTGCTAAGAAATGAAGTGCCCATCATGATTCACAATCTATAGGAATGTCGACCAAATTTCCCGCTTAACTGTGCCAGACAAGCTTGAGACTTGGTAAGCCTGCCACAACTTATGCCTCAAGATCGGAACCAACCGAAAGGGCTAAGCACTGCATTCTGGAAGACCTTCGCTCTCCGTCTTTTCCAAATCAACCACAGAAGCCAAGCTCTGCATAAATGGAACGCCTGCTGCTTGGCCACTGACCAACTGCTAGGAAAGACTCCCATGAGAAGCTTCTGACTGCACAGTGAAGACCCAAAGAGGGCTCTCACCCAGGACCCAAATATTTCTATCAACGGGAAGCTTATCTCTTGAATTTCTGACCTTATTTGGGTGCCTCATGTTCCAATGTTCTGATGTTGGTTCTCTAAACAAGTTCCTTGGCTGCTAATGAGATGGTAAATGTTAGTTGAGTGAAGGTCCCCAGCTAAGGCCTGTTATTCTTGCTGCAAAAAAACTTATGTTATTATGCATGTTATAAATTCTTTTGCTACTGCGCTTATTTTTACTTAATTATTTCTTGACAAGAAGAAGAAACAAAAGCAAGGCAGCCTTGAGGTAAATATTAGGTTGTTAGGATAGATGAGGAGGAAGAAAAAGATATGAGGAAAGAAGATACAAAAGACAAGTAGAGATTATATACAAGGCAAGTAGATTTGGAAAGGGATGATTGATATTGATGCTCTATATTAATTGTTGACGTTGCATTAGTCTAGAACTTTTCTTTTGTTTTTGAACTTAAAAAATTGATAATACTTTGTTTTATATGAGCTATTTAGAGTACTTATCCATGTGGCTATAGACACGTGTTTACTATCAATTCATTTGGGGATCTCACTACTTACATTATAGTAAAGGACTCGCAAAGATCACAAAAACAGGCCATAGATATATAGGCTTGTCATTCATCATAGCAGCAGTATACAATGTTTGAATAATATAGGTGGGGAGCTGACCATAGGAACAATGTCAAGTTATCCCACAAGAAAAGAAGGAATAAAGTATGCACAGGCAGTAAATAAGGGTATTGGCAACAACTTCTCGCCGGGATGGAAAACCCCGCCCTTTCGAGTTTTCGAGGAAAACCCTAATGAGAAATGGTCGTCAACAACCTTGATAGTTGCCTGGAGAATCAAATGAAGTGGGGTGATGTCGGACGCAAGAGTGAGTGAACCCGCGAGACGCAAAATATCTGAAAAAAGTAGAACACATGGAAAGCACCCATTAACGGTCAAGGAGAAGAAGAATGGGCATGGCGGGGAAGCGGCCACCTAAACAACAAAAAACAACCTGATAAAAAACCGAGATGAGAGGTTATTAGCGATGATGTATAAAAAATTGTCACTAAGTGGCAGAAAAGAAAGTAGCATCAACCTAAGGGTGGGAGATAAAGAGCATCACCCAGTGGGGGGAATAAAGCAACACCATGTAGGTGAATAATAAGCACCATAGCAACACCCAGTGGGTGGAGGATAATGAAATCAATATCGAAAAGGAAATAAACATGAAAAATGAAACAAACTCAAAACAATATAAAGGGGCGAGTAAGGGGGGAAGCAGTGGGCAAGGAAGAGATGTTGTTGTAAGAAGACGTCGATAACCAGCCACAAGAATGAACAATTCTACTCGTTCCTTCCCAGAATGCCGATCCGATGGCTCAGATCGATGCCATTCTGGCAAGGGACTCGCAAAGAATACAAAAACTAGCTGACAACCAGAGAACTCCCTTTTATATAAGCCAAGCCGAAAAGAAACATCAAGACATTGAGTTAGAGTCGAAATGACGTAGCAAGAGTGAGAAGATGACGACCGCCATCCACCTTGAACATGAGCACCATATGCGAAACGCCTTGGTCCGCTCTTGCTGAGGCATTGCTGCGACGAGTAGAGTGCGAACCGTGTGGGTGTAAGGTGAAGGTAAGATTATGGCCAAGGACATAGGGGAGAAGAAAGGCAAGAGGGTCGAAATTAGGGTCTAATCAGAATGTAAGGTGATGACCAAGGTTATGGAGAAGAACTTTTCTAAGCGTAAATGTTACATAATGAAGGACAAGCACCAATATAATGCTAGGTTGTAGAGCAATTTCTTAAAAAGAAGGGCAATAAACTAACATCATTTAAGCTTAGGCACAAATATGAGAAAAGATGAATGCCGGGCATGGAACAAATGCAACAAGAAATAACCACAGGGTTCAAGGTGAAGGAAAGGTTATGGCCAAGGATATAGGGAGATGAAGGGCGAGAATGCCAAGGTTAGAGTGGAATTCGTGAGGTTGGCGATATGACAAATTGGAGCTAGCGAGAACAAAGGATGCAAATGAAAAATCTGGACAAGGTTGCAATAAGAATGTAAAAACGTCAATGACAAAGATGGCATTAATAGATTATGTCTGTGATAAATCAAGGAATTGTATAACACAATAGAAGATGTGCCGAGTCTGAAAAAACAAATATAAAGAAACTAACCTAACAATAGGGCATGTCAATCAATTCAATCAATATAAAAAGAGCCTTGGCCAGAATGAGGGACGAGGTTGAGGTACAGGTCACAGACACCAGAGCACAAAGTCAAGAGGAAGGTTAAGAACCCCTAAATATAAGCCCTAAGACGAGGATTACGATCATGGATTTAGCTATGAAGCTTGCACTTATTGCATATTATGGAAAGGAACTCTCTTTTCTAGTTATATCATTGGCCTGAATATTGGCCTAGAATCTTATATAGCTCCCAACTCAAGCCCAGACGTGATCTTCATGGACCAACTAGAGGATTGTCACGAGCTGAATAGAATGTATAGGGCGCGATCCAATTCAACTGAGCATCGACATGACCGGCATGCTAGTTGGAGATGCCATGAAGGGCAAGGATGGGCGTTCCCCTGACAGGGCATAACTGGTAGAAGAATCCTCACCTCCGTCCCTTAGAAATCATGATCAAGGCTTCAATTCCTATTGGCACCAATCCATATTTCTCATCGTGGTCACTTAGATCACTATTGAGCTGGTGCATCGAGGTTTACACTTTGGCAAATTCCTCCATTTATGTAGGATGTTCCTTCTCCAACACTCAATTAGGAATAAGACCGTCCAAATCCTTTGCCATTTCCTCGGGAAATTCTATGACCTCTTGCAATGCTCATCATTGCCTTGTGAAAGCTACAATTATCGACGTAAGCCGAGTATTCAAAAAACTTATAAGTCCAAAGCTACCCAATCGTGGCATTCAACATTATTGCTAAGGGCAAACTATATTGTATGGGGGAAATGAAATTGGGGATCGATTCCGCTTCAAAGTTAAGGGGTCCCACGACCGGCGTATAGCCGAGCTGGTCACCGGCTGGACCGGAAATCGAGACCCAATTTTCTTTCCCCCACAATATGGAAACAGGGGAGCAAAATTTGCCCCTTTTTCCCTGCGGTCATGGCGTCGACACTAATTCTTTGCAGATATCTGCAGCAGGCTATGGCTATGGATTTGCATGGCAGCTCGTTGGGTCTGATTCATGGTTTTGTGCACAGATTATGGCGGTTCTTGCAGCTTTACATACCGGCCCAAGTTCGTTATAGCCGCACATGCTCTCCAAAGGGGTCAATCTGGCCTAAAGAGTTCTAAAATTTCCCCATTGAATCGAATGAAGAAGAGGATCTTAGGAAATCCAAAGATACTTCGCCTAATTCAACCGAGATGAATACGTAACATGACGCAAGCATTTCTTGAAAGATCCTAAAAGCCCACATTGTTCTCAATCATGGAAGTTTTGGGCTCGAAAAAAAGGGTGAGCAATTTTGTTCTTGCATATTCTGTTGTTAGCCAGCGATTTATCCATGCTCTGTATCCATCTCTGGCGCCTCTTGAAACAGGTATTGTTGTCACGCAAGGTATTGCTGCAAATGTAAGGTGGTATTTTTGATGTTGGATGCATGCTGAAAAAAATAAAATTACCTGCTTAACCAGTCGTCCGGAATTGAAAGACCCAACTTCCATTCCGGAGTGTAGGGGGATGACACATGTCAGCAGCAGAATGCGCGCCAGGGCATCTATGCGACCCTGTTTCCATATTGTAGACCAACATTCACTAGTAAAAAGATTTAAAGAAGCTTGACTAGACCCAAGGATGGTCGAGGATTTCAACGAAAATTTCTTGCTGGATGTGAATCTACATCGGAAAAAGACCACCAATTTTGTGCCATTACCACAGAAAGCTAGAAATTATAGCTATAAGGTAATACAATCATTCTTTTAAGCATATATTGCAAGTGATACAAAAAGGTTTCCATTGAGAATAAATACCTGCAACTGAATCTCCATGTTGATTTTTATTTTTTTTCCCAGCGCAAATGCCTAGGGAGCGTGGTATGAAGTAAGAACTTGGCATTCCCTTGTTCCCTGTACTGATTATGTTCTTTATTTCCTGTCTAGCAGAAACTAATAGGGCTCCGTTTGATCGACCTGGATGTGGTGCCGGGAATTACGGAGGAGCAGGATCCGGAGCAGTGGCTGCTACTGTGATGCGATATTCTAAAACGACGGTGATGGTCCTTGACGACTTGTCACAATAGGCAACTACATGGAAAAGCAAAAGACAAACAGAATTAGCATGAATAACAATGTCCTATGCGATAACAGCTTCACTATGTCAAAGAAAATTGTTCAGTTGAGAAGACTAAGTTATAAATAGTCTAAACCAACTAGATTGATCATTAACAGCATATACATTATGAAAATTCTAAATATAGTAAGAGAACC
The DNA here is from genome assembly GCA_021234155.1 of Isoetes taiwanensis. NCBI lineage: Eukaryota > Viridiplantae > Streptophyta > Lycopodiopsida > Isoetales > Isoetaceae > Isoetes > Isoetes taiwanensis. The sequence continues at coordinate 19,597,172 of JAJEKV010000020.1, read as the reverse complement.
AAGCAGGGTCGAGCATGCATTTTGTTTGACATTTAGTTGAGAATTGATATTTTGACGATGGAGAATATCAGTACAAAGAGGCTGCAAAGCTTCTAACTAAAAAACTCACTGAATCAAACTTTAAGATGTTCAAAGAAATGCTGGGAATAAATATGCATCATAATGTTGTATTGTTGTAGATTATATTGAATTGTTGAAGGTAAGTACATATGCATCTCATGAATGTGGAGTGGAACTTCTATTCATGATTATGCAACACATGGTTATCACTGAATGGAATTGAATTGAATTGAGTTGAGTCGGTTTTTAAAATCTAGATGTCCATGGAGGCCATAGGTCTATTATCTTGGTTATTTGCACAGATCGTTAGAGGTCCAGCATGTTAAAATGGCAATAATGGCAATGGCCCTATTACAAAGGGACAATGGCCTATATATTTAAACTCCAAACTACAAGATCAGGGCAGGCAGTTCGTTCAAGATTTACGAGTCATTTCTAAATATAAGGAAGCATTCAATAGTTGTAATTTATCTGAATGTGGAGCATTGCAGATAAATTGGTACAAACCAAGGCCAAAGTTTGCGGGAGTTTGCGACTCTTGGAGCTAGCTAAATATGCTACAATGTTTGGATCAATCCTTTTGGAATAGTATTTTATTATAAGGTGTTTTTCGAATTGTCAAACATTTGAGTATATAAAATTTTTATGTTAACATTAATTTTGTATAAGTAATTTTACAAACCCATCATGCCATTACCTCCAACCATTGCCAGGGTTGACACTAAGCATTCCTGCCATCACTTTGCCACTTGTTCCCCTCAAGCCATTAATGACACGTGACCAAGTTGATCCTAAAGCACCGATAAAATATTCACAATCAGATGCCATCATAAGATTTACAAATGCATTGTTGCTTGCTTTCAAACGCCCAAGGCTAGTTTCATAATTGCCCATCGCTGTGCTTCCAATTTGACGGGTAATGTTGGTGTAGAAAAACTTCCAGTTCGGGTAGTCCTTGGCCTCATCTATGACATTCTGTGATATTACACACCAGTTTAGAAACTAATGCGATCTTAAATCAACTTCCTATAGAATTTGTACACAGGCACCTGCATCTCTGTTGACAACCAGATATTTCGGACATTTGGAAATCGCTCTCGCAAATCTTCTGCAAGTTCCATGTATGATTTGAAGTCAAATATTTTCATTTCATGTTGCTTGTCACCTTGTCTCACATGAACACTAATAAGAGGCTTGGGAAGCCATGGTCTATGCATAGGATGGCTCCAAACAAGCTTATCCAAGGTTGTCTTTCTCCTCCTTGCAAATGGAACCTAAGGACAACATAAGAAACATAATCTACACAATGCCATTAAAAGAAAAGATACGAGGCAAGACTAAACAAATCATACACTTGGCCACTCAATTGGGAGGTTCTCGAGGACAATTTCTGCAGCTCTCCTTCCGAAAGATCTATGGCGTTCCTTATTGAGTAAGGAGCAAAGATATTCGCTAGGGTAACGTGTAAGGTAGCGAATTGCCTACACAAAAGGTGAGTAAGTTGGCCATTTAAAGGAAAGGCAACATGTTTTTTAATACATACTTGTGATCTCCACCACATAACGTCAATGCTTCCATGCTTGACAAAGACATCTCCATTTACTTGCTCTGTTGGTTGCAAGTACTCCCATGGTTTGCCCCAAATCCTTAAGGAACAACAAAGACCATAAACACAATTTTTGTGTACACTCCTTTCTTTTTCCATTTCATATTTTCATCTTTCATGCAAATCTAATATACTCACTCAGGTACTGCATGAAGTCTGCTATCCCCATCACCCTTTTCCTCACTAAAGGTCCCATTCTTCCTAGCCTCTTCATTTGTTCTTAAATCAAATGCACGAGCTCGACATTCTTCTGAAGTCTCTTTGGCAAAGTAACATGTCCAACTAGCATGTTTGGATCCTAGATAAGGAAAAGGAAAAAAAACAAAAAAATTGGAATTGCCCATAATAGATAGAAGGTTCAACATTAACGCAATAGAACTTCTAGAAAATATTGTGGTCAAAATTACCTGTGCATCCTTCATGGTCTGCCCTATTGAAATAACCTAGCACAAGGATTCTATTCTCATTCATGGCAATAGTAAAAAAGGAAGATAGAACAGAGAGTTGAGCGCCAACTCCCATTATGGTGTGAGCGGTAAAATTGACTAATAAAAATTTTAGGGAGGGATCATTGCAATCCTTAGGATGTTGGTGTACCCATAGATCCCGTTGAACACGACGTGTGAAAGGAAAGTTATCTTCATCTGCACCCAGAACCTAGATCAAAATACAAGAGAAATGGATATATAGATATAAAAACTAGATTCACTAAGGTAATAATCAAATACATTTTTATCATACTTACCCATGGTGGATATGGACCATGAACTAAGGTTTTATTTTTGGTAAGCATTTCTTCTTCATTATCATTCACAATAACATTTTTTCCAAGCTCAAGCCCTAGAAGACCCTTCCATAGTGTCCAAGATGGTCGGTCTCCATTGGGCGCACGATTATCCAGTCTATTATAGTAAATGTTGCGTTCTGTGCAATTTTCCATGTGTGGTGGGTATGGTACACTTGAAGGATCTCCTTCTAGATAAGATTTGTCTGATGGTAGATAATATTTGTTCCAAAGATCCATTAGAATGTCAACTCTTACATCCCCTGCCTCAAACTTGGTTTCATTTCTATAACAATCCATTTTTTTGCTTGTCTCCTCCTCAAGCTGAAGTTGATCAGAGGATGCATTTACTATAAGTTCCTCCTCTTTTGTATCTGTTTTGAATGGCAAGCGTCAAGCTAAGTGGTGTCAAGCTTGATGAAATAAAAAGGAACGATTGATAAAATGAGAAAGTTTCATGCACCTGGATGTTCAATTATGGCCTTGAACATATCCCAAGAAGGCTTAGTATTCCAAACAAGTACAAGGGTTAATAGTAAACCAAATACTACAGAAAGAATCCTGACATTTCCTTGATCTCCATATTTGCCTCTATAGCAATTTTGTTCTTTACAACGAGCCATTACAAGCTAAAATTATATTCAACAAGGCTAGTCTCACAAGCCCACCCACGACGCATTCACCTTTATAATGGAGGCATTGTCTTTCATTTTGACAAATTCTCCCATTCCTTCCTTTTTAGCAATGGTATAGTCCAGAAGTTTGAAAATGAGGATTTCTTCCTTCCTTCCTATAGAAAACATTATACAGTCTTTAGAGGAGGAATATTCTTCAAATAGAATGACGTGTCTATATAGTCACCGACTAATGCGTGCTTCTTCTTCTTCTTCCTCATTCATACGTAGCTAACCAAAATTGACATTAACACCCACCAAACTACATAAGAAATTATCGTGTTGTTTTTTTGTTCGTTGATAAGTAAATGGATGGTTGTCCATTGCGTTCATATCACAATCCATATACATATATTTCTACGTTGTTGATATAAGCATGATCGTAATTAATAAAACGTCTCAAATACTATGATGGCCTAGACAACCCTAGTTTGGCAAAAATTTGACATTTTCATTCCCCAATCCGACAAGATCTATGGCCCCACAAAAGTCTTGGCCCATTTCCAAGAAGATCAACAAAGTCTATGGTACTAATTACACTATAAACTATAAGCTCGGTTACGGAATCAATTATAGTATATACAATAAGCTCATGACTGTCTAGGATTAAAAAACCTCACCCCTCATCCCAAAGGCTTTTCGGCGGAAAAAACCTTGATACTAATGAACTGACTGAAGAATGTGTACACTTTTGCTAAAATAGGTGTACACTTTTTGATAGAGCAAATGTGATGTTACTTTAATCTAGGCATTAGAACATTGGTCGAAAAACTTTTTTTTTGTAAATCTCTTTTATTAAAAATCATATTATAGAACGGACTATAAAAGACCTAACAGTGTTAGATATTATGCCTAAAGTGGGGCTTCAAGGGGCCGTGCTGACCGTCAGATTCTGGCCCGCGACATGTATGATGTATCCAATCCTCCTCCAGAAGTCAAGCTTATTATCTATATACAAAATATGCGGCTGATAATGAATCCCATCTTTCTAGAAACACAAGTGTCTCAGCAGTCTTGACACCTTCTCCAAAAACCAAAGTAAATAGGGAGACAAGGGGCCACCTTCAGCTTTGGACCAATTCAGAAACTGTAGTTAAGTAATGATCCGCCTTCAAACATATCCAAGTCATATAAAAAATCTTGCTGCGCAGTGTAATTTTTACTTGGAGTATTAAGGAAAACAGAGGATTTAAACCCAGCAGGCAGTGGAAATAGTCAAAAATTGCTCTCCGAATTCTTAATATAAGAGGATCTACAAAAGGAATCCCCTGAGTATTTCCTGAAGCATAGGTCAAAGCTTGTTGCACACATTCAGCCCATGGTGTTGCTATGCTGATATAATGGCTCACATATTTCTGGCTCCATCCAAGGTCTTGCTACAGTGAATAATGCTCCTAGGTTGGATACGCTGTCGATCAAATCCTTGAAGTTGTTTAAGAATTCAACCTGGAGCGTATCTGAAATCATATGGTGCAGGTGCTCCAAACAATGTTTTGCCTTCTTCATATCCTTTTGCTATGAGGGCATTTATTAGTGTTCTCAAGTAAAAATTTTCATTCCTGCAACCTCTAACTTTGCTGAAATTGTTGTCTTAAAATGAAATGAAACATGGACCATATTTCAGCTATAATGCAAGTATCGCCTCTGTTAAATGCAATGCAATCTTGCCTGCCAAATTTTTGCAGACTACAATGGCATTGACATGTCATACTGGAAGATAGAAAAAACCAGCTAAACCTATCTAATAAAACTCTATCTATACATCGCAACCTTAATGCCAGTCTCTAACTTTCCTGAAATTGTTGTCTTAAAATGAAACGAAACATGGACCATATCTCAGCTATAATGCAAGTATCGTCTCTGTTAAATGCAATGCAATCTTGCCTGCCAAACTTTTGCAGATAGAAAAAACTAGCTAAACTATCTCTATACATAGCAGATATGAACATTGAATACGAAGAATACAAATCGACTGAAAACTACCTAAAATTTGGAGCATTCCTTTGGTAAATCCAAGATTAACGATTCAAGCTCCGTTCTTTGTTAAGGACGAAAGTAGTCTGCTCTTCCCCATCTCCAGCACCAAAACACTAGGCCTTTCATATTCATCTGTCAACCTAGAATATACCTCGCTTCCTCTCCTGCCTGGAACAAAAATAATGGGAATTTTTCTTTCTTGCCATTTTGTTCTTCAAACCCAAACCATCGTTTCTCCCTTGCATCTGCCATAGCCAGATAGCAATTTTCCTTGTAATGCCCTAACTAAAATAATGTGCTGTCGCAGTGATGGGCTGCCCGCAAAAACGATTATAAACGAACATCAATATGAGATTTGACAATAAATAAACTAGCAAATCACAATTGTTGATGTACAACAAAGTTGTTCGGCATGGCTCCTAAGAGATATTGGCTAAATGAAAAGGAAGAAAGAGAACAAGCTTGGTTGTAATTAAGTAAAGATGTTGACACCATTGTTATTGGAACTTCTACCATGCCACTTTATAAATATAGGAAGAAAAAACATGAAGGGGATACCTTGCAATTGTTTTGCTTCTTAAGCTAGTTTATTTTTTCTTAAATGAAGTTTTATCCATTATCTAATAAGAAAATTTGGTGATGTTTTAAGCATCTAAAAGCTTGGGTATGCCCCAACTTATATCGTGCTTTGTAAAATGCAATGTAATTTTTCTTTTCAACTTGCAAGTTTTAGAAGCTTTTATTTAAAGCAATCCTAAAAAAAAAAACAATTGTAACTAATGAAAACAAACATAATTTAGGTATTGCTCTTCATTAAAAGGATAGTTGTAGGGCATGCTTATTGTGGGGATCTGCGTGAGAAATAAAGCATGTGGCATCTCAAAATGATAGCTTGACCAGGACTTGAGTTTTGGGAGAAAAGGCTAAGATAAAAGTGCAATTTAGGATGCTATCACAATCAATTTGTAACATGCAAAAACTTTGATGAAGTGGAAAATATCACATTAATTTGCATGAGGATAATCAAATATGGCCCTGCTTTTATCATAACCTTATCTTGTTTATCTTAAGGATACATGTGACATCCTCACAAAATGGTGTTGGTATCTAGTAATTTACTAGTAAACGTGTGCCCGGCGTTGCCGGGCTAATGTCGTGGGGCATCTTAAAGACTTTGTGACATTATAACTTGTCGAATGTTGGGATGCATTTAAAGACTTTGTGACATTATAAGTTAGGATGCATCTCAAGACTTTGTGCATTTCAAGCTACTGAAGTTGTTTAAATGACACCAGAGTTCTTACCTTTTAAATACCATGGTAGTTCTTACCTTTTAAATACCATGGTAGCCTATATTGCATGAAAAAGCAAATAGAGTTAGACCAAATTGTCGTTGCATAGACGTGTCTCCCTACCTTATATCACTTATAACAAATGACCCCAACAACTGCACCCAAAATGGTTCGCATTTTGAAGATGATTTAGAAAGTAGAGCCAATGAGTTGATTTTCGTATTATCATATACGTGATAAACCATTTTCATAGCAGCAAATATGGCCGCAAAAACATGGAGGGCATTGAACCCTGAAAACCATTCAAATACCACAATTTTTAATCCGTGATAAGCTGCAAACTATAATACTGAATACATCGTAAATAGAAGTGAATATATTGTTGAAGACATCATGCTATGTTAAATGCACGATGCAACCAACGAAGCTAGACAAACAAATAGATCTCTTAATAGACTCCATTATCCTTTTCCTCGAATCCTGCATTAACTTCCAATGGAAAGGCATGCAATGAACATGACAAAAAAAAATAGCTATGTTGAATGCACGATGCAACCAACGAAGCTAGACAAACAAATAGATCTCTTAATAGACTCCATTATCCTTTTCCCCGAATCCTGCAATAACTTCCAATAGAAAGGCATGCAAAGAACATGACAAAAAAAATTAGCAATGTTAACGAAACAGACCATAAAAATGCAGCCATCACTTAGGCGGCATTTTTAAATGATAGGCCAAACCTGTAACATTGTTTATCACAGTCCATAAAATAGCTGAAAAAACTCATCTTACCTCCAGCAGCAAAAGAATCAGAATAAGGCCTTTGCGATTCAAGGGCTTCTAGCTATGAGTGTTTTATTAGATGTCCTTCCGAGGGGCCTCCACATGTTCAAGAGTATTCCGAGCAATTATTGTACCTATTTCTTTTGTGTCAGCATTACACCATTAAAGGTTTCCAAATGTGGACCTTCAGCCACACCAAGCATCTTAATTGTCATGGGGAGTAGACTGGAACAGATTTGGCCATTTGCAACAAATTATATGTTGTTGTGCACTGCAATGCAGCCATAAGTTTTGCAACAACCATTCCTTAACAGTTGCTCCTAGCTCCCTAGCAAATACAAAAATTAAAATTAACAAAATTAGTATGCTTTCACAAAGCAGATATTCATCTGCAATAGGATAAATAGTTTTTGTCAGATTAAATCATTCTACAAAGCTGCTTAATAACAGAGCATTGCATATTCCAATGCTTTGCAGAACGTATCACATGCAATTTAATTTGTAAAGTTAAGCCCAGGGTCAATCTCAAACATGAAATCTTAAACACAAAGGATAGCAAGAGTTTGAGAGACAATAGCTTTAGGTTTAGAGCATCAACATGCCCTTGTAGATTGGCCTTATACTCATACCACAAACAAAATTGAGGAAAAAGAAGCCAAAGTAGTATTTGAAGCTTGAAGCCCTGGCATGTAAAGATCTAACTTGCAACAACAAATCCCTTTCTTACAAAATAAAATAAATAAGGATTGTGAATCTTCTGTTTACCTTGAACTGTGAACAATGGCAATCGAATTGCAAACAACAGAATCTTGAACTCCAGAAGACAACCCAAAGTATGGATTATTATGGTGCTTTGAAGCACAAACTGGAGGGCAGTAGGGCCATGTTCGATACAAAAGCTCCTTGTTTGGGGCTGAGAGTATCAAGTTACCTGCATAATAAATACGGTATGCTTCAATCTAGTAGCGTAATGCAGAAAATACACATGCAGAATGCATCAAAATACCTCCATCTTATTTTTTTGTACTGGAGCTCTTTCAGATACGCTAATTTGATGAGCTGGAGCAAGTGTTAACATAGAGAAAGATAAAATATCAAGCAGAGTTTCAGTGGATCATGCAACTTACGGAAATGGTTCTGCTTCAATAAATATTGCCCTCAATGTAATTGAACCTGGCCTTTGGTTTTGGAGGCGTTTTGGTTTTGGAGCAATGATCCGCTCCATGCATGCCTATTTGATTCTGCCTGAGATGGAAAAGGGGAGAGAATGGATGCTGCAAGATGAAATACATGGTAGTGGATGCTGCATGCATTGGAATCCTCGAGATTGGATAGTGGCAAGCCAAATCAGGGTCAGCTCTGGTTGTAGAAGATCTTGCCATGTGTTTTTTTAGCATGAGCAAGAGAGCCTGCAAAGGAGAGAGCAATCGGAAGAGGTTTTGAAGCAGCATCCACCTCTTAGTCAACATAGTTCAGCCGTCACTTCATCAAAGAATAAAACACAACGGAATTGATGAGCCTGGATATCCATTTGGAGCAGAAGCTTTTCTGAAATGACTTCTATTTTAGTCTATAAACTTCACTGCTAATAAGGCCACATATAACATTCCGGATCAGCTAGGTAACTATGAGATAAAGGCAGGAGACAATATCAACACGGATCTGCAGCTGAATCTGGCTCCTCTGTATATTATCCACCAACGTATAACCAATACAAAAACAAAAGATAGCATCTGGAGACAATGCAAGAGATTTATCATACCAGGATTTATCCGGGGACGAAGCTGAAGCAAAAGGAAAGGAGCGATTAAGGTCTCTGGAAGGGGGTCTGTTGTATTACTTGGTTGTGGGCTCTAAACCCTGCTGTCATATTGAAAGCGTGAGATGAAAAACAGATGAAAGAATGCAAGAGATGAAAGAATGCAAGAGATGAATGCTACCTGCGCCAGCAAACAGAAATGGATGCGTCAAGCTCCAAGCTGCGTCTCTATGCTCCAAGCACGCCCTGGTATCTGCAAGCTCCAACCACGCCCTGGTAACTCCAACGACTCTTCTAGCCGAATGCACACGCCTTGAATCTGCGCCCAAGCTCTAAGACCTGCTTCTCCAAGCTCTAGGACCTGCTTCTCAGAAACCCTTAGGAAGAGGCCGTTTGCAGCAGCCCATCATCAAAGCAGATCACCGCCCTGCAGATCACCGCCCTAGAATATAGCTGCTCAAATTTTGCTGCCCTAGAATCAAAGCTTTCGTATCATTAATTATTAATTTGATCGGCCAAAACTTCGCATCATTATTTTGCAGGGGAAAGGGGCAACGTCGGAAAATACAGGTTTCTGGCCGGAAATGCATTTTCTGGCAAATGTAACGCCGGAAAAAAATCAGCAAAGAACCCAAGAAACTTTTTAAATAAGTAGATTGACAAAAAATGTACCCTATATGTCAATTTGGCAAAAATATGAGAAACTCATCTTACAAATGCAGAGGAAAAATGCCACCATCTACATGCAAAACCTGAACATTGCATCATGCAATAAGGGTTCAATATGCCCCCCTAGTTTATTGTTGCTTTAAAAATTCCTTTATCTCAAATATCAATATATAGCACAATAACAGGAGGTTCCAGGGGGATTTGATATGGATGCATAAATCACTATTCATGAGACTATAGACCATACCCCTAAAACAATTGAATTGGTTATTATTACAAAAAAAAACATAGATTTTAAAAGAAATAAGCAAGTCAGCCCGGTAGTTGCATTAGTTAAAGCATTCTTGATAGGATATTGAATTATTTTGGTAGAGGTTCGAGTCTCCGTATTTCATATTCTAAACCTTAAGTGTACCCATATAGAGATGAGTCTCCATATTTCGTATTCGAAAACCTTAGGCAAACATGTATTTCATATTTCAAAATCGTCATAAATGACCATCGAAATGAGAGGCGCTCAGAGGCCCAAGATACAATTTGAGCTGTAGGATGGACGGATCCGGCAATCAAGGTAGTTCAGAGTGCACCGGGGTAATCCAAGCATTTAGAATATATAGCAAAAGCTTTAGCAGATAAGCTTCGTGTTGTTCTCCCACCCAAACAAGATTCTTGCCTAAAAGGTGTATCCTTGATAATGTTGACGCGGCATATGAAGGCATGTATTGGGCAAGGCTAAAGGCCCATTGCATAGTATACCTCAAACTTGACTTTGCCAAGGCTTATAATAATGTGGATTGGAGTTTTTTAGAGAAGTGTTTATGAGCCTTAAGGTTCGGTATCCCATTCACAAGGGATGTGATGAGGCTGCATACTTCTATAAGATCTACGATACTCTTATAAAGAGAGCCCTCTGCAGTGTTTTCTATTGGTAGAGGAGTTCGCCAAGATTGCCTCTTGGCTCCATTGCTTTTTACAATAGTGACAAAGGTGCTCTCACGATTATTTTCTAGTGTTGCTGAGGATGATGTGATCAGGAGTCTACCTATGGTGAATGGCTCTCAAGAAATATGTAATCAGTGTGCAGATGATGCCTTTCTATTTTTATAGCAAAAGATGATAATCTCGAAAATGCAAAGCTTTTCCAAGCACATTTTCCTTAGCCTATGGAGTTTTGGTCGGTTGACAAAAGTGTTCTGCTCTATGGAACCTAGACGATGAAGTACCACCATCTGTTTTTGCTTATCCCTAGAAGGTGTTGCCTCATAGAAAGGCAACCAAACTTCTTGGTATTCCTGTGGGTATTCATGTCTCAACCTTTGATGCTTGAGATGTCATGATAAAGGGGCTATGGAGGCATCTTTTTTGGTGGGATACTGATAAACTTTCTATGCCTGGAAGGATGACAGTTGCTAAGCATTCTTAAGCAACACTCATATCTATATTGCTTCTGCTATTCTTGCTTCCCAATCAAAGTTTCAGGAGATTGTGACAAATTTCCATTTGCAGAGTAAGGTCATGACAGATTTCCATTTGCAGAGTAAGGTCATGATATCTAAATTCATTTGGAAGCCATAAGTAAGGATGATTCTCCTGGGTTACGGCTTACTGCACATGCTCTTACCAATTGTATCTCTTTTGATAAAGCCACACTTAAACCAGTTCTTCCATGGAGTCTATTCTATGAAATGCGGCCTTATCCTAATGCTTCTCCCTTTTAAAGGGCTTGTTAAATTCATGGCATACAATCAAAATGTTATTTCACATCAACCCAACCACTTGTGCTCAGCTGACTGCACTTTGTTGGCAGATACCTTGGCTGATAATGCACCACTTTGTTTACTGTGCATTCATTGACTCAAAGACGTTCGAAAATGGCTAGAGTCTTATGCGGATCTGTCAATCCTACGGCCCAGATTGTATGTTGGAGCTTCTGGACACCTCTCGTTTCGATTATACTCAATTATGATTGGGGACGCCTATGATTTAAGATGTCGAATACGAGTTTGCCTAAGGTTTTGATGGTATATCGAGCCTCTATACGGTTTCGCTTAAGCTTTTAGAATATGAAATACGGGGATTCGAACCTCTACCAAAATAACTCAATGTCCTAATACGACTACTTTAACCAATCTATCTAGTGAGCTAATGTGACTATTTTTTATCTTAAATCTATGTTTTTTTTTTTCTAATAACCCATTGAATTGTTTTAGGAATATGGTCTATGGTTTCAAGAATTATATCTATATCAAATCCCCCTGGAACCCCCTGTTATTTTGCTACATATTCTAAACGAGGTGCATCCTGGACTACCACAGTCGTCGGATCTGTCAATCCTACGGCCCAGATTGTATGTTGGAGCTTCTGGACACCTCTCGATTATACTCAATTATGATTGGGGACGCCTATGATTTAAGATGTCGAATACGAGTTTGCCTAAGGTTTTGATGGTATATCGAGCCTCTATACGGTTTCGCTTAAGCTTTTAGAATATGAAATACGGGGATTCGAACCTCTACCAAAATATCCTAATACGACTACTTTAACCAATCTATCTAGTGAGCTAATGTGACTATTTTTTATCTTAAATCTATGTTTTTTTTTTCTAATAACCCATTGAATTGCTTTAGGAATATGGTCTATGGTTTCAAGAATTATATCTATATCAAATCCCCCTGGAACCCCCTGTTATTTTGCTACATATTCTACAGCCTATTCTGCCACAACAAGAAAATATTTTGGCATGGGTTTGTCATCAGGAGATTAAGAAATGTAGACTTGTGAACTCTATGTATAAGATGTTCCTTTGATACTGATATTTTTCCTCCTTCTAATAAGTAGTCCCTTCAAATCCCTCCTCCTCAATGGCAGCAGGCATGGACTTGGACATGAGATAAGCTACTTCATCCTAAAGAGGCAATACCCTGGTGCCAAATTCTTCACAAATGTCTTTGGGTTAATGTGCATGTCCACAGGTTTGACCCTAGAATATCAGATTTATATCCAGTATATAAGCGGAGCTTTGAAACCATTGAGCATTTCTTTTTCATGTGTGGCCACCGTAGACATGTATGGGATTGGTTGTTCTCCCTTTTTCAGGTCTCAATAACAAGTCAACAAGTGCTTTTGGCAATTTGCCCAAGTACTTGGACGAAGTTACAAAGGCAGGTTTTTTATAAAACAACAGGTTGGTTGTTATGGACTATCTGGAAAAGAGGGAGACTGGTAGTCTTCAAAGGTCTGGATATGGCAGATGATTGCGTTCTCCAATACGCTCAAGATAGCATTGCTAAGTCTTATCATTGTTCTTCACTTGCCTGTTTAGGCTCTAGGTTCGGGATCACTTGCAAGACAGCCCTCTGTGAGGACCCTTGGATCAAGCAGGCAAACCCTAGCAGAGTGTCATGCGAGATTTTGCAAAGAGATCATAAAAGAAAGAAGGAAATAGGCAGAAACTCAAGAGACAATTTGCCAAGATACGACTCCTTGAATATCAATAAGAGCACATGAACTATCGTCAAGCGAGAGTAATGAAACGAGACAACACTAAAATCTCATCTAAAAAGTCAAGATCTATCTTTACTGATATATATATAGTACAATGGTATTGGGCCCAAAATAGGTAGATGGCAGATATCGGTTACCGACTCCTGAATTATATGCATGATTTAAAAGGGAATCTTGCAGTGCCGTCATTAGTGCCTGGAATCCCGTTAACTTAAGGCCGAACTCCCCGAAGGCCGTCATTTGTCTTGTCTAACTCTCTTCTCTGACTGGGGCATGGACTTCTGCGTGGTCTTCGACGGGGATGTGGGTCTGCTACCTGATGCTTGACTTGGTCCCTTGGCTCTGCCCTGCGTGGAATTAAGGAATAGTCCTGTGCATGGTTGCACAGGACTAACACTCCCGCCCACCAAAGAACACTCGGAGGAGAGAAAAGCAGGAACAGACTCAGTAGGGGGAAAACTAGGAACCTCATCCTGCCTGCTGTGAGGACGTGCTTCAGAGTGATATTTTTGGATGAGATCTTGTCGATCTTTCAGCGCATTTGCAGTATGTACCCCAATAGATGGTGACGCATCGATCAGAAACCCAGACTGTGCCATGTCTTCAAAAGCACGGTGGGCTTCCGCAGGAACATACTGACATTCAATAAGTAGGCAAGTCTGAAGTCCAAAAGTACCGGCACTTGCATTTGGATTACAATAATAAATAGGACGGCGTCGAGCATTGAACATTGGAGAAGGCACTTCAGCGCTGCACAGAAACCTACTTGACGGTGAACTGACGGGTCAGAAGACATAGCAGCATGCTCCAAGAATTGTATGAGTCCCCAAACAGCCTGAGTGGGGTTCTGTCAGCCACATTCATTCGGAATATAGATCCAATTCCAAGTTTGATCCAAAGTTTCTCCTTCCTGCCTAAGATCTGTTGATATATGAGCCGGGGTCCAATAGCGAGTCCAAAAGGAAGAACACTAATCCGAATTGAGGAATTGACGGCATGGTGGTGCACCTAATGATGCATACAGAGTGTTATGCTGAGGTGGAGGCTGCATCATCGGCTGCTGGGCTTGATCACGGAACTCTTGAAGGAGGTCGGTATCCAGAGTTTGATACCAATGTTTCCAGTCAGAACAGGAAAGGAGGATGTTGACAGGGGGAGGAACCCATTCAACTGAAATGGTCTCAATTTCAAGATAAGCATGGAGGCTGTTAAACCCACGAAGGTGCTGTAGATATATCTAAGCAAACTGAATCCCCATTTCTTCGTGCAAGTTCTTGCAGACTTGCTGCACTGTTTTTGCTATCCAGAGGGCCAAATGCTGAGCAAGCTCAGGCATGTATTCCACCTTAAGGGCATTGATTCATGACTGATCATGAAGATATTTGTTCTCAGGCTGTAGCAACCATTTGGCATTTGGGTCACCTTGAAAGGCACGATGTGGACCATCATCAGACTTTTCCTGTGTGTCAGCCAAATAAAAGTCATGCATAATATATGCCATTGGTTGAACCAGACGAAAAATAAAGAATTCAGCATCTTTACAGGGAATGAGCCGATATATCAGAATAGCACAAAGAAGACCTTTGTCTTCAAGGTAAAGATCAGGCCAGATGGTCAGGAGATCTTTACTTGTGAGAGAACCATGAAGTGTGCCATTGGCAGAGTACTACTTGAGCATGAAAAGATGTCTTCTAGAGAGCACATAATCCAGATAGCTCGTGGGTTTTGGAAAATCTCCTGGAATGTGGACAGCCAAGGAGATGTAAGTCTCATGCTGAGTGTGAGCTTCATCAGCTGACCGAATGGCCTGCTACAATTGATGTTCCATATTGTTCCATATCCTGAATTTTATTGACTTTCTCAGTGAAAAGACGGAGTTGGTCCCTGATATTTCTATGAGAATGAGTGGCGAGTGAAGATGAAGGGTCGTGGGTGGAAACTTGCATCTGAAGACTAGTAATTTCTGTATCATCTATCAGCTTCTGTTTCTGAGGCTCAGAGAGCTGGATTTGCAAGGCCGTGACTTGTGTCTGTACTGCTGCAAGCTGGCCTTCTAAAACAGAAGTGCGAATTTCTGCTTGCGTGGTGACATGTTGTTGACGAGTGTATTCATTCTCGTGTAAAGTGCCTGAGTGTCAACAAGAATCTTGTCTTTTTCCTTGATCTGAGCCAGGAGCTCCCTGATAGTTGCTTGCAATTGAGTTTGCTGATCTTCCAGTGCAACGCGTGTCTCTGCTCATACTTGAGAGCGTCACGAGTTTCAAGCAAAATGTTGCGCTTACTCTTAAGACTTTCTTCGAGAGTCTGAACTTGAGTGTGGGCCGCCTGGAGATCACGTTGCAAAACGTCCGTGGACTCCATGTATTCTTTTATTCCATTCATGAGATGTTCTTGGGATTCCTGAAGTTTGATCATGCAACCAGCAATAATTTGTTCATACTGGTACAGTGCTCGCCGAGTGGGTGGAGGAACTAGGGGCTGAAGAGGCAAAGGAGGTGTTGAACGATGTGAGTGGAATTTTGAGAGACTTGTTGTGAGGTGGAAGCATCTGCATGTGTCGACTGAGAGGAGGGAACATTGATGACCATCTTCATTTTTGTTTTTAATCCCATCGATCCGAGACATCGGATCGCCATTCTAGAATGGGACGAGGATGCATGTTTTGCATGCATGCGGGCGGCGCATGCCCATTTTGGTTGGGAGTTCGCTATTTTAGGCGCGTTTCTGCATCAACATCTCATCGGCGCTTCCTCCTCTCTCAGCAGTACCTTATTCTCTTTGAACCCACCCTCCCCCCTTCTTTGTTATTGTATTTTTATCGCGTGGCACGCGCGTAATCAGCCCCTCCACTCTGGGAGGTTTGTTTTGTCTTGTTGTTTTGTTGGTGATGTGCAGGTACAGGTTAGCGAGCGGCATCTGTTTTGACTTTTCCATTCGTGGGTTTTGGGAGCGATTTTTATGCTTACGTTTGTCCAAGCCTCTTTCCGAAGGCTTATCACTAGGGTTTTTCCTCGAAAACCCGAAAGGGCGGGGTTTTTTAATCCCGGTGATAAGCTTTCGGCAGGTACACTAGCCCAGTCTCTATTAGCATTGTATTTTGTTGGGGTCCAAATGATATAATTGGATTTTCCCTTTATTTTTTATGGGTAGTTCGCATGTGTGCAGCTACCCACTATCCACCATTGTAGAAAATCTGCTGAGATGAATGAGAAGCAAGTCTAAAGCAGTACCTTATTCTCTTTGAATTGTTTCCAGGCAGGGGAGGGGCTTCTTCCTGCCTGGTTTGGCCAATTTGGCGTTTCTTTCATGCTGTCCTTTCTCGGCCTTTAGCCTTCATCCTGTGACCTTCGTCCTCGATTCTAGTTTGTTAAGGAAGTCATTTGGTATTCGGGCGGTTTGTTGGTTTCATGCGAGTCCCATTCTAGAATCCCATCGATCCGAGACATCGGATCACCATTCTAGAATGGGACGAGCATGCATGTTTTGCATGCATGCGAGCGGCACATGCTCGTTCTGGTTGGGAGTTCGCTATTTTAGGCGCGTTTCTTCTTCGACTTCTCATCGGCGCTTCCTCTTCTCTCAGCAGTACCTTATTCTCTTTGAATTGTTTCCCAGGCAGGGGAGGGGCTTCTTCCTGCTTGATTTGGCCAATTTGGCATTTCTTTCTTGCTGTCCTTTTCCGACCTTTAGCCTTCGTCCTGTGACCTTCGTCCTCGATCCTAGTTTGTAAGTAAGTCCTTTGGTATTCGGGCGGTTTGTTGGTTTCATGCGAGTCCCATTCTAGAATCTAACATTTACTACATAGTTGCAACTTTGAATATTTTGTTACTAAAAATTTGTCTAATAAATGTTGTTTTCGACAATCTAACCTAATTAAATGCAAAACTAAATCCAAGTCTAAAACTGTCCAAACCTCCTGTTGCGCCTTTTTGCTAGTTCTTTTTCCTTTTTTTTTTTCTTTTTTAAATCAAGGTGGAGGGTTGTATTCATCTAAAATGAGAAATACATAGTATTGGCACAGAAATAGCCAGAAACTGGAAATTCACTCTTTATAAAATTAGAGAATTCCAGGAATGATCCAATTTTCTTTGGCTAGGATATTAGAACAGAAATTTAAGAAGATAAACAACGTTTTAAGTATCAGACAACAATAAAATTAGATGATCACAGATGAAGTTCAACTTCTGCCTGGGCCAGATTATCAAGGTTAATTCATCCTGCTGACCGTGTGATTGAATGAACAAAAAAACTCTACAATAATTTACAGCCATTTATGTTTCCGATCCAAACTCTTCTTTTTGGGCAATTGTTTTGTTGCAAGTGATATACATCTCTATTTGCCCATCAGCCACAATTCCTACATACTTCTCACATCATCAAATATCCAAAATGGAGAATATATCATACAAATTCAATATGTTGCCCCCAAAGGGCAACATGCTAATTGTGGTCTATGCATTCAAACTAGGTCAATTTATCTTAAAGAAGTAGGTCAAAGTTTGGAAGACTCTTGGTATTCAACCTTGATGTGGAGGTCAAAGGGTATTCATTTTTCAAGTCAACAAGTGCTCAAGGCACAAAACTCACATGAGGTACTTTATTTGAGGTCAAAATGCTTAGTCAAGAATATGCTCTAGAAGGTTCTGGGTTATGAAGTTTGGAAGACGTTGCTTGAAGTTTGGAAGTTGAAGTTTGAAAGATTCCCTTATATGGTTCCATCCTTGTCACCTTGCTTTTTGCCTAGCCATTTTTCCCTTCTTACATCCCTAACCTATTTTATTACCATTATTTGCTAATTTTCCCATGACATCTCCCTTATATGTCCACTTTTACACCATTGCCCTCCAAATTTGCTTCTTCTTTGCCATAAACATTTACCCCACACTTTGCTTAATCATGGACCTTGTTTTTCTACATCCATATCCTATTATCTTCTATTTCCACCATCCACATGGACCTTTGTTGCCCCCATGGCAAACCTTTTTACCTCTTACCTTATGGTTACACCCTTATTGGTTCCCTACTCCTTCAAATCAGTTTCATGGCCCTAGAACTAAAAATTTGGATACAAGTGCTTGATACCATGGCCTAGGCTTGCAAAAACTTCAAGAAAATATGAGCCTTGAGTATTGAACCATGGGGGAACTTCAGAAAAAACCAAAATACAGGAATATTCCCAGCATATACAAAGGAAATACGCGAACCGTATCGCGGGAGTTTCACGAATTATACTGCCATGAACCCTAAATCTCAGGAACTGCTGAAATCGTGCCGGAATTGATTCTACCGCCTTCCTAACCCTGCTATTACTGGATTCCCGCTGCCCCTAAACTTAATGAACCACAAATCAAGCGCTAAGATGCCGGAACCACTAAATTTGAAAATATATATGGGAAATTAGATCTGAGAAATTTTTGAAGGCCCGTAAGCGTATAAATCTTCTTGTGATCATTCTTTGAGCATGACTAGAAGGATTTTAGAAGACTCTGAGTACTTCCCGATCAAGTCCCAAGAGATTTGGTTGGAAATTACCTATTGAAATTATTTATTGACCTGAAGTTGATTTTGAAGTACTGAAGTATTATTACCCGACATTATTATGATTGATTTACCTCTCTATCAATGAAATTTGATGCCTACTTGAAGAAATTATCTCTGTTATGATTCTTTACAATTTCTGTCTGTTCAAAATTCTACAGAAAATTCCCATGTACTTTTGATTACTTTTTGCCCATTTGCCATCAATCCTTGAGATATCTGGAGCCCATATGTTTTGAAAAATCCAAAAAACTCCACTCACAACTCGAGTTAGAAATTTTTGCATTCTGTTTTGCCTATTCTTGACTGAATTTTGCCAAATCCAGCCACAAAAAATACTTTTGCCTATTCAAATGAAAATCTAACCACTTGCCTATATTCCACATCATCATTACAGCATATTTGCTTTGGAAATTCTCAAAAACTCGTTTGGCAACTCGAAAACTCCAATCTCTGATCACTGTTCTCAGATTTGACTTCTATTGACCAAATTTAAACTGCACTTTGAGCTCGAATAACTTATAAACTAAGTTTCTGACTTGGTCAGAGGCTTTACTATTGGGTACCTACAACGTTTTTGACCAAGTCTACAGTGATTGACTCAAAAAATTGATCTGCATATCGACACCACAACTGTTTTGGCAAAGGTGTCAATTTCTGGAAATGGGAAAGGTATAAAACTTTAAGTTTTTGAACTTGTCTTTGAAATTATCTTGCATAGACTGATCACCTTAAGTGATCTGGAGGTTCTAACCCCAATTTGAGTGAAAACTCAAATTGGTTCCTTGTGGTTGACCTTTAAGCCAGGTTTAGGGTCAACACAATACCTCCCTTCTCAGCAATGACAAAAAACTATGCTAATACTAAATTCATGTCCTTCGACAATAGCATCCAAAATACTCACTTTATGAATTCTATGAAAGCCTTTTACTCAAATATCATAGATCTAAAGCATTAGACAAAAACTTGGTCCACATCTAAGAATATGATTAGCACTACTACAAAAGAGGACATTTGTGATGTCATTTGCAACGTCCTAACGACATAACATGGACGTCAAACATCGCATGCACGTGTTTTAATAATGTTCTTACATGTTGTAAACGAGGTCACCGTGGATTCGTCGTAGCGCGATGTCATGTCGCAAGTGCGACATATTATCGACGTTGTTGACATCCCAAACACGTACACAATATGCCTTTATGATGTTTTACAGATGCCGCTCGTACGTTCCTGAGCCCACTACATCACACAATACTTTTAGAAATCAAGCACCCTCTTTGCAAATTTTTGTAAAACTTTATATTTTCGGATTGAGATGCTTAGCCATGAGCTTTTAGAACCTTCTAGGACATCATAGAGCAATCTATTTTCATTAGGATCAAATTTCTTATTTGGACTTGAAATACTTACCCATGCTGCTATTTTAAGATTGAGGTGCTTATACATGGCTTTTAGAATATTCTAGAACATTACAGGATGTTTTACAATATTCTCTTTGCAACACGTTTGAAATATTTTTTATTTGTGAACTGAGGTGCTTACTCATGGGCATCTAGATCATTCTACAATGTTCTATTTTGATTACAGTTTAAAGTTCTATTTTTGGGCTTGAGGTTCTTACTTATGAATATTCTAGGACATAGTAAAAATATAAAAAAGTATTGAACAATGAAAATTTGGAGCGTTGAATAAGGGGTTCCCCTCAATCCTCCTTGTGGGTCTGAGGAGGTCGAGGGTTTGACTCCTTCTCAGTATAAAAATTTACATATTTGAATCAGAATGTGAGAGATCCCTAATAGATGGACGAATGAGATAGGCCACCATGAAGTTTTCGGAAACCACTAGATCTGATGACTCAGATCTGCACCAAGCTTTTGGAAGTCACCAGACCCGATGGCTCAAATCACCCAGGTGCAAATGGACTACCAAGATCTAGCGGTTTATATATATGTGTTTTCACAAGCTACCAGATCCTACAGCCCAGTTCACCCAGGTGCAGATGGACTGTTAAGATATGGCAGCTTATATATAAGTGGGATCACTTACATATATTCATGCACAACACTGTAGGGTCGCTTAGAGATAAACTCCCAAGCCATCTGCATCGTAGGATATATCCAAAGCAACATGAGCCATGTAATCACTTACATATAAACTCCCAAGCCATTTGCATCGTAGGATATATCGAAAGCAACGTGAGTTGTAGGATCTTAGACCAATGATTAGGATCAAGATCAATCCCCAATACCATATGCACCGTAGAATACATCCCAAAGCAACATGAGCTGCATGATCTCAGATCGGCATTCCATATCACTTTCATGGTCATTTTGTAACACGACAAAGATAAAAATATATATAGAAAAAAAAAGAGATAATATATTAGATAGATATTATTTATCATACAAATATATATATGTCCAAGCCCCAAAAACATCCCCGTCGTGTTTATGCACGTGGTTTGGGGGGTTCTTAGAAATCCTAACTTTATCTAGCAGAATCTAGTTACAATAGTGCTAGCACTCTGCTATGGATATGACACCCTTTATGCTAATAGATTCATACCATTGCTTGACTTCAGCAACATAGCACGATTTGGTATCCAAGATGCAATTGTCGCAGAATTGCTTCAAGATATGGAACCTAGCACCGAGGAATGTGTTGACCCTAAACCTGGCTTAAAGGTCAATCACAAGGAACCAACTCGAGTTTTCACTCAAATTGGGGTTAGAACCTCCAGATCACTTAAGGTGATCAGTCTATGCAAGAAAATTTCAGTGATAAGTTCAAAAAGTTCGAGTTCTATACCTTTCCCATTTGCAAAAAGTGGCACCTTTGCCAAAACAATTGTGGTGTTGGAATGCAGATTGATTTTTTGAGTCAGATACTGTAGACTTGGTCAAAAAAGTAATAGGTAACCAACAGTAAAATCTCTGACCAAGTCAGAGATTTAATCTGTGAGTTATTCGAGTTCAAAGTGGGGTCAAATTTTGGTCAATAGAGGTCAAATGTGAGAAACAGTGATCAGGAATTGAGATTTGGAGTTGCCAATCACTTTTTTGAGAATTTCCAAAGCAGATAGGCTGCAATGGTGCTAGGGAAGAGAGGCAAGCAGACAAATCCTCATTTGGAAGTGTAGAGGTATTTTTTGTGACTGGATTTGGCAAAGTACAGTAAAAATAGTTCAAACCCGAGAGCAATTTTTTTGAATTTGAGTTATACTTGGTATTTTTGAGTGATTCCAACTTCTCTGGCTTTCTCAGTACCCAAGGATAGGTGGCAGATAGGCCGAAGGTGTTAGAAACATTCAGGGATTTTTCTATAAAATTTTGTATGGCAAGAATTGCTAAGGAAAATATCAGAGACAAATTAAATAACTTGTCAGTCAATTTGGATTGATATGAATGTAAATATATCAAGATAACAATGGATAAGGATGTTTCATAGCTTCAAGTACAAGAAAATAATCATCAAAAGTCATAAGGTAATTTCTGAAAGTAATGTCAACCAAATCTTGTAAATCCAGTTGAGGAGAGCTCAAGAACTTCAAGGATCGTCCAGATCTTGCTCAGCAATGATCAATGTAGGATCTGAATACTTCTGGGCCTTCGAAAATCTTCTTGTATTGTCTCCTAGATATATGTTTTTGGTTTATCGGTTTCAAAGATATTAAGGCTTAAATTTAGGCTTGATAAGATGCTTAAGAGCGGAAATGCGTAAATAGATAGGTTTCGAGTTTAATGCTTCCATTCCTGGCGATTCGAAAGGTTTTCCATAATTAGGGTTCGTTGAAGGTATTTTCCCAAGAATTCTCGCGATCACGGTCCCGTATTTTTGAGTGAATATGCCCGAATATCTTTGATTTGATCTTTTGAAAGCTTGGCCAATGGTTTAAAGGCTTTTACCCAAAAAATATTGAAAGGGGTGATAGCCATTGACCATGGAGAAGAATGTCCACACGTGTAAAAGGAATAGGGAATCTTTGGGGCATCTTTAGGCAAGATTAGGAATATACCACTATGAATATGATGACATAAGGATGAAGACAAAAGAACTCATGAGGGAACATTTGGGGGGGCAAAGGAAATAATGGGGAATGGTATTTTTTAAAACAAAGGCTTAGATAGATTTTTGGATGGACAAAGTAATGGCACATTGAAGGAAATGGTAGGAGATTTGAGGGAGATGGAAATTATAACATGGCAAAAGAGTGAATAATGGGTGAGAAAACAATATGGAGCCAAAAGTGCAAATGTTTATGGCAATCTTTGGAGGGCAATAGTGTAACGTGATCATGAAGAGTAAATAGGGGAAATGCCATGGGGTAATTGGCAGATAAGTTATGGATATGGAAAGAAAATGGCTAGGCAAGGTGGGTGACAAAAGGTGGAACCACTCTTCCAAACTTCAACTTCCAAACTTCAGATAATGTCTTCCAAACTTCATAACCCAGAATCTTCTAGAGCATATTCCTGATTAAGCATTTGACCTCAAATAAAATACCTCTTGTGAAGTTTAAGTCTTGAGCACTTTTTGACTTGAGCATGAACATCTTTTGACCTCCATGCCAATGTTGAATGACAAGAATCTTCCAAACTTTGACCTAGTCTTCTGAAATGAGTTGACTTAGCTTGAATGAATAAATCTCTATTAGCATGTTGCCCTTTGGGGGCAACATCTCGCCAAAACAAAAGAATGGCTGGTCCCCTCAGCCATAAAGAGTCTTCAATCCTGTGCCAAGGTGCTTGAGTGGAAATCATGGTAGAGGGAGGATGAAATATGCAAATGTTGGTGGAATAGAAGTGAATATGGTGGAGGGAGGATGAAATGTGCAAATGTTGGTGGAATAGAAGTGAATATGGTGGAGGGAGGATGTAAGTGGGATATGATAAGTGAAAAAGAATGAGAATGAGTATGAGTATGATAGGATAGTGATGGGAATGGGGTGTATGAGGGGGGGAAAATGTGAGAATGTTGAAGTCTCGCCAAAACAAAAGAATGGGTGTCTCCTTGATATCTCCAAGAGCAACTCTGCTAGGATGGAAAAGCTGAATTGCAGAGTGCTTTCTTCTTAGGGAAATGAAAGAACAAGAATAAAAGGTTTAAATGGATGGCAGGGCTACTTATGGCAGATGAATAAAGATGGGAAAAGGGTGCACCTGTCATGGAAACACACAAACTAGTTAGTCTTAATAACTTGCAACTCTGCTATGATGGTGAAGCTGAATTTGCAGAGTGCACATTTGGGGAGATAAAAGTGAAAGAGCATGGCTGAATGGGAGGCAAGACCACACTGAGACAGATGAATAAAGATGGAAAAAGGGTGCTCCTGCAAATGACACTTGGCAGTTAATAAAAACCTTGTCTTGAAACTGTTTGATAGCTCATCCTTCATACTGGCTAATCTGCAAACATAAACTTAGTGAAGACATTAGTTCTAAATTTAAGACAAAGTGAAATCCAACCTATCTAATATCTAACTTTAATTCTAACTTGTCTGCATTATAGAGCATAAAAAGGGACAAGCAAATGTGTTGATCCCAGTACCTCTTCAGGTGGATAGTGTTGATAGGATTTGGGAGTGACAATCCTGAAGTCAATTCCTTTAGCCAATATGAATTGGTGCCTGCAGGTTCCAACACTTCATAGGGTCCTTCCCAAAGATTCTCAAACTTACTAGCTGAATCTTCCCTTGATTTATTCCATTTCAGAACTAAATCTCCAGTCTTGAAGGTCCCTTGTATTTTATGAGCAGCTTTGAAAGCAGCCAAATCCTTGGCTTTTTTAAGCAAATTAGCATTCTCAGCTTCCATTCTATATTCTTCTAAATGCAAAAGGGTATCCAGTCTTTCCTGCAAGGCATACTCAAAAGGCAAACACAACTTATGAGCTAGCGTCAGAGATGGAAGCTCAAGCTCTACTGGAAGCACAGCTTCAATGCCATAAACTAAGTTAAAAGGGGTATGAGTGGTTGCTGCTTTGATGGTGACTCTGTAAGCCCATAGGGCATCCACTAGTTTAACATGCCAATCTTTTTGATTATCATCCACTGTTTTCTGCAAAATGCCCTTCAAAACTTTATTAGTAGCTTCTGCTTGACCATTACCTTGGGGATAATAAGAGGAACTCTTGGTATGTTTGACTTTAAGAATGGTCAATAAATTAGCAATAACTTCGTTCACAAAAGGAGTACCTCTATCAGAATGTAATTGTAGAGGAATACCAAACCGTGCACAAATATACTCATGTAAGAACTTTGCTGTTGTAAGGGCATTAGCCTGTCTCAAAGGAATTGCCTCTGCCCATTTGGTAAAATAATCAGAGCTACAATAATAATGTCTTGATGTTGCCCTCTTAAGAGGGGTTAATAGGACCAATATAATCTAATCCCCAAATTTGGAAAGGTCCTGGAGAAATTATGGGGTTTAGTGCAGCTGGGAGAAGGATCCTTTTGCCAAATATTTGACACTTGTGGCAAGATTTTATAGCAGTATAGCAATCTTTAAATATTGTAGGCCAATAGTAACCTGACCTGAGAATTTTCTTGGCAGTAGTATCTCCAGCAAAATGGCCTCCACATATTCCTTCATGCATTTCTCTAATGATCAAGGCAGATTCTTCTTCATTGACACACCTCAATAATAGTCCATCCCTGTTGACTTTACATAAAACATCATTAATCATTTTGAACTGCCTGCACTTTTCTTTAAATCTCCTTTGCTGGCTCGAGGTCAATCCTGAGGGCATCTCTTTGAGTTGTAAAAAATTCTTTATAGGTAGCTGCCAATCCTGTTGGCCCTGCTCATCATCATCTGCCTGTAAATAAGCTAAGGCATCCACAAAGTCAACAACTTCTACTACATCCTCATGGTCAAAGAAAATATGAGGTAAATAAAGACTGGAACTCTTCACTTGATGTAACTCTTTTATAGAAATATCAAAGGTTTGTAACTTGCAAGCCCACCTTTGAATTTTTGGTTTAGAGGTAGCCTTACCAAATAACAAACCTGTTGGATTTTGTTTCATATAAACTTGAACTGAACTCTTCAATAATAAATGACCTTGTCTGTCAATGAGAAACATGAGAGCAGCAGCACTCTTCTCCATTCTGGTGTATTTTTCTTCAGTTGAACTCCACTGTTTGCTGGCAAAAGCTATGGTGTGCTTGTCCTGCAAAATAGCTAAGCATATGGCCTTTTTAGTAATAGTAATGTAGACCTCAAATGGTTTGTCCAAATCTGGTTTTTTTAGGAGAGTTGCTTCACAAATGGACTTTATAAGCAACTCAAAAGACTCTTGGCAATCTGATGACCATGTGACAGGGACATACTTGCTCTCAGATTTGGAAATCCTGCCTATTCTTGTCAGTTTAGAAATAGGACTTATAATGTGAGCAAAATTATGAATATACATCCTAAGAAAACTAGTCATGCCAATAAAACTTTTGACCTGCTTCAAGTTTTTGGGGGGCACCAGTTTTTTGAGAGCTTCAACCTTTTCTTGTGCCACCTGTATACCATTGTTGGATACCTCGTGTCCCAAAGGTTGTCCTTTGGATGCAAAAAAAATACATTTCTTTGGATTAAGGTTGATTCCAGATTCCCTACACAAAGAACATATTTTTGCCAACAATTCCAAATGATTAGTGGGGTGAGATCCTAAACACAGGTCATCCAAATAAACTCTGAATTCTTGAGGAGACATAGGCCTAAAAATAACATCCATGGCTCTCTGGAAAGTAGCAGGTGCATTCATTAGTCCAAAAGGCATTCTTTTCATTGCATAAGTTCCCCA
Organism: Isoetes taiwanensis; assembly: GCA_021234155.1. Taxonomy (NCBI): domain Eukaryota; kingdom Viridiplantae; phylum Streptophyta; class Lycopodiopsida; order Isoetales; family Isoetaceae; genus Isoetes; species Isoetes taiwanensis. Next base: position 19,570,729 of record JAJEKV010000020.1, on the reverse strand, counting down.
AGGGGTAATAAAAGAGGTTTTGGGTTGGTCTTTTTCTGTAATACTAATTTGATTGAATCCTGATAATCCATCTAAAAATGAGTACACCTCTTTACCTGCTACAGCATATAAGATCTCCTCTAAAAAGGGCAAAGGGTAATAATCTTGATGGTAGCTTTGTTGAGGTCTCGATAGTCAATGCAAATCCTTAAAGCACCACTTTTTTTCTCCACAGGAACAATACAAGATACCCATTCTGGATTAATAATCTCAATAATAACATCTGCATCCAACATCTTATCCAATTCATCTTTAATTAGTCCCATCAGTGAGGCATTAATCCTTCTTAATTTTTGAAAAACAGGTTTACAACCTTCTTTAATCTTGATTTCAAATTGACATACCTCAGTTTTGATACCTGATAGCTCTGAATAATCCCAAGCAAATACATCTTTCCTTTCTTCAAAGAACATTTGTATATTCTCCCTATCTTGATATTCAATCAGATCTCCAACAAATAGGGTTCTAGTCTTACCATTTTTTGTGATAGTAATCTCTTCAGTATCTTTTTCCTCTGATGCATTGATGGTTAGGATAGGACAAAGAGCCTTCACCTCATTAGCATCAAGGTCTTCCTCTGGAATAGCTCCCTCAGTTAGATGTGACATGAGAGTTTCTCTGCATAGAGCATCAGCTTCCACATTTTCTTCTCTTGGTATGTGAGTAATCTCCCATGAAACAAAACTCGAAAGTACTCCCATTACTTGGTTTTTTAGGGACTCCATATCTGCATTTTTTGTTTGGTAATCTCCTGAAACCTGCCTGCAAATCAATTGTGAGTCACCAAAAATGTGAATATTGGTAATATCCATAGCTTTGGCTTCCTGAAGACCTGCAATCAAAGCCTTATATTCTGCTGCATTAGATGTAATTTGGGGGAAGATTCTTCCCACTTTAGCTAAAAGTTTATGAGAGGAATCTTTAAGAATAGCTGCAGATGATGCAATATTTAGTTTTTTAGAAATACCTCTAGCAAACCATAAGAGTCCTGATGGCCCTTGTCTGCTGGGGAGTGCACATTCCATAACAAGAGGAATCATTTCATGTCTCACTGATCTTGTCTTTTTTATCCTGTAAGATCCCAAAGGTTCTTCAATTAGCATTTTTTTAATAAAATGTACCTCTTCCTTGGAGTCATAAGAGCCCTCTTGGTTATAAATTGTAGCAGTCTGAGAGCCATTGGAGATGGTACATCTCCCTTGAGACCAGACTGGCCTGACATCCACAGTGGCTAACCATCTCCTTCCTAGCAGTAAGTCATAGATATCAGATTCATCTCCTATATCTTCAAAAGCCACCACAATAAAGTTAGCAGCTACAGTTATGCCTTCTGTATTAACAGGCACTTTAGTCACCACACCAATAGAAGAAATCTTAGCATTATAAAAAGATTTTAATAACATAGAAGCTTTCTTATCCACCTCGAAACCACACTTCTTCATAATATGATATGGCATGATATTTAGGGGAGAACCCCCATCAAGTAACACATTAGAAAAGGTATACCCTCCTAAAGCAGCTGAACATGTGAATGCTCCAGGGTCTTCTTCATGCTGTGCTAGAATAAGGTCAGTGGCATCAGTAAAGTTCACACAAGCATTTAATACCTCACCATTGGTTTGTTGGAGTACCCTTTTCCTGTAACTAGGTGCAATCTTTAATAAAGTAAAAAGGTCCACACTCACCTTGGAATTTTTAAGCAAAGCATCAACCTCATCAAAGTCTTGATCTTTCTTACCATATTTTTGCTGAGGGGGTGGAGCTATGATCTGAGCAGGTGATTCCATTACAGGTGGCACAGGCTTGGCAGTAGAATGCCTACTTGGTTCAGCATGTACTTGAGCTTCATTCATGCTTCTAGTTTGCACCACCATAACTTCTTCAGATTTAGGAACTTCTGTAGCTTGAATAAATCTTATAGAGGTGCTTGGTTCAGCAAATCTCACAGGGGGTTTAGACTCTGGTCTCTTCTCTTTTTCCTATTTAGCAAAATATTCCTTAACAGCACACCTAGCATCAGTATGGCCAACCTCTTTACAAAAAGAGCAAACAGGGGGCACACTTGCCAATAGCATATTTCTGATGGGTGAGAATTCCTATTGCAATGAATACACTCAGGGTAAGTTTTACCTGCTCTTGCAGTCTTGAGTTCAACCAATTGTTTGGTTATTTCTGCTAAGGCTTCAGTAACCTTGGATAGGTCTGACTTGACCTCTGCAACTTGGGAATTGGCTTCCTCTTCTTTAGATTTCTTTTTCTCTTTTTGTATGGCATAGACTGGAATAGAAGGGGGATGATCATAATGTGCATCAGTAACATCAGGGTAAAATGGGTCATGATTATAATGCGGAGCATGGTGCTTGTCAGGCAAAGTAGAAAGCATCTGGGTCAGATCAGTGGTTTTGGCAAAGACTTTGTATATGGAATCAAACCCTTCAGCAGCTTGGATTTTGAGCAATTTTCTTTGGATATCTGGTCTTCTTTGCAGACCATTAATAAAAGCAGTAACTAAAAATAGGGTAGGGATGGTGATTTGTGCTTTTTGACACCTGCTCATGAATGTACTAAATCTTTCCTTGTACTGGTTCACACTTTCTCCTGCATGTATAGAAAAACCTTGCAATTCATTAACCAAATCTTGTGGAGCAGCTAACTTACCAAATCTATCCAGAAACTTCTTGACAAGTTCATCCCATGAGGTGGTGCCCATCAACTTCTCATAAGTTAACCAAGCACCAGCTTCACTCTCGTCTTTGAAACATTTTTCAAATTCTGAAAGCTTGCATCCTTTCTTGAAACCATAGTCCCTGTAATAGTCTTCAAATATTCTCAAAAAGTGGTTAGCACTCATACTGGAATCAAAGGTAGGCAAAGGAACAGGGACATTCAACTCAAACTGGTATGGCATGTTCTGAAGTAAGCTAGCTGAGAAGCTTGAAGGCAATGGCCTCTCTCTGCAATGATCTGATACATCAATATCTTCCAATGGTTCTGATTCTGCTGGAAATTTTTGCTTTGGAGCCATGAGTTCTGAGATCCAGGAAGATCTCGGTAGAACCTCCAAGATGTTGACCCTAAACCTGACTTAAAGGTCAATCACAAGGAACCAACTCGAGTTTTCACTCAAATTGGGGTTAGAACCTCCAGATCACTTAAGGTGATCAGTCTATGCAAGAAAATTTCAGAGATAAGTTCAAAAAGTTCGAGTTCTATACCTTTCCCATTTGCAAAAAGTGGCACCTTTGCCAAAACAATTGTAGTGTTGGAATGCAGATTGATTTTTTGAGTCAGATGCTGTAGACTTGGCCAAAAAAGTAATAGGTAACCAACAGTAAAGTCTCTGACCAAGTCAAATATTTAATCTGTGAGTTATTCGAGTTCAAAGTGGGGTCAAATTTTGGTCAATAGAGGTCAAATGTGGGAAACAGTGATCAGGAATTGAGATTTGGAGTTGCCAATCACTTTTTTGAGAATTTCCAAAGCAGATAGGCTGTAATGGTGCTAGGGAAGAGAGGCAAGCAGACAAATCCTCATTTGGAAGTGTAGAGGTATTTTTTGTGACTGGATTTGGCAAAGTACAGTAAAAAACAGCTCAAACCCGAGAGCAATTTTTTTGAATTTGAGTTATACTTGGTATTTTTTAGTGATTCCAACTTCTCTGGCTTTCTCAGTACCCAAGGATAGGTGGCAGATAGGCCGAAGGTGTTAGAAACATTCAGGGATTTTTCTATAGAATTTTGTATGGCAAGAATTGCTAAGGAAAATATCAGAGACAAATTAAATAACTTGTCAGTCAATTTGGATTGATATGAATGTAAATATATCAAGATAACAATGGATAAGGATGTTTCATAGCTTCAAGTACAAGAAAATAATCATCAAAAGTCATAAGGTAATTTCTGAAAGTAATGTCAACTAAATCTTGTAAATCCAGTTGAGGAGAGCTCAAGAACTTCAAGGATCGTCCAGATCTTGCTCAGCAATGATCAATGTAGGATCTGAATACTTCTGGGCCTTCGAAAATCTTCTGTTATTGTCTCCCGGTACATATGTTTTTGGTTTATCGGTTTCAGCATATTAAGGCTTAAATTTAGGCTTGATAAGATGCTTAAGAGCGGGAAATGCAGAAATAGATAGGTTTCAGAGTTTAATGCTTCCATTCCGGCGTGATTCGAGCAGGTTTCCATAATTAGGGTTCGTTGAAGGTATTTTTCCAAGAATTCCGCGATACGGTCCCGTATTTTTGAGTGAATATGCCTGGAATATGCTGTATTTGATCTTTTTTGAAAGCTTGGCCAATGGTTTAAAGGCTTTTACCCAAAAAATATTGAAAGGGGTGATAGCCCATTGACCATGGAGAAGAATGTCCACACGTGTAAAAGGAATAGGGAATCTTTGGGGCATCTTTAGGCAAGATTAGGAATATACCACTATGAATATGATGACATAAGGATGAAGACAAAAGAACTCATGAGGGAACATTTGGGGGGGCAAAGGAAATAATGGGGAATGGTATTTTTTAAAACAAAGGCTTAGATAGATTTTTGGATGGACAAAGTACTGGCACATTGAAGGAAATGGTAGGAGATTTGAGGGAGATGGAAATTATAACATGGCAAAAGAGTGAATAATGGGTGAGAAAACAATATGGAGCCAAAAGTGCAAATGTTTATGGCAATCTTTGGAGGGCAATAGTGTAACGTGATCATGAAGAGTAAATAGGGGAAATGCCATGGGGTAATTGGCAGATAAGTTATGGATATGGAAAGAAAATGGCTAGGCAAGGTGGGTGACAAAAGGTGGAACCACATATAAGGGAGTCTTCCAAACTTCAACTTCCAAACTTCAGATAATGTCTTCCAAACTTCATAACCCAGAATGTTCTAGAGCATATTCCTGATTAAGCATTTGACCTCAAATAAAATATCTCTTGTGAAGTTTAAGTCTTGAGCACTTTTTGACTTGAGCATGAACATCTTTTGACCTCCATATCAATGTTGAATGACAAGAATCTTCCAAACTTTGACCTAGTCTTCTGAAATGAGTTGACTTAGCTTGAATGAATAAATCTCTATTAGCATGTTGCCCTTTGGGGGCAACAGAATGCATATTCAAAGCACAAGCAAGATAAAAGACACATGCGAATAAGTACAGGACATACTTGAATTTTTAAAAAGATGATGGAAGCTCAAGATTGTGGTAAAGAAATGCTAATTTAGGATCGAAACAACAAAGAAGTTACGTTGAGATGGGCAGGACCATTTAGTGGGCTACATACTCTAGACTTAGTGGGCTACATACTTTAGTGAGCAGGACCATTTAGTGGGATACCATCCGTCAATCCTATGGCTTAAACTATATGTTGGGGCCTCTGGGCACCTCTCCTTTCACTTATGGTCGTTTATGATTGGGTCTATGATCTTGAAATATGGAATACGAGTTCGCCTAAGGTTTTGATGGAATATGCTATATGGCTTCGCGTAAGATTTCAAAATATGAAGTACGAGGGCTCAAACCTCTACTAAAATAACTCAATGTTCAAATATAACCACTAAGCTAACATGATTATGTTTTATCTTATCTTAAATCTATGTTTTTTTTTATAGCAACCCATTCATATGGAGAGATCTATAAATAGCAGTTAAAGTTTAGTTGGACATATCTCTGCAACCAGAGCTCTGATTGAGGCGATTTTTTTCTTCATTGGAACCGACTCGGAGCCTAGTTTTCTAATTGGGACAGCATGACTCGTAGTTTGTCCGTATGAGGGAGTAATGGCCGAAAACGTGACAAGGGGTCACAGATTACTGCTACAGCGACATCATTACGGACTTGCAATTACTTCCTGATCTGTGGCTACTTGGAGTAGCGAGATTAGTGTGGAGGGCCAGTAAGCCAGATGCTAGCACTTTGTATTTGCCATAGCACTTGTGTTTTGCCATAATCCAGTGGATCCGGTTGGGTGGTTAATTGTGCTCCTATATTCTTTGTATTTGGAAGACTATCTCTTTCTCCATCTTGTGCTTCAGTGGTGATAATGTTGTGATGTTGTGAATTCAAATTGATCTTATTTGTGTACTATAAAATATTATTTCAAGATCATATAAGCATCCGAGAAAGTCAAGAATCATATCAATTGGTATCAGAGATGAGGTTTGCGATTCTTCAGGGATCTATGGGCAACAGGTCTATCGCAAGATTCAGAATTATTTGTTCTCTGAGATGAATTAAAGAAGTCAGAAACGATGGTGCTAGGAATTTCCCAGAGGGCCTTAAAGAACAGTGTTTATGTACGTGCTGCAAGGACTACTATTAGTTCTTATTGTGTTTGAGCATGGCATCAGAATGAAGAGGATATTATCATTTGAGAGTTTACAAGAACATATTTAAATTGTGTTAATGGAGCAAAAGTCTTTATGCATGAAGGAAATCATATGATTTCAATGTTAGAGCAGTTAGTGGAACTGAGATAGACTTGGTGACATGGTGACAGTTGTTGCAAGCGAGACTTGAGCAGCAGGAAAAAAGAAAAGCTATGCGCTTTTGTGGAGATTGCTCAAAGTACACAAACCGACTTATTGCAAATGAGTTTGGATTACTGGAGAAGTCTTTTCCATGATCCTTTGGGATTACGAAGTAACAAGGACGGCCGCTGGATTGTCATGGAAATAAGTAACTTGTCTTGGAGATAAGTAATACCTGTTGTTTTCCTTATCAAACTCCACTGAGCTCTGTTTTATCATAATAGTCGAAATACCTAACATAAACCTCATGCAAACTCTGAAAGCCTATTTTGATCATCTGAGCCTCTACAAACTTTTAGCCTGAGTAGGAAAACCGCAAAAAAAGCATTCTTGCTTAAGCTTTCAAGATCATATAAGCATCCCAAAAAGTCACGAATCATATCACAATCCTTTATTTTCAATGGCTCGTATAGGATCTTTTCTTCCGAACTTCTTGATTTTTTCTACTGGATTGAATGATGAATAGAGTGTTTCTAGGTATTCATTTGGATGGCCACATGAAATTCTCATTTTTTTCCACTTTCTATCAGAATTAAGAAGCACGAGATCTCTGAGCAGATAAGAAGAAATTTTCGTGTGGATTTGTGGATTTTTAGCGTTATCAACCAAACCAATTAATGGGTTATAAACCATGATAATCTTAGCTTTGCAGCCCCCCTCCGATGTGGCATTATCCTAGCCCTTGATGTCCAGATTGTGTGGTCTGGATTTGTGCCACATCAGGTGGGGGGGTGTAAAACAAAAGTGTCCCTAAACCAAAATGTTTCTGAAGATAAAAGGATTTGGGCTTAACAACTTCGGAACCAGAATATACACTGATATGCAAAAAAACCAAATGGTAAAACCGGATCAAATCCAGATTCAAGGCGAGGCACCGCAGATTGAAGCAAAATTGTGGAATGAAGAACAGAAGAACCATGTCAATTTTGAGGACACGTGGATAGTCTAGGCTTTCAGATAAGGTGGCACTCAAGATTGGGCTGTTGCGCTAAAAAGTTGAAGATGCCACATAGATTCGAGAGAAATTATCATAGCATCCCAATTTCTCTCTCAGTCCTTGTCATTTTAATGCTGTTACCAAGCTTTGAATACCAAGTTGATCCAGATCATGATGTAATTGAGCCAGTACATGGCATTCATCAAGGTATATTTATACAAAAAAACCCAGACTTTATCTTGTCTGATTCCACTTTATTGACTTTTATAATAACAACAGTTGGTGTTGGAATGAACTAGAGGCGAGTTCAAGGAAAGCTGATGAATGCTCCATTCTGCTCCTTTCAAGAGGTCGTAATTCTGTCAAGGCAGCATCAAAGCATCATCAGAATGGATCTCATTGACAGGCTTTTAGCATTCCATATGGAAGAGTATGTCACCAGACTCAAGATTGGTAATTTATCATCAGCATTTGGATTTTTTGAGAAATTATTCCAAATTGGGATTTTTAAAGACATGGGATCCATGGGCTGCTTTGTTTCAAGAATGGTGGAGAAACTTCTGAAAAAAGATATATTTTTTGAATTTTTATGAAATGCATCTAACTGGGAAAGATGCTCAGCTTGATCGATGTTGGAGAAGGTGGGAAGAATGACCAATGTTCTAGGGCTGAGGGTCTTCTTAATTTCCATTGAGAAAATATAACAGGTGAAAGCAACAAAAACACATAAAAGGGAGAAGGAAAATACAAATGCACGAGGTAAATATTGGAAGAATTGCAGGAATCAAGAAGACATAACTAACTTATCCCATAATAAAAGATCGATTTACCCTATTCAATGTCAAAATAGTAAACATTCCGACTTTATGTTAATAAGAGTATATCTTAATTTGAACCAATTCTGTAGTCCAATTGCAATTCAACATGAAAGTGCATATGGTTGTCAGATTTTTTCTTTTCAATAAATTCTACGATCCAGGTTCTTCGTCTTAGAAACTGAAGAATTTGAAGCCTTCAAATTCTTCAGTTTCTAAGACGAAGAAGTATTCTAGAGAGAATAGATGAGCTAGAAAAGTACTTTGATACTTAAACTCTTTTTAAAATTTAGAATACAAACCTTATAAATGCCACGTTAGGATTTTTACCTTGCACCTCTTATCAATGCTTACTCATCTAGAATTGATTGTCCTATAATGTCTTCTTCTGAGCTTGCTCCTAGTACTGAGGTATCATTATCTGTTCTTCCACCCGAAGGGCTTTCTCTTGCTCCCGTGACATTTGCTATATCTAACAATGTATCAAGTAACGTGATGGCATCTTTCTTAGATCTGGTGTGATAGCATCTTCCTTAGATCTATTGTGGAAAAGCAACTGGAAGTGACAGTCCACCATTCAGAATTAATGCATGCTATTGTGACTCCATCTACGACATCTCCTTTGTCCACTTCAGTCACCACCATATCTTTAGATTCCCATACTATAATGGAGCATGGTGATGCTTGGGGAATTGTTATACTCAAGACGACAACTTCCTTCAAGAAGCAACTAGAAGAAACCGATCTTTGATAATCATGGGTGCATTAGAGGATAGTTATATTGAATGGGAGTGGGAGATAAAATCTAGGTGCCTTATTGTGTCCTGCTTCTCTTGCCTCGTCTCCGGTCCTGATGTTGGACCTATGTCTCCTCCTGTACTCATCTACTGGGACTGCCATCAGGTCCTTATAATCTGCTAGCATGAACCTGAAGGAGGTCAGGTTGACCTCACTTCTGTAGACACCGTTGGAGTCGTTGATGAGGAACTAGGCAGAATTGCACTCGTTGTCTTGCCGCGGATGCCCATCCGTTCTTAAATGGCGATGAACTTTTCTTCAGAAGGGAGCTCTTGTTGGGTCATGAGTTGACGGATGCTGCTGTAGGCTTCCGTGTTTGAAGTTGATTGGTCGTATAGGTGTTGGCTTCCCGTATGTTGACGGGAAAGTCTTGAATCTCCCGATCGATGAAGTCATCAAGATCGATGAAGTCATCAAGGTCCAGCTATTGGCGTAGAAGATGCAAGAGCTCGTCTACCCTGTATCCTCTGTCTCTGCACTCCAGAAGGTTTTTGATATCGCGCAGGCACTCCGGAAGGTTTTTGATATCGTGCAGGCACTCCGGAAGATTTTTGATGTCGTGCAAGAGGAGATACTCATGTCCTTCAATCATGATCGGGGTTAAGCTTGTGATGCCTAACCCAAGTGGGGGAGCTATCCTTGTCGTCCGCAGGTCCTCGTCGCAATTCTGAAGTTCCTGCTCAGCTTGTTGCCGCTCTTGGATGGGGTCGACTTCGATGAGATCTTCAATATCATAGTCATGCCCTTCTTCTTCTTCCTCCGGTTCTAAGCTTTCATATTCTAGAAGTAAGTGATCTTCTAATGTGGAGGCAAAGGGCTCTATGTTCAATGGTTGGATAGAGAGTTCCCCTATTTGGGTTTGGGCTCGGTGGAACAAGAATATGGCTACAACAACTGTATAGAAGAAGTAGCTTTTCCTATTTACTGTTACAGTCATATAGTCTGGCATGCAAGTAGCCTTGTTGTCTAGGTACTTAACAATATTGACAACATCACTCAAGGCCTTTGGTGCAAAGGCGGCTTGAAGAGATGCCTTTGGTGCAAAGTACCCTATGCATGGAGGTAGCTCTATCAGTACCTTGGTCTGGAACTCACGCATGACCTCTTGGTAGAATGGGGTAGCATCTGTTATGGAACTTACATCAAATTCCTTTTGAAAGACCAAGAAGACTGACCGTTATGAACAATAGCTCCTAAGAAAATCCCCTTAATTAGAAGGGTTGGAGCCCTATTAAGGAGGCAACGTTGTAGAGTTGATCACTGATCTAAATTGCAACATGACTTACCAGGAACCATTCCAACCTCCGATAGCAGACAATTCTTTTCAAACGAAATAAATTTTTCTGACAAGTTGGAAGCTTTATTTTCCCTAACTGGCATTATGCCCAGCAATAGATACCTGAATAAACCCTACAGCAACAAGCTTGTGCAACTCCACCTCTGCAGATACAAACTGGATAGTCTGCCAACGGAAAACTTCACAAATATTGAATAACTTACCATTCAGTCATAACGCATTTCAATCACAGCCCACGTTCAGGAAGAACCCCCCAGTGCAAGCGCCTTGTTTACTTTAGCCCCAGTGCTGGATCGTATTTTATATATCCCAATGAGAGCAAAAAAAAGGGAAGCAAAAATCATTCACTTTATTACCTCCCATGGGGACAATCAAATTACAATTCTAGTCCAATTACAATTTTACATATGCGCATTCAGATATGCGCAACAATGTGTAATCTGTCATTGCAGCTCATTCCCGTGTAGGACACTATGATAAGCAATATTACAGCCAAAGCCCCCTTACCACAGGTCCCAACATCTAAAAATGAAGGCTTGAACCTGTAAGGTAAGGGGATCTGTCAGATTGACAATATGATTCTTTGTCAAATACTGACGATGCAATGAATGGAAGTTGAACCACCCCAAAAAATCGCCAAAATCTTCTTTGTTGGAACGAACACATAAATAGAAGCCAACGAAACTGACTGCATCTTCCTTGTGAGTATGCCAACTGCAGAAGCATATGACATCTGAAGATCGTGAAAGAAGCATGGCACAGTAGAACTTCTTACTGGCAACTGTACAAGACATAGTATAGGATGCCATGCACTGATATATTTCACAATCCTAATCTGCTGAGAACGCAACCTTTCAAAACATCTGCTTAATGGCCATCAGGTCATGGTACATACAGGAGGATAGAAGATGAGTACTTGGAGCCCTGAAATCACACTTGTGGTTTAATCAGCCTGTGGTTGCAAGAAATGAAATGCCGCATTATCCCGCAGCAATGGTGGGATAGCAATATCAGACAGGTCAACTTCCCGCACAGATTTCGAAATATCGTCCACAGAGAAAGGAATGCTGCACAGGCATGGATTACTAAGCCATGCTACAAATTGTAAATTTCTGAACTATAAAAGATGTGATTACATTGCTTACCTAGAGTCATCATCGAGCAAAAATGAGTTGCTTACTGCACTATTAGAATCCTCAGTCATCAACACTCTCATACTAGCAATAACCTGCATATAGAGAATGTTTCAGCACATGCCCATAATACAAGAGTGTCAGCAGCTCTATACCTCAGGCGATACACTATGAGTACCATACTTGTCATCCCAATACATCGTACTGATACGATATAGCTGTTGTATACTAAGGACCTGCAAAAGTAGAGACAGGTAAGAACCTAGAGCTGGCTGAAACAGAAGAGAATCCCGTGACAGTTACCGGGCACAAATCATGGGTGATCTCATCAAGGGATTTCTTTGGTTTTTGATGTATTACCTGCAGCAAGGACAATTAGTTCGGCATTGATATCTAACAGAAGGTTTTTGAGAAAGAAAACCCTCGATTAACTAATGTGCAGTTAGTCAGACAGAGATCTCTTACTAGAAAACCAACTGCTTGTCTGATGTACTTCAGTTCATCCCAGCAAGAACCCGCATACTACATCAAAAGATGATAATAATTTGCTTAGCTCTAGAAGTCAAAGCAACATTGCTCAAATAAGAGAAGAAAATGATGTGAACCTACCTCATCAGATGCTTCATATATCCAATGTTCCAATTCTGCAAGACCAGCCTTGACATATTCACCATTGCTGAAGGAACAACATTCACGCCGCAACAACAAACTACAGAAAAAGATGTGTTTAGAAATAAAAGTTCACAAACTTCCATTTGACCAACTGTTCCTGAATCCTGACCTGTTGAACAACTGAACATTGATAAATGAAAATATCTGGGTGAAAAGCTTGCGGACCAGAAAAGGTGGTACCTATAAGACAAGGTTAATCATAAAATGATCTCAATGGTTGCAAATATATCTCCAAAAGATTCTTATTTAGGCCATATGCTTACATGATTGGCTCGTAATGTATTTAATAGACTAGTTAGACTCTTGATGATGCTATGCCAGTGACTGCTCAATGTTTGTTGCGCAGCCGTACTCAAACTTGGCGACCTTGAAGCTGTTTTTCCAAGGCTTGCCCTCGACGTGCGGGGTGCCTGCCAAGATCTAACCTATAAGCAATGTGCTAGGGTAGGATATATTCATCCCCCCTCAGTTTGATAAACATACCTGAATACACAGGCTAAGAAGAGGGGAAATCTCTTTTTTCAAGTTATCTCTTATGATGCCGTAAATTTTCTCCACATAGGCCGTGAGCTGCTGCTTGAATAATAAAGCAGGATATTTTGCTTCAACCTGCCTTGAAACTTCTAGGCCTCCAATAATTCCCCCATTCCCAAATGGTGTGTTTCCCGACGGAGAAGAACGGAACCCCTGGTAAGTATGTCAAAGTGAGGAAAAAATTGCAACATTTGGCAACAGTATTTGTATAAAAGCTTGCTAGCATCTTACCTGTGTCATCCTACCAAACAGAGTCACAGATCCTGGACGACGTCTTTGATGGCCAATACCAGCTGCTCCACTTGCTTTAAGTGTCCGCTGCAGTAGGAAGAGTAGCATCGAAGTGTTTGACAACCAATACGCGAGCACATCATTATTTTCCTGGCTCTGCATTGTAAAGGTAAATTTAAATACCTTATACAACGTCCATAGAACATTATAAACATGTTTAAGAGACTATTCATTAACTACGCGCGTAAAACCACATTACTGATCCGTAAGATTTATTTCCAACTTATTTACCTCAATTGCAGTGCCAATGGTCTGAATGATTCGATCAAATACGTTTGTCCTTTCAGCCTCAAATGAGCGCCACTGAAGAAGACATTTGTATAGTAGGCAAGCTGCAACAGGCCGGTCCTGACTGAAACCAACGTCTTTCATGACACACTGGAGGAGAGCATCTTGGTTTTCCTGTTATAAACAGATAAGATTAAATTCCCCAACAGTCCTAAATCGACCTATAGAAACCATATCCTCCCATAAAATCAACTGGCCACACTCAAGGTTAAGCCAACCTGCTGTCTGTCAATCAATTGCTTCTGTCGCCTCTGCTCAGTTTCTGGGTTTTCCTTCTCAACATGAGTAGTGGGAGGTGTTTCCTGTCATAAACAAGCAGCAATTAAGAACCACACTAATATGCCCAACTGCGATTAAAGCTCCAAAGAGAAGATAAATAAGGGCTTCAGATTTTGTAACTTACAAGAACATTCCTGTGTTCTCCATTTGCAACATGAATATTCTCTGGTGTCCTCTGAAATTTTGAAGAACCAATAAGTGAGATGCAAATAGCAAATAGAAAAGAACACCAGCTATACCTGGAACACGGTAGTCTTGAAGCGGCCAGTGAGACCCTTTGTTGTTGGCGAAATTGCAAGTGCTTGCTGTCGAAGGACCTGGTTTTCAGATTCCAGATTGGACAGTTTTTCTTCTAATCTGGATTGCAGCAATAACAATGATTAAGCCATCTTTCTTTGGTCTACAATGTAAGTTAAATCCTAAGCTCTTGAGAACGGAAGGCAGGAAAAGAAGAACAAAGAAATGAAAAGCATAACGAGAAAGTATAATATATGCCAATAATGAATCTGGAGATTTCCAGCCTAACAAACAGGCAAAATCGGTTTGTTGGAGGGGATGCAGAGACATCTCAGTCCCATAAATGATAGCACATCAAATACCTTCACAAAGCGGCTGCTATTGGAATTACAATCTTGAATGCCATCAAATCAGACACTAGAGATATAGAAGGAAAACCCTTATAAGACAAATACCTTTGCACAATTTCCTGTAAGTTCTCAACCTTAGCTTCATTCTCTACCAACTTTTTGTGTACTCCCTCTTTCTCTTGAGAAATCACTGCAAGCTTTTGCTCTGCATCATTTGCCCTTGCTTCAAGAGTAATAACCAAACCCTGTTCGAATCCCCACACACACATTTAAGTCTCAAGCTAAGAAAAACTCCAAATTCGAGCTTATTTAAAACAGGAAAGATTCATCTCAGGAAAACTATAATGGCCCTAACCATAACTTGACCAGATAGAAAAGCTTAACCCTACTTATCACATGATTGGTCATAATGCAAACAAGAATACCTCTAACTTGGAGTTCTCAAGTGTCATTTCCTGGATTTTAGCATTAGTGGCTTCAAGGGCAATTGTGTCACGGGCAGAAATAGCAGCTAACTTGTTTTGTTCACGTTCCGCAGTTAGCATTTCATTTAATGAGTTTACTTGAGACTGCATCTCTTGTAAAGCAGACTGTAACTTCTGAATTTCCTGCGTCTTTGCCTCCTCGACATCAACCTGGAAAATGTCACCACCAAAGGGCAACATGAAACAAGAGCCATAAAGCAAAACTGTTAATGCATGGACTGCAGGAAACTTACACGCATACGCTTCTCAAGCTGTAAACGCCAGGTAAGTTCTTCACAGCGTTTCTCTAATTTCGTCTTTGCTTCCCGCAAAGCACCTGTTTCTTTTGAAGCCTGCACACCATACATGTAAAAATCTCAAATATTGTCTTTTGCACGTTTGTGAATATTAGCCCCTGGCTAGAAATATTTGACAAAGTTAACTATTTGATCAACTGACTAAAAGGACGAGTCAGTATGGCCTAGAAAAGAATTTAGGTATGTGTCCACAAGAAAAGGTAAATGGAAAGCTCTACATACGCAACACCAGCCGACAACTCACCACTTTTGCTAGCATAACAAGTTAAAGAGAGACCATCTTGGCTGGCATTCACATATTCTTAAAACTTGGATGTCTAAACTTAGATAAATAACTTTTTAATTTTTTGAAAGCTTGAAAGTCTATCTTGCCTCGTGGAATTGATAAAGTTCTTTTCCATCCATTCCTTAGCTTAATATAATCATCATGCATTGAACTTGTCCTTCACAATTAATTAAGGGAGAGATGTTTTGAAGATTTTGAGCTATTAGGCCATCTTTATTTGTTATGTGTCTTTCTAAATCAATTGTGATACAGAAAGATGGAAGCTACCCCATCCACACAAAAAAAACGGTAAATATTATCTTCTCTAGTCAAAATCTGCTAACAAATGTTTGACTACTTGATAACTGCGCGACTACCCTTAGAAAGAACTATTGTCCAGAAATTGGAAGTGCAAACTTTTAAAAAGACCTATTACCATCTTGAGCTTCCGCAACTCTTTCCTTGCTCTTAAACCCCTCCACATGCATTGGAATGTGATCGCTGCCTTACGCAATTTCTTATAATACGATCGTGCTCTATAACCACGCCACCTTGCCTGGATGTTGAATGCTTTGAGTACACACGTATTTCAACTAATCACATAAATCATACAGCAGTACCTGGATAATGATAGCTGCCTTGGTTTGTTTTCGGACACGGTATTCTCTACGAGCAAACATTCCACGCACTCCTGCCTGTATGACTATTGCTGCCTTTTTAATCTTTTTATATGCTTTCTCCTGCTGCCATCTGCGTACATGCTTCTGGATACAGATAGCAGCCGCTTCTTTCCGTTTGCTTTCATATAATTTTCGAGCAAGCCGCCCTATGGAACACATCCATGAAGAAATTAAGCAAACATTTTTCTAGTGTGCACATTTACATCATCAAAGAGGCTATCGCACCTCGCCAATGGGCCTGGATAGTAATAGCAGCCTTGCGCATTGCTTTAAATTCTTTGCGTGCAAGGTATGTACGAACTTGACGTTGTATGACTTTTGCAGCTTTGCAAAGCAGCTCGGCTCTCCGGGCATCCAACTCAGCCATTTGCCCTGCCCTAAGGAACACTTTGTTCTTTCCAATCTGCATGCACAAGAAATACTTATTAGGATTTTCGAATGACATTCTTGAGCACTTAATATTATTCACTGAGGTTCAAACATATGTCATAGATGTAACTATAGCATTTGATTAAAAATATTCTAATGTACAAATATATTAGTCTATACCTGATAGTTCTTGAGGTTCATCTTCTGCAAAAGCTTCTCCGTTGCCACCTTCTCATCATATCTGAAAACAAAAGACCAGTTATACATATTACTTGCATGATTTACTCAGATGGCCTATTTGCTATCCAACTACAAAGAAAGATATTGCCCCATAAACACACCGTCCATCGAGAAGCTCTGGGGCTAGGAGTCCAAAACGATCTAGAAACTCATCAAAAGTTCGACGTGTTGGATATCCAGCACAGCTGATTCTTACGGCCTCCAGTACACCCTATACAATTTATTTTGGAAACGACGCATTTTAGCAGCAATAACTCAACAAAAAATTGCCATGTTTAAGAAACACTTACACCACATCGGAGCTGTTGAAGGACATTGAGATTCTCAAAACGGCCTGGTTTGTTGAACATATTTGGCTTCACGCATCTGATATAATGTGGCTCCGTAGAGTTCAATGTCTCCATGAGCAAATGAAGTTGTTGCTATATGACATTGTGAATGTTATACACGGAATATGTCAGCTATTTGAATAGGATCAAGCAAATTGATAAGTTTCGCATTCTGCTAACGCCAAATACATGCCATTCATACCTTAAAACTAGTTCCAATGGACGAGAACTTATATGACGACTTTAATGTATCATCAGCTGATATAGGAAAGAGAGAGCGAACAAAGGAACATTTAGATGATCCCAACAATGCCTGATGCTCAGCAACAACATAATCTTTGTTTTTATCCAGAAACAGGTCCGTCTGATAAGTAACCTAAGATGACCAAGAAAACAATATGTAAAGAAGATTTTAATACTATAGTAAAACAGAAAACATGAGGTGCAAATATTCCTCACCTCTCCTGCATAGTGTGCAACCGTAAAGTCAGTTTGAGAAAGTTTTGGCTTGCTAAATCGCTTGTTGTTTCTAAATGTCTGGAAAAGTTTTGTGGAGAATGTTTCATGTGTTGATTTAGGAAACATACTGCCCAGAAGAAGACAGCAATTAGGTTCAAGCTCTCACGAGAATAATCAGTAAATCAATTGTTCAAAACTTTTTTTGCCTAGAAATCAGACATCATAATGCACACCACACATCCATGTGAGAACACACAACATGCACACATTGAACAGAAAAAAATCACCAATTACATACCAAGCCTCGTCCAGCAAGGCAATTATACCAAGCGGTTTCTGCAAGCATCAAAGTTCAGCAACCAAGTATAAGCTTAGTGATCAATTTCAATTGAATAGCAATAAAGGATAACACCCTGGTTCATACATCATGTAAACCTTCTTTGACATGTTACAATACATACAGAAACAAAGAGTTATATTAACATCTACTAAAAGACAATAAACTTAATAATTTATTGGAGAAACCAGAAATAACATGTGGCATTGCATCTTTAATGGCAACCTCAAGTGACATTTTCAAAAACGGATGCATAAGCAAACCTCCAAATCATAAATAACAAAAGAAAGACTTTATGCACATGAATCATGAGCAGAAATATACTCAGAACTAGAAAACAGAAAAAAAAATATGTTTTAGGGATCAAGCCATCAAATTTCGGGTTCTCTTCTGAGTATTATGCCAACACATTGGTTAAAAGTTCGAAAACATATAAGTTGACTTACATGATTCAAGTCAAAGTATCTAAGAGATATACACACCTTCTCAATAAGATCTAGCACATCTTGATTATCCACAAATTCTATATAGCTCCAATTAATAGCTTCCTTTGTATATTCCTCCTGCTCCATTTTAAATACATGCTGGAAAAATGTAAAAAAAAAAAATCAGCCGGCCACGCCCCTATAGTATGAAGATTTCCTGAAGCATAGAACCTAAAATTCATTACCATGTTGTTATGCATGTACCTGATTAAAGTGCTGTTGTAGTTTTTCATTTGCAAGATTGATACAAAACTGCTCAAAGCTGTTCAAACATAAATCGAAGATCATATTTCTAGATACAGATTGAGAATAATATGATTTACCGAGTGTGCGAATCATGAAAAACTGTGAACCGCCCAATATTCTTATGGGTAGGATGAGATTTGACAGAATATTTTCCAGAGTGCAAACTTGCCCATCAAACAGATGCCATGGTTCCTTATTGCATATTAAAACTGTGCACAGAGGAAGAAAGTGTAAACATCATGGGGGAGGAATCCCTATACAAATTTTGGGGAGCCTGGAGAATAGGGAGAACAATGATGGCAATTGAATCGAGTTGGACTATCGCACAAGATCATAATCATGCTGCATTTTTTGATTCATCCAGCATCTGAGTGATATAGAACTAACCTGTTGTTTTTGAAACTTTCAAACCCGTAAATATCAAGCACCCCTATCAATGTTTTGGACTCAGGATCTTGTCCAATAGATTTGTTGACCTTATCAACCAGCCTGAACAATAAGGAGACCACCATCAGATGTGGACAAATAAACCACCACAAAAAGAAAATACCAGTCAAAGAGCCTTGAGTATATGGTCTTGGCTAAGGTGTCACGGTTGATCGTTGCAGAAGCCGGGTCAAGAGACTTTGTGATAGTTTCATCACGTGTGACAATAACGCGTGTGCAAAGAGAATCCTGCAGGCCCTTGGCATCACACCTGTAAACAATAAAACTTAGCAAAGAAGACCATCACAGGAATCTTAAATAAATGTTCTGTGAAATTACATCAGCAGCTCCGCAGCAGCATTAAGATGAAACGTTGATTTTTCGTCTTTTAATATTGAGGAATCAAACTCCTTTCCATTAATAAACTCGACATTTCCTAAATGCAAGATTGATGCAACTACTCGGAAAATTGCCTCCTGTTTGTGGAAGGAGAAAAGACCAACATTAGGAGCTGACCATTAGTAAGAACAGAAAGAAGCATGGGCCCTAGCTACAACCTGCTCATCCTCACTGATTCCAACAACATCCATTGCTCTCCTTGTTTTCAAATATTCCCTGTGGTTGTTTACACCATTCAACTCGTAGCAATTGCTTTGATTTAAATAGCGGAAGCTCTTTACGTCTCCCAGTTTGTATTTTTCTGCATCCTGATACATAAAAAGTCCATCAAATGCCATCCCTTGCTGACAACTTACTAAAAGTGTTTAGTGCAAGCAACCTCTGAAGACGCACAAAGCTGATAAAAGCAATGATAATTCCGTTCTGGATCTGATATCTGTACAACACGAGATCTCTCTAATAGATATGTTCTCACAGCAGCACCTGATATCCGACCACTCTTATCAAACTGAATTTCAACAAACTTCCCAAAGCGGCTGCACATAAAATATAAATGCTTATAAGAGCAGTAAAGAAGAAATCATAGCATGTGCTTATAGGGAAAAAAGAATGACAACACGCTAAAATATAAGACCGCCACAAGGAATCTGATATCAGATGCTAGGAAAAGAATGCAATCCGACCTACAACATTATTTACCTGGAATTATCATTACGACTTGTCTTGGCATTTCCAAAGGCCTCAAGAAGGGGATTTGACTAGTAAAATACACAACAATGAAACTGGTTAAACTTCAACTTTATTGACTTTGTAACATGACAATCTGAAAGAAAATGCTTAGTACCTCCAAAACCTGCTGCTCTACAGTTCTGCCATCTGTCACAGCACGGCCACCCATATAAGCAAGATATTGCATAATTAATTTTGTTGTTTCTGTCTTCCCAGCTCCACTCTCACCGCTCACCAAAATGGACTGGCTTTTATTCTCATCTATCATTGCCCTAAGTGTCCAACACCATGCAAATGTTGTTTTAGCCTTTCACAAGTCAATCAAGTACAAAGGTCGTCCATTAATCTACCTGTATGCTGTATCAGCAACTGCAAAAACATGTGGGCTTAATTCTCCAAGGGGAGCTCCCCTATATTGATCCATCATGTGAGCATTGTAAAGATGTGGTAATTTAGCGAATGGGTTTACGGCAATCAAAATATTGCCAGTGTAAGTCTGTAAAAAAGGTACGAAATATTGTCAGAAAATGGAGATTTTTCAAAGCGTCTTTCAAAATGGCCATACTACCTAGTCGGTAACAAACTGCTATGTTAGAAAGATGAGGATGTCATGGTCAATCGACCAGGAAATTATAATTTTCAACATACAAAGGGAGCCCATAAAGGCAATCTTAATCGAAAACTAAGGACGAAATAGACTGTCAACAAGACAAGTGAGGATGCAAGGCTTAAATTGCATTACTCCCAGCTTCTTGCTAGACTGTCATCCTGAATCATAGGGAACATAAAATTTCTCTTTGTGAATGTACTTACATAGATCTCATCAAGCTCATATCTGCTAGCAAGGTTGTACAAGACCCCTGGTTCATGAAGATATGCCAATTTTGTCATATCGTCCACTCCACCAGGTTGGGCATCTGTATCCTTGGAATGGACATTTGATAATGTACATCTAACCTGCAATAAAGTTGAAAGGATGAACTTCTCCAACCAAAAGCTCACTAATAGTTTATATTATTGCAATGATGAGACATCGCTGCTCACTCACAATTCCCTTTGATGTTCGAACAGTCACAGTTTTGCCAATAATTCCAAGCACCTCACCATCTGTCCATGCAAGCTTGGGATCCTCCACCCAAACTTGTGAGCCAACTGTGATATTGTTTGTGGTCGCCTGCAAAACAAACAAAAAATATTTTGTAAAAACGAGAAATGTGTATGCCTGATAGGCGATAAGTCACAAAAACCATTAAGCTGTGAATCCAGCATGCCACAAGTTAGCGGTCATGGCTGAAATTTGCTTCAGTTATTGTGAATTTTTTGCTGAACCAAGGCTTTCGCTAACAATAAGATAGTAATTCAAATTGGGAGAGAATTGAAATCAGCAAGTACCATGTTCATGATCTATCAAATTGAAGATAGAGATTAATCCGGTTGTAAACAGCCTGCAGCCACTTCCACCAAGAGTTGAAGTCTTGCACCTGCCCAATGCCTTGACAACTCTATCTTCACGTTTCCCTGGATCCTAGAGCTGCTACTATAGATCGGATAATAAAACATCCGCCCATGATGATCCTGCTTAAGCTATAATCACATCAACACACAGTAGAACATGGCAATGATCACTTTTTAGAGCTGCAGCTTGGAATAGAGTGCATCGTAAAATCTGCGAGCCAGATCCGGCGACCAATTACAGGCCCCAATTGATAACAGATTGAGGGCCTTTTTGGGAAGCCGGCGGCGGGGCGGCGCTGTTATGTCGTGGTTGCGAGAGAGCTAAGAAAAACGAAGAGCTTATTTTTTCACTACACTCTTCTGCAATCTATCTGGAGAGCACCCCATGTTTTTTACCGTCCAACTCCTAAAGCGGCCCTCTTTCAAAAAAAAAAAAATTCTGCCTTCGTTCAAAAGTTCCTTTTTTTTTTCAAATTTTAAATGCATCCATCCCTATAAGTTTTGCAACGTGAGCTTCGAAAATTGCAAGCCCTTATTAAAAGGAATATATATATTCCTAGTTGCCTTTGCGTTATATTTCTGTGGTTCCAACGTTCACTTGAGACATTTCCTTCACATTAACAAACCTTTAACAAACAAAGGGTCGGGATACGACAGAATGAACAAACCATATATTCTAGAATGGGACTCGCATGAAACCAACAAACCGCCCCATCTTAAATTAAATTCTCCTTAGGACCCTTTTGTTGGGTGCATATTTATACTAGGGTGCTTCCGAGCATTGAGAGATGTTAGATAGGCATATTTGCAATTATATATGCCTCTAGACCGTAGGTAGCAATCCTTGTTGCGCATCAAAAGTTGTTGGATAGGCATATTTATCTGCCTCTGTAGCGATCCTCATCTATGGGATATGCTTTCACAAGTTGGGTTATGCCATATAACAACAATAGTCATGGCATGCCACGATTGAGAGGCAGATGATGTCGAGCGCTCCCGACTTAGAAGGCCAAGCTATATTTTAAGCGATGTTCACCCCGATTGGATTGTGACCCAGCATAAGCATAGGATGAGTCTTTGATACCAATCCCTGATCCAGGGACATCTACATCTGTACTCAGCTGGGGCCAAAGTGAATGCCTCTCTCAACTGTGAGGCATTATAATGGCTCTCTCAACAAATGTGTACTTTCACTAGCCCATCTAACATATGAATGTCTCTCATTTGAATAAATACTTTCCTTAAATTAACCATAGGAACATTTGTATTTTATAATATGCCAAGGCTTATAACAGTTGTGGAATGTAGCAATCTGACTAGATTTTGAAATTGTATTAAAAGGCCAGAGAAATGTCACATTTGATCTTGATGGTCGAATTCCTAATAAAGGGGCAATGATCCTCTTTGAGAAGGAAATCTTTTAGCAAAAAAAGGTCTAGCAGTATATAAAAGGAAGAAGTTGTTCTTCTAGAGGGAGGTCTACCCTTGCTTCTTAATTGATCAATTGGAAGCATGGCTTCATAATTATGGTGGCGGAGGACCTCATTCGGCATTATAGTTACAGAATTTCATTTCCTTGTTGGATAATTTCTCTTTGGCTTCTGGTAGCCTTGTGGAATGGAAAAAATGCCTGTGGGGCTTGGACTCTCCAATGCCATCTTCTATGGTTGCATCGTAGAAGATTCTTCCTCATGGTGAGAAGGCAACGAGGCTTTTGGGTATCCTGGACGGTATACATCTTTCGTTTGGAGATGCATGGAATATTATTAAGGGGTTGGAAAAGCATTTGTTCTGGTAATCTACTCTAAGTTATCTATGGCTGGTCGTGTATCTACTTATTTAAAAAGTTTTTGGGTCGCCGGACTCACGCCGGCGCTAACGCTTTTTCCGGTAAATGTTACGCCGGTTTTTCATTTTCCGGGCAAAGATCCGTTTTTTTTTCGAGCCCCTCTATTCCTCTCAAAAAGCGGCGACTTTGCTCCTTTGTGATGATCGAATCTCCAAAGTAATGCATGCCGATTTGATCGAGGGGATAGGTTTAGGGTTTTAGGATTTTAGGAAAGTCCGAGCCCGGTATAGCGCAAAAAGCAAGCGGATTTTGGATTTTGAGGTTTCTCTTCAATCAAAGATTTTGAAGCAGATTTGAAGCATTTTGAGAGTTCTTCAAGCGGATTTTGAAGCTTCCGGGGAAGCGATCAGTGCATTTGCAAATCCACCGGGCAGAGGAAGGTGTGTAATATTGCTGCTCAGTAGTATTCCTATTCATTAGGGCTCTTAAGTTCTACAACAAGGGGCTTACAATAGAAGAAATCATTTACCTAAATCGTGTTTGTGCTTTACGTGCCCAAGCGTTGAAGCGAGCGTCGCTACAATAATAGGAGTTCGTTTAAGGTACCATATTTTCCATCTTACATCCATGTTTTTACGCAATATAAATGTTTAACCGAGTGCATGTCCGATGTTCGTATTCTTTTCTTCTAACATGTTCCACGTGGTTGCATCGGTATCCGGTGATGTAAATCATGGTGGAGTCATTCTAGGCGGTGGGGATGTGATCGGCAGAAATTTTGGGCCAACAAATATCAAACGAGAGGCTAGGCGTGCATTTTTGTGACCCGGTAAGGCTTGCAAACATTTTCGCCGCAAACGAAGAAGCCTTGCAAAAGGAAACTTTTGAGACGAGGGTTTCTCCGCTTTTAGGCAACATAGATCTTCATTTTCGCTACAAACGAAGGATCCTTCCAAGCGGTGTAAGGTTTCGGCAAGCTCCTAGATTACCTCTCTTCCACTGGATTATGTTTGCAAGTTAATTTAGATACAGTAGAAACATCTGACACTGCATCCAATAAATACCTTTATGTATTCTTTATCTGTAAAAATGACATTTGATATTGCTTGGCAAGCCTACAGAAGTTGGATCTCTGTCGTGTTTCACGCTTTGTGTGCAATCAGAAATTTTAAAATGATAAATATTACCAAAGATCTACCCTTCATTAATCCGTTGTGCACAGGAGCAGCATGCACGTTTATGGGTTTTTGCAGTGGAGCTTCATGATGCATTTTCTAATGTTTTCTCCTCTAGCTTCTATGTTCCATGATTCTTGCTTCGTCTGGACATATGTGGAGTTGTGCAGCAGAAATAAGTGACTTAAATGGCTGGTGTTCTGAAGTTGATGCAGGTTCGCATGATCAGCTACAAACCAGCTCTTTAAGGTGGTTGCTTGCAAGGTAAGCCATTCATGCCCCGTTGATAGGTAGCAGTTGCTCCTTTGTTAGCAAATGTTCCTTTGTTGCCATTTCCAATTATTTTATGTTGGTTGAATGATATCATTTTGCAGCAACGCAGAATATGAAGAGAGAACGGTGTATTGGCGAGAAAATTATGTCGTCTTGAAAAGCTCGGACTCGATCTTTTGCTGTACTCAAGTTATCTCTATCTTGGTAAGTCTGGCTTTTCACAGAAATAGAAGCTGCATAGATCCATAGACCCATTTTAAGAAGGTTTGAGGCATGTATCTTCAGGAATTTTTTGAATAAATATGCTTCTCATAGTTTTGTAACTTGGATAGAATCTTCAATATAGAGTTTTGTGGTAGAAAAGCAAAAGTTTGGAGATTCCTTATTGTAGCAATTTCTGTGGACTTGCACTCAAGTGCTGTTGATGTCTTGCATCTTATGCAACTGAAAAAAATGATGTTTTAAATATTTTGGAGAACTCAGAAAATATAACGATAGCATTTAAGTGTTTAGGGCCACCATAGCAAATGATGCACCATTTGTTCTCACTCGAATGTGCAAAATGAAATGGTAAGGCAACAAGAATAGATAGTCATAATCTCCACATAGAGATTGTTCTTATAAGTTATTACAGTATTATATAGTGTTCGGTGAGAGAATTCTATTGGGACTAAGTTTGGTGCAACACACTGAGTCTTATTAAAAGGGCATTTGCAGTGTTCAACTCATTCTGTTGATTTAATGCGCAGATTTAATGCGCAGGAAACCAGGCAATCAATGTGCAGGAAACAAGATTGTGAATTAAAACGATGCCTTCAATGTACAAGCAGCTCTTGATAGTACTTTGTCTTTTATTAAT
Source organism: Isoetes taiwanensis (assembly GCA_021234155.1). Taxonomy (NCBI): domain Eukaryota; kingdom Viridiplantae; phylum Streptophyta; class Lycopodiopsida; order Isoetales; family Isoetaceae; genus Isoetes; species Isoetes taiwanensis. The sequence continues at coordinate 19,545,239 of JAJEKV010000020.1, read as the reverse complement.
GTGAAGGCTAATTTGAGTTGTTTCTGTACGATAAAATTAGATGGCATGAAATGCACCCTTAGAATTATGTTAAGGCAATATTTCAAAAAATTCCTTTAGAAGCCATCCCTTTGTGTAAATGGGGCTCTTTCTTTTGTATTTGTATAGTAAGACATCCTGTTTACTAGGGCTCTTTTTGTATTTGTAATTGCAAGGCAATAATCTCTCCAAAGACTTGATCTATCTTTTGAAATACATGTATCCTTATACAAAAACTTATTCCTAAACGCCATAAGAAAACACATCAAATCCCCCAACCCCCCATCCATGGCCCTTATATATGCGTAGTTGTAGATGCCCTTACAAACTCTAAACATAGTAGAACAATACAATTATTCTCTATACATCACACTTTTATACATTTTGGCAGCTTGGGAAATCCATGAAGCAAGGCTTCATGCAATGCACATTTATAAACACAAGCACATGGAGACTATGCAACAACTTATGCGCGACAACACTGGGCACAAGTTTTATTGGCAAAAATGTTGTGGTATTGTCGGAACTGGAAAAAGTGGATATGGACATAAAGACCATCTAAAAACACAAGCCAAGAGATTAGCCCGGCAACGCCGGGCACACGTTTACTAGTTTGTATCTAAGTCAAGTCTCAGTAGTACACATGTCTATATGACATTTATCCTGCTAACACCACAGACAAATATGATGCAACTCATCGTTCGTACTGTCGGGAACTTTATTTGGGGTGGGAGCTGATGTTAAAAATAGTTGGGCCAAGTGCATTTTGCCTAATTATGTAGAGGGTTGGGGATGATTCACTTTCTTCTCCAAAGCAAGGTGATGATTTCTAACTTTATATGGCAGATTCTAAATAATGCTGATAACTTCCCAGGTCTGCATGCATTTTTTAGTCTTTGCGGATGTGCATTTCCTTTGGCTTTCCATCCATTAAGTTACTCCTTCCATGGGCATTATTCTTTTTACTTTCTCCATATCCTAATGCATTACCTTTTCTCAAGGGGTTATTAGCTGCTTGGACGATTGTGCACACTTTGTTTCAGTTCCATCCGATAGTCCATACTGATCCTATAGCTAATTATTGATGGATCCATTTGGATGACGATAGGTAGATCATCCCTTGGCCTGCTCTGTTCATCCATTGACGCAACACCGATGGGGAGCAACCAGTATGCTGACAATATATGCATGGTCTAATCAGACAAGGTTGTTGACTTGGAATGAGTCTAGATTGAAGTTTCTCCTTCTTCGCCGGGACCATATTATTTGGCAAAAAAGTAGCTGTTATTCTTCTTCCAGATCTACAAGACTTGTCTCTCCAGCTTGAGACCATTTATGGCATTGTGAAGGAGGAGCAACTGGTGCATTTGATGTACATTGTCCTGCTTCATCCTGAAGTGTTGCCTCCATTGCCAATAAATGGCCTTTAGCTATCCTTAAGCCTCATCAAAAAGAAATCTGGCGATGGGTATGGTATAAATTGCTCCATTCTAAGCTGGTTATCTTATGCTGGCAGATCATTCATAGATGCGTGGGGGTAAAAATTGTCATTCATGGATTTCTTCCAAATGTCTTTGTGATCTGCTCTCTCACCATGTAGAGGGATGAGATAATTGAGCACTGCTTCTTCTTATGTCAACATGTTTGGCCTACTTGACAGTAACTTTTGGGCTTTTTCTATTGTGATTTGAATAGTTAGCAAGTCCTATTGTCAGTCTATCCCGGCTCTTGGAACAAGCTGGAAAAGAGGGCTTTACATTCGGCATCCGCTTGGATCATTTGGTCCATCTGAAAGAGACAGAATTCCTTCATCTTCAAACAACAGGTCTTTTCAAATAATTAAGTGCTCAGTGGTGCTCGTAATCATATTCTCAAAGTTTATAAATGCTCTTCCATAAAAGATGATGTCAAGAGTAGCATTTGAGAGCACTATCATCAGATTCATATTTATTCATAGGCAGTTGTGCTCGTAGTGATATTTATTCTCTCCTTTTCTATGTTATGTATATGGTGGATAGTTTTGCTCTAGTGAACATTTTTTTCACTAGGTTTTGAGTCCATCATGTACTCTTTTGAGTAGTAAAGATTCACATTTATTAAAAAAAAAAAGAAAAAAAAGGGGGCATGAACTATTCTATATATACACAAACATCAATCAATGTATTTGCTATCTTATCTGGCCATACAACAATTGTTAAGTCCTAGATGGTACCATCCTTTCTTGGTGTACAGCATCAATGTTATCATATAACTACAGTCTATAGTCAAGTCTAGATTCCTAATTGTATCCTCAAGGATTGAATCTAATAGTCAATATTCGATGATGTCATACCTTAACATTTCCATTGTAGAGAGAAGTCAAGGTCGTCTCTGCCTAATTTAATCAATAGCCAATAATTCCAAAGGGAACAACATACTAGGCTACCTAGGTACTTATCACGTTCTAAAAAGTCTTAGCAGACATTAATGGTTTAGATAAATATAGCCTATTAGTAGTGACCTCCATGATCTTTAAATAGACCAAATGATTAAACTCCCATGCAGAATGTACAATGCAATTTCATGCTTATAATGCTATTATCTGGATAACGTTGATGAAACTACACAATTTTATTAGAAGCATTAGTCAGATTATTGGCAGGCTCCAAGGTTCTATCACTTAGTGAGTAGACTTACCAATCGACAAAGTAATACAATCGTCGGCGAAGAAACTTGGAGTCCAAAATCTTCCTAACCTCAAACACCTCAATCAATTTTCACGGGTAATGGCAGCAGAGGAACGCGACCCAGGAAAGGATTAACCATGTATGACTATAATAGAGAAACATGAAATACTGGATGGAGACAAACAGCTGGAGGGAGCTCGAGTCGGAATGCCATATTGCTGATATGAGTCATAATCCGGTAAGGAGCAAGGCATCAATAGTCGAGCTTGTTGCAGGGACGTGAGGTAGAGAGATCTCTACGAAGAAGCCAGGCAAAGTCATCAACATGAAGTGTAGGAGCTTTTTGTCGATGTAAATCGACATAATGCCGATAACATTCATGCCCCCAAAGAAGATGGTGCTAAAGATCTGATTGAAGAGCTTGGAGTTTCTCAAATTGAGACTCGGCACTAGGATTGACAGAGTCGCCACCAATGACACTAAGGAACCAACGAGGATGCATGTACTAAGTTATTATAGGCAAGCTCAACTAATGGAAGATAATCGACTCAATCATTCTGATAACTGATAAAGCACCTCAAATATTGTTCCAGAGTCTAATTAGTGTGCTCTGCTTGCCCATTATTTTTTGATGATGATCAGATGCCCGTGAGCGGTCAATATACGCAGTAAGTCCTAAAGTCGCTCCAAAACCCTGCGACGAACTGGAGTCCTTGTTAGAGCCTGAACTCTAACCTTGCAAGAAGGATGAAAACCCCAACAATCCAAGCTCAATCTATCAGATTAAGGCAACGCACAACACAAAGATTCATCATCTCCATAGCTAGATCAAGCAAAATCCTCCCTCTCAATACATCGTCTCCCTGTTCTCTTCTCTCTGCTCAGATAATACTGCTCATAATGGCTCCACAATGTATACGTGCAAATATCCTGCACGCGTGCATGTGCATATATCACTCTATATACGGTATATGATGAGTGTGGTGAGTGGTGACAAGTGTGGTGAGTGGTGCGTGGTGACGAATGTGGTGAGTGGTGATGAGTGTGGTAAGTGGTGATCACCCGAACAGTGGCGACCACAGTGGGAAAATATGCCACTCCGTGGCGGAGAACCACAACAAAACATACTCATATGGTCCTTGGGACATGTCCCCAAATGACACATTTACATGTATGTTTAGAAAGAAAATTACCCTCTCAAATCCAAATGACTGATAGAAAACAAATTGGTCCAAAATGACAGTGACGAAACAGAGCCTCTGTAACTGTGGCAAACTTTGAAAGCTGATATCTTGAGTTCCAGACCTCCGTTTGACCTGCACCATAGCTCGTTGGATTCGTATCACCGAAACACATCTTTTGATGTAGGATAGATGAAGTATTACTGAACTGTCACCATCTGTTTTTACAGAAAAACGACCTGCTGTAACTCAAAAATTCTCCACAAATTCTCTCAGTAATTGAGCTCGCCAAGTCCTAATCCCTTAGAAAAGCACTTCTCTTTCAAAATAAGGCCTGAGATCCTTGCCATTTCTGGGATTAGGCAACAATTCCCCTTCTGAGTCATCAAGTAGAAAGCCCCACACCGTACCTCTTTATCAATCAGAAATGGGCCTTCCCATGGGCTTTGAAATTTAGATAGATGCTTCTTAGTGGTCCCGCACAACACCAATTGACCTTCCTCAAATGGATTGACAACCTCAGAACTTTGCCTTTGATAAGCTTTACTTTACTTATGCCCGATATTGAAGTCTCCGCCGCTTCTTGTCTCATCTCCTCGCAATTGCAAAGAAATCATCCATCCTATTATGCACTTGATTTGGAGTTGGAACTTCTCCTAAATTCTCATAATAAGGTAACTCCACAAATGAACACAAAGGAATGTCCAAATGAATAGGCATCACAGCTTGCACTCCATAAACCAATTCAAATGGTGTAAATCCTGTAGCCAACTTGTAAGTACACCTGAAACTCCATAAGGCACCTGTCAAGGCTTCATGCCAATTTCTTTGATTATCCTTCACTGTTTTGGCCAAGATAGCTTTCAGAATTTTGTTAGTAGACTCAGCTTGCCCATTGCCCTGTGGATAATAAGCAGAAGCTTTTACATGTTGAACACCAATCTTTTCTGTTAATTGAGCTACTACTTTCCCCATGAAATGAGTTCCCCGATCAGACAAAAGAATGGTTGGAACACCAAACCGAGAAATCAAATTGTGATAAAGAAAGCTTACTGTGGTATTTTCTGTAGCATGCTTTGCTGGAATTGCTTCTACCCACTTCGTAAACATGCATGTGGCTGCCAAGATATACTTATGACCTTTGGAAGATGGAGGATTGATAGGCCCAATGTAATCCAATCCCCACATATGAAATGGACCAACACTCAAAATAGGATGGAATGGCATATTATTGTGGCCTGTCAATTGTTTATGCCTTTGACACTTCTCACATTTGCTAACAAAGTCTCTAGTATCCTTGTAAAGAGTTGGCCAATAATATCCCCAATGAAGGATCTTCCTAGCTGTGGTTCTGGCTGCAAAATGCCCCTAACAATCATGTGCTTGCTGCAACAAATCATGAGTTTGCTGACCAGCAACACATCTTAATAAGAGACATTCCATAGTCCTCTTATAAAGAATAGCTTCATGCACCACATAACCAGCTGCTTGGACTCTAAGAGCATGCTTTTGTTGCTTTGAAAATGATGAAGGATAAGTCTGATCTTGTAAATACCTGTATATATTGGCATACCAAAGATCCACGGTCTCAATGAACCCTTGTAATACTCCATTATCCTGAAATGCTACTTGCTGGTCTGTTTCCTCGTCTATTTCAGCACCACTATTCAAATAGGAACTTGGATTATGAGCTCCTTGAGCCATCTTAACATACTTCAATTCAAATTCTTGTATGATAAGAGCCCATCTTGTAAACTTAGGATCTTGGACAGTCTTGTTGTAAATGCATGGCAATGGGTTCACATCCATATGAATGTAAACATACTGTACATTTGCTGAATTCCATTGTGAAGGAAGAAGATAATGTCTAAACTTATTCAAGGCCCACTTCAATGCCAACCCAAGATGCTCCACATGAGTCCATTTCTGCTCTTGTGGAGTTAACAACCTGCTAACATAGTAATTCACATCATAATGCTTTTGCTGATTTTTCTGACATAGTGTGACAGCCAAAGCTTGCTCCCAAACTGTAAAGAATAAATGAAATGGCTCACTCATTCTTGGAGGAATCAGCAAAGTCCTCTCTTTCAATTGTCCAAGGCACCATTTAAATGCTTCTTGAGCGTCCTCGTTCCATCTAAAATTCTGCCCTTGCTTCATACAATCCATAAGTGGCTGGGTTATTTTAGCAAAATTGTGCAAATACCTCCTACTAAAACTGAGTTGGCCATATAAGCTTCTCACTTGGGATACATTTGTAGGTGGTTTCACCTTCTCCAAGGCTGCAATTTTACCATGATCCACCTGTAATCCCTTTTCTGAAACATAATTGCCCAATAGTTTTCCTCCTCTAGTGAAGAAAATACACTTAGCAGGATTCAAACTTATACCATATAGCCGGCATCTTTCAATACCTTTTCTGAGATGATCCAAGTGATCCTTTCTTGGATTAGAAAATACTGTTAAGTCATCTATAAAGACTCTCAAAAAGTCTAAAATACCATGAAAAGCATATGTCATAGCTCGCTGAAATGTGGCTGGAGCATTTGTGAGGCCGAAAGGTAATACCTTATAAGCATAGATGCCAAAAGGTGTTCGAAAAGCCGTCATTGCTTGATGTGATGGATAGATTTGGATCTGATTATATCCTGAGTAACCATCCAAGAAAGAATAGGCCTGATTTCCTGCAACAATATCCAACAAAGTGTCTATGAATGGTGTAGGAAAATGATCTCTTTTGGTAGCTTTGTTGAGATCCCTGTAATCAATGCATACTCGGATTGAGTTATTTGGCTTCCTCATTGGGACAATAGAACTGATCCAATCTGAATTTGGCACTGGTACAATAAATCCCGCCTCCAAAAGCTTCATAACTTCAGCCTTTACTTGCTCCTCTATTGCTGGACTCATTCTCCTTTGAGCTTGTTGGACTGGTTTTGATCCTTGTTTCAAATCAATGGTATGAACCACAATCTCTGGTGGAATGCCCTTCAATTCTTTGTAACTTCTTGCCAAAATATCCCTGAATTCTCTTAACAAAGATATCAAATCATGTTCCTCCTCTTGAGTAAGATCTCCTCCAATAGTAACCAATTCTTCTTGATTTCCTTGAGAAATATTGATGTTCTTGACTGCATGTGGTGACTGTAATGAAGGTGGTGAGTGTGGTGACGAATGTGGTGAATGTGGTGACTGTGGTGAATGTGGTGACAGTGATGAATGTGGTGCGTGTGATGACTGTGGTGACTGTAATGGATGTGGTGGATGTGAGGATTGTGATGAATTTGGTGCATGTGGTGATTGTATTGACTGTGATGAATATGGATTGATCTGATTTACCTCATCCTCTAGAATGTGCGCATGCCACCAAGCTGCTTGTACTTGTATAGTGGGCTGATTTCTGTTTACCCCATCCATGTTTGATGTATTTCAACTTGCTCTTGATCAATTCCTTGCTGGAATAAAGTCTCCCCAATGGGTCTTTGAATGGACTCTTCCTGCATGTTCACAAGAGTCTCTTGTAACTCATCTTCACCAATACTTTCAAGTCTTTGGATATACTTATCGGCAACTTGCTGCTGTAAATGACATATTTCTGAAATTTGGGTACCTTTTAACCACTTGTACAAAGTCTTATCTTCCTTGTCACCCACTTCCAAGACATGAAAACAACTAAGACCTTTCTGCCCTGACACCATAGCATTCTCTTTGCTGATTTCTAACTGCGGGCTGCTCAAAGAAGGATTGCAAAGAAAGGTACCTTTTGCTGATTTCGGAGGATGATCTATAGTAACCTTGTGTTCCCCTTGAAAAATGTTCATTTCACGCTTTCTCCATGAAGTTTCAGCTTGTACGGCATCTAACCATGTATGGCTCAGCAACAAAGTATAAGTTTCAGCATGCACACTCTCTGGAAATTTCAAAATCATGAAATCCAAGATTGCTTCCACCTCATAGACCCTGCATAAGACATTTCTTATGACTCCCATAGGCTGCACCTTCATTTGATTGAATGCTTTGAGCATCATAGTTGTCGGTTCCATCATTTTCAATCCAACTTGAAGCATTATGTGGTAAGGCATTACATTCACTCCACTGCCGGTATCTATGTTGGCCTCTTTGATTAAATATCCATTGATACTCACATCACAAAGAAATGGCCCTGGATCCTTGGACTGCCGGGCCGGTGGCTCCATTCTACTCTTGTTAGTATCATTTGAGATGATTTGTTGGACTGAAATTTCTGATTTTGTTCTTCCCCCTAACTCTTGCAACAAATTTGAAGAATAATGCATCAATTGCTCAAGAGTAAGTGTAACTTTAGTGGCCAAAACTTGGCTGATCACATCATCTTCATTTTGAATTTCCTCCTCCACCATAGGAGGCATCACTATGGGCTGATTTTCTTCTATAGACTGAAACTGTTCTGTGGGCAACACATTGAATTGCACCTTCTTAGGTGTTGACACCTTCAAAGCTTGTTCCTTCAAAGCCTTTGGAAAAGAGGTCTTAGTCTTCTCCGCAATTGGCACTACTCTTGGTTCTTGAACCACCTTTTGTGATCTTGTAACTGCATTGACTTCTCCAATCTCTTCTTCTTGCTGAAATGGGTCATGCTCCACCTCAACAAATCCACAATTTACTACTGATTTTGCCTTCTCTTGCTTCTTAAGCTCCTCAATAAGAGCCTTAACTTGAGGATTATCAATGTACTTTGCATCTTGAATGCGAACATCATTATTAGGAAGAGGTACTGATTCAAACACTTGCTGCTTTGGTGGATACTTGTTGGTTGCCCATTCTGGTTTCCCATGGATTTTCCAACAAGTAGTCTCATCATGCTTGAATTTATCAAATAACTTGCAATACAAATGAGCCTTACTTGGATACCATCCCTGTTTTGGCTGCACCATTGGTGTGGATTCCATTGGAACTTGTTGGGCAATTGGAGCTTATGGCATCATTGGAACTTGTGGTATGATAGGTGCTGCTTGCATTGGTTGAATAGGAATAGGTGGTGCTTGTTGCATAACAGCAAATACCGGATTGGCCCTCTCAAAGAATCTCTTCTCCCTACATTCTTGATCATTATGGCCCTTGATTTGGCATCTTGAGCAGAATTTCAGCAATCTACATGTAGTATCAGAATGCCCAATAGACCCACAATATTCACAAGTAATAAACTGCACCTCCCTTGGCTTCTCACCAATTGTAAGCTTAGAAATCTTGGCTGCAATATCCTCTGTTTTATGCTCTGGAGCAGCAACTTCATGAATGTATCCCAACTTATCTTCAGCCTTGAGAGCATACTTTTGTGCCTCTAGTAATGTTGTAGGCTGTTTAGCCTTCACCTTATGAGCAATAGCTCGTTTCAGCCCCTTTACATACAATTGAATATCCATTTCATCATTCCTTGCAATCTTCCAATGAGCCACGGCTTTGAGAACCGCAATATACCTTTGATTATACTCTCTAATTGATTCATCTTCCTTTTGTGTGAAATTGGTCCACCTTTCCATAGTCTTATCCTTATCATGAACTTCTTGATAATTAGCAAATGAAAGCTTCCTTTAATTCCTGATATGTCATGGTATCTGACTGAGTTTGTGCCAATTCCTCCACTGAATCTTGTAAAGAACTATGACACCAAAGCAAATAATCACCAGCCGGTAACTTACATTGCTGGCAATACCTCTCAAACTTCACAATATGCTTCAAAGGATCCCGATCTACCAGATCATCAAACTTTAGAATCCCCATTGTTTGAAAACCCCATACCATAGGTGGTAATACAGCCATCTCTGCCTCTTCTTGGGTTTCTTGAAATTGGAAAAACGAAATTGAATCTCCCTTCAATTTGAAAAATGAAATTGGATTACCTTCTAGATCGGTAAATGGAATCAAAACCTCCTGGATCTGAGAATTAGACCCCAGATCTGCTCCCAAATCTGAAAATGAAATTGAATCTTGATGCAATTTTGAGCCCAAAGATTGACTCACCGGTCCCCTTCTTGTGACGATGGAGCTTAGTGGGATCTCCTTCTTACTTCTCTTGGGCATAAAACTATACTCCCCTTGTCAAATTTTACCCCACAAATCAATTACAGCAAAATCTCCTTCACCCAAAAAAATTGCTCCTTCCTCAATGGTGTCGTTCTTTACCGACGATCACCAATACCAATGGTAACAACTCCTTTTTCAATGGAAATTCTTGCCGATCAATGGTCTGTCGAGCACCGTGATCGCCAAATTGTTAGAGCCTGAACTCTAACCTTGCAAGAAGGATGAAAAACCCAATAATCCAAGCTCAATCTATCAGATCAAGGCAACGCACAACACAAAGATTCATCATCTCCATCGCTAGATCAAGCAAAATCCTCCCTCTCAATACACCGTCTCCCTGTTCTCTTCTCTCTGCTCAGATAATACTGCTCATAATGGCTCCACAATGCATACGTGCAAATATCCTGCACGCGTGCATGTGCGTATATCACTCTATATACGGTATATGATGAGTGTGGTGAGTGGTGACAAGTGTGGTGAGTAGTGACGAGTGTGGTGAGTGGTGCGTGGTGACGAATGTGGTGAGTGGTGATGAGTGTGGTAAGTGGTGATCACCCCAACAGTCCTTGATCACTGACAATAGTATCTGGCAATCCATGAAGTCTGACTACTTCAGGAAAAAGAAGAAGATCAGATGTTCCCTCACTAGTGATGGTGATATTGCAGGGAATGAAATAAGCCATCTTAGAGAAACGATCAACAACAACCATGATAGCATCATAACTCAGAGAGAGTGCAGCTCTGGAATAAAGTCTATAGAAGTAATCTTCTAAGGTCCATCTGGAACCGGCAGTGGCTGAAGAAGATCACGTGGAAGATGTCTCTCTTTGCTCGACAGCAGATATCATAGGATCAAATAAAAACTTCGACAGAGCGACAAAGCCCCGGCCACCAATACTCTCGACTAATAAGTTCAAGAGTCTTGGCTACTTCAAAATGTCTAGCCATAGATGAGTCATGGTAAGCCAGGAGAACCTGAAGCCTAGAAGCATCACCTAGCATATACGGAAGCCCATCACGAAACAAGAGTCCATGTCGAATCTCAAAATCGAGTCCAACGCATTTGCCGGGAAGATAATGGAGTGCCAAGATGTGAGAATATACCCTTGAGCCAATGGATTGGAAGGCAGAGATGCCTATACCGACTCCAACAAGGCTATATCATGAGGCCTCTCAAATAAAGTGATAGCCATAAGTTGGAACAGATCAGGCCCTAGAATAACCTGTGATTGCTGATCAAATGGAGGATCGCCCAATGTTGTTAAGTACGTCAAAATCAAAACATTTTTTAAGATTTTTTTAAGATTTTTAAAAATTTTGGAAAAAATCTTTAAAAATATATTTCATATAAAATACGTTAGAACTCTTTAAAATCCTTAAATTCCTTAAAAATCTTTAAAAGTCCTTAGACTATGAATTTTTTAATCGAAATATATGATATTCTTGAATTTATTTATCCTTATATATGAAATTCTTAAATTTTTTAGCCTCTATAATAATGTTTTTATGAACTTTCTTAAGAGTTGCATGGCGAAATAACTCCCACCTCCTAGTTGGAGTCGTATGTGGACTTGGGTTTGGGATAAACTACTTCATCCTAAGGTGGTTGTATTTTGGTGGCAGATTCTTCACAGATGCCCTCGTGTGAATGTGCTTGTCCACAGATTCGATCCTCAAGTGTCAGCATTCTGCCCATTGTGCAAGCAAAGGGACGAGACTATTGAGTATTGTTTCTTTTTATGTGATCATCTCCAGCCTATTTGGTTTTGGCTGCATTCTCTTTTTCATGTAACATTGACAAGTCCGCAAATGCTCCTGGCTATTTACCAGATATTTGGAATAAGTTGCAGAGCCAAACATTTTATTTAGCATCAGGATGGTTATTGTGGTCCATTTGGAAGCACAGAAGATTGTGTGTCTTTCAAAGTTTGGATATTCCTCTGTCCTCCGGACGCCCAAGCTAGAATTGCTAAGGCCTATTATTACTCTTCACTTGCTCCTGCCAAGTGACAGTTGATATTGAGTTCCGTTTGAGCGTATTGTCTTATGCATAGACTGGTGGTTCTACTCAGCAGATCATGATTATACTCTGAGACTTTATTCCCGCCTGTGCATTTGTATTTGGCTTTTGGCTTGGAGTTTCAATAAAGTTTGACGTCCTTTAAAAAAAAAGAAAAACAACTATGATATCTTTGTACTTGAACTTAATAGTTTCTAATAGCAGCATAAGCTTCTGATTTACTTGTTGGCAGCTACATCTTGTAACTTGTAGCAATGTGTCATTTATAAAATCTTGTAAGAAGTCCAACTTTAGGATCTTAAGAATGCCAATGCTCGACTTTCTAGCTTTACTCTAAAGTTGTTGCTATAATGTTTTATCTCAATGTAGCATCAACAACGTGATAACCATGTTCTGATAAGGTTTAATATGTAACAGTGGCAAAGAGGTGTAACCTTTGGCATGGTGGTCCAATTAGTGCTATATAAAAAACAATTGCACTCGTGCCAGCCCTCGCTATGTTGCTTTCTGCATCAGCCATCGTATATCCTGCTTTGCAAATTTTTGTTATGAAAATACAACTTTTTCCACATTTAGCTTACGAGAACCTTCAACAAACAGATCAAGCGTTTGTCCACTTTGTGACTGACTTACCTTCAGATCTTCAATCTTAAAATGGTCTAGATCATGTAATTTAGCAGCCAATGATTTTCCATGGGAGCACACTATTCTTTTTAACCTCACATGCATATTGAAGCTTCTCTTTACTGCTTGAGTTAAATGCCTTAACAAACAATATATTTTTTGAAGCTCAAGGAAAAAGCTATTGCCTTTCGTTATGTGGTTTCTTATAGTTGTTAAACGTGCAAGGATGATCTAAAAGCAGTTGAAAGCTTCCGGTTATGGCGGACTTGTGCAGGAGTTTGGTATAGCCGGAATTAAAAAGTTGAGCAGAAGGGGATGGAATCCCATTTGGCGGAATCGTTCCTTTTGGAACTGGGTTAGCTTGGAACAATTTGTATGCAGGATGAAATCAAATGTGACTTCTTACTGAAGGGGCTACGACAACACGTAGCTAGTGCATTGTTGTCTATTCTAGATACAATCGCTTGTTCCATTTTCAAAATTTTGCATCTGCACTGTGTACTGGTGTGACAATCACAATGGGCCCCAACCTTTCCAGGCTTTATCCCATACCCCACAGACCATATCAATTCCTCCCCCTCCTCGGCTTCCCCTCAAGATGTGAAACACACCAATGTTGCCACGAGGACCTTTCCAGGCTTTATCCCATACCCCACAGACCATATCAATTCCTCCCCCTCCTCGGCTTCCCCTATGTTGCCACGAGGAATTGAACCTTGGCTCTGATACAAAATTGTTAAGCACTAGCACCTCTAGTGATAACCAACAAACCAAAAGGGCAGATCCTTCAAGGAAATAGTTATCCAATGGGCCCCAACCTTTCCAGGCTTTATCCCATACCCCACAGACCATATCAATTCCTCCCCCTCCTCGAGATGCTTGCCCTCGAGCATGTGGAACACACCAATGTTGCCACGAGGAATTGAACCTTGGCTCTGATACCAATTTGTTACGCACTAGCACCTCTAGTGATTATAACCAACACACCAAAAAGGTGGATCCTTCAAGGAAATCGTTATCCAATGGGCCCCAATCTTTCCACGCTTTATCCCATACCCCATAGACCATATCACAAATCTTTGTCTTTTGTTGCTTCCCTTAGGAATTTTGCACTTTCTCTCTCCGTTTTGACTTCTAGTGATAGAATTTGACCCCAGACCATGGATGTGGCCAAATCAAATGAAATTTTTTGCTCTTACAAGATGGTGATGGTGTAGTGGGTGTGTGAGGTATTAATGATGTATGGGGGAGAAGTTTTGACTAGAAAAAAAATCCCCTAGGCCAATTTGCTCTAGGAAATAAAAGCTACGCATGGAATTTGAGGTCATATGGGTATGTTTTCATGGAAAAGGAGATGGAAGGCTTCAGATGAGGATTATAAGAGATAGTCATGCCAAGAACCAATGGAAATATCACATACCAAGAACACTAAAGGGGTCATCCAAACTTCAAGGTTGCCTTGCTTGAATCACCTTTCATGGCATGTTTGTGTGATCTTTCATGAATGTCTTCACCTTGGTCTTCAAGTATCCATTTCATGATCTGTAGGGATGTGTTCTCTTCAAATCAATAATGCTTGTATATCTGTGCTCAAATCAATGTATAAGCATCAGTAAATCAAAATGTGTCTTGCTCTTATATGCTGCCATAGCATGGCAGCATCATGCCAAACAAAAAGAACAGGCTGATCCCCCAACCTCTTGTTTTTGCATAAGATCAGAGTAGAATTCCTACCAGCTGCAATATGGAGGTATGTTTGACAGCCTAATGAACCTGCAATGGATTAAAAGAAGAGGGTGTTGGCAAGTGATCAAGATGATATGTATGTGATTGTGAATGTAGAAAACAGGTGAACCTGCATGACAAGTGTGATTGTTAATATAAAAAATGAACTGTTGGATGGAAATATGACAGCTGTCTAGTGGATTTAATGGGAAATCATTGATCTGAAGTGTTTTAAATGGATCAGGGGCAACTCTTGAACAGATTATTGTAGAATGAATGAATAAGAATGCACCTGCATGTGACAACATATATATTAGCACAATGAGCTGCTGTTATGGTGGGGATGGCAGCAATTATAGTTATGAAGAGATATGGAGGAAAGTGTGTGAATATGAGATGTATGACTGCAAATTCAGATGCACCTGCATGGAAATCAGAACTTAAGCAATAAGAATACTTGCTTTGAGCTTTGAACAAGCTGACACCTGCATGAATCTCCCTGTTCTTGCATCAGTCTCAGTAGTGGAAACCTCGAATATAAAAGTTCTATCTAAGGAAGTACCTCAATTTGAAAACACAAACTATTTCCTAAATACTCCTGTATTATTTTTTGTCTTTTTCTTCTTTTACTTTTTAAGTTTTGCAATCATAGTCAATCCAAAAACAAACTAAACTAGCCTACCTACAAATTCTAAGTAACCTTTAACTAAATAAACTTAAGGCAACATGTTGTTGCCAGTACCTCTTCAAGTGCAAGATATTGATGGGCTTTAACAACTCTCTGTCATCAAGTACATCTCTCAACCAATAGGAATCTTTCCCTGCCTTACCAATTACTTCAAAGGGTCCTTCCCAAAGGTTCTCAAATTTTGTTGCTGCATCCTCCCTTGCCTTGTTCTATTTTAGAACCAGCTCACCTGATTTGAGAGTGCATTGGAGCTTGTGAGCAGCTTTAAATGCTGCAATATCTTTGGCTTTCTTGACCAGAACTGCATTCTCAGCTTCATACCTGTGTTCTTCCAACTGCATCAACCTTATACATCTTTCTCTTAGTGCATCTTCCATTTCTAAATTTATTTGATAGGCCAATCTAAGAGATGGAAGCTCAAGCTTGATTGGCACCACAGATTCTATGCCATAAACTAGGCTAAAGGGTATATGTTTAGTAGATGCTTTAATGGTGGTCCTATATGCCCATAATGCATCATGAAGCTTCAAATGCCAATCTCTTTTGGAAATGCTAATAGTTTTCTTCAGATTGACTTCAAAACCTTGTTAGTTGACTCAGCTTGACCATTACCTTGAGGGTAATATGCTGAGCTTTTGGTGTGTTTGACGTTGAGAGTAGCTAGCAACAAGACAATAGTTTGGCTCATGAGATGACTTCCCCTATTAGAGACAATTTTAAAAGGGATCCCAAATCGAGCACAAAT
The DNA here is from genome assembly GCA_021234155.1 of Isoetes taiwanensis. NCBI lineage: Eukaryota > Viridiplantae > Streptophyta > Lycopodiopsida > Isoetales > Isoetaceae > Isoetes > Isoetes taiwanensis. The sequence goes on along the minus strand of JAJEKV010000020.1, from coordinate 19,529,509 downwards.
ATTCTCATGAAGAAATCTTGATGTGGTGTATGCATTTGCTTCTCTAAATGGGACTGCCATTTTTTGGTGATATAATCTGTGCCACAAGGATAAATTGGTGTTGAACTGATGAGGAGGGATCTATTGGACCTATAAAATCAAGTCCCCATGTTTGAAATGGCCCTGGAGAAGTTATGGCAGTGAGGGGAGCTGGTTGCAATATCCTTTTGCCAAAAATTTGGCATTTGTGACAACACTTAATTACATTATAGCAATCTTTAAAAAGGGTAGGCCAAAAAATTTTTTCTTTGAAGGACGACAATCTATTATCAAGGAATATCAAGATGCATACAAGGGACCTGTGACATGGGACTCAAAACCTAGAGGACGAGATGGTCCACTAAGCAAAACCACCCAAACACAGTACATAATCATACTCCTCGTGCCACCTTAAGGCGTTTAATGGCCTCATCACAATCAACATATTCTGCAACATCGGGATGATCATCAACAGACATCAAGTTATCATGCCACTGAATAGTACGAGGCAGGATAGCCTCGTGAGATGACATAACTGAATTCTTCCTCGCTGCCTTCTTCCAATTGACCTGTTGCCATGACTCTTTAGCGCGCTAAAGATGAGGATCATCAGCCATAACAACCTCAGAAACATGAGGAGCAGAAGCAAGAACGGGGAGAGTGGTAATAGCTGCAGCTGACGGTGCTAAGGACGACACCATTGGAACTGTGTGTAAAGCATCTTCCATAGCCGAGGAATGCAAGACAATCCTGACCTTAAGATTTTCTTTGCAGTTGTATCAGCATCAAAGTGTCCACCACAGATGCCTTCATGACAAGCTTCAATGATCATTTTAGCTTCTCTAGGATCCACACATCTCAGTAACACTCCTTCCTTGTCAACTTTGCACAATACTTCACCAATCAATATGAACTTCTCGCATTTCTCCTTAAATCTTCTTTCTTGACTGCTACTCATGTCTTTTGGCAACTCATTGTTCTCCAAATAGTTTCTGATGTCACACGAGGGGTGACTTCAGGCAACGAGAGCTGTTGGATAGGCATATTCACCCCTTATTCCTTAATCTACACCGTACATAAAGTTCCTCGTTTGTGGGGTATGCAAGTACAAAATTTGCTATACTGTATAACAAGATTCGCAAAATACTATAAGATTTCAAGCGAAATACTATATGGTGTTGATTTCGTACGTGCAAAATACAATTATAAGGGCTCTCGCTGCCCTACGTCACCCCCTGTATGAATATGCACCCAAACCAAAGGGGGTTTAAGGGGGATTTTAATTTAAATGTGTTGGACCCGATGGTTGTATTAATTAATGTCAATGGTAGTTATGTGTTGGTTGTTAATGTCAATGGTTGTTATGTGTTGGTTGTTATGTATTGGGGGATTTAATTTTTATATGTTGGATGTTAATGGTTTGTGTTGCAAAAAAAAAAAAATTGGCCCCTTCGAGGCTTTAGGACCCCGCATGTGACAAAAATTTTAGAATTCAAACCAGAAAAAAACTAGAATTCATTTGAGGCTTTCATCACCTGTAGCTTTTGAATTTGATCACAATAAAACAAATAGAACATAAATAAAAGTTACCATAAAGATAGAGCAGATTGATCCCATTATTCTGAAAGTCATAAAGTTTGCAACACCTATACACAAATATTTTTCAACTGGAATTTAACAGCAGCCTTTGGCCTCCATGGATTCTTGTGGTGAGAAACCAAAGTGGGAAACTTTTCTGCTTGTTAGCACAAGGATCTAGAAGCCTTGGAATTTGCTTAATAACTGCCTCAAAATCTAAAAATGCATGGTAATTTTTTGCAAGCTTCATTCGGAATGAGTCATAAAACAATATCCAATAGCGCAATCCTGTATTAATCAGCTGGTAGAATGTGAAAGCCTACCAAACCCGGCCGAAAAATTGCTGTTTTAGCATAGATAACTTAACCAAATATATCCATATCATGCATTATCAAAAAGATCTCGGAGAGAGCTTTCCAACGCAATAAAAATCATCTCAAACAGAGCTCTGGATCAAAAGTTATGATAAGAAATGTGTTGCCGACGGGGAAACTGCACTACATGCGCCCTTCAAGCCCTTCATGTGCCCATTATACACCACACACACAAAAAGAGGGCTTTTGTTGTGAGCCATTGGTTGTTGACCATTGAAAAAAAAAGGCTAAAATCAATGGCCCTTCATGTGCCCATTATGCACCACACGCACACAAAAAAGGGCTTTTGTTGTGAGCCATTGGTTGTTGACCATTGAAACAAAAAAGGCTAAAATAAATGGCTCAGAAATGGTGCACTCTAGATGTACGCATTAGTACATCCATTTGAATACATCACGAAATCATAGGAAAACCTTAGTGAAAAGCGTATAAAAACACAAAAAAAAACCCCTGTTATTTTGCTACATATTCATGAAAAGCAATCAAGTTAGTAATATAATCAGTCTCATTTAGTCCCTCTTGATTCTCGTGTTCAAATAAAGCATAAGATAAGTAAGAACTAGGATTTTCAACTAAGTTCACCAGCTTGACAGTAATATTGTAAGCTTGAATTTTACAAGCCCACCTACATAATTTGGCCTTAGGCTGCTTTTTTGCAAACAGGAGGGATAAAGGGTTTTGCCTCATGTAGACTTGAGTGTGATTGTTTTGCAAAAGATGACCTTGTCTATCTATCCAAATCATTAATGCAGCTGCACTCTTCTCGAGCCTGGAATATCTTAGTTCAGTATCAGACCACATCTTACTAGCAAAAGAGATAACATGATCCTCTTGGAGTAATGCTAAACCAATTGCCTTTTTTATGACACTAATGTAAGCTTTAAAAGGCTTTTCTAAGTCTGGAGGTTTCAGCAGAATAGAATGACAGATAGCATTGATAATTGTATCAAAGGACTCTTGGCATATTTCATTCCAATCAACCAAAATATGCTTGCTCTCATTCTTAGAGAATTTTCTAACCTTTGTGAGGTTAGAGATTGGACTTATGGTGTGTGAGAAATGAGGAACATACATTCTCAAAAGGCTAGTCATTCCCAAGAAACTTTTTACCTGTTTAAGTGTTTTAAGAGGAGCAAGTTTCTTCCAAGCCTCAATTTTATTCTCTGCTACCTGAATACCTTTTGTAGACACTTCATGTCCCAGAAAGTCTCCTCTTGAGCATAAAAAGACATACTTCTTTGGATTTAGGTTGACACCTCCTTTTCTGCATAAGGCAAATAATTTTGTTAGACAATCAAAGTGGTCTTTGAAAGAAGTACCTAAGCAGAGATCATCCAAAAAGACACGAAATGATGTCGAAAGCATGTCCTTGAAGATAGTATCCATAGCTCTTTGGAAGGTTGCTGATGCATTCATCAATCCAAAAGGCATTCTCCTCATTGCAAATGTTCCCCATGGTGTAATAAAAGAGGTCTTTGGCTGATCTTCCTCCTTAATGCTTATTTGATTAAAACCTGAGAAGCCATCTAAGAAAGAATAGATCTCTTTTCCTGCAACGGCATGCAACACTTCTTCCAAGAAAGGCAAAGGGTAACAATCTTTGATAGTAGCCTTATTCAAATCCCTATAGTCAATGCAAATTCTTATAGTTTTGTTTTCCTTCTCAACATGTACAATGCAAGATAGCCTCTGAGATCACACTAGCATCTTTCATTTTATATAATTCTTCCTTGATTAAACCAAGCAAAGATGCATTTATTCTCCTAAGCTTGTGAACAACAGGTTTCATGCTTTCCTTGATCTTTATTTCAAACTCGCACACTCTTTTATCAACACCAACCAGTTCATTGTAGTCCCAAACAAACACATCTTTCCATTCATCAAAAAACTTAGTGACAAAAGACTCATCATCTTCTTTGAACAAATCCCCAACATATAAAACTCTATCTTGACCTTTTTTATTCACTTTTACCTCTTTTACCTGTTTTTCCTCACTTGCATTGAATATCTAGCATTATAACAGGGGTTTTTTTTGTGTTTTTGTACTGTTTTCTCTAAGGTTTTCATATGATTTGGCAACCGTATTCATCCAGGTGTACTAAATAGTATTTCTAGAGTGCACCCTTTTGTTAGCCGTTGATTTTAGGAAAGGGGGCAAATCATGTGGTGAATATCCTCCCATTAGTTTTAGGGTTTTTTTTAGGGTTGTGTGGATTAAGGGTCTGGTCTGGTTTTTTTTAGGGTTGCTAGGTCGAAGCAGGAATCTATTGCAGATTCCTAGGCTAAAATCCTATTATTATCTATCTACTAGCCTATGTTTTTGTTAATTCTCGCCATGGCAGATTATGAATGCCTGCTCATAGGAACCGTCCGAAACTGTTGGAAAAGAGGGGAAAAGCTTTGAGGTAGAAGTCTGCCGGAACTGAAGCCATATCCAAAGCTTAATACTCATATTTGCAGGTACTCTTAGGTTTCTCGCTTTAGGTCCTCCATTTTGTTCCTTTGAATAGAGATTTTTTGCAGCTTATATTCTTCTGGCTTCTATATCATTTTGATCGTTGCTTCAAAATGGCGATGGTGGAAATAGGCAGTAGCAGCTTTATCCAATACCATACAAGCCCTCGCACAGCATGGTAGAGCATCGCGGTTCATCTTCAATCTAGCTTCATCCGGTGCACACTTTATTCACCCAGTAGATTTTTATTTCCATTCTTGAAGGCAGCCTCCACTCTCCATGTTTTCGATTTTGCGGGGTTTCAAAATCGCGAATCCCAGACTTTGTTTCTCTTCCTATCTTTGAATTTACTTCTACATCAGACTTCTGTTCCGTTTCCCTTGAAAACTTTGGCTCTTTAGCTAATCCATGAAGTGCTTGTTCCTGGCGTTGAAGCCAGATTTTCGTTGAGTCTTTATGTATGTGTCTTCTCTGTGAGTCAAAACTGTAAAAGACATGGAGCTCAAAGATGGGTCACACCAGAGAATGACCAGGGATTATGCAAACTGACAGACGCTTTCTCCAAAGTTTAAGTGATCCAAATCTCAGATTAAGATATGATAGATATAGATAAGCATTTTTGGCAACATTATATTTGGTGCCATGGCTTTTAGAAAGCCACTTCAATGGACCCTGAGCGTCAAATATATTTTTATCTGTCGTGCATTGTGATTCAAGCAAGATCGTCTGCAGCCATTTTTGTTAGAGTTTTTCTTGGTTGTCTGGTATGAAAGATATTTTCAACTGATTCTTAGTGTATTGCAAATGAATACTAGTTTCAATGCACAATAACGCAATCAAAAACCAAAGTAATGATTGTTAGACAATGATCTTATCCATGTAAAGCACTGTTCATAATAAAATGCATAAAACACTATTCACATATGTTGGTTCCGAAAACTCGAGCCTGCACTTATCTGAGCAGCTTCCTCAATGCCTCTACAATTTACATCTTTGTACAATCTCTTATAGGGCCAGACCCGGCCGATCAGGCTCGGTTCCGGCCGACTTGGGACTCGTGGCTGGAGTCTCCATCATCCAAGGAGCTTGCCATATTTGTATGGCTCCACTAGTCGAACCATGATGCCGAGTCCCTGTTAATTGCATCTCAATAAAATGCAATGGTCCCTAAATAAGAATTCACAACCCTAGTTGCATAACTAGGGTAGACATCATAATATCAAGTGTACACATTAGGTTCACCATTACCCAGCTTACATACCATTACCAAGCTCACATCGTGCATCCTGATTCCCATCACTGATTGAGTGCATAAGAAATGAATCAGGGACATTCACAGAAGAACCAATATACTGAATTAGCATGGATTTTCTTCATTCCCCTTCCATGCTAATTCCTTGCATATCCTCAGTCCCTAAGATTCCCAACCTGTGCTTGAACTTTTGGAATTTAAATTCAGACAACCCTTTTGTTAGAACATCTGCCACCTGCTCATGTGTTGAAATATATTCCACTGTGATTATTCCTTTTGCAACCATCTCCCTAATGAAGTGAACGTGCAATTCTATATGCTTTGTTCTTTGATGTAGAACTGGATTACGAGTAATCGCAATACAACTTAAGCTACCAGAATATAGAACTGTGGGTAATTTCTGATAGATTTTGAGTTCATCAAGTAATCTTCTGATCCAGGCAATTTCTTTAGCTGCTAGAGTGGTTGAATTGTATTCGGCCTCTGCTGTGGACATGGCTACATTGGATTGCTTCTTGCTTTTCCAAGTCACTGCTGCTCCACCTAACATCAGACAGAATCCAGAAGTTGATTTTCTTGTGTCTATATCACTGCCCCAGTCAGCATCAGCGTATCCAGTTAATGTCATATCTTTACTGTTATACGTAAGGCCATGATTCTGAGTGTGTTTCAGATACCTTAGAACTCGCTTAGCTGCGATCCAGTGCTGGTAACCTGGATTGTTGCAAAACCTGCTCAGTAGGCTGACTGTAAAAGCAATGTCCGGCCTGGTACAGTTTGATACGAATAATAAACAACCAACAAGTTCCCTGTATGGAATTCTTGCCATGCTCACAGCCTCTTGGTCTGTTTTAGGGCTTAACTCACTAGGTAGTTTCAGCCCTTGAACTATTGGAGTTTTGGAAATGTTACAATCAAGCATATTGAATCTCCTAAGCATACCTGCTATATTGTCAGATTGAGTTATTTGCAGCTTGCAATTGACCTTATCTCTGGACACTTCCATTCCCAAGAACTTTCTGAGCTCCCCAAGATCTGTCATTTTAAACTTGCTCATTAGAACTTGTTTGCAGTGCTTTAAAATTTGTGCATCACTTGGCACCAGAAGATTGTCATCAACATATAGAGCCAAAATGCAAAATTGGCTCCCTTGATTCAGGATGTACATGTTTCCATCATTTGAAAGCTTAGTAAATCCCTGATCTTGCAGATATTTGTCATAACATTGGTACCACATTCTTGGGGACTGCTTGAGTCCATACACTGCGCATTTAAGTTTCCACACCATTGCTTCTTCAGCAGCCTCAAATCCTGGGGCCTGCTTCATGTAGACATCCTCATTGAGCTCAGCATTGAGAAAGGCCGTACTCACATCCATGTGGTGTACTTCTAGGTTGTGTGCATTTGCAAATGATAGTAATACCCTAACACTTGTCAATTTGACTATAGGAGAGAATGTCTCCTCATAATCCATCCCTTTTCGTTGTGTGTACCCTTGAGCCACTAGTCTGCATACAATTTCTTCTCACCATTAATTCCAGATTTTATTTTGTATAGCCATTTGCTGCCTATGATGTTCTTCCCTTCTGGTTTTCTGACCACATCATATGTTTGTGTTCTATCAAAGGCCAACAACTCTTCTTCCATTGCAATTTTCCAGCGATCTGACTGTTCTGAGCTCATGGCTTCTTCAAAAGACTGTGGAATGCCAGGTTCAATGATTGCCAAGATTTGGTGAATGTCAAGATCCTCATCATGTAATCTTTTACTTCTTCCCCCTTCTACTCTGCCATACAAGTCTGGATTTAAGTCAATGGTCTCCTTTAGCTTGTCCACCTCTGTTTTTCTCTTTTTCCTGTCCCTTTGTTCAAGGTCAGCCATCGATCTATTGCTGGTGTCAGGGTTTTCACTATGGTCATTTAGTACATTTTCTTCCCTTTCTTCCCCTTCAATGTAAGTGCCGTGGTCTGCTCCATCTTCTGCAGCATCTGCATCATTATGTAATGAGTCATCATTAAGGTCACTCACATTTGTTGAATGCTGCACATTTGTGGAAACCTTTGGCATATGGGCTTGCTCCTTGTTTCTGTTTTTATACACAATAGTCTCATCAAAGATCACATCTCTGCTAATGATTATTTGCCTTCTTTCCATATCATACATTCTGTATGCTTTTGCTTGTTCATCATATCCTGCCAGATAGCTTTTTATGGCCCGATCATCAAGTTTTTGTCTCATTTCTTTTGGAACATGAGCATAACCTACACAACCAAAGGTTTTAAGCATATCATAATTTGGAGTATGTCCATTCCACATCTCCTCAGGAGTTTTACCTTGAATGCTGGCCAAAGGGAGTTTATTTTGTATTAGCACTGCCGTTTTGACAGCCTCATCCCATAAGAAATTAGGCATACCTGATTGCTTCAACATGGAACGAACAGAATCAAGGATGGTCCTGTTTTTCCTCTCGGCTATGCCATTTTGTTGAGGGGTGAATCTGCACGTAAGTTGTCTCTTTATGCCACGATCCCTGCAATGCTTGTTAAAAGCTCCAGACAAGAATTCACCTCCTCTGTCCGACCTAATACATTTGATTTTCCTTTCAGTTTGCCTTTCAACTACCTGTTCAAACAGTTTGTAAGCAGCAAATGCTTGATCTTTTCGTCTTAACAGGTAACATTTGGTCTTTCTAGAGTAGTCATCTATAAACGTGATGAAATATTTTTTCCCAGTCATGCTTGTTATGTTTATAGGACCACATAGGTCAGTGTGTATTAGATCTAGAGTTCCCTTAGTCCTTTTACTAGATTTCTGAAACTTTAGCCGTGTATGTTTGCCTAACATACATCCTTCACACACAAACTCTTCCTCTGAATTTTCTGTAGCAGCAATCATCTTATTTTTGATCATGTATTTGATATTGTTTAAGTGTGTGTGCCCGAGTCTCTCATGCCATTTTCTGATTGAAGGAGCTGTGACAATATTTATTTCACCATCAACTTTCAAGTTTTCCAATGCAAATAAGTTTCCAATCCTCTTTGCTAAGAACTTCAATATATTGCCCATATAGATTTTACATTCAGTTTTCTCAAAAACCACTTTGTAGCCTAAGTCTACTAACTGACTGACTGCTATCAGATTTCTAACAATCGAAGGCACACATAAAACATTTTTAAGTTCCACGGGTTCTCCACTTAGATCAAAGATCTCTAGCATTCCAGCTACATCCACTTTCTGTAAGTTTCCATCTCCCATTTGCACGTAGCTGGACCCCTTGTTTATTTTTTCCTTTGAGCTCATTTGGATTCTTGATCACTGATCTTTCAGCTCCTAAATCTAAAACAAGTAAATCATCTTTAGAATCCAACTCATTTGCAGATAATGCTTTGAAAATGTTAGGATTCTGAGTTACCTCCACATTTTCGTCTACCTCCTCTTCATGTTCATTGTTCACAGTCCTTGCCATATTAATGGCAGCAGCATTTCTTCCTCTGCCTCTTCCCCTCATGTTTTGACCTCTTCCATAACCTCCTCCTCTGGAGCTATCATTATACCCTCTCCCTCTCCCTTTTGCAAAGTCCTTGGGACTTGAGCAATTGGCTGCCAAATGACCAAACCCACTACAATTGAAGCATTTGTTATCTCGGGTGTTGGTGTTCTTTGGGCAGTTATTTTTTAAGTGACCATAGCTATTGCACACAAAGCATGGTCCCAGCTTACTCTTATCTGTATATTTTCCTTTCCCTTTCCCAGCAAATAAAATTTCAGCATGTTCCTCATGATCACTAATAATCTGCTTTTGTTCCAGCTCAGTTTTGACCATTAGTTCTGCATGTTCTCTACTCGTTGCTACATTCCTTACTAGAGTAGATAAATGATCAAAGCTAGAAAAAGCACGGGCTATAGACATTACCTGGTGATCTTTGGTAATGGTTACCCCAGCAGCCTCCAGATCAGCCACAAGGTTATCAAACCTTTGAAAAAATTCAGTGATATTGTCCTTCTCCTGAAATTTCAGATTTCTTAACTCTCTATCCAACACATCCAGTTGAGAGGATGTTTTACTCTCATATGTTTTGATCAGGTATTTCCAAATAGCCCTCGGGCTCATACCTCTGACCTTTAACAATATACTAGACCCCAGCTTCACAGTTACAATGCTCTTAGCTTCAATAAGTTTAGCTGTAACATTCACATCACAACTAGTAATTTTAGTAGAGGTAGATTTACCTTTTGTGCTTGAGCTCTCATCTGATATGATAACTGCCTCATTTTTACTGCTTGTCTCACTGACCTGCTCAACTTCATCAGCATCTCCTGTTACATAGGTCCACAGACCTTCAACCTCCAATACTTCCTTGATTTTCTCTTTCCACACCTGGAAACCTCCTGTGCCATTAAACACATCTACAGCACTTAAGAGAGATGCACCTAGTCTAGTTGACATTGGAGCTCTGATACCAAATGAAAGATATTTTCAACTGATTCTTAGTGTATTGCAAATGAATACTAGTTTCAATGCACAATAACGCAATCAAAAACCAAAGTAATGATTGTTAGACAATGATCTTATCCATGTAAAGCACTGTTCATAATAAAATGCATAAAACACTATTCACATATGTTGGTTCCGAAAACTCGAGCCTGCACTTATCTGAGCAGCTTCCTCAATGCCTCTACAATTTACATCTTTGTACAATCTCTTATAGGGCCAGACCCGGCCGATCAGGCTCGGTTCCGGCCGACTTGAGACTCGTGGCTGGAGTCTCCATCATCCAAGGAGCTTGCCATATTTGTATGGCTCCACTAGTCGAACCATGATGCTGAGTCCCTGTTAATTGCATCTCAATAAAATGCAATGGTCCCTAAATAAGAATTCACAACCCTAGTTGCATAACTAGGGTAGACATCATAATATCAAGTGTACACATTAGGTTCACCATTACCCAGCTTACATACCATTACCAAGCTCACATCGTGCATCCTGATTCCCATCACTGATTGAGTGCATAAGAAATGAATCAGGGACATTCACAGAAGAACCAATATACTGAATTAGCATGGATTTTCTTCATGGTATTTGTCTAAAATGAAGGACTCTGCAGCAGTCTTGAGCATGTTCTTCATGCATGTTCGTGCCCAAAGTAAAAAAAGCTATTAATACGACTGAGAATCTGTGGCAGTGCTTCTTAAGGATTCAGCATGGTGGCCTACATGGTGGCAAGTTAAGCATCAATCAAGCCAAGCAAGTGAAGGGTTGGTGTTTCACATTTCTTTCTTTCATCCCCCAGGTTATATTTTTCATTCTCATCTGTATGTTGTAACCAGTCTTGTAATAAAGCATGTGTCCTTTTCCCACTAAATAAGTAGCCAGGAATATTGTGGTGGGGATTCCCATCCCCTTCTCTTATTTCTGTGAGATCTTGCAGAAGCAGATTGAAGAGGTCAAGAAGCACCAGTAACAACCGGCTGGTATCCGGCAAGCAAGTTAGAACTTATTGCTACATCACAAGGGTTTTGGTTTACTCCATCATTCAGGATCTTTTATGTCAAAATTCCAGAGAATATTGTGGCCAATACATTCCAATTGCCCTTTTTTGTACTGTTTGGCGTAACTGCCAAATTAATGGTTTCTTGTGGAGTTGCAATGGCCTATACTGGCAGAAGATTGGTGTTTGCGAGATTTCTTTCTAATGTTCCCAAATTGTGGAAGAGACTTGCAACAACATATTTCTGGATCTGTATCATACTACTTCAATTCCTTATTTCTATTGCTCTGTTCATAGAATTGGTTGTTTTTACATTCAAGACCTTTCAATTTTCTTCAGACATGTTTTTCCTCGCATTTGTGATGGTTGCCATAATATTTTCTGTGGCATTTGCTCATTTCATGATTGTGTGCAATCTGTCACTTGTAATATCTGTATTACAAGTGACACTATGGTGTTGAGGCACTGTCTAGAGCCTATGCTTTGGTGAAAGGAAGAACTCAGGTAGCTCTTCTTCTATTTGTCTTGAACAATTTAAGCATGGCATCTATGGACAGTTTATTCCAGTACCGGATGATTGGGGTGCCTCGATACGGTTATAAGATAGATGCGGCTTCAAAGATGTGGGAAGCCCCCCTTCTTATAGAGATGTACACATTTCTTAGCTTGGTTGATTGTATGTCGAGTAGTGTGTTCTACTTCACTTGTAAATCACGAAGCAAAGAGAATCAAGACACAACTATCTCTCTAGTGGACACTTCAGTTTAGCATGACAATTGCTTATAGGATGAACTAGTGTATAGTTTCACCATAAAATACTGCATACTGGGCCAGAATAAGGCTCCAAATTCTTTGAATTGGCAGGGAATTGAGATTACAAAATTTACTCATAGTTGTTTGCAATGGGAATAATTTGTTTGTCTTGATGTTATTGTGCTTTTTAGTAATTAATATTTAGGCGCATAACATTTACCTATGTTTGCGTTAGTTAGGGCTCGAAGGGCCCAAAATTTTTTTTAATATAACAATCAACACACAACTACCATTAACATTATTAACACAAACTATTGCATTTAACACATTTTAATTAAAATCCCCCTTAAAACGCCTTTGGTTTGGGTGGCACACGGGGGATTACGTAGGGAGCGAGAGCTCCAAAAATATATTTACAATGTACAAAATTAATACCATTAAGTACATTCTCTCAAACCTTATAGTATTTTGCAAACCTTAATATAGAGTATACAAAAATTTGTACATGCATACCCCACAAACGAGGATCGCTATGTATGGTCCAGATCTTGGAATAAAGGGCAAATATGCCCATCTGACAGCTCTTGTTGCCCGGAGTAACCTCCCGTGTGAATATGCATCCAAACCAAAGGGGGTTTAAGGGGGTTTTTAATTAAAATGTGTTAATTGCCAGGATAGGATAAAGTTGTTGCAGATCATCCCTCTACAAGTCTTCTTCTTGAATTGCTCCTTCAGCCAAATGCTCGAGTAGGACACTTGTGCACAAAGAACACCTATTTCCTCAATTGTAAGGACGGGCCAAAGATGCGAAAAGTCGTTGATGGTGAGCGGGTCGTCCACAGAACCAGATGCACTGAGCCATCTGATGAGAAAAGTATGACGCCTTGCTTTGACGTCGTCCAGGTAGCCCGTGGGCTAAGGATAATCTTGACTGATGTGACCTGCCAAAAGGATGTACCGTTCTATGTTTCGTTGAGCCTCTTTCACAAATTGTTTGGCCTGGTAAAATTGATTTTTCAGGTCCTGAATTTGATTAGCCTTCTCATCTGCAATGTGCATGAATTCTTTGATCTTCCATTGAGCATGAGTAGCGTGAGAAGGGAAAGCACCCATAGAGGAGATCTGGAGCTGAAGACCAACAATTTCCATGTCATCGATGATTTTCTGTTTCACAGAATTTTGCAATTGAGCTTCCAAGGTCTTGGCCTGGATTTGGGCAACAGTCAACATGCCCTCAAGTTCGGTGATGCGGAGTTGACACTGAGTTGTAGCATGTTGGTGAGCACAAAATTCGTCTTTAAGACCCCTGTAGAGCGCCAAGACATCCACAAGAGTCTGCTCCTTTGCATTGAGTTTGGTCGTGAGGGTGTCGACTTGAGCCTGGAGAAACGACTTGAGTCTGGAGAAACATTTGCTACAGACCATTGATGGGCAGCGTATTCACCACATTGTTCCAGATTGATGGACATACTTTTTGCCACAAAAATTGCATGACAGATCCGAAGGTCTAGACTGAACATATGGTAGAAGAAACACATTCTCATAAATATGCAATATACTTTTCATATCCTTGCCAAAGGTCTAAAACAGAAACATTCATATAGTGCGGTCATAATGAAACTTCTTTTTTTTTTATATAATTATAAATTATGATGGAATGCATTTATTTATACTGCACTGGCATAAGCCTTAAGTGGTTTGTAACTTTTGATTTATGAAAGTTGGAGGTTAATGTGGCTTGCTACTTTTTCTATGCCTAATTTTAAGTTTATTGCCCGATGCTTTTTGTGAACTCAAAAATTGTATGGTCATTGGATCCGGAAAACGTTCTCTCCTTTCCTTGTCGTCTTTCGTCATTTGCGGTTTCTTCTATCACTAAGAGAATGAAGATAAAACTTGAGATTATGGTGGACAAATGGGATGCTGCACATCAATGGAAAATGAGTCAAATATTTTGATATATTCATGTACACAAGTGCTGAATAATGGTAATAGGATATGTGTTTTGGCTAAATGTGAAGTTCTACAAGATCACAAAGGCTTATGGATTCCTCCAATCTTATTTGCTATCTAAACCTGAACAAAATAATGTGTATGCCACTTGAATTAATGGAAAGTTATGCTTATAAAGTGTATATTTTATAGGTGCGCTTTCATGGTAATAAAAATTTAACCGTTAGACTCAGCTTGTAGTCCCTGGAAATGAATTCCTCGAGAGTAAAGTTTGAAAAGTATATGTAATGTATCACATTTATAGAGCTTCTACTACTTGTTTTGCAGCTGATATTGGATGACCTATCTACTGTTCATATGGTATAATTTAAATGCTATAACCAAATCATGGCCCAAGTCCAAAGAACTAAGAGAATTGATTAGTCTTAGTGCTGCTTTTTTGGAGTGTTGATGGTTTCTTTCAAAGAGGCATCAGAGTCTAAGAGTCTAGTGACAGATTTTAAAGGTTTTTTTTTTTTTAATATTAAAGAGTCTAAGAGTCTAGTGACAGATTTTAAAGGTTTTTTTTTTTTTAAATATTAAAGACATGTCGTGTATTATAAGACATCTTATTTAATAAAGTAAAATCATTCTTCAAAGACAAGCATTAAAACTCAAACGTCGGAAGTTTATATGTCTGACTTTAAATGTAGAACTGTTTTTTTTTTTTTAGCCTTTTAATATTTGGGGTGATGGGGCCTAGTCCGCAGGTTTTAGATGGGCTGTTGCCCTTGCATGTGCCCCATAACCCGTTGGGTTCCCATGGACATAAAAATTCATCTTATCTTATCTTAAAAGGCATGACATATATTATAGGACGCCTTCATTTTAGCAATGTAAATTGTTTTTTTTTTTTAAGACAAACCTAAAATGCCTCTTTACCACAATGATACAGCCATATTTGAGACTATCGTG